>CM029777.1:23038042-24295627 GCA_017562165.1 Ectropis grisescens | reverse complement strand
ACACCCGACATCTCACGGGATTGACGCTTTTGATTAGAATTGAGACTAATTACTTGACTCCGTATAAGTTTCGAGTCGCATAGAAAAGCCGAGGCCATAGGTGCGACGACCGAGTCGTTCCAAGTCGACCTTGATGCATCCTCCGAACCTGAATTGGCGCTTCCCGCCATCTGCCACAGGGTGAACATCCTAAAATCCATTAAAATGATGAGTTGCTGGCTATCAAACGAACTTGACCGCCTCCTGATAGAAGTATTTTTTGTTTATTGCAAGAAAATATTCGCGATCATATAAAATATTTTAGTTTG
The DNA here is from genome assembly GCA_017562165.1 of Ectropis grisescens. Classification (NCBI taxonomy): domain Eukaryota; kingdom Metazoa; phylum Arthropoda; class Insecta; order Lepidoptera; family Geometridae; genus Ectropis; species Ectropis grisescens. Next base: position 24,295,319 of record CM029777.1, on the reverse strand, counting down.
AGTACAAATCAGTCGTCAAATTTTAATAAGACGTCTAGACGTGCGCTCCGTAACAGTTACGTATCTCTACTGCGGTTTAATTAATTATTCGATGACCTTAGAGGCGCATGCAGATATCAGTGTAACAATGTCACTTGTTATGTTATTAGCTAACAACAATTTTGTTATCTTAGATATTAGTGGGAAAGGTCGCGATGAGTACTATTTTGCACTTGCGTGAGGACCGTTTGTTTAACTATTTAAAATATTCCGAAGCTTTAATTAAACTGAACTGGATTTTCTTTACGGTTGGCTCGCAGTCTGTTATCTCGCCGTGTCTACTCCGTTACTTGTGTAAGAATGCAGCGGATTGAAATGGAATCTCATTGAAGTGAAGCACGTTTGGCGCGGCGCTAGACCGGTTTGTAACTCGGTTCCTCTCGTCTGGCTCGCCCGGATGACAATTTGATAGACAGCGTCTCAATATCTCAATAACTGTGATCTCCGATCGGGTTCGTAGCGACTCGTATCTGATTGTAACAAATATGATTTGTTCTTAATTACAAACGGACGTACCAAACACTTTCGAAATAAATTCCAATCCTAAACGAATAAAAAATTTATCGATAATGTGGGAAATACGACGCGTAATTCAACACTAGTGTCATGCGAGTACGACCAAACGACCATAGATCATACTTCGCCACGCACCAAATCGTGCTGTAGTGGTGTCACATTTTCGCGCCAATTTATGTTATAACAATATTATTATTTCTTTGATTGCAATCTTTTTATCTTAGCTCCTCGGGCGTGCAATAATATTATTTTATCTTTCTAAGAAATAATTTGATGTATTATTGTTTTTGTGCTAATATAACACATTGAGCTAGAGACGTGATGTAGATTTATCGATAATTACATTCAGTTGGCTTTACACAAAAACCTACAAAGTATCAAAGTAGCAAAATTTTATTATCATTCATTATGATGACCTAATAAAGTACTTACTAAGGTTTGAATGACGACGTTATCTTGACTGATTGCATCTCAATTTTGGTATTTCAGCTTAATAACTAGTTAACTAGGGCACTGGTTTACCTGCGAATAGTTGGCTCCTTAAAGGGTAAATTGGGGCACAAAGATCCGGTTTGTTCACTTGGACTAAACATTTTAGTATCAATCAGTGAGCCAAGGCTGCGCGCCAGTTTCTAGGAGAATTTATAACTTATTGAATTGAGGGTTTTTATCAAATATTTAACGTCGGTTTTGAAATGTCAGTCTCGACATACTTTAGCATCGATTATCATTTAGACGCGTACTACTATAAAGTACTTTCAATCAAGTTTTATGAAGTCGAACACTAATTTACGATTTTTACTGTCGCTAAACTAATTGGAAATAATTAATTTTACGATGTCTAGGTAATAAATGTCGGATTATCTGACGCTGAAGCGACAAAGGAATTTTTTTAGTTAATTACTCGGTATCTGTACATTGTACATGCCACTTTTCAACACATATACCTGTGCAAATTTTAAACAACTGTTTTTGATGTTATTTATTTTAGTTACTCTAACTCGTTATAGTTGTGACCTAAATTATATTCTGATTAGTGGATGTGTCTGTACCTATAGATGTCTAAGTTAGCCTCGCCGCTTACTCGGCCGACTTGGCCTGGCCCACATTTTGATCTTGATAGTACCTACTTAGTGTTCACTTGATTTAGTATTATTTATGATGAATGTTGCTACGTGTAGTTAAATCATTCGTTGCGGCCACATTTCTAATCTTTACTTAATACGTTATATTACACTACATGTACAACTACATCATGCCGGTGACTGTAATAAAATCACATAAATTGAACGAGAAATTATTTATGTCTCACTTTTAATGCATTCATTATTCTTCGTTATCTGACGTTCCGTCTCTGGAATACCTCACTGGGTTAGTATGTCAAAAATTAAATAATACGAAGTTTATCGACATTTACTGATAAAGTACTTTCATCACCACTCGATACCTGCGTGGAGGTATGTAGTGGAAAGAACCTTGAGCGTTATCGCTCACGGAATATGCACTTAGATATTTAAACAATCAGTATTTATATGAATGTGTTGATATTCTAGATACTCGCAGCTCGCAAAGCGATCGTAACTGAGTTGATATATGTAGTCGCCATCTTGGCCTCCGTGCGACCTTCGCATTATCAATGCCGATAACAATAGTAATACTACAACGTGACAATGTGACACCCTAACATAAATTTGTATTGTCTTATCACGAAAAAAAAACCTAAAGCTACGCTGAGCACTGATAAAACAACATCGCAACAAGATAAACTTTTTAAATTATGTATTAAGTGATCTCTGTTTCTTTACTACTGCCAATGGAATATTTTCGGTCACGTGACGGTAGTTGCTAATTATACATATTTGATTTGAATAGTTAAACAGGTTTCTTGATTTGTCGCTGAGATGGGCGTGGTGACGGCTAGCAACACGAATTATAGAATTGGTGACGTAAAAACTGCTCATTTGTATGTTAAATTTAGGCGGAAGGTCGTCTCAAGTTTGACATTACCCAAGAAGACGAATCCATGTACCTCTGAATTAATAAAATATTAATGCGATTCATATAATTAATTCCAATTTACATGGTAATAACTTAGGTATAGTTATTGGGATCAGGAATCATTTAATTCAAACATCAATCATATAATCACTTTCCGTTATATCGACAAGTTGACACTTAGGAATGTACTCGCACTTCACTAGCAAAACCAGGAATTTACTATAGTGCGGGAGATTATTACATCGTTCGCGCCATCGAGTTAGCCCTAGTCACGCGTGAGACTTCTTTATTCTTATTTGTTAATGGACATTTAAAAATGTTGCGTCACGTTATCAAACGCACGCATGTGCGCGACTGTGCGTCCATGAACTTCCGTGCGAACACCGAACACGGTCCAAGGTCGCGCGGTATGAGCGATCGATCCGAGTACTCGATAGATTAGCCTCGTCTATTTTAGCGGGATCTCGATTGCGAGGCACAAGTGGCCCAGAATCGACCAGATGACCGAGTTTTCGTAGTTGCGTAACAACACAGAAATAACCTGTGAGCCTCTATCTGTGCTTAGCGCCTATCGCGCCTGTTGGCTGAGCAAACAGGCAACATGTGTCACGTTCGATTCATTGCCGATTTCATGCTTCCGAGCCGTTGCTATGCTATCTAATGTGTTACTCCGACACGCTAACGTAATACAACTTATTTAAATAATTCGAATTTTGATTTGATTAAATAATTCGAAACGTCTCACGTCGAAACGGATTTTACGTATTAGCGACAGAACTTACGATAAAATTCTATTTGCGGACAACACTAGAGCTACGCTTGCAAAAGATAACATACAGGCGGAGATTAAAAACTGTAATAAATTAATGTATTTTTTTTCAAGGACGCGATAAAATTTGGGATTAAGGTAAAAAATAATCGGCGTTGGAATTCGGATAATAAGGAACGTGAGATATATTTATGCTGCAGTTTTCTTTTTCTTGCCGCGTCATTACCGGGCACCCTGTGTAAGATGGCGTGCGCCGCGCGTCACGATAATTTTTAATTATCGTGCTCAAATGCCAGTGAACTTGGCCTCGAAGTCGGGGCCGGCGAGGCGTGAACGCAGCCCCGCCTTACCGGGTCACACTTGACGACACCATCCTAACAACCTAACCTAGGTAACGCATTCTATTTTCTAATTAATTTTTCTTTACTATGACATCCGTTTTGTGGGTAGTCGATAAAAATAATTCTCGAAAATAACCAGAAATTATTAATACCCTTACTCAATATCCTTTAAACACTTCAGAATCGGCGTTAATCAATTTCCCCCCGCAAATTTGCAAGATTTCAAACGTCCAATCCGGTCGTAATCACGTTTTGAGTCGGTTCGCGTTAGGGTTGCTCCCGCCCGCGCCTAATTAAACAAGTTTACCGCATTTCGAACTTCCCCCGTCGACAGTTAACAGACAAAAATGTTTAATCCAGAAGATAAATCCCATCTTTGCTCCAATTTCGGTGGTTAATTGCGAGTTAACTTCAGCTTCGACAAGGGAATGCGATCATTTTCCGGTAACGGACGCTTGCTGAGTCTTATTTACAAAGAGATTCATCTCCCGAATGATTTAAACGTCGGAAAATGTGCCGGCCGTAGCGATCACTAGTCGAATGGCTACTACATTTTTATCGTACAATCTTATGACTCATTGTATTTCTCACGGCAAGTCGTGGCCATACCTAGAAATTCTGACTAATCAAATCTAAACTGCAGCCCCGAAGACGCACGCTAATTGTTTATCTTCTATTACTTTTTATCGATCTCATAAAAACCTTCATTATAATTTAATACGAAAAAGATCTCGCTTTTTTTTTGTTGTCGCTGCACGAGTCTGACAATGAAAAACGGATTATCTCTTAGTATCGTTTAAAATTGGAACGGCGGGCGTCGCATTTGAGAATCGCGTCTCGAGTTATGGAGATATAATAGATATGCACTAGACCGGACACCGGCGGGCGCGCGCGACAATACCTCCCGTATCGGTTTACACGGAGCTGAAACAAATACCCACGGTGACCGTTAATCGCAGCGGCGCCACGGAGAAAATCGTCATGTGGAAATCGACTCGGACAATGCACGCCACGCAGGGTTGCCAATACGAACTTTTGTTTTACCATATCGAAATTTGGAAGTAATTCAATTTAATTCACGGACTACACGCAAGTTTGGTCGCCACTTCGTAATTCCCATTTTACTTTATTTAACGGCGCATCGGGGTGTGTCTTTGCCATTAAATTTGATATAGCGATAGTAACACAGCCCACGCCTAGATTTAGACGTAAGCGAGGCGTGTTTGACGACAGGCGCCGATACTCGAATTAGATCGACGCGTAGCCACGATAAGCGACCGCGTAACCACGCGGAAATGTAGTAAAAAGATCGCGTTGGTGTATAAATTTATCGTCGCTCACCGATAAATGTGTCTGATGCGCAGTTTTTTTCTTAAAGTGCGCAGTTGAGGAAACATAATTTCGCCAACGTCCCTGACTCGAATTTCGTAATCTCATCGAACAGCTGCCCACGTAACTTGTTTCTATTTCCACGGTAAGTTCGTACTGGAGACTTGAATCGAGTTTAATCCTTGTTACCATCGCGAATTACCCGCCTACCGTTAACCTTTAATCGCAATGCACCGCTGACATAATTATTTAGCGTAACCGGATAGTGACATTGCGGTCGGTTCGATTCCGCGAAACGTACACTCGCCGTAAACACGAGTCGGCGCAGTCTACATCCGCACTCGAGTCTCGTCGCATGCAACGCGATCGCGAAACGGAGCTTGAATACCTACTTAATCCATTCATAGAACTCCACAATGTATTCGCAGTGGCACGGCCCTATCGGGCTCTTATCGTCGCATTGCGATACCAACTACAAATAGGTCGCTGCTGTAATCCACCGTAAAAACCTGTACATTTGGGAGCCCTAGCCCACAATGGCTTTGGTTCTAGAAAAAGCAGGAAAATTATATTAGAGAGGCGCCCGTGTTGAGGCAGTCATGCTTGACGTCATACAACTCCGTACGCCTCTCACATTCCAGTCAGCAGCGCGAGACCTAGGCAGGGTCTGTAGTAGGGGCCGCGCTTGGCGACAATACCGGTCCAGCCGGTATGTCAGTTTCGAACGCGTAATCCGGTCCGCCGCAGCCGCTGCTATCGTGCAACTCTCGCGTGACAGTTAATTCCGAATCAATGCTCTGTTAAATGGTTGCGGCGGAGGCCGGGAAAGCGTGTCCGTCGCTTGATAATCCGGAGTCCATTGAGTGCGGACGCTGCGGTAGCGCGGCGCGCATGCGCTCTCGTTTTGGCGCGAATGGCGCGCCGTGACGTCAGGCGTCTGGATCGATGGCGGCAGACGCTGCGGTAGTACGTCGGGGTCGACGCCCTCCCCCCTCGCCGTACGCCGTCCGTCCCTCCCGCGCACCTGATTGCTGCACTTCACATCTCCTCGGCTAGGACTAGCCCCGCGTTCCTACATCTAGCCTATACATACACGATGGGACAATCGATGTCTGCCTATTATGGAAATGCGCGCGTAATCACATATGAATGAAATCAAGTACGCCTAACCGATTTGTGGGGTTTTATTCTAAATTTATTCTCGTTTGTTACAGAGGAGGAAATCGATGTGGTCGGTGACACAGTGCAGCAGACCTTGCCGTCTCAGGCGCATATGCGCACGGATAGTCTGCCGCGCGTGCCGTCGGCGCACCAACAGCAACAGCTGCAACGTACTCTGTCCGTGAAGTCGGTGACGCCGCGTCCGGCGGCCCGCAAGCGGCTGGTCCCGCCGGCCGGCGTGGGCCCGTCGCAGGCGCCGCGCGGCCGCCGCCCCCGAGGGCCCGGCCGCCGCGGCCGCCGCTCCAACACCGACACCGACTCCGAGGCCGAAGCGCCCGACCGTCGCAACATCCACAACGACATGGAACGGCTGCGGCGCATCGGTCTCAAAAAACCTCTTCGACGAGCTGAAGAAGCAAATACCCTCGACGCGAGACAGAGACCGCGCTCCCAAAGTGGTCATTCTCCGCGAGGCAGCTACTCTCTGCCAAAAGCTAAACGATGACGATATGGAACGAGAAAAGCTTAAAAAGAAACAGGCTCAACTAATGACCAAGTTGAAAAGACTGCGCACCATGCTCTCGACGCGCTACCGGTCGAACTGAGCGGCGCGTGTGCCCCGACGGGCGAGCGGTGAAGGCGATGCGTTCTGAACAGGAACTTGTGAGTTACGTGACACTTCATGGACTTGTAACCTCGTGTATGATGCGCTTCCGAACTTATACTGAACTTTCATCTCTTTCATTTCAAGATGCGCTCGTAGACTTCTAGGCAGTACGTACTGCGTCTGATGATTTTAGTATCGAAGTCACTTTATATCGCGCCCTGAAATGTGGATAGGAGTTAGTTGTCGATAAAAAATCAGCTTTTACGGCTTACTCTGCTTCTGTGGCGATGCTGTCTCTACAATAGGATGATTGAGGCGCGAGCTTCTGCTTTTTTGCTCAAAGGGTTAGCAGTGCCAAAGTGAGCCATAAAACTGTTGTAACGATAATTTAAATCCATAGGTCTTCAGTAAAACGTCTTAAATAACACAGACTGCTTCGTAAATTAGTAGACTGGTTTTACCTCTAAAACATTTTTTAAATAATCATAGTTGGAAATAGCGCTACAGAATTTCGATCAAAAGATCGAGTTGCAATCGAGTATTGGTAAGATTTTTTACTGGACCTTCCATTATTGATTAGGTATTGATCGATCCGCAGAATGGCATGTCCATAAGACGAGTGTCCCGATGTTTGTGTCTTGTGTATCGAGTTTGTCAACACTGTAAATATAGTAAGTTGGGGTTTGGTCGGCAGTGTTGCCAGGCCAGGGGTGGCTACAGAAGGCTTGCGGGCAGTGGGGAGTTGTATGGCCACAAATATGTTTTCGGCCCGAGTAATGTTAGCATTTTATATTTTAAACCTTTAGCTCACACGAGCGAGGTAGTGATATCAATATCGTTTTAACTTTGATATTAATATGTTTAAATTACGTTAGGTTAGCTCGCTTACGATTTCTTTTTTGTAGTGTTTTGTTATTTTGTAAATGTTAACACTGATTATTTTTACATTGTAGTTATGCAATTAACTCCGAGTCACTATGTTAGCGATAAATTTGGCATTTTGCAATACATTATACCTATTGGACCATGAAATATTGCACCGAAATCATTCATAAATTATGTTATTATTTGCATTTCGATATTGGCTAATTGGAATATTATATTTTTCATGCGAAACCACAATTCTTGGATAACGAACGTGCGAATTTTTTTATGATATTCGATAGAACTATCGATACTTTCTCATCACTAGTTTCTTACAAATTGTATGAACCCACGTTCGTGTCCAAGGTTTGATTTGTGCACTTTCTCATATCAACAATCATCGCATATTATCTATATTGTTATGATTAGCAATAAAATTATTATTATTTCTACAAAAATGGTAGTCATGTGAACCAATAAAATAAAATTAATCAAACAATAAACCTATTGACAGCGCAACTATAATCTCAAGTGACAGTTTTGTCTCACTATAATATTTGTAATACACTGTGTATTTTGATAACAACATCAAATTCTATAAAAAAAAATCTATATGAAATGGTCCAAAACGGACTGACGTAAAAATAATAACCAAGACATAGTTCCTTATAGTACCTACTAATAGTAAAATTTGCATTTTCTTATTTTTATTGCAATAAGTTAGTGATGTACTCGCGATAGTTCTGAATAAAATAATCGATAAAAATTATGGCCTGATTAGAAAAATAAAAGTTGTATTATAATTATTATAAACCGAACGCGTCGATTGAAGCTTTTGAGCCAATAGTTTAATTGGTTATTTTTATTTGTGACTAGCGTGCAAAAGACGCGGTTTTATTGTTCTGATCAGGTTGACAATAGACATTGATGTTTTATCAAGCACATGGTCAGCAGTTTTCGAAGGCTTTAATTGTGTGCGGAATGTGCCTTGCTATATGTAAATTTGAATTAGAAAATTAGGTTTATACTCGAATTAGTTGCAAGAAATATTTTTTTGTGAGAAATATTATGTAGGAATAGCATCGTTCTTAGATGTAGGACACGAGGAGTTGTAGTTATTATCGTGTTAAAGATTCGCAGTTTATCTTCCACTAGACATTAAAATGTAAATATTAATAGACTATAGAGCTTAGTTTTTACGATCACTTTTGTTTAAGGTTTTTTTTATTTTGTGTTTTTAGTAATTGTTTAGTTTCTAAACTGGAGAGTTACGAATTCTCGAATGTTGTACCTGCATTTATTTTTTTTGTTTAATCTTATCTTTGACATCGATATCTTTAAAGATAATGATTTTAGTTATCCAAAAAAGTAATTGGTTTCTTATCGCGGTGATATAAGACCAGTCTTAATAGTTTTTTTTGTTCACATAAGAAAGTCAGTAGATAAAAGTTAATGATAAGGAAAATGACAGCTTTATACATCGGTAGACAAATCGAGATAATGGTAATAGTGAATCAATAAACTGCACATGATTGTGACAAGGCACATTTCCACCACTGCCAAAATATTAAAAATAGGCGAAAAAAACCTTTTTTACATGATACACATGATTATTTGTACATTTTATAGTTAAGGTTGGGATTGTAAGTGATGTTTATATTTTTCTTGGTATAGTATCCGTTTTTTTTAAGTGTAAGATGTTCCACCTAGCGGCCGATGCGTCTGCGCGGGTAGTCATGTCAGACAGTCGCGCGCGCCGCGGTGAGGGTAGGTAGCTCTCGCGGCCGCGCGGCGCGGCGCTAGGCCCGCGCCCCGCGCCGCTACACAGAGTGCAGGGCGCAACAATATATTCCGCCTAACATTATAATTGTCCTCTGCAATCTTTGAAGCGGCGCTCTAATCTAAGGACATGTGTACTTACCACGTCTATTTTTTTGGATACTATTATATAAAGAAGTTTTTTGGTTTTTGTTCCTTAATTAATGTATGAAACATTAAGATAATCATTACATATAAATAAATGCTGATGTCGGGTGCGGGTAGTACCGGGAAAGTTGGTTGATTGATTTAATTTTTATAATGTTTGGTGAAAAATGGGGTTAAATCGGATTCTGTGATTTTGTACCTGCGTGTACAAGGGGGTTGATTTTCCCGGTTCTGGCTTGACCTGGCATTAAAAAAAATTTATGATTTTTATTTTCAGTACTTTTATTCCCTCACCTCTAAGTTATTGTTACTTTAAAGCAGAGTTTTTCATGAGTGTAAAGGGTTATTTCTACAAAAATTGCCTCTTGTCGTTGTCATTTTGCCCATGACCCCTTAAAAGGATTTCACAACTGAAAAACACTGGTTTAAATACGAAAATATTGGATGAATAAACATACGCACATAGCAGCCCACTAGATGATCCCTCTATTTGAACTAGGGATCATCATCATTTCTTACTTGCTAAAAGCGGGTTGAATGTAACAGATGTTTTTAATGAAACAATATTCTAGTATTAGCGGGTTGCGAACCCAAGACCACACGAAATGAAAACTATAATAATCATCACTATCGCTATAATCAACTAAATGAAGCATCAATAATAATAATATTATTTTCCAGTACGATATACAACTTACTAAAATTATGAAGAACTACTTAACGAGATCTTGATGATATACATACCTAGATAAAATTCTAGAACGATACATAGGCTACTTTTCGTCCCCAAAAAATGACGGGCTCGAGAGCTAAGCTGGGCGCTGTTAGCAACTCATATTTCCAACTAGAAAATAACTTAAGCGAAAACTTAGCATTAACTTTGCACTAACAATTGCGGGTAGGTGTAAAAGTTTTGTAGCGTATAACTATTTGCAGAGTCGGTCTGTGAAAGTACCTACCTTTGCCAGTTATTTTCCCGCGAAGCAGTATATACGTGCAAACACCACTGTTCTAATTTGAAGGGAATGTTTCATGAGAAATTACAGGGCATTGAGGTAAAGCATCTAATATCTCAGGGTGACGAACACAGTGCAGTGAAAGTCATTTGTATGAATCTCATTGCGTGCCACTATGATGTTATGGGCAGGCGTATTGGTTACCATTCAGGATTGGATCAGGCACATAATTTAGAAGACACTAAAAAGTTTACACTTTAAAAGAATTAATAACTTGAATTACATAGGTAATAGCCCTATTAGGTAAGTACACGAACTTAAATTTTATTGGCTCATACAAATGTAAAACTTTGTGGGTCCTTTTTTGCGGCGACTCCGACAATCTTTCGGCGATGCTGCATTTTCGAATGACGTCATTTCGAAATTTCGGGGTGGTGGACACTCCACCACAGCATAATTATGTAATAGACTGTGCTCCATACGCTGGAAGATACGGCTGGTCTAGTCGGGAGAACGGCGCCTGCCGATCCGGAGACCCCGGGTTCAAACCCCACACGCATCACTGTCTTTTCGAAGTCATGTCTGTAATGCCGCTAACTTAAAACGGTGAAGGAAAAACATCGCGAGGAAACCGACATGTACCTAGAATCTTTCGAAGTCATGTGTCACCAACCCGCACTGGGTCAGCGTGGTGGATTATGGCCTTAACTATCTCCTTGCGAGAGAAGGCCTCGAGCCACAGCAGTGTGAACATTTAGTGGGCTGTTGATGATGATGATGCTCCATACGCAGCATGATTTTTGTCGGACTAGTTGACAACAAATTGTCTATTGTGTTTCACGGAAAGTTTTCGCATTAGACAGTTTGTCGGACTCGTCGCAAAGTATTTTTCCGGGGGTCATACGCCCTGTAATTACCTACTCTGCAAACATGGCCTTTTAAACAGAAGAACCTTATCGTAATGACAAATTTCAAATCCAAGATGGCCGCCACCACAAAATGGCGTAATATCTTTTTTTAACCCCCGACCAAAAAAAGGGGTGTTATAAGTTTGACGTCGATGTCTGTCTGTCTGTCTGTCTGTCTATCTGTCTGTCTGTCTGTCTGTGGCACCGTAGAGCTCGAACGGATGGGCCGATTTCAATGCAGTTTTTTTTATTTGAAAGTTAATATCCGTGCGGATGTTCTTAGCTATGTTTGGACAATATCGATTCACGATGGCCGCCTCCACAAAATGGCGGACTAAATATTTCTTCACAACCTACCTCAATATGGGTATCAAATGAAAGGGCTTGACTAGTCGAATACTATACATTATAACAATTATCAAATCCAAGATGGCCGCCATCACAAAATGGCGAATTATATAATTTTTTCACTACTACCGCAATATGGGTATCAAACGAAAGGGCTTGACTAGTAGAATACTTTGCACTATGACAAATTTCAAATCCAAGATGGCCGCTACCACAAAATGGCGAATTACATTCATTTTTTTTACAACTTCCTTAATATGGGTATCAAATGAAAGGGCTTGACTAGTAGAATGTTGTACAGATAACAAATCCAAGGTAGTCGGGGGTTAATCAAAATTTTTAATTTTGTTCTTGTCACTACTCCGACGAATTACATTATTTTTAACCCCCGACCAAAAAAAGGGGTGTTATAAGTTTGACGTCGATGTCTGTCTGTCTGTCTGTGGCACCGTAGAGCTCAAACGGATGGGCCGATTTCGATGCGTTTTTTTTATTTGAAAGTTAATATCCGTGCGGGTGTTCTTAGCTATGTTTGGTTAATATCGATTCAAAATGGCCGCCTCCACAAAATGGCGGACAAAATATTTCTTCACAACCTACCTCAATATGGGTATCAAATGAAAGGGCTTGACTAGTAGAGTACTAAACGCTATAACAAATTTCAAATCCAAGATGGCCGCTACCACAAAATGGCGAATTACATTTCTTTTTTCACAATTCCCTTAATATGGGTATCAAATGAAAGGGCTTGACTAGTGGAATGTTGTACAGATAACAAATCTAAGGAAGTCGGGGGTTAATCAAATTTTTTAATTTTATTCTTCTTTTACTAGTAGCTCAATACGGGTATCAAATTAAAGTTTATATATGCGGGTGAAGCTGGAGGGCGTGGCCATGAACATGGCCATCTAGATCAACCGAGTTTACCCGAAGATTTCTATCAGTTACGAACGTGACGCATGACCTCAATTCACAGACCACGGAAAATCTGTACCTATGTGGTGCGCCAAAATATTTTTTCTAAAGGGGTAAAATCCGGAAAAGATTCTGCTCGTTGCTAATGATAGCCTGTTGAAAAAAACGTTCATCATCATCATCAGCCGCAAGACGTCCACTGCTGAACATAGGCCTCCCCCCTAGATCTCCACAACGAACGGTCCTGCGCAACCTACAACCAGCGGTTTCCAGCTTTGTGAGGTCATCTGTCCATCTAGTAGGAGGCCGTCCAACACTGCGTCTTCCGGTTCGTGGTCGCCACTCGAGAACCTTTCTTCCCCATCGGTTGTAAGTTCTGCGAGCGATGTGGCCGGCCCATTGCCACTTCAGCTTGCTTACTCTTTGAGCTATGTCGGCCACTTTCGTTCTTTTGCGAATTCAATTCAATTCAATTCATTTATTCATACCATAAATTCATAAGAACACTTGGTAACGTCATTTACAAAAAGGCAAAGAATCTGTGTACATAATATGATAAAATAACAACGTCAAAAGAATAAAGCAGCTGTAAAGGGGCCTAGTCAATTACATGCAGCTGTAAAAGGCTTTGTCGAAGACAATATAACAAATAATCAATACACACAGTATACAGATACTACATTAGTACAAACAATGTAACATCAAAAGTCTTAAAATCTATTATTTTACCTTATTACAAGATTCTAATTTCGACACATTTCTCTTCCATACGTTACTATCTTTAACAAAGTCGTCTATATTATAATATGCCTTGCTCAATAGGTAGCTTTTTATTTCATTTTAAACTTGGTTTCATTGAGGCCTTCCACTTGTACAGGGATTGCATTATAGAAGCGAATACCATTACATTTGAAAGAGTTATTTGTTTTCTGAAGTCTGCACTTAGGAAATACAATTTTGTGTTTATGGTGCGCTTTTGGATTCAGATCAGTTAATTTCTGCAGACGACTTCGATTTTTTCTTACATACATTATACATTCATAAATATACAATGAAGGGACTGTTAATATGTTAATAGTTTTGAACATCTCCCGTACTGATTCTCTAGGTGATAAATTATATAGACCACGGATTGCTCTTTTTTGCAATACGAAAACAGAGTTTCTGTCCGCAGCCGAACCCCATAATAAGATCCCGTAGGACATAATACTGTGAAAGTAGCCAAAATAAACAAGCCTAGCTGTTGCAACGTCTGATATTTTTTAATTTGACGAACTGCGTGGGCAGCTGAACTGAGTCGATCAGCTAGTCTCTCTATGTGAGGACCCCATTGAAGCTTTGAATCTACTGAAATACCCAGAAAACAAGTAGATTGTACAGGTTCGATAAGTTCATCTTTCAGTCTTATATCAAGTTTACCGCACATTACATTGCAGAGTGTGAACTTTATACATTTCGTTTTAGTTGGATTAAGTACTAGATTATTTGCATCAAACCATTTGTACGCAATGTCCAAAAGTACGTTTATTTCAGTGAAATCGTTTATTCCTCTCTTAATTTTGAATAGAAGTGATGTATCATCGGCGAACATAACTATTTCTATATTTTTATGTTTCTTTATCATAAAAGGTAGATCATTAACGTATATAAGAAACAAGAAAGGTCCAAGTATGGAACCTTGTGGTACACCCATTCTTATAGGCGACTCATTTGATTGCACACCGTCAACATCGACTATTTGTACACGGTCTTTAAGATATGAAGAAATGAAATTTAGAGCTGGTTTCGAAACCCCATAAAACTGCAGTTTCTTTAAAATAGTGTCATGATGAACACAGTCGAAAGCTTTTGATAAGTCACAAAATACTCCCAGAACGTCATGATGATCTTCCCAGGCTTTCAATATATAATTAGTTAGTTCAATACCTGCATCGGTAGTGGAACGTCCTTTTGTGAATCCAAATTGGTTACTATGTAATAGATTATTAATATTAAAGTAAGATAAAAGTTGCTGGAGAACAAGTTTCTCGAATATTTTGCTGATGCAAGGCAAAACCGAGATGGGTCTGTAGTTTCCAAGTTCGTTTTGTCTCCAGATTTAAACAGAGGTATCACTTTACTATATTTCATCATGTCAGGAAATGTACCATTTTTATACATTCGTTAAATAATTCTGCTAAATATGGGGCAATGTTATTAATAATCCCCTCAAGTACCTTAACAGATAATCCCCATAAGTCCTCTGTATTCTTAACTTTAATATCTTTGAACGTTTTAGTATTGCAGTGGCAGTAACATGATGAAATTCAAATGTAGATGAAGGACAATCAACATTTTCTGTCAACAATTTTTCTGCAAGAGAGGGAGACGAAGTTAGATGTTTAGTTGTCTCTAATGGAATATCAGCAAAATAAACCTTGAAGGCATCTACTATGTCCGATTTTTTCGTAGTGACTTTTCGCCAATCCGAAGTGCGCTCATCATTTCACGACTTTTAATTTTTCCAGACTCATTGTTTATTATCTTCCACGTGCTTTTTATCATATTATTGGAGTTTTTAATTTGATCCCGTATAAATATTGCTTTTGCTCGAATACATACATTTCTAAAAATACTTGAATATCTCTTAACATATAGTTTTGTGGCATCATCGTTGCAGTATGTCTTTAGTTTGTATAAATTGTAAAGATTGCTTCGACTTTTAATAAGACCTGGTGTTGCCCATTCGGCAAACTTCGGTTTTGCGTTAATATTAACAAATTTGGTATGGAAAATATTATTAAATTGTGTATTCAGCATTTTAAAAAACTCAGAATAATTATGATTAGGATCATCAATTGTCATAATGCAAAATTTGTTGGAAAAATGATTAGTTATCGCGGTATTTAAAGCTGACATGCGGGACAATGTAATGGGTCTAACAAGAACTTTCTCTTCCGCCCTTTTCATACAGGCAGGAAGAGAAATGCTCAAGCCCCTATGGTCCGAACGCAAAACAATCCAGGACCTCAGAATGAAAGTATTCACAGTTTACAAAAACATTATCAATGCAGGTTGCAGAACAACCTTTCTTAGTTACTGCGACCCTAGTGGGTTCAGTGAATATCCTCATTACGGAGTCTGTCGCGCAAAGAGACTCCGAGCATAGCCCTCTCCATAGCTCGCTGTGTGAATTTGAGCTTCGTTATGAGGTTTAAAAAATCGTTCATTGCGTCAAAACTCACCTCTTGAGGACAATAGACTACGCACAGTGTGTAGATCTAGGTACTTAAATATTAGACTCAACCTGGGAAACTATGTACTTACCTACCACATATTTGCCAGTTATTCTAGAAGCATTGCATCATAGCATCAGACCAACGATTCAATTGTAAAAAAGCAGAAAAAAGGGTTTGGCAATGTACAATATTATAGCAGTTTTGCCAGACATTCTATGGCAAAGCAGCAATATACAAACATAGTGTTCTGGTTTAAAGGGCGATCTTTCCAGAGTTATTACAGGGCGAGTGATAAATCATCTTATAAATCTGAGTGACGAGCGAGCAGTGCTAGGTAATCACCTATATAGATACGAGTAGAATAGGCTTTTCAAGTTATAAAATGACATTACCGTCCATTGATAAAAC
Source organism: Ectropis grisescens (assembly GCA_017562165.1). Classification (NCBI taxonomy): domain Eukaryota; kingdom Metazoa; phylum Arthropoda; class Insecta; order Lepidoptera; family Geometridae; genus Ectropis; species Ectropis grisescens. The sequence goes on along the minus strand of CM029777.1, from coordinate 24,279,016 downwards.
AAGGAATGGATGTTTTTAAGAATTCAATGTTACCGTCACAATCATAGGCGTATGTAAAACACTTCATACTTACGGTCACAATATAGGTAAAACATTTGCGGGTAGGTTAAAATGTACCTACTTCCAGATCATGATAGAAGTTGTGTCAGGCCCATGGCCCATACACCTTAGAAGAGAGCCGATCTACCTTACTGCCGGCACCATTTTGAATTAGGTAAAACCAGAAAACTTATCATGATCTACCGAACAAAAAACAATATACAAAATCGATTCAATTATTGGCGGAGCGATCGCGTAACATAAGTACACACAAAAAAGTCTATTTTAAAAGATAATTATAAAAATCGTTTTATTTAGTCAAAAAATCTGAGGTAACAAACATAAAAAAAAAACAATTGCGTGGAGATCCACCTCCTCATTTTTTGAAGTCGGTTAAACGCCAGGAATTTTACTTACATTGATTAGTAAGTACTTACAAATTTACAACATGAAGCTAGTCACAAATGAGCATAGGTATAAATATACGTTGCAAACCATGCGCAGGAGTACTGTTAGAAGTTGGGGGATCCAAATATCTTGGAGTGCGGATTACAGGTTTTAAATGACAAGTATGAAATATATCAAAATAAAATTGATGCTCATATTTATTTATTGAATGCCCGTTTAAGCTATATTAAGAATTTATTCAATGTAATAATCGACATCGATCGACGAGTAACACTTCGTAATTAGAATGTAAAACGGAACGTTCTCAGAGCTGCTTTCTGATATCTGCAGTCAAAACAATGGTGAAGTTCGCGCGGTCAGCCTAAACAATGGCTTTTCGTTCAGTGATATCTTCTAGACTTCCTATGGTGGTAATTTTAGGTGCTACAGGCACAGGAAAAACTAAGTTAGGTGTGGAATTAGCACAGAAGTTTGGTTCCGAGATCATAAGCGCAGATTCTATGCAGGTAATTTCGAAAACCATTACAGAAAATACATAACCCCAAAGTTATGAAATTTGCTGTATTTTTATGTTATTTATTTATTTACAAATAGTCTGTACACATATATTGAGAATTAATGTGATATATCATAAGTTCTATGTGAATTGCGGTCTCTGAAATGTTCATATACGTTAAAAATAGTTGTAAAACTTTATGATCTAAACATAACCTATAATATCTTATTTGTTTTTGAGGAACTTTGACGAACATTTTTCTTATTGGAGCTTCTAAAGAATATCATTAGTGCCTAGGCGTAATTTTGTCATTATTTTGAATCAGTTTTACTCTTAATTGATTTTTATTCTTATTAATAAAAAAACAAGAAAAATCTTCGGTGTTCTGAATTGCTGAAACATACAACCTAAAAGTGTTTGTCCATTATGCTAACAAATTCTGATAAAAAAATCTGATTCTGAAATTCTTGGAACCTACTCTAAAACCAATAAATATTTTTTTATGTATTTTTTGAACAGGAAACTTTTGTTTCTATTTCATGTATAGTTCAAATATATTTCATGTAGTTCAAAACCATTTACAAATTTTTCATATCTGCACAGTGGACTCTATTCTATGTGTTTACTGAACCCAATAATACTTACATAAAATTTTGTTAAAAATGATAATATGTCAATATCATTGTATAAATGAGATTGAGTAAAATATAAGATCATGCTTGCATGCATAAACCATACTGGTTTATAATATTTTCAGGTTACTGTTGTGGTAACCTTAGTTTTATATGTAATGTACTAATGTATGTACATGTACAAGATGAATGTTCGAAGAGGTGAGAATAAATGAATTTCCAGCTATCATGCATAAGAAAATAACTAAAATAATATGTAGTAAATAGAGTGACATTAACTACCAATCAAGTATACCAACACTAATTTGCGATAAACATGACTGTCTTCTAAAACATCTGGTGATGAATATAATCCCGTACAGCATCCTGAGAAATTACTGGGCTAAGAAATAAAACACCTTATACCTCCGGGTGACGAGCGCAGTGCGGTGCTAGGTAATGATTTGGACTCTTCATGTTCCAATACCTACGTGTCACTGTGCTGTTATGTGGCAGGCATATTGCTTACCATCAGGCACATGTCCTGCCTGTCTCGTCACTATACAATCAAAAAAAAACCTGCACTGATGATATTTTGTTTTTGTGGTTATTTTTGGCCATTCTTAAAAATATTTAAGTATAGTTAAAACATTACCAAAATACTGAACCCAAATCACCCTCGGCAACCAGGTAGGCTGGGCCTAAGCTACTGGTTGTTAGGGCGGCAGAGTGGGGAACTGTTTGTTTTTATTTTTATTAAATGTTAATAAAACATAAAACAACTTTTCAATTATCATTTTTTAATCATTTGTATGTTATTTTGTCAGTCTCATAGCCACCATACTAGCATCATAGAATCACTGCTAAGATGTTCTGGATCAGTTCTACATCTAGGCTGTATGTACAGTTTGTATGTTTCTACCAAGTTACTAGTTAGTGAAATTGCATGCCATAGAGATAAGACATCTTATTTTCTCTGGGTAACGAGTGCAGTGCAGTGCTAGGTAATGACTTGAACTCTTCATGTTCCAATAGCTGTGTGGCACTGTCCTGTTATGTGGCAGCTACCATCATTTGCTTACCATCAGGCACATGTCCTGCTCGTTTTGTCACTCCACACTACTTAGATGCGTTGGTGACAAACTCCATACGGATGCGGTGAATGATAGTAATAAAATTGCCATACTAGTATTAGGATAAGATAAGAAAACTCTTTATTATAAGCCACAAACATACAATATTAAAAAAAAACAATTCCCTGCTAGGCATTTTGTTATTTTTATGATATTACTAGCGGCCCGTCCCGGCTTCGCTCGGATAGTAACTAAATATATCAAGTGCAGTGCCATCTGCCAGGCTAATTTGTGAATCTAAACCTTCCAGGACCCTACCCAAGCGTATACAAAAAAAAACATTCAAATCGGTCGAGCCGTTTAGAAGGAGTTCACTTACAACGAAAAGTGGCATTGATTTTTATATTTATAGATTAAAAAATAGGGGTTGGTGATAAAAGGGTAAAATGTAAGGTTGTATGTATTTTAATACCATTATTATAAAAAAAAAAAAAAAAAAAATTGTTCAAAAAATTTAAAAATATTTTATGGGTGAACAACCCTTATCACTTAGGGGTGTAAAAAATAGATGTTGGCCGATTCTCAGACCTACTCAACATGCTCACAAAATTTCATGAGAATCGGTCAAGCCGTTTCGGAGGAGTATGGCAACGAAAACTGTGACACGAGAATTTTATATATTAGATTCATAATATACTATTAAATAATATTCATACTGTAAACATTTATGTATCACAATCCAAACTATTATTCAACCACCTCAACACAATGTTTACTCTAAGCGTTCAAATGACATAAGTTTGTACAGAAATAATATAAAACAATTACTAGTTTCTGTTTATACTATAAGTATTTGATATTAGTCAAATTTTTATTCACTAACCTTCCTGTATCTGGAACAAAGCTAATCCACCAAGAAACTTAAATAAAATAAAAATTAAAAAAGCCTTTTATTTCCAGTAAATTTAACATTTTTTTTTTTAACCCCCGACCAAAAAAAGGGGTGTTATAAGTTTGACGTCGATGTCTGTCTGTCTGTCTGTCTGTCTATCTGTCTGTCTGTCTGTCTGTCTGTCTGTCTGTCTGTCTGTCTGTCTGTCTGTCTGTCTGTCTGTGTGTGTGTGTGTCTGTCTGTGGCACCGTAGAGCTCAAACGGATAGGCCGATTTCGATGCGGCTTTTTTTATTTGAAAGTTAATATCCGTGCGGATGTTCTTAGCTATGTTTGGTTAATATAAATTCAAGATGGCCGCCGCTACAAAATGGCGGACAAAATATTTCTTCACGACCTACCTCAATATGGGTATCAAATGAAAGGGCTTGACTAGTAGAATACTATACACTATAAAAAAATCAAATCCAAGATGGCCGCCACCACAAAATGGCGAATTATATTATTTTTTTCACTACTACCTCAATATGGGTATCAAACGAAAGGGCTTGACTAGTAGAATACATTGCACTATGACGAATTTCAAATCCAAGATGGCCGCTTCCACATAGTGGCGAAATACATTTCTTTTTTCACAACTCCCTCAATATGGGTATCGAATGAAAGGGCTTGACTAGTAGAATATTGTATGGATAACAAATCTGAGGTAGTCGGGGGTTAGTCAAAATTTTAAATTTTGTTCTTGTTATTAAATCTATGTAAGTATAATATGTTAGTTTTACATTCTTAGTTTATTCTATGTTATTTATTTGTCTCTTACTTAATATAATGTTTTGTTCCTATGTATTAATTACATCATGTTATTTTATTTTGTTAGTTATGTATATTTTATTTTTATTTTTTTTATTTAATCTACCGGAACCCCTGATTGGGTGAAGGTCTCCTCCAGTGATGACCATTTGGTTCTGTTTTTTGCTACGTTTCTCCAGTTTGGACCAGCTATTGCTTTAATATCGTCCTCCCATCTTGTTATAGGTCTACCTCTTGTTCATTTGCCAAGGGGACCGTTCCAGAATGTTACTTTTTTTGTCCATCTGTGATCAGTTAGTCGTGCAACATGTCCCGCCCACTTCCATTTCAATTTTTGAGCGTAACTCAGAGTGTTTGTAGCTTTTGTTGTATTTCTTATTATAGTGTGTCGTATTTTATCCAGCTTCCTTATCTTTAGCATACCTCGTTCGAGTCCTCTCTGACAGGTGTTTATCTTTTTTTCTAGTTTCAGCAGTGAATTTCCATGTTTGGCACCCATATGTCAAGCATGGCAAGAGGCTCGAGTTCATGACTTTTGTTTTAATGGCTTGTGGTAAATTACTTTTAAAAATATCCTTGAGACTCCAGTACTTGTTCCATGTTAATTGTATTCTTTTCCCTATTTCTATGTTTTTATTTTTTCTGTCGAAGCTTAAAGTTTTTCCTAGGTAGACATATTTTTCAACGTATTCTAATGGTTTGTTATTTACTATTATTGGTCTTTTAAAACTATTTGTCATTGTCTTAGTCTTTGTAATATTAATTTCTAGTCCCACCTTTACACTAGCTAGATGTAGAGTATCTACCATGTTCTGTAGTTGGGAGGATGACTCGGATAACAGCACTAGGTCATCCGCGAATCTCAGGTGGCTTAAGTAAGTGCCATTTATGTATAGTCGTCGCTTGCTCCAGTCTAGCTCGTTTGTGATCGCCTCGAGGACAGCCATAAATATTATTGGAGACAGCGGATCGCCTTGTCTAACTCCCCTTTTTATTGGGAAGCTAGCGCCTGTAGTTTCAAGCTTTATATTACCTTTATTGTTTTTAGACATGGATTTGATGATTTTTAGATATATTTCCTCCACTCCTTGTTTCTTCAAGCTTTCCCAAATACTTGTTATGTCTTACCATATCAAATGCTTTCTAATTGTCGATGAATGATATATATAGTGTTCTTTGGTTTTCCTGGTACTTTTCCATTATTAATTCAAGAGTATGGATGTGTTTCAATCGTTGAAAACCCTTTTCTGAAGCCAGCTTCTTTCACCGGTTGCTTTTTTTCCAAAGTTGCACTAATCCTTGTATTTATAATTGCGGAGAATAGTTTGTATAGACTCGGTAGCAAGCTGATTGGTCGGTAGTTTCTGATGTCCTTCGGGTCGCCTTTTTATATAATAAGATGATGTTGGATTTGGACCATTGGGACGGTGTTTCAGATTTTTGCAGAATCATATTAAATAGATCAGCTAATGGAACAGCCAGAGTTATGTGTCCTTTTTTCAGTGCTTCGTTCGTAATGTTATCTGAACCAGGGCTTTTGTCTAGCTTCAGTTTCTTTATTGCTTCGATTATTTCTGTTGTATCTATTGGTTTAATGTTTCTTTCTTGTGCGTCTTAAACTTAAACCAAGAAACCAAGAAACTTAACACTACATAATTTCAACATTTTTAGTTTTTTGCCAAGCTGCTATCATTTTAACAAACGTTTATCTTTCAAGGACAACACAGTTGTATTATAATTTTAACATAGTGAATGAATCCAATTAGTATCTGCCCCCAGTTATAGTCTATGTCCAAAATAATCCAGTCCAGTGCTGTGGGTGTCAGCGGTGAATCATTGTGATGTTCAGCACACTCATGTATTGTGTAGGCTGAGTTTAGTATCGGCTGGATTCTTGACCACAGATCACCTGTTAAATAGACTACTATTGTTTGGCCGGAGATGATGTGTGTACTAAGAATAATTATGACATTATTGTGACTGGGCTTGTTTAAAACTGGGCCGAAATACTTATTTCTTATTTTACTATTGTATGCTATTAAAATTATAATTATTTAGTAACTAGTAACTACTTAGTGTTATTCTTTAAACATTCGTGAAATGACCTCTATAAATACCTCAACAATTGGTTCATATTATATATTCTCGCTTAGGGCAGCAACAAAAGTGTAATATAGTGTAGGTGTGGTGGAAAGAGACATGTTTTTTAGTTTTGGTAGCTTGACCGCCAAGATTGTAATTATCAGGAAAAACCCACTCACGCACAGCCACATTCTACATGCATTCTACATTCTAGAGAATAATATCTATAGACATATAGATATTATTCACAAACGTAGAGTCAAACCTCTTCGTTGAAGTCTTTCAAACTGTTAAGAAAATTAATAATAATGAATAATTTATATCCAATTGAAGAGATTGTAGGTTAATTTTCCAAATGTAGATGTACAAGTTTGCAATTACATATTGTGAGGAAACAGTAAACCTGTATGTTTCAAATCAATCAATCAATCTTCCCAAAGTTCAAAGAAGCGGTATTTCGACGAACTACCCATGATATAATTAGTAGTTACCTAACCAGCCTTACCTCAGCCTTCACAGAGGTCGCCGTCACCGGAGCACTTTAGGTATTCTAAGCTGAGATGAGTACGCTGTGTTGTACCATTGTTTACATTGTCGAATACGAAATGGGCTTTTTTTAAACCGTCAGCTCATAATTTCCGAAAGCAAATGTGAATATTAATGGAACTTCTTTTTCTATCATTTTTTTTCATTCTACATTCTTACCCAGACGTTCTTCCCTCTGTACTCTTAGTCTTAGCAGTCACATCACCTCTCGGCTGCAGAGGATAGCCGCGGCCTCCAACAGCCGCGATGCCTTTCACCTAACATCATGGTCTGCCTCAGATGCCCGTACAATATACACCGCGCAACTGACATGGACGCTTCGTCGTCTGAAGGCAAAGCCTTGGCAACAAGCCCCACTTTGAATTTCTCTTCATCAAGACCACAGCCACTAGCTTCCCCGCCTCGACAATGCAACCTCTCGGGGGGTCTTCTTATGTTGACTAGATCATTAAACAATCCTGTAAGAACTTCATGGTCATTCGCTTTTCAAAGTAACTGTAGTTTGTTTAGTTCTATTGCGTATAATAGGACCCTATGATAGTTCGTCTCCGGTGGTTTCTACCTACGGAACTTTGGACTAATTGATAAGAAATTGATGGTATGTAACCCCATTGATATATAATATATGTATGGTTTTAAGTATCATTGTGGGACCCTGTCTTATTACTAATCTATCGTATTAACTGTTCTTACCCACAAACGTAGTTATGGTTCGTGTATCTATATAGCTTTGATATGATCATATTAGAAATCATTTCATTTTAGCCACTTCACAACTTCTAATTTGGATTTTAGAAGTGATTGGGTTCTAATAAGACAAATATGTTCCAACAATTTTTCTCAGAAACAATTATTTTATTATCGTTGTTTCTTTTCAGTCTTATTTGGCTTCGTATCTCTCTCTCTGTCCTCTCTATGAGTCAAAACATGCTGCCGGCATTAGCATGCAGCATGGTGCAAAAATGCCTTACGCATTTGTCGAAAAAGCTGGCGTTACAAACTTTGAACGTTTCTGAACCGATTTCACTTGTCTCCAACAGTTTGTCGCCTTTTTAGCTCGCGTAATCCATGAGTAAATAAATGTTAAAGAAGTACAGCGAGTAATATCGAAGCGAAGACAATCACAAACCAGCGAAAAGGGAGTTACACTCCGCGAGGTATAAGCTGAGCTTAAAGTCAAAGTCAAAGTACTTTATTCATAAATGTACAATTTACACGTCAATTAATAAAAAAATAAAAACAAAAGAAAGAGCATACAAATTGTATACATTTTCAAAGTTTGAAACTACTACTTTACTGTATTACAATAATTATTGTACAGAAAACTGTCAAGCATTATTCGAGTATAATGTCTTTATTGCAATTGTACTAACCTATGTCAAATTTATTTATTTACATTTTTATGGGAACTTTGCCATCACTCCCTAAAAATTCGATGTAACTATAAAAAGTTTGATCGATAAGCCAGCACTTTAATCTGTTTTTGAAGCTGCATTAGTGTGAGTGATCACCAATCAGGCAGGAGCTTGAAATTTTGTCCGCGAGGTATAGGCTGAGCTTTGCATTAGTGTGAGTGATCACCAATCAGGCAGGAGCGCGGCGAGACAGAATGGCGCCGCGCCTAAGGCCGGTTGTCACACCTACACTATCCATGTACACTCACACAAATGCAAAGCTCAGCTTATGCCTCGCGGAGTGTACCAAACCGTTTTTGTTTCAAAGTTTTATAAAAATTAGACCCATATTAGTCCCTATTTGGTATGTTTGAGGACAGTACACATCGTGAGACAATGTTTGTCCACGATTCGGGTAGCTTCATATTTACGGCCTAATATGAAATTGTCACATTAGCACTGGTACGTTACTTTTGTGTAATAGAAGATATTTCATAAACCCATTTATTTGAATAGAGGTCATCGATTCATATATGTAATCCTTGAACCTGTTAGTGCATGAGATGAAGAATTCATTTCTCGAATGCCGTATACCAGACGAAACAGATCTATATCATCTTATATCTCAGGATGACAGACGCATTGCAGTGCTAGGACGCGATTTGGACTTTTAAGTTCCCGTTCCTGACATTTTTCGTGATAAAAAGGTTCAACGTAAAATTTTCAACACGAATTTCTACTCGATCCTTTTAGACGTTTCGACGTGATTGAGCAACAAACATCCAAACATCAACGTTTATAATAGTAGTAAGATTGTAGTAGGGTATGGATGGGCATGCGTGTTGATTACCTTCTGACGCAGGTATTGCTCGTTTCGTGAACAAGAACAAAATAAAAATTTTGATTAACCCCCGACTACCTCGGATTTGTTATCTGTACAACATTCTACTAGTCAATCCCTTTCATTTGATACCCTTATAAAGGGGGTTGTGAAAAAAGAAATGTATTTCGCCATTTTGTGGGAGCGGCCATCTCGGATTTGAAATTTGTCATAGTGCAAAGTATTCTACTAGTCAAGCCCTTTCGTTTGATACCCATATTGTGGTAGTAATGATAAATATAATATAATTAGCCATTTTGTGGTGGCGGCCATCTTGGATTTGAAATTTGTTAAAGTGTATAGTGTTCTACTAGTCAAGCCCTTTCATTTGATATCCATATTAAGGTAGGTTGTGAAGAAATATTTTGTCCGCCATTTTGTGGAGGCGGCCATTTTGAATCGATATTAACCAAACATAGCTAAGAACATCCGCACGGATATTAACATTCAAATAAAAAACCGCATCGAAATCGGCCCATCCGTTTGAGCTCTACGGTGCCACAGACAGACACACACACAGACAGACAGACAGACATCGACGTCAAACTTATAACACCCCTTTTTGGTCGGGGGTTAAACAGTGTAAAGGTTTGTGTGTGTGTGTGCGTGTAGTATATAGTATAGTATAATGTACTCGTATTATGCTTTCATGCATGCTATACCTACGTACATACGTACTTATGCACATGCATAAGTACCTATAGTTTGTACGAGTATGTCTAGGTTAATGTTATTAGGTCCTTGCGCCTTTTGCTTCAGTACAAAGTTCAGTAGGTAGTACAGTAGAGGCCAATTGCTTCCACTTACCGTATGTATATCCCTTCATAATAAATGTGGTTTTACTTTTAAATTATTTCATTCATGCGTACTTTCGCGTTTTCTTTCATGTCTTTGATTTTGCATATCATAGATTTACTATTAAAACGAACGTGGTTGCACATATAAAAAAAAACGGGTGACTAATGTTAAATGTGATCGAATAACTTAAGTTTCAACCGTATTTTGCGGTCTTTTTCTTACTTAATGTAAATAAATACGTAGCAAGTACATTACCTGGATTAGCTCATAGACTACTTTTAGCTCGTTAAAGTAAGTGATTATTAATCCACGAGTTACACCACGGGGCGCAGTTAGTATGTCATAATTTTAAACAGAAATTTTAACTATGCGTGTTCATGAGTATGATAAAATTCCTAAGTAATTAATTAACATTTCAGTCATTGACGTTTAGCTTTTGTCGTCTTAATAAGTAGATAATATAAATATTGACTTTTTAACTACACCTTAGTTATTTTTTTAATGACACGATAATAGATTATAATCAAATTTATTGGTCTGTTTCGTCAGTTAATTCTTGTCAATGGGAACTTCAAAATCTTATTAGAAATGTGATTTCGACATAGTTGATATTTTTTTTACTGTCGATATCGATTCATTGGACTGTTATGGTTTTATTTATGTTTAAGATTTGTTATCTGATTTTTACGAGGTAATTTTGTTTGTTAATGCTAAATACGGTTTTATTGTAACTGCTTTGGTAGTGATAATTTCGACGATGTTCTTGGGAACTCAGCAGGATTGTGTAATACTTACTATAACGTTGAATACATCTTTACTTGAAGTGTAATGGACAAAATTTTACAGTTTTTTTATTTACTCACTAGCGCCCCCTGGTGTGTGCGGTTTGACAGTTTTTCAATATAAATGGTTTTTAAACGACTTCCAAAAAGAGGAGATTCTCAGTTCAGCTCTAGTTTTTTTTGTACGTTACGTAATTATAGCTCCGCTAATTGTGGATGGATTTTGATGGTTTTTATTTTGTTTTATAGGTCGTATTTCAAAGATGGTCCCATTTGTACGTATTTTTCCTAGTTTAGCGTTTTTGAAATATCAACAAAAAATTGTTATTGGATTCTCCGCAACTCCGCTGTCTTATTAGAACGGTGTGTTTACACAAATTTATTTATATAAATATATTTATATTATATAAATATAGAATTATGACAGTGACGCGAAAAGAAAGCCAACTAACCAATAAAGAGACACCAAAACATAAAATTCGGCATCCCTCCCCCCGCGCCTCACTGACTGTTTGCATTCCATCGTAGACAGATTACTCAGTAGTTACTAAGCAGACGTGAGATCAACGTCTGCCCGAAGGCCACCTGACTCGCACCATATTCTGCCATAGCCTCTACCATGGGATCTTAATGCGATATCTTCAAAACAACTGACGCTCAATATTCCAGGCAATGCGACTCCGATTCCTATAACCAAGAGATACGGTTCAGAGTCGCAGTACAGAAATGCTTTACGGCAATTGGATCGAACAATTATTATTGCAGCAAGATCTCGTGGTACGGCCTCTGGGGCGGACTAGACCATAATCTGTGACGGACTAATTCCCATGACTCACTTGGTTGACGATTTTCACTCACTTTTCACAATAAAATAAATCTGATTACGTAAAACGTGTTTACAAGTGAGCATGATGCGTAACACTGCATTGAAATATCGGGGAATCGCTCCACCGTGTAATCACGGTCCTGTAATTAGTAGACAAATCATTTTATATATCTGAGTGACGACTGCTGTCTAATGCTACGCAGTGCTTTGGACTATTTATGTTCACAGGTCCACACAGCTCCAAGGCACTGTACTGTTATAGATAGGCGAGCTACTTACAATTAGACGCGACGTCATACCCTTTTTTTAAACGCGTAGGAAATGCATTTACACATACCTTACCGCCTGGGGAATTCAGTAGGGTTAGTTCGGAATCGACGCCACCAGTGGTCCTCCTATCGACTAAAATGTCCATGGAGTTCTTTTCTACCTTTGCGGCTAGAGTGAAACGCAGGGACGCTCTCGCATTGCCGCTGCGGCTTTCTCGTCTCCGGGCCATCCTCTGGAGCATACCTCCGTCATCGAAGCACCTCCAGTCCAAGACACGTGACTACCTCGTGGGCCAACCAGGACCAACGAGTAAGTGAGTGCTAGGCGCCCCGGCGTATGGTCATCCTCGCTTCATTGAATCGGGTCTGTAGTCCCGCCGCCTAGCATTTTTCGCCTGCAGAAGATAGGGTGAGGCTCACCGCAATACCGGTACTTCTGTCTGTGCAGCACCATCGCGTTCGCCAAGGTCTAGGCTGCGGCGGGCAGGGAGAGCCGCGCACCGTAATAGCGATCCTCTCCCGCCGCAGTCTCCACCCCACAGCCCCGTTATCCACCACCCAACATCGCGGCCCATCTTAGTTGTGCCGGTGTCAATATACCACGCAACCTACATGGCCGTATCGTCGACGGTTTGGAGTCGAAGTCTTGACAAACGACCCATCCAGATTTTTTCACTTCACCAGGGCATAGTTACTGCGACTTGAGTCCTTGACTATGCCGGAATAACACAACAATTGGTAAAATGAACAATTAGAGGAACACTCAAGAGATGGATGTGGGATTCGAATCTACGATTCCAAGCTTGTGAATTTGGCCACTCATTCACCACATCTTACACTTATAAAACTTCTCATTTTTTACTATTGTAAGTTTACACTTGACCGTTATCTCGCCTGATGTTAAGCGGCGATGCGGTCTAGGATGGAGCGTGCTTACCAAGAAAAAAAAATTGGTTGCCTGTAAAGTCGGTATACGGGCGAAAGTTTTACGTGACAACGACTTTGAGTGGTAAAATAATTTTACGGAAGGGACGCGTGCCTTTCACTTTTTATGTCTGTCTCTCTCGCTCTTAGGCGGGCTAACCATGCCCGAGTGGAAGGGACGCGTGCCTCTAACTCGCTCTCGTTGTGAGCGCATAATAACGTGAGCGGAGCGTAACGCAGTTTCTTGAAGTGTCACCCGGCAAACCAATTTATAAGACGTTGTCACGTCAAAAACTGACTAACTCTCTATTTGGAGACCAAGATTGTAACCAGTAGAAAAAATCCACTCAAGCAACGTATTCCGCAGCCTAGACGTTCTTATCACAAATGTAGTCTCAAATCTCTTTGTTCGACTCTTTGAAACGTCAACCATGAAACGATGTCGCTTTTTCGAGCTATGAGCATTGCGATAGAAAAAAGGGCAAGGTGGAGTCAGATCATGCAGATCAGGTGCACACTCTCCGGAATGTATTCGACAAAACCCCGAAAAGATAGCAATTTTGCATCGATATTTAAGACTAGCTGTGCTCGCGGTTTCACCCGCGTTTTAAGGTTTTTTTTTTTCACGGAGCCCAAATTATTGCCTTCGAGTAAGAGTAGCCTGTGTCATGCCTTAGAAGATCAGCTATCTGGTAGTGCAACTCCCGTCAATATCGGTCCAGCCGTTTCGGAGATTAGCCGGAACAAAGAGACAGACAAAAAAAATATAAATGGTGTTTTAAATATAGGCACAGTGTATACTTTCATTTGAACTTAGTTAAAAGCTGTTACTTTGATATTACATTCAGACACTCCAATTTTATTTATTTGTATGTATGTATAGAAGTATAGATGAATCCTTTCTTTTGAAATCGACCACATTCCTCTAATTGTCTCGGATACCGATGTCCGTACAGCTGACTCTGTTATTGCGTACATATAAACTCATCTACGCATATTAATTACTCCTCAAGGTATTCTATTTTTGTAAGTTTGCGTAGAACGCACCTGATGGATCACATTAATTAGAATAAATCAACACAGGAGCATTATTTATGTCTAAAATTTCGTAATAAATTATGTATGCCAATATTTATTATAATCGTATTTTTGGTGGTGTTGTTATGCATACTAATATGTATTTACTATACTTGTGTATATGTATTACAAACATATACGTCGCTTAACAGGCGAGATGGCGGTCAAGTGTAGACCTATAAAAGTTAAAAAAAAGCTGTACAATGTTCACTGTCGCCATGAATATTTATGTGAAGCTAGCTGTACCCTGCCACGCTTCGCTGTGGCACATTGTGATGCAAAAATTAGATAAAAACAATCCTTGATGCGGATTATATGTATATCTTGCTAAATTTTCAGCTCGATCGGTGCAGAACTTTTTTGGTTTTTGAAGCGTACACAAACCAGCATAACATTTTTATATATAGAGATTATAATATGTGTTGAAATATTTTACTGTATGAACTAAATCTGTTCTAGCTTGTAAGGTTTTTGTCTTTTATGTTAATCTCCAATAAATAGTTATTTGTTATACAAGAGTGCAAAGTTGATTTTTAACCGCGTGCTCAATTTTGATGACCGAGCAAGCGAAGGATTCTAAAACTCACTCACTCGCTGCGCTCGTGATTCAATTAGAATCCTGAGCGTAGCAAGGGAATCAAAAGAGCACAAGGTGAAAAATCTTTGCACTCGAGTGCAACACGTAACTTTTCATTCCACCTCAGCGAGGAAATGACAAAAATGCAAATTTTTAAATGATTTCGCGCTAAGCAAATTAAAAAAAATAAGTACACCAAGGAGGTTCCGAGTCTGAGTTTTTAACATATTAAAAACAAATGTATGATGCATTCGGCACCAAGGAGGTAGAAATAAATAGGTTGAATTATGTTTTGAATTCAAAACCTCAGTACACACGATGTTCTAAATTCAAATTTACTTTAACCTCTAGAGGGTAAAAACGACTTTTGCGCCCTAATATCGAGGAGCAAAAGTACTCTTTCCGAGCTGGTGGGATGAAAAAAACTTTTTCATCCCACCAGCCATTATTCCATAATGCCGTACAAAAATCATGTGACAAGGAGAAATTATCGAGATTTGCTACCCCCTATCTTCACCTGCACTCAGTTGGACAGTTTTTAAGTGATAGCATAGTGTTCAATCTTATTATTTTATACCCTTCTATCATCATACATAGGTCTCCTGGTGGTTCATTTGCCCCATACATTTTGTTCACGGGCCTGTAGTCTATAATTACCACAGTATAAAATTTGTAAACAAGCTAGACAGTCCCTGAAACCTAATACTATATTAAGCCAAGGTCTGATATAAAAAACCGTTTTTCTAACCGTGTTACGGTCCTCTTTGTATAAATATCTGGCCCACTTTATTTTGACTGAAATGGGAGGCTATTCTCATATCCTACGATATACATAATATATGTAAGTATTGAACTTGTTCGAAGTTCTGTAATGTTGAAACTTTTTTAACAATGTATCTATATTTATAAAAATCAATGCCACTTTTCGTTGTATGTAAACACCTCCTGAACGGTTCGATTTGAATGTTTTTTTTATACGTTTGGGTAGGGCCCTGGATGGTTAGATTCACAAATCACCCCGACAGATGGCGATGCAGTTGGTATCTAGGTTATTATCCGAGCGAAGCCGGAATGGGCCGCTAGTTTTGTATAACCATCAACAGCCCACCAAATGTTCCACAGCTGGGACTCAGGGCCTTCTCTCACAAAGATTCAAGGCCATAATCAACCATGCTGGCCAGCGCGGGTTGGTGGATGACGCATGACTGCGAAAGATTCTTGGAACTTCGAACGTGCCGTATTCCTTCACCGTTTTTAAGTTAGCGATATTAGCACACGACTTTAAAACAACAATGGTGCGCGTGGGATTCGAACCAGGCCTCCAGATCGGCAGTCGCCGTTCTCCCAACTAGACCAGCCGTAACTTAAAAAAGATTCGTATATGATGGCCATCTGTAACGAAGACCATCTGACAGGGATAGTCTTCGGTGATACAGCCAATACTCTCCGTACGAACCGGCCGATGGCAACGTCGGTGTCATCAGCGATACCACTTACTTATTCTAATCACTTATCTTACTTTACCCTATTACCATTTATCCAAGTAACTACAAAATTCTTTCTCAGAATCCGCATAAAGTTCGCACGAATATCGCATTTCGCTTGCTGTTAGAATAAGCCCCCAATTTCTGATCAAATTACAAGTTTACCGGCGGCCGCTTTGAATCGAGCCTTGGCATTTCCAGTTCTCAGTAGGACCTAACCGTACCTAAGCAGGTACCTGGGTATATTTAAGCTTTTAATTGCCAGGTATTTAAAAGTTTAAAACTAGCTGACCCGGCGAACTTCGTTCCGTCTAAGAGGTAATAATGAACAGATTTTGGATTTGGACGGCCAGACTGATTATAAAATAAAAGTGGTAAAGTGCGAGTCGGACTCGCCCATGAAGGCTTCCGTAGCAGCAAGTAACATAATACAAAAGTTCTTGTTCTTCGTTGTTACTTTAATGAGTGTTTTGACAATAGTCAATTTATGACGTATTAAAATAAAACTACGTATCTACTAGATATCACTCAAACAAATTTTCGGTGATATATTAACCTCACCTCCATATTATTTTTGATGACATATCCATAGATACCCCACACGTATGGTATTGATAAAAAAAATGAGTTTTAGTTCTATATATAAAGGGAAACCCCTAAAAAAATCGTTTTTTTTTCTATTTTTTGTATTAAAACCTTAATGCGGTTCACAGATTACAACTACTTACCAAGCTTCAATAGTGTAGCTTTTATAGTTTCGGAGAAAAGTGGCTGTGACATACGGACGGACAGACAGACTGAACGAATCTATAAGGGTCCCGTAATTTGCCATTTGGCTACGGAACCCTAAAAATGATATTTTTAAATGTAACTCACGGTCAGTCTTCTCGAGACCACGGCGGTTGTAACGCTGCCGAAACGTCGAGGTAATTAAACAATGATTTATATTGTGATTAACTTTTGTATAATGGAAACATTGTATGTTCAAATCCTGAAAGCGTAAACACAATAATTGATTATTTTTTATTGTTAAATGTCATATGTTAAAACCTATTATCCTATTCCGGTTGAAGACAAATGGAAAAACACAAGAATTATAAAAATTCGGACAGTCGTTTCTGAGTTATAAATGGTGTAAGTAACACGATTTTCTTTTATACATATAGTTAGATATAGGTAATGTTAAAGAATCCTAGTACTAATGTAACAAATGTCAATGTTTGGATGTTTGAATGTTCGTTGCTCATTTACTTCGGAATGTCTAAACAGATCGTGTTCAAATTTGAACACTCTGTCTGGAATAGCACGTAAGCTATTTTTTATCCCAGAAAAATAATCGGAACGGGAACTAAGCAGGTGAAACTGCAAGGCGCTACTAGTTTATAACGTAATAGCACACTGTTTCATCTATATTGATTATGTCTATTAATATCGAGGAAACAGTTGAGTATCGTGCTTTAATGTCCTATGTCTAGAAGTAGCTTGTGTTCTAATGTGGGTTGATAATGATGATGATAAAACAATGAGTAGTCAACGACAGCCAATAGAAGTGAAAACTTATAACTTAAAAGTTTAGAATGACACAGCGCCAATGTTGCCAAATACGGTATCTGTTTTGCTACTATTATACTGCTATTACGCATGTCAGTGATGCTAACTCACAAAATTCCAGCTATCCAACATTCTTAAATATAAAAAGAGTGGTCGTACGTTCGGAGAAATCGAACGGGCTGCCTGATAAGTAAGCATTAACATTTGTTTGCAGCATTATTATGTGCCAAATTGAGCGCCAAATGGGCATCTATCATACGCGCGCACTCTCCTTGAAAACGGCCGCCGGACGCGGCCGAAACTTGAGTTGGATTGTACCGACCATAACGCACGTAAGTTACCCCCCGGTCTTCTACCGCCTAACTAAATCGGCTTTGGCTTTTCTATTGCCATCTTTATCATTTCAAACGAAAAGAAAAGAGAGAGAAACAAAAAAGCTAAGACAGTTTTCGTTCGGCGGTAGACCGAATATATGAGCATAAATGAGCACTATTAGGCTTTAACGACGTTTTGCCAGCCCAAAAAGGTTTTTTTGTAGTATGGAGAGACAGAACGAGCAGGACATGCACTTGGTGGTAAGAAATGTGCGTGCCCATAACAGCACAGTGTCACGGTGCTATTGGAACATGGAAAGTGTAGACCAATACCTAGCACTAAATTGGGCTCTTTGATGTTTTATCTCTATACCCTTGTCTGAATATTTTAGTATGAACACTAACATGGTTATTACACATTTTGAATACACGGGTAACGCACGTTTGATATAGTCCGTCCAGTCCGACTCAAGTTTCGATCGCGTCCGGCGATCTTTTTCAAGGAGAGTGCGTGCGCGTGTTCTCAGTTCGTTTAGCTGAGAACGGACTGGACTGAAAATATTTTCCATGGTCCTTAAATTTGGAACAGAGTGATGTTTGTACATGACTGCTTTACGGTAGAATAATTGGCAAATATTGAGACATGCTTAAAGACACCCTTATTAAATTGTTTCTTGACGAGTTTGTAGTGTGAGTGAACACTCAGGGCATTATAAGAACAATTCCCGTAGCCTATTGCACTCGTTAAAGTGAATCACTGGGAGCAGTGGCCAGCTAACATGATGTCATCAGAGAATATGTTACACGCGTCGATGAAATGGAATTATTATGGACCTTGCACTATCACAGAATCTTTGATAATAACCTAACATTGGTCGTACCACGCCTATTGGTTTGCAGAGTCCGTTTGTGGCAGCGCTCTTTAAAGAATCCGCCTGGGAAGTACTACACCATTGCCAATTATTTTACCGGCGAGCAATGTACAAACGTTACTATATGCTGGTTAGAAGGACAATGTTTCTATGTATAATAAGTATGTATTTATTTATTTATTGAATAATAGGCGAGCAGCTTTTGCTGATATGCCTATATCTCAGTGTTGAAATAACAAATTATAGGAAATTGTCTGTTAAAATGATTTTGTCTTATACTATCCATCTGTCTAGTTTGATCTTAAAAGAGTTTAACGACTTTGCCGAAATAACATCCTCAGGCAACCTGTTCCAGTTGTAAACCACTCTGTTGCTGAGGATGTGGTGTGCAGTTTTTTGTCAGTGATGGCGCGTGGGACAACTGGGACTTATGACGACTTATGGGACTGTCTCTCTTTCAACTACATATATAAGTATTATATTAGCTATCTGACCGCCATAGTACAAGCTTTGCTTAGTTTGGGGTCAGATGGTGTTGTGTGAATTGTCCACCAATATTTATTATTTCCAGAGCAATGAGGTAAATCATCTTATCACTGAGTGATTGCGCATCGCAGTGCTAGAGCATGATTTGGGATCGTCATGTTCCAATAGCTGCGTGTGCTGTTATGTGGCAGGCGTGTTGGTTACCATCAGGTACATTTCTTGCTTGTCTCGACACTCTACATTATAAAAAAACTGACATGGTTGTACTACGGCTATGTAGTGCTCTTTACAAAGTCCGCCTGGGAAAGTACTATAGGTACCATTGCCAGATATTCTACTGCCAAGAAATGTACAAACGTTAATATATTCTGGTTGGAAGGACAATGTTTCTAGAGTTCTAGACCAATGAGGTTAATCATCTTATATCTGTGATGATAGCGCATCTCCGTGCTAGGTAATAATTTGAGCTCTTCATGTTCCGATAGCTGCGTAACACTGTGCTGTGATTGGCAGGTGTGCTGCTTACCATGCCACACATCATCTCCTGCTCTTTTTTAAATTAGTCTCTTCACATACTCCGGGGTCCGTGATCTTTGACATAGTTCTTTTTTTTTACAAATGTCTTGGATTAGGAGAAGAAACGGAAAATAGGAGGGGCGTAGGGAACATTTTCAACCCAATTCTAGTGCTAGTCCGATTTCGTCTGTTGAGCCGATCACTACCGGGTGGGTTTTAGCTAGTAATCAACTCGACATCGTCATTGGCCGCTTTCTAAGTCGCCTCTGGCTCAGAGCCTTCACCACGGATGAATTTCTGTCCTTTATGGCCATCTGTAAATTGTACTCTCTCTCGGATGGTCTCCGGTGATGCAGCCTACGCTCGCCGAACGAACCGACCGATGTCGTATTCGGTATTCTGCTTGTCCAGTCATTCTATACTACTTACAAAATTGACGTTTCAATCGGCGGCCTTGCTTCGAGCGATCTCTAGCATAAAGCGACGTGAGTAAAAAGTTAAATTCTTCAGATTTCGACTGAGTCAATTAAACTGTATCAAACATTGATGGTGCAACATGTGACGTAATAGTACCTCGACCTCTTTCTCACTTTATGTAAATAAACAATAATCTATATTTGCGCACGCCTATTTCTGTGCATGCCAAGTTTGGCGCGCATTCGCTGGTGCCAATTGTACTACTCTCTTTGTTCTACGCGTATTTTGATTCAATCGTAACTATTTGGTTTGTTTTCACTTTACCAACACGTCAGGTACCCCTTAATGTATTTGATTTTATATACATCTATGTTGTGACGTCATGTGTTTGTCCCTCTCAGTAGTTATGGACTAAAAAGCAGTAAAATTGCAAGAAGCCGACCGACCAACGGTCCATTTCAACATACAGCGTCTACACCGATCGTATTTGAAAAGAATATACCAGCAACTATACACTGGCGAAGTTCGGTCGCTCTGCGTACAGAAGTCAAACATAAAAAGTTGAAGTCAGATATCCCGTAAGGCGCTAATCTATTTGAAGATGCCGTGATAAAAGATATACCTAGGTATACCCCTTAAAAACCCTTTCTTGATAAATTCTTAGCCTTCACAGACTCCATCAAACCAGAGCACAGTAAGAATAGGCAAATATGTAGTAATTCCCCAGTCGGTCTTTGCAAAGAGTCCCAAAGACTTATCATTCCAATAAGTCCGTGTAAAAATGCAGTAAGTGTTAGCAGAATTCCGGAAAAACCGGCACTGTGTCAACATTAGTTTTAGGTAGGTATTATAGCTTTCTCAACGTGTGTAGCTGCAAAAGGTAGTGTCATGTATAGCGATAATTATAAAGTCACACGCGTCTGGCTAGACAGGTCATCAACATTAGCAGTAGCATCTCTTCGAGGGTAGATGCCATCTGTACCAACACAATTCGCGGAAGATAGTATAGAATGCTTTTTTTTTTAATAAAGTGTGTCGAGACGAGCAGGACATGTACCTGATGGTAAGCTACATGCCTGCCACATAACAGCACAGGGACACGCAGCTATTGGAACACGAAGAGTCCAAATCATTACGTAGCACTGCACTGCGATCATCACCCGAGGTCTAAGATGTTATATCTCTAAGCCCTGTAATTTCTCTGGAAACATTGCCCTTCAAACCGGAACACAGTAATGTTTTCACATTACTGCTTGGGGTTAGAATAACTGGCAAAGGTGTGGTACTTCCCCAGGCGGACTCTGCTAGGAGTCTTACCACTACAAAAAACTTCTTAAGCTGTTTACTTGTTCGTAGAGGAAAATCTTTTGGTTCGCATCATCGACGCGCCAATTTAGCAGCGTAGCGAAATGTGCGTGTTAAAAGCTTTTTGGATGGACGAAATCTTGTGACTTTTCCCTTGAAAAAGTCTGCCAATTGCGGTTGAAACTTCAGTCGGATTAGACCGACCATATCACGTGTCAGTAGCTAGTTAATTTTGCAATAAACATTAAAAAATTGGCTGTGAAAGGGACTGCCTATAGAAGTGAAAACTTACAACTCCAGAATTGGATAGCTCACTTTAGAAAGTACGCGGGTAAAACCGGAGGGCGATGCTGGTCTCGAATAAATTTTCAAAGCGTTGTCGTCTAAATAAGTCTTATAAGCATGCCCATCTGGACTAGATGGCTATGGTCCCGAGTTCACCCGAAGATTTCTTTCATTTACGAGCGTGACGCTTGGGCTCACTTCACAGCCCACGAAAAATCTGCGTGTGTGTGGTGCGGCAAAAGAAGAATAAGTACCGAAAAAAGATGGTTGACTTTACTTTTGTGATAAGAACGTCTAGGGTTTGGAATGCATTGCCCGCCTGGGACTTTTCCGATGGTCCCAATATTGGTGGTTTCAAATCGAGAGTGAACCAGTTTCTTCTAAGTAAGCACGCTCCATCGTAGACCGCATCGTCTCTTAACATCAGGCGAGATTGCGGTCAAGTGTAAACCTACAGAAGTGACAAGAAAAGTACCAACCGCCTTTAGTACTAGTAGTACTCGTATTTATTCATTCATAATTTAAGAGCGACGCTCTTGTCGGTGGAGTTCCTTTCATGTACTTCTACACTCCGCCTTCTCCTTGACTTCCTGATACGACACTACATTTATCTTCTCCTTCACTTGGTTCATGTAACTTCTCCTAGGTCTACCTCTCTTCCTCCTCCCTTCTAATTTACCTTCCATTATTGTTCTAATGAAGTTGTCGTGTCGTATCAGATGTCCCAACATCTTCCCTCTTTTGTTTTCTATTGTTTCCATTAATGTTCTTTTCTCCTCTACCATCTTCAAAACTTCTTCATTGCTCTTCGTTTCCTTCCAGCTGATTCTCTCAATTCTCCTCCAACACCACATTTCGAATGCCTCTAATCTTTCCCTATAGTACTCGTATATACAACATTTTATCGAGATCCTCACACAGATCTGTGACAATAGTTGAACTATCATTGCCTGGTTGAATGTCCCCACGTGTCCCACTATGGATGTCTTTGATTTGTCCACTATTGTCGGCCATTGTTAACTAATCACTGCGAATTCCAAATCAAAAGAGTTTCGTACAATACTCTTTTGACTGTCGAAGCCTATTGTCGGTACTTTTAGATTCGCATTTCGAGTCGGTACTTTTAGATGATGGCGGAAATAGTTTTTCTGCGAATTTTAAGGGTTACAATATAAGTTAATGTATGTCAGCGTAAAATTATAAATACCATTTGTACGTAGAAGACATGATATACACAGGTGTGCGTAAAAAATGATCGTGGTATTGAGCATCGGTACTTTATACTGGATCAAAGGGATCGAATATAATTTGGGCATATTGCAATGGACTCTCTGCAGAGTTACCCTAGCTCATATTATGGGAATGTAACGGATGAAATACTTAAAATGTTATTAAAAAAGATTGTCAGTCATAGGAACTGCCGACAGAAGTGAAAACTTATAACTCAGATAGTTTACTTTGGAAACTACGCGGGTGAAACCGGAGGGCGTGGCCATGAACGTGGGCATTTAGAAATGCGGACAAATTTCTAGATGGCCAATGACCATGGTCCCGAGATTAACCGAATATTTATTATTATTCCCGAGCATGACGCTAGAATTCAATTCACAACCAACGAAAAATCTGTCTAGATGCGCCAAAAGAAGTTTTCACTTCAAAAAAAAATTTAAATCCTATTAATATTATAAATGTCAATGATTAGATGTGTGTTCCTCAATCACGTCGGAACGTATGAACGGATCGGGCTGACATATGGAATACAGGTAGATTATAGTCTGGAAGAACACATTATGCTACTTTTTATCCCGGCAAAATAACGGTAACGGGAACTACGCGGGTAACACCGCGGGGCGATGCTAGTACTATAATATTTAAGCATGAAAACGTCATTTGCAAGAACATAACACTATTCTACCTTTACATACGTTCGACCATCTAACTGAAATGCATTTGCTATTCAGCCCACTAAATGGTCCCACTGTGACTCGGAATCTTCTCTCGCGACGATGAAGTGTACTCCGCTTTCGTAATAAGAACTTTAAAGTGCATTGCCTCAGTGGGTGTTTCCTGATGGACGTAATCTAGGTAACAACAAGTCTTGAGTATAGCCGTTTCTTCTGGATTAGCGAGTTACATCATGGACTGCATCGCAATTTAACATCAGAGCGAGTGCAAGCGTGGCGTGGCGGTCAAGTGCTATATTTTTTTATTAATTTTAGCCACTCAACTGAATCCGGGGTCCGTGGCCTTTGTCATTACAATTACATTTTTTAACATATTTATTCGATTAGGAGAAGAAGGGGAAAACAGAGGGGTGTTGTGAACATTTTGAACCTAAGCCTAGTACTAGTCAGTCGGATTTCGTCTGTTGAGCCGATCACTACCGGCTGGGATTCCGATAGTACTTAATTGACTCGACATCGTCTTTTGCCTAAGCCGCCTCCTCCCGGCCCATAGCCTCCACCACGGCCGCATTTCTGTCCTTGATGGCCATCTGGAAGTTGAGTTCTCGGATG
Organism: Ectropis grisescens; assembly: GCA_017562165.1. Taxonomy (NCBI): domain Eukaryota; kingdom Metazoa; phylum Arthropoda; class Insecta; order Lepidoptera; family Geometridae; genus Ectropis; species Ectropis grisescens. The sequence continues at coordinate 24,254,787 of CM029777.1, read as the reverse complement.
GTCTTCGGTGATGCAGCTAACGCTCGCCGTACAAACCGACCGATGGCGTCATCAGTGTCGTCAGTGTAGTATGTGAAGGTCCGCGTGTGCCGTGAGATTGCCACGACCGCATGGGGCACGCTCTCAAGTCTGGTCAAGTGCTATATTATATATATAAATGAATGTTAGTCTGTATGTCTTTTATACAATCATAAACTTTGCATTTGATCATGTGATGATGTTAAGAAAAGTTGTTGTGCATGTGCCAAACAAGGTTTCTGAAGTCTTTATATGACAATATCCGAGCGGAACCAGAATGAGGCGCTAGTTATTGATAAAAAGTACCATGTGGGGATAGTTCCCACGACTTACAGTTTGGTAACCAGACATACTATGATTTAAGAGACCAGTAAAATTTGATGACACACGGTCGGCACGGAAACATGCACCGATTACCACATAGATATCGCTACTTTCATAACCATTTTAAATGTTCCCACTGTAGGTACTCGGGACTTTCTCTCTCATTGTGAAAATCACGGTTGAAATCCACTACGCTGGCCCAGTGCCGGTTGGCTGACGATTAAAAAAAAATGTGACGAGACGAGCAGGATATGTGCCTGATGGTAAGCAACATGCCTGCCACATAACAGCACAGTGACAGCTATTGGAACACGAAAAGTCCCAATCATATCATGATGCATGATATCGAAAGATTCTTAGAACATGCCGGTTTCCTCACGATATTTTTCTGCAGTGTTTTTAAGATAGCGTTATGCCCCTGATACACAAGGATAGATTTTCAAGCTAGGACAGAAAGCTATCGTTAGCAAGCTAGTAAGTTATAACTTCGCGTAGACAACGCTACGCTAGTTTTGTCTACACGAAGCTAAAAGTACCTTGTTTGCTTACTAACACTTACTAACCTAGCTTGAAAAACCTAGCCTCGTGTAGCACAGCAACTAGGATTACGCACATCGAAAAGACAGTGGTCCGTGTGAGATTCGAACCATTTCTGGAGCAGTTGCCGTTGTTCGACTAGACCGTAGCCAGCTTGTCACTTAATTCAACTATCATCTGATACAAATTGACTCGTTATCAGGCCCATTTACGAAATTAATATCCACACATGGGTTTTTATGAATGCTTTTTGTGACATAACATGCTAAACGTTCATTCGTGACTGACATAATCATCGCTGCGTACTTCAAGGTTTTGTGTTTTTGTCGGATTTTACTCGTCCTTTGTGATTACATAAGTGGGTAAAGAATAAAGGTGTAGTATAGCATCGATATAAAACATTGGATGTGCCGGCCCAAACTTCTGGCGTACGGAATTATGTCATCGTTGGGAAGAGTGAACTCACTCTTTCCGTTCTAGTCGGTTGCAGGAAGCGGTGAAAGCTGGATGTTTTTACCTATTCGTTGTCAACAACCAGCATAAGTAGAACTACAGCATTACTTGCCGCTAGCGTTTCTAGCGGTCAAGTAGATTGGTTGTGTGTAAACCACTTACGATACAAATAGAGACGCAGTTTATTACCAATTTCAAGGTGCTCACGGCACATCTGTTGGTTTATTTCGATGTAGTATAGCGAAGGTTAGGGCCCTGTGTCTTTTGCGTTACCTCAAAGTTCTATAGGCACTGGAGGCCATGTGAGGTTAACTACTTCAGATCCTTTGCAAAAAGAAAAATAAATTTGTATTGGTGAGCATTTCTCACGTAAAATAAAAAGAAATATTTAAGGACATTCACACAACACCATCTAATCTCAAATAAAAATAAAAACGAGTACATAATGATGGACAATTCACATTTCACAGACAACACCATCTGATCCCAAACAAAGCAAAGCTTGTAATGTGAGACAGAATGTCCAGATAGTTGATATTATTGTTATATAGTTGTAAATACATACTTATTATACATAGAAACACCCAGACACAGTCCAAAAGGGTCCAAAGACCCAGACAAATATTTGCACTGGGTGGGAATCCAACCCACGCCCCACGACTTCGCAGGCAAACTGAGCAAACCTTATAATATGGGAGTTATGGGAGATTGCTGATCAGATTTATAAATGTTAATGTTTGCTTATTTGGATGTTTGTACCGTATGAACTGATCAGCCTGAAATTCGGAACACTGTTAGATTATAGTCTGGAAGAATACATAGTCTACTTCTTATCATAATAAGATGTCTGTCCATAAAATCACAGTGATACACAGCTATTGGAACATGAAGAGCCCAATTCATGTTCCAGTAGTTGCGTGTACCTAGCCACTGAATTGCGCTCGTTACCCAGACATATAAGAAGTTTTATTTTAATGCCCTGTAATTTCACTGGAAACATTGTCCTTCAAACCGGAACACAGTGATTTTTGACGGTAGAATAACTGGCAAAGGTACTTCCCCTATGTGGACTCCATAAAAAGTCCTATCAATACTAAGGTTTTTTCTAAGTAAGCGCGATCGGTTTTTGGTCATTTAGAAACACCCAATAAAATTACGTCATAACTACTTAAAATGTGTTGTAAAAAAAACGTCATTGATTTTCCTTATTGACCGCCATCAAGAGATTCGCTCGGTCATGTCCGGCGCAGGCGCAGACGGCACAAATCATCTCTCAACAGCTAATGTATCCCCGAATCACAGGCAATTGACTTTCATTAAACCATCGGGTTTGCTCGTGTGCTGGGGTGTGAGGAAAGGAACTTTAAATAAATAAAGTAACTGAATAAATAGGTTATAAATATGATATTCAGTGTTCGTGTGAATCCTTGAGGCTTATTAACCCTATGCATTAATGTGTCTTTGGCTTTGTAATTTCTTTTTATTTGTATCAGTAATTTTGTTTTTTAACTCTTTTCAAAATTGTATGGTCTAATGGAGAACAGAACCCACGACATGGATAACTAAGTGTGGGTTTCAGTGAACATCTAGAAACTGAAATTGTTGTACTTTGCTTGGTTTAAGGGCGTGTGGGCCGTAATTTTGATTTTTTAAAACAACTTTAAGACCTTTAAAATAGTGTATTAAATTCTGAAAAAAATATATGTAATAGTTAAGGATCTAATCTAGTGCAATTCGCAGTCAGTAACACGGTTTAATGAATTTTACTTGATAGAAAAAAATCCCAAAGTTACCCCTTTTCAAAAGGTTTTTTCAAGTTTATGACTAAACTAATTATTTTTTTTACTAAATTTTTATGCTGAACGAAAGCCACTAAAAAGTTATAGATGCATTCGCAGAGTTTGACTTGATAAAAAGTATCAGTTATTCACTATGTTTTAATATCTACCATATATATAGCGCGCCGTTCGGCAAGCCTGATCAGTCGCGTTTCGGCGCTCACGGACGACGGGCCTGTGCTTGATTTTGCAATTTTGACAACCGATAAATTTTAAATATTACGATCATAGTGCCACAGTATAACAATATCAGTAGGTATTACTAGTGAAGCACGCTATGATCTTGATTTTTGATACCGTTTTCATTGGAATTGCAAATAGACTCTAATACTAATTAGTACGCTGTTTATTTTATGTTGTAGACCAAAAGGGGAGTCTCAAAAAACTGACGTCGATACCACATCAGTAAAAAATTCAATGCGGATGCAATGGAAAATAGATAAGTATCGGTAAAATATTCGTCCGTTAAATCAGAGATCGGGATAAGGAAATAATGAGAGGGGAGAAATTCCCTGCGTAAATCCCCAAGTTAGGTATCATTTATGATACTTAACTTGCATTTATATGTCATTTAGGTAAATTCTTTGGTAGTAAGGTACTTAGTACTTGGAAGAAAAGTCCTCACATACAGATTTTACCACTTTGGAAGAGACTTTCGCGCAAACTATTCAGTTTAGAAAAAAAAATGTAAGGATCTTTAATACAATGTCGAACACCTTTCCATAGATACACGTATGGTTTTGTTAGAATTTTAATTTTTTTATACTTTTCCAAGTTTGTGACACCACCAAAATTTATTGTTTTTTTTATTGTATGAAAATGTTAATATTGTTCATAGAAATTTAGACATTTGACCAAATTTGATAAGAAGCCTTTTAGGCAGTAAAATTACTCGTAGAATTTAACTCTGCACTAAATTTCCGATTCGTATTTTTTATATAAGGTTTAGAATCATTTCCTGAGCATAAAATCACAAAATAATAACAAATCCAGGTGGAGCTTCAAGCGCCAGCTCGAAAAAACGTTTTTGGCTGATATTCTGAAAAAGTTATAAAGCCATTATAAATTATTATTATTGTAGAAAACAAAATTTCCCATCTTGTGTTGCCAGTAAACTTTATTATGTTTGTTATTATTATGTTATGTTTTTCGCGCGTATATTTTTTATGTTTGTAATTTTTTATTTCCACATATCTTCCAAACGGCTGGATGGATTTTGGTAACAAAGATATTCTAAGACTAGTCTGACTCATAAAGTGTCCTTAGATAGTAGGTTATATTTTTTAACGTGTAGATTTTTTTTGTAGTCGGGGTTTTTAAATTAAAGTTTTCTATCATATTTTGTTCATCATCACGACTGAAGAGTTGAATGAAGAGTTTGGTCTCCACTTTTGTAATAAGAACAACTAAGCTGTGAAACGCATTGCCAGAGTGGGTTTTTGTCGAAGGTTCGAACCTTGGGATTACGAGGTACACTGTGCTTGTTTCTAAGAGAAACAAGTTCCATCGTGAACCACATCATTTACATCCACTATTATCGGCAGCATCGCAATCGTATCATTAAATGGGTTATAAATCGTAAACGGTAAGTTTTACAAAAAAAGTTTACTAGCAACAAAAGATGCAAAATTTTATTTTCTTCAATTATTGTCAAAATATATAGTTTCCAAAATATCGGCTAAAATAGTTTTTTTCAATTGAAACGTTTGAAGCTCTACCTGGATCTGTAAGCATTTTGTAATTTTATGCTCAGTAAGTGATCTTTACCTCATAGAATTGGAGAAAATTGGATTAGAAATTTAGTGCAAAGTTGACCAAAAAACCTTCTATTTTTACTGGCCTTTCATTACGTTTCAGCACATTTTTTTAATTTTGACGAACTTGTGAATTATTAGGAAACATTTTAAAAAGATGCATGAAATTGGAAAAGCCTTTCTCAACTTATAGTGTGACCAAAAAGAAAAGGTTGAGTTTTGTACGACTTCACAATTCACAAAATTGTTATCACTAATATAAACAGTATAAACAAATCTTGAACAAAAAATGAGTTTAAATTACACAGCCCAATATTTTAATGTTATTTCTGCACTGTGGCACCGATTCCGCGGTCGGTGACGGTCGCGAGAACAAGACAGCGTTAAATGCCTAATTTGACAGAACTACCTGGCCTTAATTTTAAATTCGTGGTGTAACTAATTAGAAGTTTAATATTACGTAATAAATGATTATGTATTGGGTATAAAATATTGGTGGCCATTTTGCACTCAATACCATGTAGTCCAGAACTAAGGAAAGCTTTTATTATATAAGCCAATATAGCTGATATAATATCAGCTATCTTCGCTTCCATAATAATACGCAATATGCACGCAGAGAAGCTTGTAAAATTGTCTATAATAATAATTTTAAGTATCACATCAAAAACAAAAAAAAATATACACAGATTTAGATAAAATTTATGTGACACCACCTCTGAAGTGTGATCTACAAAAAGAAGGAATCATCAACTTAGAATCACTATTAGAGAGGCTATCGTATAATACACATTTAAAAAAAATTGAGAAACGTCTCTTTTTTGAAGTCGGTTAAAATTGATATGGTCTAAGTTACCACTGGTATGTATAGTCGGGAGAATGGCGACTGCTGATACGGAGCCCCGAGTTCAAATCCCGTGCGCACCACTGTCTTTTAGAAAGTTATTTGCGTAATACCGCTAACTTAAAACGGTGAAGAAAAACAAAGTAAGAAAACCGACATTTATAGTGACCGGCAAACAAGTTGACCCTAAAGTGACGTGGAAGGGAAAGTTCGCGCATGTAGACTTCCACCAAAGAAACCTTAAAAACGTTTCTGCGCAGCCATGCGCAGCTAACTTCATTGGGTCAACTTGTTTGCCGGCAACTATACCTAGAATCTTTCGAGGTTATGTGTCATCCACCAACCCGCACTGGGTTGATGTATTACCCTAACCCCTAAGTCCCACCTGCGGGAACGTATGGCGGGCTGCTTGTGAAAATTAATATCGACGTTTCTTTCAGCTAGCACGTCTCATCTGTGTAACCTTGTATAAAATTCTTCTGCTCGATTTGGTCATTTCCTTCTCACAGCTGCTAATTTGATCGTATCGAGATGTTATGATGATGGCGTGCCGCACTAATCCCGTTTTAGTTCCATTGATTTGATCTAATCTGGTCGCTTGTCATAACATTCCCAAATATAATTCGGAACTACCTGGTGCCCGTTGATTCACCCGTAGAAGTTACATCATTGATATGATGATTAAAAAACGAATTGGTCTGTTAGTCAGATTATTAAAAAATATTGTGTTACACGTATTTTTTGACGTCACTTGAATGTACAATTTTTGCAAACAAGTGACGTCACAAGTCCCCGATCCGGAATTTTTATGGACCCTTTCTGTTGATTTTTAGGGTTCCGTAGCCAAATGGCAAAATACGGGACCGTTATAGATTTGTCATGTCTGTCTGTCCGTCCGTATGTCACATCCACTTTTCTCCGAAACTATATAAGCTATACTATTGAAACTTGGTAAGTAGATGTAATCTGTAAACCGCATTAAGATTTTGATACAAAAAATTGAAAAACAAAAACTTTTAGGGTGTCCCATACTTAGAACTGAAACTCAAAAATTTTTTTGATCAAAACTATGCGTATCAATGGATAGGTCATCAAAAATGAAATTGAGGTTTCAAACATTTTTTTAAACTGAATAGTTTGCGCGAGGTACTCTTCCAAAGTGGTAAAAAGTGTGTCCTCCCTTGTAACTTCTAAAATAAGAAAATGACAAAAATAAAAAAGTGTATGATGTACATTACCATGTAAACTATCAACGAAAATTGGTTTGAATGAGATCTAGTCAGTAGTTTTATTTTAATACGTCATAAATTGACTATTGTTAAAACACTGGTTAAAGTAACAACGAACTACAAGAACTTTTATAATATGTTACTTGCTGCTACGGAAGCCTTCATGGGCGAGCCCGACTCGCACTTGACCACTTTTATTAATGATTTGACAAATTAAAATAATGCGTGTTATATATTTTTAGGCCGCCGATGACCTAATTAATTAGAATGGTATATTATTTCGTCATCCCAACTGTAGTGCTAACTGAAACTGTAACTGTAGTGTAGGACTTTGTGAGTCATGTGTCTTGGTGCTTAAAGAAGGGCCTCATCATTGTCAGTTATTCGACCGCCAAGCAGTAATGTGCAAACGTTATTGTGTTCCAGTTTCGGTTTCCTTCCTATTGTTTTCCGTCGTTAAAGCCAGTGGCTACGAAAAACCTGTACATGTTAAAAAATACTCCGAGGTGCAAGCGAGTTTTGAACCCACAACTTTACGATTGGGAATCGATTTTTCTCGATGCTAGGCCACAACGGCTTTCCTTCGTCTCTCCCCTAGTCTACTTCTGTTCTTTTACTGAGGCTCTCAGTTCCCCTCAGTCTGAGGGGACAGTTGTGATGGTGCGGCCACATCCAGCGAATGGATGATTGTAGACTGCCTAGGAGTGTTTTCTATTCAGAGCTCTCGCGAGGAAAGCGTAGTTCCGGTGGACAATATCTACTTTTATGGACGTTTTGAAGAGGAGCCTGTTGTCTTATGGCTTGTCTGCTGATAGGTGGGAGGACGATGCGCAGAAAAGATCTGTTTTGACGTTCAAAAGTTGGAAAGGGCGTTACATATTTTGGAGATGTCCGCCTTTCTGACATAGACCTCAAACTCGCCAAACTCGTAAGAGCCGACCGAAACCTTCCTATAACTACACATTCAATAGTGCAGGCCAGCTATATTGCGCGACATGCGACCGGGTCTTCAAGACGAAGTTTGGATTTGCCAGCCACATTCGAGCGCACGCCAGAAAATAACCAGAGTCGCCATCGTCGGACACGACGCGGACGACATCATCATCATCATCTTTTACTAGACACCTCCGCGCTTGCAGGTTGTCATCATCATGTCTGTTCCTTCCTCAATGGTAATAGTGTCGAAGCAAACCACCTTATCAGGACTGAGCGGTATCTCCAGGGGCAGTGAGGTGCGAGCATTAGCGTACAACGGGCCAGGTGAACATCAGCACTTCCACCTTTCGCATCCTAGTTGGTCGCATCAGATTTGGCGATAAAAAGTAGTCCACTCAGATTTAGTGGTACATAGAAAGTCTCGTTATGGCTTGGTGGTTGTCTGGTCTAAATGGCCTTCGGCTGCTGCTGTTGCCTCTCTGCCTTCTTCCTGTCTCCAGGAGGAGATCATGCCAGGTACCTTAGTCAGGGGGCTTTGCATGGAGTGTAGCAATAATTTATAGGTTATAGGTGAGAGTGTAGTCCGCTGTCAGCACGATCGAACATCTTTGCATGTTCTCTTCTTCTTCAGTCCGTTATCGCCCACTGCTGAGCCTAGGTCTCTCTTTGTGTACGCCACTTGTCTCGATCCTTTGCTTGTGTTCCTTCCATGACCCGCGACTATTCGAATGTTATCGATCGACCCATCTAGCCGTTGGGCGCCCAACACATCTCTTTCATTTATTTTATCAATCTTTGAAAAAGAAAAATGTATAATTTTATATCGTGACTGAAGAAAACGTGATTCATTCAGAGTTCTATGACACTTCACCGCCTCATTATCTGAGGTAACAGGTGTTCCAAATGTGCGATAATGATTGCTTATGTAATGGAAATGGTTGACGTTTGTGATAAAAAAAATTGATGAATTTTCAACAAAGTTTAAGTCTTGGCTTAAATTTTTTTTATAAGAGATTTGATTATAGAAGCTGTTTTGGATTCAGTGTCGATTAAAAAACGTTATACCCAATACAAATTTACACGGATTTTCGTATAGTAATGAATGACGAAACGAACAGGACACCTGGCTGCTGATGGTAAATAGCTATTGAAACATGAAGAGTCTAACTCATTACCTAGGACTGCACTGCGCTCATCACCCAGAGATGTAAGATGTTTTATCTCTATAGGGCCCTTAATTACTCTGGAGACATTGCCCTTCAAACCGGAGCACAGTGATGTTTGCAAATTTTCAATGCTCAATTCCCTACCGGCAGTCCAAGCTGAGGTTGTAGCGTCCGAGGTGCCCTTACACTAGTCCTCGTGTGAGATGTAGTAAGTACTCGTTGAGTAGGTACCTAAGGTGGATATGATAAGTCTATGGAATTCTCTCAGGCTAACTCTACGAATGTGCCGAAGTATATTTAGTTATTAAAAGTCGTCCATTAATGACTTAATCGCGTGATGTTTTTGAGCAACTTTTTCGCCCTACTTTTTAGGTGTACCTAGGAAACTATGCTTAATGTACAGACCTAATGTAACACATTAAAAAGATTGATTTTTTTCTTACAAAGGGGCATTCATAAATCTCGTGAGGTAATTTTGACGGTTTTTCGATACCCCTCCCTATTGGTAAGATTTTGTTCAACCCCGTGAAAATCACGTGTTTTATCACAGAACGAATACATTGTTTTTCGATAAAAAAAGATCGAGAGAAAGAAGAGAAAATAAATTATATTTACCGAAATCACCCCCACGTGAGATTTGACTGGACCCTTCCCCCTTTGAACACCTCACGTAATTAATGGACGCCCAACACCATCTAACCTCAAACTAAGGAAAGCTTGTGTATAAGCTGTGTTATGGAAGTAAAATAGCCCAAACAATACTTAAATTGCAAATAAACACTTATTATACATAGAAACACCAAGACAATAAATATTTTAATTCGTTACGGCTTGCTGGCAGACCTATTGCCAAATAAGCCACTAACTAGGCCAGTTTAATAGCTTATTTTTCAATTAATTGTCTATAAATAAAGTAGCCAAAATTATTCTAATACGTAGTTGTTATATCAACAGTAAATTCGTGGCGACCACACTAACATGAATGACATTGGTATTCTCCAATAAATGTAAATGAGACAGAGTACCTTACAAGGATTGTCAATATTGTTTCGGTAGCCAGAACTGCTTTGATTTCTGGTTTCAAAGCCAAAAATAGCACGTTTTGTGTGGAATCAAAACAGTGTTGTAACGCCATCATCGTCAGTCGGTCTATGTTTTTATAAAAAATATAGTGACAAGACGAGCAGAACATATGCCTGATGGTAAACAACATACTTCCCCATAACAGCACAGTGTCACTATTGGAACATAAAGTCCCTAAAGTTATTATCTAGCACTGCATTGAGTTCGTCACCTAGATATAGGTAAAAGATATTTATTCCATATGTTCTGTAATTTCACTGGAAACGTTTCCCTTCAAACCGAAACCCAATGGCGTTTCCATATTACTGCTTGGCGGTAATATGTATTAGCGGATGTAGTCCAGTCTGTTTTTAAGCTATTGTTTAATTAGTTAAGTAACTTAGCACCTTACCAGCGTCCCACGTTCTAACCCGCGTCTAACCTATGCTATTAGCAGGAATTTTGAAATGAAATGATTTATACGGATTATGAGAAGAACTCAACCTGTAGAGAAAAATTTAAATGTAGAATTGGTGCTAGTGATGGTTATCAAAAGCAATTGGTATACACAACCAATTGCATACTTGCTATTTTACCCCTTTTGTTTACAAACGTTGATGTCAGTAAGTTTATCGGGTTGTAGGTAAAGGTAGCGGATCGCCCGGAGACCGCGACACGAAACCGAGACGCGAGACCGCGACCGGAGACCGCGACAGGCACTTGACACTATGGAATTGTATGGGCGCCAGTTCGCGCCGAGACCGCGACAGGAGACCGAGACACGTGTCGCGACACATGTGTCGCGGTCTCAGCGCGAACTGGCGCTCATACAATTCCATAGTGTCAAGTGCCTGTCGCGGTCTCCGGTCGCGGTCCGCGTCTCGGTCTCGTGTCGCGGTGTCCGGGCGAACCGCTACCTTAAGAAAGCTCTATCGTAGACTGCATCGTCGTTTAAAATCAGGCAAAATGGCGGTCAAGTGTAAACCCATAAAAAAAAAAAGTGTAAATATATCATTACACAATACATACACACACACATTAAACAAAGACTGAATTAGTCTTCAACACATAAAATCTTGTCGAGAGCATTCAGTAAGTATAAAAAATAAACCTACATCCCAGTAATATTATTAGCAGGAAAGTTGGATGTTTGTTGCTCAATGACGTCGGAACACCTCAACGGATCGGGTTGAAATTTGGAACATAGTTTTTTATTAATATATATTGGTGGACAATTCACACACAACACCATCTGACCCCAAACTAAGCAAAACTTGTACTATGGCGGCCAGATAGCTGACATAATCTATACTTCTATACTAATATTATAAAGCTGAAGAGTTTGTTTGTTTGAACGCTAGGATCTCGGGAAGTACTGGTCCGAATTGGAAGATTCTATTGATTTTCTATTGGATAGTCCATTTATCGAGGAAGGCTATAAGCTATAGAACATAACGCTACTATTAATAGAAGCGGAGCATGAATCAAGAATGTAACAGAATCGGGAAAAAATATTCCTTTTTGAGAGTTTTCGTACGTTTCGTGCTTTGACATGACACATGACAGCATGTGTCTAAGATTGCGTCATTGAATATCACAGATTAAACACCTTTTGAATAGAAACTTATAATCTTTGTTTATAAATCTGAGTTGGTACGACCAATTTCCGACAGGTGCCGTAGCAGGTAGCTGAAGAGGTTTTTTGTTTGAAATCGATATTAAAAATCTCAGGAATGACTGAACCGATTTCAGTCATTCTTTCACCGTTGGATATCTACTGGATCCCGTTGAGTGCTATTTATGTACCACGGGCGAAGCTGGGGCAGACATCTAGTACTTATATACTTTTAAATACATACTTATTATAAATATGTATTTAAAACTTGGTTTTTTGATTGATTTTAGTCTTATTATTATACACGTACTTCATGGTTGGAAAATAACATGAACGAAAACTAGGCGGGTTAATCTGTTACTATCAATCCATCCAATATAAAAAAATCCCCTTGTCTCACTGAAGGTGCGATAAAAATCTGAAGGTATATTGCGCAATTGAAGTTAGAATCTTTCTTATGAAATGTATTCACGAAAATAGTTCATAGACCACAAAGATAAGCTCGGGTCAGTCTTCTATTGCGTTGGAATAATTGGTTATCTGGGAGAAATTGTGATGAAACTAAATGATGAGACGATATCACTATTGCGCCAGCACTTTTTTTTTAAAAAAGAGTTACAAGACGAGCAGGACATCTGCCTGATGTTAGCAACATGCCTGCCACATAACAGCGCAGTGACACGCAGCTATTGGATCATGAAAAGTCCTAATCATTACCTAGCACTGCACTGCGCTTCACCCAGAGAACTAAGGTGTTGTATCTTTAATCCCTGTGATTTTACTGGAGACATTGTCTTTCAAACTGGAACACAGTAATGTATGCACATTACTGTTTGGCGGTAGGGCGTGGTACTTCCCTAGGCAGACTGCTAGGATTCCTACCACTACAAAAAATATACATACTATGAATACGCCTACAGATACGTCACTGATTGAAGTTAATCATATAACCTGAGAAAGCAACCCACTAAATGTTTCCACTACTGGGAACCGGGGCCCTTCTCTCGCAAGGAGAGAGTCAAAGCAATAATCCACCACGCTGACCCAGTGCGGGTTGGTGGATGTCATGACCTCGAAAGATACCTGTTGATTTTCCTTCACCGTTTTAAGTTAGCGGCATTACGCACATGACTTCGAAAAGACAGTGGTGCGTGTGGGATTTGAACCCGGGGTCTCCGGATCGGCAGTTGTCGTTCCGACTAGACCAGCCGTAACTATATTTTGTTACACGATGAAGTAATTAAGTATGTACAAAATTTCTTAATCTAACTCAGTAAATATTAGCTGTTACTCACTGTAAGTTAGTAAGTACAAGTTGTATTTATTTACAAACAAAATGAATCGACTCCGTCGACATTGCGAGGTGGAATGTAGGTTGCCCCACATCGTAAAACAGCTGAAAACAATGGACTAACTGAAATACCTACCATTCAGTGGTTTCAATGCAGTTACGCAACCTACCTTAAATCTTATGGCCTCTAAGTTTAAGTCAGCTGTCTAACCACTACCACAACTCTAGGTTAAACACAAAAGATCCAAGTTGATAGGATAAATAATCATTTTTTCTTAGAGTATACAGTGACGAGACGAACAGGACATGTGTCTGCTGGTAAGCAACATGGCTGCCCGTAACAGTACAGTGGCACGCAGCCATTGGAGCATGAAGAGTCTAAATCAGTACTTAGCACTGCACTACGCGCTTCACCCAGAGATTTTTTGTTTCAACTGTTCAGAATTTAAATATCTTCGCACCTTTGAGAGGGCACCTAGTTTTTTGGCGGTTATTTTATAGCCTTAGCCTGAATTAAGATATTTAATGGTTTATTTCTATGTCTGGAAGATGTGGTGTTTCCCCAGGCGGATTCTCCAGAGAGCCCTACTACTAGTAGTAATAAAAATTAATGAAATGTAACCAGGATTCGCCTTCGGTCCATCGATGCGATGACCTCAAAGCGAGACTATACATCAAATAAACTTGAGAATCATAGTTATTAGCAAACTATATTGATAAATTTATAAAAAAAAAAACTAAAACATGATTAGAATATGAGTATTCGCATGTACAAACTCCTTTGAGTGCACCCCCGTTCAGTGCTACCTTAAATGTATATTATATACATGATAACCTGATATTACGTGAATCTATAAGTATCAACTTTAATTATCATAAGATCGATCTGTTTCGTCTAAAAATAAAAGATGTTTAAATCTTTTGATGATCTGGTGCAGACAGGTTGACATTAACATAATCACAGAGTTATTAGTCGCGCTCCGCGAGTAGATATTATCAAAGAGTTATTAAGTACGCTCTGCTACAAGATTCGTAATTTTTCGCGTTATTTGTTATGTTTTAAGATAAGATTCGTAATTTTTTTGGAACTATAAGATGGCGCTCCGCGATAAGATTCGTAATTTTTCCGAGTTGTAAAATGCGCTCCGCGAAAAGATTCGTAATTTCGCGTAATTTCTGCGTTATAAGATTGTGCTCCGTGATAAGATTCGTAATTTTTCCAAGGTAAAGTTCGCTCCGCAATAAGATTCCTATTTTTTTCTAGTTACTAGTTGCGCTCCGCGATGAGATTCTTTATAATTCCGAGTTATAAAATACGCTCCCCGATAACATTCGTAATTTTTCCGAGTTATTAGTTACTCTCCGCGATAAGATTCGTAATTTTTCCTAGTTATTAGTTGGGCTCTACGATAAGATTTGTAATTTTTCCACCAGTCATTGGAGCTTCAAGCTTTTTAAGATGGGTGACGATTTAAAAATATAACACATACTATATAAGATTGCTATTACTAACAAAGCCGTTACTTACGGCGGTAGTTCATACGAGATGTTCTACTGCATTTTCACTGTACTGTACTGTATTTTTACTGTGTTTTGTGTCATTACAAATAGGTTTCTATTTATCTATCTGTATTACAAAAAAAAGTTGTATTCCAGTGGTCAGAACAACTCCTCACATAACAATAGGTGGTAGAATTATAATCTGAAGATCGTATATGGCTGATTGATGTGTGTCGAACATGATTGCGTAACCTAAACATGGAGGCGTACATTTAAATTTGGATAATGAGATCTAGTTTTAATTGTATTCTTAGTTTGTTATCATATTGTTTAGTAGTGTTAGGACTTTGCAGAGTCCGCCTTGGAAAGTAATATTGCAAGTTCCCGTTTGAAGGACAATGTTTCCAGAGAAATTACAAGGGAAAGAGATAAATTATAATCATTTGGAGATTGGAGATTTAAATTTATAGATTTAAAGATTAAATTTAAGAGAAAAAATAACTTGACATATCGAATTATGGAAATGGGAAAGGCCTATGTCCAGCAGTGGACTAAGATAGGCTGATGATGATAATGATCGAATTAGTGTAAGCCTTGAAAACAAAACTCTTATATAAGAAAGCACAACGGTGCAGTGTGAAGACACAGGAGGAGTAAGTAATCACAGATTTTTATCCCCTTGTTTTACATAATTTCATCAGTACACGTAATCTGCCAAACATATTTGTTTTGATATATTTCGTTATGCGCCCCCTCTAGCCAAGGTACTGAAAGGTCGAAATCCACAGAGCCAAAACAAATAGATAGAAACTTTTATTGTCTGCGATACAACATTTAAAAAACAAATGCCTTTATATTTGTTAACAAAATGGCGACCTTATTGCTGAAACCTATCTCTTCCAGGTAACTGAAACAAAGGTACATTTAAAATAGTATATATTTTTTCAACATAACTAAATCGTATTTGATGTATAGGTACATTAAAATGAATCCAAGACAGGTATCTGAAATAAAATTATTTAAATTTAATTTCACTTGAAAAGAAACCTTCCTTTTATGTCTAACAACTTTATGTTAATTACTTCACTTCAATTGTACGAGTATGTACAACATTAATATAAAAGGATTAAAAAACTGAAAAGTAGGTGAATAAAAGTGACAAATACTTTACGAGTACAACCTATTAATATCAATTATGTATCAGTACCTACCTACTTATACATAAAGACTGGTCGATCCATTTCAGAGGACACACCCCAAACATTGTGACACTTGGTTTTATAGTAAAAGAACAAGATAACATCTCTCTTTTTATCCTGGTGGTTTAAACACCTCATCACACCTTGAACTGATAGATAGATAACAACTAAATTGACACACCAAAACAAATAATAAACAATATAGTAAAACTACTGCGACAAGTTAACGGCCTTATCGTTTAAATCAATCTTTTCTACGCACGTTGCGTAGGATGGAAAATAATGTATGTATGGCCAAGTTAGAAAACGGGGCGAGCAAGTAAATTAAAGAAACTGAAAAACATTGAATAAATTATAAAAACTGCACTGTGACACCTAATGTTATAAAACGTTAAATCATCCGAAAATTGCCGTACAAATGTAGTAGTGGATATTCACCCTAAGCATACCCTTTTGAACAATATTACCCTCGAAGCAGCTTCGGGGAAATTTGGAAAGTTTCCCTGAAATATCTCGGAATCCGGGAAACTTATAGGTGGAAGTTTTTCCCCGAGAACAGATGGTGTGCAAACACTCCATAAACATATTAATAAGTTATATTATATTGAGGGGCATTGTTATCTTGTACAGCACGCGAGATTTATGAAACACGATTCAGAGTTGTTGTGTGAAAAAACTTTTTAGTAGATATTATTTCGTCATTGAATTTAAATTTTAAACATCGATTAATAACTCCTACATCGGTAATCTTCAAACAAACGCTTCATGTAAAGTGAGGCAAAGCCAATCTGCGCTTTGCCTCACTTTTTTTTTATTTTTCGTAAATTACAATAAATTTTAACAGCCAATCAGCACTAATAAACCTCGCAGAGGTTTGTGTTAGTGCTAACATTCTCGAAAATTAAAAACTCGCCGTAAGTATTATGTTCTGAAGTTTGCTAAACGAAACTTTAATGTGGTGGAGTATGTACAGCGAAGGACCACACAAACCATAATAATATTTTTAATTGTCGGAGACGCATGCACTGGCGCTTACCTTCACAACTGATGGTAGTTTCGAACGGACTAAGCCAATAATTTGCCTCACTTTTCTTGTGTGGAACCGGTTTCTAGGCATTATTATTCTATGATTTTAAATAATACTAATTGTTTTAGAGTAATTGCAGGGCTTCCAGATAAATCATCTTATACTTTTGGGTGACGAGCACAGTGCATTACTAAGTGATAGTTTAGACTCGTCATGTTTTAATAGCTGCGTGACACTGTTCAGTTGTGGAGAGGCGTGTTGCTTAACGTTTTGTATATGTACCTATTATAAAAACAATCAAAGTATTTAGAATTTTTATTAGTACCTGAGGTAGTTGTTAAAGGGATTTATGACGATCACAATTTTTCGGAAGTTTTACTTGGTTTGGTATCTTCAAGGACAGGTCTTAGTCGTAGACCGAATTATCGTTTTACGTCAGACAACTCATCGTTTGTCTCTTATCGTTCGAGATGGGAAACAAAACAATTTTTATAATAGTTAATCTGTCGTTTATGTTAAGGCCAGGTAGTTCTGTCAAATTAGGCATTTAACGCTGTCTTGTTCTCGCGACCGTCACCGACCGCGGAATCGGTGCCACAGTGTAGAAATAACATTAAAATATTGGACTGTGTAATTTAAACTCATTTTTGACGTGACAACGTCTTATAAATTGGTTTGCCGGGTGACACTTCAAGAAACTGCGTTACGCTCCGCTCACGTTATGCGCTCACAACGAGAGCGAGTGAGAGGCACGCGTCCCTTCCACTCGGGCATGGTTAGCCCGCCTAAGAGCGAGAGAGACAGACATAAAAAGTGAAAGGCACGCGTCCCTTCCGTAAAATTATTTTACCACTCAAAGTCGTTGTCACGTAAAACTTTCGCCCGTACTTTACTTTACAGGCAACCAATTTTTTTTTTGTTCAAGATTTGTTTATACTAGTGATAACAATTTTGTGAATCGTGAAGTGAAACGAAGAAACATTAAATTTATCTATACTCGTAGATATACAAAACTCAACCTTTTCTTTTTGGTCACACTATAAGTTGAGAACGGTTTTTCCAATTTCATGCAACTTTTTAAAATGTTTCATAATAATTCACAAGTTCGTCAAAAATTTTAAAAAATGTGCTGAATTTTTTTCTATGGGGTAAAGATCACTTACTGAGCATAAAATTACAAAATGCTCACAGATCCAGGTAGAGCTTCAAACGCCAATTGAAAAAAACTATTCTAGCCGATATTTTGGAAACTATATATTTTGACAATAATTGTAGAAAATAAAATTTTGCATCTTTTGTTGCTAGTAAACTTTTTTTGTAAAACTTACCGTTTACGATTTATAACCCATTTAATGATACGATTGCGATGATGCCGATAATAGTGGATGTAAATGATGTGGTCTACGATGGAACTTGTTTCTCTAATAGAAACAAGCACAGTGTACCTCGTAACCCCAAGGTTCGAACCTTCGACAAAAACCCACTCTGGCAATGCGTTTCACAGCTTAGTTGTTCTTATTACGAAAGTGGAGACCAAACTCTTCGTTCAACTCTTCAATCATGATGATGAACGGTGCTGTTTATTCGAGCAACGAGCAATATGATAGAAAACTTTAATTTAAAAACCCGACTACAAAAAAATCTACACGTAAAAAAATATTACCTACTATCTAAGGACACTTTGGCCAGTCAGACTAGTCTTAGAATATCTTTGTTACCAAAATCCATCCAGCCGTTTGGAAGGTATGTGGAAATAAAAGATTTACAAACATATAAGATACGCGCGAAAAACATAACCCTTCTTCCATTCCGGTAAAAAGGGACATGTTTATGCTACTGGGAACAGAATTCACATCTTATTATTTTTACATTGTTATCATCAAATTTGACATAATAAATCGTAATCGGTAAGTTCGAAAAAAAAGTTTACTGGCAACACAAGATGGGAAATTTTATTTTCTACAATAATAATAGGCTTATTTATCAGAATATCAGCCAAAAACGTTTTCTCGAGCTGGCGCTTGAAGCTCTACCTGGATTTGTTATTATTTTGTGATTTTATGCTCAGGAAATGATTCTAAACCTTATATAAAAAATACGAATCGGAAATTTAGTGCAGAGTTAAATTCTACGAGTAATTTTACTGCCTAAAAGGCTTCTTATCAAATTTGGTCGAATGTCTAAATTTCTATGAACAATATTAACATTTTCATACAAAAAAAAAAAAACAATAAATTTTGTTGGTGTGAAAAACTTGGAAAAGTATAAAAAAATAAAAATTCTAACAAAACCATACGTGTATCTATGGAAAGGTGTTCAAAATTGTATTGAAGTTCCTAACATTTTTTTTCTAAACTGAATAGTTTGCGCGAAAGTCTCTTCCAAAGTGGTAAAATCTGTATGTGAGGACTGTTCTTCCAAGTACTAAGTACCTTACTACCAAAGAATTTACCTAAATGGCAAATAAATGCAAGTTAGGCATAAATGATACCTAACTTGGGGATTTACGCAGGGGATTTCTCCCCTCTCATTCTTTCCTTATCCCGATCTCTGATTTGACGGACGAATAATTTACCGATACTTATCTATTTTCCATTGCATCCGCATTGAATTTTTACTGATGTAGTGGTATCGACGTCAGTTTTTTGAGACTAAAGGTAAAAAAAAGGTAAAAAACCCTAAAGGTCTACAACATAAAATAAACAGCGTACTAATTAGCATCAGCGTCTATTTGAAATTCCAATGAAATCGGTATCAAAAATCAAGATAGCGTGCTTCACTAGTAATACCTACTGATATTGTTATACTGTGGTACTGTGATCGTAATATTTAAAATTTATTGGTTGTCAAAATTGCAAAATCAAGCACAGGCCCGTCGTCCGTGAGCGCCGAAACGCGACTGATCAGGCCTGCCGAACGGCGCGCTATATATATGGTAGATATTAAAACATAGTGAATAACTGATACTTTTTATCAAGTCAAACTCTGCGAATGCATCTATAACTTTTTAGTGGCTTTCGTTGAGTACAAAAATTTAGTAAAAAAAATAATTAGTTTAGTCATAAACATGAAAAACCTTTTTGAAAAGGGGTAACTTTGAGATTTTTTTCTATCAAGTAAAATTCAAAAAATCGTGTTACTGACTGCGAATTGCACTAGATTAGATCCTTAACTATTACATATATTTTTTTCAGAGTTTAATACACTATTTTAAAGGTCTTAAAGTTGTTTTAAAAATCAAAATTACAGCCCACACGCCCTTAAGCAACAATATATTACTTGTAATTTTACGTATAACACAATATTTAAAAATGTGAAAACTCTTTTTTATTATTTCTAGACAAATGAACTTGTTGTTTATTAGGTATATTATGGTAATGTAATGCCAATTCAGATGTGAATTTCGTAATACCTACACAATGAAACAAAATGTATTTTGATTGAATGATTTTTGTTATAGATAACAAAATAAAAACTAGGACTAACAGTTTGTAGGATGACTGTGTGCAGATTTCACCTGGGGAAGTACCACGCTTTCACTAATTATTCTGCCGTTAATCCGTATTGTGCGTACATTACTGTGTTCTTATCTTAAGTGTACATTTCCAGATAAATTACAGGCCAAAAATATAATCAATGTACATCCCCGGGTGACGAACGCAGTGCAGCGCTTGGCAACTATTTAAATATGTCATGAACAGAATAGTAGTGGCGATATGCTGTTATGTGTCCAAAAATACATCTTTCGAGTAAGCCAAAGTGTCTGTGAAGCAGAGTTCTTGAAATACTGTAGAAGTGTCTTTGGCTCTTAACAATAATCACTTCTAATGTAAAGCGATAGTATAATGAAGACATTACCCTGATTAACCAGAAGAAACCGACTAACTCTTTTTTTATCTAGTTTTTGTCCTTGTACTTGTTTGTTCTAACCCAGTACCAAAATTTCCAGATAATTTAAAGTATATCAATTTTAAAACACTAACGTAATTAATGGCAAAACAAATGCATTAGAATTAAAACCAGTAAATAATTTACAAATACAAACACCGGTCACAATATTGTCTCACGCTATTAAGATTAGTACCACGACTATGAAAATATATGGAAACTTCTAGGTATCTAGGTTAAAGATCGACGTACACCGTCGGTCGCCCTGGCGTATACCCTGTGTGGCTTCAATGATGATGTACTAAAAAAGATTGCGTGTCAATTATTCCGCCGTCCCGTATAATGTTTTTAAAACCGTATCCAATTGTCCTTAATGTATTCAGTGACGATCAACGCATTGTTTCTACCAAAAACGGCGATTAATTCAATGCCAATCATTCTTTATACTATAACAAAGGTTTATATACCTGTACGACTATTAATGATTCCGATTGGCCCAGGAAGTGAACTGGCCCTAATATAGCAAACTCGTGCGCAGTACCATCTAGTTTTTTTATGACTGGCCCCCGAAAACTTGCTACGCAGTATAGAGAAATAACAGTATGGACAAATTCATGTCTAATCCGTAAATCCGATATGTATGTACCTAACAGGTTAAGTACGTTTCGAAGTTCAACATTTATAAAGAATATGACTAATACCGAGCTACTCGAGACAGAGAGAGGTAGATGATGATTTTTCAATATTTAAATTTAAAGCTTACTTTTAAGATACTCCTCTGAAATTTGCCACGTAATGTCCACAATGTCTAAAACTAAATTAATTGATAATAATTTAAGTAAAAGACCGGAGTTTGTGTATTCCTCTGCTAGAGATACATACAATTTCGCGGCCGTAGGAGTCAATTCTTTTTTTTGTAATTTTCATATTTGTATATTCCCATGTAACGAATATAATTATTATACGATTTTATATGACTTTGAATTGGGTATGCCATGATATATTATCGTTACGATGACAGCTAAAATAGTATATTTATGTGAAAATGTTAGTGTAAACATATCATATCTAGCTGTTGAAATACGTAATCTAGTTTTTTTAGGGTTCAGGGTTATTTTCATTATTTATTTGGTCAAGATTATGTTAGGTTGAAACATCAAATAGTCACGTGTAATGATCCCAATGCAAGAATGAATATTTTGCAAAATGCAGTAAAATTCTATTACGATATCGCTTTCCCAAAAAGAAAATGTAAAACTAACAAACTTAGACAGAAATTGACAACAAAAGGCATAGAGGTCTCCAAACAAAAATTGGCTAGCATGGAATTGTTACAGGAGCTCAATCCCAATAAGGAAAGAGAAAGAGAGATTAAAAAATACCGAAAAATGTTGCGTAAAGTATTTGTTGCATCCAAAAGACTTCAATACAGCCAACGAGTACATTTATCAAAAAATAAAGTAAAAGAAACTTGGAAAATCATAAATGAGCAAGTGAGATTTGGTAGCAAACAAAAAGATCACTATCAAATAAAATCAGTAAACAATGAAGACGGGCTCGAAGAAACAGATTGTAAAAATATAGCTAATTTATTTAATACATTTTTCAAAAACATTGCTCATAAATTGACATTAAATTCTAAAATTGACTATAATAAATATATGACATACTTAAATAAAAACAGTAAACCACCGAATCCTATAAAATTTGACCCAATAGATCTAGATGAATTATTGACGATTGTGCGAGACATGAAACCTAAAACTACCCCGGATATATATGACATAAATTGTAAAACTTTGAGGCAACTTATCTTAGAAAACGGATGTCTTCTGGAACTGCTACTATTGACAATTAACGATTGCTTGGAAAAAGGCACGTTTCAGATTGTTTAAAACTAGGCAAAGTTATTCCATTATTCAAAAAAGGAGACAGTTTAGATCTTGGTAACTATCGCCCAATTTGTATATTACCAACAATTTCAAAAATTTTGGAAACTGTCATAAAAAATAGAATAATTAATTTTTTTGAGGAACACCGCCTGTTTACTGTATCACAGTTTGGATTCCGTAGAGGCCGGTCGACTGAAATGGCCATAAGAAAAGTCATTTATTACATTTTAGAATCGATGGATGAATCACAGAAGTGTGCAAGCATTTACTGTGATTTATCCAAAGCATTTGACTGTTTAAGACATGACATACTTTTAACAAAACTAGAGTACTACGGCTTTGAAGGGACGGCATTAAATATTATGCGTACTTACTTACACAAACGGATGCAAAGAGTATCAATCAACAATGTAAGCTCAAATTATGAATATATGGACATAGGTGTACCACAAGGCTCAATATTAGGGCCAATACTATTTTTAATTTATATTAATGATCTTGTGAATGCTGTGCCTGAGTGGGCAAGTATTAGTTTATTTGCTGACGACACCCATATCGGTGTAAAGGATAAGTGTAAGAGTAAAATGAAAGAAAAGGTACAAACAGCTATGAAGAATATTAAGGACTGGTTTGAAGCCAATGGAATAATTTTGAATGAAGATAAGAGTGTCATCATGGAATATCAAACGAAAAAAAGTATTGATAAAAATCCCACAGTTAAGGAAAATGTATTTTTGGGATATACCATTGATTACACCATAACTCACATAGCTCATATTGATAAATTATGCAAGAAAAAGTAATAATTTTAGTAGTGCAAATTATGCACTACTAAAATTAAGGCCTCTAATAGATAAGAACTCACTAGTCGCTGTTTACTATTCGTACGTACAGGCAAGATTGCGATATGCAATCACAGTTTGAGGGCAACAGTGTAGACATAAACAGAGTATTAAAATCACAAAAGAAGTCGATAAGAGTTATGTTTGGGCTTCGTAAACGTTCGTCTGCGAAATTACACTTCAAGAAAAATAGAATAATGACGGTCATATCGCTATACATTTATAGTTCTTTGCTTGAAATGTACGATGAAATAGGAAAACAGCTTGTCACAAAAAAAGAGCATTATAAGTTAAAATGAAACTGAGAAACGGAGATGACTGGTACATGCCTAACGTGCGATTAACCAAAGTGAGAAAACAGGGAATCTTTAACAAGATATTAATGTTTAACAAGCTTCCTCGTAACTTAACTAAACTGCATCAAAATGATTTTAAGCGAAAACTTAAATACTTTTTTGAATACAATCCATTTTATTCGATAAATGAATTTATGGAAATGCCTTTGACAGAATCTTCATTCTTGCTTGAACCCAATGGTACAGGGTAGGAATGCAAATATACATTTATTTAAATTACATCAATTTTATAATTATTTTAAATATTTGTTTCGCATGAAAATGACATTTATGTAAATTTGACATATTTTGCTTATGCAAAAAAAAAAAAAAAAAAATTTTTTCTCAAATTTTTGACCTCATGAATTTATTATAATTGTGAAAATGTATCTGATTTATATATTTGTCTTCTAAATTTATTTTATTCACGTGACATTCTATATCTCTTAATGAAATATTTAGTTTTATTTTATTTTTATATTTAAATTCAGTATTTTTTATTTTTAATTTTTTTGTAATTGTAATAGCTTGCTTTTTAGATTGATTTGTTTCTTATAAACTTGTATGATTGACGTGCCCAGTGTAACATAAGTGGTTATAAGGTGAATAAATATATTATTATTATTCACGTATTTATTTCTTTTCTTAAGACTAAGTTTTTACAATATTGATATATAAAACAACATAAAACATTATAAAAACTT
The DNA here is from genome assembly GCA_017562165.1 of Ectropis grisescens. Classification (NCBI taxonomy): domain Eukaryota; kingdom Metazoa; phylum Arthropoda; class Insecta; order Lepidoptera; family Geometridae; genus Ectropis; species Ectropis grisescens. The sequence goes on along the minus strand of CM029777.1, from coordinate 24,230,333 downwards.
AAACCTAGTTTGCCGCCAGCAGCGGGGCAGGGCCCAAGCTACCGGTGGTTAGGGCTGCAGAGTGAGGAACCTCCTGACGATGCGCGCTGTGTCAAGGATGACCGCCTTCTGCATCTGACCCTTGATCCAACCATCTAGCGAAAGTCTCTTGAGATGTTGGTCGAGACTTTTCGCTACAAGGCCGTTTGCCGACACGACTATGGGGACTATGATCGTGGAATCAACATTCCACATGGCGGTAACCTCGTGAGCCAAGTCAAGGTACTTGCTAAGCTTGTCCTTCTCAGCTTTCACGAGGTTCTCGTCATGTGGTATGGTGATATCGACGATCACAGCCCGACGTTGAGACCGGTCTACCAGCACGATATCAGGCTTATTGGCGACAATAGTCCTGTCCGTGATGATAGAGCGGTCCCAGTAGAGCAACGCACGACCATTCTCGAGAACTGGCAGAGGTGCGTACTTATAGTACGGCACCTCGGACTCGACAAGGCCGTGTCGAAGAGCAAGTTGCTGGTGGATGATCCTGGCTACTAGGTTATGTCTGTGCAAGTACTCGCCGTTAGCAAGATGCGAACAACCGGAAATAACATGACGAAGAGATTCGCCTGGACGGCGGCATGCCCGACAAATGTCGACCGTACCGTCCTTCATTATGTATTTCCGGTAATTGTTCGTCTTGATAACTTCATCTGCAATTGCACAGACAAAACCCTCGGTTTCTCCGAAGAGGTCCCCGAAGCCCCCGCAGCCAGTTCACCGACGCGAGCAGATTCACATCGGGTCCCGTCAAGGCCCGATAGAATCGCCCATGCAGCTCCTTGCTCTTCCACACTTCCTTGCGATCATCAGTGCTGAGCACCGATGGTTTGCGCCAGTTCTCGTTTGCCAATGAAAGAGGCGTGAAGCTCCTGTCAACTGCCACAACATCGCGATGCATCCCGGACTCGCTGTTGCGGAAATAATCCCTGAGACTGCATACTTCGCGGTTGTGTAGGTTCTTGGCATTTAAAAGCCTCGACCCCCATTTCCGCGGAATATACAGTCTCATAACAGACGAGCGCGGGTGTAGCATGCGATGAGTTGTGAGCAGTTGACGGACCTTTCTGTCCAGGGCGTCGAGCTCAGTCTGAGTCCATCTCAGTATGCCAAAGGAGTATATCAGCAGAGGCATTACCCAACCGTTGAAGGCTCGCGCTTTGTTACCGCCTGACAGAAGACTTTTGAGTACTTTTGTCAGCCGGCACAAGCGCGCTCCTTCACCGATCTCTTAATGTCATCTGCTGAAATACCCAAGGACTGTGACATACCGAGATATTTGTAGGTCTCGTCTTCGGAGAGATCTGAGAGTTATAGTCTCGGAAAGTTGTAAATTCTCTGAATTTACTACTTTCCCTCGCTGTACATGCATGACCGCACACTTGTCTACACCGAACTCCATCTTGATGGCGTTACTAAAACCTCCGTGGTTTTAATAGCTCCAACAAGTCTTGGCGTTTCGGTGCAAAAGTTTGAGGTCGTCCATGTACAACAAATGAGATATAACCTCACCTCCTCTACGAAGACGATAACTCTAACTCTGAATCCTTCAGCAGAGTGCTGAGAGGATTCAGACTTAGGCAGAACCACAGGAACTTAGACTGTCACCCTGAAAATGCCTCTTTCAATCCTAATCAAGTCCTCCGAAACAAAGAGCTGTCTACGCTACCTGGTTGACGAAGGACTGTGACCCACTGTCCCATGCATTTGCTTAGAAAAGATTTTAGAGTTGGATTTATTTTGTACAACTCTAAAACCCTCTCTAGCCATGAATGGGGCACCGCATCATAGGCCTTCTTATAGTCAATCCAAGCAGCGGAGAGGGCCTTTGTTTCGTTTGACTTGTTGGCAAATGGTCGTGTCAATGAGGAGCAGCTCCTTAGTACCACGGGACCCAATCTTACATCCATTCTGAGAGGAGGCCAAAACGTTATTCGCGACAATATGCGCGTTAATTTTTGCTCTCAGAATGGATGTAAGCAGCTTGTAGATGGTAGGTAAGCACGTAATGGGTCTGTAGTTCTTCGGTTCCGTGGTACTACCAGACTTATGGAGCAGGAAGGTGACTCCGGTGGTCAAGAAACTGGGAAGAGAACCCGTATCCAGGGCTTCTTGGAATTGTGTTGCCAAACGTTCATGTGAGCACCGAAACCACTTTATCCAGAAGTTGTGCAATCCGTCCGGTCCAGGACTTTTCCAGTTCTGAGCCGTCCGGATAGCACAACTAACGTCTATGGAGTCGATCGTAATAGACTCCATGGGTTCGATAAGCTCACATGCACGTTCGATAACACGCATCCAGCTCCTCCGTGTGCTCGACAGGCACCGACCAGATGCTGCGCCAGAAACTTTTCATGGCGCTGACATCCGGTAGCTGCGTATCGTTCACACGTGGACTAGTAGTTCCCTCCCAGCTTCGGTACACCTTCCTTTGATCACTCTGGAAGTCGCGATTTTGCCGATATCGATTCACACGCTCTCTGTTGCGGCGAATACGGTTTGCCCACGCATAAACTTTCTGCTTCAGGTAGTCAATGCGTTCCGTAACATTGGCAAGATAGTGCTGGCGACTGATACCAGTCCCAGCAAACGCCTGTGCTACGAAACGCATGACTCGGGGACGACTGTTCCCCTGACTGAAGCAGATTAGCTTTTGCAATAAGAGTCCTGAATTTGCTGATACGCCGTTCTATTCGTACTTGCCATGCGGGTACATTCCCAGCGGTTCGCATTGTACGGTCAGTGTCTGGGAACTTGACACGTGCAACGCGACACGCCGCGATAACACCACAGTACAGAATAGAATGGGTATCAGTCAAATCTTTGCTAGTTCCCAGGTAGGGCACTAGCAAAGTATTCAGGGCTCCCATCAAAGCCAAATTCCGTTTATGGGTGGGCAAACGCGGTAAGCGCGGCCTAGAGTTGGGTGTGGATCTATATCGCAAGATCGCGTCTTCCAGAGCGCTCCTCAGTTGCTCTATTACCTGGTCAGATAAGCCCGTACTCGCCGAATCTCCCTCCTCGATATCGAGATCGACCGGCGCCGCAAGTGTCGCCACTGATGTTGGCACTGAAGCCAGGGTCGACGACGCGGCGGGCGGATCTCGAGTCGAAGCAGGAGCTGGGCGAGTACGTTGTTCTTCCAGGCGTAGCCGATCAAGTGCCGAGTCATCCAGCAACTTGCATCGCCGGATGGCGCGGACTTGGTCTGACAATCGTTGGGCGGAAACGGCGACGGTCGGTTCGAAGGCCTGAAACAGAAGCAGCATCCTGGCACAGTACGCAGTCAGGTGGGTTCCTCCCTCTGTAGCCCTGTAATAGGCGCGCATGCAGTTCTCGTTCATTTGGCGAGTCCATCGCATGCGACGCACTACACCACCGGTAGCGAGGGCCGGGCGCGAGGCAGGTTGCCTCACAGGCCCCAAGCGTGCCGGCAGCGGCGGACGCCCACGACGTCCTGTTCTTGTGGGCGACGGGGTCCGCGTCGTGTCTGTGTCACTCGTTGAAGCACTTGTGTCGGGAGGAGTCACAAACACTTCCTCCTCCGACGACGAACTCGATGGTGACGGTGACGGAACACGAACTGGTGGTAAACGTGCGTTTGGGTCCGCTTCATGTCGTCCTCTCGACCGCGTAATCATAATTTCATTTGTATTTTCATTCCGTTTCTTGATATTTTTGCTTAATATTGAATGTTTTTGCGTATTATGACATTGTCAAAATTCATCGTATTAGTTCTGTTTGAGATCAGGTTTTATTGTAATACCTTATTATTTTTTGCTGTTTTCGTTGTGTTTTCCTGTTTGTTATTTAGCAAATAAACGATAAAACTCTAAAAACGGGTGAAATTAAATAAAATTACAAAGCGATATGAAAAGAACGTCAACTCGTGACAGCGGTTTTTTTTTTTTTTTTTTTTTTCGATCAAATTTGTTTGTTTTTTTTAAGTTTAGAGAATCGCTTACTGAGCATAAAATCACAAAATGCTGACAGATCCAAGAGGAGTATCAAACAACATCTTGAAAAAAAAATTTGGGGACTGATGTTACGGAAACTTTGCACTTTAGGGCAAAGTTTCCGTAACATTAGTAAGTTTATTATTATTATTATTATAATCTAAATAATTAAATTGCTAGAATTTGTAAACAAGCTAAAATTCAATTCATGTTTGTATTACGTTAAAAACCTAGTTCGTAGTAAATTGATCTACTGCCACGAATGGCACAGTCGTCAAGCGGAATTTTTCGCTCGCTTGTATTTCTTTAGTGACATCATGAGCCAGTGACCTATCGAGGTCGCCAGTTCTATTACACTAGCGTTAAATATCGTTTCCATTAGATTGAGCCAATTCGAGTCTTCTCTGTCTAGGAGACGGCCTTCAACAGGGTTACGCAGTAGTGATCGTAGTATTAAATCCTTACGGCGTAACCTAAAAAGGCGGCGAAAGAGTGCGTAATATGTTATGTCTCCCTAGCCACAGTATACAATTTGTATTGTTTAATGTTTTATCTGAGAATGACACAAGCCTACGGTTTACTGACCATAGACGGTAACTGACGGTAGACTGATGGTAAGTGGTAGTAGTCTATGCGCATCTATAGAGGCGTTGAAGATGCTTTACCAACGCAGAGGTATTGTATTAGTAGGGCTCTTTGCTTAGTCCGCCTAAGAAAGTATCACACCTTTGCCAGTTATTATGCCGGTCAGCAGTAGAGTGCAAACATTACTGTGTTCCGGTTTGATGGGCAATGTTTCAAGTGAAATTACAGGGCATATAGATAAAACTTCTTATCAACATCTTATACCTTCAATAACTGGCAAAGGTGTGGTACTTCCCCAGGAGGCGTCAGCAAAGATTCCTACCTCTAAAATGTCCATTGTTAAAGTCCTGTCCATTACCAATTTCAATATCCGCATTTTCATCAGTATACGAATATGTTCAATATGAGTTAAAGAAATACTACCTTCGTTCCTGCGTATTTGATTTCTCTCAAATGTCGCCGTTTCAGAAATACTCAGGTACAAACATACACACTTACAAACATACAAACTTTTGCCTTTATAATATTAGAGTGATTGATACCGAAGAATAAATTCGTTCTTTATGTTTTTTTAGTAATGGAGGCAATGATCTTTTGTAGCCAGATTTTCTAGATTTTGGGACCGGCTCTCTAGGCACCTAGTTGGTCAGGTTTTTGTATTCTTGAATAACTTTATAGTGTTGGCCGTTGAGCTCTCTCTTTATGTTTGTTAGATTGGAATACTTAATTGATCATGGTTTTGACAAACGCCGCAAAAACAGGACTGTTGTGATTGTATTTGTTTGCCTGTGTTAAAAAAACAGTGGCGCTCCAGGAGTGGCGACAGAAGTGAAAACTCAATAGTACTGTTCACCAAAATAAAACACACAATACATATATACACACATAATAATAATATGTGTAAATACAGTATACATAGGTGTACTGATTGTATGCCTACTTACTACGTATATAGTATCTATCTACTAGCTCTTTGACTTGACTGGCACCGACTTTAAATAAATTGCTTATCAATTAATTTTTCGCTTTTGAGTGCCTATTTGTGGTTTTGAAGTCGGTTGAATTTTTGATATAAAAATAGTTTGTAAATGAAACAAATAATAATTAAAAAAGAAGTGTGGCACTCGGGGACTGCCGCGGTAAAGTTATTGCATGTTGCATGCATTTCTATCAACATAAGCAATAGGGATGTTAACAATTTTTCGGAATTGCTTTTATTTTGAAGAGTGACATTTGTTTACCATAAAAAATATCACGGGAAATCCGTGAAGTTGGCAACACTGCTAAGAGCATTTAGTCTGTAAAGCTAATACAAATAAGATTCAAAATCGAATGACCGAGTGGGGAGGACGGCGTTACGGTCTTCCATCCTCTTTCTTGTGAACATAAGAAAGAGATGCACGATCACTAAAATTCGGTCCCCAGGCCCGCGATAAAAGCTATGCAATAGCTTAAAAAAGATAGATGATCAAGATTTTTTATTTAAATTTGGACGTAGGATCACTTTCTAACCGACTTCAAAAAAAGATGGTTTCTCAATTCGACCGTTTTTTTTTTATTTTATGTAGACCTTGTATTAATTATTTTAGCATGGCTTGTCGAATTTTCCTTGTCCTTACAAAGAATTCGTGTACTTTATTTATAGAACGAGCACATAGTTTTTTATGTCCGCAATAGGACAACGACATTCTGAGGTCATTATTTGGGCAGCTCTGTCAATATGGACGTGTTAAGATTTTTTACCTATTTCCTAGTGTACAGAACGTTCAATTACTTCGTTTTTAGCCATTTTAATCTTGTTTTTGCAACAACTCTCGACTCCATAAATCTTTTTGTGTTTTTTTGTTGCCCGTTCAACAATTTGGAATTTGATCACTTGTTCACTGGTCTTTTATAGACTACTTTTATGTCTTCGATTCTTGGAAAAAGGTTTTGTTTTGAAGCAGGATGTAATTGCTAATGTTGTATGTTTTTTGATAAGGGTTGCGCGGGGAGGGTGTTATAATACATTAAAAGCGACTTTCTTCACCGAGACTTATGTCAAATTTTAAATTTACTTGGTTTTAGACGCTTAGTGCGTGCTATTCCAGAAGTTATGGCTAATCTAGTCGGGAGTACGGAGACTGACGATCCGAAATCCCAGATTCAAATCCCACGCGCACCTGTTTTTTCAAAGTCATGTGCGTAATGCCGCTAAATTAAAAGCGGTGAAGGAAAATATCGCGGAGAAACCGACATGTATCCAGAATCTTTCGAGGTCATGTGTCATCCATCAGCTCTCACTAGGCCAGCGTAGTGGATTATGTCGTTGACTCTTTTCTTGTGAGAGAAGGCTCGGAGTCCCAGTAGTGGGAACATTTAGTGGGCTGTTTATGTTACGTACATAATATAAATTGGTTAATAATTACTATCCTAGGCTCCGTTAGTTCCCGCATATTCCTGAATTTTGCTAATCCAGATACCTATTCCGCATTTTTGTCTCCTGTTCTCATAATTCCACGAATCATAATATTTCGTCGTTCGTTCCTCAAAACGGATTACTCATTCTGTGTAATGTTTGACATTATTTGTTTTCGCCCCGAATTGGGGCTGTTCTGTCACTTATAAATATGTAAAAGGTAACTTTGGAGATAGAAACACAGACTAGATGAGATGACAATTTGTTTAAGGTGTGTTTGGAATTAAGAGGGGACATTTGCACTTCATTTTTATGTAACACTGGATAGAAAGCACTTGAAAAGTATCATTACTCCCATATTTATTTATTACTAGTAATGCTCCGCAGTTTCAACCGTGTTTTGCCCGTTTCCTTTTCAAAATAAAAAGTAGTAGTAGGTATGTTACTTCAGTCTATAATCTGTGTTCCGAATCTCAACCTGATCTATATAAGGTCTTAATTCCTGTAGATGTGCACTGATGTCTGGTGTTTGTGAGATAGCCTTGCCATATCTGGGTGATTAATTTACAACAATAATCATTATTGTTAATTCAATAAATATTATTAATTAATTAACAAAGCCAGTACAGTCCGTTAAAATGAAATGAACTCTAAGTTAACAATATTATTTTTTAGTTGGTAGAAATATGAGTTTAGCTTTAAGATTACAACAATTTTAAATCGTCGTTTTATTACTTCGTTTTAAGAACCTCGTGTTTTGTTCCATCTCTTCTCTTGAAAGTCAACGCTCTCCCCTTGATGAGTGCTAATGTTAAGCCGTGAATGAAAATATTTGGAAGAATAATTTCCCCTTAATATGTTTCAATATAAAACAAGATATCTGGCGAGAGATCAGCGTACCTTCTATTTTCTTCTTTGCAAATCAGTTTGTTCCATAAGCAGCCTATTAAATGTTCCCATTGCTGGGGTTCGGAGCATTCTCTTGCAAGGAGAGAGTATATATTTTAATATATAGGCCATAATTGGCCCAATGCGAATTGGCAGATTTTTTTTTTTTGTCGCTTATAGGTCCGCGTTTGACCACCAACTCGCCTGATGGTAAGCGACGGTGTGGTCGAAGATGACGCACGTTGACCTAGAAGGTACCTATTCACTCTGACCTTGAAAAGTTCTAGATTGTATCTCTCAGGGAACAAGGAGGCCGGCAACTTATTCCACTCCAAAGCTGTACGTACGAGTAAAGTGGATTCAAACCTTTTAGTACGGATTTTGGGAATATCCACAGTGTATAGGGTGGTAGTGAGCCGACTTACGACTTGTCCTGTAGTGGAAAGGGGGAAGGCAATATCAGGTCGTGCAACTCCGCTGCACACTCTCCAAAATGTATCCTGTAAAACACTGACAGACTAGCCACTTTTCGACGATGTTCTAGGCTTAGCAGTTTATTAGCTACTAAGTCTCTATCGCCGATTAGCCTAACAGCGCGCCGTTCAACCGAGTCAAGAGAAAGATAACATATATATGTCCTCTACAGATGACTATTTAGGAACATGCGAGTTTCCTCACGATGTTTTTCTAAACCGTTGAAACCGGTGATGATGACGAACTAGTACATCTCTACTCGGAAAAATCGTCATAGTTGCAGACAGGATTCGAACCTTTGACCTCGCGATGGGGAAATCGATAACTAAACTAAACAACGCTTCTACACATTTCTATACATATTAATAAAACTTCATGTGTCTGTTACTAAGTCCCAATTAAAATATGTTCACTAAATGAATATAAAATTAGATACATTAAGTACATTACATAAAAATATCAATTTTCAAAATTTATATCTGTCTGTTTCTGAAAGGGCTAGACCGACTTTAACGGTATTTTTAAATATTTCACTAGCAGATAATATACATATATGAAGTCAAAGTAATGTTTTTATTCAACACCCAAAAAAGGAGTAGGTTTCGTAGTTGAATTTTTTTATAATTTCAATACCTCTTCTAATCTATTATTCCACAACGCCTTCCAAAAACCATGCGACAAGGACAAATGATCGAGGGTTGCAACCCCCCCTCTTCAACTGCGCTCAGTTGCACGGCTTACAAGTGACGGCATAGTGCTGAATCTTATTATTTTATACCCTTCTATCATCCTACATAGGTCTCCTGTTGGTTCATTTGACCCATAAAATTTGTTCACGGGCCTGCTAGTCTAATATAAATTCCTTAACCGAAACATACGAGTATACGAGTAGATGGATATCGATACTAGCTTCGAATATCCAACAATGAAACGTTTTACTCGACAACGTAACCAAAAGTCCTTATACGGGTTAGTCGCGTGTCGTCGCGTCGCCCACGTTTAGGTATAGACGTGAAAGCGAGTCTGCTTCCTCGACCCGGCGATGTGGCCCGTGACACGGCGACCTTGACGTAAACAGGTGATGGTGTCATCGGTGCGTTTCCATTTCAGACGTTTCGTAAAATGCCTTATTTCAGCTTAATGCGACTTTTTTACACCCTGACGAAAAAACGGTGGGATTTTAAAAAGTTTGACGTGTCTTTGTGTGTGTGTTTGTCTGTGCATCGTGGCTGCGGAACGGAAGAACTGATTTTGTTTTTTTTTGTTTTAAAAGGTGAAATGAAATTTGTAAAGTTAAAACATTACATAAATGAAGTTAATTAGTACCTACCTAATTCATATACACAAATGTAAAGTAAGTGGTACACTAGTAATACAGTCTAATAATCATGCAGTCGTTCGGCGAAGACGTCTAGATGAAGCAATCGTACGGAGCGAAACGCGGGAAGCGCGCTCCCAAGATGCGAACACGACCGTGTTAAGAGTTTGGGAGCGAGGTTCAGGGCTGAAGTTTTGATTTTATTTTGTGTATATAAATGAAAGCGAGTCTGCTTCCTTGACCCGGCGATGTGGCCCGTGACACTGCGACCTTGACGGAAACAGGTGATGGTGTCTTCGGTGCGTTTCCATTTCAGGCGGTTTGTAAAATGCATTATTTCAGCTTACTGAGGGTTTTTAAATCCTGACGAAAAACGACGGAGTGTTGTTAGTTTGATGTGTCTTTGAGTGTGTATGTGTGGGGATTCAGAACGGATGAACCGATTTTGGTTTTTTGTTTGAAAAGTGAATTTAATGTGAAATGAAATGAAATTTTAAATGAAAGGAAAATTAATTTAATTCAAAAAACTTTACTTTAAACAACTTAATTATTATTTACCTAATTCATAGGCACAAAAGTATCTAAATAAGTGTTTCAACAACATAGTTTGAAGGACTCATGAGCAATTTGGGAGTGTTCTTAGATACGAGTAAAATTGCTTTAGCAAAATCGATTCAGTTGCTTCAAAGTTTCCTGCTCTTTTGTTAGCTATGATAGAAATCATACACGCACAAGTATTTGCTTATTATGCGTCTAAGATTCGTTTGTTTGACCTGAAATTTGACATAATTGCATTTTTTTTATTTCATATAATACTTGGTGAAGGGAAAGCTTTTGACGTGACAACGTCTTATAAATTGGTTTGCCGGGTGACACTTCAAGAAACTGCGTTACGCTCCGCTCACGTTATGCGCTCACAACGAGAGCGAGTGAGAGGCACGTCCCTTCCACTCGGCATGGTTAGCCCGCCTAAGAGCGAGAGAGACAGACATAAAAAGTGAAAGGCACGCGTCCCTTCCGTAAAATTATTTTACCACTCAAAGTCGTTGTCACGTAAAACTTTCGCCCGTATACCGACTTTACAGGCAACCAATTTTTTTTTAGGTGCGTCAGTTATATTTTGAGATGCTAAAAACCAATTGAACTCGCGAAACTGTACGAGTATCATTTAGCGACACCGCTGTAAGAAGTATGTACATATTTTGTACTAGCGGTCCGCCCCGGCTTCGCCCGTGGTTCATAGTATATATATAAATAAATAAATAAATATTGGTGGACAATTCACACACAACACCATCTGACCCCAAACTAAGCAAAGCTTGTGTGATGGGAGCCAGATAGCTGATATAGTACTTATATAGTTTTAAATGCATACTTATTATACATAGAAACACCCAGAAACAGTGCAAACATTTGAATTCATCACACAAATATTTGCACTGGGTGGGGATCGAACCCACGACCCTCGGCTTCGCAGGCAGAGCTACTACCAACTAAGCCACTAGGGCAGTCTATTATAGCCTATAACCAGTGCATCCTCACTCGCTCAAGGTCGCGCAGTTTTAGCCTACAGCTAGACCGTTCCTCGCACGGAACAAGTGCCAGGCGGTTGTCGAACGCACGTCTGAGCGCTCGCGCAACACGTTTCCCGCGCAAAATGACGTCGCCATACATATATTGTGCTGTATATGGATGCACGAGTCAAAAAACAAAGAATTATCATTTTTCCTAGTTGTACAAAATATACCATTATTTTTATATATTTTCTGCTAACCGTACAAAAAGTACGGGACATTATAAAATAGCTTGTAATCGAAGCTGGTTGTATGTATTAGTGTAGGTAAGTACATTAAAATATGTTACATATTTATCAAACAACATTTAGACGATCAAGTAGAATAAAAACAGTCAAAGTATACTTTTATTGTTTTTATTTCAATGTCCGACTGTTACGGCCTCTTCTAGCTGTCTTGCGCGTTACGAAGTAAATAACTAAAATATATAATCTGAGCTACAATGCTGCTACCTACATAACGAAAGGTTAATTTAATTTTTTAATAGATAATATGTCGACAACCCTTTCGATGCGCATCATTCCGCGCCAGACAGCGACAGAGTTACGCGTTAGAAGAGAGCGCAAATGTTTAGGTTAAAAATTGCGATAGGCATTGAGCGCTAATGCGAGCTGAATTGCACTTTGTTGCGTCCCAGCAAGAGTCGCTATTAATATAAAAAAATTCGCTAAGTGAGGGTTCTGTAGTAATATCTATTCTGTGCTATAACACTTAAGGATCACGTACATATCCAACGGTGAAAGAATTTTTGGAATCGGTCCAGTAGTTCCTGAGATTAGCGCGTTCAAACAAAAAACCTCTTCAGCTTTAAAATAGTGGTTTAGATTTTTAATTCTTTTGGCACTTGCAAAGTGCCATTGTGTTTTTGATTTTGTCATACAGGAAGGATTCTAACCAGTGTTCCGACTGGGCCTCTGGTGGTCTCTGACATTTCAGAATCGACAAATTAAATATTACGCGTTTCCTATACGAATAAAATACGTAAAATATAATCAAACGACAGCTGACTATCAGAAATTTATTTAAATGTCGTATTTGAGGTGATTAACACGTTCTGTGCTGACTATTAATAATACATATTGTAATTCTAACGACAGGTTTTATATACATGGTCATTAAATATTATTGCTATTGGGTAGTATTTTAGAATTAGTTATGTATCAGTTTAACATAGGTACATAAATTTTGCTGTGTCGAACGGTTAGGTTAAAAGTAGATTTGATACGTACAAGTATTACGTATGTTTGCTTTTATTAAGATTTTAGTAGGTATTATATAGGATTATTTAGTTTGCTGGTCGACGCCGCTGCAGAGCCGCGCGGTCGTCGTGCGTCATCATCAGCTCTAAGACGTCCACTGCTGAACATAGGCCTCCCCCCTGGATTTCCACAACGAACGTTCCTGCGCAACCTGCAACCAGCGTTTTCCAGCGACCTGTTTGAGGTCATCTATCCATCTAGTTTGGAGGCCGTCCAACACTGCGTCTTCCGGTTCGTGGTCGCCACTCGAGAACCTTTCTTCACCATCGGTTCTCAGTTCTGCGAGCGATGTGGCCTGCCCATTGCCACTTCAGAATGCTTACTCTTTGAACTATGGCGGTCACTTTCGTTCTTTTGCGAATATCGTCATTACAGATTCGTCGTGCGTACTGCCCTGTAAATAAGTAAATGTAAATATATTTATTTATAATTTGGAGTGGCGAGACGCGCAGGACATGTGCCTGATTGCAAGCAACATTGTGGAAGGGCCCCACAACAATACACGCTCTTATTGCAACATTTAGAACCAAAATCATTCATTACCTAGCATTCCACTGCGTTTGTTACCCAAAGATATAAGATGATCAATATCTATGGCCTGTCATTTAACTGGAAACGTTGCCCTTCAAACGGAAACACAGCGATGTTTGCAATTTGCTGCTTGGGGGTAGAATAACTGTCAAAGGTGTGGTTGTTCCCCAGGCGGACTCTGTGGAGAGTGCTACCATTACAAACATATAAATAAGTAGATGATAGTCAGAAATAGCAAAGGCACATTTATCCCGGAAAAATAACGACATAGCTACGCAGGTGAAATCGCAGAATGCTACTAGTCTATCTAGAAATCTACCAATTCTCTTCTTTTAAATATTCTCATTTTAAATGAAATACTCGTAGCAGACTAGTACTCGTATTACCTAATATTAGTTTCGGAAACCCTGAAATGGTCTAATCCCCCGAGAAGCCGATTCGTCAGGCTAGGAAGCCTATGTTAACAGTCGCCGGGTGCGACCTACTTCATTTAATTAGTGAGCAATTTTAGGGGTTGGTTTAGGAGTAATTCGCTTAGGAATTATTAATATTATTTAAAAAGTTAAGTTCTTTTTTTATGTGTTTAGCGCAGTTGGCTTGCAGAAGGTACCTCCTTCTATTGCCTACCAAACTGTGGGCTAGCACAGGAGGCACAGGGTACTACCAGGTGCGGTCCCAGTCTCGAATTTTGGAGGGGGTCACCAGTATGCAGCCTCAGAGTGGGGAGAGGGGTCAGTAGTAGAAATACAATAAATCGAGAAAAAAGACTTTGCTAGTATTAGTATTGCGTTTAAAAAGTCTATGTATTATTAGATTTTTTGACATTTTTGAGGTTTTTCATTTAACCATTACGATTTTGTGACCCCGTAAACTTACCATACTCACGACTAGCGCAAAGGATGGTGCAACTGCGGTTTAGGCTGGCGTTGCCGTATTTTTTTTAAAAAGAAGTGACGAGACGAGCTGGACATGTGCCTGATGGTAAACAACATGCCTGCCACATAACAGCACAGTGACACGCAGCTATTGGAACATGAAGAGTCCAAATCATTACCTAGCACTGCACTGCGCTCATCACCCAGATATCTAAGATGTTATATCTCTGCCCTGTAATTTCTCTAGAAACATTTCGTCGGTCGAATCACGACAGGGGGTATCCAACAAAATTTTAGATTTTGAGATATTAGCACCATCGACATATATAGGCCAAGTTTATATCATAAAAATGGCTCTGCTGTAAAATTTACCAAAACACAGATACGCCTTTTCGTGATTCATATAAAGATAAAATACTGAGAAAATATCAAACATTAATTCAAAGCGTAACGTAGCTGTTACAAAAGTGAAATAGATAAAAGTATAACAACATAAAAACGTTATTTTGATTCCATGAATTAGCCAAAAGAGTTTCATAAGCGCATGACCGCGCTTGTCTTCAGCTTCGGTGTCCAGCTATCCGGGCAGGCTGCCAACCGAGTGATCCGGCCGCCTACGGACTTATGTAATCATTTCTGCTAGACCCTAAGTTCTTTGCAGATATTTTCAACAGTATATGTTGCTACGAAGTAGTATAAAACGCTCTGTTACGAAGTACTACTATCTGAGCCCCACGGTTTCACCCTCCAATTCCAATTGTTTTTGCGGGGTAGAAAATAGTTTGTGTTATTCTAGACTATTGTCTATCTATTTGCCAAATTTTATCCAGATCCTTTCAGTAGTTTTTGTGTGAAGTAACAAATATCGATTCTCACAAACTTACGCATTTATAATGTTGGTAGGATTCGTAGGTGGAATATATAAGTATTTTATGACATGAAACATGATGGCGGTCTGCCCGTCATGATCTACCGCGTACTTTTTTTTTATAACTATATTAGGTTCGCACTTGACCACCATCTCGCCTGATGTTAAGCGTCAGTAGAGCGGGTTCTATGTAGGATCTCAAGAAAGAAAAAAGTTTGAAACTTAGAATACAGAATTTCACTAATTTTAATTCTACAAGTTATCATAGATATAAGATAAGCAAAACTCACTGTAACGTCATCATTAACCCCCGACAAAAAAAGGGGTGTTATAAGTTTGACGTCGATGTCTGTCTGTCTGTCTGTCTGTCGGTCTGTCTGTCTGTCTGTCTGTCTGTCTGTCTGTCTGTGTGTGTGTCTGTCTGTGGCACCGTAGAGCTCAAACGGATGGGCCGATTTCGATGCGGTTTTTTTTATTTGAAAGTTAATATCCGTGCGGGTGTTCTTAGCTATGTTTGGTTAATATCGATTCAAAATGGCCGCCTCCACAAAATGGCGGACAAAATATTTCTTCACAACCTACCTCAATATGGGTATCAAATGAAAGGGCTTGACTAGCAGAGTACTAAACGCTATAACAAATTTCAAATTCAAGATGGCCGCCACCACAAAATGGCGAATTATATAATATTTTTCACTACTACCTCAATATGGGTATCAAATGAAAGGGCTTGATTAGTAGAATACTTTGCACTATGACAAATTTCAAATCCAAGATGGCCGCTACCACAAAATGGCGAATTACATTTCCTTTTTTCACAATTCCCTTAATATGGGTATCAAATGAAAGGGCTTGACTAGTAGAATGTTGTACAGATAACAAATCTAAGGTGGTCGGGGGTTAATCAAAATTTTTAATTTTGTTCTTAAGTACATGAATATGGCTGAGAAACAGACAGAGTGATAAACACCAAAGCCGGAGTAAAAGGTTCTTCTTTTTTGCACTGTCTGCGAGTCCTGGTATGGCGAAACGGCGGTTAAGTATACACCTCTTTTAAGTATCAACCTATCGTTGATAGATAAAAATAAATCTACTAAATCCTAAAAAGATGAATATTTCTTTTAAGTCTTTTAATAAGATACATATAACTTTTTTTTTTATCTGGGCAGAGCTTTTATTAACAAAACTAAAATTCAATGAGAACTACTACATACACTACACTACAAACCTAACTAACTAACTACTTACACTAAGCACACCTGAATTATCCATAGACCACTTAAATAACTTAAATGCAAAATATATTCGACTGCATAAAAACTAGAAAAAAGTGCGGCAGTTAGCTTTTCAACGTGTATAACAAGGTTAGTAGGTACTAAATATGTTCTCATCATTTACAGCTTACAGCTGATCCAAAGGTCCCACGGAACAATGGTGAGACTCACTCGTTCACACCTATTCTGGGTTACACACAAACGGTATTCTTGAACTGAAAGGTATATACATGATTATGGAATACTTCTATTATCTTTTTATGATATTTTAGAACTATGAAATTATGATACAACTGATATTTCGTAATAAGATACTAATGTTAAATTTAGTATGTTATTTGAACGAAATTAATAATGTTTGGTATTAAAAGGAATTGTGGTGTGTGGTGGAATTTAATGACATATTATTAACAAAAAAAAAATGAAACTAATGTTGCTTGCCCCATGGAAAATAATGAAATGGACTACAGAGAAAAAAATAAATTTATTTCTTTTGTAAACTACTCTTACGAAATAACTACAATGGAGTTTCCATGAAGTCATACGAGTAAATTCATGTCCATGAATGAATTTGTAAAACTGTTAAACAACTCGTTTATTGTAAAAGTAAAATGTATATAATTGTATTATTTTAAATGAGGCTGCAGCTAGTTGCACATCATCATCTTCAGCTCTGCTGAGCATCGCACTTCGTCACGTCACATCTTCGTTCACGTCACTTGTCTCGATCTTGGGCTAACCATGCCTCATGAATGAAAAATAAGTCTAATTAATAGTTGATTGACTCCTAACTGTAGTATATTTTTTCTGTGGATCCCGATTCAAAAGTACCAGAAATTATTTCACAAGAGCATGTAGGCAGACTAGTCCTAACTACGGGGCATAAGCAAGGAGGTTACGAACAATCTGGAGAGCGTACGGTGTTCGGGTGTTGGTCAGACATCAAGGCTCTAAAAAGCTAGCTCTTAGTGCTACACGAAGCATTATACTGAAGTATACCATGTCTTTAACTCGAAAAAAAAGAAAAGTATACATATATTCAAATTATTATCAACGTACATAAATACTTACATAATTATCTGGAAACTAATCTTATTTACAAGGCTACAAAACATCTGTTAACCAGTATAAAAGGCGAGTTCGAAATATTATAATATATTAGGTACTATTTCACCGTCATTTTGAAGATTTAAGTATGATATTGACAGAGCAAAATCTTAAAGGTTAACGACGTTCAAGAAACAAAACAAATAAACAATAACACAAATAATTAGTGCAGCAAATGTCGACCGATAAATTATTATAGTTCCAGTTTCAGCTCTACGAGTTCCAGTTTGTTTAAAAGCTTTGTGGGCTTAAGTCAACCACCTTTATCAGGCCAAATAGACCGCCTCCAGCTTTATCAGGCCAAACATGACTCCCGTCAACCGTGATCGATCGGGGGTCTCGACAATTATTGCTATATTGGATCATTTATAATTTAACATAACACAACGTTAGCGTTTTATAACGTTGATTTGTTATAATTTGGCTGTAACGACTTCAAAATAACTGTTATTTGAGTACGATTTGATTGGACTAGCCTTAGTTGTTCACTTTTTTTATTGTTTTAATATGAAAACTAATGTGGTTGTTACACGTATTTAACCAAGTTGCAGGCAACTCACTCGTGATACAGTCGGTCCAGTCTGGCTCAAGTTTCAACCGCGTCCGACGGCCTTTTTCAAGGAGAGTGACCGCGCGTGATTTGTTCTAATTTGTTAAATATTTTTAATGGTAATATAATTCGCATTGCATGCATAATCTAAATCTACACAATATAGTCATTGCCGTTCTCATGGTATCACAGGTATAAAAACCATTAATAAGGTGCATGACCAATATTACGCCAGTTAATGACTTTTATCTGGCAAAATAGACCTTCAGTGTTATCAGGCCGAACACGATTTCCATCGACTAGTTATATTGTGGGTCTCATCAACAATAATAATATAACGTGATATTAACGCTTTACGTAAGTTAAACTGTTATTATAACAGTTGCTGTTAATACTTACAGGTCTTGTTAATAATTACGTTAACAATCTTTTTTTGTTATTTATACTTAAAATACTGTTTTAATAACTTAATTTTAAAATGCGATGTGTCTGTACCCTACTAATATTGTAAGTTTGGATGTTTGTTGCTGATTCACGTCAGAACAGTTAAACAGATTGGGCTGTAATGTGGAACACGGTTAGATTGCAGTCCGGAATAGCACATAAGCTACTTTTTATAGCGAGAAAATAAAGGGAACGGAAAATACACGAGTAAACCCGCAAGGCACTAGTTGTTTTGTATGGTCGGTGTTTGTACCCGTAAAAATAACTGCTATTTAATACGTGATCTATATAATGTGTTCCTTACTATGCTTAAACATAGATCTCTAAATACCTAGAATATCGTTAAGAATAGATTCCCATAAAACTCATAAATAAACTCACAATGGCTCACGTGCTGAATGTAATTAAGTTAGATCAAGAAAAAACGATAAATCTATTCGTGGCATTCACTTACTCATATTAATAAACTCAATAGAGTCTTATTGAAGTAGTACTAGAATTGGTAAATCATTCGAGTGCCGCTCGTCACTTCTACATAATATATTCGATTAAATATATTTGTTTTAAGTTGTTCATGATAGAACTTCCTTTCTGCTAAGGCCTGGCTGTGGTAGTCAAAGTTCAGCATCATTCGTCTGTAATGTCTGCTATATATCTATATATAGGCATCTCCCATTATACGCCCTCAGCCCGATCCTCGGTCTTACGTTCAGAAAAAGTTCAACCGATGTACGCCAAGGAACATTTCAAAAATGATATTTTCAACTTAAGGGCAATTAGCAATACCTTATCAACGCATCTGGTGTTGTAGAAGCGATTACCATTTAGGTACCACTGGTGGACCGCCAGCTTCATGATCACTACTTTAAAAAAAAAAATCTTCAACATTTATCTCTCAAGACCAGCAATTTAGCCCGAAACTGAACAAATTTTTAATTTGAAATATATAGATACTTTTTTTCCCCAGCAGTTACAACTGAGATTATATTTTTAAAAAAACTTACGTGGTACAGGAGCATCTACGAGTAGATACAAAGCAAATATCCGTATTCATCACACAAATACATTATACATAACGCTCCATCGTAGACCACAACGCCGCTTAACATTTGGCGAGATGGCAGTCAAGTGTAAACCTACAAAAGTAAAAAAAAAATGTTTCTTCTGAGTGGATATCGAACCCGGCAACTTTCGACTCTCTCATCAGACTCACTACTAACTTAAAAACATTACGAAATAACTCTTAGTAGGTATTGTAAAAAAACGTAATAAAAGTTATTACAACGAATAAATGCTACACGTTGATCGTGCCAACACTACGCTCGCTCTCCGCTCCTAACACGGTCCGCGTTAGAATTTTCGGTGTGCCTCTGTTGCTAGCACACATTCGAGTAATCGACAGTGACGTCAAGGCCTAGATCAAGCCAACGACCCGACAAGGCCAGGCCGTCCGTTTGCGACGCACTCTACAAAGCCTGAGTTGGTTTTTTTTTTATTGCGGAAATGGGAAGGCGCGAAACTTAGACGGTCCTTGAATTTCGAATTTCGGGATGACGTTGAGTAAACCTTCGGTTACTAGTCGAGACGAATCGTTCCGGAAATCGATTGTTATATTATTATCAGCTTACGATTGTTAGTAATATTGAAATGTTGAATATGTAGCGATTTGTAACTCGAATGTAGTTGTTGTTACGATTTTTTTTACTGTGACGCCAGGACGCCACAGTAGGATTTGCTTTTCTATGAAAACGTTTTTTTAAGCTTTGTTTTATTTCTATCTGTGGTTATCTATGGGCTGAATGATCATTTAAATTTGGATCACTTGCCGGTATTTGAGAAAACTGATTGTATATTTTTGTATACACTATGCGCTGGGCTAAATTTGAATAACTGCTGAAGACGAATTAGGAATTCTGTAACGTAATGACGTAACCTCATCGAAATGGATCCTATTGTTTACGTTGTGCTAAGAATTTTGTTCTTAGATGATATGTAGGGTCTGATAATAAACCCATATGAAAACCATACGAACTTTATAGCTTCACGAATTTCATTGAGGGTCAGTTTTGAGTGTGGCAGTCTAAATTAAATTTAATATGACGATTGCACACTCGTAAAATAAACATAAAAGTGCATAAGGCTAAACAAAATCCTGTAATGGGGGAATGTTAATAGGTATGTAATATCACTTGAAACTTTAATCTTTCTTTAATTTTTCGATTAATGTTCTTTTTATGATATTAACTGAGTGAACCCGGAACGGGCCGCTTGTATCACAATACATATTACTACGAATTTACACAAGTATGATTTTAAAGATTAACGAGGACACAGTTTAAGAACACACTTCACAATAAAAGATAATAAATAAAAAACTGTTAATTCGTGGATTACGACTAGACTCGTCAACAGCAGCATAAGACCATTTTGTATTCCCGCAGCTGGCACTCTGAACCCTCACAAGGAGAGAGGGAATGCGATAATCCACCACACTGTCCAAGTGCAGGTTGGTTGGTGGATAGCACATCTTGAAACATACCAATATTTACGATGTTTTCCTTCACCAATAAACCTGTGCCAGCGAGCAACACGGAAGGGAGTATAACACAGTGTTTCCGCTCTGTCAAAGTACAAGTCCGCGTGGACCATGGAGTTTGATAATAAACTGTGGCTGACGGCGGGGCTAGATTTGTGAATAGTGCTTTATTTTTTATGTGTTAGTGATTTGGTTGTGTGAGTATGATCGGCAATGGATCGGTACAGGTATGTTTTGTATGTAATAGTGCGGCTTTGCGCTAGTATGCAACTTTCCCCTCCCGGAAGAAATGACAGAAAGATTTGAACAAAATTTTTTAGCTAAGGCTACTCCCTTCCGTGCTTGCGCGGAAGATCGAGTTGCTCGATGACTAGTTGTGGTGATAAGAAACTCCGTACACTTAGAAAAATACTCAGAGATGTAGGCGGGACTATAATCTAAGACCTCAAGATTGTATATTCGGCCGTTCCAGCCAATGGGACACCACGGCTCTCAACAATCTTATCTAAACCGAGCCGTTTCGAGTCCAACCCTCGTTCGGCCGATATGGGACGGTGATTCTTTGAATTATTATCGACTTCCTGTTTGATACGATGAAAATCGTTAATTATTTAACGCGGGACTACGGGACCGCCAGCCGCCGGACTGGGTACTCTGCCAGATTGGGTTGCATATAAGTTTAAATATTTTCCGGGACACACTACCTATGATAAATTATGAGATATTTAACGTGGTTAAGCGTAAGTTACAAGTAGTCTAGTCGGGAGAACAGAAACTGCAGATCTGGAGCCCCTAGTGCGAATCTCACGCGTACCATTGTTATTTTGAAGAGATATACGTAATGCTAGCTCAAAAATGGCGAAGGAAAAATTGTGAGGAACCCGATATGTACCTAGAATCATTCAAGGTCATCCACTGACCCGCACTGGGCCAGCGTGGTGTTGTAATTTCATACGGTAAATCATCTTTTAGCTACTCGATAATCAACAGGCGAGTTGGTGGTCTAACGTAGTTTTACGTAGTCATCTATATATATATAGGAAAGGAAAGTCGTGTTAGTTACACCATTTATAACTCAAGAACGGCTGAACCGATTTGGCTGAAAATCTGTGAGGAGGTAGCTCAGGACCAGGAAAAGGACATAGGATTTTTATCACGTTCCCGTGGGACGTCAATAAAGGACAAACGACGAATATCCCGACCGCGTTCCCGTATAACGTGACATAAAACGTAAACGACAGCTAAACGTCATTTCATCGTCGTCATGTCAACGGTGACATCACCGAATGGAAGCCAAAAGAAAAAGTTGAAGTTGAAGAACCTTTGCTAATCTTTGTTTCTAAATCTGAATTGGTACGACCGATTTCCGACAAGTGGCATAGCAGGTAGCTGAAGAGTTTTTTTGTTTGAAAGCGATATTCTCAGGAATGTCTGAACCGATTTCAGTCATTCTTTCACCGTTGGATATGTACGGGATCCTGATGAGTGCTAAATAATGTATCACGGGCGAAGCCGGGGCGGACATCTAGTTATGTTGATGAATTATACCGTATAACTGTCAAGTAGCGTTCTAAAACTGACGGAAGACTGAAATATGAAATACGTTATTTCTTGTTTTTTGACGTCTCGCGCATCTTTCAGTTGTCAGTGTCAAACAGGTATGACATTTTGAATAAATTTTTTTTCTACTATGACGACATAAGCCACACGTGGGTTTAGATTTTTGAGCTAAATTTATACGCAAAATCTCAAACATTTGGTTACCCTACTTAACCTGCACAATTTTACTTCCGCGGTTGAATCTCCAAAGTTCCGCCGCTTTACTGCCTGGCCATTATCGACCTTCTGTTCTCTAAAATAGGGATTACTCCACAAAACGTGTACCCGTACAAATAACGATAATATTCAACAAACTCGGTTATTATTTTTCCTCGATATAAAAAGTAATGAGTTTTAACCTCAACCCTTCTGCTTAGCTGTGGAGCTTACCCCACGGTAATAAAGTTTAAATTTTATTGTCGTTTAGATTAAATTAGGATCGGTACCGTTATGGTTAAGTGAAGGGTATGGTGCCTTTTTGCCAACATTCGGGGGGTAGTCGGTGCATGTTTAATAAACGTAAACAGTACTTGCCAATTAACAGAATGCTGGTTTTGTCTAGTTACGGGTCGGACACGATTTTTGCTAATTGAAACACCTGTGACGGAATTTTTGAACCGTTCATTAGTTACTTTTTATTTTATGAAAGTATCTAAATAAGTTGTCCTCAAATGGCCTCTTTATTAAATTTTTTTTTAGTTGTTTGATAGCTTATCGGATACATTTCGGAGAGTGTGCAGCTGATTTGCATTATCGAATACCACTTTGTCTTTTTCTTATTGGACTGTTCGTAGTTAGAAACAGCGACATCGTTTCATGGTTGATTTTCAAAGACTCATTTGTCAGATTTGATTCCACTTTTGTAATGAGAACGTCTAGGCTGTGGAATGCATCGACTGACGGGGGACGAGACGAGCTGGTCATGTGGCTGATGGTAAGCAACATGCCTGCCACACATAACATCACAGTGGCACGCAGCTATTGGAACACGAAGAGTCCAAATCATTACCTAGCACTGCACTGCGCTCGTCACCCAGAGATCTAAGATATTATATCTCTTAGCCCTGTAATTTCACTGTTTCTTCAACGTAAAAAGTATTAACCTGAAGTTAGTTCCAATGTTTACCAAAATGTTGACTAGTTCAGGTTCTAAACTTCAGGGTGTCGTTTTTACGTGACGGTGTAAAAATCGTAAAAATTACGCTCATAATTTTTCGAAACGCGCCAAAAGATTTTAAATTTAATTAATTTGATGTTCTCCGAAAAAACGACTTCAATTTAAAATTGAATTCAGATACTCGACTGATTTTTCTTAATTTCCATGATAATGTCATCCAGATAAATGTAAGCAAATTTACTTTAATTTCTCCCGTCTTTCAATGGTTTAACTCCTTTTCCACACCACGGTTGCCTGGAAGAGATCGCTTTTAGCATTAAGTAAAGAGTTTATCTATTTTTTATCTTGTTAAGTAAAGAGTTTATCTATCTATCAAATTTTAGTTTTTTGTTGACATTTCAAAAACCACCACCGATATCGATGTATTTGGGACCACTTCCTTTTATTTTAAAGATAATATATTCATTTTAAATTTTCCCGCTAAAACACTAACGACTGGCATGACGTCACTAACCGCAAAACATTGATCGCGTTTCATGTCTTTCGACATAAAGTTAATGTTAATAAAGTTTGTTTTTCTTACTTTTACTGGAATACAAACAATCAAAACCGTCGTCGCTAAGATTGAAAACCAATAAAAATGCAGAAAGAATCTAGTCAGACTTCGACAGCTTGTTTTGTGGCAGTGACGTAATAAGCCACTATGTACATTGGTGTTTGCAGTCACGTGACAACAGATAAAAATATAGCATTTAAAATCACTTAAAATAAATTTACTAAGTAATATTTATTAAAAAAATAAATGCTTTTCGATATTCTAAATACAAACTATCATAAAATTAACACTCAATCTTAATTTGTGATTATTGTCAACATCCCTATTGGCAGGTCTATCGCGCAACATAAATAAATACCACTAAATTGAGGGTCTCATTTTTAACCCCGACCAAAAGAAGGAGTGTTATAAGTTTGACGTCGATGTCTGTCTGCCTGTGTGTGTCTGTCTGTGGCACCGTAGAACTCAAACGGATGGAGCGATTTCGATGCGGTTTTTTTCGTATGAAGGTTAATATCCGTGCGAATGTTCTTAGCTATGTTTGGTTAATATCGATTCAAGATGGCCGCCTCCGCAAAATGGCGGACAAAATATTTCTTCACAACCCACCTCAATATGGGTATTAAATGAAAGGGCTTGACTAGTAGAATACTATAATATACACTATAACAAATTTCCAATCCAACATGGGCTCCAAAATCCAAAATGGCGAATTATATAGCTTATTTAACATAGCAATATATGTATCTACTACCATCATAATATATATATTTATAACATATATGGACTTATAGTTATATGTATCAATATAATCATTAGCTGTAGGTTTTAATTATATTTTTTTGTAGTTATTATTATTAGTATTAATTAGTTCCTTTAAGTGATAGATCTAATTGTGTGATTTGTATTAAGTGCACCTCTTTTCTCTTTTTATATACCTATAGTCAGATTTGTATTTCTCATAGTTTTATTACTTTTTGTATTTCTGTAATGGATATGCCTGGTACCCACGACACAGGTTGCCCTAGTGTGGGTACCAGTGTACACATTATTAGATACTTTTTCTGAACATATTATGTGAGTACCTAAGCTATATTGTTTTAAGTAATGTATTTAAACTGAATAAAAAAATTTCATTTCAATTTCATTTCATTTCATTTCATTTCAATATTATGTTTTTCACTACTACCTCAATATCAAACGACAGGACTTGACTAGTAAAATACTTCGCACTATGAAAAATTTTGAAATCCAAGATGGCCGCTACCACAAAATGGCGAAATACATTTATTTTTTCACAACTCCCTTAATATGGGTATCAAATAAAAGGGCTTGACTAATACAACGTTTTACAGATAATCCGCGATCCGAAGTAGTCGGGGGTAAATCAAAATTTTTTATTTTGTTCTTGTTCAAAAGTCTGTTGAAAAGACTTCTCGCCGTCCTTCTCCCGCGGTCCTTTTCGGTCGCCCTGGCAGCCCCTATTGGTACACCGTGCGTATTGCATTTTTTCCGTGTACCCCATAATCTTTTATGAGAACGACACGGTTTTACATAATTCTGCTATAATCTCTATATTCATGGAACGTTACCTGTTTGACTGTTATTTTGTGTTTTTAAACTGTTGCTGATTTTTGTGAAAGTTGGTTCTGTGGTGTGTGGAAGTACTGTAAAAGTATATAAAGGAAATGTAGTTACAATCATACAGTTAATAAGAATGTGAAAATTTAGATGTGTATTGCTCAATCACGTCGGAACGGCTGAATGGATCAGGTTGAAATTTGGAGCACAGTTAAATTAATGGCTACTATTTTTGGGCCCTCAAAAAATATTGGAACTGGTTGTATGCAGGTATAAATCAGGCAGACAGGTTAACTAATAGCTAATTCTGAACATCGATATAAACCAATAGATGTGCCCTGAGCACTTTGAAATTAGTAATAATCTATCTGTGTATGCGTCTTTGTGTTGATCGTAAGTGGTTTACACACTACTAATCTACTTGACCCCTAGTATCGCTAGCAGCAAGATATGTTGTGGTCCTACTTATTTTGATTTTGACAACGAATAGTTATAGGTAAAAACGTCCGGCGTTCACGGCTGCCTGCAATCGACTAGAACGGAAAGTGAAGCGCACTCTTCCCAACGATGACATAATTCCTTTCGCCTGAAGTTTGGGAGGGGCTTATCCAATGGTTTATATCGATGATTTTGACGGTTTTCAAATTCATTTGAAGTATGTAGCTGAGGATCGGGCTGAGTGGCGTGCCATGAGAGAGACAAGTCCACATCTGGACTTAAGTCCAACGCTGTCCAGTGTGGACTAGGATAGGCTCATGATGATGAGTTTATATTTTTTTTAGTATTTGGTGGAATTCGAAATTTTATTTTATTTCGATTACGTTTCGAAAAATGTGCAGCTGATTTGTATGATCTAATATCACGTTGTTTATTTTTTCTATCGGACTGTTTATATTTCGAAAAAGCGCATCATTTCATTGTTGACATTCCGAAAACTCGAGAGGAGAGATTTGGACCTTGCGTAGTTAGACCATATAAAAGTGGAATTTTTTTACCATGAAACGATGTCGCTATTGAAATTAAACGTATTAAATTTTTATTGAATAAAATTGAAAGTCTTAATATTTATAATATTTACATATGTATAAAAACAAAATAATATGATTATATCATACAATAAAAAAAAAATGATTGTATGATAAGGAGTAT
Source organism: Ectropis grisescens (assembly GCA_017562165.1). Lineage (NCBI taxonomy): Eukaryota > Metazoa > Arthropoda > Insecta > Lepidoptera > Geometridae > Ectropis > Ectropis grisescens. The sequence goes on along the minus strand of CM029777.1, from coordinate 24,203,655 downwards.
CTTGTTGTGACGTCATATTACGATTTCGTAACACGAGTATAACCGGGAGAGAAAGCCAGTGAATAAAATACTCTATCAGAAGTGAAGAGATGTTTTATTGTAGGTATTTGGCATTACCTAAGTATATTGTTATTACAGTCGTTTGTTTTGATAAGTTCAGGTACGCGTATTTAACATGCATTCACGATACTAGATGCTTGGTTGACTCGATGTTTTACTATCTCACTAACATTATAAATATGAAAGCTTAGATAGATGTTAGACCGATGGGGAAGAAAGGTTCTCGAGTGGCGACCACGAACCGGAAGACGCAGTGCTGGACGGCCTCCCACTAGATGGACAGATGACCTCACAAAGGTCGCTGGAAACCGCTGGTTGCAGGTTGCGCAGGACCGTTCGTTGTGGAAATCTATGGGGGAGGCCTATGTTCAGCAGTGGACGTCTTGCGGCTGATGATGAGATAAATGTTTGGATGTTTGTTTCTCAATCACGTCGGGGCGGCTGAACTGATCGGATTGGAACCCAATTAGATAATTTTATTACTTACTACTTTGTATTACGGGGAAATAATGGAAATTAGAACTGTTCAGGTATACCAGTGGCGTAGCGTGTCTTGGTCCCGTACAGTAAATTTGTTTGGGGCCCTCAAAAAAAGGTAAAGATTCCTCACAAAAGATTCGTCACTTTTTTCAAAAATGTTTACGAACAATTCAAATTAAATATAACTTTTTAAAGCACGCTTTACGAGGATAAAAATAGAAAGCTTTTTTGACTTTTGTCATTTCTGAAAAAAAGTATAGTTGGAAAGTGATTATTAATTTTTGTTACGCACATTGGGGGCCCCGTAACTCGGCGGCCCTGTATAATTGGTGCTGCAGATTTGGCGGTAGCTACGCCCCTGAGGTACACCCAACCGCGGGGCGCTGTTAGTCATTTATTTTTATATTACTACGACAAGCAAAACTATGAACCTGCGCCGACGCAGGAGTCTTAATTTTGCACACTTAAAGTGTATATGGGGGAAGGAGAGTAGAATAATAATAATAAAAAAAATGGCAGTAGGGAATGCCGGTAGAAGTGAAAACTTATAACTCAGAATTTAATAGCTGGATGGAAAGGAAATTACGCGGTTGAAACCCGAGGGTGCTAGTCTAGAATCAATTTTCAAAACGTGGTCGTCTAAATAAGTCTTCCAAGCATGCTGGCCATCAAGATTAGTATTATAAGCATGGCCATTTATGTAGATTACTCTTCTAACCATGACCATCTAAAATGCGTTAGGTCCCGAGTTAACTCGAACTCGATCTCGAACACTGCACATCACATCCTCAGCAACAGAGTGGTTTACAACTGGAACAGGTTGCCTGAGGATGTTATTTCGGCAAAGTCGTTAAACTCTTTTAAGAACAAACTTGACAAATGGATAGTAAAAGACAAAATCATTTTAACAGACAATTACCTATAATTTGTTATTTCAACACTGAGATATAGGCACATCAGCTAAAGCTGCTCGCCTATTAATCAATAAATAAATAAATAATTTACGAGCGTGACGATGAGCTTCATTCGCAAGCCCATGAAAAATCTGTATGTGGTGCGTCAAAATAAGTAATAATATAATAATAGTTTCATTTCAAAATATATGCACAAAAATATATTAAATCGATTAAAAAAGTACACACATGTACCTATTTCACACGCGCAAAATACTCTTTTGTTTATTGTTAAATTCTGTAGTTAAAAGGTGAATAGATGAATATTGCCGCATGGTCGCATTTCGACCGCTTACCGACTAGTATCTATTATTTTGAAAACACCTTACGGAACGTTATTTTCACATCGGGGGTCTAAGATGAAGATAAAACAGTAAGCGCGCCAGAATAAATGCAGTAATTTCCAGAATTTGCACCAAACTGCGATTTGCAAGCCTGACTTTCGCCGATTGGCATTCCGAGAAGTGGACCTCTACTGTAAGGCCTTTATCAAGATCTTTGCCAGTTCAATTCACGATCAAAATTCCATGCACTGCGATTTTAAACCGTATTTTCTGGTCATGAGAACCGCGTTCGCGCTTTGCAGTATGATTAGTTTGAAGGGTGTTGAAAAACCAATGAAATAAGTCTTCGTGAATTTGTATGGTAATTAGCCAGGAATCGCGACTTTGTATTATAATCTTATTGACAAGGGAATGTTGCGTACCAATAAGCGTAGAAAGCGAAAGTAAGCACGTTCTGTGAATTGTAAAATTTTTGGGTTCTGTAACGTTGCTGTAATATGCAAGCATTACTAAACTACATTACTATATTTGTAGTAGGTACCTAAATTACCGAGGTTTGCTTCGGTTTAAACATGGATAAAACTATGTTCTCTCATAATGAAACCTAGTTAAATCATTTTTTTGCCCCAAAACCCCACTATACCAAATTGCATGATTCAGATTATAAATGGATAGGTTACAAGAATTTCTCGTTTACAGGTATTACATTGGAGCGGATTTTTTAATTTAAAACTAAGATTTACCTATAATTTGTTATTTACCTATAATAGACAATTACCTATAATTTGTTATTTCAACACTGAGATATAGGCACATCAGCAAAAGCTGCTCGCCTATTATTCAATAAATAAATAAATTTATAATATTGACATGGTCGCTATAAGATGTTGTCAGGTTAGTTAATTACGCAATAACTATTGACAGAATACCCTTAGTAGGGTCTTAATAGAGTAACCGATATGGTAATACATGGATCTCATAACTTTAGAGGAATTGAGTTACGAAACTTCATTTTTTTTGCAAGGTTTTTTTGGTGGCATTATTTTTCCTGGATTCAATTCGTACGACATTTCATGTGAGTATGTCTAAGCTATTAAATGATTTTTACAAAGTTTTATTCACATGTTCGCCCCTTTGGGGTAAAAATTTTCAAAATCCTTCCCTATTTCTTTCCTACGGTATAAAAAATTACGAATGTAAATTTTTAAGTTTCTAGCCCTAGATTTGGGCTGTTGCGTCGATCTATCAGTTATCACTTCTGCCTTTTATATATACATACAAATACATGATTCACATCTCCAATGACTAAGCTCAGAGAGTCCTTTTCAAGAGCATATCAATTTGCACTCAGACGTTCAGTAAAACTAACCCTTCGAGATCGAGTCACAAAAGGACGGGCCGGCAAAAAATTAGCATTCAAGAGGGTTGCTGTAATGTGAAATCGATTGGACTAAATTTAATTTTCCGTACTAGGCTAGGGTTAGGAAACGACGTTTAGATTACAGTCTAGGGTCAATAAGGCTACTTTTTTTCACCAAAGTAAGGCTTGCTCTTGACCGCCATTCTAATGTGGTGATGTTGTCGAAGATGGAGCGCGTTTATTCTAAAGTAACCGATTCATTATTGACTTGAAGACACCAAGATTGTAAACATTAGCCAACGCATTCCACAGTCTAGACGTTATTATCACAAAAGTGGAATCAAACTTCGTTCGAGTCTTTGGAACATTAGCTATGAAATGATGAAGCTATTTGGAGCAACGAGTAGTACGACAGAAAAAAAAATTGGCAGTTTTAGGAACTGTCGATAGAAGGGAATACTAACAACTCAGAATTTAATAGCTTACTTTGGAAACTACGCGGGTGAAACCGTAGCGCGTGGCCATGCGCATGGTCATGGTCCCGAGCTTACCCAAACATTTCTTAACATTCCTGACAGTGACGCTATAATTCAATTCACAGCCCACAAAAATTTCTCCGTGACTCGCCAAAAGAAGTTTTCACATCAAAAAGACGAAGTGGTATTATATCATGCAGATCAGTTGCGCACTCTCCGAAATGTATCCGATAAGGAATCGAGAAGCTTGCAATTTTGCGGCGATGTTCAAGGCTTTTGGCACGTCTTCAATATCCATTCAGCCTAGAGCTGATACTTAGCCCACCCATCCCAAATGTGCAAACAGTACTCCATACGAGGTGCTTGGTAGAAACATGGGAAACATTTTTTTTTAAATATAGAGTTACTATTCGAGTAGGATCTGTGGCTGATGGTAGGCACAGCACAGTGACACCCAGCTGATGGAACATTAAGAGTCCAAATTATTACCTAGCACTGCACTGCACTCTTCACCCAGAGATCTCAGATATTATAGGAATCTCTAAGCTCTGCAATTTCTCTTGAAAAATTGCCCTTCAAACAGGAACAAGTAATGTTTGCACATTAATGCTTGGCGGTAGAATAACTGGCAAATGTGTGGTACCCCAGGCGGACTCTGCCGAGAGTCCTGCCACTACTAAAACTGCAACTTTGTTCAACAAAGTTCGACAGACGAAAGCAGAAACGCGCCGAAAAACTAGTGCGCAATTTGTCGTAAACGATGTTTGTCTGCTTCGCTATTTTTATCAAGATTTACGAGAATGCAAAATCTATTTTTGAAAGATTCTAGATCGCGGATTTCAGCAAGTCATTGCTTTCTGCCGTCGCGTCGCATAAAACATTAAAATGGTAGTATCTATACTTTGTAGAATTCTTGAGCAGAAACGGTGGAATGAAATAGAAAAAGTCAAATAACTTCGAATCGCAGCATGGCTTGCTTCTGCAAGTTATGTTTATTATGTTTAGAGATAGATTAATTCTTTATTGCACTTAATTTAAATTTTAAACACGACAAAATAATTTACCAATTGGCGACTTTATCACTAAAAGCGATCTGTTCCGAAAGCGACCTTTTAAGAAACCGATGGAATGAGAGATTTAAGAATCCCACTAATATTAAAAATTACAAAGTTTGGACGGTTGTTGCTCAATCACATCGGAATGTCTGAACAAATCGGGTTGATTGATGAATGATTTGTATTTGTATTTGTATTTGCTGAAATTTGGAACACAGTGAGTTGTATGTATAACAACATAATAAAGGCTATTTTTTATCCAAAAAAAAAATAGAAAGGAACTAATGGGGTAAAACCACGGGGCGCTGCTAGAAAGGAGATATTGTTTAAGAGCCGGCTCACGTCGTCGCACGAAATTCAAAAAGTTTGTGTTCCGATATTTCCATCTTTAGTATTATCTAGAAAAAGATAATTACGTTCAAAAAATAGGCCGATCTTTCTTGTTGACGTTTCCTTGTTTCAATTTTACTAATAATAAAGCCTTTAGTCGTAGGGAACGATCTCCCATGACCATTTCGCCGAAAAGTCGCCGCCGTGTCAGTTTCAGACTTCTAAATCTACAAGTGATACTCAAAATTTATACTTAAAAAAATATGGGGAACATCATACACATATTTTATTAATTCATTCAAGTCACATATATCTGAATTTTGGTCCCATTTATTAGTAAAAAAACCAAAATCATAAGCCAATTTTAAGTTTTATATTGCAGTTTTAGCGTTGTCTCTGTGTAAAATACACAATAACTCCAAAATAAAAATTAGACACGATAATACTTTGTTCTTTGTAGAATCCAATTCTATAGTTACTTTTCAAATCATAGTTGTCAATTTTTCAAAAATATAAATTACCAGCAGTCGAAATTACAATAAATTACGCTGCGCAATTTAGTATGCCGCGAGCGGCCGTCGGGGAGGACTTGCGTCAGTTAGCGTGGGAGTCGGTTACGTAATATTTCGCGCGTTTATGACATAAACTAGAATAATTATAGTGCGACCACAAAATTTTAATTCGTTTGGCGTTTTATAACGTTTCATTCTGATTTTCGGATCGGACCATCACATTTGATCTTGTTTACTTCATGAAGAAGCAGAATCTGTCAATTTTTTTTTGACGTGACAACGTCTAATAAGTCGATGAACGCGATGGCCGCTACCACAAAATGCCGAATGTCATTATTTTTACTACTACCTCAATACCATGACCATGACCATGCACATGACCATGACCATGACCATGCCCAATGACCATGAGGAACGGCCATGACCAATGACCACGACCAATGACCATGAGCAATGGCCATGACCAATGACCGTTCCGACGTGTTTGAGCAACGAACTTCCAATATTAATTAAGTATGTACAGTATGGGTAACAAATGAAAGGACTTGACTAGTAGAATACTATGCACTGTCACAAATTTCAAATCCAAGATGGCCGCCACCACAAAATTGCGAATGTCATTATTTTCACTACTACCTCAATACCATGACCATGACCATGCACATGACCATGACCATGCCCAATGACCATGAGGAACGGCCATGACCTATGACCACGACCAATGACCATGAGCAATGGCCATGACCAATGACCGTTCCGGCGTGTTTGAGCAACGAACTTCCAATATTAATTAATCATCATTAATTTTACTACTACCTCAATATATATATCAATTTAAAGGGCTTGACTAGTAGAATACTACGCACTATGATAAATTTGAAATCCAAGATGGCCGTCACCACAAAAAGCGAATGTCATTGATTTTCACTACTTCTCAACATAGGTATCAAATGCAAGGGCTTGACTAGTAAAATACTACGCACTATGACAAATTTCAAATCCAAGATGGCCGCCACCACAAAATGGCGAATGTCATTATTTTTACTACTACCTCAATACCATGACCATGACCATGCACATGACCATGACCATGACTATGCCCAATGACCATGAGGAACGGCCATGACCAATGACCACGACCAATGACCATGAGCAATGGCCATGACCAATGACCGTTCCGACGTGTTTGAGCAACGAATTTCCAATATTAATTAATCATCATTAATTTTACTACTACCTCAATATAGGTATCAATTTAAAGGGCTTGACTAGTAGAATACTACGCACTATGATAAATTTGAAATCCAAGATGGCCGTCACCACAAAAAGCGAATGTCATTGATTTTCACTACTTCTCAACATAGGTATCAAATGCAAGGGCTTGACTAGTAGAATACTATGCACTATGACAAATTTCAAATCCAAGATGGCCGCCACCACAAAATGGCGAATGTCATTATTTTTTTTACTACTACCTCAATATGGGTAACAAATGAAAGGGCTTGACTAGTAGAATACTATGCACTATGACAAATTTCAAATCCAAGATGGCCGCCACCACAAAAAGCGACTGTCATTATTTTTCACTACTACCTCTATACCATGACCAATGACCATGACCATGACCAATTACAATGACCATGAGGAACGGATATGACCAATGAGTACGACCAATGACCATGAGCAATGGCCATGACAAATGACTGTTCCGACGTGTTTGAGCAACGAACTTCCAATATTAATTAATCATCATTAATGTTTACTACTACCTAAATGAAGGTATAAATTTAAAGGGCTTGACTATGCACTATGATAAATTTCAAATCCAAGATGGCCGCCACCACAAAATTGCGAATGTCATTATTTTCACTACTACCTCTATACCATGACCAATTACCATGACCATGACCAATTACAATGACCATGAGGAACGGATATAACCAATGACTACGACCAATGACCATGAGCAATGGCCATGACCAATGACCGTTCCGACGTGTTTGAGCAACGAACTTCCAATATTAATTAATCATCATTAATTTTACTACTACCTCAATATAGGTATCAACTTAAAGGGCTTGACTATGCACTATGACAAATTTCAAATCCAAGATGGCCGCCACCACAAAATCGCGAATGTCATTATTTTTACTACCACCTCAATATGGGTAACAAATGAAAGGGCTTGACTAGTAGAATACTATGCACTTTGACAAATTTCAAATCCAAGATGGCCGCCACCACAAAATTGCGAATGTCATTATTTTTCACTACTACCTCTATACCATGACCAATGACCATGACCATGACCAATTACAATGACCATGAGGAACGGATATGACCAATGACTACGACCAATGGCCATGACCAATGACTGTTCCGACGTGTTTGAGCAACGAACTTCCAATATTAATCATCATTATTTTACTACTACCTCAATAAAGGTATCAATTTAAAGGGCTTGACCATGCACAATGACAAATTTCAAATCCAAGATGGCCGCCACCACAAAATGGCGACTGTCATTATTTTTACTACCACCTCAATATGGGTAACAAATGAAAGGGCTTGACTAGTAGAATACTACGCACTATGATAAATTTGAAATCCAAGATGGCCGCCACCACAAAATAGCGAATGTCATTATTTTTCACTACTTCACAATATAGGTATCAAATGCAAAGGCTTGACTAGTAAAATACTACGCACTATGACAAATTTCAAATCCAAGATGGCCGCTACCACAAAATGGCTACTGACATTATTTTTTACCACCAACTCAATATGGGTAACAAATGAAAGGGCTTGACTAGTAAAATACTATGAACTGCCACAAATTTCGAATCCAAGATGGCCGCCACCACAAAATTGCGAATGTCATTATTTTTTACTACTTACTACCTCAGTATGGGTAACAAATGAAAGGGCTTGACTAGTAGAATAATATGCACTATGACAAATTTCATATCCAACTGGAAGGGTTTGACTCATCGAGTAACGCGATCTTCCGCGCAAGCACGGAAGGGAGCTGTCTTAGCTAAAAATCATAGATGACAAATAACTAAAGTATAGAGTGCTAACACCACACTAGACGCCTAGTGCGCGTCGTAGGCAGATGATGTATAGCTACATAGATATGTACGTTGGGGATTACTAGGGATGGGCACGCGTGAAACGCAAAATCATTTTGTTTGCGATTGATGCAGGTTCAGCGCGGTACAAACATCTGTAAATATAATTATTTCGTGCGATAACATCTAAAATATAAGTACCTAGGTATTTTAGTTTTATAGAGTTAGTGCCCGTGCAGGTTTAAGTTTTTTTTTGTGGTGGCGGCCATCTTGGATTTGAAATTTGTCATAGTGCGTAGTATTTTACTAGTCAAGCTCTTGCATTTGATACCTATGTTGAGAAGTACCTAGTGAAAAATAAAAATAATAGCATTCGTCATTTTGTGGTGGCGGCCATCTTGGATTTGAAATTTGTCATAGTGCATAGTATGCTACTAGTCAAGTCCTTTCATTTGTTATCCATATTGAGGTCGTAGTAAAAAATAATGACATTCGCCATTTTGTGGTGGCGGCCATCTTGGATTTGAAATTTGTCATAGTGCGTTGTTTTTACTAGTCAAGCCCGTTCATTTGATATCCATATTAAAAGTAGTGAAAAATAATGTCAGTCGCCATTTTGTGGTGGCGGCTATCTTGGATTTAAAATTTGTCATAGTGCATAGTATTTTATTAGTCAAGTCCTTTCATTTGTTACCCATATTGAGGCAGTAGTAAAAATAATGACATTCGCAATTTTGTGGTGGCGGCCATCTTGGATTTGAAATTTGTCATAGTGCATAGTATTTTATTAGTCAAGCTCTTTCATTTGTTACCCATATTGAGGTAGTAGTAAAAAAATAATGACAATCGCCATTTTGTGGTGGCGGCCATCTTGGATTTGACATTTGTCATAGTGCGTAGTGTTCTACTAGTCAAGCCCTTTTATTTGATACCCGTATTGAGGAGGTAGTGAAAAAGAAATGTATATCACCATTTTGTGGTGGCGGCCATGTTGGATTTGAAATTTGTTATTGTGCATAGTATTTTACTCGTCAAGTCTTTTTATTTGATACCCATATTGAGGAAGTAGGAAAAAAGAAATGTATTTCGCCATTTTGTGGTGGCGGCCATCTTGGATTTGAAATTTGTCATTGTGCATAGTATTTTACTCGTCAAGTCCTTTCATTTGATACCCATATTGAGGGAGTAGTGAAAATTAAATGTATTTCGCCATTTTGTGGTGGCGGCCATCTTGGATTTGAAATTTGTCATAGTGCATAGTATTCTACTGGTCAAGATTTTCATTAAATTTGATACCCATATTGAGGTAGATTATGAAGAAATATTTAGTCCACCATTTTGTGGCCATCTTGAATCGATATTAACCAAACATAGCTAAGAACCAATGCACAAATATTACCCTTAAAATAAAAAAAGAAATTTTACTAGTTATCAGATTTTTGAAATGCAAGAATAATTTATCGTAACGTAACGGGACAACGAACGTAACGGGACAATAAGTCATCAAGTTTCGTGCACGCAGCCAACGTTCATCGATTTTGTAGACGTTGTCACGTCAGAAAATCTCATCAAAATTTTTAGTACACTGCCGTTACGGCTCAAGATCGTTCTGCCCGCCTAAACGCTCGAGCTGAATCGAACGGACGCACGCTGACAATGTTGCAGGATTTTACCTAAAGTTGAGTTCTGTCGTTTTGTGAGAGGGCTCTTAAGAAAAAAAAACGTTTTCTGCAGTTCACGTGTAAAGGATGGGTTGCCTGAGTGGGTATTCCCAGATTTATACCTCTATAATCTTTAGTGTTTTCTTGTGCCTAGTAGTTTGAATTTACGGTTCAAAATCTTGAGTTTGTAGATTTGAATCTCGATTGCACCTCTGAGTATCGATATAAATCAAAGGATGTGCCCTGAGCTGTTATATATTGCTAACAAACTGCGTGTCTGTGTGTAGCTTAAGTGGTTTACAACTACCAATCTACTTGACCCTTAGAATCGCTAATGGCGAGGTATATTGCAGTTCTACTTATTTTGGTTGTTGACAAAACGAATAGTGATAGGTATTAACGTCCGGCGTTCACCGCTTCCTACAACCGACTAAAACGGAAAGAGTGAGCTCAGTCTTCCTAACGATAACATAATTCCGTGCGCCTGAAGTTTGGGAGGGCACATCCATGGATTTATATCGATGATCGAGTGTTTTTCCAAGTGCACATACAAATGTTTCCAGAGAAATTACAGGGCTTAGAGATATAACATCTTAGATCTCTAGGTGACGAGCGCAGTGCAGTGCTAGGTAATGATTTGGACTCTTCGTGTTGCAATGTGTCAATTTACAAAAAACATTAAATATAACGTAATTGATAAAATTGAAAAATGTTGTCAACGAATTGATTCAGGCTGTATTACGAGGTTTTGTGTTGCAGTCTTGTAAGTTAAGTTTGCTTTAATAAAATTAAACAGCCAATATTATAATAGATTAACAGCCATAATGGGGATGTTAACAATTTTTCGGCACTGCTTTAATTTTGAAGATTGACCCTTATTTACTGTAAAAAATAACATTTTGCTTCAAAATATTAGTATTTTCGATGAGTAAATATATAATATTAGACTCATTTTGAATTTTGCCGCTAAAACACTAACGACTGACATGATGTCACTAGTCGCAAAACTTTGGTATCGATTCATGACTGTATGTCCAGCTTATGTGTTTTCTTATCATTATTTGAATACAAACAATCAAAATCGTCGTCGCTAAGATCGCAAACTGTAATAAAAATACGGAAAAGTAAACAGTTTAATCAGTTTCGACAGTTTGTTTTGCGACAAGTGACGTAATAATTCATATTGGTGTTTCCAGTCACGTGACAACAGATTAAAAATATGGCATTTAAAATCATTTATAATAAATTTACTACTCAGTATTATGTTACAATAATGTGATTTTCGATATTCTATTTATGCAAACTATTATAAAATTAACATTAAACATTAATGTGTGATTAGTGTTAACATCCCTATTAGAAGGCAGCGATTTAAGAAAGAAATCCGCAAAGATAAAATTTCAGATATTCGATGACCTTGGAGAAGACTATTTATCGCCAAAACACACCGCGCATGTTAGCATCGCATTTCACGCTGGGTACGTCACACTCGTGGGTAAATAGGTAACGTAATGGCGAGACGAGCAGGTTGTTCACCTGACGGTGTACGTCACGATTGTCTATCACATTGGCATACCTCTATAGTTGACATTATTTCCGTCTATGGATCACTGGTAGTGCAAGGCGGTTTTCCGTTTCCGTGGCTTTCCCAGATCAATAGTTACAAGTGCTATTTCAGACTATAAATATTACTGTGTCCCAAACTTCAACCTAATCCGTTATACCGTTCTGGCGTGATTGAGCAACAAACATACAAACTTATACGTCTCTATATTTAAAAACGGTATGTTGGTTTGTGTACGCTTCAAAAACTCAAAAAGTTCTGCACCGATCGAGCCGAAATTTTAGAATGATATATATATAATCCGTATCAAGAATTGTTTTTAATTTTTGCATTACAATGTGCCATAGCGAAGCGTGGCAGGGTACAGTTAGTTAATAATAAAACTAGGAATTGTAGGACGTTCACTGATTTTTTCTAGAATCCTATTTACGTATTGATGATGTCACCAAACTGACATAACAAATACTCAAACCATTTCCGTCTTTTCTATATTCAAACTGAGGAATTGGACCAATCATTCTGTAGGACAACCCTCAGGTGTAATGGATTTATGCTGCTGCTTTTCTTTCATATCTTTTACACATATTCGGTCCAAACCAATCAGAGCAGGATCAGTTTTAGATCAGGCAAGAAGCGAGGTCTGTTAAAAAAAGTCTTTCATGAAGTGGTGATCACGAAATTTCATACGCAACCTTGGTTTTTTTATAGAATAGAGTTACAAGACCAGTAGGATATGTGCATGATAGTAAACTAGATGCCTGGCTATAACAGCACAGTGACACGCAGTTATTGGAACATGAAGAGTCCAAATCATGACCTAGCACCGCACTGCGCTCGTCACCCAGATATATAAAATGTAATAGATAGATAGATAGATAAACTCTTTATTGCACTTAACAAAACAAACAACTTAAAAAACAATCTTAAAACATAGTAGCAAATGGCGACCTTATCGCTAAAAGCGATCTCTTCCAGGCAAACATGGGATGGAAAAGAAGTTAAAGTACAGAAAGACGGGAGTAATCAAGTAAAGTTATTTGATGAATTAATGTTAAAAAAAAAAGTTAATTAAGATACTAATCATTGACTAAAATAAAATAGACATACATTCTAATAACAATACATGCTAATACACAAATAACCTTATTACATATACATATGCAATGAATCCAAAATACTATTTAATAAAGATCCATATATCATCTTCAATCAGACTTCAGCAGGCCTTCGACAAATGATGATTTTTGACTTGCACCTTAAATACGGAATGTGCTATCTCATAGCCCAGTAACTTCTCTTGAAAATCCTTCAAACCAGAATACAGTAACATTTGCGCACTACTGCGTGGCAGCAGAATAATGGGCAAAGGTGTGTTACTTCCCCAGGCGAACTCTCCAAAGAGCCCTACTACTACAACAGTCACAGGAATGGTTTAGAAACAATTTCATAAGACCAGTGTAAAACGTCAAAAATTTAAGGAGAACGCAGTGGATGACGATAATAATGACCGTAAAATGAATAAGATGGAAATAATGTTAAAGTTGCAGTGACAGAAACTTACACTGGACGCTTATAAAAGCTACTTAGATAGTTATCGCTGTGAAAAGGGAGGAATTTGAACCCAGAGCCAAAGGAAGGGTAAAACCAAGAGATGGCACAAACGCTTTACACCGAAAGCACGGGCAGCATCTTTCTTGCCTTGTCACTCTTGTGGATGTGTCATACTGTTGTCGCGGCTTATCACTCTGTTGCCATAGAAAGTATGCACGTCATCTGCTTACGATTGACACAAAGGAACCGTGCGGAAAATCTAACTCTATACGTAGTATATATAAACTCTTTGAGTAAACCACTTTCAGTTAGGACGGTCTCCTAATACCGGTGTCGTAACCGTTGTAACTGTAAAGTATTATCCAGCATTTAACAAGTACAACGATTACTAAACCCGACTAATTAACAGTTCTGGCAGCCGTTGTAACGCGTCGACTAGTGTCAAGGCTCGGGTCAGACCGTCACCCGCTCAGGCTACGCAACGCTCAAGGAAACGTTTACATTGTCATCGATAGTGTGCGTAACTAGGTAACTACTGCTGTTGTCAAGAGAATTTTACGTGTTTGATGACCTGGTGAAGACGGTGATGGAACGAACTTAGAATTTGGCGTACTACTAAACTGCTTAGGTCCTTTTTATAGGTTGAGCGGTAAGCATGATCTGATGATAAGCGATAGCTGGGGCTAAGAAACATCTGCAGCTTCAGAGTTATTGCCGATATATCTCTATATATATATAAATGTTATGTTGGTCCGATCGAGCTGAAATTTTAGAAAGATTTGTAATCCGCATCATGGATTGTTTTTATTTAATTTTTTGCATCACAATGTGCCACAGCGAAGCGTATATATAGTACAGTAAGCAGGCTAGTTGCCTATAAAAATGTCTAAAGATACCCCTTTTGAACAGTTCTTTGTTTGTTCCTTGTTTTTAGGTTTTTTGAACCACCTGAAGGTGGTTTGAGGAAAGGTGGATTGCATAGCTTGCCTTGCTATTGCCATATCTTTAAAATTTAGCAAACGTAGTACAACCATAATTATCAAACTAGGTAGTGGAAAAGTTGTTTTCGATTACGAGTCATGTAAATCTCTTTCAAATCGAGACGTAATTGCTTTCTTCTGGGCAGGAAATAAATATTAAGCTTTGCTGACTTTAACTGACCGTGATTGCGATAAAATCGGTTTCGTGTATAGCTAGTAAGTATTAATTTTGTAATAAAATTTGATTTTAAATGAGATTTTGATTTTACAGGAGGACCTAAAAAGACTACGTAAATCTATGAATTATTTGTTGTGTTATTAATAAACCAATGAAATTTCACATTTACGTTTGGGGTTTTTTTTGTAGTTAATTCAATATTTGTGTTATCATCATCAGTATATACTGATGATCATAAGTGCATTGTATAATTCACTGAAGAGTCCATTACGAGAGGAGATTCAGCAGTGGAGTTTGACGGCCATCTAGTTTTATTATATATATTACGTAGTTATATATATATTATATAGTTATATATTTTCGCTCGCTGTTTTCTATGCAGCTTTTGTACTCGTAGTTTCATGCTAAGTGAGGTATCTGGTAGTGGTAGGACTCCTAGCAGAGTCCGCTTGGGGAAGTACCACACCTCTGCCAGTTATTCTGCCGCCAAGCAGTAATGTGCAAACATTACTCTGTTCCGGTTTGTAGGACAATGTTTCCAGAGAAATTACAGGGCTTAGAGACATAACATCTTAATTCTCTGGGTGACGAGCGCATTGCAGTGCTAGGTAATGATTTAGACTCTTCATGTTCCAATAGCTGCGTGTCACTGCGCTGTTATGTGGCAGGTATGTTGCTTACAATCAGGCACATGTCCTTATCGTCTCGTCACTCTTTATTTAAAAAAATATGTCTTTAGACACCCAATCGACACATATGACTGATATTTTTTAAATCCCAAATAAAAGGTTACTTGCGCACTCGCAACTCTCAAAGACGTTCTCAACAATTAGTTCGACTCTTTGACAAAAGATTTCTTCGAATAGACACAGAAATCGACCCAGATGTTTGTTAAGCAAAAGCATAGCTGTGACAAAACTTGCACATACGCACGCTTTTGTGCATATGTAAAATAGTTTTGTGCGTGTGGTCTATACTAATTGAACCCTAGCGTAAGAAGTTGTTCTAAGTTTTACGTATGTATCTATATATTGTAGATGTGTGTCTGTATATTTTTCTGTGGTATCATAGAGTCTGGCTAACGAAAGTTGATGGCATGGCATCCCTAAACTGAAAATCTCGCCAAAAATAAACACAAGCCAGCCACTACTAAACGTCAAAACGCGCCATTTTGTAGCGTCAGAGATGAGGGATACCATACACTGATTATGATTCTACCAAATCTTTCGAATTATAGCCGAAAATTAATTTCTTAAAAATAAATTGCACAAGTTTTTCTCTATTAAATAGCGTAATTAATGAATCTATTTATTAGGCCAACTTAAGGCTTAGTGTTGCTCTTGAAATAATCGCCAACACGTACATACGTCGTCGTTATTTTTGATGAATACAATTTTAGATCACATAAGATTTTTTAAACTTATTTCATATAATGATTAAAGCAGTTGGTTTTGAAAATGCCTTTTTGGAATCAAGTGTCCCTAAGTACTTTCTGTTTAAAATATCCCAATTCGTAGGGTACATACCCGATGGTAGGAACACTGAAGTGTTGTTATGTAAAAAGTTTGCAAAAAAATCTAGTATCTACTTTCGTTGGCCAGACTATAGCTCTTGAATAATGGATTGAGCTTGATGCCTCTTTTCTTTTCTTAAAAAGAGTTTTCCTGAAATGTTTCAGTATACTTTTCTATAGGTAATTGCTTTGCGAGAAAAGTCAACTATTTTTCGCAAATATGTCAAGGATGAATTTTCAACGTATTGGGGTTTAATGTAAAGTGCTTTATGGTGAAATATTTGAGTTTAGTGAACACTTATCTATGGCCAATGTTCAGAGCTTTATAAAAAAACACTTTAGGGTGAAACATTTAAGTTACATATGTCTTTCTAAATTCCTGAAAATAAAGTCGTTACATTGCACACGTTTCATAAACAGCGGTATTATTCACTAGATGTCCGCCCCGGCGTTGCCCGTGGTACGTCATATAGTACTCATCAGGATCCCGTACATAAACAACGGTGAAAGAATGACTGAAATCGGTTCAGTAATTCCTGAGAATATCGCTTTCAAACAAAACACCTCTTCAGCTACCTGCGACGCCATCTGTCGGAAATTGGTTGTACCAACTCAGATTTAAAAGCAAAGGTTTTATATTCAAGAGGTATGTAATCTGTGATATTCAATGACGCAATCTTAGACACATGCTGTCATGTGTCATGTCAAAGCACGAAACGTAAGAAAACTCTCAAAAAGGAATATTTTTTTCCCGATTTTGTTACATTCTTGATTCATGCTCCGTTTCTATTAATAGTAGCGTTATTTTCTATAGCCTATAGCCTTCCTCGATAAATGGACTATCCAATAGAAAAATAATCTTTCAATCCGAACCAGTACTTTCCGAGATCCTAGCGTTCAAACAAACAAACAAACTCTGTAGCTTTATAATATTAGTATAGATTGTTGTACATAGATACAAGTACTCAAACGTGAGTCATTATGTGCGTAGGTCCGAAAAAGGTAATTTGGTAATAAATTGCTCATTTAATTTACTAATGAAGTCCATCAAATAACCTTCGTTCGTACATATATTTTGTAAACCTTATCTCACGGAAACCGTAAATCTTTTTTAAAGCATTTTTTTTGTAGAATCGGCTGAAGTTACGGCTGGTCTAGTAGGGAGAACAACTCTTGCCAATTCGGAGACTCCGGGTTCCAACTCCACACGCACCACTGTCTTTACAAAGTCATGTTCGTAATGATGCTAACTTAAAACGGTGAACCGACATGTACCTAAACTCTTTAAAAGTCATGTGTCATCCACCAACCCGTAATGGGCCAGCGTGGTGGATTATGGCCTTATCTCTCTCCTTGCGAGAGAAGGCCCCGAGTCCCAGTAGTGGGAACATTTAGTGGCCTGTTGATGATGATGACATAGAAGTTACGTTTAACTTTTACTTTCCGGGTACTACAGGGTATGGACAATGGAAAAGACTCACTAGTAAGAAGTTTGCCCAAAACACTTATATAATTAACTAATTAGCCAAGTCTAACAGGTAGTGGATATGCCACGTGCCTACATAGTATTTTTGGCCTGACTGGCACCGACTTCAAATAGATTAGTGAGTAGCACTTGTAATAAAGATATTAATTGTCATCTCATTTATTTTTCGCTTTTGAGTGCCTATTTGTGGTTTTGAAGTCGGTTTAATTTTTTGTATGAAAATAATTTATTTTACCCTTTTTAGCGCAAAACAAGTTTTTAGTAACGCATTAACTCCATTTCATAGTGACAGGTTCGAGTTTCATAACTTTTGTGAAATCTACAATTACGTTATCTAGAAAATTGTATCCAATATGACAAATTTCAAATCCAAGATGGCCGCTTCCACAAAATGGCGAAATACATTTATTTTTTTCACAACTCCCTTAATATGGGTATCAAATGAAAGGGCTTGACTAGTAGAATGTTGTACAGATAACAAATCTGAGGTAGGCGGGAGTTAATCAAATTTTTAAATTTTGTGGTTGTGTACTATAAAGTCGATAATTATATATACCTACATAAATATAGATGGTGTATCCAACCATTGGAGAGATAAAGCTATCTGTAACGTTCCCGTGAGTTTGAAGCTGGTGGTTCCAGCCCCTAACTGCCGTTGTATAAATTCCGTCGGCTACCACCTGTTACGGCAATAAAACTACGAACTACGTATAGATTCAACACACACAGGAGCTAAAGGCAGATAGACAACAGATGAAAGTTTCATATTGTGTTTATCCCACAAATGTGGCAAAAGTGAAAATAAGTATTGTAGTGGGTGATGATGGAGAATAATAGAGCGAATTCACATGGTGTAGTACTTTATTAGTATCCAAAGAAAATAAAATCGGACACAACACAGATATGAGGGAAGAGATGTCGTAATATGACCAGGCAGCTGTCCGATACTGTGACTCGCAATAGGTACTCTGTTAACGTTGTATAGGGCCAGTCAGCTGTCCGCTATATGCGTTAGAGGATCCTACTACTACTCTGTAAACGTGGTATAGGGCCAGGCAGCTGTCCGCTATATTCGTTAGAGTAGTCTATGAAAGGATTGATCGGTTCGATTTGGTTCGATCGGTTTTCGATACCGCAATGGACGATACACTGGATGATGCTGATCGCTGGTTAACAAACGTTAGCGTGTTTTAATTCTACCGTGGCGCCATCTCTTGACGTTCGCCGGAACTTCACTAATGTATACTTGTGTTATAGTATGTTTTTAAATAGACAATAGGTATAAGTATTATAGACTGCAGGCCCGCGAACAAAATGTATGAGTCAAATGAACCACCAGGAGACCTATGTAGGATGATAGAAGGGTATAAAGTAATAAGATTCAGCACTATGCCGTCACTTGTAAGCTGTCCAACTGAATGCAGTTGAAGAGGAGGAGTTGCAACCCTCGATCATTTCTCCTTGTCGTATGATTTTTGTACGGCATGGCGAAATAATGTATTAGAAGAGGTATTACACGCTTACAGGCACTCTATACTAAAACAACAAAACAAATGCACTAAATTCAATGTAAACTATCATTAAATCGAAAAAAAAAAATTACAGTCACAGGGACTGCCGATAGAAGTGAAAACTTATAACTCAGAATTAGATAGCTCACTTTGGAAACTACGCGGGTAAAGCCGGATGGCGCTTCTAGTCCGGAATAAATCATCAAAGCATTGTCGTCTAAAGTCTTCTAAGCATGGTCATCTAGACTATATGGCCATGCTTCTAATTACGCCCACGTGGTCCCGAGGTCACCCGAAGATTTCTTTCATTTAGAGCGTGTCGCTTGAGCTTACAACCCACGGAAAAACTGCGTGTGGTGCGCCAAAAGAAGTTTTCACTTCAAAACTAGATGAGGTAGGACAAAAATAGATGTGGTAGGACAAAAATAGATGAGGTAGGACAAAAATAGATGAGGTAGGACAAAAATAGATGAGGTAGGACAAAAATAGATTAGGTAGGACAAAAATAGATGAGGTAGGACAAAAATAGATGAGGTAGGACAAAAATAGATGAGGTAGGACAAAAATAGATTAGGTAGGACAAAAATAGATTAGGTAGGACAAAAATAGATGAGGTAGGACAAAAATAGATGAGGTAGGACAAAAATTATCCAAACATATTTTTTCCAAAATGAAAAGCGCCGCGGGAAACGAACGGAAGTATACATCTGTTATTCTAATTCCTGTCGAACCTTTGAATGGCATTGGAATTCAGTGGTTCCACATGCATTCGGATTTATATCCCTTTATATTCAATTCTGAGGTCACGTTGTGCGGATTTCCGTTCAGGACCCGGGAACCTTGATAGAGGACCCTTTTGCGGAACCCTTAGATAGATATGCTCACAGATACAGAAGTAGACGACACAAGTGGGGGTCTAAACTTAAAGAACCGTTAAATCATAATTTTGTGTGACTTTAACGTCGTAAATAAAGTTTTTACCAAAAAAATATTATAATTTATCCTAA
The DNA here is from genome assembly GCA_017562165.1 of Ectropis grisescens. Classification (NCBI taxonomy): domain Eukaryota; kingdom Metazoa; phylum Arthropoda; class Insecta; order Lepidoptera; family Geometridae; genus Ectropis; species Ectropis grisescens. The sequence continues at coordinate 24,183,623 of CM029777.1, read as the reverse complement.
ACAACGAACGAAATTTTGACTTCAATAAGTTATTAATGATCAAACCCAGCGTGCTCGTCATGCTTGCGGCATTATCACTCTAAATAGCAATGCTTACACGTTGGGCGAATTAAACGCCAGCAGTTGCCCAACATTTCTAAGCGGAGTGTTGCGTCGCATCGACCAACCCCTCAAAGTTTAAATGGAAAAATAATCGCAATCGGTTAACAGCTGGCATATAAAAAACCTACATAGAAAACAGAACCCAAAAACTTCCATAATTGTCGAAATGTTGTGTATGAAAACAGAAGTAGTTATTACTGTAATTGTTAATTACTTTTTGTTTGTAAACAATGGTTTCGTTCCGTGTGATATGCTGTGGGTGACATCCGACTTCAGTTTCAACCGCATTTCGCGGTCTTTTTTAAGCGAAGTGCTTGTGCGACCGCTTTGCCTCTTTTTTCAAAATATACAATGTATTTTGTTGAACATGTAAAAATTAAGCACTTTCTATCTATAACAATACAAATTTATTATATATTATATTAGTTAAAGTCCATATTCCGGCACACCCCGGACACTCCACTAAAACTCCATACAACCGCCGCTGTGGAGTTGCCTACTCTTTACACAACTACGCAGATGTCGTTCGTACACACGCGTGAATGTGTGCGTTAGCGCTAGGGCTACTGAATTGTTTTATTGAATAGTTGTGCCCCTTGAGTTCACCTGGTGACGTAGTCTATAAACTTGCTATAATGTTGAGTTACATAAATAGAATGGAGCCAAGTTATACTATTCTAATTAAAGGGGTGTTTGCACAGATTTCTAAATTGTTTCAGAAATCTGTGGGTGTTTGTATTGCCGCGTAAAATGAAACGAAACCGATGATAGATTAGATCAGGTACCTAGATATCTATTTCTGTTAGTAGGTACACATTTGCATTTTATTTTACACTTACCCATGAGGGAAACTTTATTTTGTCACTACAATTATTCCTCCAGGCATTATCAATCCGTGCTTGGGCACATAAGTTACTGGCTGTGTGAGTTACGAACTTTGAGTTAAAAAACGACTTCGTTATTATAAATAAATAAATATTGGTAGACAATTCACACACAACACCATCTGACCCCAAACTAAGCAAAGTTTGTAATATTATAAAGCAACGTTATTGAAAAGTTTCTAATCTTACGTTATTTTATCATTAGGAAATTAAATAAAGCTTTTAATCTTGTCCCGTTTAGTTGACGGACAGCCGTAAACAGCACAACAACCCACCGTGATGATATTTCGTTAGGAATTAGATGTTAGATACCAGCCCTTCGTTGAGTGCTCCTAGCGTATCCGAAACGGCTTGAGGTGTGAGGAAGCTTGAAATTGGCGGGGGGTGGGGAGTGTCCGTTCTATCTATATTATCTATCTATTCCATGATTCCGGTTCCATAATCTATCTGTCGCCATTTTTTTTCAGATCCAATGTTGTTGCTCTGATTTTACTGTTTGTTTTCTTTTACCAGTAAGCTCTGGCTTTTTGTTGAAGTTCTTTGAACCCACGAGCTGAAGATTGAAATGCTCTATGTACCAACTGACTTGTCAACGTTACGTATTTTTATTCTAATTTGAATTATTATTAATTGTATTATCAGTGTAACTTGATTTTCAATCGGTGTCACTATAAGTTGTAGTCATGGGCAAGATTTCGGAAGCTTTACTTGTAATTCAAGTTTATCTAAACAGAGTAAATAAAATTGAGTTGTTTTACCTTAGATGTGTAAACTTGCTCTTGCTTGCTGTAAAACGGTTATCTATCTCTCACTCTTGATTTGACTACACCCAGATTGATTCCATTAGAAAAAAACCCACTCACACTCCACAGTTTTCATCATTTGAAATCATTTTGTGAAACCAACATTTCAATTCACAACACAAATCAATTTTGATACAAACATTGCTTTATTTATAAAGAATTGCCGACATGTGCTAACAGCGTAGCCAACACGCACAAACGGCCATAATACACATTAATTACAAAACATGAAACACATAATAAGATAAACAAAAAATAAAAAATAGGTAATAGAGATGAAACACAAAAATAATTACATACATTTATATAAGTAAAAAAATGATACATATATCTAATACATACTTAAATTTGTCCGAAAATAAGTTTAGTTCCGGCCTTTGACCGAACAGAGCGTAGAGCAAAGTGCCGTTTGATCCATGCAAATGTTTTGCTATTTTCTTTAAAGTTCAAAGGAAACAAAGCTCCACTAATCACTGAAAACAAATAAAAAATACTAACATCAAAATATTTCATAAATACTAACATCATAATAAATGTAAAAAAAAGTATTTTCTTGCTTCTAGACCGACCTGTCGCTTAACTTCGGTGAGATGGCTGTTAAGTGCAAGTCAAATTGTAAAAAAAAAATTTTTGTTCACATCATATTCATATTTAACTAGTGGAGTGAATGGAAATTGCTATAAACCAAATTTAATTTTGATATAAATATTCTATAGTAACTATTTACTGAACTTTCGTTATCTACGAGTTTAAGTCTGTGTTTTGTGGGGGTACATTCCTCTATCGGGTATGAAAATAACAGAATATTCCGGGGTCCCTTGTTGACTCGCGGCGGAAACTCAAATGTCTGATTGTGGGTCAATTGTAGACCAATTGACTGAATACCCAACTGGCTTATACGTATTTGTTTGGTTAAAAAGCCTGTATGTTATTACTTCTTACGGTGCCTTTCTATAAAAGGTATAAAATTAAGGTTTAGCATCTGTTTCGCCTATCTCTGTATGCCATATTGAACCTAAGCATCCCTCGAAATGTTCCAACTGCTGGGACTCAGGGCTTTTTTTCGCAAGGAGAGAAGCAAGGTCATGATGCACCACGCTGGCCCACTGCGGGCTAGCGGACTACACGTCACCTCGAAATACCCTCGGAACATGCTGGTTTCCTTACTATGTTTTTCTTTTTAGGCTAGCCTTTTGGCTTTGTTGGTAGTAAGTCTGCCTGCGAAGCCGTGGGTCGTGGGTTCGATCCCTGCCCAATGCAAATTTTGAATACAAATATTTTTACTGTGCCTTGATTTTGGTCTATAAGCATGTATTTAAAAATGTATAAGTATTATATCTCCCATAGTACATGGCTCTCATAGTACAAGATTTGCTTAGTTTAGGGCTACATGGTGTGTGAAACGCCCACCAATTTGTTTCTTTTGATAGACAAACTTGTATCTTGTAAGAAAATCTTCACTTGAAATATTACTCAAAGGTACAGGCGAGATTCGAACTTACAACCTCATGATTGTGAATTCAGTAATTTTTGTCACATACCACCATGGCTTATAAAATATTAGAAAAGAAACCATTACTTGTATTAAAGCACCCTTTGACTTTACTAAAACTTTGTCCAAGCGCCCAAAAAAATTGTTGGTTTGTGTAATAAATACCAACCAATCCATTTTTTTTTTGCATTCATCAACATAGATAGAAACATGTTACATTTTTAAACGTACATTATTAATTGGTATTTATTCAATTTCACACGTCAAATACCACAGGAAGTGATATCTAAATATTGGTTGACATTTCTCACACGACACAATCCTGTCCCAAATTAAGCAAAGCCTGTGTTTTAGATGACAGAGATAGACGATATAATCCTGCTGATATTGTAAAACGTCAAAGTTTGGATGTTTGTAGCTCAATCACGTCGAAACGGCTGAACGGATCAGGTTGAAATTTGAAACGTGGTATAATTTGGTATATAAATGATAGTCTGAAATTACACATAGGCTATTTTAACCAACTTCCAAAAAGGAGGAGGTTATCAAACTGACCACCTATTTTTTTTATTGTGTACCTATGTTAGGTACATGATTTCTCGAGAACGCCCGAATCGATTTTAACATTTTTTTTGTTGAGATGGGTATGCTTCCCGAATGGTCCCATAAAAATCTTATCGAAATCGGTCTGGTGGTTTTTGAATATAAAGAAAAAACTACAATTGCCTACAATTCTGTTTGGATGACATGGTTATACATTTCAAAAAAGTTATGAAATTCGATCCCGTCAACACTAAATTGTGTAAATGGATTAATAAAAACTTGTTTTGCACTAAAAAGCGTAAAATATACTGTTTTCTACAAGAAATTAAAACGACTTCAAAACCACAAATAGGCTCTCAAAGTTGAAAAATAAACTGATATCTCTATATATAAAAAAATTATGTCGGTTTGTGTACGCGTCAAAAACTCAAAAAGTTCTGCACTGATCGAGCTGAAATTTTACAATGATATATAATCCGCATCAAGGATTGTTTTTATCTAATTTTGCATCACAATGTGCCACAGCGAAGCGTGGCAGGGTACAGCTAGTATAATATAATAATATTGTAAGCGTTACTCACTCAACTATTTGAAGTAGGTTGATACACAAATAATAATCGGAATCAAACCTATGATTACCCTGTGTGCAGATTTACTATCAATTGAGCTACAACCATTATGATGGAACATAAGGCTAACTAATTCTCACCGGCTTGCCAACCAATGTAAAACCAACCAATGCCAAACCAATGTCAACCAGAAGGCGCTGAGTCTGGAATAAAAATAACTTGATATATATACTCAGAATTTGATAGCACACTTTGGAAACTACGCGGGTGAGACCCGAGGGCACTGTATACTGAGTCTGAGTCTAGAATAAACCTTCCAAGCATTGTCGTCTAAATAAGTCTTTATGGTTAGATGTGTAATAGTAATCATGTTAACACGGCATGCCCATCTAGAAATGCGTTATCATGGTCCCGGGTTCACCCGAATCCCGAATATATCTTTCATTTACGAACGTGACGCTTGACCTCAATTCACAGCCTACGGAAATTCTGTGTGTAGTGCGCCGAAACAAGATTTCACTTGAAAAATATTTCACTTCAAAAATATATTTAATACCGATTATAAAGTAGTTCTAAATAGAAAAAACAAGGGCCCCGCACCAAAACAAAACAAGACTACTCCCGCGTCCGAGCGCAAAAATTCACATTGTGTACGTAGTTTTTTTGCTAACAGGTCGATAGCCCGTCCGACATACGTTTAAGCAATAACTAAGTACTAATAACTTGATAAAAAAAACCTGACCAAACGATTGCTGGCCTTCAACTCGATTGGATCGTTCACCCGCCTATCTCGAATGGATCTCAGATGATTTTGGCCGACGCGTGACGATTGCCGAATTGAGCGAGCGATTCTTAGAATCGAGTCGAAATGCGAATTGGTTTTGTTATCAATAGAGTTGGGATCGATGGCTGGTTGATGTTTTGCCACTCTTTGAAGGCAATGGGGTATATGTAACATGTGTGGGGTAATTAACTGTACCTCACGGTTTTAAGCAATTTTATAGTGAAATCAAAAAATTTTTTAGCCTCGTTGAACAATTGCTGGTGGGGGAAAACTTGCGGATTCGCGTTCTGACACGCTAATGTAGCGACGTAGTGTCGGAGCGACAGCGGAGCATCGGAGCGGAACGTCCGCGTTTTGTGCTTTTTGGGTGCTTTTTTATTTTATTTTCTTCTTATTTTTATTTATATTCTTATTTTAGTTTTCCTCACCGAGATTCGTAATGGCAAGTAGTAATCCATACACGATTTCTTTAAATTATTAGATATAATTATGTATGTTTACATTTGACCGCCATCCTGCCTAATGTCAGGCGACGACGCGGTCGACTTTAGAGCGTGCTTACCTTATATGACGTATGCAACACTAAAGTTGTAAGTTTTGACGTGACAACGTCTTATAAATTGGTTTGCCGGGTGACACTTCAAGAAACTGCGTTACGCTCCGCTCACGTTATGCGCTCACAACGAGAGCGAGTGAGAGGCACGCGTCCCCTTCCACTCGGGCATGGTTAGCCTAAGAGCGAGAGAGACAGACATAAAAAGTGAAAGGCACGCGTCCCTTCCGTAAAATTATTTTACCACTCAAAGTCGTTGTCACGTAAAACTTTCGCCCGTATACCGACTTTACAGGCAACCAATTTTTTTTTACTATTATCGGCAATCCCAGACTGACATTTTTTTTAGTATTGTTGGTAATTAGTTGTGCAAACATGAATTAGGTAAAATTGTTGACAATGTTTTTTATGAAGTGTATTTTATTATTCATAATACTTTTATTGCTATTTTTGGGTGGTATCAGAGATGAGATATCAGTTACGTACGTCATAATTATCTAGCTTTGCGAAATGTAAAGACTACGTATAAGTAGGTAAGCCATTAGTCCCTGTGGCTTCTAACTACGTCTGAATTAACCTACGAGTATATAAATAGTTAAATAGTAAAAAATTGTAAAAATTTTGACTAACCCCCCGACTACCTCAGATTTGTTATCTGTACAACATTCTACTAGTCAAGCCCTTTCATTTGATACCCATTTTAAGGAAGTTGTCAAAAAAAAAAAAATGTGTTTCGCAATTTTGTGGAAGCGCCCATCTTGGATTTGAAATTTGACATAGTGGAATGTAATCTACTAGTCAAGCCCTTTCGTTTGATACCCATATTGAGGTAGTAGTGAAAAAATAATATAATTCGCCATTTTTGTGGTGGTGGCCATCTTGGATTTGATTTTTTTTATAATTTATAGTATTCTACTAGTCAAGCCCTTTCATTTGGTACCCATATTGAGGTAGGTTGTGAAGAAATATTTTGTTCGCCATTTAATGGCGGCGGCCATCTTGAATCGACATTAACCAAATACAGCTAAGAACATCCGCACGAATATTAACTTTCAAATAAAAAAAAACCGCATCGAAATCGGCCTATCCGTTTGAGCTCTACGGTGCCACAGACAGACACACACACAGACAGACAGACAGACAGACAGGCATCGACGTCAAACTTATACGTTATACCACCCCTTTTTTTGGTCGGGGGTTAAAAAAAGAATTATTTTCATTTTAAAATTAATAGTTATTCAATTATACATTTCAAATATTTGAGAGGATAGATCTGAATTTTAAAGCATTTCGATTTCGATTGTTTTCATGATCTTATGAAACTTAATCCTGCGCTTCCAGTCCTCCTGCTTTGACACCTATTTGTAGTTTCTTGTAATATGTAAGGCCAAATTTGTTACAAAAATGTTTTTAATACTACAGAAAATGTCATATCTTATAGCATCAATTATAAAGTGAAACAATAATGGATACTGTGCAAGTTTATACCATTATACGCTAGGTCGCCGGATTAATTAGACCGCGGAATGCGGTTGAAACTGGTATCATTACATTGTTATGTATTTTGTTTATTTTAAGTGTTATTTTCAATTTCTTCTGTTCGTTTTTCGAGAACTTGAAAATGCATCATCATCATTTCAAATTAGTTCGCCACATGCGGTTGAAACTGGTGTTGAAATGCTACGTATATTGTTACCCATGAATTCAGTTTCTTCTCACATATTATTAAAATTTCTGTTATTAATTTTTTTGAGAGATAATAGGTGTAAAAAACTACTTAGCCGGTCTAGGCCTTGATGTCCAAACGTGGCGTCTAGTAAAAACTGGCGTGCTATCGAACCCTGACAAATATGATCAGATCACGACCGCGAATTATTACTAATTGAAAGGTAGGTGCGATCTGACGTTTTTGGCAGACTCCTTTTGCGGTTTAAGGTGCTGTTCTGATGAGGCGATTTCAGATATCCGTTGAAAACTCACACCGGAATGGTAAATAGTGTAATATGGTAAAATGGTAATAGTAATGATAAGTTTCCGATACTAAATAATCATTGTAAAACTAATAAAAGAATTCTCAATATATAGTGTACCAATAAGTGTTTCCTTTTTTGCGAAAATTGGGCGGACGGAAAATGATGAAATTTTGGACTTTTAGTTTATACTACTTTGAGTTTAGAATAGTAGCGTCCCGCGGTTTTACTGACGTAGTTCCCGTTCCCGTTATTTTTCGGGATAAAAAGGAATGGGTTCTTCCAGACATTGAAATTTGTAATATTAGTAGAATGGAGTGCACAAAGCTAATATTGACGTGGCAACAATAACGATTCTAATAAACCGATGAACGCTGGCAGCATGCACGAAAAAGGGTCCCGTTATGTCCCGTTATGCTCATTGTACGCTTGCCCCGCGTCTATTAATGTTTTGTTACAACGTTGTCACTTTAAGCTATCGTCCGTAAACCAACCGAATTTACAGACACAATTTTTTTTTTATTATCGATTTCAAGTATTCTACGTTTACTTCTTATACATTTATACCACTATATTTTTTCTACTTTCCAGACGAGTTAGTATTCAAATATAGTGCTATTGTTTAAAAATACTTAATAAGCTCACATTTGTTGGGTGTGATATAATATCTATTACAAACCTAAAGCTCGTTAAAATCCTTAGTGAATTTTATTTAAAGAAATGGCGTCCTTCAACTGAGTTACAGTCCGCGAGGTATGTTCCGCGAGGTATGTTTTTTATGTATCCGTTTAACTCGTAATAGTAATTATACTATAAATGCTAATTCATTACGTAGAAAGATTCAATCCATTGCGCAATCCATTCAGAAACGAGCCTCGCGGATATAATATATATTTATCTTGCTCAAACAGGTTGTATGTATAAACTACGCGTGTATCGGACATTTGTGTCAATATATCAAATATTGGCCGAATATGAGTACTGTAAACATTGACGAAGATACTATACAAGGTGTTGCAGAAAGGTGCAACAATATTTATGGTAGTTCATCTACATTAAGTTTTGAATACGAACCGGAAGACGCAGTGTTGGACGGCCTCCCACTAGATGGACAGATGACCTCACAAAGGTCGCTGGAAACCGCTGGTTGCAGGTTGCGCAGGACCGTTCGTTGTGGAAATCTAGGGGGGACGCCTATGTTCAGCAGTGGACGTCTTGCGGCTGATGATGATGATGAAGTTTTGAATCATATATGTGAAAATTAGACATGAAAGCCCAAATTTAATTTTCCATAAAATAAATATTTTTTTTGTTTGTTATAGTAGGAGATCCCGCTATACAACGATCTTCACCGAGCTGTTTATTGGATGAAAAGTATTTTATATGTAATTTAATATATCAACAATTATATAGCAAATAGGTTGCCTAAAAAATTTCAGTGAAGGTCGTCGTATAGCGGGATCTTAGACTATTATTTTAGGGCTTGACAATAGACATCAAATTGAATTGGAAGGCACATATTGAGATTCTCTGCAAGAAGCTTGGTAGCTCGACATATGCTCTGCATAGGCTTGCTCCAGTGGTAAAAAAAGAGACTCTTCTTACATCTTACCATGGATTAGTGGCATCAGTCTTGAGATATGGGATTTTTTGGGGTAACTCAACGGATACAGGCTTAGCTTTCAAAGCACAAAAACGATGCATTCGTGCTATGTTCGGGATGCAAGTTACAGATAGCTGCAGACAGGTATTCATAGACAACCAAATCTTAACCCTTCCAAGCCTTTATGTTTTTGAAGTTATGTGTTTTGTAAGGAATAACCCCCATTGTTTTGCTCTCTTGAGTGACAAAGTGGAACGGAACCGACGTGATAAGTGTAGGCTGCTCATAAGCAAACGCAAGAAAAAGATTATGAGTGACAGTATTTTTTGTATGGCTCCTCTTCTATATAATAAGCTGCCAAATGCAATTAAAAAACTTAACTCATCCATGTTCAAAAGTAAATTAAAAAAGATACTGGTACCCAAATGTTATTACACTGTGAAAGAATTTTTAAATGATAGGGAAATTAATTGGAATACTGATGTATAGATTTTGTATAACATGACATTTTACATTCCATTAACTTCCACATTAAATTCCATTAGCCACATTAGTGTCCACTGTCTATATTTTATGAAACTTTAGATTTAATACAAATACAAATACAAATACAAAAATCTTTATTGCTGTTTGCAGGTAAGATAAGATGATACAAAACATTTAAATAATTGACCCATACAAACTGGCCTCTTCTTCTAGAGGCATGCAATATGTCTGGCAACGCAGTTTCCATTGGTCTGAATTTATACAATGATAATAATAGTAATAGTCAGCTGATAAAGTCTTCTTCTTCTTTTTCATTTTAACTTTTAATCGGTTGTATATTATATGTCATCTGATTCATCGTCTATTAATTTCTGGCTTCTATCCCGTTGTGCTATGTTAGTGTGATATGATTGGTGAGCACAATTACGCCAACGTCTTGTGCTTCAGCAGGATGCTGTTACGGGCTTTGACAAGTGTGTGGTTTCATGTAGAATCCAAGGTCTTGCAGTAGTAGCTCTTGCAGTTCAGCCGTGTGAGCAATGTCAAAGAATGTCATTATGTATAGAAAAATCAAAAAACAATACTTATATAATAAAACAATGTCAATGTGTATAAAAGAATGTCAACATGTATAAAATGTAATATTTGTATACCTACTCAAAGAACTCTCACAATATATATAGAGTAATCTAATTCAACCTGTCAGTTACAATATATTATCTGATCTAACATTAGTTAAATGTAAAGTTTCATAAAATATAGACAGTGGACACTAATGTGGCTAATGGAACTTCATGTGGGAGTTAATGGAATGCAAAATGTCATGTTAAACAAAATCTATACATCAGTATTCCAATTAATTTCCTATCATTTAAAAATTCTTTCACAGTGTAATAACATTTGCGTACCAGTATCTTTTTAATCTACTTTTGAACATGGATAAGTTAAGTTTTTAATTGCATTTGGCAGCTTATTATATAGAAGAGGAGCCATACAAAAAATGCTGTCACTCATAATCTTTTTCTTGCGTTTGCCTATGAGCAGCCTACACTTATCACGTCGGTTCCGTTCCACTTTGTCACTCAAGAGAGGAAAATAATGGGGGTTATTCCTTACAAAACACATAACTTCAAAAACATACAGGCTTGGAAGGGTCAAGATTTGGTTGTCTATGAATACCTGTCTGCAGCTATCTGTAACTTGCATCCCGAACATAGCACGAATGCATCGTTTTTGTGCTTTGAAAGCTAAGCCTGTATCGGTTGAGTTACCCCAAAAAATTAACTACTACTATTAACTAATGTTAGATCAGATAATATATTGTAATGGACAGGTTGAATCAGATTACTCTATAATATATTGTGAGAGTTCTTTGAGTAGGTATACAAATATAAAATTTTATACATGTTAACATTCTTTTACACACATTGACATTGTTTTATTTTATACAAATTGAATTATTATTATCATTATTTTTGATAATTATTTTTTGATTTTTCTATACATAATGACATTCTTTAAAATTGCTCACACGGCTAAACTGCAAGAGCTACTACTGCAAGACCTTGGATTCTACATGATACCACACACTTGTCAAAGTCCATAACATCATCCTGCTGAAGCACAAGACGTTGGCGTAATTCTACTCATCAAACATATCACACTAACATAACACACCGGGATAGAAGCCAGAAATTAATACATTATGAATCAGATGACATATATGATACAACCGATTAAAAGTTAAAAATGAAAAAAGAAGAAGAAGACTTTATCAGCTGACTATTATTATCATTGTATCAATTCAGACCAATGGAAACTGCGTTGCCAGACATATTGCATGCCTCTAGAAGAAGAGGCCAGTTTGTATGGGTCAATTATTTAAATGTTTTGTATCATCTTATCTTACCTGCAAACAGCAATAAAGATTTTTTGTATTTGTATTTGTATTTATTTGACATACCCCTAATGACCAGCAGGTGTACTACGAAGTCCGATAAACGATAAATCGGCCGAAGTTATGGACGTTTTATACCACGAAATACAATCGGTCGGTTCATCTGATCGGGCGTTTTGTTCATCCCGACCGACACTGATTTGACAGTTTTTGTGTCATCAACCGACCGATTGTGTGTCGTGGTGTAAAACGTCCATAACTTCGGCCGATATATCGTTTATCGGACTTCGTAGTAGACCTGCAGATCTCGGCACGGATTTTTTGTACGACGTCGCGGCGTCGGCGGCAAATTCGTTTGTAAGCTGTACATGAAGGGTTGAAGCTGGTGATTTGGTGGGAGTTTTACGTCAAACTTTGACTCGAATTATCTCGTGATCTACCGTGCTGAGGGGAAAGAGACCTTGGGTGATGAAGTCTACATCAGTGTTAGAATAATGTTGGGGGTAAATCCACCACGTTGTATAGAGACACTTTATCTAACACTAGCAGTGGCCATTGGTTTCAACCGCTTTGATCTCGTTCTTGTTATTTTTTCGGGATAAAAGTTCTTTCAGAGTATAATCTAAATGTGTTCCAAATTTCAATCCGATCCTTTCATACGTTCCGATGTGATTGAGCAATAAGCATCCAAATATCCAAACATCCAGGCATTGTACATGTACATTGTAATATTAGTATAATGGAATATTAGTAGAAATAGTAGAATTTACTCTGATGATAGATGTTTGGATGTTTGTTGCTCAGTCACGTCGTTTTGTCTGAATGGATCGGGTTGAAATTTGGAATATGATAGACTATAGTCTGGAAGTACACTTAGGATTTTATCCTGTAAAAATAATAGATACGGAAACTACTTGTATATCATCATCATCATCATCTAGATCGTTATTAAGTCCGCGTCTTAGTTAACTAGCTAACTAACTAAAGACTATGATATAACTGTGTTCCAAACAACAGCCCGTTCCGTTCGTACAACGTGATTGAGCAACAAATATCCAAATATCCACACATCACAATACATGTTGAAGATAAAACAGTTAAAGTGGTGCAACTAGACACCTGAAAATTGTTATGTGACTGGAACTCTGTCTGCCTGGAACGCGTTAACGCCTAAACTACTGAACCGATTTTGATGAAACTGTATAAACATGTTTTTTTAAATAATTGAATGTGACGAGACGAGCAGGACATGTGCCTGATGGTAAGCAACATGCCTGCCACATAACAGCACAGTGACACGCAGCTATTGGAACATGAAGAGTCCAAATCATTACCTAGCACTGCACCGCGCCCGTCACCCAGAAGTCTAAGATGTTATATCTCTAAGCCCTGTAATTTTAATGTAATGGAAACATTTAATTACCTAATAATAGTCTTTTTTTTAACTATAATAGGTTCGCACTTGGCCACCATCTCGCCTGATGTTAAGCGATGATGAGATCTACGATGGAGCGTGCTTACCTAGAAAAAACCGATTCACTCTCGATTTGAAGACACCAAGATTGTAACCATCAGGGAAAATCCACTCAGGCAACGCATTCCACAACCTAGACGTAATATACCTAAGCTGTTTTTAGTTTTTTAGTAAACGTAAATCTGTATGAGCGTACAAATACTGCTTCAGTTACCTTAATATTTATTTTGCGCGGACAAAGTCGCGGGTAAAAGCTAGTAAAGAAATAAATATTGGTGGACATTTCACACACAACAAATAGTAACATTAGTAGGATTATTAGCAGGACTGGTAGGGAGAAAGTTCAACATATCCCTTTAAAATAGGTAAATAGGTAGGCCGCACCCTTACAAAGGTATCCAAATGCGTGCTCCCATGGTAGGTTGTTATTTCTGGCAACATGCGGTGTGTAATCTTGGCGATTCGCTGACACCGCGGCTAATACACCTCTAGTCACCTCAACCCGACCTGTAGGAGGTCCATACTTCTTGATTACACCAGAAATAATAGTAGAATAATAATAAATACTGTTGGACAATTTACACACAACAACAACACCATCTGACCCCAAACTAAGGAAAGCTTGTACTATGGAAGCCATAGTCATAGTCATAGTATTTTATTTATAACGAAAATGTTACATGTCACAAAATTAATCCATAGGTATATATCATGTGTACATTTTACACAAATATTAAAATAAAATGAATTACAAAATAACAAAATAAAGATATAAACAATTATCAACAATGTCACATAAATATTAATGTCAAATCTGTTTAACTTAAAAATAACTTAAGTAATCATAGTCATCGAATAATACATGAAAATTCATAACATTCATTAAAATTAAGTAAAAATAATTAAAAATTATATAATTCAAAGACAATCGATATCATATAGCTGATACAATACTTATATAGTTGTAAATGCATACTTAATATACATAGAAACACCCAGGCACAGTACAAATATTTGAATTGATCACACAAATATTTCGCATCGGGTGGGAATCGAACCCTTGGCTTCGCAGACAGAGTTACTACCCACTAAGCCACGAGGCTAGTCTTTCATACAAGTTTTGCGTTTGAGGCTAAATGCTGTTGCGTGAAAAAGTATCGTATTTTATTCGAAAGTATTTTTATTTATTTAATGATTGACCGATTTTCATCGTACTTACATTTTCCTAGCACATTTCGTCAAGCACTTATTCCGTAAATTCGAAATAATATCCTGAAACAGCTAAACGTTGAACCACAACACGCCTATGGCAACAAGATATAACGCAAACAAAACATGCTGAGCCCAAATAGGATTCCCTACGCTATGAAAACCGGAAACGGTTATAACCAGTGTTGCCAACCCTAACCTAGAGAAAAACTTCTAGTAAATTAAAATAAAAAACTGATATTTACTTTAGTTCTGTATATACTTTAATAATAATATTATAAAGCAGAAAAGTTTATTTGTTTGAACGCGCTAATCTCAGGAACTAATTGTACTTCCCCGTTTTCTCATTCTTCAATTTTAATTTTTAACCGACTTCAAAAAAGGAGGTTTCTCAATTCGACCGTATATATATTTTTTTAATGTGAACACACATTCGGTTCAAAGTCGGTTCTATTTTGTTAAAATTATCCATCCTGCGTTCCCTGGAAGAAATCGCTTTTAGCGTTAAGGTCGCCAATTGCTACTTTGTTTTTTAAGTTTTGTATGTTTTTTGTTTTTTGTGTTCTAAGTGCAATAAAGAGTATCCTTCTCTCTACTCGTATCTAACTACTGGATTGATTTCAAATATTTTTTCACCGTTGGAAATAACATACATATATTATGTGAACTCTGAGTGCTATAGGAAATATATGTATCAGGCGCGAAGCCGGGGCGGGTCGCTAGTCGGTTTATATTTTGTACATTATTTTACTCTAGTACTGCCTACGATTTCATCGGCGCAGAATTGAGAAAACGATAAATCTCTAAAGAAATCTGCATTTTTTCTGGATAAAATCAAAATACAGAAACTTTCTCATATACTGCATGGTTTCCACGCTAGGGAACGGATTGTGTGTGGGAATACCCATACATGTCATGCAGAGCGGATCGACTCATTCCGTAATTGATTTGTCGACAAGGAACTCATATTTACTAGCAGCGCCCCGCGGTTTTACCCGAGTAGACTATTATTCTGTATATTCTAAATTTCAGCCCGATCCAGTCAGACGTTACGACGTGACATTTATAATATTAGTAGAAGTATGATATTTTTATCATATTAGTAAGATATTTAAAAGCCAAGATCCAAATGGTATTGATATTGTTTGATTTGACATTGTACATAAATGTAAAAGTTTGCTTATTTTTTTTTTTAAATAAATTGTGACGAGACGATCCGGACATGTGCCTGATGGTAAGCAACATGCCTAACACATAACGGCACGGTGACACGCAGCTATTGGAACATGAAGAGTCCAAGTCATTACCTAGCACTGCACTGCGCTCGTCACCCAGAGATCTATCTTATATCTCTAAGCCCTGTAATTTCTCTGGAAACATTGCCCTTCAAACCGGAACACAGTAATGTTTGCACATTACTGCTTGGCACATTATTTATTGCTTAATCACGGCTCTGGCTGCAATTTGGGAATAAGCAACTTACTTTTTGCGCCTACATGCTTGTCTCGTAGGGAGAGAGTCAAAGCTATAATCCGACACGCGGCTAAGTACGGGTTGACTGACGGATGACACAAATGTCTTCGATAGATGTATATCGAGTAAAACCGTTGTTTCATACGTAAAGTCTGCTTTTAGCCAATTTTAGGTCATAATTCATTACCCTTATAGTTCATATTCGCCAATTTAACGTATCAAACCGTAGATCTGGATATAAAGCTGTAGATCTACTGTTGACGTCGCAAGGCTGGTTACGTTGGTTATAATATTAGCATAACGCGTACCACAGGGACTCGGTGAAATCAAAAGTTGTTTTCAGATGTCCCCCTTTCAAAAATATTAAAATGTTCCGGTCGAATGGGGGTCCGTATTCGGCGTGTAAAACAAAATTACAAAATAAAAGACTTATCTCGGTATTTGAAGATATTACTTAAGCATAACTTTGCCTCTTTGAAATATTTCAACGTTGCAATTTTTTTTATTTCAACCTCTAGATTACACTAGCAGTGCCCCGTGGTTTTGCCCCCGTAGTTCCCGTAATTTTTAAACCCCGACCAAAAAAAGGGGTGTTATAAGTTTGACGTCGATGTATGTATGTCTGTGTCTGTCTGTGGTACCGTAGACAACTTATAGTTTCGGAGAAAAGTGGCTGTGACATACGGACAGACGGACAGACAGTCAGACATGACGAATCTATAAGGGTCCCGTATTTTGCCATTGGGCTACGGAACCCTAAAAAACGAGTACCTAAATGTAAAACATAAATATGTGGCAGTATCTACCATAATAAACAGACACTGCAATTTTATTTAAACGTATTCTCTGTTCTGGTGATACCCCAGGGGCCAGCCCTCGCATCGTCCACGTTAAAATGTTTACCTGCTGGATCGTTCCATAACGGTAACAATAAAATTTTATGTTTCCTAATTAAATACTGGTTTGACGTGTCGAGATCGAGACGAAACTGTGTGTCTGTTGATACGAAATTCGGTAATCCACACATCCATATCCATACATATAAATAAGATTGGATTATTTGTTTAAACATACACAGCCTTTTTTTTTAAATTTAATTTTGCCACTTTTTTTCTAAATAAAGAGTGACGAGGTTTTTTTTTATAAAGAGTTACGAGACGAGCAGGACATGTGCCTGATAGTAAGCAACATGCCTGCCACATAACAGCACAGCGACACACAGCTATTGGAACATGAAGAGATCAAATCATTACCTAGCCCTGCATTGCGCTCGTCACCCAGATATCTAAGATGTTATATCTCAAAGCCCTGTAATTTCTCTGGAAACATTGCCCTTCATACGGGAACACAGTAATGTCTGCACAAAAACTCTTCACAGACTCCGGGATCTGTGACCTTTGTCATTTGAATTCTCTCTTTTTATTTTTATAGGTTTACACTTGACCGCCATCTCGCCTGATGTTAAGCGACGATGCGGTCTACGATGGAGCGTGTTTACTTAGAACATATTTCATGGATTAGGAGAAGAAGAGTAAAACGAAGAACGCAAGAACGAAGAGGTTTGACTGTACTTTTGTGATAAAAACGTTTATGCTGTGAAATGCGTTTCCTGAGTGGGGTTTCTCGACACAACCTTGCTGTTTTCAAGCAAAGAGTGAATAGGTTGCTTCTAGGTAAGCTCACTCTATCATAGACAGTATTTTCGCTTAACTTCACGTTGGTCCCAGTGCGATTTGGCGGATGACGCATATCCGTGATGTCTTTTTAAACGTACCGGTTTCCTCATGATGTTTTCTTTCACCGTAAACGTTAGTGGAGCTGACAAACGAAAAGTTTATCATCTTAATTAATTTTGACATCTGCTCTTGGAAACATACTCAAAAGTGCAGGTGGGGTCCAAACCTTAGACCTCATGATTGTGGATTGGACGTTCTACATAGCTGATAGGCCATCTCGGCTTTACTTAGCAATGGGTCATAATTGACTTAATAATGATGTTAAAAATAACTATAAGACGTAGGTATGTTCTCGTTTATTAATACTTATTCAATTAACGCACTAACCAGTTTAAAAACCACAAGAAGTTCTTAAAGCGATTCATCTTAACGTCGCGTGACAAAATGTCGGTGTAACAGCATACCCATTTAGGGTGCTAATGCCACCAGCATGCTTGGCACGCTAGAACATCTAGATTATATTTAGACCTCTAACGGTCTATGAATGATTCAGATATGCTCAGTGTAGGTAGTTAGATATGTACATAGTGTTTTTGCAGTGATAGGATTCATTGCAGAGTTCGCCTGTTGAAGTACCAAACCAAAGAGTTTACATACACTACGTATACCTAGAGTTGGCACAAACGCTTTACACCGAAAGCACAGGTAGCATCTTTCTTGCCTTGTCGCTCTTGTGGAAGTGTCATACTTCTGTCGCGGCTACTCTGTTGCCATAGAAAGTATGCACATCTTCTACTTACGATTGACACAAAGGAACCGTGCGGAAATCTAACGCTATACGTAGTATATGTAAACTCTTTGTACCCAACCTTTGCTATTTATACTACCGCAAATAGTCATTGCGATGATCATTTGCTTTTTTACTAACTATTTTTGTCAATTTAGTTCGGACATCAGGTTAACCCTGATGACGTAACAATGCAGCACCGCATAGTTCCTATTCCCCTGAATTTATCGAGATGAAAATAGCCTATGTATTATTCCAGACTATAATCTAAATGTGTTCCAAATTTCAACGTGATTCGTTCATCTGTTCCGACGTGCTTGAGCAACAAATATCCAAACTTTAACATTGTTAATATGAGTAAGGATACCTGATAAGTATTACGGCGTTTAATTTTTTATGATAAATGACAAACCGTTAATTGTGAAAACTTTACTTAGTAGTGGTAGGACTCTTGGCAGAGTCCGCCTGGGAAAGTTCCGCACCTTTGCCAGCTATTGTACCGCCAAGCAGTAATGTGCATACATTACTGTGTTCTCGTTTGGAGGGCAATGTTTCCAGAGAAATTACAGGGCTTAGAGATGTAACATCTTAGATCTCTGGGTGACGAGCGCAGTGCAGTGCTAGGTAATGATTTTGACTCTTCAAGTTCCAATAGCTGCGTGTCACTGTGCTGTTATGTGGCAGGCATGTTGCTTACCATCAGGCACATGTCCTGGTCGTCTCGTCACACGTTACGTAAAAAAAAACTTAATTTTAAAAGTAGTGTTGAAAGACTGGAATGATTTTGGATTTTGAGGAGAAGGATTTTGGAAGACACAGATCAAAACGCTCAAAACGAAGACTAATTCAATCTCCGTCTTTCCTTGCAAGCAGACCCGCGGGTCACCATATAGTGTTTGATTAAAAACTGGATTTAACGTAAAATATTCACAAATTTGTATCAAATAAATAACAATCAGATTGCTCTTATTTTGGGTTAATTTTGTCAGATTGAAAGTGGAAGTTTCGTAACTGCGTCACATAAAGATGTCGATTTGATAAGGTTATTCTCTTGATATTGAACGAAACTGGGTAAATTCAGCGGAATTTATTAATAATGGCCAGATTATAGGCAACTTGGATTCTGGGTAATCGATACTGTTTGTTTTTAAAATACTATTTTAAGCTATCGAGATTTACTGGAATGGTATTATTCGATGCGGGATATTTAAAACATCGGTATTCATAACATGTTTGTTGTTGGTGGGAATACAACCTACGACCTACAACGCAGCCACTTACTCGAACTATTATGTACCGAGAGTTGACAAATTTTGGGTACTTAAGTATTTTTGGAAACGTAAACCCGAAGATCGGGCTGAGTGGCGTATTATTGGAGAGGCCAATGTCCAGCAGTGGACGAATGTGGGCTGATTATGATGATGATGAAGTATTTGAGGTAGGCTGAAAGCTTATAAAAAAACTCTCATATTATACCCTAACAAGGAGGGATTCTCGAAAAGACAGATAATTTTTGTGGAACATTAAGAAACCACTTTATTAAAAGCCACAATATAAAAACACAAAATAAACTTAAATCATTATAAAAAAGATGACATTTCAATTGGCGGTCTTATCGCTAAGAGCATTCTCTTCCAGGCAACCGTTCACGGATTGGAAGCAACAGATGTTAACGGCCCATAACATATAAGTACTTTTGATTCAATTCAATTGACTGCCCTAGTGGCTTAGTTGGTAGTAGCTCTGCCTGCGAAGCCGAGGGTCGTGGGTTCGATCCCCACCCAGTGCAAATATTTGTGTGATGAATTCAAATGTTTGCACTGTGTCTGGGTGTTTCTATATATAATAAGTATGTATTTAAAAAACTATATAAGTATTATATCAGCTATCTGGCTGCCATCACACAAGCTTTGCTTAGTTTGGGGTCAGATGGTGTTGTGGGTGAATTGTCCACCAATATTTAAAAATAAAAAATAAATTGAAATAAATAAAAATTAATAAGAAGTACTAATCTGAACAACAAAAATATATATATATCTCTATATACTTAAATTTTAATAGATTACAAACATCCTACTTAAAATGAATACATATTCATTAATATTAATTTATATACAATAAAATTACATATGTACCTAATACAAGGTGCTAATAATATACTAAACTAGCTGTTCCCTGCCACGCTTCGCTGTGGCACATTGTGATGCAAAAATTAGATAAAAACAATCATTGATGCGGATTATATAAAATATCATTCTAAAATTTCAGCTCGATCGGTGCAGAACTTTTTGAGTTTTTGGAGCGTACACAAACCAACATAACATTTTTATATATAGAGATACACAAACCAAAAATATTAATAGGTACCAGACCAATAGATAACAAGTGACTTCAAGTAACATTCTACCTGCTAGGCGTTCTAAATTGAGGGATTCATTTTGGCCCGCTACTCACCAGCCGGATCTTTACGTCCTTGTAGGGATGTAGTAGGAGAGCCATGTGACAAGTTTTTAGCTTGCCTGACATTAGCCATGGGTCGTTACGCGTTCTGGCAATCACGAAACTATTGATTGTTATTGCCGGTAATAGCTGTTTCTGAAACTATTTATTCTAATAAATACTTTTATTATAATAAATTGACAAAGTTTAAATAAAGATATAAGCTAAATCACACAATTAAATTCATCAGTCACATAACCCACCCTAACGGTACCTGGCACAAAGGTGCCCATTACACTGGCAGCGTTACCACGCTGAATAGCTATGGACAATATTTGTGCCAAGTACAAGCCGGAGCGGGAGTGGCCGCCATTTTCCCTTATGCGTTGTCCTAACTCTCGAACGAGCTCCCGCGCCTCAGTGCCCCAACTGCCCAGCGTCTCCACTGCAATGGGGATAAAATTATAGAGGGGTTCCAAGGACGCGTACTTTTGTCGCTTTTTATTAGCGGCATCTTCAGCTGCAGCTGATGGCGTGCGGATTGAGCGGGCAAGATGACAAGCCGCAACAGTACTAACGCAAGTTGCGTCCCACACTAAGCACTTTCCTTTTTTTCCAAGGCACCAAGGTCAGGCCGTCTGGCCTCTTACCATCCGACCTACAAAGACCCGGAGGCTCCAGCATACAGGGGACATTGGCCGAAACAATCTCTACCATAGAACCGCAGGTGCATCTATGAGGTTCGCACACCTTGCAACCCAAGCGAAGAGCCACCGCAACACGCAAAGAATCGTCGTCTAACAAATAAATAGTTTTCTAATATAAATAGTTTTTAGATATTCTCAATAAGTGTATTCGAACATAGCTACGATAGCTGTCTGTATGCGGCATCACGTTGCTACGACGCGAGATCGAGCTACTCGTCTGTAGCTGGTTTAGTAAGAAGCGCTAGTTATTGCGCGATCCGATAGCGGTTTTTGGGTGTAGTAGAAAAATGCTGCTATTGTAACTATTGACGTCGCGTAACGACCACGACTACCTCAAATAGCTACCAAAGATTGCTGCCAGCTCTCGAAATGTTATGATTGGTGTATTAAATTAGTAGAGGTAAGCCACTGAAGCTTTGTAGTAGTGATCGCATGGAACCATAGATTAAGCACCCTGTTGATCAGCCATGAAACGAATCTGCCTAAATTCATAAGGCACCAGCGGGGGCGCAGGGCGAGGTAAAAAATCGCGCTGTGATAAGCCGAATATCCACATCACGTGGCACTACTTTCCACCAGTGATTGGACAAAGCGAGATAGACTTATGCAAACTTCTAAGGACAGAGCAGGTTGCAAAGAAAGATATCAACGGGTTAGATGTGTAATTACGTACGATCAGTCAAATGGGTAATTGTCTTTGCATGGAACCAATAAGTCTTGGCAGTGAAACTGTTCGTTAACATTGTTCGCTCCATGGTGTCACCTGCCATCCCAGTATGGCGAGAGGTCCGTGACATTGATGCATCCACTCTTATAGATATCAAAACAATCTATTGTGAATCAAGTCTGCGGCGTTATTTCATGTACCTACTCGTACTTCCTAAATTATTTTATGAGTCATACAAAAAAGTGCTACAAAACTTAACACAAACAAAATCAAATAAAAAAAAATATCGACACGAGGAAAATTCTATACTCAGAAATGCAATGCGATTCGTTTATTGATAGGAAAAAAAAAAAAAAAGGATGGAACTAAAACTCCAATTAAAAGAAGACTAATGTTGGTAGGGTAAGGTAGGACAATATACCTCTTTGCATAGAAGTACCTACACTTTTAGCAGTTATACTACTCGATCACTAATGTACAAACATCACTGTGTTCCGATTTGAAGGGAAATATTTCAAGTCAAATTACAGGGCATAGACATCATCATATATCTCTGCCAGCCAAGCGCAGTGCAGTGCCAAGTAGTGTGTTGGACTCTTCATGTTTCAATGGGGGTTT
The DNA here is from genome assembly GCA_017562165.1 of Ectropis grisescens. Lineage (NCBI taxonomy): Eukaryota > Metazoa > Arthropoda > Insecta > Lepidoptera > Geometridae > Ectropis > Ectropis grisescens. Next base: position 24,160,887 of record CM029777.1, on the reverse strand, counting down.
TAAGACGTAAAAATACCTGTCAAATACAGTTCCCAATTTCACCGTAGGTGTCGCTACTGTTTTATTTTGTCAGAGAAATTTCATAAAAACCAACAGTGGTGCCACACTTCACAATATTTAGAACTAGCTTTGACAAGTCTTTCTGCGTCTGGAAAACGCCTGATTGCTGTGTGACACTGTGCTGTTATGGGGAAACGTGTTGCTAGCCTTCAGGCAATTGTTCTGTTCTTCCAGACACTCTATATTAAAACAAAATAACGTACGAAGATTTCTAGGAAAATCGTTGATTCATTTCCTAGGTGTACAACAAGGAGGTTCTCGAGACACGTACCCTTCGTATCATTAGCTATCAAATGTTGTACTAAGTTAAAGTTACTAAAGACTTAGCAACGCTACTCGGACGTCCTTCAGAAATTAGAAAAAAAACAGTAATAGATAGAGACACCATTTAAACCTCATTTGTAATAAAATCAGCATATCTAGTCAGCTGTCCCACTGATCGATGATTTAAAGTTCAAACAACCTAACACGATCGGAAAGGTCACGGTCGTCAAACGAAAACCATTTTCCGATTTCTGTCTAAATGTAACAGCAGCCTTATCTTGCGTCATCTCTGATCTATACGTAGATGGATATTTTGCGCAGAACTAGAGGTTTGAAATGTTCTGCTTATGTAGATTCATATCAAGATTGCGAAAACTCTACTAATTACACCAATCACTATCCTATGGAATAAAATACTTGATGAAAAAGCTGTGCCACAACAATGGATGACATCGGAAATTATATTACTGTACAAAAAAGGTGACCCAGCTGATATAGGCAACTACCGTCCTATAAGCCTAATGCCTTGTTTCTATAAACTATTTGCGTCCTGTCTACTTGAAAGGATAGCCCCAGTAATTGACGCTCACCAACCGATCGAACAAGCCGGTTTCAGAAAGGGTTTCAGCACGATGGATCATATCCAAGTGGTTGACCAAGTGATAGAGAAATATTCAGAATTCAATAAACCTCTGTATTTGGCTTTCATTGACTACAAAAAAGCTTTTGATTCAATTTCACACGAGAGCATATGGGAATCGCTGAAAGCACTAAACACAAAGGAAAATTATATCAATATCCTAAAAAATATTTACTCTAACAGCACAAGTAGAGTTAAACTGGATAGAGTAGGAGAAGTAATCAACATAAAGAGAGGTGTTCGGCAAGGAGACCCCATCTCACCAAAATTATTCATAGCAGTCTTACAACATGTAATGGGAGAGCTGCCATGGTCTAATCAAGGGATCAATATAAATGGAAATTTTTTAAGTCACCTCAGATTTGCTGATGACATAATTTTATTTTCGGAAACCCCTGAACAATTAAACAAAATGGTGAATGAGTTAAATCAGGCAAGTATAAAAATTGGCTTGGAAATGAATCTGGAAAAAACTAAAATTATGCCTAACCGCAGTGCAACACCAATCTCAATAAATAACGCTCCCCTCGAATTTGTAAACCACTATATATACTTAGGAAAACAAATCTCCTTTAGCAAGGAAAGAAACAATGAAGAACTTAACCGAAGGGTGGCGATTACCTGGAACAAGTTCTGGCACCATAAGGAAATACTAAAATCGCAACTTCCGCTAGCGACCAAGAAAATAGTAATGGATACAGGACTTCTACCGTGCCTCACCTATGGTTGCCAAACTTGGACCTTCGATCTCAAAACCAGGAACAAAATCCAGACTACCCAGAGAAGAATGGAAAGTATAAAACTGAAGGATAAGGTAAGGAACGTTGACATTCGAAAGAAGACAAAAGTATGCGATGCTTTAACTTTTGCAACAAAGTCTAAATGGAGGTGGGCGGGCCACGTAGCCCGTTACAGGGACGATAGATGGACTCTACGGTCAATAAAGTGGTCTGGGCCGAAAGGCACCAGATCAAGAGGTAGACCAAGGGCCAGATGGGCAGACGAAATTGTAGCGTGCGCAGGTGGAAGTTGGCTATACAGAGCTAATGACAGAGAAAGATGGCATTCCTTGGGGGAGGCTTTTACCCGAACGGGGTCCATGCATCAAATAATTATGTAGTAAATAAGGAAAACAAATATTAATTAAACCAATTACAAAATATAATTTATAACTCCAAATCAAGAATAAAGTGTAATAAATGTAATTGTATAATAGGTTACTCCAATAATAATTGTTACCGTTTAATTATGTACTATGCATGGAATCAATTAAAGCTTTATTATTATTATTATTATTATTTATTATGTAGAATATGACAAAATGGTACGAAGAGGTACTTACCAATATTTCAATTCTGTCATTATCCCTTACCCTCCAGCCCTTAGCTATCTCTTCTTGTTCAACAAGCAGCCCGTTTTTGCCTCTTTTTGTGTGTTTGTACCATACCATACCTCAAATCCGTACATTAGGATAGGTCTATAAGTTTAAGACTCTCTTATCGTCTAATTATGCAAAGTTTGTATTAGTGTCCTTCTTATGCCTAATTTAAAAAATATTAGTTACATTCTGTACTCCTCTGAATAAACTAAACGTGTGCGAAATTACACACTCCACCGTTCGCGCATGTTCCTTAAAAAGCGGTACATAGGTTTTGATTGATGTATTAATGCATTGACAACGCACGCTATAACTTACAAACATACACACACAATTTCGCAAGTAAAATAGTATGAGTGTTGATATGGGGATGAAAATGTCATTTATGTTAATGTCAATAATTTATGACCGTTTTGGCATAATTAAGTAACTATTTTTGACAGATTGTAGTCTGAAAACGTGTCTATGGTTATACAATCGATTCTACACATATCGATTCGACTTTTATCGAGTCAAGTTTTATCGTTAACTTTACGATTGTGTCGTATAGTCCTATTTATCGGATCTCGACTTTTGATTCGATATTGAGTGTTCATTGGCTTCCCTATGATTGTTTTTGGGGGAAGCTCTCTACATTTTACGATGTGGACCCGTTGATAAATGTTCCATTTGGACTTCTGTTTCTGATATTTTATTGATACCAACAATTTCGTTTCGAAATATCACACTAATATTACAAAGTCGAAAGTTACTGAATAAATGTAAGTGTGTCTGTATGTCTGTTTGTTTCAACTTACCTCTGTAACCGTCAAACGCATTTGAATGAAAATAAATACGCAGTTAGTAGGTAGGTACATTACCTGAATTAAAATATTGATGCACTTTTTATGCCGTAAAATTAACCGATGCTAAGCCGCTGGTTATACGAGTACCGCGAGGGGGAGCTAGTATTTGATAAGAACAAGTATGTAAAATTTGAAGTTATCAACTATTTTGCTTTATTTGAAGTTGATCAGAAAAGAAGAGCAATCTCTTCTAGGCAACCGGTCTGTTGCTCAGTCACGTTGGAACTACTAAACGGGTTGAATTTAAACTTAAATTACAATTAGACAATAAATGTGTAACTTTTTATCAGTCAGGAAAATTTAGAGGACAGGGAACTGCGCGATTAAATCCACTTGGTGCTGCTAGTTCTGTATGAAACTATATTTTTTATCATAATTGAAATTTAAAGTATATAAAACATGTTTTTCATTTCTATAAACTATGATTTAATTACGAATTAACTGTTATTATAACATGCAACGTACCACTATTATATTATTTCTAATTATAATTACGTGCTATAAAATAATATAAACGTTTCGTGTTTATAAATAATAACAATATTAATACTGCACAAGGCTGTTAAAGTAGCTATTTAATTGTTATTTTTATGCAAATGTTTTTTGTCACAGATCGCTAGTAAAGTTTATAATATCTAATTAGTGATCGTTAGTGGTTTTTGTATTCTTTGGAATAAGATTGATTTCTTAAATACAGTGTGTTTGTCTACCCGTGTCGGAGCCTGAAATGGTAAAATATGTATGTGATTAATGTTATGGACAAATCAGGGGTTAATAAAAAAATTGCTCTTTGTTTTTTTTGGTACCAACTAACCAACTTGTATTAATTTAGTCATAACTTACCATGTAAGGGGTTATTGATTAAAAAAGAATGATAGCTAAAGTAATGATAGAATTATAGTTTAAGCTAGCGTAAACACAATAAAACGTGGTGAAATATTTGCAAATGCTATTTCAATAGCTATGTGGGTGAAACACGTCGGAATGTGTCCACGAGGCTTACGGAACACATACGCGCGATCAAGAATTTGGATGGCAACAGCTCTGCGGTGGCGGAGCATGCTCTCTGTTCGGACGCTCAACACTTCATTCGATTTGATAAGGCGGAGGTCCTGGCTAGGGAGAAGTCTTTTATACCCCGTAAAGTCAGGGAGGCCATTGAAATCGGTAAGCGTCCGACGTTTAACAGAGATGGTGGATGGCATGTGGCACCCGCTTGGAAACCTTGCCTCCAAAAGGCTCAGCAGTGTGTTCAGACTAGTGGTGAGGACACAGTGAGCTCAGTGTGCTGCAATATTCCCGACGCGCAGCTCACCAGCGACGACGAGTTCCAGAGTACACCGGCGCAGCCCTCCCGCACCCCCTCACCTGCACCCCCGCAACAACCGTTGAGCTTGCGTGCGCGCCGTGCGGCTGCCCGCAGTGCTAAACGAGCTGCGAACCCGCGCGCGCACTCTCCTTGAAAAAGATCGCCGGACGCGATCGAAACTTGAGTCGGACTGGACTGACTACATTATACGTGAGTTACCCGTGTATTTATGTAAAATGCTATTTCGATAAAAAGGAAGAAAATAGTTCGAAATCAAAAAAAAGTTTTACAAAGAAAAAAACTTTAATGCCTGATTTGTCGATTAAATTAATCATATATTTTACCATTTCAGGTTTCGACACGGGTAGACAAACGCATTGTATAAATATAAAAAAAACAACATTGTGGTCGAATTGATAGTTCTTCTTTTTGGAAGTCGGTTAAAAAAAGCAGCGCTCCGCGTTTATACCAGCGTAGTTCCCGTTCCTATTATTTTCCTGGAATAAAAAGAAGCCTATATGTTTAAGATCCATCCAGACTATAGCCTTAAGATATAAAGTGACAAGACGAGCATAACATGTATTTATTGTGCCTGATGGTGAGCAACAAGCCTGCTCATATCATCACAGTGACACGCAGCTATTGGAACAAGAAAAGTCCAAATCATTACCTAGCACCGCACTGCGCTCGTCACCCGGAGATACAAGTTGTTTTATTTCTTACCCCAGTAATTTCACTGTGTTCCAAATTTAAGCTCGATCTGTTCACACGCTTCGACGTGATTCAGCAGCAAACATCAAAGCATTGACATTTATTATAATAATTAATAGAATAAGTGTGCAAAATTTCATACTCCTCCGTACGCGCCATTTTCGTACAAACTTTTTATTTTTAAATAAAGATTGACGAGACGAGCATCACATGTGTCTGATGGTAAGCAACATGCATGACACATAACAGTACAGTGACACGCAGCTATTGGAACATGACGAGCCAAAATAATTACCTAGCACTGCACTGCGCTCGTAACCCAGAGATCTAATATGTTATATCTCTAAACCCTGTAATTTCTCTGGAAACATTGCCCTTCAAACCGGAACACAGTAGTGTTTGCACATTACTGCTTGGCGGTAGAATAACTGGCAAAGGTCTGGTACTTCCCCAGGCGGACTCTGCCAAGAGTCCTACCCGCGGAGTCCTACCACTACAATGGATGTATCCTTACACTCATTGTAAATCTAAATAGGTATAGTTTTTGATTCACGTAATATACAAGTTAATTATAATAATAGCCGAATAACGGTTACCGGAAGCCTATTTCGGATCGAAAAAAATCAAAATACATACATAAGTATCTACTAAAAATCTATTAGAATTTTAATATTTATAAATCACAATCAAAAACCTATTTATGATGGTAATCATATATTCTGAGTTAACAATAATTTATGTTAGTTCGTTTATTTTGTATCTGAAAACCGGTTTGTAAATCGGAAAATGTAAAACGTTTGGTTTACTCGTTTCAAAAATAAGTAAGTACATTTTGATAATGCCGCTAGTTTATGCGGTTATATTTTTTTCCGTTTTATCCCACTATTCATTCAATCAGTCCAAAAATCGGTTTAAAAACTTGACAAAATATCGACTAAAATCGAATAGACATAGACAGTCTTTAGTTTGACACAACATGAGTACAGTATGAGTACAATATGAGTACAGTATCAGTACAATATGGATACAGTATCAGTACAATATGAACACAATATCATTACAATATGAGTACAATATCAGTACAATATGAGCACAGTATCATTACAATATGAGTACAGTATCAGTACAATATGAGTACAGTATCATTACAATATGAGTACAGTATCAGTACAATATGGATACAGTATCAGTACAATATGAGCACAGTTAATTACAATATGAGCACAGTTAATTACAATATGAGTACAGTATCAGTACAATATGAGTACAGTATCATTACAATATGAGTACAGTATCAGTACAATATGGATACAGTATCAGTACAATATGAGTACAGTTAATTACAATATGAGTACAGTATCAGTACAATATGAGTACAGTATCATTACAATATGAGTACAGTATCAGTACAATATGGATACAGTATCAGTACAATATGAGCACAGTATCATTACAATGATAATACGAAGTAGCATATAGGTTAACCAACGGTAATAGTATTTTTCCTTATTAACCGAGTCCGAAATGGAGGAGGTGTATATTCGACTAAATGTCATTGCTTAGCATCAGGCAATATGCGCTCAAATTGAAACCTATTTTGTTGAAAACATTTTTTAAATTATATTGTTAAAAAAATCATTAATATATTTTTTGAGTCTTCTCATGACCACGGCGTTTGTAACGCTGCGAAAACGTCGAGGTTTTAACAATGAATTATTCGTGATTAAGCCCCATACTAAACAAACATGTTTTCAAATCGCGAAAGTTTAAAAACAGTATAAACATTAATAAATATGTAATTTTTGTAATGACACTTGTTATACTTTTCAATACAAAAATAAACAATGAAATCGTAATAAACTTCCTATCACACCTTAGTCCTCAACATTTGTATACATACACGACCTTATCCTTCAAGCAATAAAGTGTATTGTTCACTGTAAGAATACGTTCTTAGCATTACTGAGTAATTCTTAGTCGTTACCGGTGACTGATTAAGACAGATTAAATGTAGGGCGACTGTTTAGATCGAGTTTGATGGATAAGTAAATTAGAAAAAGTTAGTAAATTTCAGAGATATTTTAGAAGGGTAATTAATACTAGAAATAATTCACTCAAAAATGATTCTGAATAATTGCTTGAAAAAAATTGATAACCAGCCAAACATTAACGGTCTTATTCATAAAAAATGCTTATAGAAGACTTAAAACACTCATTAGTTAAAGCGCTCGATAAGCTTATACAACGTTCTATAAAATTCCGTATTCATAAACGCTCTATGAACCTTCTATAACTAAAGCATTACTAATATCAGTTTTAGGATCAAAATGTTGCCATTATAATGAAATTGATCGATTTTATAGACAAACTGATAGAATAGTCCACAGATAAAACGAGTTTGATGGTGGAGCCACAGACAATGTTACAGAATAAAAAAAAATGACATACACTGTGAAATTATGAAGCGGGAAAATTTAAAGTTATTTTACTAAAACGTAGTGGTATTCGTTCTCTCATTAATTTCTTGTATTTTATAAGATAAATTGCTAAAGAATATTGACAATGGAAAAGGAATTTGAGGCTAAAGCGGTCAGGAGCAAGAGACAAAGAAGTGAAAATTGGTTGGAGGAGGATAAGGTTGGCATTGGATCTAAGTTGTGTTAATTACTTAATTCTCACACTTGCTATTTGCTATTGCTTTATTATACAGATTATTTTAAAAGAATTGGTTCGGGAGAGAGTCGCAGTAATAGAAAATAAGAATACAGACGCAAACATCAACGCTAAAAAGGTGGCAGCTTGGCATGACCTACACATTAGGTACTTACTTGGTATATTTCTCTATTGATAATGCAATATTTGTAAGCAATGATACTAAAACAGCTTGTCGTATTTCAGCTTTAACAATATGGCCAGGTCATCTCGAACCCTGCAGCAGTTAAAGGCTCAGTGGGGCATATTAAAAATGACCGCAAAGAAAAAAAAGTTTTTAGAACGGAAGGAGCAAACCCGGACAGGGGGCGGACCGCCACCAGCTTCTGAACATCCAAGTGCCGACGACATAGCGGTGTGGCTCCCTAATGAGTTCACAGTTGAGTCAAATCAGTTTGATTCAGATAGCCAGGTACCTATTTAATAAATGTACTTCTCAAGTAGTTACCATAATACATTTATAAAATGTATACCCAGGTGATATGATATTCTATATCAATTAACAATTTATGTGGATTTCAGAATACAATAGAAAAAAGGACAACCAAATGAAGAAAACCCCACACCAATTCCCTCAGATAATATAGAAATAAGAGAAGCGGTACATGTAAATATTATTTATACTTCTAACAATAAAATAATAAACTTTTGTTTTTTACTTGGAATTATTAAATATGATGATATTTATGATTGAAATATGCCTAAAAAGCTTCATATTTAAATTTGCATTATTAAGTTGCTGTTTGTGGTATCTATGTTATGCTAGTAAAGAATTGTATTGTTTTAGATTATAGAACCAGAAATCAGAATCCAAACTACACCAACACCAAAGTTTTTTATTCAGAAGAAACTGAAAAATAAAAAGGTATGTGTGATAATTGTTACAGTCTACAAAACCATTTAATTTATTCAGGGCAACAGGCCTATATAAAATACACACTTTTGCAATAATATACAACAATTATCTTCGTTTATTTTAAAGTTTACTTGACTCTACTATAGATTTATTATTGGGTTACTGATAATGCATTCTACAAAAAGCATTAGAAAATTAATAACTTATTTTCAGGTGGGTGAAAATAGCAGTGCCAGCGCAGCACAGCTCATCTCACAAACTGAAGTGGCATGCAGGAAAGAGTTACATGAGCTGCAGTCGGCCAACGAAAAAACAAAAATTTAAAAATTTAAAACTTAAAGAAGAAGTTCTTAAATATAAGTTAGAATATTATAAAAATAAATCAAAGTAATATGGTAATATTATATCCTACATCGTTTTATTTTACTCTCAGAAATAATTAGTAAAATGTCTCTTAGTAAGTATTTTCTAACTTGTAGGAAGTTTGAAATTGTCAAACCTACTATGTATGAGTCGCTTTAGCAGTGCTTATCACGATCGCATCATAATTGAATATGGAGACATGATTTAGGAAGAGTACCTTCATGAAAATTTCAATGATGAAGAAACTCTGGAAAACACTAGGGGAAGTGCAAATGTGCAAATCATATTCGTTAATTTACACAATATTGTTTTTATTATTTTTCTATTAAATTGCAAAATGTCTCCTAATAAAAGTTTGTAAAATCGCATTTGCTGCATTTGCATGTCCCCTGGTGCCGTCGTCTGAGTTACATCCTCAGTGACATTTTCATGGCTGTACTCTTCCAATTCTATGTCTCCGTGGTCAATTGCTATGTTGTGAAGCACTGCTAATGCAATTATAGTTGGTTTGACATTTTCCAACTTGCAGGTCATGCCATGTAAAAGGCATTGAAAGCGCTGCTTCCACACCCCAAAACAACGTTCCACTGTATTTCTGGTAGAAATGTGGGCTTGATTATATCTTTCTTCACTGCGGTTTTGAGGTCTTAGAATAGGAGTGAAGAGATATGTTTGTAATTTGTAGCCAGAGTCACCTAACAGTCGCCCTTTAAATGAGCCACTCTCAAAGCGCTTTTTGAGTGATGACTCATTGAAAATTCGTGCATCATGAGTGCTCCCTCTCATCTTGCAACAATATCTCTGATCCGGAGATGTGCATCACAGGTAACCTGTAGACAAAAAAAAAAAAATAGGTACTTAATCATAAATATTTTTTCTTGCTGTTGTACAATAGTAAAATATTTACCTGAACATTCAGAGAGTAGAATCCCTTTCTATTTATATAATATTGGGCTGCATCACCTCCACATTTTCTTATTTTTATATGTGTGCAGTCAATACAGCCAATAACAGACGGAAAATTTTAACATTATAAAATTCTCTCATCGTAAGCTCTTCTTCAGCTACGGTACTGGGCATTTTGATAAAAGATGCTGAGTGTCGGGCAAGTGCACGAGCAACTCGAGCACAAATTCGACTCGTGGTTGCTTGTGACAAGCCGTGGTGGTCACCTGCGTCTTCCTGGAACTGTAGTGAAAACAGATCTCTTAGAATGGTCTCAACATGTATAAAATAACCTAAATAGTATTGAATATAAATACTCACCTCTCGTCGACCCCAACATCGAATGGCAGTGAGAACCTGAAGATCAGGCGGGGTACCAGAACCTCTACGATCCAATTTTAAGTCGTCATGCACGAGATTGATTATAAAATTGGCTGTAGCTTTATTAAAGCGATAACGCTTCCGAAAGTCTGCTTCATCCAAAGCAAAAGGATTACTCCTACTTTTATACACCTTTCGCCGATGTGGATTACTTTGAAGCTGTTCAATCGCATCGAGAGCATTCAAACTTTGTAACGCTTGCATTCTAATATGTTTGTTTATATTTAATACAACAGTTTACCAAAATTAAGTCGTATAAGTAGCCAAAAGCAATGTTAGTACCTACGACAGCTACGACAGTGTCACAGTGACAAATTTTAGAATATGTCTCAACGCCATTTTGACACTGATCAGCTGATAAGAGTCGGCCATATTTGCCTTAAAACACCGCTAAAGTAGGGGTATCGGCTCTATAACTTTATAGAAGGCTTATAGCACGTTTTAGCGCTAAAATGCTGTTATGAATACCATTTTTCCTAAGACGTACTATAGCAAGTCTTTAGACATGCTATAACTTTTTATGAATAAGACCGTAAAATATAACAACAACACCTTTATGGTAGTCGGTTAAAAAGAACCACATCGTTTAGTTTTCGTTTGTTTGTTTGTTTTAAAGAGATGATTCTTAAGTTTTTAAATGTGTGACAAATACCAATGATAAACGAGAACAAAATTAAGAATTTTGGTTTACCTTGGATTTGTAATATGTAGGTACATACAACATTCTACTAGTCAAGCCCTTTCATTTGGTACCCATATTGAGGGAGTTGTGAAAAAAAGAAATTTATTTCGCCATTTCGTGGTAGCATGGCATGGCATACCAAGATGGCCATCTTGGATTTGAAATTTGTTATAATGCATAGTAGGTGTTTTACTAGACAAACCCTTTCATTTGTTACCCATATTGAGGAAGGTTGTGAAGAAATATTTTGTCCGCCATCTTGTGGAGGCGGCCATCTTGAATCGATATTAACCAAACATAGCTAAGAACATTCACACGGAAAGTAGCCTTCAAATAAAAAAACCGCATCGAAAACGACCCATCCGTTTGATCTCTACGGTGCCACAGACACACACACACACACACACCCTCACACACAGACAGGCAGACATCGACGTCAAACTTATAACACCCCTTTTTTTGTTATTTTTGGTCGGAGGTTAAAAATAGGGATTCACAAAGCGACAGATCATTTTGGTGGAACTTTCGACCTGTTAGGAGGGATTCATTTTTTGATTTTTAGTTACGGCTGGTTTAGTAGTTACGGCTGGTCAAGTCGGGAGAACGGCGATTGCCGATCCGGAACCCCTGGTTCGAATCCCACCACGCGCACCACTGTCTTTTCGAAGTGATGTTCGTAATGCCGCTAACTTAAAATCGGCGAAGGAAACATCGTCAGAAAACCGACATGTACCTAGAATCTTTCGAGGTCATGTGTTATCCACCAACCAGTACTTGACTTTCGTGGTGGATTATGGCCTTAAATTCTCTCCTTGTGAGAGAAGGCCCCGAGTCCCAGCAGTGGGAACGTTTAGTGTACTGCTTATGCTTGTGCATTTTGCCTCGCTACTCACCAGCCAGATCCTCCACCTCCATGTTGAGGTATAATTGGAGAGATCTGTTACAAGTTTTCAACTTGCCTCATATTCCGCTCCCAGTTCCCAGAATGTTTGTTTGTCAATTATATTTCAAAAAAATCCAACGTAACCGATGAAGAACGGGCACACGACAGTCGGTCATCGACTGCGAACCTTGGCAATGAGGCTTACATCACCGCTGGTTGATCAACATTCGCCATTTTCGGTGCATTCCGAAGGTTACGACGCAGTCATTAATTATGTACTGTTGTGGCGGGCTTGCTTGCTTAAAGAAATGTATGATTCGGAATTAATGGGATTGAGTATTTATGTGCGTTTGATATTTTTTTGACTCATGATCCTTTAGCCCGGTAAATCGTGGGTAAGAATCCGACTTAGAACAAAAATGTACAGTAATTAGTGGTCGCCTTGTGGTTGGAATGTGACCATAACATAAATAAACAAAAGAGTCATGTGTCAAATACATGTGTGTTAATTTGATGTAACGTACTTTTTTACTTTGAATCCGAATTTTATTATAAAACCTGGATTTATGTATCACTAGGAGTACTCCGCAGTTTTACCCGTGTAGTTCGAAAAGTAGACAATGTGCTGTTCCAGATCACGAACTATCTGTGTTTCAAATTTCAACATGATCCATTTAGGCTTTGTAACGAGCAACAGACATCAAACCTTTTTCATTTAGTTTTAGTAGGATATTAACTTGCATAAAATTATCGATTCATTAGCTCATTATTAGTGTCTTATTTAATTTCTGTAATGTGTGTAATAAATCCAAGAAAAATACGAGCGTAATGGATTAAAGTTAACATATAATTAGTTAATCAGATTAAAAAGACGTTGGGTCTAATGACTTTTTCAAATGCCCTCGAAATCGAATCCTACCTAAGTGGTAAAACGAACGTAACGATTTGCATAATATTATTATTAAAATATTTAAACACTACATTTAAGTATATTGTTTGTGTGTAAGTTGGAATGTTTTTTAAGATTCCCTGATTTAATAATAATTTTGTAGATTTAATAATTTCTTTAAAATGAATAAAAATCCAGTGTGATGATATTTATTTGTGAATGACATTACGCGAGCGAAGCAGGAACGGGATACTAGTAAGGAGTCTAAAAATGGAACCTTCTACCAGTCATCATCAACAACCCTCTAAATGATTCCACTGCTGGGATTCGGGCCTTCTCACGCAAGGAGATAGTTAAGGCCATAATCCACCACTGTGGCCCAGTGCGGGTTGGTAGCGTTGGTAGTTGGTTGGTAGCGGTAGCTACCTGTACCCTAGTGGTACCTACTCTTTGAAGAGCCACCACACCTTTTGCCAGTCATTATATCGCAAAGCCGTAATGTAAAGTATGCCGATTTGAAGGCCAATGATTTCAGATTAATTACAGGACCTGACAGGTAAACCATCTTATATATCTCGGTGACGAGCGTAGTGCAGTGCTAGGTAATGCATTGGATTCTGTATGTTCTAATAGCTGCATGACACTATGCTGTTATGGGTCAGAGTGTTTCTTACCATCAGATCAACTATAATGAGATATCTCTAAAAATATTTCTAGATCCTCAAATTTACTTTTATAGGTTTGCACTTGACCGCCATCTCAGAGTCTGATGCTAAGCGACGATGCAGTCTACAATGGAGCGTGCTTACCTAGAAGAAACCCGATTCACTCTCGATATGAAAACACCAAGATTGTATAACCATCCGAATAAACCCACTCAGGCAACGCATTACACAGCTTAGATGTTTTTATCGCAAATGTTAAGAGAAGCCTTTTCGTACGTCAACTATGACACGATGTCACGTTTTCAAGATACGAGCTGTGGATATGTCACCTTAATACTGTCAACACCATCAGATTATAATTTACTTCGTTAGATTATAATCTCATGGTAAGTAGGGTTCAGAGACGTATAAAAAAAGTCAGACGCTAAAACAAAAATTGTGTCTATAGAGTCGGCCAGTTCGCTGTGTATATGTCCGTGTTAGCCTGTATGTGGCAAGCTGACACGCACACGCCCTAGTCTGCGCGCGTGTATGTGAAAGCGCCCTGGCCGACTCTATAGACACAGTTTTTTTAGCGAGACTACGTCCGACTTTTTTAAACGACCATTGTTAGGTTAGTGTAGTTTGTAATCTGACGTTGTTAGATTATAATCTGACGGTTTTTAGAATTTAAGGTGACATATATGGCAAAGTGAACGAGCAAGTGCGTTCGCAATATAGAACTAGTATTAGTCAAAGTCTTAAGATTATAAATACAAGTGTCTGGTTCCCACGTGATCGGTTTTTTGCCGTCTACCGAATTATAAAAGTAAACGCAGAAATGCCCCGTGTCATAATAAATAGTAAATTGATCAACCGGTCATTAAACTTGTTTTATGTGTGTTATTTTGGGTGTCTGCATGCTATAGGGATAACTATAAGTACTGGTACGAGGGGTGATCCAAAAGTAATGATAATCAATAATAAACACAATGAATAAAATCAAAAACTAAATTTATTTCTCAACATAGTCTCCTAGCAAGTCTATACATTTAGTCCATCTCTTTTCTAAACCTAAAATTCCCTTAGAAAAAAAATCTTTATCTTGACTCTCAAAAAAGTCCTCAACCGCGGCCATCACGTCAAATTTCTTGCCCCGGAGGTGTTCCTTGAGTCGTGGAAAGAGATAGAAGTCACTGGGGGCTAGATCTGGTGAATAGGGGGGGTGTTCCACCAGCTCAAAGCCCGCTTCCTGAATGGCAGCCATGGCAATTGCAGCTTTGTGAACCGGTGCGTTGTCTTGATGGAACAGCACTCCAGCCCGCAGTTTGCCTCGCCTTTTCTCCTTAATAGCCTCCCGCAATCTTCTTATTTGTTCTGCATAGTAGGAGCCTGTAATAGTGGCCCCTTTTCGAAGTAGTCCACCATGATTATTCCTTCAGCGTCCCAAAAACAGACGCCATAACCTTCCCTGCTGAGCTTGACACTTTGAATTTCTTCGGCGTCGGTTCATCGGATCGTTTCCATGTCATCGATTGTTGTTTTGTTTCAGGATCAAAATGGTGGATCCAGGTTTCGTCCATGGTCACAAAACGTGACAAAAATTATTATCCTTGTCTGCCTGGAACTTTTCGAGATTTGCTCTTGACATGTCGACTCGTTTCTTCTTTTGCTCGTCGTTTAACATTTTCGGTACCCAACGCGCGGAGACCTTTCTCATATGCAATTCGTTCACAAGGATTCTTTGAATGCTGCCATATGAGATCCCTGTGACCTCAGCTACATGCCTGATAGTCACTCTTCGATCTTCAATACAACTTCTTAAACTTTTTCACATTTTCTCCAGTGAGGGACGTCGATGGGCGCCCTTCGCGGTGTTCGTCTTCCGTCGATGTTCTTCCCAGCTTAAACTCCTTAGCCCAGCGTGCAACTGTGGAATATGGAGGAGAACAGTCCCCTAATGTTTCCACCAAGTCGCTGTGTAGCTTTGGTAGACATTTTTTTCAAGCAGAGGTATTTAATGACAGCTCTGATTTCGTGTTTTTCCATTTTGATGTTCACTCCTTGACAGTCCGTATTCAAATGAATGTAGCTCCCGGAATCGTGGCCTATTTATATGATTTTTTCCTGAACTAGTGGGTAATTGAGCAAGTGACTGTAATTTTTTTGTATTTTTGTGTGCACTAGAAATAACTGATTATCATTACTTTTGGATCACCCCTCGTATTTACGTGGATCCCATGCTGGAGGTATGTTGTTTTAGCTAGGTTTGCTTGGGGCACAAAATACTTAGTATACAGAAGTGAAGGTGGTATGTAAAAGTTAATATCCGTGCGGGTGTTCTTAGCTATGTCTGGTTAATATCGATTCAAAATGGCCGCCTCCACAAAATGGCGGACAAAATATTTCTTCATAACCTACCTCACTATAGGTATCAAATGAAAGGGCTTGACTAGCAGAATACTATACGCTATAACAAATTTCAAATCCAAGATGGCCGCGACCACAAAATGGCGAATTATATAATTTTTTTCACTACTACCGCAATATGGGTATCAAATGAAAGGGCTTGACTAGTAGAATGTTGTACAGATAACAAATCTAAGGTAGTCGGGGGTTAATCAAAATTTTTAATTTTGTTCTTGTTTATATTTTGTGCTTGTGACTTTCAATAATATTTAAATAGCAAACAAATTAATTACTATAAATTTTTATATATAACCAAGAACAGCCGCCCAGAGTACGAAAAGCGAGGTCCATACAATACAACAATTGATTGGGTTTTCCCCATGACTACAATCATGGTTTATTCTAATCGACAGTGAACGAGTGCCGGTTTCGCTTAGGTAGGCGCCCTTTATCGTAGACCGTATCGTCGCTTGACATCAGGTGAGATGGCGGTCAAGTGTTAACTTATAATCAGTACCGGCGTTAGGGTAGGGCGCGGTAGGACGACCGCCCAGGGCGCCGAATGTAAAGGGGCGCCAGGGCGCTGCAAGCTCAGGCGCCCTTTTGTCCCTGACTCTGTAACCAGGTCTCGCTCATTGATAGGTCAAGTCAAAGAAGTAATAAATCTTGCCCAGGGCATTGGTACTGTTAAAACCGGCACTGCCTATAATTGTTTAAAAACATGTTGTTATATTTCTTTATACTGTAGAGTGACGAAACGAACAGGACATATGCCTGATGGTAGCCAACACGTCTGCTCATAAAACAACAGTCAAGCAGCTATTGGAACATGAAAAGTCCAAATTACGTAGCATTGCACCGCGCTTGTCACCACAATATAAAAGACTATTAATCTGTACGCCCTGTATTTCTTTATGTCTCTGGGATCTATCTATGGATATGGAATGCCAGTTAGGCAAGAAAATAATTAAAATATTTATGTATAAAACTGAATTGTTGTCTTTATGTCCTTTGTATAATAAATACACTACTTTTTGCACAGTTGATCATGCGATAAGCAAAATATGACAATATCCGAGCGAAGCCGGAATGGCCCGCTAGTTTGTAAATAAATTTCAACACCCAAAACTTCTACACCTACAAGTGTAGGCTTTGAGTGAATGGAAAACGAAATTACTTATATTATTAATTGTACAAAAATACTAATTCTGTGTTTTTTTTTTTCAGGTAAAGGCATCGTTTCCACGTCATGAATAAGCAATGAAAGACCCGTGCTCAAGTGTCTATTATAGCAGATCAGGGCCCTATTTCACGAAACGCGACAAGTCGATAAATCGTAGGTACTATCTCGTCTCGAGACGTTCGTGACGAGAAAGCGGCGAAAGGCAAGTGTCGCTTCGGAGTTCGTGTGTTCGCTAATCTATGCCGCGCTTGTGTGTGATGCATGATTTGTACTACGGGCTTACATATGTAGATTAAATATATAAATAAGTATATGTGGACAACAGAAATGCTGACAAAAAAAAAATTAATACCATCAGTTACTTAGAACCGCTTGCGTCACTTTCGGCGACTCACTTTACGATTTTGGCGGGAAAACAGGTGTCAGATTACCTAACTGCGTTTGTTTACGCTTCGGCATGTGAAGTGCCGCGTTACTTGTACATGTATAAGTCCATTATTTTCAAGAGCGTTTCAAGCCGCTTCTGACGGTATCGTTTGTTTAAACTATTGTGCTTGAAATCTAAACTAACTAGCTACTAGCTCCAAACTAAGCAAAGCTGTTGCTACGGAAGCCAGATAGCTGATATAATCTATACTAATATTATAAAGCTGAAGCTTGTTTGTTTGAACGCTAGGATCTCGGGAAGTACTGGTCCGAATTGAAAGATTCTTTTTTTTTAGATAGTCCATTTATCGAGGAAGGCTATAGGCTATAGAACATAACGCTACTATTAATAGAAGCGGAGCATGAATCAAGAATGTAACAAAATCGGGAAAAATATTCCTTTTTGAGAGTTTTCGTACGTTTCGTGCTTTGACATGACACTTGACAGCATGTGTCTAAGATTGCGTCATTGAATATCACAGATTACATACCTCTTGAATATAAACCTTTGCTAATCAAATTTGTTGGTACGACCAATTTCCGACAGGTTGCGTAGCAGGTAGCTGAAGAGGTGTTTTGTTTGAAAGCGATATTCTCAGGAATGATTGAACCGATTTCAGTCATTCTTTCACCGTTGTATATGTACAGGATCCTGATGAGTGCTATATAATGTACCACGGGCGGCGCCGGGGCGGGCATCTAGTACTTACATAAATACAAACATTGACATCTATATCTAGAGGTATACATCTATACTAATATTATAAAGCTGATGAGTTTTATAATAACGCGGTAATTTCAGGAACTGATTTAAATAATTCTTTCTTCGTGTGATATGTACGTGATCCCTAAGTGCTCTATGTGTACCACGAGAGAAGCCGGGGCGAGCTAGTCTATAATACTAGTGGAATTGCTGTCCCACTCTACAGTGCACAGACCTCCCTACCCTCCCTCAATTTAATTCAAAGTTTGCCTCCACGAAAAAACGACGCGACGACGTTGATGCGACCAAACAGATTGGATGTCACCGTATGTATGTATGTATATATATTTATTCATAACCATTTATGTTACATGTCAAACTTAAAATACAGTAGGTATATGAAAAATATCTCGGTATATCCGTTAGTAGTTAATTATTATAAACAATCATTTAACACAATATAAAATGACAGATCAAAATAAATCACTGATATCACTCAAATAATAATAAAAAATGTCACATCCAAATTAATCAATACTAATAATTAGATAAAAATATGACAAGTCAGAAAAAAAGTACTAATAACAATTTGAGAATCAATTCAGAATAACCAATTACAATAACTTAAACTAATGAAATCTTCAGTATTTCATCGAACTTATAGAATGCCTGTTCGATAAGCCAGTCTTTCAGTTTGCGCTTATATGCTCTTTTCGAGGGCGCATCCGTATAGAAAGTAACTTATTTATACGAGTATCACAAAAAGTAAACGACCCGTTTATAGTCGTATACTAGCAAAAGACTGAAACTGAAAGAAACAATAAAATTAAAAAAAAAAGTTTTTTAATTAACCTCAGTTGTCCCACTGCAGGATAAAAGTCCCCAATTCCCTCTACTCTGACCATTAATGAGCTGCCATCGTTCAATCTTTTAAAAAACATGTAAAAAAAAAAAATTGGTTTCTTTAAATAATATAATTTAACTCTATCAACTTGAAATTTTATGATGTAAATTGTGTAACTGTGTAGCAAATATACATACGTCTACCAAATCTTTACTAAACGTCTACCAAAGAAGCTTTGTTCCGACCCTTCCATAGACCTCTCAGGCCTTTTCCTTTATAAAGGGACCTATGACACTTGAACCCAGGTGGCCTCTATTGCCTACCGATATTTAGGCCACCGCAGAAGGGGCCTACTGATCTAAAAAGAAACTAACTCACACTTAAACAGTGTGAACACAGATTTGGACTCCTCATGTTCCAATAGCTGTGTGTCACTGTGCTGTTGTGGCAAGCATGTTGCTTACCATCAGGCACATGTCCTGCTCGTCTCGTCACTCTATGCTATAAAAAAAACATTAAAAAGAAACTCTTTACTTCCGCACGTACTTAACATAAGCAGCCCACTAAATGTTTCCCACTGCTGGGACTCGAAGTCTTCTCTCGCAAGAAGAGTCAAGGCCTTAATCTACCACGCCTACCCAGTGCGGGTTGGTGGATGACACGTGACCTAGAAAGTTTCTGGGTACAAGTCGGTTTCCTCACGATGTTTTCCTTCCTTCACCGTTTAAGTTTTTTTAAGCTATTGACTATATGACTGCCCTACTGGCATAGTTAGTGATCGTGCATCTCTTTCTTATGTTCACAAGAAAGAGGGATGGAAGACCGTAACGCCGTCTTCCCCACTCGGTCATTCGACTTTGAATCTTATTTGTATTAGCTCTTAGCAGTGTTGCCAACTTAACGGATTTCCCGTGATATTTTTTATGGTAAACAAATGTCACTTATATTGCTTATGTTGATAAAAATGAATGCAACATGCAATAGCTTTATAGCGGCAGTCCTCGAGTGCCACACTTCTTTTTTTGTTTTTTTGGTATTACGCACATGACTTCGAAGAGACAGTGGTGCGCGTGGAATTTGAACCCTGAGCTTCGTATCGGCAGTCGCCTTTCTCCCGACTAGACCAGCCGTAACTTATACATAGAGCATAACTGAAAGCATTTTATATATTAATATATGACTATATTAACATATGAAAATGATTATATTATAATGAAATATATTAATATATGAAATGCTTCCATTAGCAACGACCCGTGGCTTTAACCACGTATTTCCCATTCTCTATTATAGCTCCGGTATAAAAATTTGTCTTTGTGTTATTCTAGGCTAAATTCTAAATTTCAACCCCATCCGTTTAACTGCCCCGACGTGATTGAGCAACGTACATCCAAACAAACATACCTTCGCATTTATAATATTAGTATAATGCTCATTATTTACTCATCGTACTCAGCGAGTAAGTACTACAACATTATTTGTTATGATTGTTGTATGTTTTTAACCGACTTCAAAAAGGGGGATTTTTTATTTGTGTTCGCGGATAACTTCGTCGTTTATGAACCGATTTTGATGATTCTTTTTTTATTGTAAAGAAGATATTCCAATGGTGGTACCATGATAAGGAAACCAGGATCTGATGATGACATCCTAGAGAAATCGAGGAATACTGTTTTTACTTTATAAGTTTTCTGTTGAAAGTCGGTTCTTCTTTGTTAAAATTATATCTTTGATATGATTAATTTATTTATTGTATAATTAATATTTTTGTTAGCTGATTACCATAGTAAGAGCTTTGCTTAATTCGGGGTTAGATGGTGTTTGAGAAATGCACAAATGCACAATACATTTTGAAGTGGAAAATTCTTTTAACGCACAGATCTTTCGGCTGAACTCGGTACGGTTTCGTCACTTTTTACTTAAAGAAACTACATAGATGCTTAGAAGACTTATTTGGACGACATTGCATTGAAGATTTGTTCCAGACTAGCTTCGACCTCAGGTTTCACCCGCGTAGTTTCCAAAGTGAGCTATCAAATTCTGAATTTTATGTTTTCACTTCTATCGGCTATCCTTATGACTGCCAATGTTTTTTTAATTTGAGTTTGAATTACTTATATTTGTAAAATTAGAAAATTGTAGAATTGTCACGAAGCATAAGTGTTGTGAACTTATCAACTTTTTGGGAACAGGACTCTCGTTAACTCAAATATCAGCTGAGCAGTAGGTTACTAGAAATCGCATGTTTAGGTAAACTATGGTATTTCGCGGGTGACTGTAATTTACTTTACATTAAGGATATTTCATTCTATGTTTATTTTGATACCTTGTTTTATCTCGTTGTTGTTAAAGAATTTGATAGTTTTATTAATTTAATAAAAAAAAAATTAGGTAACTTATAGCCGCTTATATTGTTGTAGTTATTTTATTTTTAAACCCCGACCCAAAAACGCGTGGTATAAGTTTGGCGTCGATGTCTGTCTGTATTTCTATTTCTGTGTGTGTGTGTGTCTGTCTGTAGCACCGTAGAGCTGAAACGAATGGGCCGATTTCGATGTGATTTTTTTATTTGAAAGTTCGTGCGGATGTTCTTAGCTATGTTTATTTAAAATCGATTCAAGATGGCCGCCTCCACAAAATGGCTGACAAAGTATTTCTTCACAACACAATGAGTATCAAATGAAAATACTTGACTAGTAGAATACCATTATAACAAATTTCAAATCCAAGATTAATAAATCTAAACTAAAGATTGATAATTAATTGCGCGGTGTTTTTTGGTTACTATAAGTCTTTGTTAATTGTTTTGTAACGGACACAAAGATATTAAATTTCACGTACCTAAGTACATAGAAACTATTTTTTTTAAAGTTCGATTTTCGTTCTGCCTTTTACAAATACACATAGACAACATTAAAATATCAGTGAATCCACGCTAATATTATAAAGATGTTTTTGTTTGTATGTTTGTTCTCTCGTGCCTCAGTAATGGCTGAACAGATTTGATTAATATAAACTTTTATCCAATTATAGTTTAGGTAGTGATTAAAGGTGATTATTAAGCCGCAGGGTACACAGCGGTATGCAACTAGTTTTTGAATGAATGAATTATATCTAATATCTACGTTCACCTTCTCTACATAAATAAAATAAAATAAAATAAAAAGCCTTTTATTTCCAGTAAATTTAACATTTCTTTTTTTTTTATCTATGTAAGTATAATATGTTAGTTTTACATACTTAATTTGTTCTATGTTATTTATTTGTCTCTTACTTAATATAATGTTTTGTTCCTATGTATTACATCATGTTATTTTATTTTGTTAGTTATGTATTTTTTTTGCCTTCTTTACATACTCGTACCTATAATACACACTCTGTGAAGTTTAATCTAATAAGATAAGATAGGATAGCTTATGACTCAATTTGAAGCCGCAATTTTTTTTTTTAATAATTATTTTAACATTACCCGAGCGAAACCGGAACGGGTAGCTTGTAAATATTAAATAATTATCTATATTCTTATCGTGCAATAATATAGCACAAAAAACGAACCCATTTTTTGCTCAAGCATTTATTATTTTATCTTTAACATTCGCTGAAATATACTCATTTTTTATCAATTATTAGCCGAACCGGCGAACTTCGTACCACAGTACGAAGTTACGTAAGTAAGAGTTTTACGTCAACATTTTTATATTTTCTACACAAACCTTGTCCTGACAATAACGAATGCATAAAACAAATAATCATCCATTTTGGCGCAGTAATTGAAAAGTTATAAGCGTACATACATTTTGATTCATCTTATATATAAAAATGTTATGTTGGTTTGTGTACGCTTCAAAAACTCAAAAAGTTCTGCACCGGTCGAGTTGAAATTTTACAATGATATATAGTCCGCGTCAAGGATTGTTTTTTGTATAATTTTTGCATCACAATGTTCCACAGCGAAGCGTGGCAGGGTACAGCTAGTTTTATATATAAGAAGATGTACTCTTATTGATGTAACCATAGATAAAGAATAAGTAAATAGCTGAGGGTTTTCCGCACGGTTCCTTTGTACCAATCGCAAGCAGATGAGGTGTATGTTAGCTATGGCAACATAGTGATGAGTCGCGACAAAAATATGACACGTCCACAAGAGTGACAAGGCAAGAGCGATCATACCCGTGCTTTCGGTGTAAAGCGTTTGTTTTTTTTATTTCTAACTCTATACGTGGTATATGTAAAGTCTTTGTAACACATTGTAACAAATTAGCAAAAACAAATTTGATTGGTATTATTTTTTCACGAATAATGGTCACTTGATGTAATACACAGAACATAGCGAACTAAGCAAATCTCGATATATTTACACACTTACAATAGTCGTGTAAACAGCTAAATAAATTCTTACTTATATGAATACATTTTCTGTTTCTGCTTATTGGACAATTCTCGGTTCTGAGAAGGAGTTATGTAATTTTTGTACTGAGGCACACAGACTGCTTGTAATAAAGATGTAGTGATAAAGACTAATGCAAAGACTGTAATAAAAAATGACTCTACTTCCGTAATAAGAACATTTAGTGTGGAATACGTTGCATGAGTGGATTTTGCTCGATAGTTATAATCTTGGCATCCCACTAAATGTTCTCCCGACTCGGGGCCTTCTCTCGCAAGAAGAGAGTCAAGGCCATAATCCACCACGCCGGCCCCGTGCGGGTTGGTGGATACACGTGACTTCGAAAGATTCGAAGTATATGTCGGTTTCGTCACGATGTTTTCCTTCACCATTTCAAGTAAACGGTATTACGCACATGGCTTCGAAAAGCGGAAGACCAGCGTCGGTTGGATCCAACCGGCATTATGCTGAGCTGGGGCCGGGTTGTGGCAAAAAATCATAATTTGAATAGATTTTATAGAACGATGTTATATAGAATATAAATTTGTATGTGTGTATTTTTTGTCACAATAAATAATTTGTCA
Source organism: Ectropis grisescens (assembly GCA_017562165.1). Classification (NCBI taxonomy): domain Eukaryota; kingdom Metazoa; phylum Arthropoda; class Insecta; order Lepidoptera; family Geometridae; genus Ectropis; species Ectropis grisescens. Next base: position 24,136,789 of record CM029777.1, on the reverse strand, counting down.
TTGTCACTGCAAAAGATAGTGGTGCGCGTGCGATTTGAACCTAGGGGCTCCGGATCGGTAATCGCCGTTCTCTACGACTAGACCAGCCGTAACTTAAGTTAGTAACAGTTATGCCTAATCTTAGTGTCTTCAATCTGAGAGTGAATCGGTTTCTTCTAGGTAGGTAAGCTTGCTCCACCGTAGACCGCATCGTCACTGAATCGGCAGTTGCCGTTTTTCCGAATAGACTAGCCATAACTTATTAATAGCACGTATCAGATTCGTGCTATTTATTTATATTACCCGTTATTTTCTTAAAGTGAAAATTTCTTTGGGCGCGCCTAGACAGAATTTTCGTGGGCTGTGAATTGAAATCTAGCGTCACGTTCGGGTATGATAATAGCTTTTCGGGTAAAGAAACCGATTCACTCTCAATTTGTCTAGTGTCTAAAATAATATTTTATCTCACGGCAAAACATGATTACCTAAATACCTAGTTATCTAAGTACAGTGTCTGTAAACTTACGAGTAACTAACAATTATACAAGTATTTTTACTCTACAATGCTTTTTTATTTCGAGATAACGATTTTAATTATACTTCACAATTCCATAATTATACCAAAAAATTGCAAAGTCCCCATTTTTAAACATATTTAGAGAGTTTTAATGACCATTTGCGTTCTAAATCGAGATTTTATTATTAATACGAGTCGGTGGAATATTAGAGTGCAAGGGAATAGTTTTTTAAGTGAATATAGTATAACAGTTTTTTGTAGTGCTTGGCTCTTGGCAGAGTCCCCATGTCCCCATGTCCATACAACATTATACTAGTCAAGCCCTTTCATTTGATACCCATATTAGGGGAGTTGTGAAAAAAGAAATGTATTTCGCCATATTTTGTGGAAGCGGCCATCTTGGATTTTAAATTTGTCGTAGTACAATGTATTCTACTAGTCAAGCCCTTTCGTTTGATACCCATATTGAGGTAGTAATGAAAAGAATTCTTACTAAAGATTTCTAACTAATACTCCATTTTGTGGTGGCGGCCATCTTGGATTTGTTTTTTTTATAGTGTATAGTATTCTACTAGTCAAGCCCTTTCATTTGATACCCTTATTGAGGTAGGTTGTGACGAAATATTTTGTCCGCCATTTTGTGGTGGCGGCCATCTTGAATCGATATTAACCAAACATAGCTAAGAACATCCGCACGGATATTAACTTTCAAATAAAAAAACCGCATTGAAATCGGCCCATCCGTTTGAGCACAACAGACACACACACACACAGACAGACAGACAGACAGACATCGACGTCAAACTTATAACACCCCTTTTTTTGGTCAAGGGTTAAAAAAATAAGCCGTAGGTTACACGGCGGGCTTAGCTAGTTTAAATATACTATCAGCGCCCTGCGGTTTCACCCGCGTAGTTCCCGAGCCCGTTATTTTCCCGGGATAAAACGTAGCCTATGTGTTATTCCAGACCATTGTCTATCTATGTACCAAATTTTATCCAAATCCCTTCAGTAGTTTTTACGTGAAAGAGAAACAAACATCCATCCATACGTACACACTTTGCGTTTATAATGTAAGTAATTAATAAGAAGAAGAATATAGTATGCTACTAAAAAGTTTACATATACCACGTATAGAGTTAGATTTTCCGCACGGTTCCTTTGTGTCAATCGTAAGCAGATGACGTGCATACTTTCTATGGCAACAGAGTGGTAAGCGGCGACAAAGTATGACACTTCCACAAGAGCGACAAGGCAAGAAAGATGCTAGACATGCTATAAAGTGCTTTCGGTGTAAAGCGTTTGTGCCAACTCTATACGTAGTACCTATATGTAAACTCTTTGTATGCTACTTTCTAGATTCAGATTACATAGCAACTAGTCCTCAATAGCCAGGTTCTTGACCCAGGTATCTGCCGATCGCAATCACGCGTAATAATTAATATTCGGTGGTACAGATTAAATGCGTGTTACTACGCAAAAAATGTACCACACTGCCGCGTCGGCGTGCGGCGGTCAATCTCGACGTATCGATGGGAGTGATAGAAGCGAGGCGGGGGTGGGAGGGTTCTGTACAGTATTTGAAGATTTCAACAAATAGTTAACTATTGTCCAAAGAAACAGAAATCGACTTCAATTTAAAATTAAGAGACATTTTTGTCTAATTTTCATATTTTTGTAAAATCTACCAATACGTCATCAACGTAGTGGTAGGACTCCTAGCAGAGTCCGCCTGGGGAAGTACCACACCTTTGCCAGTTATTCGACTGCCAAACAGTAATGTGAAAACATTACTGTGTTCCGGTTTGAAGGAGAATGTTTCCAGAGAAATTACAGGGCTTAGAGATATAACATCTTAGATCTCTGGGTGATGAGCGCAGTGCAGTGCTAGGTAATGATTTGGACTCTTCATGTTCCAATAGCTGCGTGTCACTGTGCCGTTATGTGGCAGGCATGTTGCTTACCATCAGGCACATGTCCTGCTCGTCTCGTCACTTCTTATTTAAAAAAAATGTAAGAATATGACTGTTTTTGTTGATATCTCAACCGCCTCTGCCGATCTTGTTAACATTTATGTGGACCACACCTCTGACTGCACTCTATTATACCTATACCAAACAAAAAAATAACCCTCAAAATCGATTGGCGTAAAATACATACAAAAAACGCACACACACAACAGAACGTGAGATAGAAATAAGGGCTAAGTTAAGTTGCCAACTCTTCCCAGTCTATGTATCTTGCACATGTTGCTCGAAAAGCGAGGAGCGAGCATAAAATCTCACCTCGATCGAGATTAGCAATAAATCGATGAATAACCCACAAAACCCATCAAGGACTGGTTGCCCCTGGGTCTCTAGGGTGTGCACTGCAGACCACCCGAAATACGAACGCCTAAACATCACCTAGACTGTGGCCCATAAATTCCATTCAACCACAAGTCAAATCCATTCACTCATTCGTTCTATACTCATATTCTATATATCACTACGTTCTTCATGCAATTCGAGCCTTATTGCTAAAGTAATAACGCCTATAAAAACAATAACTTAACAGCCACTTGTTTCTCATTCGCTCAACATTAATCTCTCCATCGCAGCGAGCTTTGTTCGAATTAAATATCACTATCAAAGATAACAGTTAGATTTATACCGAGACTGAAGATCAAACGGACCGCTTTCAACCTGGGACGTACTTAGGATTCGCAAGGGGGATGATGATAAGATGATTTGTCTCAAATAATTAAAAGAAAATTAAGGATCACAATCTCGGATTACAGGCATCTTGACTAGATAATATATTTAAAATAAAAAGATATAGTGTTTTGTTTTAAAAACTGGTTTACGCAATTTTTAGTTTGGCCGTCAAACAAGTATGGTTCAGCGTATTTTTGAATAGTAATAGTCTTGCACTTGGCTGGCATCGTGCCTGATGTTAAGCGACGATGCGGTCTATGATAGACCGCGCTAACCTTATTTCGTGAATCGGTTGATTCACGAAATAAGCATATTTACACAGTTGCAGGTAAAAAATATAGTTTCAGATAAAATGGAAACAATTAGCATGTCCTGTTCTCTTGTTGATTCAAATTCATTTTACTCGTAATTTATTTGTGTTTAAGTGCAACTCAGATTGTATATATACTCAGTTAGATTGTAATCTGAAATAAAAATATGCTACTTTTTATCACGAGAATATATATATATATATTTTTTAAATAAAAGGTGACGAGCCGAGTAGGACATATGCCTAATGGTAAGCAACATGCCTGCCACACAACAGCAGAGTGACACGCAGCTATTGAAACATGAAGAGTCTAAATTATCACCTAGCACTCCACTGCGCTCATCACCCAGAGATCTAAGATGTTATATCTCTAAGCCCTGTAAGGAACATTGCCCTTCAAACCGGCACAGAGTAATGTGTAAACTGGAATACATTACTGCTTGGCGGTAGAATAACGGGCAATGGTGTGTTACTTCCCCAGGCGGACTCTGCTAAGAGCCCTACCACTACTTAGTAGGATACATTTATATTATAACTAGCGGCCCGCCCCGGCTTCGCCCGTGGTACATATATATAACCTACAGCATTCAAGGATGACGTACATATAAAAGAACGGTGAATGTTTTTTTTTTAAATCGGTCCAGTAATTCCCGAGATTATCGTGTTCAAACTATAAATATGCTATAGGCTACTTTTGATTCCCAAATTATCGTGATGTTTACTGGGTCAGAAGTGACACCTGTAGACAACTGGCGGGGATAACTAATTAAATGACGATTGGTCAGTTAACGACCGGGGATGAAAAATGATTAAATTAAGTACTAAAATGGCTATTAAAAAATAGGGGTTGGTGATAAAAGGGTAAAAATTTAGGGTTGTATGTATTTTTAATGCCGCACTATAAAAAAATAAAAACAATTTTTTTTGTACAAAAAATAAAATTTAGGGGTGGACTACCCCTAACATTTACGGGGATGAAAAACAGATGTTGGCCGATTCTCATAGATACCGGATAAGCACAAAAAATTCATCAAAATTGGTCAAGCCGTTTCGGAGGAGTATGGCAACGAAAACTGTGACACGAGAATTTTATATATTAGAAGGTAGATTCGGTGTTAAACAACAAAGTGAGGCGTGCCGCTAGTTTTATACCGCATCTTCGCTTAACATCAGATAAAAAATAGAAACGGATATTTCTCACACAACACCATCTATGCCCAAACCAAAGAAAGCTTATACTATATAAGCCCGATAACTGATATAATACTTATACATAGAAAGACGCAGACACAGAATATATACTTGTATCCATCACCCAAACATTTACCCTGAGAGGAAATTGAACGACCCACGGCTTCGGAGACAGTCTTAATACCAACTAAGCCACTGTGACAGTCAAAGAAGAGGTGGCGGTTCAGTGTAAACCTGTTACAATACGTAGTCAAAAAAAGGAAAAGTCTGTGGAGAAAATCAAAACAAACCCCGTACCAGTCATCCTTATTACGCCCAAGCCATGTACCGTTCATACCGTTTAACCCTACAGGGCCTGCGGTACCCTAAAAGCAACAATGTATGCGAAATAGTTGCGAACCGGACTCGCCCGATGATAGCACAGGTCAGTGCGGGAACAGAGATTACACGGCCTGAATTCTGACCTATCGTCGATGCTTTCGTCCCGGATTTTTTCACCGGAAATGAAATTTTTACGAATGATTTTTGTGCGGGATCAAATGTGGCTTTTTCAACATGACAGATACTGTGATTGAGTATAGTGAAGGGTAAATGAAAATGAAATGAAAATTTGTCAAATCGCCATTAAGATACGTGTTAATTTGGCATACACATAATTGTTATTTAAATGTATGTAATGTTTCTACTAAAATGAAACTTTGACACCATAGAAAAATAGTTTTGACAGATGATTGCATTCATCTATAATTGTAAAAAACGCGCCGTTGCTTAGAAAAGTATTGCTATTTATACCAATGATTGCGGACACGATTTCTTCTGGTAGTGTTCGTACTCGTATATCATGGCTAGATATAAAGATGTGAAATGTTTACAAAATGCAATTTCCACATGCTGCTTTTCAGTATGTCAAATATTATTGTAGATTAATTTTATTGTTTATTTATTAGTACCTGGGTGACCGAGCTTTGCTCGGTTACTTAGATACCTACAGATTTTCTAAAAAAAAGAACTTAAAAAAAGAGAAAGGCGGCGGGCTGGATTCGAACCCGGACTACCATGTTACGACCGCCCAACTTCCCGACTGCGCTAAAATACTGTCGCGCAACGTCGCGAAATTTACTGTCGCATTCTAATGCCTATGTAACAGTTTTTCATTGTCTAAAAACGCGCATAAAACAGCGTTTTTTAATTAAACCTGGCTAGATCGATTTATCGTCCCCGAAACCCTCTGTATACATAATTTCATGAAAATCGTTCGAGCCGTTTCCGAGATTCAGATTCTATATATATACCTACAAGAATTACTCGTTTAAAGGTATAAGATGTCAAGCATCAACTTTTATTACGATGCTACAAAACACAGCAAAAAACACGTTCAATAAAAAGCAATTTTTGACGTGTTGTAAAGCATTTTAGTGGTTGCCTTTATAGCTCTGAGTTGTATCAACCAGACAACTTTAAGGATCACTGAAAGTGTTTTGTAATAATAGGTAGATATTAATAAGCCGGATCATTTCTACTTTTTTAGAACGTATAAATGCCCCGTGCTAACGACAATAATAACTTATTATTCGTTTCTATGCTTGTGTGTTTGGTATGGTGTGTTTAGAATTATGTCTTTCAGAAAGGGGGTCAGTAATTGATCAAAAATGGTTGTCAATCATTAAATAGTTTTAAACAGTACCTACTTCTATTTATTAATCTGTGAATGCTAAGATCAACTTACCTAAATTTAAAACGGCAAAGCAGTTCAAACAAAATTAGACGTTTAACCTTCGATAAAATGTTTTGTATATAAAAGTTGACTAATCCAATTATAAGTAAATTTAAAAAATAATACGAACAGACCGATATTCTTACCATTAAAATGCGACGATTAAAATTGCATATCATTTCTGCGAATTAATTAGATAAAACTTGTTATAAAGGTTAATTGTGCGGTGACCGAATTGAGCTCATTTGGCGCTTGATATAAGTGCGAATTTGCAAATCGAGATAAATTTGTAACTGACCTAGTCTTATTCTTTATGCGATGTACAAGGATGCTTTATCTGTAGTTTTTTTGGTTCTGACGCTGTGATGGTATCATGCTAACTGCATGTTTACTAAAAGATAACTTGGTTATAACTGCTACAAATTCAATTTTGTTAGTTTTTTTAAGGAAACATTTAATTTTGATATTGTATTTTGATGGCAAAGCTTAATCATTTCTTTTTCAGGTAAGTATGTATCTTTTAACACGTTTATGATTTTTATTTACTCATGTGAAACATAATTAATATATGGGTATGCATATTTTTAAATTATTATTTAGTTAAATTATTTTGTCGTATTATTAGAAATAAACAATAGTATATGAAGTCGGTTAAAACTGGTCAGTAAATATATAATAAATAATATATAATAGCTATGGTAGGAAAATTATATTTTATACAATCACGGTAATTTTGTTGTAGTAATGATGTGAAAAAACTAGTATTATACCAGAATGTTGTTCACTATGGATATAATTCTTGTAGATTGTAATTTCTACTATTACGGGTGAAATGAATTTCTGAACGTTTAAATATTTAGGAAAACATGATGTTATTAAGTCCATAAATAAAAGGAAAAATCCATACTATTACCATCCATATTATTATTATAAGTAATTATTACCAAAGCTCGAAATTTAGATGTTTTTATCATTATTTTGTGCCTCGGTGGGAATAATAACGTTTAAGTTTCTAATAAATAGGAATATTTTCTATTGCCCCAGCGGTGGGAACAAAAAGTGATTACGCTTACAGTGAACATAAAATTCTTAATATAACTACGTAAAAACTATCCAAGGATAAAATTAAATGGTGAATTGTTTAAACGGAGAAAAAACATTATTAGTAGCCTTTGTTTCGAACTAGATAATGTCCCTATTTATTCCCACTAATATTAAAATGTGAAGATTTAGGTATTTAATACTGGACCACCTGAGGGGATGAATCTGATATGGCAATTAGATTGTAGTCTAGAATAACACATAGTATGCTACTTGTTTTCCTGATATAAATATAGAATTGCTTGTGGAAGAGCCATTTACTAAATTGTAAACTAAAAAAATATAATGAATCAAATGAAGGTGGATTCAGATACGTACTACTGATAAAGTGAACCTATCCCAAAAAAAAAATAACATTTTTGATAAAAACATTTTATGGTCATGTTTATAGAAATAATTAAAATTCTATAAAATCAATATTGTAGAAGTGCAGAAATACTTGCACTCACGTCAAAGTGCTATTTATATAAACATGTAAAATGTAACGTAACTATGTATTAACTATAAATATTGGTTTCTAAACAGTCGTAATATAATCCTTCTAATATTATACTTAAATGGGAAAATTATATGTTTGAATAATTGTTACTCTTTCTAGCAGAGATCAAAGTTCTTTATTCATAAATGTACAATTTACACGTCAATTAATAAAAAATAATAATTATACAAGAACAAAATTAAAAATTTTGATTAACCCCCGACTACCTTAGATTTGTTATCTGTACAACGTTTTACTAGTCAAGCCCTTTCATTTGATACCCATATTAAAGGAGTTCGCCATTTTGCGGCCATCTTGGATTTGAAATTTGTTATAGTGCAATATATTCTACTAGTCAAACCCTTTCATTTGAGCCCCATATTGAGGTAGGTTGTAAAGAAATATTTTGTCCGCCATTTTGTGAAGGCGGCCATCTTGAATCGATATTTACCAAACATAGCTAAGAACATCCGCACGGATATTAACTTTCAAATTAAAAAAACCATATCGAAATCGGCTCATCCGTTTGAGCTCTACGGTGCCACAGACAGACACACACACACAGACAGACAAACAGACATCGACGTCAAACTTATAACACCCCTTTTTTTGGTCGGGGGTTAAAAACAAAAGAAAGAACATACAAATTGTATACATTTTCAAACTTTGAAACGACTACTTTACTGTATTACAATAATTATTGTACAGAAAACTGTCAAGCATTATACGAGTATAATGTCTTTATATGAATCTGAATATGATCTAGGTGAAATTTTGCTCCTGGCTGGATAATAGTCCAAAATAACATTTGTAATCTAATTTTAATCCCGGGAAAATAACGGGATACACGAATGAAACCATGGGATGCGGCAAGTTACGATAAAAAAATTATGCATGCAAATGTAAAGCAAGAATTGAATTCTTGTGGTCTCTGTCCTGACCTACTCTACAGTCGGACATGACACCCCATTGCTCATTGTTCCGTCTAGATATGTATCACGTTTGATCCCGACCGTTATTCTTTGCACGGTGGAACTGCATTCCGGGTTAGTCTACAAGCCGTGCTCTCATACGGCGTGAGATTGTGGGGAAACTCCGCTCGCTAAGGAAACAGGTGTTAAGGTCTGCAAATTGAAACTGCAGGAAGAACAATTTAGTATGGTGCAGCACAACATCGTACTTGTGTAGCTGCAAAGCCGTGGGTTGCAGGTTCGATTCTCACCCAGGATAAATAATTCTGTGATGAATAGAAGTATTTGTTTTGTGCTGTGTGTTCTATGTGCATTCTTGCACATACTTACATCATATTTACACATACATCTTGGAAGAATTATTTATATTAATACAAGTTATTAATCTCTGTACAAGAAAACGTAACTGTAGCATAATTTCGGATGAACTGGGTCTCTTGACTAGTTACTGTATTTCGTTCGTTTTTCTTATTGTTAATTTTTCTATTTGCCTTTAAAACATTTTAACATCAAACATTTTAAGGTAATTTATATTAATTTTGAAATAAATTCACAATTGTGGTTCTTTCACTGACATAGTTACGAGTATGTCTAAAGTTTCTTTAATTATGTTCTTTATTTAGACCGCAATATATCAATGAATTGTGAAGTCGTGGTGGTTTCCTCGCGAGGTTTTCCTTCGCCATTTTAAATTAGCGGCGTTACGCATATGACTACCCAAAGAGAATGGAGTGCATGGGATTCGAACCAAAGGCTACGGATTGGCAGTTGCCGTTCTCCCGGCTGGACTAGCCGAAGGCTCTACGCTAAATAAGAGCATTAATCAGTGCCCTTTAATCTGGACCACATTACAACTTGACAGCAGATATTCCAATGACAATAGTCATCGTTTTTAAATTAATTTAAGGCACGTGTTAGCCATTCACAATGGATCGAGCGGTCGGTGTCCGACATATCGACATACATAAGATTCAGGGCGATACGGTCGGTACATGTCGGCTGGTAATTGCTACGCGATATGTAAAAGAAAGGTGTTACACTATTTCAATTACATGATTTTAAATCTAAAGCAAAAAATAGTTACAGTTTATCACTCGATTTCTCAATGAGGAAGTTTTTGGTTCTTCGTCTGTATCACTCTTGACAGAGTGGTCGTGGTCATCACTTTAGGTGTTAGTGGCAAGCTTCACAAAACGTCGCCACTCCTCTCTGATGGCCGCGTTTCTTGTGCATTCATGTACTGATGATGAACCATTTACCACCGCTTTTATCTGGTCAGTCCACCTCATAGGCGATCTTCCTCGTGATCTGGTACCCTCAACCTTTCCTTGGACCACAAGTCGCTCAATAGCCATCTCCCCTCGGCGGCAAACATGCCCAAAAAAGATGAGAATACGAGATTGCACCAAAGGTGACAAACGCTGCTTGATTCCGAGTTCTGGAAGTATAGACTCATTGGTACGGAATTCAGTCCACTAGACTCCGAGCATTTTCCTTCAGCACTACAAATAAGTTTATGATAGGACGCCATAGAATAAATAAGTCACACAGAAAAAAATATGTGTGATTAATACACACGGCAGAATATCAAAAATTCATCGTAATTTATGTATATAGCAACTATCAGCGCCCAGCGGTTTTATCCGCGTAGTTCCAGTTTCCGTTTTTTTTCGGGATTAAAAGTAGCCTTCTAACTGTTCAGACGTTATGGCGTGTTTGAGCAACAAACATCCTAACATTGACATTTATAGTTTTACTAGTATGGTGAATAATATTATTATTGTGGATTGTATTAGGACATTAGCAGGATAAATGAGGAGTAATAAATTAAAGTTATTAAGATTGAATCCGTCTCGTTCGGGTACACTCCCGAGTTCACCCGATGGAGCCTTTCACATCCGAGCGTGACGATCGTCACAGCCTACGAAAAAATCTTTGTGCGGTGCGTCAAAAGAAGTGTTCACTTCATCGATATAACTAAAGAAACGTTTTTAAGAGTTCGATGGTTCACTTCAAAAATGTAAAAGTAAATATTCGTATTCATCACACAAATAAAAAGGAATTTCCTAGTAAACTCCAGCTGCTAATTGGTACACGATAATAAGTCGCTCATTCATTAATTGCCGAAACGGTAGACAACAGAGGGCTTATTCAGTGACGAGGAAAGAGTGAATGATGTCATTTATAGAGGTAGTGTAGGTACCTACTTATGGAATGAGAATGGATTGTTTTTTGCCTTCTCCGAACAAGTCGTCTGGCGGGGAATCCGGAAGTAGGTATGAGTAGGTAGGTATCTTATCTGGTTCATATAAAACGGTAAACGTTATGTATAACGTTCCTTTTTAGGGTTCTGTAAAACGAAAAAAAGGGAACCCTTGTGGATTCCTCATGTCTGTCTGTCCGTCCGGATGCGCAAGTAGATGTACTCTGTGAACCGCATTAACAGTTTTACACAAAAATATTAAGAAAAAATAATACATTTTGGAGTTGCTCCATACTTAGAACTGAAACTCAATTTTTTTTCATCAAACTCTTAGGTACTTGTGGCGTGTCTATGGATAGGTCTTCAAAAATAATGTTGAGGTTTCTACAAAGAGTTTACATATACTACGTATAGAGTTGGTACCAATTTGAAGTGGGACTGGGCAGGACATGTTTGCAGCATGTCGCATGATCATTGGGCCAAAACGACCACGCAGTGGAAGCCAAATCGCAAACGACGACGCGGCAGACCACTGTTGCCATAGCAAGTATGCACGTCATCTGCTTACGATCACATCTGCGATTGGTACAAAGGAACTGGAAAAACATGATCTATTTACTTATTCTCTATCTAAAGGTTTCAAATATCATTTATATCTATACCGAATAATTTGGGCGAGAGACACTTCCAAAGTGGTAAATGTGTGTACCCGCCCTGTAACTTCTAAAATAAGGGAATGGTAAAAAAAATGATGCCATGCAAACTTCCGCCAAAATTGGTTTGAACTCGATCTAGTAAGTAGTTTTTTTAGTACGTCACTACTATTATTAAAACATCGATCAAAGCTACAGCAAAATCTAAGAACTTATGTATTATGGTCCGACTCGCTCTTGGTCGCTTTTATTTGTCATTAAATCTAATCAAACTGCCGGAGTGAGAGGTAATGGGTCGTCATGTCTTCGTAAAATTTATACAATGAAGTGACGTCACTAGTGTTTGTTAGTCATTTGTAGTATTATTGATTTCAAAATTTGCTGAACTGCACTTTGTAAGCAGCAATACTCTCAAATTATATATTTACTTAATGCCAGCCCCGGCTTCGCCCGTGGTACATATATAGCTCTCAGCGGGATCCCGTACATATCCAACGTGAAAGAATGACTGAAATCGGTTCAGTAATTCCTGAGAATATCGCTTTCAAACAAAAAATCTCTTCAGCTACCTGCTACGCCACCTGTCGGAAATTGGTCGTACAAACTCAGATTTAGAAACAAATTTCAGGTTTATATTCAATGACGCAATCTGGGACATTGGCAAAATTACGGTGACATTACCGAATGGATGCCAAAAGAAAAAGTTGAAGTTGACGCAATCTTAGACACATGATGCTGTCATCTTTGACACGCTACGAAAACTCTCAAAAAGGAATGTTTTTTCCCCGTTTTTGTTACATTCTTGATTCATGCTCCGCTTCTATTGATAGTAGCGTTATGTTCTATAGCCTTCCTCGATAAATGGATTATCGAACAGAAAAAGAATCTTTCAATTCGGACCAGTACTTCCCGAGATCCTAGCGTTCAAACAAACAAACTCTTCAGCTTTATAATATTAGTATAGATTTGCTTCATTTTTAACCGATTTCAAAAAAGGAGTAGGTTTTAGGAGGTGATAGCTCCGGCCACTTGTGAATCTATTTTGATAATTTTTTTTTTAGTTGGCAAGTTGGTATATCATACTTCAGAATGCAAATCCACTTGTGACAGATAAGTAGTTTTTTTACATATTTTTTTTTTATTGTTCATGAATAATAAAACTAGGTAATATACTTTTTACTCAAATATAATTTTTATTGTATAAATTATAAATTCTTAATAAATTATAATCATTAACTTATTAAATACATTGTTAAACGAATTATATAAAATTTAGCTAAACCACTTGAAATATAATGTAAAACAAATTAAAACTTCTAAATCTCACCTTCTACGTCACGTCTATTACATCTCTTAAAGAAATTTGATAAGCCAATATCAATAATTTGACATTTATTTTGAAAACACCTTATTGATGAATATTAATCTTAACAAATAAATCTTAACGTGTCACATTTTTTGTCCGCGATGTCCTTCTAAACTACTTAATCGATTTTAATCAAATTTGCACACTATATGCAGTTTGATTCAACTTGAACGATATGATAAGTCTTTGTTTCGATTAATAGTCTTTATAGGACAATATCCAAGCGAAGCCGGAACGGACCTCTACTACTACAAAAAATAGTATTTTGATATTCTATCTAGCCTATACGATGTCATAATGACACGTGTCCCAAAATGAGAACTAACCAACCAGGGTTGCCGATGCCCGATATCCCGATGGCCACGCCCTCGTGACAATGTCATCCAAGTGTCATTATTTCGCGATACGCCAATTTGGCCAAATATTCAAATGTTACCAGTGTCATGCCACTTCCAAACGAACAAACGATATTAACAAGAATAACTAAAAATGCAGATGCAAACGTTTCCGGATTCCCCGACGCATGACGCGCGAGACAGATCTATTTACAGCGGCCAAATCGCTGACAACGACCACGAAATTACCAGTTTGATATTTTCTGTGCTTGTTTATTAATCCGAAAAAGGCGTGATATTATTACAATCTTATGTTAGATTTTTAGAGTAAAAGTCATCAATTATCAATAGCCCACTAAATGTTCCCACTGCTGGGACCTTCTCTCGCAAGGAGAGAGTTAAGGCCATAATCCACCACGAACCATCCACCACCACTGGTGGATGACACATGACTTCGAAAGGTTCTAGGTACATGTCGGTTTCCTCACTATGTTTTCCTCCACCGTTTTAAGTTAACGGCATTACGCATATGACTTCGAAAAGACAGTGGTGCGTGTGGGGTTTGGACCCGGGGTCTCCGGTTCGGTAGGCGCCGTTCTCCCGACTAGACCAGCCGTAACTTAGAGAGTAAAAGTAAAGCAATTAAATTAATTTAAGAATTTAGATTGACAACTGTTGGATCTTTCTCTTACAAATGTTCAAAAGGAATGCCAGTCACCGTTTCTTCGTCTACTCAAAGCCCCAACCCCTCCAAAACTCTTTTTGAGATGGCGGGTAGAAGTAGATGATTCTGCACCGGCGCCATCTATACAAAGTTTTACCAGTAATATCCATTTATTTAAATAACCAGATACTTATCTATACTAATATTATAAAGCTGAAGAGTTTGTTTGTTTGTTTGCTTGAACGCTAGGATCTCGGGAAGTACTGGTTCGAATTTAAAGATTATTTTTCTATTGGATAGTCCATTTATCGAAGAAGGCTATAATAGGCTATAGAATATAAACCTTTGCTCATCAAATTTGTTTCTAAATCTGAGTTGGTACGACCCATTTCCGACAGGTGGCGTAGCAGGTAGCTACTATAGAGGTTTTTTGTTTGAAAGCGATATTTTCAGGAATGACTGAACCGATTTCAGTCATTCTTTCACCGTTGGATATGTACGGAAACCTGATGAGTGCTATATAATGGACCACGGGCGAAGCCACGGCGGATATCTAGTTATTTTATATAACACAAACATATTTAGACTTAAATGCCTGTATTAATTATAATGCTATAACCGAAATATACTACAAACTACAACCGGTAGAGGTGACAACACATAAATATATACTAACAACTTCAGTAACACCAAAAAGTGCGCAACGCGACTACAAAAGTTCTCACCACAATAATCTCAACATCATATGTACAATTAGTAGGGGAGCCCAAGAGGGGATTTCGGGATTCACTCCAGCGCGGCAGATTAATATACAGTTGGAAACCTTGTACCCGGTAAAGTGGCTCAACCGAACATGAGCCTCATATCAAAGGTCGGTTGCGGTCTATTTGGACTGAATGTTATATTGTACTAAAACCGTAATGAACAAATCTTAAAATGACCTTTTCCCATAATGACTGATTTTTGAAATGTACTTATTCTAGTATGCCGGAAAAAAAACTGTCAAATTGAAGTACAGTTAGTAACATTTTTTAAAAGCTTAAAATAAAATAAAATAAAAATTTTTACAACAAAAAAGACAAATTCTATTCTTAATTTTAATATAACTATGATGCACCGGATGATAGTTGATGAAAATGTAGTGATAAAAATTAAAACTGATGCAAATATATATGGTGTAATTAATTAACCAGATAAGAAAACTCTTTCTTAAAAGCCACAAAAATATACTTAAGAACGTTATAATCTAGATATTTCAATTAATGCTTCGCTTAGGACGATATCTTGCAACCAACCGTGCAAATTGACTAAACAATAAATGAAATAGAACCTAAACATAAAAATGTTTATATTACTACCGTCCTGCTTCAGCTTCGCTCGAATATTGTCATATAGGTAAAGACTATTTATTGAAATCAAAACTATCCTAACTTTCAAGTTGGTTTTGATTAAAATCTGTTAAAATACTTAGGAGTCTATCGCAGGCAAACAAATAATTTATGTATGGTACTTACTATATAAATAAGATAACACCCATTTTGCGGGTATAAAAATATTCAAAATTACCGTCGGATAAACTTTTTAGCCATAGATTATTTTAACCGACTTCATTTTAAAGTATAGAGCAGCCTTTCTCAAAGTGGGCGATACGCCCCATTGTGCGCGCTGCAGGCCTAAAGGGCGGTAAGAGACCCAGGAAAAAATGAGGGGTTGTGTAGAGGCTTGAAATCCGTTGTGTACTACCTACAGGGTTCATGTCTCAAGTTAACTCTTGCGAGCTATAGTAAGTAAGTTTCGTTTAGAATTAATGTTGAATCCCCACTAATATAGCTCACAATAATTTATTGAATTTGAAATTATAGTGGTTTTTAAGCATGTGAAAAATGGGGACGCAAAAATATAAATTCTCAAAGTGGGCAACAGACAAAATAAGTTTGGGGACCCCTGGTAGAGAGTGACGAGACGGCAGGACATGTGCCTGATGGTAGGCAACATGCCTGCCACATAACAGCACAGTGTCACGCAGCTGTTGGAACATTAAGTTCAAATCATTACTCGTACCTAGAACTCCAGTGCGTTCGTCACCCAAAGATCTAAGATCAGAAATAATATGGCGAAGAAGAGAAGATACTGCGACGCTAATTGGTAGAAAATGTGTTGAGAACACGAGCAGGACATTTTTGGTGATGGTACTTTGATGAAACAATCATAGTTTTCTTGTCAGTGTATTGACCAGAGTATAACATACACTAGCATGAAGTACTGATGTTGCATCTGATTGTACATGTCCCGTCAGACATAATGATTATCGGACATTAGACATAAAAGACATTTCGAAAATCAGTCATTATGGGAAAAGGTCATTTTAAGATTTGTTCATTACGGTTTTAGTACAATATAACATTCAGTCCAAATAGACCGCAACCCAAAGGTCAATTAGGAAAAAAAAATAATTTATCATCATTATTCTCGAGCCCGTCAGATTAAGATAGGGTAAGTTAATTACATGCTAAGAAGTGTATATTCCACTAATCTGTCAATTTGAGAGTGACACAAAGAAAGGGGAGGGCTACAAAGTTATTAAAAAAACATTTCTACATTCTCGAGTGTGGTTATTTTATTTTAAAGGAAATAATTCAAGGATAAAGAAAAATATAAAATCCAAGGATTCCACAAGCCGAAGTAACAAAAATTCATCGCTAATTAGCTCTAAAGCTGATTTTTCATATTTGAAATTCTATAGCCACGCCCCCACAAAGGAAAAGGTAACATTATTCAACATTTTTTTCTTCTTATTACCTAAGCTTTTCAATCCAATAGGTCTCTATGACGCTCGAGTAACTCCCCGTTTAGCATCGTGGGCTCCCCTACCAAATAGACAGTAGTCCGTCATCCAAAATCTGAGAAACTCATACAGACCGCCCACCTTCACCGATAAACGTGCGTTTATTTTGTTTACCCCGCACTAACCATCGGTTAACGATACAACATCGAGACTGTTAAACCGGTCGTTACCGGCGCTGGTTTGATGTCTACACTGGCAGGACAAACAAACGTTATGGCTGTTTTGTTTGATTGGATGGATTTCATTTATATATGTTACTAGACACGAGTCGCGGTTTCACCCGGTCAGTTCCCGTTCCCGTTATTTTGCAGGGTAAATCGGCCGTGGGTTTACTATAGCTATCTCTATCAATTCAGGCGAAGAGAAAAGAGAGTGCAGTATCAAAGGTAAGACAGTTTTAGTTAGGCGGTAGACCCTCCGATTGAATTGTGTTGGACGTTTGAATTCAGTGAGATAATATTCTGAGATAGCACATAGGCTAGTTTTTAAGCTATTGCATAGCTTTTATCGCGGGCCTGGGGACCGAATTTTAGTGATCGTGCATCTCTTTCTTATGTTCACAAGAAAGAGGGATGGAAGATCGTAACGCCGTCCTCCCCATTCGGTCATTCGACTTTGAATCTTATTTGTATAAGCTTTACAGACTAAATGCTCTTAGCAGTATTGCCAACTTAACGGATTTCCCGATATTTTTTAAGGTAAACAAATGTCACTCTTCACAATAAAAACAATTCCGAAAATTTTTTAACATACCTATTGCTTTTGTTGATAAAAATACATGCAACATGCAATAGCTTTATCGCGGCAGTCCCCGAGTGTCACACTTCTTTTTTTTTTACTTTTGTGGGTGGGTTTACACTTCTTGACCGCCATCTCGCCTGATGTTAAACGATGATGGTCTACAATGGAGCGTGTTTACCTAGAAGAAACCGGCTCACTCTCGATTTGAAGACACAAAGATTGTAACTATCGGGAAAATCACACTCAGGCAACGTTTTCCACAGCCTTACGTTCTTATCAGAAAAGTAGAGTGAAATCTCTTCGTGTCATTGGAACATCAACCATGAAACGATGTCCGGGAAAATAATGCGGGAAAATCCGCGGAGCACTGATAGTTACAAATATGTGCCAACTTTTGTGAAGATGAAGGAACAGACATTATGCCATTGGATTTTTAAGGTAAAATACATTTCAGGGTCTTCTTCAAAATCAAAACAGTTCTTTTATTTTTCTTGATTACTTGATTATGAATGGGCAGCTTATTTTAACTTTGTCTATTTAAAATTCTTCTAAATCTCGCTGGTTCTTTTAGTAAATTTCTAACCGGCTTGAGAAAAGTTCTCAATTGGATTGTTTTTTTTCATATGTACGCGATAGCTCCGCAAATTTTGATTATTCTTTTTTGTTTGGTTGAAAATACTTCAGAAGTGGTACCGTATAAGTTTTATAGAAATCGGTCAGACGGTTTTTAAAATATCAATTAAAAACTCATTTATTAATCTGGTCGACTTCATAGACATTAGCTTCAATTTTTTGAAATTTAGTCAATTGTCTGAGTTTAATTTCAAATTGAAGTTGGGTGTTTGGAGTAAATTCAATGGGGCGTTTACAAGACGCAAAAATACCTGTAAAATACAGTTCCCGATTTCACCATGGGTGGCGCCAATGTTTTATTTTGTTAGAAAAATTTCACAAAAACTAACAATTGCGCCACAATTGGGAAAATTTAGAACTATTTTTGACAAGTTAATTTGCGTCTGGAAACCGCCTCATTATACTATATCGCACATATTTTTCTAAGTCACATCCACACTATTATCAGCCATTGCATTTTTTTTCATGCGCTCAAATCAGCGCGCGATAAGCGTAGGTGATGAAACAGCCTATAAAAAAGTGTTACGTCTTGACACTCGCCCCAGTTTGGAGACTGATATGCGATAACTGGCAATGGCGTAGCGTAGCCAGGTACTTTCGGGCTACGCAGATTGTCTGGTTTACGCCGAAAGGATTACTATAAAGGATAAATAAACATAAATAAAAACAATTAAGCCTAAAGGATAAATAAACATTTATTAACAAGCAGCGCCCTGTGGTTGTACTCCCGTAATTATCGTTACTTTCCCGTGATTAAAAGTCGCCTGTTTGTTATTCCAGATTAATTTATTCATGTTCAAATTTTCAGCCTGATCCGTTCATACGTGATTGAGTAACAAATATTAAAATTTTCGCGTTTATAATATTGGAAGAAGTAGGCTTCTATCGTTTTAAATAGTTACGAAAATAGTTACGTTAAGAAGTACAGAGGGTCTACCGCCTAACTAAAACTGTCTTAGCTTTGATACTGCTCGCTGTTTTCTTTTCGCTTGAAATTATAGAGACAGCAATAGCAAACCCAAACCCGATTTACTTAGGCGGTAGAGGAGCAGGTAAGATATTAATCACATTTACCGGTAGTTGTAAATAAGGTAGACAAGATATAAATATAATAAAACAAATACGAGTACTAGTAGATTATAATTTATTTAAAAGTAGCGTCTCGCCCCAGCTTCGCACGGGTGCAATTCTGATACTAAGTATGAGTAGTAATAAAAATGGTTAATGTGGATTCCTAATATATTCCTAAGAGGTAGACATATACTTACTATGAACTTTTTTGTAGACTTTTTGAAGGAGTACAATATTGCTGTACATTATTTTGATCTAGCTCACATAGGGTTCAGCCAGCGTTTGCAGTGTAAGAGTTTATTTATGAAATTACATTAGAAACCATTAAAATTGTCCATGTTTCTCTGCTATTTTATGCTCGTATTATACATAGTAACTGGCTGACCTAGCTTTGCTCGGTTAATTTGATACATACTGATTTTCACAAAAAAAAATTACATGAATAAAGAAAGGCGGCCGGTTGGATTCGAACCCGGACCTACCATATTATGACCGCCCATCTTACCGACTGAGCTAATATATAGTCGCGCGGCGTCGCGAAATTTACCGTAACATTCTAATCTTTATGTAACAGATTTTCATTGTCTAAAAACGCGCATAAAACGGCGTTTTTTTTTTAATAAAACCTGGCTAGATCGATTTATCGTCCCCGAAACCCCCTGTGTACATAATTTCATGACAATCGTTCGAGTCGTTTCCGAGATTCAGATTCTATATATATATATACTTACAAGAATTGCTCGTTTAAAGGTGTAAGATAAACCTTCCTCTTGTATAGTCCATCTATTAAAAATACCAGCATCAAAATATGTATAGTTGTTTTAAAGATCTACGCATATAAATATGGACGGAGAGAAGTGACTTTGTTTTATGCTATGTAGTACGTATTTATTGGAGTCGGTTGAATTGAAGTGAATTGAAGTCTGTTTTTTGTTGTTTTGGAATAAAATTGCTTATTTGTAATGGTAGTTGATTTGCATCCGGAGTTAAATATCACCTTTGTCAGTTATTCTACCGCCAAGCACTAATGTACAAACAAGTTCCGTTTGAAAGGTAACGTTTCTTCAGAAATTAATTAAATTAAATTAAATAGTCTCTTTTACTGTGAGAGCTATCACGTTGTGGAATGAGCTTCCGTTAGAAGTAAAGCGTGCCCAGTCGTTGGATGTTTTCAAGCTTCGTGTTAAAGAGTTCTATCTAAATTCTTAGTTGCTACTACGAGTATCCTTTTAGTTGTGATGTGTATACCAGTTCTGGTACTTATTCATTATCTATACTAATATTATAAAGAGGAAAGATTTGTTTGTTTATTTGTAATGAATAGGCTCCAAAACTACTGGACCGATTTCAAAAATTCTTTCACCTTTGGAAAGCTACATTATCCCCGAGTAACATAGGCTATATTATATTTAAAAAATTAGAATCCTTACTAAAACTCCAATAATGTAACATAAGGTGTAAAAAAAGACCTGAAAAATTCCTTACGTCGCGTGCGCTGCGAAAACTATTGATGATAGAACAAAATCATTTACTACGACTTTGCAGAACTCATCATTATCTACAAAAAGTGTCGCGAGTCAATGTAATAAAATAAAGTGCCGCGCGGCTCACTCGCGCGATCGGCTCCCTACGCAGCGGTCGTGTGCGTGATCGTATGATTTTAGCTTGAAAATTTTTTGAATTCGCTTTAAATTCGTTTCGTAGGTAAATAAGTATATGATAATAAATATTATATTTTAATGTAACTTTTCAAACTGCTTATAGTAGTATTTTATGGGTATTCATTCCTGTTCAAAATTTAAGCAAAAATTTAGTAAAAGTTAGTTTTCTACGCCCATATTTTTAATTTTCTTTCAATAAATACCTACTACTTACCTGATAATAAATATTATGTTTTAATTATTCAAACAGCTTAGTACTTCATATAGTTCAATAAGCAAACATTTAGTAAAAGCCTGTTTAATTATTTATTTCCTTCTATTTTTCATTTTATAATGCCCTAAAATGCCAAAAGATCAAGATATCAACTTTCTAAACATAGTTCCCAGGCGAGGGCAATAAAAATACGGCGTAATGAGGAATCTTCATCAGAAACTGAAAATCGCCTTGCAAGTCGGAGAGAATACGCGTCGCAATCGCGTGCTACAGAGTCAAGTATCGAGCGTTCGCAGCGGCTTGCTGAACAAAATTTTATCACTGGCCCAGCAGCTGGTCAACTAGCTCATATACCGAGGATACCGATGATTCCAACTGATCTGCCAATCCCTTTGAAACGACTTCAGTTTCCGGTGAAATCATCTTTCGCGTTAACTATTAACAAGTCCCAGGGCCAAACCTTCGAATTATTAGGGATCGACCTACGAAAAGAATGTTTCAACTCATGGCCAACGGTATGTTGGCCCACGTGTCGAGCTCCTGAAAATCAATTTATTTTGCTGCCACAAAATAAAACTACTTCAAATATCGTTTACAGGGAAGCTCTGACTCACTAAAACTAATGGCTTTTTTTTTGTAAATAATATTATAAATGTATAAAATTTTAAAATACAAAAAAAACATAAATATAAAAATAAACATAAAAAAAATTCAAACTCCCTTTATAATTTTACTTTTTTTTTAAATCCGATACAAAAAAAGGGTGTGTGTGTGTATGTACCCGTGCGAAGCCGGGGCGGGCCACTAGTCTTAATTATAAGTAAGTATATGTAGTATTTCAATGGTGTATTTATTTATTTTTATTCTATTAATAATTGATATGTATGTATATGTATTCTGTAGGCATTCTTAATGTAAGTAGTTTATTTTGAAGTGTAGTTATTAGTTGCTTGCTGTAATAATTTGTTGTCTTTTTTTATTTTCATTTACAAACATGTTAAGGGCCGCGTTGTTGTTTAAAATCCTATCCATGCACGGTTGCCTGGAAGAGATTGATCTGAGCAATAAGGCCGACAATTAAAATGTCATGCTTGTGTAATAGTTCTAAGTCTCTTTTGTATTTCTTTCCTTTTCTGTTGTGGCTTTTAATAAAGAGTTTTCTTATCTTATCTTCTTATCTTATAGTTTATTTCCATAAAATACAATAGTTACAGCATTTTTAACATATAGTAAATTCCTTGGTAATACGGTATTTGACAATGTTGAAAATGTAGCATAAATTATGATAATCTTACTAGATCACACATTAAATAAACATATTTCACTCTATTTTCGGAGATATAGTGTGTACTTTTTGTGAAATAAGCCAATGAAAATTTTAAAAATACTGAATTTTTATCTTCGACGTAAACGCACTGTTAAGGATGACAACGCTGTTGACATCACACGCCAGTAAATATGCCATCTATAGCAAACGGTTTCTTTGAAAACAGTGATTTATTTACTGGCATGTGATGTCACGCGCGTTACATGATCAGACACAGCGTTTTTGGCAGGCTTTTCGAACTTTATACTTTAAACATTTATTTTTAATGTAAAAAACAGTGGCTCTTGCGGAAATATTCATGTGGTATGTATATTATGTAATCAAAAATCATTTAAACGGTTTTAAAAATTTAGTCAAATACCGTATTAACATATGTCGCATTGAGGCAAAGAGATGTTATGGGGGTAGGCAGTACAAACTGCCAAGCGGTTTTTTTTGTTTCTTCATCTTCAAGTAACTGCATGGCACGGTACGTGTTGCTTACTATCGGATGTATGTCCTGCTCGTCCCGTCTCTGTATTTAAAAAAAATACTATTGCTACTTTGCTTTGATATTGCGATTTCATGTTTATTACCATGTTAAGAATTGTTCAAAATTATGAATAGAACTCGACTCTTTCGGGCTGCAAAACGAATCTGCGTAATCCTGTAATTTAATTTTGTTTATTTAAAGAAACAAGGAAAAACAGATTTTTAACAAATGGAACAACGTACGATATTACGCCAAATTGCGTATTTAGTCGTAATATCATCAAACCAAAGCCATATTGGAGTCGTAATTTGAATAACAATATTTTACTTTTTAAAGTTTTATACTTTTTGGCGTATTAGGGAAAAATTATGAGAATGCATTTTTACGATACGGGCGACAGCGTCGATTTAAATCAATAGATGTGCCCTGAGCACCTTGAAATTGCTAAGAAACTGCGTCTGCGTGTGTAAAATAAGCGGTTCACACACCACCAATCTACTAACTTGACTCCTAGAATCGCCAGCGGCGGGGTATGCTGTCGTTCTACTTATTTTGGTGGTTGAAAATGAATATTCCGGTTCAGCTTTTACTACAACCGACTAGAATGGAAAGAGTGAGCTCACTTTTCCCAATGATGACATAATTCCGTGCGCCTAAAGTTTGGGAGGGCATTGAAGTTACATCGATGGCGTACAGCGTCACGAAAAGTACGCAAATTGATGTGGAAATTGTACATTTATCATCAAACTCTTAAAACGCAGAAGCGGCAAACGCACTTCTACTATGGCGATGCAAAATCAGGTGACGTCTCCTGATTTAGTCTCAGTCGCAACAAGGAGTTATGTACGTTCGCTGACAATTGTGTACGTTCGCTGACAATTCAGTTTTCAAATTTTTCAAACAAATTTTCGCCACGTTATGTTGTCTTTAGATTATAGCATACCTCATCTTCGTTTCTTTAATTATATCGATGACATTTATCAATGAAGAACTTTGAATTTGACTTTTGACATGTCCCTGATGGTTAGAAACAAATCTGTCATAGTGTCACGCTGAAATTGAATCCAGGAGAGACCTAATTATGAGCTAGCACTGCACCGCGGTCGTCACCCAGTATATAATGTTTCCAGAGAAATTACAGTGCTTAGAGATATAAGATCATAGATCTCTGGGTGACGAGCGCAGTGCAGTGCTAGGTAATGATTTGGCCTCTTCATGTTCCAATAGCTGCGTGTCACTGTGCTGTTATGTGGCAGGCATGTTGCTTACCATCAGGCACATGTCATAATCGTCCCGTCACTTTTTATAAAAAAAATATAATAAAAAATAATAATAAGATAACTAATCTCTAAGCCCTGTAATATCTCTGGAGACATTGCCCTTCAAACTGGAACATAGTGATGTTTGGGAATTACTGCTTGGTGGTAGAATAACTAGCAAAACATACTCAATTCCATTGAAATACTCTTTTGTCTACCTATATACTTATAGGTTACCATAAACCGTTCCGGTACTATAAGACACCATGATATTGGCTCACATGTCATATTAAATAAGTTATACCGCGAACGTGGGTAAATGAAATGAATTCGTATAGGACCATGGAGATTATAAGACCTCCCTGATTCTAATTTATTTTACAGGAAAATACAACTAAGTTGGGGGAGATATATTAAATTTCGTGCAGACGAATGGAATAACGTGAAATGCTTCGGTAAAAATGTGTGTAATTGAAAATCGTTTAATGTAAGTTTTATCGAAGTGCAAAACTTAGTTTTATCTCTTTCACTCATTTGGAATTCTGCACTCGTTTGAGAAAGACAGGCGAAATTGTTTCTCGTTAACTTCGCGGTTATTAATGATGAGCTTAGTAGTTCTGTTGTCTGCAGTAATGTACTTGACGCCTCCTAGCTCAATTATTACAAACTGTTTGCAGGACATGTGCCTGATGGTAAGCAGCATACCCTTATCAGCACAGTACCGGTATTGAATCATGAAGAATCCAAATCATAACCTAGCACTGCACTGCGCTCGTCACCCGGACATATAAGGTGTTTTAATTCTTAGCACAGTCATTTCTCTGGTAACATTGACCTTCAAACCGACTATATTGGCTGATTGACCACAGAAAAAAATGGAGTGATGATTTACGGAAGACAGCCTGTGGCGTTCGAAAACTTAACACCAATAATAGGGCTGATTGGACAGGTCTATAGAGCACTATGAGGCTGATAATGATAATGACATTAAGCTTTTATACCTGAAGTACTAGACCGATTGAAATAAAATTTGGTATAGACTTTGTCTGGAGCCTGAGAAAGGACATGGACTATTTTTTAAAGTGAAAATGTAAGAAAATGTAACCACATATTTTTTTTAATTTCTCTGTTTTACTTCTAATCTTAAAAAGTCTTAAGTTTTCGTGCGTTTACATTTCAACTAGTTTTGCTGATAAGAGTTTGTAAATTGTATTTATGTCAAATATTGTTATTGACTATAGTTAAGCCCTGTTTCAGTATTAGAGGTCGTAAAGTGCGGTATGTCGTATTTCGCCACAACATCCGGTGCAGTTTACGATGCAACGAGCTTCATTGTTCCCATCCGCGGCGTTTGCGGCCGATAACCGTATCGATTGCCTGATAACGATTATGACGAGTATTTGGATGTGTCGTAAACCTGGTTTATCCTGATTTTATGTTGTCAACCAATGATGTTGTGTCGTATGGACGCAACCTATCAAACAAAAGTCACGAATAAAGTGTCCTTATGTCATCTATTCGTTAGATGCATATAGATCATTTTAATCTCAGTCATTATTATTACAGAGGCAATCCATTAAACACAAGTCAAAACAAGTACACTCCGCGAGGTATAAGCTGAGCTTTGCATTAGTGTGAGTGATCACCAATCAGGCAGGAGCTTGAAATTTTGTCCGCGAGGTATAGGCTGAGCTTTGCATTAGTGTGAGTGATCACCAATCAGGCAGGAGCTTGAAATTTTGTCCGCGAGGTATAGGCTGAGCTTTGCATTAGTGTGAGTGATCACCAATCAGGCAGGAGCGCGGCGAGACAGAATGGCGCCGCGCCTAAGGCCGGTTGTCACACCTACACTATCCATGTACACTCACACAAATGCAAAGCTCAGCTTTTGCCTCGCGGAGTGTAACACAATAAATTGTATTACTGGTCAAACAGAGAGTCAAATAGTCAATATCTTATAGATTAGTTATTATAATCTCAAAAGTTTAAAATACAGCTCTATTTCCTGGCAGTGAAACTGAGTTTTGGATTGAAAAGATTAGACATTTACTCGTAAGCGTGAAGTCTAAGAAATAGATGTTCTTTGAATTAGCCGGGTTTGATTTTGTGTTTTTGTTCAGAATTGCTTATGAATTGCTTTTTTAGAATTATAACTCTTTGAATTGACGAAATATTGATGCACTTAATAAAATATGATACACGATCAGCCACCTTTTTTCGCTATTCTAGAGTAGTTCTTTCACGGCGAAACACCATTGAAGGAGAAGGTACGCAATACGTCCAGTACAGCTCTAGATCAATTAACGGCTGTCGTAAATGAGTTCTAAACTCGTCGTTTTGATACTCTTTTGGCGAGGACGTTTTTGAATGTTAACGTTAAATCCTTAGTTTTAACATCATTGTTGTCAACTTTACTCGACTACGTTCGCCAAAAGCCTTCGGTTCCCTTTCACGTAAAACACTTCAAAGTCGTGAACATCGCGGCTAACGATGATCGCTAATTAGGACTTCGCCGGTATTTAACGGATACATTTCAGAAAGTATGCAGCAGACCTGAAGTATTACAATGTAAACATTCAGTCCCAGATTAATACATCTTCATTATTCTGCCAGTAGCAGTGACTCATGCAATCTGGGAATTTGTTAATATCGCCGTAAAGTTGCTAGCTTATTATTTTTTTTTTTTATTGGCTACATTTCGAAACGTATGATGATTACCGATACAAAAAATAAAAGTGGTCAAGTGCAAGCCGGGCTCGCCCATGAAGGCTTCCGTAGCAGCAAGTAACAAAAGACAAAAGTTCTTGTTTTTCGTTGTTACTTTAATCAGTGTTTTAACAATAGTCAATTTATGACGTATTAAAATAAAACTACTTACTAGATATCATTCAAACCAATTTTCGTTGATAGCTTACATGGTAACGCACATCATGCACTTTTTTTATTTTTGTCATTCTCTTATTTTAGAAGTTACAGGGGGTGGGGACACTTTTTACCACTTTGGAAGAGTCCTTCGCGCAAACTATTCAGTTTAGAAAAAAAGTATGTTAGAAACCTCAATATCATTTGTGATGACCTATTTATAAATAACCCACACGTATGGTATTAATAAAAAAAAATTGAGTTTCAATTCTATGTATGGGACACCCCTAAACATTTTTGTTTTTTTTCTATTTTTTGTATCAAAATCTTAATGCGGTTCACAGATTTACATCTACTTACCAAGTTTCAATAGTATAGCTTTTATAGTTTCGGAGAAAAGTGGCTGTGACATACGGACGGACAGACAGACAGACATGACGAATCTAGAAGGGTCCCGTATTTTGCCAATTGGCTACGGAACCCTAAAAATTACTGTCATAGGGACTGCCGATAAAAATAAAAACTTGTAATTTAGAATTTAGTAGTACTAGTAGTACCGCACCGATTATTTTTTTTAAATAAAGAGTGACGAGACGATCAGGACATGTGCCTGATGGTAAGCAACATGCCTGACACATAACAGCACAGTGACACGCAGCTATTGGAACATGAAGAGTCCAAATTATTACCTCGCACTGCACTGCGCTCGTCACCCAGAGATCTAAGATCTTATATCTCTAAGCCCTGTAATTTCTCTGGAAACATTGCCCTTCAAACCGGAACACAGTAATGTTTGCACATTACTGCTTGGCGGTAGAATAACTGGCAAAGGTGTGGTACTTCCCCAGGCGGACTCTGCGTTTTGTAGTGGTAAACCTCTGGAAGAGTTACTACAAACGATAATTGGTCGACCTTGAACGACGGCACGGGTTACTAGTACCTACTTTGTAATATTTCCAAGAAATATACAGGAAATAGAATGTTGCTAGCAATAAACTATGATTGTTTAATAATTAAAAATAGAATAAGCCAATAACCGCCGATGTTCCTCTCTACGTCTCTAATACTCAACGTATTGTGTAAATTATAAATAATGTCCTTTGGCATTTTTGAAGTAAAAACTTCTTATTCTAAGTCTTCTTGAGGATTTTTTACTAATTGGCATCACCGACATGGTAATGTAACGGTGTACCGTCGGAGCGACGAATGGAACGAGACGTGCAAATTATAAATGCTTTTATGGTTGGTTATGGTATTTTTGTAGTGGTAGGACTCTTGGCAGAGTCCGCCTGGGGAAGTACCACACCTTTGCCAGTTATTCTACCGCCAAGCAGTAATGTGCAAACATTACTGTGTTCCGGTTTGAAGGGCAATGTTTCCAGAGAAATTACAGGGCTTAGAGATATAAGATCTTAGATCTCTGGGTGACGAGCGCAGTGCAGTGCGAGGTAATAATTTGGACTCTTCATGTTCCAATAGCTGCGTGTCACTGTGCTGTTATGTGGCAGGCGTAGTACTTACCATCAGGTACATGCCATGCTTGTCTCGTCACTCTATACTATAAAAAAATGGTCATTATTTAATCTGATTTGAACTGATATTAAAAAAGAAGGAGGTTCATTTCGGCTGTATGTTTTCTTTACTTTATCTATGTTACGTAATAACTCCGCTAATTATGAATCGATTTTGATAATTCTTTTTTCGTTTGTTAGATCATATTTCAGAGATAGTCCCGTATAAATTTTATCGAAATCGGTGGAGTAGATTTTTCAATATGTAAAAAAATGTGAATAGTGCTTATTCGGGCGTCGTATTCGTACTACCTCTCTGTTTCATTGGAACAGTGTGTCTAGTTGATTTGTACCACGTAGTTCCCGTTTCCGTCGTTCATTTTTTTGGTATAAAAAGTAGCCTATGTGTTCTCGCAGATCATCCCTTCCATTCCTTCAGTAGTTTTTACGTGAAAGAGTAACAAA
Organism: Ectropis grisescens; assembly: GCA_017562165.1. Taxonomy (NCBI): domain Eukaryota; kingdom Metazoa; phylum Arthropoda; class Insecta; order Lepidoptera; family Geometridae; genus Ectropis; species Ectropis grisescens. The sequence continues at coordinate 24,107,550 of CM029777.1, read as the reverse complement.
CATCCACTCATCCTTGTAAACTTTCGCATTTGTAATATGACATAAGTGGGATAGTCAAGTGTTTTAGTTGATTTTTAGGGTTCCGTAGCCAAATGGCAAAATACGTGACCCTTATAGATTCGTCATGTCTGTCTGTCTGTCTGTTTATCCGTATGTCACGGCCACTTTTCTCCGAAACTATTAGAACTATACTTTTTAAACTTGGTAAGTAGATGTATTCTGTGAACCGCATTAAGATTTTCATACAAAAAATAGAAAAAAAAAACAATACATTTTGGGGGTGTCCCATACTTAGAACTGAAACTCAAAAAAAAAATGTTCCATCAAAACCATACGTGTGTGCTATCTATGGATAGGTATATAAAAATTATATTGAGGTTTCTAACATAAATATTATTTTTTAAATTGAATAGTTTGCGCGAGAGACTCTTCCAAAGTGTAGACAAGTGTGTAAGAAATTTTTAGCTAGGCGTTGGATCTTCTAGTGTCCTATGACACCATATCTTTTTAACACCAATATTTAGGTATCTTACACTCGTTCATGACATCAGGGGCTATAAAACGGAACAACACAAAAGTTGCAAACTTCTAAGCTTAATGCTAATAAAGTTAATTTATTCAATTTAGAATTCTTCGAAGCAATTGTGGACAAATACCTAAGTATGCTTGTATAAGTTTTCCTCGTATGTAGGAGTGGAAATATCTTATCGCATGTTTTATAAATACAATATGCATATGGGTTTTCCTTAGGAATGAAATTCCAATTAGGGAATTTGTTTTTAACCTACATCAAAAATGGAGGAGGTTCTGAATTCGGTTGTATTGTATTGCATATTTATATTATATGTTTTGTTTTGTATGCATGTTGCGTTATAGCTACGCCAATGGGGGGTTTTCAAGATGCTAAAAGATCTGTCAAATACAGTTCCCAATTTCACCGTAGGTGGCGCCACTGTTTTATTTTGTTAGAGAAATTTCACAATAACCAACAGTGGTAACACACTTGGCAATATTTTGAATTATCTTTGACAAGTCTTTTTGCGTCTGGAAAACCGCCTAATTGTGAATCGATTTCGATCATTATTTTATTGTATGGTAAATTATACTTTGTAAGTTATCCCATACAAATTTTATCGAATATTATTAATAATAATGTTATTATTTATCGAAATGGAAGGAGCTGTTTTTGTAATAATAACAAAATAATAGCGGCCAAGTGCGAGTCAGACTCGCCCATGAAGGGTTCCGAAGCAGCAAGTAACATAATACGTAAGTTCTTGTAGTTCGTTGTAACTTTGATCGATGTTTTAATAATGGTGTGTTTGTGACGTACTAAAAATAACTACTTACTAGATCGAGTTCAAACCATATTATACTATGTTTTTTGTAGTTTTATTCTTCTCTTATTTTAGAAGTTACAGGGAGCGGGGCGTGACACATTTTACAACTTTGCAAGTGTCTCTCGCGCAAATAATTCAATATAGAGTATATAAAAAAAAAATTAGAAACGTCAATATCATTTTTAAAAAACCTATTCAAAGACACCCCAAAAGTATGGGTTTGGCGACAAAAATAATTGAGTTTAAGTTCTAAGTATGGGGCGGCACCCCTAATATTTATTGCTTTTTTATATTTTTGTGATTAAATGAATACTGTGGTTCACAGAATACATGTGCTTACCAAGTTTCAACTGTATAGTTTCGGAAAAAAGTGGCTGTGACATACGGACGGGCAGAAAGACATGACGAATCTATAAGGGTTCCGTTTTAACGTTTTACGGAACCCTAAAAATATTTAATAGTAATAAAAATGTTTATATAGTACCTACGTGGCTTAATCACGAATAATTCATCGTTTAAAAATATTTATTTTTGAATAAAATAATTGTTTTTCATTCAAATTAGCGCACTGCGAGAATTTCATTATTGTTGGTTGTTTCGTTCTCAACAGTGAGTTAGATAAGAGTTTTCGATTTTCAGAGTATAATTATTGTTGTACTAAGTTGACAAATATTCTGACCGAACAATCCGTATTTTAGTCACGATTCATATATCTCTATTGCTCTGGCGTATACGTGTCTATTTGATAACAAAAATGCGCCAAAAATTCTCACTTTTACGTCATGCCTTATCTGCCATTGTACTTATTCGAAAAGTAGGCTTTACTACGATATATCTTTCTTATCAGTCGACATGTTATCGCAGTGACGTGTCCGTGTGAGTTTTCCGGACCTATGTGTGGGTGGTTTTCCGTCAATTGAGTGTAGGTGTGACTACGTCACTGCGGCGGGTTAGGTATCTTTGATTGCCTTTTGTTTTTAATGTTTTTGGGTGGAGTTGCAGGGATTGGTCAAATTCGTAAAGTTCTACTTGTTAAGGTTTTTTGTAAAGGACTCTTTGCAGGGTTAGCCTGGGGAAGTACCACACCGTTGCCAAATATTGTACCGCCAAGCAGTGATGTGCAAACATGACTGTGTAATTCTGACTGAAATTACAGGGATACAGTGAAACAGCTTATATCTCTGGGCAGTGGAAGTTCAGTGCTGCAAATAGAGGTAATGAATTGGATTTTTCATGTTCATATGATGTTAATGACAGGCGTGTTTCTTACCACTAGGCATATATTCTACTCGTCTCGTCACTCTTTATAAAAAAAACTAAAATGTTGTTCACTTCAATCCATTTAAAGCCACGAACGTCGAATTTTAACCCATTTGAGTTGGCCCAAAAATTTTACAAGGTTTTGGCACACACAAGGCACACAAGGTTCTGGCCTGCACCCTGGACTAACTGCTTGGGGTACGAATAAAAGGAGTCTTCGAGGGAGAAGCGATAACATATTAAGGCAAATAACAACTGCTTACATATTTGTAAAAAAAAATGTTAAATGAGCCTTGTCGTTCGGCCTTACATTGCTGATTAAAACAGAATATTTCAAAGTCTTCATTTAATTACACAAATAAAATTCGTGTAAGCTGTAACTGTGGAATGTGGCATGTTAGCAAAAGTTAGCAAAATTTGCAAATATGACTTGTAATAACGTTTGCAGGAAATTAGTTTCCGTTCGCTATGAGGAAAATAAATGGAATGTGCGTTCCAGTCGGGGGTTTTAATCGGTGGCGCCACCCGCATTGTTTAGTTTTACCTCAGAATCTGCATATTATATGAGTGGAAATTGGTTATTAGAATTGTATTGACATAAAATGTCCAATGTAAATGACCAAGTAAAAAAAAAAACTAAAAAAAAAAACGACTTCAATTTAACATAAAATTCAGGCAATCGTCGAAATATCACGATAATTGCAAGAATGTTTCCAGAGAAACTACAGGGCTTAGGGATATAACATCTTAGATATCTGGGTGACGAGCGCAGTGCAGTGCTATGTATTGATTTGAACTCATCATGTTCCAATAGCTGCGTGTCACTGCGTTATGTGGCAGGCATGTTGGTTACCATCAGGCACATGATTGGTTGCTCACTTTGGAAATTACGCGAGTGAAACCGGAGGGCGCTAACTCTGGAATAAATCCTCAAAGCATTGTCGTCTAAATAAGTCTTTTAACCATCCATGGCCATTTAGAAATGCGTAAGCATGTTCCGGGTTCACCCGAAGATATCTGTCATTTACGAGCGAGTTCAACACACGGCCCACGAAACATCTGTGTGTGGCTTAAGCACACCACACACAGATTTTTCACAAAAGTTTTCACTGCAAGAATCAAAAGAGGTCTTCACTTTGAAAAGCGGTTATTGAATGATGGAATGGCGCCAAGTCGTAGAAACGTTTAGGTACGCTAAACGATCGTCAGTAGGCATAGCAGTGATTATGATAATGTTAATAGGTTTTAAACCTATTTCAGCAAACTGTTAACGGCGTTTCGTGTGATAACTGTTCGCGATTTTTGCATAGCAGCGTTTTGGAGTGCATGCGGGCTGCATGCGAATGCACTATACGAAAATAGCTCCATTTTCGTAATTAAATGACTGCTATTTGACTGGCCCCGTTTTTTAAATATTGTAGGTTTATACTTGACCGCCATGTCGCCTGTTGTTAAGCAATGCGGTATATCGATCCACTCTCGATTTGAAGACCAAGATTGGGGCCGTTCGAAAAAAAAAACGTTCAGGGAACGCATTCCACAGCCTAGACATACTCGTACTTATAGGTACCAGAAGTGGACTCAAACCTTTTTGCTCTTTTCTTTCTTTGAAACGTCAATGAAACTGAATTTTCGAGCTACGGTCAGCAGTTCTGTAGAGAAAAAAACTAAGGTGATTACTGATCATTAACAGATCATGCAGTTCAGTAGCACAGCACACTCCGAAAGGTATCCGAAATGATTAGCTAGCAATTTTGCGACGATGACGACGACAATCAATTTCCCGTTGGATTGAGATAAGGTTGACACTAATCACACGACTTTTCACCGGAGTGTGAAAGGTAGATACTCCTTAATGATAGACCAAACGAATAGAAGTCACAATAAACAAAAAAAACTAGTGCGATAACACGGCGGGAAAGCAGTTGTGAGGATATACCATCATCGATAAAGCCTCACATGTGTCTTCAAATCGAGCGTGAATCTGTTTCTTCTAGGTAAACACGCTCATCGTAGACCACATCGTCGCTTAACATCAGGTGAGATCGCGGTCAAGTGTAAACATATAAAAATTTAAAAAACCTGTGATCACGTGTCAAAGCCCAGCTGTGGAAATACAAAAGTGTGCTGTTTTTTTCCTGTTAATAGACATTGTGTCTAAAAAAAACTAATTAGTCAGTTAGTTCGATGATTAAAAAATATTATTCCGATATTTCCTTCTATTTTACTAACAAAAAAATTGGCAGTCATAGGCACGACCGATAGAAATGATAACTTAAAGCTCAGAATTTGATAGCTCACTTTGAAAACTACGCCGGCGAAAAAAGGTGTGGCCCAGAAATTAATCTTATAAGATTTATTCCCCTAATGTCTAAATCTTCAGAAGCTGCATATTTTTTTTTAAATTAAATTTACTCGCTGACCATGGCCTTCTAGAAATGGGTCACAATCCGAGTTTACCCGAAGATTTCTTTCATTTACGAGTACGAACGTGACGCTCGAGTTCAATTCACAACCACAAAAATTCACTTCAAAATTATGGAAGAATTTTCGAGTGACGTCACGTCTAAATACGATTTTTATGTAGACGTGACTAATACAAAGATGTGCCATCCCAAACTCCAGCGCGCACGGAATCATATCATCGTTGGGAAGAGTGAGCTCACTCTTTCCGTTCTATTCGGTTGTAGGAAGCGGTAGACGCCGGGCGTTTTTACCTATCACTATTCGTTGTCAACAACCAAAATAAGTAGAACCACAGCATATCTTGCCGCTAGCGATTCTAGGGGTCAAGTAGATTGGTTGTTTTAAACCACTTACGATACACACAAAGACACAGTTTATGACCAATTTCAAGGTGCTCAGCTCCATTCGCTTATATCGATGGACGTGACATCAAACCGTACTCCGGAACTTTCATGCTCAATATTGTCGATTTTAAATAATTTGTTAAAACAAAAAATACTCGTACTTATTCCATAATCTACCTAATGTACTAATTTAATTAGAATGGTAATATTGTGACCCAGTTATCCCGATTATAACGGCATAGCGCCAATCAGTCTCACTGCCAAGTCCTTGGGTAATCCCCGGTCTCCCGGTAAAAACCTGTAATTACGTCCTGTCTGGTATGTATTATTAATTAATAGCAGCGCCTATTCCGTTTCCGTTATTTTGCCGGGTTAAAAAGTAGCCTATGTGTTCTTTTCTATCTATGATCTAAATTTCAACCCGATTAGACGTTACGACGTAATTAAATAAATATCCAAACATTAACATGTAGAGGTATAATATTTATAAGACTAGCTATTTTTATTTTCTTGTGGTCGCCGAGTAGTCTAAAATTGGCAATAAATAATTAATTTAAATAATTTGACCGTAATTAATTTAAATCATAGATACTTTCCTATCCTACTAATATTACAAATGCTAATGTGCGGATGTTTGTTGCTCAATCACGATAGATCGTATCACCGTGTGCCGGTTTACATTATTCCGGTAAGCAATCCAGCGCTGGATTCCATCGCTGGACTGGAATGATGTAAACCGAGCATAACTCCAGACAGCTGCAAAGCGTCTGTCGATAATTTCGCCGCAGGAGTGACCTTTCAGGGCCCGCTTCCGGCGGACACTCTTCCTGTCCGGTAACCTTTACCACCGACATGCTGAACTAATTTGAAGTCGTCAGTTTTATATTGCGAAAGAGCGAAATCCTAAAATGAACCTTATAGACTACAGGCCCGCGAACAAAATGTATGGGTCAAATGAACCACCAGGAGACCTATGTAAGATGATAGAAGGGTATAAAGTAAGATTCAGCACTATGTAAGCTGTCCAACTGAGTGCAGTTGAAGAGGGGGGGGGTGCAAACCTCGATAATTTCTCCTTGTCGCATGATTTTTGTACGGCATTGCAAATTTTGTTCACGGGCCTGTAGTCTATTATTGTTTCATCTGTACCTGTATCCTACTCGTACTAATAATATAAAATTTGTAAGTATGTATTGATGTATGTTTGATATTCTTTCACGCAAACCCCACAGATAGATAAACATAATAGCATAAGCATAAACAGCTCACTAAATGTTCCCACCGATGGGATTCGGGGCTTTCTCTCGCTAGGAGAGAGCCAACACCCTAATCCACCACGCTGGCCAAGTGCGGGTTGGTCGATGACACATGACCTCGAAAGATTCTTGATACGTATCGGATTCCTCATGATGATTTCCCGATGAAGGCCCCGAGTCCGGAACGTTTAGTACGCGGCTTATGTTATGCTAAAAGCGCGTGGCGATGACAAACTTGTCATCATCATCATCATTTTTCATAATAAACAATTTTCGTACAAAAAATTAAACCGACTTCAAAACCACAAATAGGCACTCAAAAGCGAAAAATAAACTAAAATCATTATTATAAGCGCTACTCACTCATCTATTTGAAGTCGGTGCCAGCTAAATCTAACAGGTATAGGATAGATACTACTTACCTGTGCCTACATAGCATCAATCTACTAACTTTTGACCTGACTGGCACCGACTTCAAATAGATGAGTGAGTAGCGCTTATAATAATGATTTTAGTTTATTTTTCGCTTTTGAGTGCCTAATTGTGGTTTTGAAGTCGGTTTAATTTTTTGTACGAAAATTGTTTATTTTACTCTTTTTAGTGTACAAGAACAAAATTAAAAATTTTGATTAAACCCCGACTACCTTGGATTTGTTATCTGTACAACATTCTACTAGTCAAGCCCTTTCATTTGATACCCATATAAAGGAGTTGTGAAAAAGAAATGTATTTCGGCATTTTGTGGAAGCGGTCATTTTGGATTTGAATTTTTCATAGTGAAAAGTATTCTACTAGTCAAGCTCTTTCGTTTGATACCCAAATTGAGGTAGTAATGAAAAATATAATATAATTCGCCAGTTTGTCGTGGTGGCCATTTTGGATTTGAAATTTGTTATAGTACATAGTACTCTACTGGTCAAGCCCTTTCATTTGATACCCAAATTGAGGTAGGTTGTGAAAATATTTTGTCCGCCATTTTGTGGAGGCGGCCATCTTGAATCGACATTAACCAGACATAGCTAAGAACATCTGCTATGGTATTAACCTTGAAATAAAAGAAACCGCATCGAAATCGGCCCATCTGTTTGAGTTCTACTACGGTGCCACAGCAGATAGACAGACACACAGACAGACATCGACGTCACTTATAACACCCCTTTTTGGTCGGGGTTAAAACAAGTTTTTATTAAAGCATTTACACAATTTCGTATTGACAGGGTCGAGATTCATAACTTTTGTGAAATCTACAACGTCATCCAGATACGCAATTTTTCAGTTTTTGGTTCATATTTCAAAAACTACTTGACCGATTTCATAAAGATTTATATGGGACCATTCGGGAAGCATACCCATCCGAACACAAAAAGAAATTTTAAAATCGGTTCAGAGGTTCTCGAGAAATCAGGTAACATACATAAAAAAAAAAAAAAAAAAAAAAAACATAGGGGTCGAATTGATAACCTCCTCCTTTTTTTGGAAGTCGGTTAAAAAAACGGCTGTCAAACAAATTTTCACGTACTAGATTCTGCTTTTAAATTAATTTACATCACAGCTATTATTATACAATTCGATGTTCACTGGTCACGGTCATGCGAAAAAGCAGTAAAGTATTCGACCCTTGGCAACAGGGGCTTTATTCCGTAATTCAGAAAAAATACATAATTGTTTGATATTTTTCTGAACGCAGCAACAATATTTAAAAATAAATTAAGATTTAAAATGTCAAATAATTTGTACATGAACAAACGCAAGATTTTAGCCTTTTATCTAGTATCCTCGACAAATCTCCGACCGAAAATGCCCATAAGAACGCCGCCGCATTCTTAAGCTATTTGGACAGGGAAATATTTACTGGCCGGCAGGGAAATATTAAACTGAACCAATCGATAGACAATCATTTATTTTAGTATATCAAGTCATTCCATAAAAATTACAATACAATAAATGCAAGTACAACGATGTCAAATAATAAGATTAAGCTTATTAACTAATAACAATTACCTATACACATTTTTGGAAAACCAAAAAAAATATAACAGACAAAACTGAAAAATAAGAAATTGTTGAGTGTTCGGCAATGCTTACATACCCTCTTACAGTCTTTGGCCCATCAGGACTCGTGTTCATTTATGTGGGAAGCGATCTTCAGAACTAATGCACCAATAGCTATAAATCTCACATTGTTTGAACAGTACAGATCTATAGTTGGTCATAAGCTAAAGTATTAAACTTAAAGTAGTAGACATACAATGGTCCAAGTTCTACGTTATGAGTTTGTTCTTACAGAATCACCTGCCAGGGTGGGAACTAACTCGCAAACGTACCGTATTTAAAAAAAATAATGATATCAATGCATGCAATTTGCAGGTTTGAAATTAGTTATGTCGCTGGTTTTACACGTTCACACTTTTTCTGTTTTAAATGAGTATTTTATTAATTTGAATATATTTTTATTTATTGCATCACGGAACGAGCAAGGCATGCGCCTGATCGGTAAGTCGGGATCTCGACTGAATGTCATGACATGAAGAGTCCAAATCATTGCTTACTACGTACGTCATTAAGATAATCTCAATATTTATGTTTTTGTTGTCTTAATAAAGTTCCAGTCAAGTTAAATTTGTAAGAAACCTGTGGGGGGTAAAAATGTATAATTTCTCCCACATACATAAATGGCCGCAACTGTCTCCATGGGAAAAAGGAGATAACGATTTGAATATCATTGAAGGTAAAAATTTACTCAAGACTTTAGGATAAGAACTCAAGAAACCTGTGGGGGGTTTAGTGGGTATAGGAGCACCATGTCCGCTCCCATGGTATCGAGCCCGTCATACCCCACCATGTTCATGCATGGTGGGTATATACGTAAATGTATAATTTCTCCCACATACATAAATGGCCGCAACTGTCTCCATGGGAAAAAGGAAGGCTGTGCGAACATTTAAAGCGCCGCTAATGCATAACCATATGCTTAAGCTGATCTTTTGTATCACAGTGGTATAAGCCAAAATTGAGTTAAAGTCAGCTTTTGTTAATCAGTGGTTACTATACTCATCCCTAGAGATCACAGCGGGTGGCCGACCGGATGTATGCAGCGGATGAAGGACCACTAATGACCGCTTGCTGCTAACAATATCGAGTTCAATTAGACAGTTCGATTTTAGATCGAACACAATCGAGTAAGAATTTACGAGAATTCGAAAGTAATCGAATTGCTGTACATTAGTATTGAATGGGACACATAACGAATATTATGAAGATACAAAAGCTATCTTCACAATATTCGTTTTCAAACAAAGTTTCACGATCACAAAAATATTACCCATGACTTAATCGCGATGTAAATTATTACGTAACTTTTGTGATAAGAACGTCTAGGCTGTGGAATACGTTGCCTGAGTGGGTTTTCCCCGATAGTTACAAACTTTGTGTCTTCAAATCGAGAGTGAATCGGTTTCTTCTAGGTAAACACGCTCCATCGTAGACCGCGTCGTCGCTTTACATCAGGCGAGATGGCGGTCAAGTGTAAACCTATAAAAGTTAAAAAAAAAAAACTACCAGTGCCTCGCGGTATTACCTGCGTAGCTTTTCATTCATGTTATTTTCCTTTTTAGGGTTCCGTAGCAAAAAACGGAACCCTTATAGATTCATTATGTCTGTCTGTCTCTCTGTCTGTCTGTCCGTATGTGCCACTTTTTTCCGAAACTATAGGAACTAGGTAATACTGTTTAAACTTGGTAAGTAGATGTACATATTTTGTGAACCCCATTAAAATAGTTCGGTTAACCGAACTAACAATCGGACTACTGACACTACTCGAAATTTTCACTCAAAAATAGAAAAAAAAACAATAAATTTTGGGGGCATTCTTAAGACTGAAACATCAAAAAAAAATTTTCATCAAAACCTTACGTGTTTGGTATCTATGGATAGGGTCTTTAAAAATTACCAAAGAGAACGTTATACTAGCTATATCTACATTATGCTATTAAGTAGCATGGGATGGATCGCGTTACTAGCACACTTTTGCACACTAGCATACTTAGTATACATAGAAACACCCAGACACAGAAGAAAAATAAGGTATAATTACCATTATGCTTTGATAATATAATTCAATCTTCTTTCGATTTTTCTACATCTTATTCGCGTACCCCGTTTTTTGAGTTGTCCATACATTATTTTCCATCCTAAGGTTGCCTGGAAGAGAGCGCTTTTAGCGATAAGGGCGCCAACTTGTCGCACTACTTTTTTTAAGGTTTTGTAAATTGTGTATCCTATTCTTTTAGTGTCATAGAAACTGTTACGTTGACGTACCGAGTGCCAGTTCAGTGAAAATAACTCAATTATGTATTATCATTAACCGAAGTAACGGAACACAAGGATATAATTAGTCATGGTGTTCTAATAATCAATAAATAAACATTAGGTAATGCAAACCTTCGTACCGCAGTCACGACCGTTCAAAATAGGCTCCATTGAGTCACCGGCCGTTTTCCCGCGCAAACGCTCAATTCAAACATCGAACGACAGACACCAAACCGTTTGTCGTCCGTATTTGCTGTACCATAAAGACTAAAATCAACAATCACGCCTAATGTTGTTGTATATTTTTAGTGCAACGGTTCCTCGAAGTTTCTTCACATTTTCCTCATGTGTGGAATGTCTGACGTCGATTTTGAACGCGACTAGAGTTAACGGCTTTCTTGTTATGCAGTTTTCGAACGCATTTTGTTTGTAGATTGAAATGTTACCAGGCTTTATGGTTTGAGGACAACGGTTTAACTGCTATTTTTGGCGGGAAAGTTGTTATTTGTCACACTCGCATTTTCCTTAACCCGTATGTAATAAGCTGCAAAAGGATTATCGTAAATTTTAATAAATACGAGTAAGTTTAACCTAAACCAATATATTCTATGCCTAAACATAAAGAACTCAAGGACAATCTAAACTGGTTTGGAAGTTTAGAATTTGGTATTAACGTTTTTTAAACTACCTAAATAGTTTTTTTAAATATTTATAGGTTTTCCCTTGACCGCCGTCTCGCCTGATGATGCGGTTTACGATAGAGCGTGCTCACCTAGAAGAAACAGATTGACTCTGGATTCGAAGACACCAACATTGTAATTATCTGAAACCCACCATGAAACGATGTCGCTTTTATGGAAAAGATTTTTATAAAGTGAACTTTACTCTAGAATTCTCTAGAACACATTATCTTAAAGGTCGGTAATCTAAATTGTGCTCAGAATAAAAAAGCATTACACAAAGACTTGCGTACCTACCGAAATATTTTAGATACGTTAGTTGATTATTATTTGGCGAAGGACTTTGTCCGCTGGTACGGCTCGTTAACCGGTTCGTGTGCAGAATGCGTCGCTTATCTCTTCTAAAAGCCGTGCGTTTGGAGGGCAAACATAAAAATAAGCGGTATTTGGAGCACTGCAACTATAAAAAAGTGCATAACGCTTTGACTTTGACGCCGTCCATTTATACATAGGTACATATAAGTTATAGAAATGTGTTCGTATAGTTTTCAAACTTTCGTGATTTACTTGTAAATCGTTAACATTACACAGGGCTTGTTCACGATCTAAACTATTGTTTAACTACTTTTTGTCCGCGGCTTCGCATGCGTTTTGTACGTCGTTGGCGTAAGGCCTAAGCTGTTATATGAAAATAATTTTTCACCCCTGTATGACTAACGAATTTATCGTTTTGTGCAAACTTTAACCCCCTATTTCACCCCCTTGGAGATAGAATTTTGACAACTCCTTTCTTAGTAGGTGCCTACATCATAGAAGGAATTAATCGAAAAGGTTTCTAGGCGTTGGTAAAGGTGTGCGTTTATATATAAAAAATCAATTCAAGAAGTTAAATTTTGGTAAATGCTAACGCTCACCGTAATAATTTATTATCTCCTCAAAACTAAAAAAGACTTCAATTTTAAATAATATGTGGAAATTATTACCTGTGAAGTTTGAGGGTTTCCTTCGTTTTCTCAGGATCCACCTGATCAGACCAGATCCTGACTTGGTGATCATGGGACTCGAAATTGTACTCTTTCTGAGATATATATATTTAAACTGTCTTTTAATCGTCGGATAAATCGGTAAACATACAATGAAAAAAAAATTTAAAAAAGAAAAATTTACTCTCATTATTTTTCTTTGATGTGCCAAAAGAAGTGTCAAAAAAGTGTAACTTCAAAAACTTTACATTTCAAATTCGCAAGTTTCTAAAACTCGTCAGTTCGATTTACAAAGAGCGCGTTTGACCTGGCAGTGATAATGTGTGCTCTATTTACCGGTATAAACTGTCCGATCCGTGCCATTGTCAAACTTAATGGTCGGAAATACGCCGGCTATGTGGGAAAACGGCATTTTAGGGATTCGTACAAAAAACGGAATGTTGTTCCTGATATTCTAATGTGTGTCTGATTATTTAGTCAGTCTAGCGGCATTTTTACAAATATTATTAGGTAAATAATATATGAATCCGGTGGAAATTTGGAACACAGATTTTTTTTAAAAGAAAAATATAATATTACTTAAATTACTTCTTAGACAAAAGTACTTAAAATTCTTCTGTCAGGCGGTAATAAAGCGCGAGCATTCAACAGTTGGGTAATTAATGCCTTTGCTGATATACTCCTTTGGCATACTGAGATGGACTCAGACTGAGCTCGACGCCCTGGACAGAAAGGTCCGTCAATTGCTCACAACACTAGGCATGCTACACCCGCCCTAGTTTGTTAATTAAACTGTATATCCCGCGGAAGTAGGAGAGGAGGGGGGGGGGTTCGAGGCTTTTAAAGTAGCAAGAACCTGTACAATCGCGAGGTATGCAATCTTAGGGATTATTTCCGCAACAGCAACCGGGTGGCATCGCTATGTTGTAGCAGTTGACAGGAGCTTCACACTTCTTTCTTTGGCAAACGAGAACTGGTGCAAACCATCGGTGCTCAGCACTGATGATCGCAAGGAAGTGTGGAATAGCTGCACGGGCGATTCTATCGAATCCTTCATAATTTTTCTAAACAGGTTTTTAGGTTACAATAATGCTTTGGGCCTATATATAAGTCCTTATACAGTTTAAAAACTATAGAGCTTCATGCAGTGATAATGTTGCATTTATAAAATTGTTCCTATAGTTTTTGAGTTTATTTATTACAAATTACAACATTGATCTTGCAGTCACTCACATAGCTCCCGATCCTATCATTTTTTGGAGAATAAGTGGTTTATTTGTTATCCCATACTTTTATGTAACCAATATTATTTATCTTTGTATCTAATTTCATCCCTCTTTTTAATAGTTTTTGCGTGAAAGATATAAAGAACAAACAAAGATAAATACAGAAAAACACACATTTATTCATTTTAACAAACTTTCACATTTACGACCTTAATATTTATTTATTTACTTTAAACAAAGATTGACGAGTTGAGCAGGACATGTGCCTGATGATAAACCACATGCCTGCCACATAACACCACAGTAACACACAGCTATTGGAACATGAAAAGTCCAAATCATTACCTAGCACTGCACTGCGCTCGTCACCCAGAGATCTAAGATGTTATATCTCTAAGCCCTGTAATTTGATATGAAGTACGGGTATAGAGATGTGTTGAAAGGATACGGAACCCTCGGTATAAAAATTCGATTCGCACTTAACCGGTTTATTATTATAATGTCGTAGTTATGTACTATTGTTTGATAATAGTTTTGAATAGTGAGAAACAGGCTACTGGAGACTCGATGCTATTTGTGGTTGTAAAAGGGCCTTTAATGTTTTGTCGTTTAAGTACAATAAAATTACTGGGCGTGGTCAGTTTTACGAAAATAATAGGAAAAATAAAATTTCGCAAATATCATGTGAAAAGTTGCATCATAATTGGTTTATTTACAATTACATATAACAATATTATCCGAAGTACCACACTATCTACTCCTACTAATATTATAAATGTCAGTGTTTGGATATGTGTATGTTTGTTGCTCAATCACGTCGTAATGTCTGAACGGATCTGGTTGAAATTAGCAACACCGATTTATAGTCTGAAATAACACAGCCTATTTCTTATTTAGGGAAAATTACGGGAACAAAAAAATTAGTATAACAAATACAAATTCTCTCTTTGTTAATAATCTTATGTGAGTAAACCTATTTATGTTTGTACTCGTCCGAAACTGGTACTACCTCTCTCTCTTCCTAGCTATATATATAAATATATATATCTGACCCCAAACTGGCTTTTTTTTTTTTTTTTTTTTTTTAAATAAAGAGTCACACATGGTAAGCAACATGCCTATCTGACCCCAAACTAAGCAAAAGCTTGTGTGATGGCAGCCAGGTAGCTGTTATAATACTTATATAGTTTTAAATACATACTTATTATACATAGAAACACCCAGACACAGTGCAAACATTTGAATTCATCACACAAATATTTGCACTGGGTGGGGATCGAACCCACGACCCTCGGCTTCGCAGGCAGAGCTACTACCAACTAAGCCACTAGGGCAGCTGTCTCCCACATGGTGGTAGGGTCAGTCTTCCTGCTTTTTCTTTTCCACTTCGCTCTATATATGACATCGTCATCGGACACCTCGCATTCTCTCATGTCCTTTTTTTTCACCCAGAGATCTAAGATGTTATATCTCTAAGCCCTGTAATTTATTTAGAAACATTGCCCTTCAAACCGGAACACAGTAATGTTGTCCTTCTGCACTACAGTTCTCCACCTGGTTTTGGATTGGCCTCTGGATCTTCGACCAGGCGGACAACTGCAGCGCCAAGTTCCCTACGTAGTCAGGCGGCCTTCTCGTCACATGTCCATACCATCTCAGCAAACTACACTGTCAATATTTATTTATTGAGTTTATTGATATATTATATTATAGTATATTATTTATTACTGATATATGTAGTCAAAATAAAATTACAATGTCATTTAAAAAAATTTACAAAAACACGTACCAAAATCAATTATGTTACTGGTCAAATATAAACTCCCCCACGCGCCGAGCGTCGCTCAAAGGTCCCCATAATACTGGCCGCATTCCCCCGCTGGATAGCCATGGAAATCCGCTGAACCAAATACCAGCCAGCCAGGGAATCGCGTCCTCTGTCACGCAAACGCCGTCCGAGGTCCAGCACAAACCTTCGAGCCTTTACACACCACGGCTCCAGTCTCGACGGCAAAAGGGGCGGTTGCAATAGCATCTTAAGTCACAGTTTATTTTAATACACTATAAATATATCCAATTAAAAAGCGTCCACACACGAGTCCTAAAATCAGAGGAAATGACGTAAAAGTAGTGGGGCGGAGCCTACATCGAACCATAAATCACCAATCATATCCTACATCGCACCATATGATTGGTGATTTATGTTGCGATGTAGGCTCCTCCACTACTTTTACGTCATTTCCTCTGATTTTAGGATCAGGATTTGAGTAGTGAAGGTGAGTGTTGATGTACGTCTGAAAGGGGCCCCTTAAACCTGCGCCCGAGTCACAAGTCTCGGGATATACTCGGGTTTTCTCTCTCTGCCACACGATGGACCCGCACGGTGAATCCATGGGATGCTAAGACGATCGTCTCTCTCGTGTGTTGACGCTTTAACCGTCATTCATTGGCGTAAATTCATTTACACGAGTTGTTCGTCGTATATCTCATTCATTTGATTATTTATATTGCTGTACATTGTTTGCAGAATCGGCTAGCATTAATGTAGTATCTAAAAAAACAAATTTCTAGCCCTCAAAAACAAGTCAGCAAATTTAAGGAGGCCGAAAAACAAGTGTAATGCATTTTTCCACAATAACAACAGACAATTCGGCACGCGTACGATGTCGACGAACTTTAGGTATTGAGTAACAAATACCACAGCACTTATTCTGTAAGTGCAAAACTCTTTCGAAATTAGTTTAGTAATTAAAAATTAGTTTTTTTTTAATAAATAGTTACGAGACGAGCAGGACATGTACCTGATGGTAAGCAACATGCCTGCTGCCACATAACAGCACAGTGACACGCAGCTATTGGATCATGAAGAGCCAAAATCATTACCTGGCACTGCACTGCGCTCGTCACCCAGAGATTTAAGATGTTGTATCTCTAAGCCCTGTAATTTCTCTGGAAACATTGCCCTTCAAACTGGAACACAGTAATGTTTGCATATTGCTGCTTGGCGGTAGAATAACTGGCAAAGGTATGGTACTTCCCTAGACGGACTCTGCCAAGAGTCCTACCACTATAAAATGTTTGCACTTCACTGTCTGATGTTAAGCGACTATGCAGTCTGTGATCGAGCGCGTTCTTGATAAACTCTTATTTTATAAGATTGTAGAGATATGTAAAGATTTAATTATGTACTCTTTTTAATGAATATACGGGTAACTCACGTGATGTGCAGTCAGTCTAGTCCGACTTAAGTTTCGGCCGCGTCCGGCGGTCTTTTTCAAGGAGGAGCGCGACCGCTGCTCATCTGAATCGGTCGCGCGCGTGCACTCACTCTCCTTAAAAGGCCGCCGGACGTGGCCGAGCGCGCGACCGATTCAGACGAGCAGCGGTTGCGCTCCTCCTTGAAAAAGACCGCCGGACGCGGCCGAAACTTAAGTCGGACTAGACTGACTGCACATCACGTGAGTTACCCGTATATTCATTTAAAATTAATAACCACGTTAATTTTCATTCTAAAATAAATACTCTTTTATTTATTTATTTTCTCACATATCGTAGCATAGGTACTGTCTTTGCTCTGGAAATCTTGGAAAGCGCCCAAGACATAGGCTTAGCCTAGTTTGGGCTCTCTGATACGTCTCATAGATTTAAATTAATTCCGGTAAATTTATCGTCGTTTTAACGTGTGCTGTAATGTATTTTTGGAAGAAAACTATTATTATTTTACAAAGAGTGACGAGACTATGATTGATGGTAAACAACAAACCTGCCCATAACACTCAAGTGCCACGCAGCCATTTGAACATAAAGAATCCAAATCACTGCCTTGCACTGCACTGTGCTCGTCACCCGCTGCTTAATCTTTATCTAAGATTCATATCTGATTTCTCTGGAAACATTGCCCTTCAAGCCGGTCCATAGTGATGTTTACACATTACTGCATCGCGATAGAATTACTGGCTAAGCTGTGGTACTTCTCCAGGCGGACTCTCCAAAGAGTCCTGTCACTACAAACGCATTAGAGAATTGGACGACACTTTATGCGCATTACGTTGTAAACTGCGTATATCCGCAAAGCCGGTGCCGCCCAAATGTCCAACATTCTTTGCATTCTGCTGCCGTGGTGAATAAACTCACGTATGTTACAATAGTTCAAAAACCTCATTTCGAAGCAAATCATCGCGCGAATTCGAGCGGCCTCTAAACATGACTACGTAATACATTGAGGCTTTTGCGTTCTTATTCATAAAGATTTTTGAAGTGAGTCTTTTGGCGCGCCACAAACAGATCTTTCGTGGGCTGTGAATCGAATTCTAGCGTCACGCTCGGGAATGATAAGAAATCTTCGGGTAAACTCGGGACCATGGTCATTGGTCATCTAGGAATGCGTCAGCGTTTCCCATTGGATTAACGCATTTTTAGATTGCCATCGTCATGGCCACGCCCTCCGGTTTCACCCGTGTAGTTTCCAATATGTCGAAATAATTGAAAATGTGTAAATGTAAATGTGAATTGTAATATGTTGAAATTAATGTCAAAAAATACACGTTCACAAAGTTACGTTAACTAGGATAACCCGCCGCGAATTATTCCTGTTTACATTTTGGACCCATTTGTGTAGTATCTGCGTTTTCTCAAAGAATAGTTATGGCTATCCTCAGCCTCAGAAACGAGCCAGAGAAACTAACCACCTTGGTTACGTAAACGAGGCCCAATCTCGCGGACTAAATACTTCGCCTTCCTTCCTTCTTTCTTAGCTTCCCAACTGTCTATACTCTCCATGGCCACCGAAACAAAAAACTACTGTGGCACTATGGCTGCGTACTTCTTGCGCTTTTTACTATTTTGCCATTAGCCATTATTTTGGTATTAGAGCCATTTGTGGTGCTAGTTCATAAAAATATTACTGTAATATTTCTGTTTTTGTGTCACAATAAAGAGTTATCTATCTATCTGACTGGCCTCGTGGCTTAGTGGGTAATAACTCTGCCTGCGAAGCCGATGGTCGTGGGTTCGATTCCCACCCAGTGCAAATATTTGTGTGATGAATTCAACTATTTGTACTGTGGCTGGGTGTTTCTATGTATAATAAGTATGTATTTACAACTATATTATATTAGGTATCTGGTCACCATTTTACAAGCTTTGCTTAAGTAGTTGGGGTCAGATGGTGTCGTGTATGAATTTTCCACCAATATTTATATTAAATTTATGTTATATTATCTATCTATATTTAACTGACTTCAAAAAAAGAGGATGTTCTCAATTCTGTTATACGTTTTTTGTAAGAATTTTTTTGTAGCAGTAGCTCCACTAATTGTGTAACGATTTCGATTTTTCTTTTGTTTGGTAGATAATACGTACTGCGCGGTTTTTGAAATATCAAAAAAATCTTATCTTTACCTGGATGACGTTCGTAAAGTTCTTTAGTCACGTGTCTCAGTTTAATTTGAAATTGAAGTTTAATATATGTTAATGTATGTTAATACATAAAAAGACCCAGACACACAAATATTTTACCTGACAAGGAATAGAGACCACGACGCACGGCTTCGCTGGCAGACTTACTACCAACATATCCAATAGGCCAGTCATACATGAATTGTTATTCAATAACACTCGTATTTGTGATTAGCCCTCATCAAGCTTTAAAAATATAGTTGAGTAGCACGATAGGAGACCGCAATGTTCCGGCGGGCCGTGGGTACGAGTAACAACTTCGGGAAATCACACGACACGATAAAAATGGTGGCGTGGTAATATAATTAACTGGCCTGGAACGGATGTTGTAACTAACCCGATATCGGGAGGAATTGTACAAAAATAAACTAATTATGCGACTGAGAAAAGCAAAGGTCTTATCGAGGATAAGGTTGAAAGCCTAAACTTCAGCCAGTGCGTCAGTGTTTCATTCTTGTTTTTTAATCATTAATTTGCGACATTTATAACAAAAACAACGTCAGCCAATAATTTACGATTTTTGTAACGTTAATAAGGTTGCCTGGAAGAGATTGTCGTCAGTAATAAGGAGTATTGTTTGTGGGGAAAATGTATTTTTTACGCATCGTCGAAGGATACAACCAGGTGTTTCGGGCTCGATACCATTGGAGTGTTGGTTACCCCTGCCGACTAAAACCCCACAGATGTTTTCAAGTTCCTCGGCCAGGATTACCTATCACACAACAAGATTGCACTAATTCAAGTTGTTGTGAGAAACCCAGGGTGCACTGCGTAGAGGTGGAAACCTCTCAACCCTCCTCGAGACTCGCAACCCGCCAATTAGGAGTCTTTTCTCATAGTTCATTCGTTTCTATTTGTGTTTACAAATACAAATACAAAAATCTTTATTGCTGTTTGTAGGTAAGATAAGATGATACAAAACATTTTAAAAGTTGCCCCATACAAACTGGCCTCTGCGAGAGGCATGCAATATGTCTGGCAAGACAATTTGTTAGTCTTAATTTATAAATAAAAAAAAGTGTATTTAAGTGTGTGGTATTTTTAATGGAGAATTTATTATTTATGATAGTTTATCATCATTTTTGTCGTTTAAATGTCAAGTAAGAAGACCAGGAGCTACATAGGTCTCCTGGTGGTTAATTTGACCCATAAATTTAGTGCACGGGCCTGCAGTCTACTAGAGGTATAATAATGACCCACACTCGTTGGCGGCAGCTGCGGAGGAGACAGCTTGTATTAAGGGACAAAAGTATGCGATTTTTTTTGTTTTATGAATCAATTTTACTGTTTATATCGATAAAAATACGAAAACTTACATTAGAAGATAGAACATTTGTAAATAAATAAATAAATAAATTAAATAAAACAGATCTGCGTGCCAGCGCCTTAAGTCGTGGGTCTTTTTCAGTATTTTTGAGTGAAGTGAGATCGTCACAAACATGTCATAAATAAAATAAAATATTAATATTCTGCGCGCATTCTCTAAGTTCTACTGTAAGTGTGAAAAATTGCATACCACTCTTCCGTCCAAACTCTTCAGCTTTATAATATTAGCATAGATTTTGCTTCATTATTATGATGAAACAAAATAAGTATTACGACCTCCTAAACGAATTAACAAAAAACGGCTATGTAGTTAGTTTATACGCTGTAGAAGTGGGAGCGAGAGGTATACCAGCAAAATCTCTCTATAACCTGCTGAAAGACCTTGGCTTATCCAGAAGTGCAGTAAGTTCTATACTAGAACGAGTATCTAAAGCTGCACTGGTAAGCTGATATCAGATTTGGCTGGGCAGGGAGAGAAAAACGAGTAGTGAAGGTGAGTGTTGATGTACGTCAGAAAGGGGTCCCTTAAACCTACGCCCGAGTCACAAGTCTCGGGATCTACTCGAGTTTTCTCTCTCTGCCACACGATGGACCCGGCACCCGCACGGTGAATCCATGGAATGCTAAGAAAATCGTCTCATTCATTATTTACAAAGAGGTTGGAAAATTAAAATCAATTATTTATTAAAATATATACTGTTCGAGGAAAGTTTCTAGTGAGTTAGTTGGTTTTTCCGTTCTCGTAAATGATCAAGGGTTTCTGGAATTAAATTGCCGTCGCTGAACTGATAAGAAATAATTAGAAAATAATCTGTCTGGCGTATGGTTTATTTGATAAGGAATTCATATGGATTACTGTATTATAATATTTAAAATAAATACCATTGTAATAAATATTCTATTTTATATTTTAGATCTCTGGGTGATGAGCGCAGTGCAGTGCTAGGTAATGATTTTGACTCTTCATGTTCCAATAGCTGCGTGTCACTGTGCTGTTATGTGGCAGTCGTATTGCTTACCATCAGGCACATGTCCTGCTCGTCTCGTCACTTCTTATTTAAAAAAATAAATAAATAATGAGATTGTTATAATTTGTATTAATAAATTTATTAGAATTAAATATACCCAAAATTATGATAATATTTCAGTAGGTAAGAAATTAATTGTATACAGCTTATCCTTTTTACCTATGTTATTTATGTAAGCCTGTTTGAGTAATCTATATATTACTATTTTTTACGAAAATTGCGCGGACGGAAGAGTAGTATGCAATTTTGCACACTTACATCTGATTGATGTATTATTGTTAATATTTTATTTTATTTATGACATGTTGATACGTAAATTTGTTTTATTTAATGAAAGAGTTTTCGTTTTTTTTTGTCGATAAAAACAGTAAAATTGACAGTAAACAAAAAAAACGCTTTAAAAATATCTCGAGGACTGCTTGTTCGGTTGAGGTTTAAAAAGTGAATTTGTATTTTATCTGTATTAATCATTGTGTTATGAAATGCATTAAAAAAGATGTATGTGTCTATGTCTATGTGTACAGATTCACGCAAGAATTAAAAAAAAATCTATCTCTATAATTTCAATCCAAACGAAAAGCAACCAATAGCAACATTGTAAATAATATTGTAAGACAGACCAATTTTTTTTACAAATACTTTAATCCATTTCGCGACAAGTACGAGCGACGGGTTAGCGCGAAATCCAAAATGGCGTCTGTCTGGAGGTCAAGAGAGCCGCCGGTCCTTTTGTTCTGTTTTTGCTGTATCCTGACCTACGTTTGTGATTTATGGGCCCCAGTGACGTAGGGAGAATGTAGCTTTGGCGCGCGGCTCCGTTCGTTGGAATGTGTTCTGCGAAGGAATTTTTCCTCGTTCCGGTTCGAATCGTGGTTGAAAGCTTGAAAGTGAATGTTATAGAGTATAGACTATAGAGAGCAGTTGCAAGCGAGGCTGTGGCAGTCGTATCTATATATTTTTTTTGGTATTGAAGTTAGGTAGGTATACTTCGTTTGGCGCGATAAGGAAAACTCATGAGTCTAAATTTTTACAATGCCCGCGCACACCGACCATCACGAAATATCGACACCCTGAAGTAAGCTAATCAACAACGTTGAAGATGCTATCTTTATAAATATAATTCTACTGTACGTGTGTCACTGACTCATCCCAAACGGCTGGACCGATTTGAATGATTTCTTTGTATGCGTTTGGGTGGCGCCCTGGATGGTTCAAATTGACGAATCAGTCCGGCAGATGGCGTTCGAATCAGGATCCGCTAGTCTAATGTAAATTATTGAGGTAATTTTTTTTAGTCGAGGAATGAAGAGAAGATTTAACTGCTTGAGTTCGTACATAAGTTCACACACACTTTATTGTTCGGTCAATGGCAAAAATTGTACGGTTTGCGTGACGGTAAGCGGTAACCGTCGCTTATGTTATAAGTAACTTTTGTTTCTTCGTTTTTTTTTAACATTAAAGAGTTAACCTATCTATCTATAACCTGCAAAGCCAGAGATACTGTTAAAGTATTTAATAGACTTCAAAAAAAGGAGGATGTTCTCAATTCGGCTTTTTTTCGTATGTTACGAGATAGCTCCGCCAATTGTACATCGATTTTGATGAGTTTTTTTTGTGCATTCATCAGAAGTGGTCCCACACTAAAAATGATCGAAATCGATATTACTGTTTTTGAAATATCAACTTATATCTTATATACCTATATTCGTCCTTCGCTATCGCAGTGGAACAGGTTGTTTAGTTGCTTTTACAAAACATGAAATATAGTCGAGTGGAATTTAATTTCAAATCGTGTTTTTCTCTTCGGAGAAAACTAAATTATCCTTGGGAAGTTCGTTGGAAAAAGTTTCGGAGAAAAAGAATTCTATTTTAGCCTATAGACAGGTTCGTGGTAGAACTCGATGGTTTGACATTTCCCGTTAAACAGAACAAAAAAACTGTATTAAAAGACACAAAAAAGCACAAAGAATAAAAAAGAAACTTAAAGCTAGACATTTTAATTGGCAGCCCTATCGATTAGAGCGATCCGTTTTAGGTAACCGTCCACGGATAGGATACAGTAACAGGATATGGGTATCAAATGAGGATATTGATAGGGATTAAGATATTCAAAATGGTTGATAGTATCTGGATGAAGGCGGCACAAGAGCGGTCGCTGTCGAATTATATGGGGGAGGAAGGCTTATGTACAGCAGTAGATGTCTGGAGGCTGCAGAGGTTGATGATGATGATGATGAAGATATGCAATACAGATTTACAGATATAGATATTTTATTTTTATTTCTTCTTATACTTAACTACCGATGAAGACTAGAACTGGCACTAGAGGCACTGTTACTACGCGCTACTAGTAATTTACAAATAATAATAATTATACTGTTTAGTATCTATAAATATATTAAGCATACTCAATATTTATTTGCTAAGACAGACAAACAGACTGGACCACGAAACTTGTAATACAAGCCGTTAACTTAAGTAGGGTTCGACCCTGTCACTACGCCGATTTCGGAGTGTTATTTCGATCTTATTTTTATTATTTTTTGCATTTTAAGTGCTATTTTTAAACTCCACCGGGCGTTGCTCCCTAACTGTCGTTCGCCAGTTCGCTATCAATCTTATTTAATGATTTCACTAATTATTTACTTAGTTAACTAAACGCGGGTAAACAAAGGCGTTTCTAATTGTTGACGGGGGTATAAAAAAGTAAGTGTTTGAACTTCTGTATTGAAGTTACTCTTTGAATAGAAAAATATATGTGTGATATATGAAGTAGGTCACGGACCCCGGATTCTGTGAAATTGCTAAATTCAAATTAAAAAAAAAATAGAAAAATATACGTAAAAACTATTTAGTGTTAGCAAAGTTCCGTGGTTTAACCCGCCTAGCTCCCCGATTTGCGAAAAAGTGGTATTTGTGCTATTCCAGACTATAATCTGTGTTCTACAACCTGATTAATTCAGCCATTTCGACGTGATTGAGCAACAAACGTCCAAATATCCAAACTTTGGCAAAAATATACTAGATTTTTTTACCGATGATCGGTGTGCGCTTGACTGCAGTCTCACCTGATGTTAATCGGCGATGTGGATAGAGCACGCTTGCCTAGAAAAATCTGATCCTCACTGTGTTTGGACTCTAGACACTCATGGTAATATCCATCAGAAACTCCACTCGGGCAACGTATTCTAAAGTTTAGATGTTCATATCACTAAAGTGGAGATCTCTTCATTCGAGTCTTTGAAACATACTCTTAAACCATGAAAAGATGTCGATTTTTGGAGCCGACAGGAAAATGCTAAAAGTGGTATTACATCAGGCATATCAGTTGCACACTATCCGAAATGTATCCGATAAACACCGAATAAACTTTACGGCGATATTTAAAACTTTGAAGGCTTTTTCGAACAAGATAGTCGTAGCGTATGAACGTGAAGTTAGAGCTGGTCTAGTCGGGATAACGGCGACTGCCGATCCGGAGACCCCGGGTTCGAACCCCACGTGCACCACTGACTGTCTTTTCGAAGTCATTTGCGTAATGCCGCTTAAAAACGGTGAAGGAAAATGTCGTGAGGAAACCGACATGTACCTAATTTTTCGAGGTCATGTGTCATCCACCAATCCGCACTTGGCCAGCGTGGTGGATTATTGTCTTAACTCTCTCCTTGCGAGAGAAGGCCCAGAGTCCCAGCAGTGGGAACATTTAGTGAGCTGCTTATGTTATTATGCTAGTCGTCGCGTATGAGCCTTCATATCAGTGGAGGCAGGTAGTCAGTTATCATACAATGGGTTTGAGACATTGGGCTCTTGGAAGCCGAGTGCTCGTCCCATTTTCAAAAAGATTCGAAGCGACGCTAAAGCAATACGTTAGGACTTAAAATATTCTAATCGCTGTAGTAACATTAAAATTTATATTCCAATGGTAAATTTTTATTAGTGTTTTTTTAAAACTCAAATAAGAGGGGTGTTATAAGTTTGACGTCAATGTCTGTCTGCGGTATTATATAGTACGAGTATGTACGTCTGAAACGGATGGGCCGATTTGGATGCGTTTTTTTTTTCAATTATAAACCAGTTTTCTTGCGGTGGTTCTTAGCTATTTTTTAACGCCCGACCAAAAAAAGGGGTGTTATAAGTTTGACGTCGATGTCTGTCTGTCTGTCTGTCTGTCTGTGTGTGTGTCTGTCTGTGGCACCGTGGAGCTCAAACGGATGGGCCGATTTCGATGCGGTTTTTTTTTGAAGGTCCGTATTAATATCCGTGCGGATGTTCTTAGCTATGTTTGGTTAATATCGATTCAAGATGGCCGCCTCCACAAAATGGCGGACAAAATATTTCTTCTCAACCTACCTCAATACGGGTATCAAATGAAAGGGCTTGACTAGTAAAATACTATACACTATAACAAATTTCAAATCCATGATGGCCGCCACCACAAAATGCTGAATTATATTATTTTATTCACTACTACCTCAATATGGGTATCAAATGAAAGGGCTTGACGAGTAGAATACTTTGCACTATGACAAATTTAAATCCAAGATGGCCGCTACCACAAAATGGTGAAATACGTTCATTTTTTCACAACTCCCTTAATATGGGTATCAAATGAAAGGGCTTGACTAGTAGAACGTTATACAGATAATCCGAGATCCGAGGTAGTCGGGTGTTAGTCAAAATTTTTAATTTTGTTCTCAAATTTGAAAGACAAAATAGCGTCACGAGACCATAACAATAACGACCGTTGCATTGACGTAAGCAAGATTTTTATAGATGACCTTTAACATTAAGATGTCTGAAAGGTTTTGTCCTGGCAAAACCATAGATATCCGCGGAAGCGCTTCGTAATGCGGACGATGACGTCATTCTGAAAAAATGAAAATTACTGTTATGAACAGCCCTGTTTAAATTTCAAAAAGTGATATTTAGTACGTTAAATCAATTTAAAAAGTTGGACGTTAAAAACGCCGAAAATTTCTATACCGATTTGACTCTACTCAAAAATTTGACGTTTGCTTTAAGACACTGTCCATAACACCAGCATGAGTAGCCTTCTCCCACTCCCTCCCACTGCTGGGACGTGGGGACTTCGCTCATAAGAAGAGAGTCAGGCAATAATACACCACTGCCCAAGTTCGAGTTGGCAGATTCCACATGATAGCGAAAGATTCTAGGAATATGTCAGTTTGCTTACGATGTTTTCCTTCACGGCATTACGCACATGACTTCGAACTGATGCGTTTGGGATTCGGACTTGGGGCTCCGGATCGGCAGTTGCCGTTCTCCCGACTAGATCAGCCGTAAGTAACTAATCCACAAACTTAACGTAACTTGTCCAAAATAGCACGTTCTGGGATTGCAAGTTTATCTCTGGTGTTATCATTCAAATATGAATTAATGCGACATTACGTCAACTACAATAATACATTGATTAATGACTAGTAATCGTTGACTTTGAGACCACCTACTATTTTGTGGGCTATCATTTACCTATCGCGTGTATTTTTAACTTGATATTTTGGGTGCGTTGCGAGACAATAATGAACCGGCCGGGTCATCGCGCACTGGCATGATGTGGATCTGTTGCTCATCTATTTAAATAATCTACAGTAGAACCTCGACTATCCGAACCCTCGGTTATTCGAACATTGGATGTTATCCAAGCGTAAGATGCATTGATGCTCAAAAGCGTAACAGCCGTTTGTCAATATAACATTGACGATTTTACAAAAAAATCGTGTATGTTATATATGCAAGCAACAAGTTGCTTCTCTTCTTTATTCCTAGTGCTAAGACGTATAACTTCAACCATATAATAGAACTAGATGTCCGCCCCGGCGTTGCCCGTGGTACATTATATAATACTCATCAGGATCCCGTACATATACAACGGTGAAAGAATTACTGAAATCGGTTCAGTCGTTCCTGGGAATATCGCTTTCAAACAAAACACCTCTTCAGCTACCTGCTACGCCACCTGTCGGAAATTGGTTGTACCAACTCAGATTTAGAAAAAAAAAAAATTGATTTGCAAATGTTTTATATTCAAGAGGTATGTAATCTGTGGTTATTCAATGAATCAATCTTAGACACATGCTGTCATGTGTCATGTCAAAGCACGAAACGTACGAAAACCCTCAATAAGGAATATTTTTTCCCGATTTTGTTACATTCTTGATTCATGCTCCGCTTCTATTAATAGTAGCGTTATTTTCTATAGGTAGCCTATAGCCTTCCTCGATAAATGGACTATCCAATAGAAAAAGAATCTTTCAACCCGGACCAGTACTTCCCGAGAACCTAGCGTTCAAACAAACAAACTCTTCAACTTTATAAATTAGTATAGATAGCAGTGCCGTTATTTTTCCGGTATAAAAATGGTCTATGTGTTATTTTAGACCATTTTCTATCTACGTACCAAATTCTATCCAAATCATCGAAAATCATTCAAACCCCTTCAGTAGTTTTATGGTGAAAGAGTAGCCAACATACATTCATACCTACATTTTTTCAGACTTTCGCGTTTATAATATCGGTAGTATAATTAATATCTTTGACGTACGAAATATTAACCTGAAATTAGTTTTAATGTTTAGAGACTAAAAAAAAATCGGGTTGTCGGTTTTTCGTGACGGTGTGAATGCGCATCATAAAAACTTCTCCTCATTTTCCCCTAACACGCCAAAAAAAAAGTATAACTTCAAATACAGTAAAACGCGTCCTTTGGCTTAGTAAAAGCTCCGTACCTCACAAGTTCGTCGCTTTCCATCACGCATCCATCATATCTGTTACTCGATTTCATTACAAAAATGTTCAGAAATATTTCTAACCCTCCCGACCCAGTGTCGGGTTTTAAAAGCAACGAAACACTGACATGCAGCTCTGCTCAACTTTATTTTAACACGGCCCATAAACACGATTCGTTCTTGGTCTCGCGGGTCGCAAAATAATTAAGAGGTTTATTAAACCTTAACTGTGGTACAGTAATTTATTCTAGACTGAATCAAATACTTGTGTAATTTTTGAGGACATTCTAATCGGTTTAAAGATCATCGTTCAATTTAAAGTCATCATAAATGTTCATGATATTTAAAAAAACCAATCTGATTTTTATTTCATAAAATTCAGTGATAGTAAAGTTGGTAGTACGCAATACGCTTACCACCAACAACGTAGTGTCATACAGTTACTTCATTGTTCATAGTAGCATTACTATCTGGCATCGCACTGCCCGTCAATCTGTGACAGAAAATATCACTCACAATAAAATTGGTTATTACATGCCACTTTTGATCAACCGCCACTTATTATTTATCAAACGAGTAGTGGATCAAAATAAAATCTACCTTATAAGCGATAAAGAAAAGAAAATTGGCAGTCATAGAAACTGCCGAATGAAATGAAAACGTATACCTTAGAGTTTTAGTATTGAATAGCACTAATAATGCACGATACGATAATAATGACCTATATATAAATACACTGTTTAACTTTAACTAGTTTTTCCCGTCTAAAAATCGTATTTACTGCATATTCCACTCCGCTACTTCGCTGCTGCTCCGACACTACGCCGCTACATTAATAGCACACATTATAGTTTCGCCTATTTAAAAGTTTTTACTCTATAAAAAACTAATAAAGTAACAAATGACAATAACACAAAGTTGGAGAAACTCAAGGGCTCAGAAAACCACATGCGACCTACGGACCGCAGATTGGGTATAGCTGTGCTACTGTGTCGTTTGCTAAAATAAACCACCACGAGGCTAGGTACATAAAAGACCCAGTTTTATTTTCCACCTGCAGTGACACAAATCTGACATCAAAAACATAACTTTCAGTCGCACAACTACCACAGAAAACACAACTCTACCGCCTCAAAAACAAGATTCATTATTATATGAAAGGGAAATGGCGGGAAACTGACACGTTTTAACGAAATAGGCGAGGGTTCTGCGCGTAGGCGGGCTCATACTAACTGTTTTGTAAGCTGTGGTGGCTCATTCATGAGTTGGACGGGTGACGTCATAGCTCGTCAGATGATGGAGTAGCTGTAGGTAGCTAATGCTTTAACGATTTCGACATTTTGAATGAGATCTTGGTATAGTCCATTCGTTATATATGTATAAAAGTTATACAGTTTGCAAAATAACGCTTTGTTCCAAAAGTGGTGTTTTCTAAAATTAATTCTTAGAAAACAACACTTTATTTTACCCAATTTTACGTAATCTTCTAACAAGGTTTTAATATACTCGTATTTTTGGAATAATTCGTAGAACAAGTTAGATTGAATGGGAGCTAGTGAATGAAAAGAACACGTAGGTGTAGCTTAGTTGGAGGGTATCGTTGTTTCTCCATATTCTTAGAAAACTCCATTCATGAACACTAGAAATAAAGAGAATGAGACTTGAGTAGAAGGGAGGTAGTAATTCATTATTATCGGATATTTGAAGCATTAATGAAACCTCTCGTGAGAGTTTCTTTTTTGAATCGAATCAGCCACTCCCAGATTCCGGTCATTTGGGTTATTTTGAAAGGCTTCCGTGCCCAAAAAGTAAAACGGGATCCTACTACTAAGACTCCGCTGTCTGTCCGTCTGGCACCAGGCTGTATTTCATGAACTTTGATGTTAGACAGTTAAAATTTTAACAAATGTTGCTTATAATATCTGTACTAATACATATTATAAAGACGAAGGCGTCTTTTGTTTGAACGCGCTTATCACAGGAACTATAGGACCGATTTCAAAGCTTCTTTCACCGTTGGATATGTACGTGATCCCCGAGTTCTAGGCTATTTATTATGTACCACGGGCGAAGCCGGAGCGAACCGCTAGTAAATACTAAAAACATATTAAAATAAATATTGAAGATGTCTCCTATACAATGATCCCTCATTGTGCAGTGCTGGGTAGTGTGGTACTTGTACTACCAGACGGATTCTGCAAAAAGCAACCATAATAAAAATTACCTTTTCGCAATAAAATAACGCGATTGGGAACTCCGCGGGTAAAACCGAGGGGCGCTAGTAGTGTGGTCTAGTCGGGACAACGGCGACTGCCGATCCGGAGCCCCCGGGTTCGAACCCCACCACGCGCATCACTGTCTTTTCGAAGTCATGTGCGTACTGCCGCTAACTTAAAAACGGCGAAGGAAAACATCGTGAGGAAACCGACATGTACATAGAATCTTTCGAGGTCATGTGTCATCCACCAACCCGGACTTAGCCAGCTTGGTGGATTATGGCCTTAAACTCTCTCCTAGCGAGAGAAGTCCCCGAGTCCTAGAAGTGGGAGCATTTAGTGGGCTGCGTATGCCAGTAATGTGGAATAGAACTAAAGAGCTAATGACTCACATAGACTTTAAATGAGGTCAGATTTCGCGACCCATCCCACTACGCGCCGAGTTGGCCGTTCTATCTCCTAATATAGTCCTAACGGCCGTCTGTTTTAGTGTTCAACTGATTTAGCTGCAGTCACTGCGTGTGGGTTTCTTACGTAATCGGTTATCGAAGTCGGCTGAATGGATAAACGGTTTACTGCAGGATTTGTAGGTATTTAAACATATTGTGTGCTGTGACTGTCTGGCAGTGTTTTCTGTAGGTGGCTTACTGATGTATTTTTTTTAAAATAAGAATTGACGAGACGAGCGGTACATGTGCCTGATGGTAAGCAACATGCCTGCTACATAACAGCACGGTGACACGCAGCTATTGGAACATGAAGAATCCAAATCATTACCTAGCACTGCACTGCGCTCATCACCCAGGGATCTAAGATGTTATATCTCTGAGCCCTGTAATTTCTCTGGAAACATTGCCCTTCAAGCCGGAACACAGTAATGTTTTCACATTAATGTTTGGCGGTAGAATAACTGGCAAAGGTGTGGTACTTCCCCCGGCGGACTCTGCTAGGAGTCTACTAAGTTTTTTAACATTTAAACATAAGAAAAAGCTGTGATAAGTACCATGTAGGTACTTATCACAGTTAGTCTCAAGTTACAGTTGGTATTGTAAGTTATGGCTGGTCTAGCAAATTATGGCTGATCTAGTCTGGAGAACGGCGACTTCCGATCTGAAGCCCCTGGTTTGAATGCCACGCACACTACTGTATTTTCAAAGTCATACCGCTAAATTAAAAACGATGAAGGAAGACATCGTGAGGTAACCGGCATGTTTCAAGTATCTTTCTATCATCCGTCAGCGACCAACCCAGAGATCCTTTTTTTACGAAATATTTATAAATATATTCTAGAAAAATCATGCAATGATTTAAAGAACTCAACGTACTTATAAGGTAAGCGCGCTCTGTGCTAGACCGCAACAACGCTTTACATCAGATCTTTGGAGAGTAGGGGTAAACTTCAGCTCGATTCCTTGGATTTTATTTATGTCTGGGCTATACTACGAGAAAATAAATAAAGGACGCCATGTACGTATTAAAATTAAATGTAATCCAATAAAATTAATACAATTTATTATTTCTAAATAAACAATTTATATTTGAACACGTGAACGTATCTTAACAAAGTATCTTCGCTCACGTTTGACATTGCCCTCACATTGAAAATACCGAATACATTCTAGACTCAATAAAGTAGCTTATCTATTAATAAACTTTAAACTAGGCTAGACAGAACCACTATATTAAGGTGAAAGGGCCGAGTTGTACTAATAATTCAAAATTACCAGTAGTTTGCAATCTCGGTGTCTTCAAATCTAGAGTGAATCGATTTCTTCTAGGTAAGAACGCTCCATCATAGCCCGCATCTTCGCTCAACATCAGGCAAGTTGGGAGTCTAATGTAAAACTATAAATCATCATCATCAGCCCCAAGACGTCCACTGCTGAACATAGGCCTCCCCCCTAGATTTCCACAACGAACTATAAATAACATTAAAAAAAAATTAGTATGGAACTAATGTTAAACAATGTTTTTGTAAGTCCACAAATTTTTTGGAACGAAGTTCCTTATCGCGCGTTGTGAAAGGGGGCTAGACGGAAAAAATTCTTACGAAAAGTTGTCACGACACTTTTTGCTATTGTAAGCTCTGCGGCGTCGCATGTTTCTCTGTCTGTCTCTCTCTCTCTCTCTTATAGAAAGCAAGCCAGATATTTTCATTTCTATTTCGCATTGAACAGTGTGGTGTCGCGACGATTATTTTTGTTGAGTGTATACAGGTTTTTTGTAAATAATAAATATTAAAAAAAAATCCTTCTCTAATTAATCGAAAGGAACTTCGTTCCATTCGGGTGTCCCTTGAGACCTCTACAGTTTTTTTTTTTTTTTAATTAAATAGTGACGAGACGATCAGGACATGTGCCTGATGGTAAGCAACATGCCTGACACATAACAGCACAGTGACACGCAGCTATTGGAACATGAAGAGTCCAAATCATTACCTAGCACTGCACTGCGCTCGTCACCCAGAGATCTAAGATCTTATATCTCTAAGCCCTGTAATTTCTCTGGAAACATTGCCCTTCAAACCGGAACACAGTAATGTTTGCACATTATTACATCGCATTATTCAATTTAATTTATTGACATGACAACGTCTAATAAATCGAAAAAAGCTGGCTTCATACATGAAAAAGTGTTCCGTTACGTCCCGTTACGCTCATTGTACGTTTGCGCTGTAAATATCAATGTTTTGTTATGATGTTGTCACGTTAAACTATCGTTCGTAAACCAACCGAATTTACAGACAACCTATTTTTTTAAATTCTTTATTTCTTAAATACCGATGTCGTGAAAAAGCCAACATGAGTCCCGAAATTAAATATCAATCAGCCGACACTTGTATGGCAAAACAGCAATTAGTCGCTAGGTAGATAAGGTGAAAGTGCCCAAAATACTGGCAGTATTTCAACCCAGTATCGTGAAGCTTTGTTTTTGAGCAAAGTACTATGTATATTCGTTTTTTCATTATTATTGTGCAGGGCAATATGTATGATACAGTAACTTATTCGTAGAGGCAGAGTTGTTCTACAGTAAATATGGACATATTTTTCATCATGATGAGTATATTATATCCCTTTCGCCGGAGGGTAAAGTTACTGCGTAACCCTGTCTTTATCGCTATCACATTTTATATAACAGTTTGAAACTATTATGTAAAGATCAATTTTTTAGATTATCTGGAAGCGACAAAAATCACATTTTGATTAGAATATTTTAATATATTCATAGATGATGGCCTTGAGTTTATTCCTACTAATATTATAAATGAAGATCTGGATGTTTGAATGTTTGTTGCTCAATCACGTTGGAAAGTCAAAACGGATCGGGTTTAAATTTGTAAGACAGATTGATTACAATAATCTGAAATAACATATAAGCTTATTTATAAATTAAAATAACGGGAATGGGAAATACACGGGCAAAACCGCGGGGCGTTGCTAGGTATTATGACGTTGTCACGTTAAACTATCGTCCGTAAACTAACCGACTTAACAGACAACCATTTTTTTTTTGTATAAATAGTGCCGATTCGATAGGCAATGTGTTTGGAGATCTACTAGGACAACTTAAGTGGATGTTGGACGTTACTAGCACAAACCCAAAATAATGTATTTTAAACTTTGGATGAAATAGAATAAATATTATAATAATTTTGTAATACACTGTGATCAATGTACATCTTTGTTACCACAGGAAGGAACTAGCCACCAAGATACGGGTTTTTAACACCCAGTTTGGTGGATAGAGTAACATGACAACTTATATGTACTATAAAAAAGCACGGTATTAACGTGGGTTTTTCAGTCCAACTGTACCGAATGTATTATACCTGAGTAGCCTAAGTTATATGTTCATATATATTATTTCTCCGAACATATATTAAGTACTTATATTTATATAAGTAATATGTTCGGAGAAATCATTTAAAAAATAGTACCACAGATTACTATAGATTACTGTAATGTCGCAGGACCCAAGAAGACGACACTATAAAAAAGAGGCATATATAAATGCCCAGCTGTGGGATAAAGAAGCCTGTATGTAATGATAATGATGATGATGATTTGGAGAATGGATAAGGCCAACAGAAAAAAACATTGTATAAGTCCTGGTGACGAGTGCAGTAGTTTGAACTCTTTATATGCAACTAGATGTCCGCCCCGGCTTCGCCCGTGGTACATTATATAGCACTCATCGGGATCCCGTACATATACAACGGTGAAAGAATGACTGAAATCGGTTCAGTCATTGCTGGTAATATCGCTTTCAAACAAAAAACCTCTTTAGCTACCTGCTACGCCTACTGTCGGAAATTGGTCGTACCACCTCCGATTTAGAAACAAATTTGATTACCAAAGTAGACATATGCTAAATCATGTCAAACCACGGTACGAAAACTCTCAAAAAAGGTATATTTTTCCTGTTTTTGTTACATTCTTGATTCATGCTCCGCTTTTATTGATAGTAGCGTTATGTTCTATAGCCTATAGCCTTCCTCGATAAATGGACTATCCAATAGTAAACTAATGTTTCAATTCGGGCCAGTACTTCCCGAGATCCTAGCGTTCAAACAAGCAAAGAAACTCTCCAGCTTTATAATATTAGTATATGTAAATTAACTACTGTATATTTTATTAAGTAACTATGTATGACTGAGCAGTTATAGTCTGGAGTGTGGCTTTGCACCAGGCGGATTTATTATCTATGTAAACCGTTTAAAATATTGTTTCATTTTCATAATGTAGACCGTAAACCAATCAAATTCAATTTAAAAGTCGTAAACCGTTAACCTTTTATTAATCAGCAAATAAATAAAAATAATTCATTCTTATAGCAGAAACAACAGTACCTATTCGTCTCGCAATAGTACAAACTATTTAATACAACTATTAGGTATAATATTGCTCGCTGATAACGCGGCCTTGGCTGATTTCTCTTATCTCGGCGAATTTTAACGCATTTAGGCTGCGGTCGCAGTGGGAGCGGAGAATCTGTGACAGTCCGAGGTATGGGCGCAAGCGGGTGATATTCCGAGTCGTGTACAAGCAAATATAGTCCTTAAAGTTTTGCGATTTAAACTCATGTTTTCACATACACAGGAATGCATCGCGATTTAAATTATTGTTTAGTTGCCTCGAAGTTTTGGTAGCGTCACAACTGCGGTGGTCACGAGAAGACTGGTCTTGTAAATCTCTTTTCGTATACTATGTATTTGTATATATAATAAGTATGTATTTACAACTATATAAGTATTATATCATCTATCTGGCTCCCATAGTACAAGCTTTGCTTAATTCGGGGTTATTGATATTGTGTTAGAAATGTCTAGCAATATTTATTTATTATTTATTTTATTGAAATGAAACCTCCTTTGGCCGTAACACATACAGATTGTTTTTGTTGACTGTAGATGAAGCTCATCGTCTCATTTTGAAGTGAAAGATTGGATAGAGTGTACTTGGGACCGCCGAGTGTGCCTGAGCGAGAAAGATAGCTGCTGCTATGTCATTGTCTTTTTTTATTTATTCTTAGCCATGAATCCTAATCCTTCAGCTATATCTGTCACTGCCTTGTCTCTGTGTCCACTACATGCAATGTTCATGGAATCATTTTTATTTTCAATTATTAAAATTGTTCAGTGGTTGTAGTAGCTATTTTTTCGCTTCTGCCGTGTGGCACACAGATTTTTTAAAATTTATAACTTAAAAAATATTAATATACTAACCGTCGGTCGCTCGTCACTTGGGCCGTGTAACGGTACCATGGCAACAAAATTTCGCACGTCTCGTGTTATTAAATATTTAACATTGTAATTTGATAGCGATATCTGTCGCCTGCACGCTCGCTTAATATTCCGAGTTTCACGTAAACCAGTTCAGCCAATTGGATAAGAAGGTCAAAGTGGATAAGAATGTCTCGTGATCAATTCTGATATAGTTTAGCAGACACGTCGTGAGGTTGTTAGATTTAATCCCGCCAATTAAATTTATACTAATATTCTATGGGCAGTTGGGGAGCCGATGCGAAGGCTTTAGTCCGCGAAATTGGGCATCGTCTACGTAATCAAGGTGGCGACCCCCCGCTCTGGATCGTTTCTGAGGCAGAGGATTGCCATCGCTATTCAGCGAGGCAATGCGGCCAGCGTTTTGGGCACATTTGCACCAGGAACGGTTCGAGGCGGGTTAATCTAATTGACATGACTTTGTGGACGTCTATTTTTGTAAATAGGTAAATGAACTAAATGAATAAATTATTACTAATATTGTATTAATTCATTTGTTTCATTATTGCTATAAATACATTACTCGTATTTTCCTAAAAAATAGGTTTTTAGGTTACAATAATGCATTAGCTCTGTATAGAGGGCGTTGCAATGAGGCGTTTTCCAGACGCAAAAAGACTTGTCAAAGATAGTTCTAAATATTGCCAAGAGTGGCACCACTGTTGGTTTTTGTGAAATTTCTCTAACAAAATAAAACAGTGGCACCACCTACGGTGAAGTTGGGAACTGTATTTTTACTTTCAGGATTCCGTAGCCAAAAGGCGAAACATGGGACCCTTATAGATTCGTCATGTCTATCTGTCTGTCTGTCCTTCCGTCCGTATGTCACAACCTCTTTTTTCCGAAACTATAAGAACTATACTGTTGAAACTTGGTAAGTAGATGTATTCTGTGAATCGCATTAAGACTTTGATGACACAATGCCCTGCGGATTTACCCGCGTAGTTTTTGACCCCGCCTTTCTTATTTTCCCGCCATAAAAACCTGTGTTACTCCAGTCTTTAATTTATGTTTCATATTAGAGCCCAATCCGTTCCGACGTCCCGACTTGACTGAGCAACAATCATACAACATTTGACATTTATAATTTTATTAGGATTTGCATACAATACTAGCAGCATCTCACGGTTTCACCCGCGTAGATCCCATTGTTTTCCCGGGAAGAAAAGAGCTATTTGTGTTCTAAATTTTAACCCGATCTGTTCAGACGTTCTGACGTGATTGAGCAACAAACATTCAAACATTTAGACATCCAATCTTTCGTATTTATAATATTAGTAGGAAGAAGGATTCTGAAAAGCGATTTATTTCCTTGTAATGTGCTTATATTGTATTTAAATCTAACGAAGTAAAACATATTTGTTTTACATATATATGTCCGCCCCGGCTTCGCCCGTGGAACATATATAGCACTCATAGAGATCCCGCACATATCCAACGGTGAAAAAATTTTAGAAATCGGTTCAGTCATTCCTGAGAATTTCGCTTTCAAACAAAACACTTCTTCAGCTACCTGCTACGCCACCTGTCGGAAATTGGTCGTACCAACTCAGAGATTAGCAAACAGGTTTTATATTCAAGAGGTATGTAATCTGTGATATTCAATGACGCAATCTTAGACACATGCTGTCATGTGTCATGTCAAAGCACGAAACGTACGAAAACTCTCAAAAAGGAATATTTTTTTCCGATTTTGTTACATTCTTGATTCATGCTCCGCTTCTGTTAATAGTAGCGTTATTTTCTATTATAGCCTTCCTCGATAAATGGACTATCCAATAGAAAAATAATATTTCAATTCAGACCAGCACTTCCTGAGATCCTAGCGTTCAAACAAACAAACAAACAAACTCTTCAGCTTTATAATATTAGTATAGACTAGATATGACTATGACTACAGTCTATTAAATCATACAGTCGTTCGAAGAAGCCGTCTAGACGGGGCAATCGTGCGGGACGTGCGGGGTGAGACGCAGGAAGCGCGCTCCTGCATTGCCTACATTACAATTGTAGTATTGCAGGAGCACGGCTCAGGGCTGACGTCTTCCGTATGTTTTAATTTTATTTTGGTAATAACAGTTTTGTTGCGAGTCTACCCGTGTCATTATCGGTGTTTCTCCCAAGATCAAAGGCGATGAACTACTGGTAGTATTTCTTTATACTATGACTGTGTCCTACCACAATAATTCACAGTTTCGTTCACATTGGGAAGGTGTCTGACGGCCAGAACAACGAATGAATAATTCACTAGGTTCCTATTAATACATCGAATAATCTACTACTATTCATTTCTACGCATATGTTATGACTAGCGTCATTTTTGTATTATTTTACATCATCCAGTATTTTTATCGGAAACCTTGTTCTCTTAAATAGTTTCAACTAATTAGCGGGCGTTTTATTTAGTAACCTAGTTTTGTGTAAATCAGCCAATTGCAAATTTAACTCGCGTGAAAGGGATTTGCTTTCCTTTGATGGCACAGTTTTCTTATTTTTTATGAGTTTTACGGACATTCTGTGTAGCTCTGTATACAAAGGAACACAAGTAACTCTGTTTTCAGTTAGGTACGCTGTCTGGTAAAATGTCTATCTACTGATGAATGACTCCAATATATATAATGAAAAAAAAAAAAAAAAAATTATGCTAGAAACCCTCAAAATTTTGTGGAGGCGGCCATCTTGGATTTCAAATTTGCTATTGTATATTTATGGTATTCTACGAGCAAACCCCTTTTATTTGATAACCACATTGAAGGAATTGTGCTTAAACATGTAAGCCACCATTTTGTGGCGGCAGTCATTTTGGACCGATTTTTAAAAATGTAACTAAGAAAACTCCCGACAAAATCAAATCTAGTGCGGAAAACACTTCAAAGTCTTGAACATCGCCGCAAAATTGTTAGCTTATCGGTTTATTATCGGTTACACTTCGGAGAGTGTGCAATTGATCTGAATGATCTAAGTCCACATTGTCCTTTTTTTTTTTTTATCGTACTTCTCGTAACTCGAAGAAGCGGCACCGTTTCGTGGTAGATTTTCCAAAGACACGGACTAAGAAGTTTGACTCTACTGTTGTGATAAGAACGTCTAGGCTGTGGAATGAGTCGCCTGAGTCGGGTTTTCCCGATAGTTATAATCTTGGTGATTCCTTGGTGGTGTCAAGTGTAAAACTATTATAGTTAAAAAACACCTTTCAACCAAAAAAAAACAATATCGAAATCCGTCGGTCATCCATTCGTGAGCTACGATGCCACAGACACATAAACATAAACGTCAAACTTATAACATCCTATAGTTTTGTAACGGGGATTTAAAATGTTGAATTTCGAGAGTCGTATTTGCATCGCAAATTATTCGGTTACGTCAATAAGTTATCATTGTTTAAGTAAATTTATCAATTAATTTAAACTTTTACGCAATACGAGAGGTGACTTTGAGCGACCACCGGAAGGGGCGCCACATTCTTCTTATGATAATACCCGATAACCCCTCGACCGGCGTGATACTGGACACGCAGCGATAAAATTTGACTTTCAATTCGATGTGTGACGCGCTTTTTGTGAACCCCAACGATCTTAATCCAAAAATATGTCCTGCCAAACTTCAGAGCGCACGGAATCTTGTTATCGCTGCGAAGAGTGAGCTCACTCTTTCCGTTCTAGTCGGTTGCAGGAAGCGGTGGACGCCGCACTTTTTTACCTATCACTATTTGTTGTCAACAACCAAAATAAGCAGAAGCGTACATCGCCGCAAACGATTCTAGGGACACGTAGATTGGTTATGTGTAAACCACTTACGATACACACAGAGACGCAGTTTATTACCAATTTCAAGGTGCGTAGGGCACATCTGGTGTTTTATATGGATGGAAAGAAACGTCATGTTTGGGTGTGAAATTAGGATTTATAAATTGTTCTCCTTGGTATATTGGACTCACCAGCCAGGTCTCCACGTCAGTGTTGGGAGATAATAAGAGAGATATGTGACAAATTTTCTGCTTGTCTGGACGCCGAGATCTCCGTTGGAACGCACCGGCGCGGCGTCCTCTTGCACTTT
Source organism: Ectropis grisescens (assembly GCA_017562165.1). Classification (NCBI taxonomy): domain Eukaryota; kingdom Metazoa; phylum Arthropoda; class Insecta; order Lepidoptera; family Geometridae; genus Ectropis; species Ectropis grisescens. Next base: position 24,067,076 of record CM029777.1, on the reverse strand, counting down.
GCCTAAGGCACCTTCCTTGCGGTTGTTGCAATCTCACGGCACACGGAGACCTTCACATACTACGCTGACGACACCGACGACGCCATCGGTCGGTTCGTGCGGCGAGCGTGTGCTGCATCACCGAAGACCATCCGAGATTTCAACCTACAGATGGCCATCAGGGACAGAAATGCGGCCGTTGTGGAGGCTCTGGGCCGGGAGGAGGCAGCTTAGGCAAATGGCAAAAGGCAATTAGGCAAACACTCGATGTCGAGTCGATTACTAGCGGAATCCCAACCGGTAGTGATCGGCTCTACAGACGAGCACTAGAATTAGATTTTAAATGTACCCAACTCCCTCCTATTTTCCTCTTCTTCTCCTTATCCAAAATATGTGTAAAAATAATAATAATATATATTTGTAATGAAAGATCACGGACCCCGGAGTCTGTGGAGTAATTAATTTAAATTTAAAAAAAAAAAAAAGGCACCTTTTTTTGGTGATGGACCAAACGACACGGGCTGCACGGGCTGCCTTTCCTTTGATGGGTTCGCTATTCATAGGACGTTAGGCCACCAAGCCTATCCGTCTTCGAGCCCATAGGTACCCTTTTAATCGCCTCGTACGATAGGCAGGGTATACCGAAGCCGAATCTTGTTAAGACCCCGGCTCCAGGGTCACAAAGAAAATACCTACTCAAAATTGCATGCCATCTTTCGGGATATAAGTTTTCACTTCTATCAGCAGTCCCTATGACTTGTCATTTTTTTTTCAGTAATGAGATCGGCAGGTGACAAATACTAGCCCATAATCATAACCTTAAATTTACGCCGGCCTCATTCTCGAACCTTCCACGGCTTATAAATATTCAGAGGTGCCAAATTGAGTACGCCATGTGCTTTTCTGCCGCTGGCTGCCCTTCTTACATACATTTTCATACATTTTATTTGCCATTAACATAATCGTGATTTTTTCGTAAATAATGGTGGTTTACAAATTTATAGGCTAATTTATTAATATTCGTGGTATGAGCTATATTTAGATTTTGTTATGTATCAAAATATGAATTTGTAAGTGTTTGTTTTGATTAGATTTTCCTTGGTGACACGCTGTTGTCATATAATTTAATCAAATTTTCTTTAAACGCTCCACATCCACGAGTCCTAAAATCAGAAAATGACGTAAAAGTAGTGGGGCGGAGCCTACATCGCACCATAAATCACCAATCATATCGTACATCGCCCCATTTGATTGGTGATTTATGATTGGTATTATAGGTGATTGGTGTTTTACTGAAATAACAAGTTAAAGCTAAAACACTCCACACACGAGTCCTAAAATCAGAGAAAATGACGTAAAAGTAGTGGGGCGGACCCTACATCGTACCATATGATTGGTGATTTATGGTGCGATGTAGGGTGCTCTCAACTAGTTTTACGTAATTTCCTCTGGTTTTAGGGCTCGTGTGTAGAGGGTTTAAGTACTGCTGAGCAAAGCAAGTCCCTGTTAAATTCAACTATAGTAACCACTGCGAACATTTATCGCTGCTATCGTAAACAATACTTGACATTTTCGCGCTTTTACGCGCGTTTAAGGGTTTTTCGTTTATCTCGCTAAACCATGTTTATTTTTCTCAAGTAAGAGTAGGCTAAGTTATTTTTTTTTTTATAGTAAAGAGCGACGAGAGTAGCAGAACATTTGCCTGATGGTAAGCTACATGCCTGCCCATAACAGCTCAGTGACACGCAGCTATTGGAACATCAAGAGTCCAAATCATTACCTAGCACTGTGCTGCGCTCGTCACCCAGAGATCTACTGGTAACTTTGCCCTTCAAACCGGAACATAGGAATGTTTGCACGTTACTGCTTGACGGTAGAATAATTTTCAAAGCTCTGATACTTCCACAGACGGACTGTGCCAACAGTACCCATGCGTTGAAGTTATGCATTTGAACATCATTATTTAATAATAAACGAGTATATGATAAACAAAACACGTTCGCAAACTGCTTCAATGAAAAAGTCACGGTTTTACGCCACTCTATAATATTATTATGTTATTATATATTCATGGTTTTGCCGTCAATAGATCAATCAAGCTTCAAGGGCGAAACGAAGATTGATTTCGTTCGGTTATTTTTTTTGAGAAAAATAATCAATTAACAAGATAATTATTTTTATAGTTCTGCTTTATTAGCTTGGTCCAGTAAATCACTGAAGCGATTGTAATGGGTTGGACACAAGTGAGTGAAATCTGTCACACACAATAATAATAAAGCCTTTGGGAGTGATTAAAGTTACGGCTGGTCTAGTCGGGAGAACGACTACTACTGATCCGGAGACCCCGGTTTCAAATCTCACGCGCAAATAGCCGATGTGACCCAAAAAACTGCTAATTGGAAATGGAACTGGGCTGGACATATCTGCCGCATGTCGGATGCTCACTGGGCCAAATCACTACTCAGTGGAACCCCGATCGCAAACGACAATGCGGCAGCCCATAGAAACGCTGGTGGATGACCTTGATGGCTATTCAAAAGAATGGGAGACATTAAGTCAAGACAGAACCAAATGCAGAGAGGGTAGGGAGGCCTTTGCACAGCATTGGGGCAGTATAGGCTCCAAATAATAATAAATAATAATAATGTGCGTAATGCCGCTAACTTGATGAGTTGCCTGATATATTATAATCTTGTGTCTTCAAATCGAGAGTGAATCGGTTTCTTCTAGGTAAACACGCTATCGTAGACCGCATCGTCGCTTAACATCAGGCGAGATGGCGGTCAAAAACCTATTAAAGGGTAAAGGAAAACATCGTGAGAAAACGGACATGTAGAATCTTTGCAGGTAATCTGTCATCCACCAACCCGCACTGGACCAACGTGGTGGATTATGGTCTTGACTCTCTCCTTGCAAGAGAAGGTCCCGAGTCACAGCCGTGGGAACGTTTAGTGGTTGCTAGACGCGGTGATAACAGGTGGAGTAGAGTAGTGACCGAGTGGTTTACCTCGGCCACCGGTGGAGCGTAGGACGTCCAGCTGCAAGATGGGTCGACGATATCGTTTCTATCGCGGGTCGAACTGGACTGGACTCGATTGGCACAGGACCGAGAAAGATGGCATGGGAAAGAGAGGCCTATACCCAGCAGTGAGATAGAGAAGGCTGTGAATGATGATGATAATGGAGTTATTTTACCGGAGAGTTATGTGAAAATATCACTGTGTTCTGGTTTGAAGAGTAATGTTTGCACATAAATTATTGGGCAAAAATAATAAATAAAATGTATTTAAAAGCTATTGACCATATGCGACAAAAGTTGCTGACTATCCTACAAGTGTATCGCTGACCTAGCGGCTTAGTTGGAAGTAAGTCTGTCTACGAAGCCGGGGGTCGTGGGTTCGATTGCCCAAGTCGTCTGGGCTTGATACAACATTTAATCAGGGCAAATGTTGTTAGTAATACTAGTGAAATAAAAATGTGTCGTCTGTCTATTTATTTATTTATTTGAGGGTATACATCGCCACATAATATGTATATAAGTAAGATACATTTAGTTAAAATGCACTACAAATAGTGTTACACATTATACCCTGTAGTTGGGTGTTGCGAATAGTATAGTAGAGGTATATAATATTAAGTGCTTATAGCTATTAGATAAATATTAAAACTTTCCTTTTCGTGATGTTGAAATGTCTTTATCTTCCAGATATTCTTCTATATTATAATAACACTTGAAAATTAGTATTTCTTTCAGGTTATTTTTATTTGTTTCCAGATCTACAAAGGGCTGGACGTGGTGACAGCGAAGGCGTCTGCAGCGGAGCGAGGGGCAGCTCCTCATCATCTCCTAGACATCCTGGAGCCACACCAGATGTTCACCGTAGTCGACTTCCGGAACCGTGCCCTGAAGATCGTATCCTTTTATCACCATACATTACAGTGTTCTTAAATTTTAAGGAATCATTTATGTGATTTGTAAATCTTATCTCTTTGACCAGTAACTGCTCCGGAATTAGTGCCATTCTAAAGAATACTGTTGAAATTTGTACATTACTGTAATTTGGGTACAAGGTACGGCTGGTCTAGTCGGGAGAACGGCGACTGCCGATGCGGAGCCTCGAATTCAAGTCCCACACGCACCACTGTCTTTTCGAAGTCATGTGCGTAATGCTGCTAACATAAACGGCGAAGGAAAACGTGATGGAATCGACAAGTACCAAGAATCTTTTGAAGTCATCTGTCATCCACCAACCCGCACTGGGCGAGCGTGATGTTCCAGCACATTTACTCTCTCTTGCGAGAGAAGAATCAAGTTCAAGCAGTGGCAGATTTAGTTGTACTTATGGGTAGAATCAATGCCTGAGCTGTTGGTATACTCCACGGATAACCCACGGAAAATATTCCGTATTATATTTGCACTTGGTGTAATCCTCAAACTGGCGATACTACGATCTCAAGGTTGTCAATTGAATGTTCTACCCACTAGGCCATCGCAACTTAGATTTCACATGACAGGTGTATAATTCTGCTATTTGCGTTTATGTAATTCACTGAAATAAGACAATAGAGAGTTCGTAATTCATACAATTTGTCAACTGGTCTCCAGTTTTCCATGCCCGTGCGGCTGTGTAAACATGTTTCCATGACCTTAATCAAAACCATACATACATAAATTTAACATATAAGTTGTACAGGGTTGCTTTTCATTTATAGAACATTTTATTTCGCATTTGGCACATCTCGTTCACCAAGCGATCCAGTTCTAATCAGTTGATATGTCTTCATACATCAAATTGCTTAATTTATTGGTACGTTAATTTTTGTCTTCATTGTTATTGCATACGCAGACAGTTTCATGTTTTCTCTCCTGGGACTCGGGTCTTCTCGCATAAGAAGAGAAGAAATGCAATTTATTTCACACATTTATTGCACCACGTTGGTCAGGTGCAGATCATCTCGGCCAGCGCGGTGAATTAATGCTTTGACTCTCTCATTCTAAGAAAAACCGCTAGTCTCATTAGCGAGAACATTTCAAGCAGAATCGCTTTAAGAAGACATAAAGTGAACTGGTATTCCATACATATACATATGCTAGTGTTTTCGCAATAAAACTACTAGTGTTTGTACTTTTTAAAGACACCTAGGTAGATGGTACGAATATTCGTAGGTAGTTCACGTTTTCAAAATAAAAACAAAAAAAATTAGCAGTCTTATGAAAGCCGACAGAAGTAAAAATGTAGGTATGTATGACTTCGAATTTGACTTTTGTAGTAAACAGAAGTAACGATGCACAATACGAGTATGTCACCTGTACAGCTACAGATATACTTTTATCAGACATATTAGTGACGCAGACTCAATATTTATTTCTTTCTTTCTTTCTTAATTGCTATAAAACTATAAATACATTATTTTCCTAAAAAATTTCACCCATCCAAAACGCGTCTATAGCGCACGTTCCGCTCCGCTTCTCCGCCGCCGCTCCGACGCTACCCCGTTATACCGCTACAGTCGGGGACCTATGAGATTTTCTCAAAAATTAAATAACACGGGTAAAAATGTTTCCACTTTTTAAGATAAATAAATTAAAATCATCAAAATTAGCGTTCATACCAGCAACCCTGTATATAACGCATATGTACATTTAGCGTCGAACAAAGCCTTGTTAATTATGTCCCGTAAAGATATAAATATTGTAACACATTATACGAACGTAATGTGTAACGTTTTGAAATTGTTTGGATAGGGATGTCGCAAAACTTACCGAATACTTGGCCCATATAAATTAATCCGTTGTATTGTTCGATTTAAAAATGTCGTGGTGAGTATTTATGCGTACTAGCAACATCCCGCGATTGAACCCACGTAGTGGCCTTTTAAATATGATATTCCGGATCATAATCTAATTGTGTTTTAAATTTAATTTCGAGCCGTTCAGCTGTTCCGATGTGATTGAGGAACAACTCCAAAAACTCACATTTATAGTATAGATTTCTTGGACTCGACACCACTAAAGGTGGGGCACCTATCGACTAAAATCACAGGTTTCGCATGCCTTGAGTCGCAGGTTTGATGTTGCAATCGTCCGACGACCCTAACACCGCCGCGCCGCCATTGCGGGGAGACGGAACCCCGCATTTTTTTTAAAATAAAGAGTGACGAGACAAGCAGGACATGTGCCTGATGGTAAGCAACATGCCACATAACAGCACAGTGACACGCAGCTATTACAACATGAAGAGTCCAAATCATTACCTACCACTGCACTGTGCCCGTCACCCAGAGATTTAAGATGTTAAATCTTTGAGCCCTGTAATTTCTCTGGAAACATTGGCCTTCAAACCGGAACACAGTAATGTTTGCACATTACTGATTGGCGGTAGAATAACTGGCGGACTCCGCTAAGAGCCTACCACTACTAAACTTTGGCTCAAGTGGCGCGCTGGAAACCATCGACGTGTCCCTGCCTCGGGAGAACCTATGCCTACATGGGCGGGCGGCCCTACCCAACCTAGGCCCACCAAGTGGAGACGGGGGCTCGTCCCCGTGTCAGCTTCCTCTTCAGCGGAAGAGCGAGAAGATCCATTTCTCTATCTCGCTCTTCGTTCTCCCTCCGCGAGATGACGGTCTCACAGAAGAAGACCACGACGACCTACCACAACCTCTCACTGTCGAGTATCTCAACTAAGATGGTCGGCAGTGAGAGGTCTGACCTTACGACAGTTCTTCCTCCACTCCAACTTTCATGAATATCAGTGGAATCGGCAAAGAATTCACTGCAAACATACATCATTATACTTGATTTTTAATCCCCGACCAAAAAAAGGGTTGTTATAAGTTTGACGTCGATGTCTGTCTGTCTGTCTGTGTGTGTGTCTGTGGCACCTGATGGCAACGGATAGATGTCAAATGCGGTTTTTTACCGATTTCAATGCGGTTTTTATTTGAAGGTTATTACGCATACGTTATCCGCACGGCTATTAAGCCGTGCGGATGTTCTTAGCTATGTTTGGTTAATATCGATTCAAGATGGCCGCCTCCACAAAATGGCGGACAAAATATTTCTTCACAACCTACCTCAACATAGGTATCAAATAATAGGATAGACTAGTAGATTGTTGTACAAATAACAAATCCGAGGTAGGTAGTCGGGAAAAATTAATTTTGTTCTTCTGATAATAAGACAATAAAACAATTTCATTCCTTTATCCTACGAACTTATTCTAGTTACTTTTACTGTTAGTTAGTCCAGTTTCCTAAAGGTGAAATAATTACTAATCGATTGACTGTTAAACCAATTTGTTGGTACGATGTAACAAATAGTTTCTCTGTACAACATACCCATACATAAATACATACAATAAATACAACGTACATAAATGCGAATTGATTACTTTTACAAAAAATCGAGTTATAAACTCGGATCGTAATCGAATGACAGTCTTCACTAGTATGTAAACAGTTGGAGAAAAGAAAGGCGCCATCGACTGCAAATATCGCTCAAATACTTCGTGCTCTACTGAGAGGGTTTCCGTGTAAAAAAGGCGGGAATTTTTGCCTCTCAGACTGAGGTCGCTTGCATCTGCGTCATCTAGTGGTATATATAGACGTAGAATACGTATTATAGGACAAAAATGACACGAACCCTTTTATTAAAATTAAGATGCGTGGGTTTTAGCTTCATTAAAATAAGTCGTGTCGTAAGTAAGCCGGTGAAGGAAAATGTAGTCAAAAATGCCTAGAAGTTTCGAGTTTCGAATAAGAATTAACACAAACATGGTTACATGAGATTTCTAAATCTATTGAATATTTGGCTGTTCGTGACTCAATGATGTCCAAACAGTTCAATTAATGGGTGAACTGTAACAGAACTGTTACAGTAAAACACTTATGAACTAGCGCCATAAATGGCGGTCTTGCTGAAATGCTGAGAGCAATCTCTTCCAGGCAACCGGCCTTACATGTAGAATTGACATTCTATTTGTTAATTTTGAATAATATAATCTAATCATATTTTATTTATAATACTTGTTACAAGTCATTGGATTATATGTTAAAACATAATAATTACTAATAAATAATAATTATCATAATAATCATTGTAATTTGATATGAATGATAATCTATAAATTAACATAATCAAATATCTACATGTCAATCTATAAAAAAAATAGTATTGTCGAGTTATATCGTCAAATACAATATTTCATTTTTAAATCAATAAATTCATTATACTCGTAGCTTTAGAACGTCTGCTCGGTAAGCCAGCCTTTGAGCCTAATATGAGAAGAATGAATAAAATGCTATAAACAGTAAAAAACAAAACACATACTACCATGTATTTGAATATTAATTTTACACAAATAGATAGTTTAAATAATGATCCTGTAGACTACGAGTATTTGTAAGAAAGACAGCAACATCTCGATATATTTCCCCAATTTCCGTGGAAACCATAAAAGATTATTGGTCAATGGTAGATTCCTGAGTCGACGAAAGCCTCCTCTTCGTTCACTTCAAGTTCGTTCACTGTTTAATCCGCTTACCACTGACGTACGTCAATACATTGATTTCAATTAGTATGACACAGAATGCAACATTTGCAGAGAAACGGCATCTAAGTATTGAATTTAAAAATATTGGTTGTCTGTAAAGTCGGTTGGTTTACGGACTATAGTTTATATAATAATTGTTGTGTGTTGATGTACGTCTTAAACCTACGCCCGAGTCAAAGTCTCAGGAACTACTCGATGCGGATGGACCCGCACGGTGAATCCATGGGATGCAATCGTCTCTGATGAGCGTAAGCGTACAATGAGCGTAACGGGACATAACGGGACACTTTTTCGTGCATGCAGCCGGCGTTCATCGATTTAATAGACGTTGTCACGTCAAAAAAAAATGTAATAAAAATAATGCTCCATATATATTACTTGTTGTATACATAGTAACGCCCCGCGGTTTTTGCCGTACAGTTCCCGTTCAAATTATTTTCCCGTGATAAAAAGTAGCCATGTCCTATTTTAGACTATTTGTGTTCCAAATTTCAACCCCATCCTTCCAGACGTGCCGACGTGATTGAGCAACAAACATCCAAACTTTTGCATTCATAACATTAGTAGGATAATTGACAAATCTACCTAAATTGTTTCTTTGCCATGTTCTACTCCGCATTAATACGGTCATTTACAAAGGTTTTTCTAAATGAACCGTTAGTAATTGATTATCTATCCAAAGGAGCTAATCATAGACTGTCTACCAATAGCGGTCCTCGGTTGTAAGCTGCTTGAGTTGTTGCAAAAAATAACACACTTAGATATAATAATTACCGCAATTTCTAGAACGATGTAGTTATTGCTATGGGAATTTAATGTCGATGATTTCTTAATCGCGTGGCTCGTGGAATAAATTTGTACTAGTGGTTGTCAAGTGGACGAAATTCGACCAAAGAGCAAAATTAAGCTACTCTCAATTTGATGACAGACTTTAACAATAAACAAAAGAGTAGGTATTTATGCGAGTATGTCAAATACACGGTAAATTGTGAAAGTTTCTGTGTATGGATAGGTGGATAGATGGATTAATGTTTGTTGCTCTTTTGAACAATAAATACTGTTTTTATTGCTGGAAAATTGCGGTTACGGAAACTATACGTATAAACGGCAAGCCGCTATTAGTACGATAACTACATTATCATCACCAGCCTGTATGTGTAATGCAGATAATAATGAAGTGAAATTGGTAGTCCTTCAATAGGCAACTTAGAGTGATGACTTGTAAAGTTTTTTGTCAAATTGTCATAGACAATCTAATATTTGCATGCCGTATAAGGTTGATTATAGATTTCTCAATGTAAACATTTAAGATCTTATTGTAATTACCCATTTTCGCAAATAAAGAAATTATTTTTTATGTATATGTATTTATTTAAGTATTCGTCCACTGCTGGACATATACCTATACCATAATACGCCATTCAGCCCGATCCTGAGTCGTACGTTTCCATTCGCCGCCTTTCGTACCTTGTTACTCCATCTAGTCTCAGGGCGTCCTACACTAATACGTTTACCAATTCGCGGTCGCCACTCCTGAATCCGTCTACCCCAACGGTTATCGGGTCTGCGACGGATGTGACAGGCCCACTGCCATTTGAGCTTGCTATTACGCTGAGCTATGACGGTGACTTTAGTTCTCTGACGAATTACCGCATTAATATAACTTATCGAAGATAAATAGAGACTATGGAATGCCGCTTCAGCTACTTTTTTCTCCGAAAATGCATAGTTCTTTAGAGTTTTTCGCAATGCAACACAGACAAGGTAAATCATGCCAAAATGACGCGATTAAATAAAATAACATGGCGTGGCGATTCAGTCTTGCACAAAGTTTCCAATATAACATCAAGCTAATAAGAACTAGAGGTAGCTCCAACTTAAAGTCTTATAAACAGCTGAATACATTTTATTTCTATTCATGTATAATACATATTAGCAATCCTTAATAATAATGGCAATATTGTATAAATGAATTCACATTTACACTTACAATGACATATGGGGCATACAATGAGACCATTTGTTTCACATATACTGTTATCACATTGTAAACAGATAATTTACTTCACTCTTATAACAGATCGATAACCTTTTTGAACAGGGAAAGATTCCAATCATAGTTGGCGGTACGAATTACTACATCGAGTCTATAGTATACCAAATTTTAGTTGAAGACATGGACGACGACAAAGCATTGCTTTGGGATAACAGCAGGAGAAAGAGAGACTTTGTTGATAATGAAACAGAAAGCAGTACTAAGAGAATGGCTATGGATAACGAGAAAGATTCAACGAATGCAGCTACAAGTGAACATTCACTAGAAAATGAAAACGAATTAGACATAGTACCAAATACTAACCCTGAAAAAACAGTAGATGAAAATTTTGAGAAAATAGAAAACAAAAATGAAAGCTCAGAAATAACTAAACAGAAATTGAAAGAATTTGTGGATAATGAAAAGAATTACTCAAACGAAGAAGTGCACGCAGAATTGAAAGCCGTTGATCCGGCAATGGCAGCGCGTCTTCATCCAAACAATAGAAGAAAGATTTTGAGGTAAGTGCTTTTGCTAATTGTCTGAATAAGATCTTTCTTCAAAGCGTAAAACAACAGTTTCCAACTCCCAAAGGCGCAAGAGGCATATTGTTTTGTGTAATAAATAATATTTTTTTTCCTAGTGGACGATTTACGCTCACTTAGGTACTTACTGAACGCGAATACCTTCTAACAAAAAGGCGCGGTTAATGATGCAGGTTTTAAATGTGATAACGAAAACATAGCCGACAGGAATTTTGTTTAATATATATCAGATAAGTGTGGTTTGACTGCTAAAGAGATTATATTTTTTGCTTATGCAATCCGTATACCTATCAATCTAGATATTAAATCTTTGTCAATGTCAATTCTAACCCAAAATATTGTATGATATGTAAGCATGCGAGTTACATGACGGATTACTTAAATTGTAGTGTAAATGAACTATTGGATGGACGTTTAAATCTACCTAATAACAAAGTTACGAAACACAGTTTCACAAAGTTAAACAATTCAGTAAGTACTTAGTTACGAGTATATATAAAACCTTGAAAACAACCAATTTGCAATTTCATTACTTATACGCGTAATTCGATACGAACGTCTGTAGAATTTTCCATAAAGATTCCTTTTGTTTCGTCGTTTTGCATATTTACAAAGTAATCACGTGTAAAAATAAATCATTCCGCGTTTTAATTCATTCAACAACAACGAAAGTGATGAAAACAAATCGTCGGATCTTTTTATGAATGAAACTGCTATTTGTTTTGTTGTCAATAGCGACTACGTAATCAAACAGGCGTTTCGAGTTTTCAATCTTCACTTTTATTGCTTCGTAATACGAATCATGTTTTATTATTGATTCTTATGCTTTTATCTATGAATGTCAAAGTTCGATAACTATTATGATTGTGCCGGCATTTCTCATTTATTTTATCTATTGTATTAGTTTCATCGTCCGAGCGACGACGTACGTCGTTTCAACCTTTTGCAGAGATCGTATAAATGCTATTTTTATTTAACAGGTTTTTCGTATTTGTCTGTGGTATATTGTTTCTCACGTTAGTGATTCCGTCTTGCTTACATTCATTGAGTTCGATTAAAACGTAACTAGTGATTCTGGCGTGGATAATCGAACAAATTACATTATTAAAGTCTGAAATTAGCTTCGAATACTGGTACAGGTCAATTGCATATATTTCACGGTTTATTATTCGTTTTACAATTGCTTTAAGTGAGCACCCATACTTGCTTGGATAATTTTATTCATTCATAAGTCTCGGTTAAAATACGAAACTAAATATATTATTTAAGTCCAGGGATAGGTGTCTAATTTGAAAAGTTAGATATATAAATGTGATTTTGGTTGTGGTATTCCTCTGTCTGAGGAATTGACAAGTTTTCTGGGTAAAAAATGATCTGTTACACATTTTATAGGTATTCTCATTCTAATTTGGTGAGTCGTAGTATAACGTAAAACATTCATTAAGTAGATTAACTTTTATTCTGAGACAACCTTTGGCATTTGTTTTAAGAAACCACAGCCTACCGAACTTGGACTAGCATAGAAGGCGCAAGGTCCTGGACATAAAACGCACACATACATACATTCGCCTCTATTTATATTAGTATATTTTACCGTTTGTACAGCCATCAACGGATGTGTGCCTCTTTGATACGACGTTGGTTGAAATCTATCAAGATGAAAAAGGCTAATAAAGATGATCATGATTATTGTATTCTCATATTCGTAGACAAATGCCAACTTATTTTATAAACAATATAGCTCTACTTTGCTTATGATATACTTGTAACGTTTAGTAAAAATGAACTTTAATATTTAAGGTATTTCTAAAAGTTATCTCTAAATTAATATGTGAATTGAAATTTCGCATACTTAAAGTTTATGTAGAGAAGAAGAGCAGAATGATACTTCAATGGTATTTTTATTCGTTCGTGAAACTAGGATATTACAAAATTGTGTTGATGTGTCAGGGACCAGAGAATCGTTCTCTAGTTTCCGCCATAGTTTGGTATACACACATTGCTAAAATGTATTAAGTTTATGTAGTGGCAATACATTAAATCAATAAAACAAACATCGAACACACTAGGTACACACATATTTGACACACACGCAGTAATTAATACTCCTATGTTTATACTGGATGTCTGTGAACAAATCGCGATTAGATTAATATTGCTTCGTGTTTGAATATCGATCGCTTGCCTGATATTGAGAATGAAAACTTTTCTATAGTTTAAAAACTTCAAGGGGCTCGCTGTTATCTACGTCACTTCTTTTTATAACTCCAGATAGTCGAGTCCTATGTTTAATTTGTCGCGATATCGTTTAACCTTTAACTCTGTTTCCTGTTGTATAATTTACATATTTATCATCTGCGTTAGTTTACGTATCATCTGACGAATTTGACATGACGACCTATAGACGGGTTTTAAGGTTTATGTATGTTTTGTGTATACATTTGTACATCATAGTACATACACACATATATATCTGTACTAATAGAGCCCCGCGGTTTTATCCGTGCAGTTCCCGTTTCTGCTAATTTCCGGTGATAAAAATATGTGCTAAGAGCCTTTCTGCTATTCCAGGCCATAATCTATGTTCTAAATTTCAACATGATCCGTTCATACCTTCCCAAGTGATTGAGCAAAAAACATCTAAATAGGAGTAATAGAATCCCTCAAATTATAAATATTTTGATGTGTTATTTAAGTAATGTTTGTTACTTAATCCTTAGTAACAGATTCATCATCATCATCATCATCAGCCACAAGACGTCCACTGCTGAACATAGGCCTCCCCCCTAGATTTCCATAACGAACGGTCCTGCGCAACCTGCAACCAGCGGTTTCCAGCGACCTTTGAGGTCATCTGTCCATCTAGTGGAGAGGCCGTCCAACACTGCGTCTCCCGGTTCGTGGTCGCCACTCAAGAACCTTTTTTCCCCATCGGTTGTCAGTTCTGCGAGCGATGTGGCCTGCCCATTGCCACTTCAGCTTGCTTATTCTTTGAGCTATGTCGGCCACTTTCGTTCGTTAGTAACAGATTAAATAAATAATATTCTAAAAAAATTAAGTCGGTATTATTACCGTTCGAAAAATACCAAACAAAAAAAAACAAAAGAAAAAAATATCAATCGAAACGACAGGCAGACAGACATCAAATTCTTAGTCATAAATAGGTTTCGTTTCAACGGAACCCTAACATGAAAGTAATGTGACTATCACTAATTATTTAGTAGTTTTTATTATTTTTAAACCTGATCACTTTCGACAAGAAGATACCAATATTGTGTCCATCGGAAAAATCTATTCAGGCGACGTATTTCACAGCGAATACTTTTTTTATAATGAAAGTACTAAATCTCTTTGTTCAATTGTTTTTGAAATGTACTTTTTTTACTTTTATGGGTTTACACTTAACACCATCTCGCCTGATGTTAAGCGACGATGTGGTCTACGATGGAGCGTGTTTACCTAGAAGATACCGATTCACTCTCGTTTTGATAATATCATGTTAACAATAGATTTGCGCCGTCGGATTAAAATAGATACGCCAATCGTTTAAACATAAATTCCATTCAACTAGCGTAACATGCTTAGCTAATTAAAATACGTCACACGCTATAATTCGTACGTTCCAGAAATAGCATCGCGATGGACCAGGCCCCCTAGTAACAGAACTTTGAACATGTTTTACTAAAATTCTAAATTAGGTGCTTATTTACACATAGCTAAATTGATTCGACTGAATTCAGAATTCAGTGAGCTAGCATACGAAATTCTGAAGCGAATTTGCTTGTTTCTAAAAACTTGCTTCTAAATTCAGTCTAATAACCTTGCTTATGCGCTTTATACCTAAGTTTTCACTTCTATCCGCTTGTTCCTGTGACTGCCAATTTGTTTTGCGTTCTATGTTGTGTTTTTTGTTGCGTGAATGTTGAAAACATTGATGACAAACTTGTGGATCTGTACTTACTTTGAAAAAATGGTCAGAAGGGCCGGCGGGATTCGAACCTGCGACTTCACGATTGTGATACCAGATTTTCTAGCCACAAGACCACGGCTCTATGTAATCTGTATATGTAATCCTTTTAAACGAGCTATTGGAAATAGCTCAAACGATTTTCGTGCAATTTAAAATACATGGGGTTTCGTGGGCGATAAAGCGATATACATATATAGTTAGGTTTCATTTTAAAAACATCGTATTAGCTATATTATCCGTATTCACCGGTCATTCAGCTACTAAATGGCTTAAAACCGGACTGGTCTTAATGAGTATTTATTACTTAACCGTCATATTCTTATAGCTAGAATTTGTACTAGCCAATTGCGAAATTTACTTGCGATAAGAATACTGCGTAGAATTCGACACTAAACATCTGTGTAACAAGTGACGTGGCGCTTACTATCAGGTGAACTTGACGTATTAAAAATTCGTAGTCGAGCTCTGGCTAGTAGGAAGTGTATTGACGACGGGGTGTCAGGTTATACTGGGCGGTTAACTTCCGTGGTCTTCGACCGGATTCAAGGATTTCGCTAGCCCGCGTGCGCGGCCCGTGACCTTGGCTGACTACGGCTATATTTGCCATAAAGCAAGGAGGAAAATGGCGGACAAGATGGCGGATGTGGGTCGACTGTGGGATTCTTGTGTTAATCATTGCGTATATGGTGTAACATCACTAATTGTTCTGTTGTGTCTGTTAGGGGAAGCAGTGTCGCGTTTTTTAAGTTTTATTTATTTTTGGTTTTTATTCTTTGTGTGGTTTATTTCCACTATTTTGACTTATTAATCTTAGCGTCGCGCAGAAAATTGTAGGTGGTTTGGTTATGTATGATTGTAATGGATCTTATTACGATGTCATTGAATATTAATATCGAGTTTTTAAAATATTTATGATACTTTGAAATTTAAAACAACGAAAAAAAATACAAATTTAAATTTAAAACAAAAATTTACGTCAATAGGATGACAGTGCGTTGTTATATCGATGTAATTCTAACAATGGTTCAATATGTTTTCTAGTTCTATTATTTGAGCAATTTCAGAGTAAATTAGTCAGTCCCATTTAATTTTGGGGTCATGTAGGAGTGAAGTATGGTATTAAACGTTACCTGATTGTCAATCATAAAGTTGGTTGTCGCTAGCGGTCACTTAATAGTGATTAATAGATATTAATCACGTCATAAATAATTTACACCTACATATTTTAATTGAGATTTTTGTGGGCTTTGACCAATTAAGGCTTATTAAGTACTCTTGTTGTTAAATTACGACTTTGTCTATTGTCTATTCTATGTTGGTACAATAATAATGGTATTGTCAAGTAGTTAAATTTACCTATATTAAATCCCAAATTGGCCTACTAGCGTTGTGAATTGTGGCCTAGACTATCTCCTTATGAGAGAAGATCTTGAGTTCTAGAAGTGGAAGTATATTTTGGAATATTTATACATTGTTTGCTAATATTATCCATACTAAAACTTGGATCTTTTGGTGCTGGAACATATTGCTCAATAACGTTGTAAGTTGTAAGTACTGAACGGATCAGTCTGAAATCTGAGACGTAGTGTTAAATAATTGCTCAATCACAACGTTGATTGAGTAAACCCGATTCTTTTTGCCGTCCCGACGTGATTAAGCAGCAAACATCGAAATTCTTGCATTTTTAATATTATTAGGACTATATATTGTGCATCTAGGGGTATTGCTATATATGTTCCATGAAATGTGCATCTAATAATATATTGCACAGAAATGTTCAGTGCTAGGTAATTTTGGACAATGATTGTTTTGTGCTGTTATGGCTACCCATCAGGCACATGTCCAGCTCGTCTCGTCAAAATTATATCCTATTATTTTTGAACTATGTACCCCCAAAAATATCCTTTTTTACAAGAGCCTATGTGTTTTTCCAGACTATAATATACCTGTATTCGAAATTTCAGTCCGATCTGTTCATATTTTACGACGTGATTGAGCAACAAACATCCAAATATCCAAACATCCAAACATTGACATTTATAATAATAGTCGGATTTGTTTGCCTTGTTTACACAAAATTACTGACAAATTTATAGTAGAATATATAGAACCTTTTGAAAGCTATCTAAAACGTATCGTGCATACTCTAAAAAGCATTTCTTGCGTACTCTTTTATAATTGTATTTGTATTTTTTTTTGTTATATAATGTTCACTTTTTTAAGAAACAAATTGAGAACTGTTTGTACTAGACAAATCTTGTTGGGGTTTTAAGGGCGAATTTATTTTTATATGTAATAATTATAGTTTTAAAAAAAAAATCTTTAATTTTTAGATATCATAAACGCCGATAAATACTTAACTAATTGACTCATTGAATTTTTACTCTAATTCTTATTGCTTTATTTACTAGTATTTTGCCCGTGACACTTAGACATTTAGATGTGAGCTTAGAATAGCACATATACTACTTTATATCCCGAAAAATGTTGTGTACAATACGTATTCATTTTCTGAATTCGACGGTGTAAGTCGGAAACACTTAGATACTGGTACAGTATAAAGTGACATTTAAAAATGTTGTCCTGAATTTTCCCGACTCTATGGTAACCGTACTCCGTATCACAAGCGCGGCCCCCTGATAACCCCAAATTTATTTATCATATGTTTTCTGTACATTCGCCAAACTAGACGTATTTTATTCCCATTATGTTGGTATATATTTGAGATTTATCTTAGGCGCTTGGTACTCTACGGCAGATTGTAGACAAGGACTATGATATTGTACGAATGAATAGTAGTACTTATTAGTTTTACTCGCGTGGTTCCCGTTATTTTACCGAGATAAAAAATAGCCTAGAGAGATATAAAATATATAAAGAGATTTAAAATAAATATTATTCTTACTAACTTTTTTTAATAAAGAGTGACGAGACGAGCGGGGCATGTGCCTGATGGTCGGCAACATGCCTGCGACATAACTTTTTTTTAGACATATTATGTTAAAAAAAAGTTCTTATCATTCTAGAGCGTGACGCTAGACTTCGATTCACAGCCCGCGAAAAATCTGTCTGTGGCGCGCGAAAAACAGTTTTCCTCTTAAAAAAAGTAGTTTTTGTTTTAATAAGTAACAACATTTGTTGATACATACAATCTTTCACATTTATAACTTTAGCATTAGCTGCGCTCCGCGTCTTTAAAACTACTAAATTTAGAGTGGAATAAGTTGCCTGCCTCATAGTTTCCTGAGAGATACAATCGTTTGTCAGCGTTTGTGATCGTTCGTCATCTGATAACACACCGTCGCTTACCATCAGGCAAAATGGTGTTCAAACGCGGTCCTATGCGTAATAAAAAATACCAAAGTAAATACTACTATTTATAAGGAATAGCTCCATAGCGTTCCGATATGTCCATGACATATTTTGAGCTGATATCTGTTTTTCTATCCTACAAAAGCACAAATAGGAAAAAGTTGCGTTTTATTCGTCTTCTCATACTGTTTGAGCTATTCAAAAAGTCTTGTCTCATGTTGCACTTTTATCAACATAAGTAGGGAT
The DNA here is from genome assembly GCA_017562165.1 of Ectropis grisescens. Taxonomy (NCBI): domain Eukaryota; kingdom Metazoa; phylum Arthropoda; class Insecta; order Lepidoptera; family Geometridae; genus Ectropis; species Ectropis grisescens. The sequence goes on along the minus strand of CM029777.1, from coordinate 24,048,434 downwards.
GTTGAGCTTTTATTTTGAAGAATGAATTTGTTTACCATAAAAATATCACGGAAATCTGTTAAAAACTGCTAAGAGCATTCTGTAAAGTTAATACAAATATGATTCAAAGTCGAATGACCATGGGAGGACGATTAAAACAGAAGATGCACGATCACTAAAATATAAAAGCTTCAATAGCTTAAAATGCATTCCTAGACATCATGATTAAACTGACATGTACCTAAAATATTTCAAGGTCATGTATCATCCACTAACCCGTATTGAGCCAGCGTGGTGGATTACAGGCCCGTGAACAAAATATATGGGTCATATGAACCACCAGGAGACATATGTATGTAACTAATTTACATTGTATTGTATTTATTATATTTGAATTATTATTTTGACATGATATGTAATTTAGATTATTAATTTTAAATACCTAACTATTCATATTTAACATTATATTTCATTGAGAGGACTATTATTTTGACTGAAATCTTATAATAACCATATTTTAACTGATTTAATTAATATATGTCATAGGTATGACATGTACAGAAAGTATTAATAAATGAGCATGTAGGATGATAGGAGAGTTAAAACGATAAGATTCCCCTTAATAATAAGAACTTGACTCTTTCCTTGTGAAGAAGGTTCCTGCTGTGGGACCATTTAATGGGCTTTTTTTTTCTTTGTGTATGTCAAAAATTACGACAACCGAATGGGTTACATCCCAGGCCACTGCTAGTATAGAATAAATGTCAGCCTCTCTATGCATCTGTGTATATCTCGCCAAAATACTCGCTAATATCTCATCCCGTCTCGATGGAAGACGAGCATTTCGGGACGGGAAGACTCGGGACGTGACTTTTACAACAACACCGCGCGACATTCCAGTGTTCCAGCTTTCAAGGGCGTTCTTGCTACGGAAGGTAAGAATGTAATGCTGTAAATCCGGCCAAGTGCGAGTCGGACCGAGGGTTCCGTAGGACATTAGGCTATAAAAACAACAAGAATACTCATGTGTTTGTCATTGAATATTATTTATTTTTAAAATGGATATAGGACCAAATATTTATTATATCAAACGTTTAACTGTAACCGTTATCAATATCAAGCAAAATGAGCAAAAAAATCACACTTGTTGCTTGAGATTATCTGAGGTAAGTACTTATTTTATTCTGATTTTTAGTATTTGAATATTAGAAACAGAAATTCATCTGTCAAAATTTCGACTGTCTAAGTATCGCGGTTCATAAGATTCAGTCTGGTGACAGAGGGACAGACAGCGGAGTCTTAGTAATAGTATCCCGTTTAATAGTTCGTCTGTCCGTTAATAATGTTTACCCTTTGGGTACGGAACCCTGAAAATGTACCAAGATGTCGGCTCTTCCGGCGGAAACCCCGTACTCCGGGCTTCGTTTGCGTTTCGTTTACGATGATGCGTTTAGCGTGTTTTTTTCTGTAAATAGGATCGACAACTGTTGCTATTGTTTATTCTTTTTTTTTTAAAAAAGCGGGAAAAGCATAGACCCCGTGTAATGGATCTTTGTTCATGGTTGTTACATTAGGAATTGTAAGGGCACCCCTGCAATTTCGTTGTATACTTGGATTTTTTAAGATATATCTGCACCATAAGAATTTTCGTATGATTTGTTTTGAAGTGAAAACTTCTTTTGGCACGCCACAGACAAAGATTTCGTGGACTGTGAATTGAATTCTAGCGTCACGCTCGGGAATGATAAGAATTCTTCGAGTAAACTCGGGACCATGGTCATTGACAATGGAAATATAGAAATGCGTAAGCATTTCTCATCAGCATATCTAGATGGCCATGCTCATAGCCACGCTCTCCAGTTTCAAGTTCTGGTTTCTGTAGTTTCAAAGTAAGCTATTAAATTCTGAGTTTATAAGTTTTTACTTCTATAAGCAGTTCCTGTGACTGCCATTTTTTTCAATATAAACTTGTTTTGCTTGAAAGATGTTATGAGATCGTGTCACCATCATGCTCATGTAGCGACGAGCTTTGCACTAACGAGAATATTAAAGGTTCATCACACTTGGCTAAATCTAATCTTCTGAATATAGAATGCTAGCTTACTGAATACTATTTCACTTCGCTGAATTTAGTAGTGACTAAATTCAGTCGACTAAATAAGTGTATTAAGCCTTTTAGTGTCATATTATCTATTCTATGATCTTAGCTAGAGTTGACGGTTGAAAGTGAGAGGTCCACCCCAACCATCAAGACCGGAGGATATACCGCCTAACAAAGACTGTCTTAGCTTTGATATGGATCTCTCTATTCTTTTCGCTTGAAATAATAAAGACAGCAATAGCAAAGCTATAGCCGATAGAAAGGTGGGATAAGAATAACTTTGGCTCTTACACGTCCGTTTTTTTTTTTTTTTAACTTTTATAGGTTTACACTTGACCGCCATCTCGCCTGATGTTAAACGATTGCGGCCTACGATGAAGCGTGTTTACCTAGAAGAAACCGATTCACTCTCGATTTGAAGACACAAAGATTGTAACTATCGGGAAAACCCTCTCAGGCAACGTATTCCACAGCCTAGACGTTCTTATCACAAAAGTAGACAAATTAACATCAACCATGAAACGATGTCGCATTTTCGAGTTTCACCGTAGACTTAGAAGGCTAAGCCCTGGAGAGCAGCTCGCCTTCTGAAATGTCTTTGGACTGCCACTCAGCCAGATGTTTTTTTATAGTATAGAGTGATTTATAGTATAGACAATATCATGATGAAACACAAGACGTTGGCGAATTTGTGCCACCAAGCATTTATCTCACACATATATCACAACAAAATCGAAGCCAGAAATGAATCGAAGATGAAGAATCAGATGACATGAATAAAAACCAGAAATTTATAGAAGATGAGGAAGAAGAAGACTTTAATCAGCTGATTATTATTTAATTTTTTTCAATTATAAATTAACGGTCTTATTCATAAAAAATGCTCATAGAAGACTTAAAACACTCCTTAGTTAAAACGCTCGATAAGCTTATAAAACGTTCTATAAAATTCCGTATTCATAAACGCTCTATAAGTCTTCTTTAACTAAAGCATTACTAATATCAGTTTTAGGATCAAAATGTTTCCATTATAATGAAATCGATCGATTTTATGGACAAACTGACAGAATCGTCCACAGATAAAACGAGTTGGATGGTGGAGCCATAGACAATGTTACAGAATAAAAAAAAATATATACACTGTGAAGTTATGAAGCGTGGAAATTTAAAATTATGTGTGTGTTATACTAGTGTTCGATTCTTATGAAATTTGGTAAAGTGTCTGAATTTAATGTTAAATTAAAGTCATTTTTTGTTTATTTCGAATATAATAAATTATTTGAATGCGTATAAGATATTTTAGTACAAATCTGAAGGGATAAATCTATGTTGTCCTTGGGAAAGCGGCGATGTCTAATAAGGTCGAAGCGGTTGTCATGTGGAACTTGTTATCTGGGTCAGTTCGTAGGGCCCCTTCTTCGAGGAGACTTCATGATAGCCAGCCCTACTGTGCCAACGTAGATCTACCGTTTTACTAACGCTTAGTCGGTTCTAATCCTATTATTTCCTAATCTTCTAAATCTATATATTGTATAAAAATCAATGCCACTTTTCGTTGTAAAGAAACTGCTCCTAAACGGCTGTACCGATTTGAATGTTTTTTTTTGTATAATCCGGTATCTATGAGAATCATAATCATTTATTTTCATCCCAATTTACATGTCAGGATAATAATTGTAAGCATACACAAATTATAAAACAAAATTCGGTATAATAATGCACAATATAGTGGTAAATATTAATTATTAAGTCATAAAATAATATAATAATTATTATAAATTTATAATAAAATGTCAATTAATTTAAATTCAACCCTTATAATTTACTGGGTTACAAAGGCATTAAAAATTCCTCGTATCTATAAAACGCCTGCTCAACAAGCCAGCGTTGCAATCGTCATTTAATTAAAACTACATAAGTTTGGTGCAGCTCTCACATGTTCGGGCAGGTTATTGTAAACATCTGGACCCATAACATGGGTCAAAAAGTAGCTTTGGACATATTTACGCTTTGAACACGCCGAGGCTGCCCGCGCTCCTCGTGGGGTAGCGATGGTTCATTCACATACCCTCATATGTAGTCCAGGTTAATTCTCACAAATATATGCTACTTGGATTATTACCACCGAGGGTAGTGTAAGAATGCCCAGACTCCTAAAATATGGTTTTACGGAAGTCTCATCGTCTACTCCGACGATAGCCCGGATGGCACGTTTTTGTAGCCGGAATATTCTTTGCCACTGCACACCTCCCCACAGCTCGGCGCCGTACTGCACGAGCGAATCGCACTGTAGCGACATAGCAAACTCGAGTCACGTCTACGGGCACAAACCTGTGTTACTCGCCGCAGCGCAAAACACGCACCACCGAGTTTTCCTCTCAGTTTAGTCCAAAACTCTCCCACGTTAATCCGGCGTCTACCTCAAAACCGAGGAAAGTGGTCAGTACACCTGGTTCAATATTGTGGTCCCTATTTTTTAATGGTCAGAGGTAATTTATCTTTTGTCCTGAGAGGATCACGTGGAGAAAGTGGTCTTTTAATTTAGAACCAATCCATTGTTATGAAACCAGAAAGAGACTTGTGACGCGGCCTCACGATAATTTTTCCTCTAGTATTCTCCATATATAGTTTGAACACTAATCTCGGGAACTACTGAACCGCTTAAAAATTCATCGTCTTTCATATGTACGTAATCCTTGAATGCTGATGTTACCGCGTCGGGCAAATCGTTGAGGAGCAGGGTAGAAAATCAGCAGATTTGAAACAGACGATCCCTCCTAAACACCTGTATTTTTGAATATTTTTTTGGTTTGGATAGGGCCCTGCATGGTTTAGATTCACAAATCAGCCCGGCAGATGGCGCTGTAGTTAGTATCTAGGTTATTATCCGAGCGAAGCCGGAATGCGCCGCTAGTATGTGTATTAAAAATCAATGCCACTTTTCGTTGTAAGGAAACTCCGCCTAAACAGCTGGACTGATTTGAATGATTTTTTTGTAAACTTTTGGGTAGGGCCCTGGATAGTTTAGATTCACAAATCAGCCCGGCAGATGGCGCTGCAGTTGCTATATAGGTTATCCGAGTGAAGCCGGAATGGGCCGCTAGTAATTTTATAATTGTCAATGTTTGGATGTTTGTGGCTCAATCACGTCGTAATATATTAAGGAATCGAGGTGGAATTCGGAACACAGCTTATACTATCATAATGTATACCTAGTCTAGAAAAATACATGGAATATTTTTTCCAGAAAAATAACAGGAACACGAACTACGAGGGCAAAACAGCAGGGCACTGCTGTTAGATCTCTGGGTGACGAGCGCGGTGCAATGATAGGTAATTATTTGGATTCTTCATGTTCCAATAGCTGCGTGTCACTATACTGTTATGTGGCAGGCATGTTGCTTACCATCAGGCACACGTCCTGCTCGTCACGTCACTCATTATTTAAATAAATAAAAAATTTGGAATATGCGGGTGAAATAGCGGAGCGTTTCTTCTATAGCTATATTTCCAAGCTAAATACTAAAACGGTCATAAATATTATATAGTGGTGGGATTATTTGGAGAGTCCGCCTGGGAAAGTATCACATCTAGCCAGTTACTCCTCCGTTAAGCAGTATAGTGCAAACATTACTGTGCTCCGGTTTATAGGGTAATGTTTCCAAAGAAATTAAGAAGAGATAAGTTTTCCCATTTCTCCGAGTGATGACCGCAGTGGGTAATATATTTTAAATAGAACAGCATTGATGTTGTAGGTGTTCATAGGTGACAGCAATTGCTTACCATCAGGTAAGCCGTCTGCTTGTTGCTACACATTTTATTTATTAATATTTAATTTTTATATTTCTCTAAAAATTATTACATCTATTGTCCTTCAAACTAGAATACGGTACTGTTTTTACATACCCTGTAGCGGTAGAGTAACGTGAAAAGGTGTGGCACTGCAAACAAAACATGTGTGAGCAATATAAAAAAAAAACAGGTTGTTCCTTTGTCTGGTTTGTTTGAATTGAAAATTGCCCACGAAACGTGTTATTTGTACATTTTTTTCACTTTCACTAGGTATTTACAAGTCGGTGGTGGCAACACTGGTCACAAGTTGCCTAGGAATGGGAACGGGCGAAAATTCCGCCAACGGAATTATATTACTGGGTGACGTCACTGTTGCTAAGCGCGACATTGCCTCACGCACAATGCGTAGCGGCAGTAAGGACGTTGCAGTCCGTTTAAAAAAAAAAAAAAATTCGACATCATGGAATTTAGATTAAAGAATATGAGACATCGGCTCCTGAACTAGTCTTAGCCTGCGCATCGGGTACCAATAGCTTCTCTAAAATGTGCAATTGCGAAAAATATAACAAAAGATTTATACATCAAAGATAAAAATAAAAAGTATAAAACATAAACTTACAATTCAACAATCCGATTGCATTAAACTAATTCAATGTACTACTGTATTTCACCGTACAATTGAAATCACCATCAGATTACAATAAAACTATGAGATTAACGGGATCAATCTAACGGGTTCCAGCGTGGAGGATTATGGCCATAAACTCTTTCCTAGCGAGAGAAGGCCCCGAGTCCCAGCAGTGGGAACATTTAGTGGGCTGCTTATGCTAATCTAACGGGTTAGTTTAGTTTATAAACTAACGTAGTTAGATTATACAGTAATCGTTGTAACCTAATATAATACAAAGTACCTGGTTGATCGAGCTTTGCTCGGTTTTTTTAAATTATATTTAGGCAGGTACGGATTACGTAGAGATGACTTACTTAAGGCTCTAAGTATAAGATTTTCTCAGAAAAAAAAAGAACAAAAAGAAAAGTCCCGAGTCAGGATTCGAAGCGGGGCATATTGACTCCGAGGGCGAGCATATTCCGTCTGAGCCATTTAGACTTACAGAACAGTGGCGAAATAAGTTATCGTATTCTAATGACGTTGTAGAAGTTTTTCATTGTCTAAAAACGCGCATAAAACGATGTTTTTGTTAAATAAAACCAAGCTAGATAGATTTATCGTCCCCGAAACCCGCTGTATACATAATTTCATGAAAATCGTTCGAGCCGTTTCCGAGATTCAGATTCTATATATACAAGAATTGCTCGTTTAAAGGTATAAGATATTAAATGTAGGTAATACATATTTTTATAACTGAAACTGGGTCATCGTTTTAAAGTCGCACAGTGAGGTAAAGAGCGAGCTATGCTCGTTGTCTCTTTAGAGAATAAAATCAGAATTCAGATTATCCGACAAAAAAACTAAGGTGACCGACGTAGCTCAGGGAATAAGTAAGCTGAAGTGGCAATGGGCCGGTCACATCTGTAGAAGTGCCGATAACCGCTGGCGTAGACGTGTTCTAAACTGGAGACTGCGTACTGCCAAGCGTAGAGTGGGGCACCCTGCAGCCAGGTGGAGTGACGACTTACAAAACGCGGCTGGCAGCAAGTGAATGTGAACAGCAAAAGATCATGCTATGTGGCGATCCATAAGAGAGGCCTACGTCCAACAGTGGATGACTATTAGACAACAACATTACCTTAAAATTTTGTTATAAAATACAGTTTTACATTATATCTGCGGACACAATGTTTTAAAAAAAAACACAGTTTTCAGTGTAAACTCAGCGACTTGCGGGAATTATATAGCACGATTATGTTCACGTACATTAGACTAGAAAACGAAAATATAGTTAAAACACTTATAGTCCGTTCCACGAAGAGGTGAAGAAAATGTAAACAAATCAATGTCACTCTCAATATGACAGACCAGCATTTCTCAACCTTTGTTTTAGAAGATAGTTCGTTGTAAGCATCTCTGTTTGCCCTTTTAGATTTTCGTCACATAACAAGGTTAAATATATTCCAATAAGTCCGTTTCCAACCTTTTGTCTTATTTCTAGTATTTTATAATTATACGTTTATTAAATATGTGGTGCGCATAAGTTTAAAACATTAATACAAAAATAACTTGGGTGGTTGGTTCATGGAACACAATAGTAACATATAAACAGTTTTTATTAATATTAATTATTAAGTACAGCTTTGTTTTGTTATGTAGCACTTAAATTCCTTTTTCATTATGTATGTGAAATGACTGACTTTTTAAACTTAAATTTAATATATATTTACATAAGGGGTAGGATGTAAATATATAAGTATATATGTATATATATACTTATATATATTTATATGAGACGATCTTCTTAGCATTCCATGGATTCACCGTGCGGGTGCCGGGTCCATCGTGCGGCAGAGAGAGAGAAATCCCGAGACTTGTGACTCGGGCGTACGTTTAAGGGGCCCTTTTCTGACGGACATCAACACTCACCTTCACTACTCGTTTTTCTCTCCCTGCCCAGCCAAATCTGATATGAACCTACTAGCGCAGCTTTAGATACTCGTATATATATCGACATTCAGATCCGTATCCGTGGATGTACTTTTTTCACAATACAGCACATCACTAGTGTAGGTCTTACTACCTGTGTAGCTACCATTGCTATTATTTTGTCTTAATAAAAAGTAGTGTACCTATATAAGTGGTAACCTATACGGTATATATGGTATACTATTCCTTGCTATCATTATTGATCTACGTTTTATATTTAAACTAAAAAAGCAATCAAGTCTGAATATATAGCTAACGTGGCCCTTAAACTTGATTCTGTAACAAACAAATAAGGTAAGTAAAATGATAAAACAAATGGTGGCACACAAAATATATTGGTGGCACTATTTCTACCCGTTCTGAGAAGATTCAAATAGTTTTAATATTTAAGTGCCCCATTGGGTATTTTTTAATAAGAGTGGTAGGTGTAATTCATTCAAAATGCAATTAATTTCTACTGCGTTAGATGCTGTTGCAATTAATTTTAAAACGTATCGAATACTGAGTAGTGCTTTCATCTATCCTAATATAAGATTTTTACATCCAAACAAATTTGTTAATGAGCGTTCTGTTTTTACATTAAGTTTTTTTACATTTATTATTTTAACATTAAGTTATTGCTCGGCTTAGGTGGTTTTGTCACGCCAATACGCAGATGCAGTGCCTGGTTCTAATTTCACGCGCACCTCTGCTTTTCGGATTCATGAGCGTAATGCTTTAGCAGCATTACGCTCATGAAAGAAAACACCTGTAAGCAAACTGGCATGCTAAAATTTTCGAGGTCAGAGAGGTTTGTCATCCACCACCAACACGGAAGAATTATAGCCCCAGCAAAGAACTTTTAGTGGGTCGCTTATGCGAGCAGCGTCCCGCAAATTTACCCGCTTGGATCCCTTTTCCGTAATTTTCCCTCCATAAAAATAAACTTATACCTATGCTTTCCAGATCATAATCTAACCGTGTTCCGCGTTTAAACCTGTGCCGTTTAGCTGTTCCATCTTGATAGAGCAACGTACATCTAAACTTTTGCACTTATAATAAGGATTAGTAGATTTTCTTGCGAATAAATATACATTATTTAGTGGTTCATTAGGTAAACGTCTTATAATTTACGTGCAAAAAGTAATGGTATGATTTATCAGAAACATGCGTATACTTAAATGAAGTGAGATCAAAGTTCAGTATTATGATAATATATGCTTTGTTTGTTGACTTCAACGACTAAAGAATAGAGATCTAAATGGTCTTAAATGGTCAGTTCTAAAATCTATTTATAATAACATAGACTAGTTTTAAATACTTAAAATATGATTTGTTTTTATAATTAATGATAATTATTAAAAACAGTCTAACTTGGCTGGTTTTAATATCATAATATTGAACTTGTCTTTCACTTCACATTTATGTTTTGATGGGAATCGCAGTTTGAGAAACATAGATCAAATTGCCACTGTTTAAAACCGTATCTACCACATTCTACTATTACTATTTATAACTTTCAAGATAAGTTAATAAATCGTTATTTGATCAATACAAATCCAAGTATGTTGTATTTAAGATCACAGTAAAGTCGAATCCTATTTGTGAAAAATATTTTAAGACAGTTTTAGAAAAATACTAAGGTTAAACGACTTTTATGTTATGGTAGCACCTTTGTTTACATTTTCTACACGTCTTCGTGGAACGGACTATAAGTACAAGATTGCTAAATTCTATTTTTCTCTAAAACATCTGAAAATGTCGTAATAGATAGATAGATAGATAACTCTTTATTGTGACTCAAAACAGGAAACAAATACAGTAACACACAATTATGAACTAGAGCCACAAATGGCGGCCTTATTCCTGAGAGCAATATCTTCCAGGCAACCAACTTAAAGGAAAATAGCCTAGAACAAGGTTAGGCGAGGCGAGGCGAGGTGACATTTTCCTAAATACTATTACTAATACTTAATTATACTATTACTATACTATTAGACAAAACAAGTTAATATATATATTTACTACAAAAGTGAGTTTAATATAAACAAAATGCCTGGAAATGGAAATTATAAACCTACTAAAACTAATTAAGATATCTTTTTGAACAATTTTCATATGATGAATGTAGCATCCAAGATAAAGTAATACAGCCGTACAAACAGCAGTGGACAGACATACAACCACTTATGATTTACTGGTGACGACAGCCATGCACTGTGCCAAATAAAATTCATTTACATTGTTTTTAAAGATGTTTAGAGACTGCGAGTTTCTAATAGAGGCCGGTAGAGCATTCCACAAACGGACAGCCTTAACAGAGAAATAATTTTCATAGAAAGATTACAAGATCGATGAAAATATTCCTTACTGGTTGGGAATTAGAAAGTAAATATACATATTTTTCCTTTTCGAATATTTTCGAGGTTTTGGGCTATCAGATGTCCTTGGAGTCATAATACTATTGATGTCAGTGTATGTAATAACCATACTGTTACAACGACTGTACCGTTCCGTAGAAACTGTTACATAATCTGCGTCGTCGTCTGGGCGGAACCGATGATACTGCGTAACTCAACTACTAAGTATTCTGTGGCGCGTCGTAGAGCTACGAACGTTGCGAGGCGACAACGCGTGCCCTATACGTGGTTTGAATAAAAACTTGACTAATATACGCATTTATTGTATGAGGAAAAACTTGAAGTACTTGCGTAAGTAATTTTTGGAAGAGCTGGTTATTAAAAGTATGTTGGTGAATGAATTGCTTCTATTTTGGTATTATTAATTGCTTGATGGGTTTTCTTTGCCTTTTGGTTTGCCTTTCTTCTTTGTTAAAACAAGTATACATATAGAGTTATGCAAAATAACTTGTGTTAAGGCAAAAAAGTCACGCTCTGCCCATTTTTGTGTAGTACGCTATGCGACGTCCAATACGAAAGGCTTAGAAAGGAAATTAGGTTTTGCGAGATATACATGATTATGTCTACAACAGAAACAGGCCAAGTTCGCCTTTATTAGTAAAACTTGCCAATGAAGATGACATATTACGAACAACTTTTACTATGAAACTAACATTAAAATCTCAATACAAAAACTCGTAGTTCTGAAAATAGTCTTTCCCGCGTCATAAGCGTTGACTAGTGTGGGGCCTCCAGTATCTCCTTTCTTACCACCTGCAGGATTTCGAAATCGAACCATTTGAACCATACGACTACCCCGAAACATAACCACTAGACCAAAAAGACTTCAAAGTCTTGAAGAAAAGATGAAAAGAACATCCTCGCAAAGTTGCTAGCTTACATTTTTTATCGGATACATTTCAACAAGTGGGCAACTTATCTGAATGATCTAACACTAAACGCCAATTTTTTTTTCTATCGGACTGTCATGATTGACGTTCCAATGACTCAAAAGACTTATGACTTTTGTAATGAGAACGTTTGGAGTGTGGAATGCGTTGCCTGAGTAGGTTTTTTCCAATGGTTACAATATCGGTGTCATCAGATCGAGAGTGATTCGGTTGGTTCTAGGTAAGCACGTTCCATCGTAGACCGCATCGTCGCTTAACATCAGGCGAGATGGCGGTCAAGTGTAAACCTATAATAGTTAAAAAAAGACCACCATACATCGAACTCTTAAAAACGGCAGAAGCGGCAAACGCGCTTCTACTATGGCGATGCAAAATCAGGTGACGTCTCCTGATTTAGTCTCAGTCGCAACAAGGAGTTGTGTACATTCGCTGACAATTGTGTACGTTCGCTGACAATTCAATATTCAAAATTTTCGAACAAATTTTCGCCACGTTATGTTGTTTTTAGATTATAGCATACCTCATCTTCGTTTCTTTAATTATATCGATGCCACCATAGCTTCAATTCAAACTTATATTTTGACAAATGTCGAAACAGGCCTGTTCTATTTTCAAAACTAGAGGTATAGTGTAAAAAGATGTCCTCTAGTACATTCTACGTCCGTTTATCTCAAAGCTCAAGATATATGTTAAAATATTTTATCGCTTCACGTCCATGTTTTGTTAGGTATGATAAATAAATACAGTTTTTTGATAGTGTAAATTAATGCGAAGTGAAATTCATTAGCCGTCTCGTTTAATGTTTATTCTCGTGGCGTTTTTTTCCTTTGTTATTGGTCAAATATTATGTGATTTGGTACGCAGCAGACCTGTTTGAACAGTCTGTATTTATAACTTCGCAGTTTGTCTGCGACGATCGTTTTTTTTTAAACGTTTCCTGGTTTGGTACAGAAATATGAGTTTCCATGGGATTTTGATTTTTATTTTGTCTCTCGTGTTTTTTTTTTAAATATGATAGTTGTTTAATGGTGCCAACATTTGATTTCATAATGGTGTCGTCGTAGATTTGAGTTCAGCCTCCAAGTATTATGAAACTTCAAAAAAGGAGGATGTTCTCAATTCAGTTGCTTGTGTTTTTTGTATGTATGTCACGCGATAGCTGCGGTAATTGTGAATCGATTATTTTTTGGTTGGAGTATCATACGTCAGAGGTTCCATGATTTAAATTTTATCGAAACCGGTGTCTAGGTTTTTGAAATATCAACAAAAATTTTTTTTTTTTTTTAAATAAAGAATGACGAGACGATCAGGACATGTGCCTGATGGTAAGCAACATGCCTGACACATAACAGAACAGTGACACGCAGCTATTGGAACATGAAGAGTCCAAATTATTACCTAGCACTGCACTGCGCTCGTCACCCAGAGATCTAAGATCTTATATCTCTAAGCCCTGTAATTTCTCTGGAAACATTGCCCTTCAAACCGGAACACAGTAATGTTTGCACATTACTGCGTGGCGGTAGAATAACTGGCAAAGGTGTGGTACTTCCCCAGGCGGACCTAGCCAAGAGTCCTACCACTACAAAAAAAAAAATCTTACCCGGACGACGTATGCATAATACTTCGTTCTATTGGAATAGGGTTGTCATCTAGTAATGGTCCTTAAAGTTTGGAAACAGAACAAGAATCGTGAAACCCCCATTTTTTCATCATTCAAAAAGAGTTTTTTTTTTACATACAATAATCTTGGCTTTCATCAACCGTGGTTGTACTGAATCGTACTCGTAACCACGTTCGTGGCGAAGCAGTGTACATTACTATAAATCAGTCAATACTCACTACATTCCTAGACGGGTGGGGTATTCTGTTAGGATACGCTGCAAATTCCTACCATATTAGGACCTCAACGCTATTCCTCCGTTGTTTGTTTTTCTACACAGTTCCATAGTAGAACTTTTGAAAAAAATAGGTATATATCCATCGTATACAGTATTGTCGCTTAACTTAAGATGATATGGCGGTTAAGTATAAACCTATAAAAAAAAAAAAAAAAAGATATAGATGGTGGTTAAATGCAAATCTTCAATTGATTTAAATTATTTATTTATTTAAGTAAGTATAATGGAAGTCATAGGAACTGCCGATAGAAGTGAAAATCTATTACTCAGAATTTGATAGCTTACTTTGTAAACTACGCGGGTTAAGCCGCAGGACGCTGCTAGTTTGGAATAAATCTTTAAAGCATGGCCATCTAGAAATATGGTTAGGTGACGTTGACGCCAAACCGATGATTTTTCTTCGCCCATAGTGTTATTTTCAAAAACACACTGTCACAAAAAACAGACATCCCGAAGTTGGCTTGTCAATTTTTTAGTAAACATTATAACTAGCTTCATTTCTTGTGCTGAAGATATTATCTTTACTATGGTTGAAATTAAACTTCTTAGCACGATATAATGAAAAGAAGTATTAACTTTTTACTTATTTACATAATTATTATAAGTACACACACTTTTTGAAGTGAAATTTTTTTAGACGCTTTGAGCACTTTATGAGCGTTTTTTACACATAACACTTTATGGGCGGAGAAAAATCATCGATTTCGCGTCATCGGCATAATCGGCATCTAACATATTTCTAGATGGCCACACTTTAAAGATTTATTCCAAACTAGCAGAGTCCTGCGGCTTAGCCCGCGTAGTTTACAAAGTAAGCTATCAAATTCTGAGTAATAGATTTTCACTTCTATCGGCAGTTCCTATGACGTTTCCATTACACTTGTCCCTATGACGTAAATAAATAAATAATTTAAATCAATTGTAGATTTGCATTTAACCACCAGCTATTTCTTTTTTTTACTTTTATAGGTTTATACTTGACCCCATCTCATCTTTAGTTAAGCGACAATACTGATACTAAAAAAAAATACAACTGAAGATAACCTCCTCCTTTGGTTAATAGTAATAAAACATTTATTTCAGACAACGTTCATATTAAACGAAAAAAAAAACACTTGAAATAAAAACGTTTAAACGCGTAAATCAAATGGCCAAGAATCCAGATCAAAGCGATACCGTGATCACGTGATTCCGCATCGTCCAGAATACCCCGGCGACGCACGCATGGACAATTGAACACACTTCCTTATTGTAATGCTTGCGTCACCCGCTCTCGCTGGCTGTGCTGCCCTACGCTGCGCCGCCACCAGACCTGTGGCAGAAATTATGAACTAACGACGGATTGACAGGTGGCGTAAGGTTGAAAGTCCAGCAAAGTTTTTTGAGCAAAACTCATTCCGAGATCTGACACAAAATTTTGGATAAGTTTTTGAGGCAAGCTGGTGGTACATAGATCACATGTTCACATTCTATTGAGATGAAAAAAAAACTTAAACTGGTGAGATTCATAGCGTTACTTCAGGTATAGCCTTTTTGTAAATTCTACGCGGACAAAGTCGATGACAAATGCTAGTATTATATAAAAATACTTTTATGGTAATGTTGAGCGTAAGTGAATGTAATATTGTTGAATGAATGCACATGTGTGTGAGTCAACTTCACTCGGTGCAATAAAATTATTCATATTGATTCAAGACGCGTGTGAATTTTCGCTATAAAAATGTTACACCAACACGAATAAGAATCTGAGTGAAATATTGACAGTGACATTTGATAGGGCTGGTACGTCTTTTAAATGTTATTCCAAACAAACATTTAGTTTTAAATATGACAGTAATAATAATAAATAATTAACATTTAAGTGACGGCTAGTCTAGTTACGTTATGGCTAGTCTATTAAGTTCAAAGACAATACCACCCACCCACTTGTCTGATCGTACGATTTCCCCTCCTTCGCCGTTTCGTAGCACGGTTGCTCAGTTCAACACAATGGGTGAGCCGTTGATGTCTTTCTTTGCATCCTGCTCGGTCTTTTCAAGTTTATATAACTCTATCTCGTTTTCTCTGATCATTCGTGGAAAGTAGTGCTCGTCACACGGATGTTCGCTAACCGCAAGCGCGGTATTTCTCCTCGTCCTGCGCCCCCCGCTAGTGAGTTGTGTTAGTAGGCGAAATTAGTATCATCGCCGATCAACAGGGTATCTAATCTATGAGTAAGTTGCAGCTGGTCCAGTCGGGAGGACGACGACTACCGATCCGGAGACCCTACTTCGAATCCCACGAGCACCATTCGAGTAAGCACGTAGTAAACCAGTGTTTCGCCCCAGGCTTCGCCTGTGATACATTTTTAGCCTATAGCACTTAGGGTATTGCAATCCAGCACTGTTTCCAAGCCCGCGGGATTTTGCGGGATCGATCGATCGATCGATTACAGCGGGATCCAGCGGAACCCGTTGTTTATAGTTATTTGTGGAATTAAAAGATTAAAACCTATCTAGATTTTTTAATCAACTTTTTGTTAAAAATACATATTTCAACAACGCCTTTTACTATTAATTGACTAATTATTTCAACAGCTAGTTATTACTAAAAGGTCCAGAAACATTTAAAATATCAATACAATGAATATCGATATTTTAACTTGTGTACGATACTACTCGTAGTTAAGAAATTAAAAATATTGATTGTAATCTTTATCTGAGGTGATAGTTAATATCAGTGATGTTCCAAAGACACGAACGAAGAGATTTGACTCTACGTTTGTGATAAGAGCGTCTAGGTTGTGGAATGTGTTGCCCGAGTGGTTTTTTTCCGATGGTTACAATCTTATTGTCTTCAAATCGATAATGTATCGGTTTCTTCTGAGTAACCGCGCTCCATCGTCGACCGCATCGTCGCTTAACATCAGGCGGGATAGCGATCAAGTGCGATCCTAATATAGCTATAAAAAACAGCTCGGTATAGTGTCAATTAAGTACAAATTGCAAATAATTGCCTACAATATTCTCGCCAGATGGTAGGCAACCTTACTCAAAGATACTGCAACGTAATCTGTGGCTCGCGGCGCCTGCGCACGTCACATCCTCCACTCATTCATACCGAGACGCTCATTCATAAAGATACTATACACATTGCCACACGAAATTAGACTCTGTCCCACAAAGAAATAACAATCAAATTAACAATCCCTTATCATAGATAGGTACGATATGAAAGAATTCTCGTAATCGTATGCTAAATAAGTACCTACTTGAAATAATGACGCATTATATGGTCATATTCGCGGATTAAAAACCAGTTTTTTTTAAATATGTTGGGATTAGTGGTTTAACTTTGTATTAAAAATACATCTTATCTTATACAAATCTTAGAATCATTCGAACGATGTTCATGGTCATATTTTCGGGGACGATAAATCGATTAAAAAAACATCATTTTATGTTTTTTGCAATTATATAACTTATTTCGCCTCTGTTTTTAAGTCTGGGATTAGTCGTTCGAATCCTGATGGTTAACTTTTTCTTTTTGTTCTTTTTTTCTGAAAAATCTTTTACTTATAGCACTTTTAAACCGAGCAAATTCTCTGTCAACCAGGTACTACATATTTATATTTAATCTACTTAAACTGGATCAGTTATTGGTTGAATTCCACATATTTGGCTAGTTTTTTGAATTGCCCAATTAATAACGTTTCTAGCACTCAACGTCGTCTAGCCACAAAATTAGTTCGTACTATACAAATCAAATTATTTTCATTCATTCATAATTTAAGAGCGACGCTCTTGTCGGTGGAGTTCCTTCCATGACTTCTCCTAGGTCCACCTCTCTTCCTCCTCCCTTCCAATTTAACTTCCATTATTGTTCTAATGAAGTTGTTGTCGTATCAGATTCTACAAATATTTTAAATATCAGTCTTAGTTTTTAAATGCGTTTCGTGTCGGAACAGCTGAACAAATCGGAATGAAATTTGGAATATAGTTAGATTACAGTCTGGAGCAATAAGCTATTTTTTACTGCGAAAAAAATAACAGAAACGGTAGCTTTCCATTCCCGGGTTGGTACGATAATTAAATATTTGTTAGGTAGTCGTAGTGGCCAATGTAATTGACGTCTAATAAATCGACGAACGCCGGCTGCATGCACGAAAAAGTGTCTCGTTGTGTCCCGTTACGCTCATTGTCCCGTTGCGCACATTGTACGCTTGCGCCGCATCTATCAATGTTTTGTTTTGACCTCGTCACGTTAAACTATCATCCGTAAACTAAGCGACTTTACAGACAACCAATTTTTTATTTTTTTACAAAATATTATCCTTACTTTACCAGAACTCTCTAAGAGTAACTTTAGTAGTGGTAGGACTCTTGGCAGAGTCCGCCTGGGGAAGTACCACACCTTTGCCAGTTATTCTACCGCCAAGCAGTAATGTGCAAACATTACTGTGTTCCGGTTTGAAGGGCAATGTTTCCAGATAAATTACAGGGCTTAGAGATATAAGATCTTAGATCTCTGGGTGACGAGCGCAGTGCAGTGCTAGGTAATGATTTGGACTCTTCATGTTCCAATAGCTGCTTGTCACTGTGCTGTTATGTGTCAGGCATATTGCTTACCATCAGGCACATGACCTGATCGTCTCGTCGCTCTATATTAAAAAAAAAATGTAATTAAAAAAAATGATCTAGAGGTACATGTATAAGCCAGCATTTAAATCTGTCCTTGAAACTACTTAATCCACTCCAAAGCTGTACGTATAGTAGGTATAAGAAAAGTGGACTCAAACGGTTCGATTGTCTCAATGTAGATTCGTCCTTGATAATTTGAGTGTAACACAACGACGTAACTTCCCTAAAACAACTTCACGGACATAAAGTACTACTCTTCACTAATAAAAGTCTCACGATCTGTAACGGAAACATAAAAATGGTACTTAGCTTAATACATTAAAGTACGGACACGCCATTGTCGAATAATTGGCTACAAGGGCATACGACGCCGTCGAGGGCTACTAAGTACATATTACGAATTCTAGATACTTTAGATGTTTGGCGCGTATTTCTAACTTCAAAAAAAGATGAGATTCTCGTTTCAGTTGTGTTTTCAAGGTTCCGTAGGCAAATGGCAAAATACGAGACCCTTATAGTTTCCTAATGTCTGTCTGTCTGTCCGTATGTCACAGACACTTTTCTCCGAAACTATTATACTATTGAAACTCGGTAAGTATATGTGTGCTGTAAACCGCATTAAGATTTATATACAAAAAATAGGATTTAAAAGCAATACATTTTGGGGTGTCCCATACTTAGAACTGTCACTTTTTCCATCAAAAACATACCTGTGGGTTATCTATGGATAGGACTTCAAAAATTATATTGAGGTTTCTAATATTTTTTTTCTAAACTGAATAGTTTGCGCGATAGACTCTTTCAAAGTGGTAAAATGTATTGTGTATTGTCTGTTTTTTTTTTGCAATTTGTGTTGCTTCTATATTTAGTAGGAATAATTTGTCTGAGTCTATATATTATCAGAATGAACTTCGTTCCTAGCTGGTGTTCCCATGACACCACGTCATTTTTTAAGTTAAATTTGGTATTCCGGTTGTTAGTGAAGTATTTGCAAGACTGGGTGGGCGTCGCGGCTTCTACAACCATAAAAGATGGCTGTGGATTACGGAGATTTATGCCTCCAATTATTTTGCTTAATATTTATTTATTAGGTAATCTTGTGCTGTCATTTTTTACCACCTTGCCCTTCGAACCGGAACGATCCGAAAGTACTTGTGTTGTACGTATTTCGACTGTGTAGAATAAGTCGTTTCGAAAAAGAATCTTTTAGGTAAGTTTCTTTTAAGTAAGCACACTCCATTGTAGATACCTAGCTAGATAGATCGATAGAAACACTTTATTGTTCACAACACAAAAACAAAAATACATAGAAACACTATACGAGGGTCAAACTGAAAGTTCTTAGAAAATCAAAAACTGATTACATTAGCCAGTTATTAGTTTTATTATATCTTTTCAAAATATTGTCCATTCACGTCAATACACCGCTGCATGCGATGGAACCACTGGGAAAAGCACTTTGCCCACTCGTCCTTAGGGGTCTCTTCAATGGCATCGCGATACGCAGCCACCGCTTCTTCAGCATTCATAAACCGCTTTCCTTTAAGTTTTTTCTTTAATTTTGAAAATAAATAAAATCACAAGGCACGAGGTCGGGGCTATACGGCGGGTGACCCAGTAATTCAACGTTTGATGTCGCCAAATAGTCGATCGTTCGCTTGGCGGTGTGCGATGAGGCGTTGTCGTGGTGAAGGAGGATCCTACTGCGAGGTCGTATCTCTCGAACTTTTTCAAGACAAGTGGCAAACAATTGGTAGTGTACCATTCTGCAGAAACTGTTTTTGATCCTCTAACACAATTGTTGCGAAATGACCTATCCTTCCAAAGAACGAGGCCACCATTTTTTTTTCCCGCACTTCGATCTCTCTTCACTTTAGTTGGCAACTCCTCGAAAGGAAACACCCACTGAGCAGATTGTCTTTTGGTTTCAGGATCATAACAGTAAATCCAGCTTTCGTCACCTGTTAGTATGTCGAACACAGCATTTGAGTCACCTCCGTTAAATCTTTCAATCATTTTACGGCACCAATCCACACGATGGAGTTTTTGAGCCTCAGTCAAATTATGAGGGTATCCACCGGGCGCAAAGCTTCCTGACCGCTAAATGTTCGTGTAGGATTTTGTGCACTTGACTCATACCGATGCCTAAGCTTGTCCGAATCTGCTGATAGGTCACTCTTTTGTCAGTCTCTATCATACGCCGCACAACACAGATGTTATCTTCAGTCGTCGCCGTAGAAGGCCGTCCCTCACGTAAATCATCAGTGAGATTAGTGCGACCACGTTTAAGCTCATTAAACCAGTTGTACACACATCGCACGAGATGGGGCTTCATCGTCCAGGCCAATCGTAGTCGTCATACCATTTATTGACTTAAATGACATCGAAAGTCATAAAAATCATTGCACTTTATTTCTCGTGTTAAATTCATGTTGACGTGACACAGACAATTTTCAATTTGCCGCCAAATCAAAACAAATGACAAATGAATGAAGTATATACCCAGTAATATTGGCAAAGAGTTCTATTTTCAAATTATAGAATTATTTTTTTATTATATTGTTTATAAGTGGCCAGTTCTAAGAACTTTCAGTTTGACCCTCGTATTGTTCACAACACAAAAAAAACAAAAATGACCGTAAATTTATTGACATGTAAATTGTACATTTATGAATAAAGTACTTTGACTTTGACCGCACCGTCACTTGTGACACGAAAAATGTCTTAGCTTTAATATTTCTCTCTCTATTCTATTCACTTTGAAATGGTAGAGATGGCAATAGCAAAGTCATAGCCGATTTAGTTAGGCGGTATAAGGCTGGGTGAGATGACGGCCAAGTAATCCTATCATCGTTAATAAAAAATGGCAGTCATGGGAACTGCCGATAGAAGTGAAAACTTATAACTCAGAATTTGATAGCTTACATTGGAAACTACGCGGGTGAAACCGGAGGACGTGGCATAGTCATTTGGAGAGGCTGACAGATTTTTTGATGGCCAATGGGAAATGCTAACGTATTTCTAGATGACCAATGGCCATGGTCCCGTTTTTACCTGAAGAATTAAGTGACGCTAGAATTAAATTCACAGCCCACGAAAAATGTGTCTATGGTACGCCAAAATAAGTTTTAAAGTTTTACTTCAAAAAATGGCAGCCATAGAGTGACAGACACAACGTCTATTATTTTTTTTAAAGTGAAAATTTATAATTTTCTATTTTAGTAATACACGACAGATATTTTGCCCAAGACATCATCTATACAGCTTCAAATATACTGCTATATGTTAATAAATATATGTTGGTGATACGAATTAAAAATATTTCATCCATCTTAAAAACGTCTAACGCGCAGGCAGAGGTTAGCCTCAGTAACAGACAGACAGTCATTTTATGCAGTTGCCATATCTAGTTTCGTATGTATTTAGTCAAAAGCTGTTAATTTCGAAAAAAAAAACAGACATCAATTATTTTTTTTATTTATATGTATAGATGTCGCCGTAAAATCATAAAAACCGTCAGTTTACAATCGAACGTCGCGAGACTATAAACAAACCTAACCTATGATAGCTTTATTATCTCACGTGCTGTATTATAAAATGTCCGTATTTAAAATTTAACGATGACATAGATAAAATGACTGGTTAGCAACAGCGATGTTCAAATACACGGCACATGGCCCTTCGGGAAAGGAAGTACTGAAGGCCGCTCTTTGACGGGGTCGCGAATCTACATTGAGGTCACCGAGCCGTGTTGACAAGACATGGCTTTGTTAATCGTATATTCTAAAAATTATTAACACAAATTTGGTAGTTAAGTGATTATGGAAAATTCCGCGCTCTGACGCTGTGATTGTCCGACCAGTCGTCTAGTAATATATGTATGTATGTCGGGTATTGTAATATTTTTATATGGATAATTCAGATGTGTTTAGAGTAATTAGGTGTGTAAAAATCGTTTTGAAATCTGAGAAAGAGATAATATAATGCTAGTCATTTTAGTATTAAGGCTTGGTCTGCGACCAAATGACTACTGTTGCCGCGCCCTTGATGCAGTCTACTACATTTTTGTTCTATAGTTTTTAGATACAATCGAGTGTATGTAAGTGCAATTTATAAATAAATAACGTATTTTATTATAAGATATGAACAAACACTAAAATTTACTTTAATTTCTTTTATCTGGATGACGCGACATTGTGATAGCTTCTTATGTAATTTGTCTGAATTATATTTTAGGTTGGAGTCGTTTTTTTTTTTTTTTGAGAATGAAACTTATTTACGGGAGTTAGTCTAAAGGCGCAGAGCCATACTAACAATTCTTTCTAACTATTAAATAATAACTTTCTAATTACTTCTGCACAAATGTAGAGTATTGTAGAGCATAATATAGCATAAACGACTAAGGTAGGCTTAGTCGTTTATTTGCCATACCCTAAGAGTTTTCATATACTACGTATAGAGTTGACATAAACGCTTTACACCGAAAGCACGGGTAGCATCACGGATATCGGGGGATATACCTTGAGGGCGTGGCAGTGTCTTCTCGATACGGTTAATATGACCGCATAACTTTGACATTTGTTCAGTCGCTCTGAAGCGCATAGAGAGTACGTTGGCGCGTTAGTGATGGGGTAATGGAGTTTGCCGATGTGAAATTTCTTCGAAAATTTCTTCGGTAATTTACATGGACAATATTCGTTTTTTTTTCATTTTTAATTAACTACCTATTTTCCATGTTTTTTACTTGTTTTGTGATCATTATTAATAGTATCTATATACAAAGAAATAAAATTGGAGCGTTTGTGTTTAATATCAAATTAACAACAGTTTACTAAGTTCAAATAAAAGTATGTACGGTACCTATACCTAAAAACTATTTTAAAACTTTTTGTCTATCTTGTTTGTTCAACTAATCTACCAAACAGCTGGACCAATTATGACGGGACTTTCACTACCAGACAGCTGATCGTCTAAGGCATAACTTTTTACGTTTTTTTTAACGTGTACTTTTCTCTCGCTTGATGAAAATAAAATGTTAATATTATTACTAGCCTACATTGTCCCACTGCTGGGCAAAGGCCTCTCTTCCTTCTTTGCAGATAGTCCAATTCACGGCATTAGGATTTACGGCGTTCGACAGTCTAAGATATAATGTTTTACCTCCATGCCCTGTAATGTCTCTGGAAACATAGTCCTTCAAACCGGAATAAAGTGATGTTTATTTAAGCCTATAGCTAAGCCATCAGCTATAGGCTTAAATAAACTGTTTCATTAAAAGTCTCTTAAAATTAGTCCAGTCGTTTCAGAGATTACCCAGTACAAGGAGGAAAGCAAAAAAATAATAATGGTTCCCTGGAAGAGATTGCTCTAAGCAATAAGGCCGCCATTTGTGGTGCTAGTTCATAAGTGTTCTACTGTAATATTCCTGTTTTTGTGTCACAATAAAGAGTTATCTATCTATCTAATGTTTTTTGTCATTTGTATCGTAAATCCTACTACCTAATATTACAAATGCCAATGTTTGGACGTTTGGGTATTTGGATGTTTGTTGCTCAATCCCGTTTAAACGTATGAACAGATCGAGTTGTAATTTGAAATACAGTAAGATTATATTTTGGAAGAACACATAGGCTACTTTTATCTCGATAAAAGAACGGGAACGAGAACTACGAGTACGTGGGTAAACCCTCGGGGCACTTTCGTATACATTTGACGTAAAACTGTTAATTTGAAAAATGCAAACTGATTTATGAATCCAACTTTATACATTTCTTTATAGTAGATATAATACATGTCGTACAGGGTATCAATTTTTTATATATAAATATATTTACGTTTTTGTATATTAGTAAAACTTAATAAATGTAAAAATAATAAGACAGCCCAAAATAAAATGTCGAATAAATTTTGCAATCACTCATTTCAATCCCTAGTTACGTGACTTGACGTTGAGTGACTCCTTCTACATAGACAAAATTATTTGTTAATACGGAAATGTTCCATTTTATGTATGTTGTTATAGAGAGCGCAATCATAATTTTTAGTGTGCGAGCTAAAATTTGCGGTTGTGTGTCGTAATTATTACTTTTATTTATGTAGTAATTATTTAGGTGGGAGGAGACTGGAGACACTAGGTTTCGAACTAAATTCGCAATCATGGCATATCCCCCGAATATCCGTGGGTAGCATCTTTCTTGCCTTGTCGCTCTTGTGGAAGTGTCATACTTTTATCGCGTCTCATCTCTCTGTTGCCATAGAAAGTATGCACGTCATCTGCTTACGATTGACACAATGGAACCATGCGGAAAATCTAACTCTATAAGTCGTATAAGTAACTCTTTGGCCATACCTAAACTGATTTACCGTAAGGATATTAGGTTATTAAATGTAGGTAAACGCATAATTTACCCATACTAAAATAATTACCAGAAATTGTTTCCATGTAATGTACTTATTGTAGTTTTGCTTATGATTAGGTACCTAACATTTAGGTACATATGTAGATTGAGTTCGTGTACACATTCATTTTTATATTTTTAAATTGTGTTGTTAAAATTATGATAAACTAGTAGAATCTCGCAGTTTTTTCGATTCCGTTTTTTCTCTGGGAAAAAAGTAGTCTGTGTTATTCAAGACTATTATCTATCTATGTAGCATCCAGATACAACTACAGTAATTTTCTCTTGAAAAAAAATTGGTTGTCTATAACGTCGCTTTACGGACGATAGTGACAACGCCATAACAAAACATATGAGCGTAACTGGACAATGAGCGTAACGAGACACTTTTTCGTGCATGCAGCTGGCGTTCATCAATATACATATTAGACGTTGTCACGTAAAAAAAATTGGTAGTCTGAAAAGTCGGTTGGTTTACGGACGATAGTTTAACGTAACAACGTCATAGTTAACGTCAAATGCTTGCACTGTGTCTGGGTGCTTCTATTTATAATAAGTATGTATTTAAAACTATATAAGTATTATATCAGCTTTGCCGCCACAATACAAGTTTTGCTTAGTTTAGGGTCAGATGGTGTTGTGTGTGAATTGTCCACCAATATTTATTTATTTATAGCAAAACATTGATAGATGCGGCGCAAGCGTTCAATGAGTGTAACAGGACAATGAGTGTAACAGGACAATGAGCGTAACGGGACAATGAGCGTAACGGAACAATGAGTGTAACGGGATATAACGGGACACTTTTTCGTACATGCAGCCGGCGTTCATCAATTAATTATACGTTGTCACGTAAAAAAAAAAAATCTGTCCAAGATATACAGGTCCAAATAGGTCTTATATTTGACACAACAAAGTAATGAAAAAATGTAATTAGCCATTTTGCGGTGGTGGCCATTTTTTTTAATTTAAAATGTGTTATTCTACTAGTCAAGCCCTTTCGTTTGATACCTATATTGAGGGAGGTTATCAATATTAACAAAACATAGCTAAAACCCATCGCAAGAATACGAACTTTCAAATGAACAAAAACCGCATCGAAATCAGTTCATCAGTTTGAAAGCTGCGGTGCCGCAGACACACATAGAGACAGGCAGACGAAATCAAACTTATAACACCCATCTTTTTGGTCGGAGGTTAAAATAACAGGCTTGAGAACCTCCTCCTTTCTGAAGTACGTTAAAAAACAATTAAATAATCCGTCTTTTATATATAGATGTATACATCTACATATGTTTTCTGTAATATATTCTACTGTAAAACTCAAAATAAGTGTGGGACGACTCATTTTAAAATAAATCAAGAAAAGACCCTGACTACATAATTATTAAAACATTTAGCTCACTAAATGGTATTTGGGTAACCGTTATAGGTCAGTGTATTTTAACGCCAATGCCATGGTTCGCGAATTACACTAGTTTCTCGGAACTGCCGGGACCAATGTTATGAAATGTTTTGTAATGTTTTTGTCTTATATTGAAAACTGGAATTCTTTTGTACTTTTTTTTCTGTTTATGATAATAGATGTATATTGTATAATATGTTATGATAATGCGGTCTCTGATTGAGCGTTATTATCTAGAAATCGTTTCACTCTCGATTTGAAGACATCCAGATTATGTATTACAGGAAATACCCACTCAGACGACGCATTCCAAAGTTTATGTTTTTGTTGCGAAATTGAAGTTCGAAGAAATTTCTCTTTCAAACATCAGTAATGACAGTTTTTGGGCTTGCGTAATATTGAGGATTTTTTTTATTATATTTTTTTAATACTCTGCAACTCTACACAAGTATGGCTTGTTTTTATTGTAATTACTAGCAGTGCCCGTGTTTTTACCGGCGTAATGTTTGTTTTCGTTATTTTCCCGAGTCTTCATGTTGTTTCAGGCTATGTTCTAAATGTGTTCAAAATTTCAAACCGATCCAAGCAGAACAAAAGTTCAGACGCGATCGCGTAATAAACAACAAATATTCAAACTTTTGCATTTATTACAAGTATTAATCATCGAACTCTTAAAACGACAGAAGCGGCAAACGCACTTCTACTATGGCGATGCAAAATCAGGTGACGTCTCCTGATTTAGTCTCAGTCGGAAACAAGGAGACGTATGTTCGCTGACAATTGTGTACGTTCGCTGACAATTCAGTTTTCAAATTTTTCAAACAAATTTTCGCCACGTTATGTTGTCTTTAGATTGTAGCATACCTCATCTTCGTTTCTTTAATTATATCGATGGCATTAATAGTATGTTTATCAATAGTAATAAATGTAAGCTTTTATTTTTAAACGAGCTGAGCCATTAGTAATAAAACTAATTGAAGAGTCTTCTTAATGCTAAAATAATTTCAAAAATTGTTTCTAGGTTGCACCAAAGGTAGCGTTTATGGTGCATTTTGTCAAAGAGATCTGATAAGCAAATGTTAATGTTATGTATTTCACATTATTTTTCTCCCATCTGTCTGCCTATCAATGTAAAAACGTATAATACCTACAAAATTGCTCTACACTACATACCTAAGTAGTTGACTTACAATGAATACATCGCAATTTATTATCTATAAACCGATGAAGCCCCAGAGATAATAAAAAAATCGAAATGGTTAAGACCTCCCCTTTAAAATTTAGACGTACGCCAATACCGCTGGCGGCATCACCAAGCCGAATGGCATTGGTTACACGTTGAACCAAGTATATACTTAAGAGTTTTCATTTGCGAACGTTTAAAGAAAATAATTATCCATTAGCCAATGCGAAAGTTGCTAATATTCAATTGTATTATTTTGATCTCCAATAATTATAATTGACGCATTGCAAACTCCGTAGCGAAATAATATATCATGCTTCGATTTCGATCGGAGTTAGTGTTCTAAAAGTAGGGCAAAATTCGTAAAATTTCGTCTATATTTTCTATTTATTTTATATTTTCATCATCACTATTGAGCAAATAAAATAAATGCTTCTTGAAAAAGCTCTTGAAAGCTTCAAAACGAAATTCAACCGGTAGGCCCCGACGAGATTCGAACTCGTGATCTCCTGTTTACTAGACAGGCGCTTTAACCAACTAAGCCACGGCGCCTCATGCTCGAGTCGACGAAATTCACGTATTATTGTTACATGTTTTGTCGAATACTTTCTTTATCAAAATTGTTTACCTGATTGGCTCTATGAGTTGATACTCATAGATTATGATTAATCTCCTTCTATTGCGTCAAATTTTTAACGATAGAAGAAGACGGAAGATATGTTTATTTAGCTACTTTGTAGTAATCGGATGTTTATTATCAAAGCAAGCATTAAACTGATAAATATCAATATTATTTTGGAATGGTTGCTTGTTAGTACGAATAATAAATTATGAAGATTGAAGAATTAACAAGAATATTACTATTAATTTACATTGTGCAACATTCGACCTTGAGACATATCTATAGAAATTTATTTTGAGCCGATGCAACTTAATTAGGTACCTTTACTATTGGACAAAAATCTTGCTAAATTTAAATTTATCCTTTATCGTAACAACATAATCGTTACTAGAAAATGTATAACTAGAAAATTAAACAAATCGTCTATCTATACTAATATTATAAAGCTGAAGAGTTTGTTTGTTTGAACGCTAGGATCTCGGGAAGTACTGGTCCGAATTGAAAGATTCTTTTTCTATTGGATAATCCATTTATCGAGGAAGGCTATATAGGCTATAGAACATAACGCTACTATTAATAGAAGCGGAGCATGAATGGCATGAATGAGCGGGCAAAATATTCCTTTTTGAGAGTTTTTGTACGTTTCGTGCTTTGACATGACACATGACAGCATATGTCTAAGATTGCGTCATTGAATATCACAGATTACATACCTCTTGAATATAAACCTTTGCCAATCAAATTTGTTGGTACGACCGATTTCCGACAGGTGGCGTAGCAGGTAGCTGAAGAGGTGTTTTGTTTGAAAGCGATATTCTCAGGAATGACTGAACCGATTTCAGTTCGATTTCGATTCTTTCACCGTTGTATATGTACGGAATCCTGATGAGTGCTATATAATGTACCACGGACGAGTGCCGGGGCGGATATCTAGTTTATAATAAAATGTGTGAAATTAACCAAGCTAGATACAATGATCTATGTCTGTTCCCTGCATTTTTTTGACGTGACAACGTCTAATAAATTCGATGAATTCCGGCTGCATACACGAAAAAGTGTCCCGTTTAAGTCCCGTTACGCTTACTGTATCTATCAATGTTTTGTTATGACGTTGTCACGTTATGCTATCGTTCGTAAACCAACCGACTTTACAGACAATCAATTTTTTTTTGTAGTATGGAGTGACGAGACAAGCATGACATATGCCTGATTGTGAGCAACATCCCTGCCCATAACAACACCGTTAATATTGGAGCATGAAGGGTAAAAAACATCGTAACGTAGCACTCCACTGCGCTCGTCACCCAGAGATATAAGATGTTTTATATCCTTTTAAATCCATTGGTAACATTACCGTTCAAACCGGAACACAGTAATGCTTGCACATTACTGCTTGGCGGTAGAATAACTAACTGGCATAGATAGATAGATACACTTTATTGCACTTAACAAAACAAACAACACAGAAAAAACAATCTTAAAATATAGTAGCAAATGGTGACCTTATCGCTAAAATCGATCTCTTCCAGGCAACCGTCGGATGGAAAAGAAGTTAAAGTATAGAAAGAAAAGGTGTGGTACTTCTCCAGACGATTCCTACTAAGAATCCCACTACTACTACTACTACTAAATTGTTATGAGTTTGAATGTATCTCTTTCTCTCTCTTTCACTGTGTGTATGTGTCTATTTGTGCACAATATATTAATAAAATAAAAGTATTTCTTTATACTTTGGTGTGTGGCATCGTAACTCCCGAAAGGATGACCGGTTTTGATTTCGGGTTTTTTGTTTAAAAATGTTAAAAATGAATGAATCGGTAGTGTTCTTGGCTATGTTTCATCAACGTCCGTTCAGCCGTTTCAAACTGATCAGGTTTTTTATCAGCTGCGGTAGGAGTTAGACGCATAATGAGTATTTGCTTTAATTACAAACATTGACCTAACATGACCTAAAAATGGAAATTATTGTTTTAGGGGTTTAAAAAAAATTATTATTGTATTGATATTGTAGTATCATTGAAAATATTTTATCAAAAATCGTATTTCTTTTCCCATCCTAAGGTCGCCTGAAAGAGATCGCTCTGTCGCACTATCTTTACTAATAATAATACACTAGCAGTTTAAGTGTAAGCTGTTTTAACTTGTAAATTATTTTTATTTGGTGTGTTCAATAGAGGGTATACAACATGATCAATCCATCTTTTTAACAGGAGTGTTATACCGTTGAAGTACAGAGTCAGTGAGCGAAACTGGCAACACTTAACAAGGTAGAATTCACACTGCAACATAAATAGCATAATAATACACGTCCCGCTAAATACAAGGGTAAGAAAGAGGGGTGGGCCATGCGAGGGATGCTTTGAAGTAAAGCGGATTTAATATGAGCAGATTTAATATGCACTGTGCTCACATTCGTACACAGTTAAAGTGGCCTATATGTTGCGAAATCTTTTCAGTTCGCACCCTTCATTTCGACATACTAACGGGGAAAGTTGTTTTGGAATCATTGCGGCGTGTAAAGCTAATTGGGATGGTGACTGGTCAAAAATAATAATAATAAATAGTCTTCTTCTTGTCATGTCATCGATTAAATTGTGGGCTGGCTACATCTATAAACATTTTTTTAAAGATTTTATTAAATTTTAAAATGTTAACTTTTGTTTTTACATTTTTTTTGTATATTTTTTTTTTTTAACTAAACAGTTTCTGACCAATGGGTGGCTGCAGAAACTGCAACGGCTTCGCACAGGTCGCTCACATAAATAATAAAAATATATCATTCTACATAATTAGTCTATCAGGTAGATTATGGAAAACTATGAGATAGGCACGCATTTTAAGTTTATGCAATTATAATTAATCGATAAACCATCAAATTTCCGGAGCGGGGAGTTGTGATGTCACATCTTCGTAAAAAATTTACAATGAAGTGACGTCACTCGAAATTTCTATCACTGTATCTTTGTTATTTTTGTTTGTGAAACAAAGGTAAAAATACGTATGCTATTTTTTTTTTATTATAATCTTTTAATACATGATGGAATAATAAAGAGCTTTTTTGTGAGAGCTGTAAACAATGGCGATGTTATTACAAAATTTATCAATATCATAATCATTTATTTTATAATATCATAATGGATTATATGTTACAGTCCATAGGCTGTTTCAAGATAGGATTTTTATTATTTAATATTGTATAATTACTACAATGTAATTTCCGTGTAACCATGGGACTGACATAGTCAAATATAACTCAATGACCCTAAATTATATTAGAAACTCACGAATAAAAAATCGCAAACATATGTATAGTGAAAAAAATTGGTTGCCTGTAAAGTCGGTATACGGGCGAAAGTTTTACGTGACAACGACTTTGAGTGGTAAAATAATTTTACGGAAGGGACGCGTGCCTTTCACTTTTTATGTCTGTCTCTCTCGCTCTTAGGCGGGCTAACCATGCCCGAGTGGAAGGGACGCGTGCCTCTCACTCGCTCTCGTTGTGAGCGCATAACGTGAGCGGAGCGTAACGCAGTTTCTTGAAGTGTCACCCGGCAAACCAATTTATAAGACGTTGTCACGTCAAAACAAAAGTTTCGAAAGAAGTCACGTCTAAATACATTTTTTTATGTAGATGTGACGTACCAAACCGCCACTACAAAAGTTTGAAGGTCATCGTCGATTTTCAATAATTTGATTAAACAAAAAAACGTCCACATATCCCATACTTTTCCATACTCTATATCACGGACTAATAAATTAGAATGGCATATTTCAGACATCACCGCAATTGTTTTTTCTCACCTCAAAAAATGAGCAACGCGCTTAGTTTTCAATTCGTCTAAAACTAGCGTTATCTGTCCACAACTATCACCGCGTATTAAAGTCTACTTTCCCTCGTAATCTTAATTTCCGAATGTACAGTAATATAGCGCAGTAAGCTCTCTGTTAAAATATGTTTATGTTGATTATATTTATGTGTGGTTACACGCAATAATGCGCGCGTCGGATGGTCCCTCTTAAAAGTTCCGCACTAAGTAGCAGGCGGTCGGGTAGACAGGTGCTGGGGTGACCATGATGTTATGAAATACTAGTCTATTGCGGACCGATAGGACAGATTTAGGCAAACGTAAAAATGTAATACTCAACTATAGCTTTATTTACGATTCTTAGTAGATAGGAGATATATCAATGAGTTCATTATCGTTTATAGAAACAACAACTATGTATAATTTTTTCTACATATACTTTTTTTTTGTGACGTCACGACGCTGACGGCGTCCGTAGGAGCTAACGAGCTACACTGCTGTTTACATTAGGCGCGCGTTTTGCTTTCGCGTTACTCTTTCTTTTAAAAATAATTTCAAATATTCTAAATGTCTATCCTAATTCCTACTGATATTTGCATAAGCAGCCCACTGAATATTCCCACAGCTGGGGCTTGGGGCCTTCTCTCGTAACGAGAGAGCCAAGACCGTAATCCACCACGCTGGCGCTTTCTTTGATTTTTGTCAAGTGGACAACTGTCTGACGACTGACCCTGTCGTATAAATCTAGATACTGAATTTAAAACATTATCTTAAAAGCTGAGCCTAAGACCTGTTTTTTCTGCTTGCTGTCCAATCGATATGTTATTATACGTCACCGTAAAATTGTCAACACCGTCAGATTAAAATCTAAAGCGTGAGATTATAATCTCCCTGTATGTTAGATTAGTTTGCAATCTGACGTCGTTAGATTATAATCTGACCGTTTTAGAGTGACATATTCATACATTTCCAACGATTGAGACGTCAAACGAAAACAAACTCAAAATGTATCTCAGACTATTATGTCCAGTTAATACGTTGTTACAAATTTGTGTAGCCATGGTCACCCTACCATAAGCTAGCAACACCATAAGAACCCCGATTCATCTTTGAGGAAGCCACAACTCTTATCTTAACCACCCACACCTGACCTCTCGTACCCTTAGATCTCCCCTTGGCACGGGTTCCCGTCACGCTGGCTGGTTCCACGAGCCAACAAAATTATTATTTGTTCATTATTTGTATGGTTAATTTTATTTGTTGAATTATTATATTTTTTTATCTAATTAACGTGAGAATAGGAGGTTGTATGGATCAGCGATTAAGGCGCCCGAAGACAGCTCGATTAATATGTATATTCTGACTTGGTTTACTGATTGATAAGTTGTGAATAATCGTAAAAAATGAATCGTTTGTAAAAATTGTATTTTTTATGGAAAAGGAAAAGTCAGAGTTAAAGTAAGTAAAGTAGCCTTTAGTAGTGTTTCTTTCCTTACAATAATTAGTACTAATACTTTTTTTTATAATTTAGAGAGACGAGACGAGCTGGACATGTGCCTGATGGTAAGCAACATGCCAGCCACATAACAACACAGTGACACGCAGCTATTGGAACATGAAGAGTCCAAATCATTACCTAGCACTGCACTGCGCTCGTCACCCAGAGATCTAAGATATTATATCTCTAAGCCCTGTAATTTCTCTGGTAACATTGCCCTTCAAACCGGAACACAGTAATATTTGCACATTACTGCTTGGCGGTAGAATAACTGGCAAAGGTGTGGTACTTCCCCAGGTGGACTCTGCTAAGAGTCCTACCACTACTAAACTACTACTTACACTACTTGCCGACTTCCTAAAAAAGCTGAATTGATTTAATCTATTCGATCTTGCATTTAAATGATCGGGAACTGAACTTTTGTGTGTCTGTCTGTTTTGTCTGTCGAAAAAGGTATCCTCTAAAGGTTTCCACTTATTCCTATTTCCTGTTAAACGGGTGCATACTGGACTAACTATTTTCTTGAATTCAGCTCCCCCCTTCTTTTGATTTTTCTGCCCTTATTTCCTTTGCTATCTCTTGGATACTCTGTGTTCCAAATCACAACGTTATCGATTCTGACGTGCCGACATGATTGAGCTACAAACATCCAAACTTTAACATTAAAAATATTAGTAGCATTGCTTAGGTTTTGTTTAATTTAATGCCCTTTTCTAACTCATTTTCCGTAAAAACGCTTAATTTTCCTGTTACCTTGTTTGCTGGGTATGCATATGGTAATTAAGGCGCTGGGAAGACCTGAGTGAAATTCACGAATGCAAAATTAAGCTCCGCCCCTTTACAACTCCGATAAGACAGCGCCACACGAAGTTGCGTGCACTCAGTAAAATTATTTGCATTGATGGAAACAAAAGGCTTCCATGCTCATGCTCATAGATGGCGCTTATCAAAATTTTTATTAATTAGAAATGCACGTCTTTTTGCTGTTTACAAATTTTTTGTTCGTCTGATTCTCTTATTTTTTCTAACGGACTAAGTAAAGTCATTTTGTATATTAAATAAAAAAAACAAATTGCATAAATTATACATATTAAGTAATCCATTTCTTTAAAATTATTGTACGAATTTTGAAGAAAAACATTCACTGTTAGTGAAGTACATGTGTAAGTATTTGGGTGACCGAGCTTTGCTCGGTTTAAACACTGAATATATTTAGATATTAGTGGCGGCCCGGCGGCATTTTTCAGATTTTGCCCCGCCTAAAAAATATTGAAGGTCCGGGGCTGACTAGCAGCACCCTGCGAGTTTACCTTCACTGTTCCCGTTCCCGTTATTTTTTCAGGATAAAAGTAGCCTGTGTGTTATTCCAGACTATAATCTTACGTGTTTTCCAAATATCAGCCCGATCCGTTTATACGTGACTTGATGTTTGTCGTGACTGAGCAAAAAACATCCAAACATTGACATTTACAATATTAGTAGGATTGGATACTAATAGTACATAATATAATCATCATTATCATTAGACGAGGCTACGAGTAAATAATCCACCATTATTGCATACTACAACTCGGAAAACAAGTTTTAATAATAATACAGCGACGCCATTTCGCTGCTTTGTAACGAAAGGTCCACAAACAAAACAAAACCAAAATCACTTTTATATCATTTTAGTTAGGGCATTCTTTTTATTAACAAGTGATAAAAGTATTTTTGTTGTGACGGGATGAGCAGTAAGTATATGTGCCTGATGGTAAGTCACATGCCTATAATAGCGCAGTGACACGCAGGTATTGGAAAATAAAGAATCCTAATCATTACGTTGCATTATACTGCGCTCGCCACGACTATTATCTACATGTGTTCTAAATTTCTGCCCGACCCAACGTTACGACGTGATTAAGCAATAAACATCCAAGTATCCAAACATCCATATTTTCAATATATTTCTATCCATATATTGAACATTTAAAATATTAGTAGGATTTCATATCAAAGCCCTGTAATCATACTGTATTTTTTTTTCCTTTAAACCGGAAAACTGTGATGTTTTTAACCCCGACCAAAAAGGGTGTTATAAGTTTGACATTGATGTCTGTCTGTCTATCTGTCTGTCAGTCTATGTGTGTGTCCATCTGTGGCACGGTAGAGCTCAAACGGATGTGCCGATTTCGATGCGGTTTTTTAGTTGAAGGTAAATATCTGTGCTGTTCTTAGCTATGGTTGGTTGATATCGATTCTAGATGGCCGCCTCCACAAACTGGCGGACAAAATATTTGTTCACAACCTGCCTCAATATGGGTATCAAATGAACAATAAGAACAATATGGGTTTGCCTAGTAAAATTTTATACATTATAACAAATCCAAGATGGCCGCCACCACAAAATGGCGAATTACATTTTTTCACTACTACCCCAATATGGGTATTAAACGAAAGGGCTTGACTAGTAGAGTACTATGCAATATGACAAATTTAAAATCCAAGATGGCCGCTACCGCAAAATGGCGACTTACATTGCTTTTTTTTTCGCAACTCCCTCAATATGGGTTTCAAATGAAAGGGCTTGACTAGTAGAATGTTTTACAGATAGCAAATCCGAGGTAGTCGGGGTTACTTAAAATTTTTATTTTGTTCTTGTCACACTACTGCTTGGCGGTGGAATAGCTGGCAACTTGACTAGTAAAACATTACACACTATGACCAATATAAAATTTAAGATGGGTGCCACCATAAAATCCCGAATTATATTTTTTCACTTCTACCTCGATATGGATAACCAAATTTTCCTAATTCTTTTTTTATTTCGTAAGTGAATATGTCTTAAAATACAATACATGATTTTATTAAATCGAGTAAAAATATATATGTAGTTCTATATAGTGTCTAGACATAAGTG
The DNA here is from genome assembly GCA_017562165.1 of Ectropis grisescens. Lineage (NCBI taxonomy): Eukaryota > Metazoa > Arthropoda > Insecta > Lepidoptera > Geometridae > Ectropis > Ectropis grisescens. The sequence continues at coordinate 24,012,343 of CM029777.1, read as the reverse complement.
AAAATAATCTATACTAATATTACAAAGCTGAAGAGTTTGTTTGTTTGTTTGAACGCTAGTATCTCGGGAAGTGCTGGTCCGAATTTAAAGATTGTTTTTCTATTGGGTAGTCCATTTATCGAGGAAGGCTATAGATCATAAAACATAACGCTACTATTAATAGAAGCGGAGCATTGATCAAGAATGTAACAAAATCAGGAAAAAATATTCTTTTTTGAGAGTTTTCGCACGTTTCGTGCTGTGACATGACACATGACAGCATGTGTCTAAGATTGCGTCATTGAATATCACAGATTATATACCTCTTGAATATAAAACCTTTGCTAATCTCCGAGTTGGTACGACCAATTTCCAACAGGTGGCGTAACAGGCAGCTGAAGAGGTATTTTATTTGAAAGCGATATTCTCAAGAATGACTGAACCGATTTCAGTTTTTCTTTCACCGTTGGATATGTACGGGATCCTGATGAATGCTATTTAATATACCACGGGCGAAACCGAGGCGGACATCTAGTAACAAATGAAATGCATTGATTTTGTAGATATTCATTTTTCAGTACTGTTCTATATGGGGTACCTACAGCATACAATAATATATTTCTATGTTTTCCTTGACACTAGAGCAGCGCTGTGTTTCTTCTCGTTCGTTTAGGAAGATGATCATGATGATGAATTATTATTTCCGCCCCTCAACCAATTATATTATTGCCAGTTTATAACCTTTAAATAATATCGATTTTTTTCAATTTAAGCTTTAAATTGATACAAAAGTCACATTTTACATTTATGCGTGAAGTAAACAACTAATATCGGTTTTAAGTTATATTTTCAGCAACAATGGAGATAGACTTTTTGTGTTATGGTTTTCGTCGCACCTGCTTTCGTTCACAACTCCACGAAAAGCAAATTCATCTACTAATACTAAATAAATAAAAATAAATAATCCCGTAGAGCAGTATAAATGAGCGTAACTTGTAAATATTTTAGTTATTAAACTTGTAAATATTTTAGTTATTATTTTAAACAATGTCACATCATCATAATCATCAGCCGCAAGACGTCAACTGCTGAACATAGGCCTCCCCCTAGATTTCCACAACGAACGGTCCTGCGCAACCTGCAACCATCGGTTTCTAGCGACCTTTATGAGGTCATCTGTCCATCTAGTGGGAGGCCGTCCAACACTGCGTCTTCCGGTTCGTGGTCGCCACTCGAGAATCTTTTTCCCATCGGTTGTCAGTTCTGTGAGCGATGTGGCCTGCCCATTGCCACTTCAGCTTGCTTACTCTTTGAGCTATGTCGGATACTTTCGTTCTTTTGCGATTATCCTCATTACGGATTCTGTCGCGCAAAGAGACTCCGAGTATAGCCCTCTCCATAGCTCGCTGTGTGACTTTGAGCTTTGTTATGAGGCCCACAGTTAAGGACCACGTCTCAGTTCCATAAGCTATCACTGGCAACACGCACTAGTTAAAGACTTTCGCCTTTAGGCAATGGGGTATTCTGGACTCAAAGATGTGCCGAAGTTTCCCGAACGCTGCCCATCCGAATTGGATTCTTCGCTGGACCTCTTTGTCGAAGTTGGATCTACCTAATTGGATCTTTTGACCCAGGTAGACATATTCGTCAACAACTTCGAGTGTGGTATTCCCAATAACCGGTACAGGTGAGACATGAACATTTGATATGACTTTCGTCTTGTCCATATTCATCCTCAAACCTACCTGGTGGGATACTCTACTGAGGTCCCTGAGCATAGCACGGAGGTCCTCCAACGACTCCGCCACAATGACTATGTCGTCGGCAAACCGAAGGTGAGTGATGCATTCGCCGTTGATATTGATGCCATATCCGTTCCAGTCCAGTAGCTTGAAAACATCTTCCAGCGGGGCAGTGAACAGTTTCGGAGATATGACATCTTAAAGTGTCAGGTCAGCTTGGCTCTGGGGTCTTTTGCCATGCTAACGACAGGTTGTGCTTGCGTAGAGGTGTATAACTGTCCATAGAACCTCTCAATCTCCTCCAAAATCTCGGGTTTCGATAAGACGATGCTACCACTATCGGTCTTCAGTTTGGTCAGCTGAGTTTGCCCAAGAGACTGATTTCTTGCGAACACTTTCGAGCCTTTGTTCTGCTTGATTGCTTCTTCAATACTCGAAGTATTGAAGCAGCATACGTCGCATATCTTGTCTGACCGCCATAAGATCTAGAGTTTGATCGGAGAGCTTTCGGTTCTGTTTTGGCGTCGGCTCTTATAAAATTTTCTGCCAACCGCATGAACAGTTTCCACTAGCCTATCGTTTATTTCGTCCGCCGTTACGCATTCATCTAAGGATTCAAGTGATCTTCGATCTGAGCATAATTTGGTCGGAGCATGGACTTCATTAGACGTGATCTTTCGACCTTAATGTTTAGATTCAGCGTGTTCTTACAATACGGTGATCACTGCCGGTCTTAACCTTGCTGATCACAGAGACATCGCTGAATATTTGCCGTTTAGTCGTCATAATGAAGTCGATCTCATTTTTTGTGGAATCGTCTGGGCTAATCCAGGTTCAATTTCTTTGTGGTTGTTTCTTGAAAAGGAGTTCATCATAAAGATGCTCTCCTTTCAAGAAATCCGCTAGACGTTGCCCTCTTGGGTTCCGCTGCCCATATCCGAAATCCCCACTCTCACTCATCTACGTTTGCTCAGTTTTGCGTTGAAGTCTCCCATCACAACTTTGAAATGTGTTGGCGGAAAGGTCAAAAGAGACGTAACACTTGGGCAATACCTAAAACAAGAACCGGTTTTGGCCAGGGTGCATTTTCCTTTACTGGACCATACCTTTACCAACCTATTGACAAAGAGTTGGACATCATAGATACGTCAACATTATGAGTGCAAGAAAAAGGTCTCGGCTTGGCTATCTACTCAGGGCTACTGCTCGCATCTCGAAAAAGCGACATCGTTTCATGGTGGATGTTCCAAAGGCACGAACAAAGAGATTTGACTCTTTTTGTTTTTGTCTACGCTGTGGAATACGTTGCCTGAGTGAGTTTTCCCCGATAATTACAATCTTTGTGTCTTCAAATCCAAAGTGAGTCGGTTTTTCTAGGTAAACACGCTCCATATCGTAGGCAAACATATTGCATGCCTCTAGAAGAAGAGGCCAGTTTGTATGGGTCAATTATTAAAATGTTTTGTATCACCTTATCTTACCTGCAAACAGTAATAAAGATTTTTGTATTTGTACCACATTGTTGTTTAACATCAGGCGAGATGGCGGTCAAGTGTAAACCTTTGAAAGTAAAAAAAATGTCCTGAATTATTTTGGTTATATTTAACACAATGTTGAAATAATCATATACCTAAAATAATCAAGTTGTAGCTAATTAACATACACAGAGAATGATAGAAAACATCAGAAATAGAAAAATAGTTGAAAACAAAGATAAAATGATTTTGAGTTGTGGCTTTTTAGTTTTAAAGCACCGATTTAGGTAATTTTAATTCATCGCTCAATCGAACAAGAACAAAATTAAAAACATTGGTTCGACTACCTCGGATTTGTTTTCTATAAAACATTCTACTGGTCAAGCCCTTTCATTTGAAACCCATATTGAGAGAGTTTCGAAAAAAGAAATGTATTTCGATATTTTGCGGTAGCGGCCATCTTGGATTTCAAATTTGTCATATTGCATAGTATTCCACTAGTCAAGCCCTTTCGTTTGATACACATATTGGGGTAGTAGTGAAAAAAAATTTGATTCGCCATGTTGTGGTGGCGGCCATCTTGGATTTAAAATTTGTTACAACGTATAATAATATTCTACTAGTAAAGCCCTTTCATTTGATACCCATATTGAGGTAGGTTGTGAAGAAATATTTTGTCCACCATTTTGTGGAGGCGGCCATCTTGAGTCGATATTAACCAAACATAGCTAAGATTTTATGCAAGGACTCTTTTGTACACCTACGTCCGAACACCTCGGTGATTCAAAGCTAGTTTGTTTAATTACTGTAGGTACTAATATTTATTCTGTTACTGAGCATTGTCTTGCAATGTAGGTAGTGTGATGTAGGTAGGCTAGAGATTAATACTATACTTGTGGGTAAACCAATAAATGTCGTTGTGTCACTCGGCTGTTTCAATTACTGCTCCACGTTAAAATATCGTAATATTCAACTATAAAATTATTATTTTTAAAATAAAAGTGACGAGACGAACAGGACATGTGCCTGATGGTAAGCAACATGCCTGCCACATAACAGCTCAATGACACACAGCTATTAGAATATTAGAAGTCCAAATCATTACCTAGCACTGCACTGCGCTCGTTACCCAGAGATCTAAGATGTTATATCTCTAAGGGCAGTAATTTATCTGGAAACATTGCCCTTCAAACCGGAACACAATTTCAACTTGTATCTATAACTTCAGTCGGTAACTGAAGTTACCGACCATACCGACCGAAGTTACAAATCTATCTGGGAAGTAGATTATTTGATGATAAGCCTCGGGTTCTATAGGAACTATTTTCTAATCTGTGTCTCGAAAACTAAATACAAGCTTGAAAACAACGGACAAAATATCCAACAACAACGATATCAAAAAACATGCAAAAGATTACACAGTGATGAGATATGAACTCGAGAACTTGAACGCGGTTGTACCACCGAGCCAAACTGACAAGTTACAGTAGGGTCCAAAATTTCACATCATATGAACTTTATTACCGTTTGTAAAACTTCTATAACTTCAATCAGGAACTGGGAAGTAGATTTAATTTTTAAGATTTGATGAAAAGCCTCTGGTTACTTAGGAACTATTTTCTAATCTGTGTCTCAGAACAGACAGAACTAAAGAAATAAAACCTTGAAAAACAACGGAGAAAATATCTAACAAAACAATATCAAAAAACACGCAAAAAGATTTCGTAGTGCTGAGATACGAACTCAGGATCGTAAATCGTAACGACTTCATCTGCCGCTTTAAACATTGCGCCAAATCTACAGATGTGTGTAGTGTCGAATTTTCAAACCACATGAACTTTATAGATGTTGCTGCATGAATTTGTGAGAATTGTTTATTTTTATTTTTTTGAATTGCGAGCGTCGGACGACAAAGCGACACAGGTCCTTTTAGCAAGGCGCATCAGCGCTTTCTGCTGGACTTCATAGTAGCGAGAAGCAAGACACGGGCCGGCTCGGTCGAGTTAGCTTTTCAAAAGACAATTAATTAATACGAAGCGAATAATGTATGTTTATTAATGACACAGAAGCAATAGGTTAAGACACGGGCCGGCTCGGTCGAGTTAGCTTTTCAAAAGACAATTAATTAATACGAATTAAACTTCATAATCCAAAATACAAAATCTTCCATCCCCTTAAAATTTCACACACGTATTCTTTTTATGACGTAGGCATCGACCAAGGGAAGGTTTTTCAGTAAATGATAGTTTTGTAAATGATACGTTTACCTTAATAAAATTTGAATAATGTATGTTTATTAATGACACAGATATTTACATCTAAAACTTATTTTAGAGGTAAGTTTGAAATTTTTTATCAGGAGTTTTTTTCAAACAAATGTGTTTTGATACAATAGGTTACCTAATAAATATGTTCAAGAATAACATATATTTTACTAAAAGCCTCAAACCATATACATGTAGTTAAATGTGTGTTTAAAAAGTGCTAGTTGGCGATATTCAGCGCCTTAATCTACGTAATTTCAAAGGCTTTCGGAAATTCCATAATATACGTATATTTTTCTTATCATGCATTTAAAAATTTGCGTAATTTAGTTCATACTTGTGTTATTGTATTCCTGTAACTAATCGAACAGTTGTTATCAAATTTTACGGCGTATTTTCCTTGTAATTAACGGTGACCTTAGAGTAACACGACAGTAATCCACATAAGTTATTGTTATTGAATAATTTGGTTGCGACAAATTGCTATTGAATGTAAATTAAATATTGTAAAAATGTAGAATATGAAACACCTATAAATTAAGTGTGCATGTGTATCTGTGTGCGTGTGTGTCCATGTCTGCATGCGTGTTAAAACTAACTCTTAGACTATTTACATATATACATATTAATATGTAGATCCAGTGTCCTGATATATGTACCCATTGAGCTCTTCTTCGAGTCGACAGATATTCACGAAATTTGGCAGAGTTGGAACTCCGTGGAGATTTTAGTCGGTAGTGGCACCAAGTACATCCGTGGTCCGACATTACATGACCGTTTCCCAATTCTAAGGGCTTGCCGCTCTAAGGTCTAAAGGAGTCCCAGTAATCAGAAAGATGTAGTAGGTGCATTTTTTGCGCGAAGAAGATATTATCTTACTAATGTGTATGTAGGATAAAATTAAGATAATATTTTCTTTTCCTAGTAATACTACTAATATTATAAGTAAATAATGTAAATAAATAAATAAATAAATATTGGTGGACAATTCACACACAACACCATCTGTCCCCAAACTAAGCAAAGCTTGTGTGATGGCAGCCAGATAGCTGATATAATACTTATATAGCTTTAAATACATACTTATTATACATAGAAACACCCAGACACAGTGCAAACATTTGAATTCATCACACAAATATTTGCACTGGGTGGGGATCGAACCCACGACCCTTGGCTAAATGTTTGGATATAATGAATATTTGGGTATTTGGATGTTTGTAACTCAATCTCGTTGTAGCGTCTGACTGGATTTAGTTGAAATTTGGTTAGATTCGAGAAGAACCAATAGGCTACTTTTTATCCCGGGAAAATAACGGAAACTACGTGGCAAAACCACGGGGCGCTGCTTGTATAATTTTAATATATTTGATTATTCCATAAAATGACGTCAGCCGATCAGTTGATCAAACACAAGTCCCGTAAACTCCGATTAAGACGATGATGCATAAGAATATGATTAAAATAATTTAGTTTCCAATTATTCGGGAGTTTTTTGCCGGTGCGCCTCCACAATTGCGGTTGTAATTATTCCTTCTAGAACCAATTACAACCGAGTTAACAGGCAGATAGAGTAACAATCAATACTGACGTCACGGTAGTAAAAACTGGCGTAACACGTCAGAGGCGCGGGACCAATGATCTTATGTATACGTGGGCTTAGGTTAAACTCGCCACGTCCTAACATCGCAAATCCACGTTAAAAAACCATTTTTTGTTCCCACTGTTGGGATCGGGGAACTTGGATAAGAAGACAAAATCCTTCACAGAATTTCAGAAAGCTCTTTATACAAACCAGCGGCGTCCCTCTGTTTTAGCTGCGCAGTCCCATTATTCTCCTGGTCTAAAAAGTAGCCTATGTGTTATTCAGACTATAATCCAACTGCGTTCCAAATTTCAACCCGATCCGTTTAGACGTTCCGACGTGATTGAGCAACAAACGTCTAAACTTTCCCATTTATAATATTATTACATGGTAGGAATAACAGAAACAAAAGCCAGAAACTTAACTACCTGTAAAAGGCGCATTATTTCTGAGAGAAATCTGTGCTAGGCAAGACAGGCGGGGAAAGCGAGTTTTATTAAATTCGGATATAAATTTAAGTTTTTTTAGCAAATTAATCTCTAAAAGTCACACGCCTAAAAATAATGTTATACCCTCTGGGTTATTGGGGCCAATTCTTGTAACACAATTCTGAATGATTTCTAGAATAAAATCTGAAATTCCAATATCCATATCATGTTGACTTGAATAGAAAAATATACAGTAAAATTTACGGTGGCGGTTTACGGGTTAAAACATATGATTTTCATTTTTTGAAAAAGTGTTTCGTGTTATTTCCGAACCGAAACTATGTAATACACATTGCTGGTAGAATAGCCGGCAAAAGTGTAGTAGGTACTTCCCCAGGTCCAGGGCTTGATCTACCATATGGCTTTTTGGGCTTCAGTTTAGGGCCCCGTGAATTCGGGGGTCCTAGCTAAGTCAAGTTAAAGTCGAAAATAGACGATAATGCGAAAAAGGTGAGCTCCTTAGTAGTATTAATCCAGGGCCCCTAAACTCACGGTCCGGCCCTGCCCAGGTGTACTCTGTAAAAACAGTTTTTTTTAAATGTGTGTTTCAGTGCGACGGGTCGAGTAGGACATGTACCTGATGATAACCAACTCGCCTGCCCAAAACAACACAGTGTCACGTAGCTATTGGAACATGACAAATCCAAATATCCAAATCACCTATCACTTCACAGCGGTCGTCACCCAGAGACGCTTTATAAAGATGCTTTATCTTGTAATGTAATTTCTCTACAATATCTTAAATAAATAAAAATCAATAAATAAAAACATGGATGGTGGACAAATCTTCCACAACACCATCTGACCCCAAACTAAGCAATCTTGTACTATGGCGGCTAATAAATATGTGGCAGGCATGTTACTTACCAACAGTCAAATGTCCTGCTCTATATTTAAAAAAGAAATGTATAATACTTGTTGTAATGTTGTTAATACATACTTATTATGCATATAACCTTTTCTCTTCTCAAAGTCGCTTAATGTCGCTTAATAACCTATGAATGAGTATTTATTATTTCGACCGTCAGTTAACGTAAATATAATTGACAGTACGTCAATGCTTATGTAATTGGCGTGTCAAATCAATATAAACACATCGCTATCGCCGCGCTCGTTTATCATCTAATAAATAACATAATTTATAACGAGTCAATGTATAATGTCAGATCTATCAGTAATGTATCGAATCGAATCAGACTGGTCGAATCTCGGGGGGTTCAAGGTTGTGTGTTTTACAGCTATTTGTAGATTCTGATATCGTGTTGCCAGTGTAGAGGCTGGGGTTTCCCGTTCGTCTATGTCTGAAACACAAGTTCATATGTACTGTAGACAAATATTGTGTACTGAAAGATGTTAAACAGAATTCAGCATCTTCGAAACAGATTTTTGTCCATTGATTTACTAGCCTCTTCTGGCTATGCTGGGAGAAATTTATTTAATAATAAAATAATAATTAATTAGCAACAAAAAAACATAAACATAAATTGAACCAAATTACAGATAAATGCCAACTTTCGTGGAAATCGCTTGATTTGATGATGAGTCCACTGCGAACAATCATCATGACACCGGATTTTTACATAATAGGACTTGGGTTTTATAATAAGTATAAGTTATTATAATATTAAGTTATTATGTTTTTATAGACTGTTTATAAATATCTCAAATCTTAGAATCATAAACCGTTTCATTTTACTTCTTACTAATGTTAATTCGAATGCTTGAAGCATTAGTTTTAGTTTAGTACGTTTGTTAAACAATTAAGTACATTATAACAACGGAACTTACGGAACGAATCATTTCTTAATGACACAACCCGCATGTATTCTTCAGTGATATAATGACCACGGTTTTTAAAATATCGGGAGGTTAAAATATTTAGATCGTTGGTAAGTCCTATGTGGTCAATTGAGTGTAAATCGCGAAAACTTTTATCAAAAGGTTAACTTTTATTTATAGCTGTACAGACTTAAAGCTTAAACTTAAAACTTAAGAACTGAAAAAGCGAATGCGTCGCTAGCAAATAAGGTTTTGATTTTTATTTGTTGTGGGATATGTGGGATGTGGATAATTCCTGCATCATTTTTTTACCATACATAATTATGTGACGTGCTTAATGCAAGCCTGATGGTAAGTAACACGCTTGCCTATAACTGCAATCACGTAGCTATTTGGTCACGACTAGTCCAAAGCCTAACACCGCACTGCGCTCGTTTCCTCCCATGATTTATCATTCTGCTTACGGTCACTTGCTATCATATCATCCTACTGGTTACAATATTTTGTAAACATTTCCCAGGCAGCTAAAATAAGAAACTTTAACTCGGGTAAATTCTCGCAGCTTGCAACACCGGCGCACATATCATTTATTCAGCCTTGTCATTTATTCAGACGAGTCTCAAATCAGCAGAGATACCTGCCCACGTTTCCTATTTCCATCGTTTTATTGCCGTACGACCCTGCTTTGACCAATCTAGTGTTGGGTAGGAAATAACCTGAAACAGAGTTTGTAAGAGTACCCTCTTTTTGTACTGCTTTAATACAATGCCAAATGTCAAACTAGGCAAGGCGTACTGAAACTCGTGACTCGATATTTCTCGCTCTCTCTTCCCGGAGAAAAGGGAGAGTGAGGTTTTTTATATGGTATGATCATTATAGAGTGACAAGATGTCCAAAGCGCGTGCATGATGGCAAGCAACATGCCTGCCCACAATAGCGCAGTGTCACGCAGCTAGTGGAACACGAAGAGCCTGAACTGCGCTCGTCACCCAGAAATATAAGATCATTTATCTCTATGCTCTGTAATTGATCTGGAAACATTGTCCTTTAAACTGGAATAGAGTGATGTTAGCACATGACTGCTTTACGAAATCCTACTTACTACGCGAAATTTTGTATGTACGAATTGATTTTTGTCACTCTTTCAAGCAAAAACTATAGGGATCTTCACCAAATTTGGTACATAGATAGTCTGGAATAGCATATTGGCTATTATTTATCCCGGAAAAATAACGACAATATCGTGAACTATGCGATTAAAACCGCGGGATGTTTCTAGTAATAAAAATAGGAACAAAGCATAGTGACGAAATCTGACCTTATTTAAAAAAATTGGTTGTCTGTAAAATCGGTTGATTTACGGACGAAGTTAAAGTAGAAACGTTGTCACGTCAAAAAAAACTTGTTAAAATGCGAATAGCAACAACATCAGTGACGGTGGCCATTTACCTTGCAATAGTGTGAGTAATAAAATATGAAACTTGATAATTTTCGTCATTGTTTTATGGCGTACCGTAAAACTAATTTATGATAACCTATTTTAAAATATAACAAGCACTGCGAACGGCCATTAAAGCGACTAGACGATGAATTGAAATAGAACGTTTAAATTTTGATCGCGGCTCAACTGTAGACGAAACTCATAAAGCCCTACTGCCGTACCGCTTAGCAGTAAGGACAGATAGACTGTTTTGTACGTTGTTATTCGTTTATCATACTGTAGTTTGTTAAGAAGAACGTCTAATTCTAAACTTGGGGACGCGTTGCCTGCGTGTTTATTTCCTGATGGAAATTCTTTGAGTGTGAAATCGGGAGTCGAACCTACTCTGTGAAATCTTTTTTTTTAACACCCGACCAAAAAAAGGGGTGTTATAAGTTTGACGTTGATGTCTGTCTGTCTGTGTGTGTGTCTGTTTGTAGCACCGTAGAGCTCAAACGGATGGGCCGATTTCGATGCGGTTTTTTTGACGTGACGTCTTATAAATTGGTTTGCCGGGTGACACTTCAAGAAACTGCGTTACGCTCCGCTCACGTTATGCGCTCACAACGAGAGCGAGTGAGAGGCACGCGTCCCTTCCACTCGGGCATGTTTAGCCCGCCTAAGAGCGAGAGAGACAGACATAAAAAGTGAAAGGCACGCGTCCCTTCCGTAAAATTATTTTACCACTCAAAGTCGTTGTCACGTAAAACTTTCGCCTGTATACCGACTTTACAGGCAACCAATTTTTTTTATTTGAAGGTTAATATCCGTGCGGATGTTCTTAGCTATGTTTAGTTAATATCGATTCAAGATGGCCGCCTCCACAAAATGGCGGACAAATTATTTCTTCACAACCTACCTCAATATGGGTATCAAATGAAAGAAGTTGACTAGTAGAATATATTACACTATAAAAAATTCAAATCCAAGATGGCCGCCACCACAATATGGCGAATTATATTATTTTTTCACTACTACCTCAATATGGGTATCAAATGAAAGGGCTTGACTAGTAGAATACATGTCACAAAACAAATTTTAAATCCAAGATGGCCGCTTCCACAAAATGGTGAAATACATATCTTTTTTCACAACTCCCTTAATATGGGTATCAAATGAAAGGGCTTGACTAGTAGAATGTTGTACAGATAACAAATCTGAGTTAGTCGGGGGTTAGTCAAAATTTTTAATGTTGTTCTTGTTAAATAAATGCCACTCCACTTCGAGGTCCGTAACTTTGTCATTTAGGTTCTTTTTTTGTAATATGTCTTGGATTAGGAGAAGAAATGGAAAAGAGGGGCGAGTAAGGAACGAGTTGGGACTCCACTAGTATTGTATTAACATTTATCTTGATTTAGGAGAAGAAAAGGAAAACAGGAAGGAATAGGAAATATTTTGAACCTAATATTAGTGCTCTTTAGTATGATTTCTTATATTTAGCTATCACTACCGGTTGGGACTCCACTACTAGTAATAATCGACTCGACATCGTGTTTTGTTTTCTCTAAGTCGCCTCTTCCCGGCTCACAGCCTCCACCACGACTGCAGTTCTGCTCCTAATGGCCATCTGTAAGGTGTACTTTATATTGGTCTCAGGTGATGCAGACAACGCTCGCTGTACGAACCGAGCGAACGTGAACTGTGGCGTTGTGGGTGTCGTCAGCGTAGTAACTAGAGTTCCCTGTGTGCCGTGAGATTGCGACGACAGCATAAGGGCTTCTATGCTCTTTAGAGTCGTTGGAACGTCAACCATGAATCGATGTCGCTTTTTCGAACTACGAGCAGTTTGATAGAAAACAGGAGAAGGTGGTTTTAGATTGGTAATAGAGAGTCGCACACTCTCCGAAACGCCAACGATAAAAAACCGATAAGCTAGTGAATTCGCTACGACATGCAATACTTTGAAGCATTTTTCGAACAAAGACGTCGTTGCCTATGAGTATTTTGGCATGTCTGTCAATCCATTCCCAAATCTTGGGAAGCTAGCACTTAGCGGACCCATCCCAAAAGTATGAACTGAGACAGTACTCATGTACTGTCTCAGTTCATACTTTACGTTCATAGTTTAGAACGAATTCTATTTAGTTTCAAATGAGAATATTATGTTAATTATTTTCTCTAATAGTTTAGCTTTTAGGTAATATATTTAAGATTATCCACGTAAAAATAAATTAACTAAGTAAATTTGGGTTAGCTTTAAAAGTTAAAAGCGTCGTTAGCAGTGAAATCTGAACATATAATACTAATCTAGTGAAGAGAGAGACATTTTGTATAGTTGTTATATTTAAATAATGTCTAGAACCACAGAACCATAAAGAAAAGATGTAGGTTTCCTTTGTCCGCGCCGGCTTTGGCCGTGGTGCATAATAAGGAATTACGTAACAACTCCATAGTGTAAAAAAAATTAAATCGGCCCAATCGTTCCAGAGATTACCGCGTTGAAACAAAAACCCTCTTTAGCTTTATATATAAGATTAGTATGAAATTAATATAAATATAAAAAATAGGTAGTGAGATAAAAATGCTTATGTGTTACTTATTCTAGACCATTGTCTATTATAACAAATCCCTTCCGTGGGTTTTGCGTGAAATAAAAACAAACATACATTCATACAAAATTTCGCTATTATACATTTATTGCGAGTAGGGTATATGGTATATGTAGGTTATTATCATAAAGTTTCAAACAAAATCATTTAATGTTCAGATCAATTGAAATATAATTTTTCACTTAAATATTTAAAAATAATATCTAGTGTAGCATAGCAACATCGATAATAATAATTGCCTATACGATTTTCGTTCGCCCCATACTGCCAACTAAACGGTCATTAGTCGCGTTCGGAGTGGAAATATTTAGGGCGTATTCCATTTATCGCTCGGCCGGTCTATCGACAGTCTCGATAGTCGATGTATTTTATCGATAAACATTCGCATCACTAGTTCAAGGCCTCGCTGAATTTTCATGACCGCCTGTTTCGTGTTTCAACTGATAATGGCGTTAGTTACTATCGAAATAATTTTGTAGCATAAGTATCCCCTTTGTGAGATACTATTGCTGAGATTAGGAGCCTTCTCTCACTTCTCTTTTTCGCTGTATTATTAATATAACAACCTAGCTTTTGCCCGCGGCTTCGCTCGCGTTTTGTAAGTCCTTGATGTAAGGCTTAATATTAATGTTACAAACTAGCATTTGCCCGCGGCTTCGCTCGCGTTTTATAAGTCCTTGACATAAGGCCTAACCGTTTATATGAAATTTTCATCTTCTATATGCATAATCAATAAAAAAAATATATGAGCTTTGGATCCCTTTGGGAGTAGAATTTTAATAAATCCTTCCTTAGCAGATCCCTACATCATAGAAGTAATACGTGTTTTTTTTAAGTTGTTAAATGTTAAGTTGCCCTTATTTTTTTTGTAAACATATGTAACATTTTTTATGTAAAGCGTATATCCCCTATTTTACCCTGTTAGGGGTTGAATTTCGTAAAACTCCATCTTAGCGAGCGCCTACGTGCTAAAAGGGACCTCTGTTCGAAATTTCAGGCTCCTAACATTTGTAGTTTGTAAGATTTTGTGATGAGTGAAAATATGATAAATATAGATGTCATTGTTTGGATGTTTGTTGCTCAATCACGTTTGAACGTCTGAACAGATCTGTAATATTATTATGATAATATTAATGGGATTATATTAGCTATTTGGCTCGCTAGTTGGATAATATAATTATAGTACGAACTTTTCTTAGGGGCTAGATAGTTTTATGTGTGAAATGTCTACCAATATCTATTTATTTATTGTATGATTTCTGGTGTGCATAGATCGCTATATAAAAATGATCTACTGTGAAAGATTTCGTAATAAAGTGTTTCTGTCTGTCTCTCAAAAGAGATTCAAGGTCGTTCTCTACATGACCAAGAGCGGGTTGGTTGAAGACATATATCCTTGAAAGATGCATTAATTGGAATATGGCGGTTTCCTCACGCTTTTTCCTTCTTTGTTATAGTCAGTGGTGGCAAATTTGTATATACTCGTAATAGGGTAGTATCATCTGCGCTTAGAAAATTACCCCCAAAGTTGCAAACGGGATTCGAACCTAAGCACTCACTATTGTAAAATAAATTAGGCTAGATTGGAATAAGATTAGGAACCAACATAACATAGTGAATAATTAAAGAAAAAAGCTATTGTAAAATGGGACGTTCTGGCTTGTCTACCATGGCTGTTTAATTTGTTTTTTTTTTGATATTGTGGATTTATAAAAAAAAATATTTATATACATAAACTAACAGCGCCTCTCGGTTTTACCCGCGTAGTTCCCGTCCCAGTTATTTGTCCGGGATAAAAAATAGCCTATTTTGAAGACTGTGCTCCAAGTTTGAACTTGATCCGTTCATACGTTGCGACGTGATTGAGCAACAAACTTCCACAAAAAAACATTTATAATATTAGTGGGAAATAGGATGAATGTTTGTCTGTATGTCCTTTATAGAATAGTTTATGCTCATTAGCAAAGTTGTAATGTTGTGCATGAGCTAAAGAAAGTTTCTGAGTTCGTACAACCAATTTTCGACATGGGCGTAGCAACGCGCGCAGGGTTAGTTATGTAATGGATATTGGATTTAAATGATAATAAGATAGGACCATATCTATCATAGGACTGATAACTATTGGGGTATACGTGTCCTAGAAAGGAGATAGCGAATCGGCGAACGTAACGCCCTGAAATTTGATAGAGTGACGATCTATACAAGGCAGTTGTTTGTTGCTTGAGTAAAGTAAAGTAGAAGTAAGAATAAGAGCTGAGAAAAAGGCTGAATGCCGCATCAAAGCAGAGGCCTAAGTCCAGCAATGGATTGAGATAACATGATGAGGAAGAGAGAGGTATGAGAATATGACGTGAAGTATTTTCGACCGTCCCCAACTATTTAAAATCTTAAGCACCACTTTATTAATTTTGTTATGTTTAATATATAGTATTATTTAACTTTGTGGCCTTTTTAACTATTATAGGTCTATACTTGATCGCCGTTGTGCCTGATGATAAAAGATGATGCGGTCTACGATGGAGTGTGCTTACTTAGAAGAAACCGCTTCACTCTCGTTTTTAAGACACCAAGATTGTAACCATCCCATGTCATTTATATGTAGTGTCGCGTCTTGCGTCACTACGACAATTGGTTTGGTTCATCCTACTAATATTATAATGTGAAAATTTGTATGTATGTATTTATAACTTTAATTTAAAAACTCGACTGCAAAAATGAATAAATTAAAAACATTATGTAGCACAATATATAAGTACTATGTAACGACACTTGGATGATTGATAGAAATCTAACAAATATAACGATATCTGAATTTCCAAAATCCATCCAGCCGTTTGGAAGATGAAAGCCGATGGGAATAAAGAAATTTACAAACATACAAGATATGCGCGAAAAACATAACCCTACTTTCTGTCGGGTAAAAAACTACTGAATAGATTTGTTTGTAGGTACATAGATTGAAAAATAATTGTCTGTGATATAACAATTTGGTTACTTGTGATCCCGGGAAAATAACGGGATAAGGAAATATGCGGTAAAACCGTGGGATGCTACTAGTCATGTGGTAGAATAACGTTTATTATGAACAGTTACTAAAATATTCTTTGAATCCTATTCCTTCAGCCCATGTACTTCTTTATTTTCATTGTTACTGTACTACCATTTAATTTATTTAACTTGTCAAAAAACAAAACTAAAATCTACACAAAAACTTTGTGCCGAGAACGAATTGTGGCTCCTCGATTTAACTCGTAAGATGTTTGCTTCGTCGCTTTCCTTTACGAATTGGTATTCAGAGTCGGTGTTGTAAAGAACTTGGCTACCTAACGATAGAATCTTATCACTATCGTTTATCTATAAAGAATATAAAGATACACATTCAGGAGTATACAAATAGGTCGGTTATAGATATTTTATTGGTTTAAATAAGGCTCCATGTGCACTGATAGCGACGCTATGAAACCACAGAACAAAACTACAGAATATATTGGATACAATTTATTGAACATACCAATTTAGAATATATCACAAATATAAACTGTTGAAATGATGGAGTCATTGTTATAGGAATTGTTGTCGAAAGTGAAAACATACACATGGGGGCTAAAAAAGAATAGTTGGTAGTAACATGATTTTTAATTTAAAAAAACGTTTCCTTTTTCAGGTAAGCAAACAAATGATCGGACACCTGATGGTAAGTAAACGTTTTGGGCATCTATAAAACCAAAGGCATTGCTGTCATTTCTAATGTGAAATTGAGACGTCTTTGGTCTCGTTTGAACTATGAATTGGGAAGTGGTACATCTAACAGGTACGTAGTAAGAACAGTGAATGAAATTAAACAACTGTATGAGAGTTCCACATATCGACATAACGCGAATGTTGTTATGGCGGATGATATAAGGCAACGGTGCGCGGTGATTGTAAATTAGTCAGCCGCGCGTTTAAAAAATGTATCTGATTTTCTGCAATTCAATCAAATATCAGCTAAAAATGTACATGAACAGATGATAAAATATGAAATATAGAAGACGGGCATAGTTCAATTTAATCTACGGATAAATTTACATACCGGCTAAACGTCGGTAGCATCCTCCTCGCTAGGGCTGATAGTCTCATTTTTCGTGGATGCCAGGTCCATTTTAGATTTCCCCTACTGGCAACAATCAAAACCTAGGTCGTCTGAGGTACGCTTGTGCTAGTATATGTATGTCCGTAATAGTTAGAAAGTAAGTTTATTTCAGTAAGACGTTTTTACGCCTTTTACGTTACTACAAAGGTGGCCAGTAGAAGTCCAACTTATTTTTTGTTTAATTTTTTTTTAAAACATAGCACATTTGATAGATACGCACTTTCAATAAATAATTTAATCTAACGGTACTATACCTCTTAATGGCAGCGTATAGACTCCTTTTTAAAGTTTTCATAATTTAATAATCATAATTTACTCAAATGCATCCGAAATAGAGATAGTATGCACCTTAAACTGAAAAAAGAACCTAGCAATCTAATCCTACACCAAAGTTACCGTCGTTATCGAAACTTTTGTAACTCTCTTCTAAAGAAACTTAAAAATAATTACGAGCGATCTGAAATTGAGAAAGCTGGTAAAAATACCAAAGAAAGCTGGAAAGTTATTAAAAAAAATTTCTAACCTGACCCAAAACAAACCATCCCCTTTGGAGCTCTTAAGGACGGAGTCCGATCCTAAAAAATCTGTGAACGGAGTAAATCGGTTCTTTGCAAATGTTGGCAAAAATATGGCTGAAACTATCACTAGAACTACTATACCTCCCGGTGTTACTGTTTCATCTAAAACCCGCTGCAAATCTTTTGTTCTGCTGAATACAGATAAAGAAGAAGTTGAAAGAACCATCCTCAGCCTAAAAGCCGACTCAGCACCGGGATGGGATAACATAACTTCTAGGTTCCTCATACTGGCCAAAGACAAAGTAGTACCAGCTCTAACTCACGTCATTAACTTGTGTTTAGATTCAGGTGTTTTCCCAGAACCATTTAAGAAGGCAATTATACTGCCAATTCATAAAAACGGGCCTCGAGAAGTGATCAATAACTATAGACCTATTTCTATACTCCCAGCTTTATCAAAGGTTATAGAAAAAATCTTAAACAAACGATTGGTCCTGTATCTAGAGCAAGAAAAAACTGCTATCAAATGCACAATTCGGTTTCCGCGCAAGTAAATCTACTGAACAGGCAGTCTCTGGTATGACAGACTACATAGTTGGTAATCTCGACACAAGGAAACGATGTTTAGGTATCTTTCTTGATATGGCTAAGGCTTTTGATAGCGTCTCTACCTCACTCTTGCTGGAAAAACTAGAGATAATGGGAATAAGAGGGGTTCCACTGAAATTGTTTCGATCTTACCTAACAAATAGGACTCAGAGAGTAAAAATAGATGATATCTATAGTGAAGATGAGCCTATAACGTACGGAATTCCTCAAGGATCTATTTTAGGTCCTACTCTCTTTCTCATCTTCATCAACGACCTTTGTGAGCTGAATCCTAAGAATGGAAGAATTTTTGCCTTTGCCGACGATACGGCTTTAATTATTGAGGGTTCTACTTGGGAACAATTGCATAGTCACGCAGAACTAGGACTACAAAGAGTAATTTCATGGCTGCAGCTTAATCTACTATCTCTCAATGTGACAAAAAGTAAGTTCATTTTATTCAGGGCTGGAAAAAGAACATCTAATCGAGAAAATTGTACTGGAATACAGGCACATACGTGTAATATGACCCTAAAGGGTACCTGCGACTGCACTTACCTGGAACAAGTATCCAATATCAAATATCTGGGTGTCATTATTGACGATGGACTCTCTTGGGTATCCCATATTGCGTCCATGGCCTCTCGAGTAAGAAAACTCATTTGGGTTTTTAAATCCCTTAGAGATGCTGCCCCATTTAAACTGCTAAAAACCGTTTACCTAGCTATTTGCCAATCAGTACTTGGCTATTGTGTGTCAGTATGGGGTAGCGCTTCTAAAACCCATTTAATCAAACTTGAGAGAGCACAACGTTCGGTCCTAAAGGTTATGATGCGGAAACCGTTTCGCTACTCTACTGAGTGTCTGTATCGGGATGCACAGGTATTGACCGTCCGTCAACTCTTTATAACGCATGCTCTACTTGCACAACATAAAATAATGAAATTTAACCCCGAACTTCCAAGGTTTAGACCGTGTAAAGCTAAAATATGTGAATCACCTAGAATCTACACATCACTAGCGGAAAACAATCGTACTTTCTAAGAGCATATCTCTATAATAGAATTAATACTATTTTAAACATACACTCCATGAATAGGCATTTATGCAAGCAAACAATAATTAAATGGCTGCTCTCCCAAACTTATGAAGAAACTGAATCTGTCATTAAAGTATCTTACTAAAAGAATAATTTACGATTTAGTAAACTCTTGGGCTAAGTTGAAATATTAATCGCATCTTCATTCCTCTCCTCTCCCCATCCCACTGTTCCTAACCTCTCTTTAAAACCTCTTCCCAACCACCTCTATCCATAATATTATAATAGGTATAATATATAGATAAGGGTAATTAAAATGGCATACATACAATGAATTATTCTGGCACTATTTGCATGTACACGATTTTTTATTTTTTTATTTTTTTTTATAAGTATTACATTATTCCGAGCGTTTAGTTACAACTCTACAGTTTACATAGTATTATAGTGGTATTGTAAATATTAAAACTTTTGCTATTTCGAATTTGACTTGCATGTCAACATTGATAATAATCATTATATTGTTAATTTACAAAATTCTATTTATTTTTCTAATTCAATAAAATTTAAAATGTGGTTGTCTAAGTTTATATAGTCGGAGGAAGGCCTTGGTATCCCATCGCACAGGATAATCCTAGTTTGGGTGCCAAGTTCGTCTAACTAAGTTTATATATACTTATGTACGAACGATTTATATGTATTCTTTGATTTTACCAATGTTTGTTGATGAAATAAATGATTTGATTTGATTTGATTTGATAATTTAGTAAATTACTCCGTGTAAAACTGTTAAACAATTTTATTAATTTGGCAAAATATTGACGTTGGTCGACTTTGGTTATTGGTTTTCAATGTATTTAATATTAGCATCTTTAGGTTATCTTTCTCACTGGCTAACAGACCTTACCTTAAAGTCCTACGTGTCAACTACCACTCCATTCATGTAACCGATTGCTTTGCGATTCATTCATGGCCGTAAGCTAGCTAACTATACTATGAATTTTAACTATCAATACATATGTATGTAGTTAATTCAGATTTCGCAAGGCTACGTTTTCAGGGTTGAAATAAAGATGGATATCGTGAAACGCCTTGACGGGAGTTTTTGTGGGTATTATCTGTTATTCTAATCGATTTCATTAACATTTTGTCAACCTAATTTCCAAAAGGATTTGAATTCAGCTTTTTTATGTTAACACGTATCTCCGTCGTCGATGCTAAAGTAACTCTGTCAATCTGTTACGCTTCGATACATAAAATACTGTACCGATTTAGATAATCTTTTGTACACAGAAAGAAAGAAGAAGAGAAATTTCAAGAGAAAATACACAGGCTACTTAAAAAAGTGTTTTATAAGTTGGTTCGTAGCTCAAAACAGTGACATCGTTTCATGGTTGATGTTCCAAAGACGGAACAAAAAGATTTGACTCTACTTTTGTGATAAGAACGTCATGGCTGTGGAATACGTTGCCTGAGTGGGTTTTTCCCGATGGTTACAATCTTTGTGTCTTCAATCGGAGAGTGAATCGGTTATTTCTAGGTACACACGTTCCACCGTAGACCGCATTGTCGTTTAACATCAGGAGATGGCGGTCAAGTGTGAACCTATAAAAGTTTAAAAAATTAATTAAAAGGACATGGAAATTTGGTCATTTTCAATGCTAGAAGCTTGGAATGTTCGTATGCTTTTTAAACTTTTCTTGAAACGTAAATAAATAAATAAATTGTATCGGGGAAATTTTACACACAACACCATCTACCCCCAAAATAAGCAAAGCTTGTACTCTGACAGCTAGATATAGCTGGTACGATACTTATATATTTTTAAATACAAACCAATAAAAAAAAACTTAAGGGTAAGTTTATAAAAAAATTACCCTTAAGGGGTAAAATCCCTATTAATAATAAGCCGCGGTCCATACCGCGGTTAGGTAGCTTATTATGTACTTAATAGCAGTATCATGCGGTTTTAGCCGCGCTGTTCTCGTTATTAAAATTACAATCACATTTTTAAAATTTAACATTTCGCTTATTGACATTTGTACATACCACCATAGCAATTTATTTACACATATTATGACTGATTAAACTTTGTCATATTAAATAAACAGTTATCTGTATCACAGGTTACACCTAGCATAGGTAACTGGGTGTCAACTTAAAAATAGTACACAGTTCTTATATTCTGGTATTGGTGAAACATCTAATTATATTGTAATGGATAAATGTGTCTTGTGTGTGTTTTGTCCATAAAAAGTATATATTATTTTCCCGTGATAAAAGGCCTATATGCTTTTCCATACTATAACCTCACTGTGTTCCGAATTTCAACCCGATTTGTTCAGCCGTTCTGACGTAATAGTCGAGACCATTGAAAAAACTAATTAGCCCTTCAGTTGCATTATTAAAAAATATTGTACACATATTTTTTCTTATGTTTCACAAACACACAATGACGAAGATACATTGGTGTAAAGTTTCGAGTGAAGTCACGTTATGGTACTATTTTTACTATAGAGTGACGTCACAACCCCCTGGAAGTTTGATGATCTATATCGCTGTTAATTTTCGATAATTTGGTAAAACAAAAAATATGTAGATCATATTTTCCATAATCTGCTTGGTGAACTAATCTGAGTGGTGTATTTTTGATCTTGTCGTCATTCCAATTGGGCAACAAGCATCAACATTTTCACATTTACAGTATTACTAAAAAATTGGTTGCCTGTAAAGTCGGTATACGGGCGAAAGTTTTACGTGACAACGACTTTGAGTGGTAAAATAATTTTACGGAAGGGACGCGTGCCTTTCACTTTTTATGTCTGTCTCTCTCGCTCTTAGGCGGGCTAACCATGCCCGAGTGGAAGGGACGCGTGCCTCTCACTCGCTCTCGTTGTGAGCGCATAACGTGAGCGGAGCGTAACGCAGTTTCTTGAAGTGTCACCCGGCAAACCAATTTATAAGACGTTGTCACATCAAAAGTACGATTAAGTTTTTTTTTTTTTTAAAGAATACGCAGTCCGCAATGCGCAAACTTCTTAGTAACAAAAGTTGTTCTCAAAAAACCGGCCACATGTTGTTAGCTTGTATTATTATAATTTCATTTGGTTATGGCTTTCAAAGGCTTCCTAACCCTCGTCTGGCAACACTCGTTTCTACATCTGGTTCGAATACGTGACCTATTTTATAATTTCGATGTACGTTTCCGACATTGGTTTGTCTTGTGATTCTGTTTCGAGAATTTTCTTTGGGAATAACTATTTTTGTCGTAAATTTCGCAACATATGGACCAACGGGATTAGACTCACGGGACTACAAGAAAAGTATTTATTTACTAAAAAATAGTGAAAGTATTCACTATAAATAAATATAAATATGTATTGGTGGACAATTCACACACAACATCATCTGACCCCAAACTAAGCAAAGCTTGTAAGATGGCAGCCAGATAGCTGATATAATACTTATATAGTTCAAAATTATTATTTTTTTACTATAATAGGTTCGCACTTGACCACCATCTCGCCTGATGTTAAGTGATGATGAGATCTACGATGGAGCGTGCTTACCTAGAAAAAACCGATTCACTCTCTATTTGATACATACTTATTGTACATAGAAACACCCAGACACAGGACAAATATTTGAATTCATCACACAAATATTTGCACTGGGTGGGAATCGAACCCACGACGTTCGGCTTCGCAGGCAGAGTTACTACCCACTACGCCACGAGGCCGGTCAAAAATACATTGTCATTTTAAATATCAGGTAGATTATGGAAAACTATGATGATATATCTTTTGTTCTATCAAATTATTAAAAATCTAATTGCAAATCTGTTTTTCTAAAATAAATAAAAATGCGAGCTAAATAATTAATATTTTTGGCTTAAATCAAACAGAATAGACATAAGCTGTCGAAGACTACTTCGGTGCCCAAGGTTTCAATCGTCTATATTAGGCCTATATAAACATCCTTGTGATCTATTAAAATCGAATGGCAAAAGACATTTTCGAATCCGACTTTGAAATTCCTTGAAATTGACGTGTTCCAACTAAAAAATCAAACTCTTGAGCTTAATACATCGGTATACAGGTTTAAGCAGAACGCTGGTACTAAATGGAAAGAGTAGTGATGTTATAAGCTTTACTAAAAGGCTCATCAGCGATTATGTTATATAAATATATTAGTTTTAATCATTGGGAAATGTAGTGTCCCATTAAAAAAAATCCAAAAAAAAAACTTTCAGCTTATAGTTTTTTACCGATAGTAGGTTTTCACTTGACCGCAATTCCAGTTCATGTTAAGGAACGATGTGTTGGAACGCACTAAAAGTAATATTAATTCAGTTTAAACCTAACTTAATATGTAGGCGAATATTGTTTAAGCTGGTTGCCTGGGAAAGATTGATCTTAGCAATAAGCTAGCAATTTGTTGGGCTGGTTCATTATAGTTTTTTTGTAATATTTCTGTTTGCTTATGCCACAATATAAAGTTTTCTATCTATATATAAAATATAGGTGATTTGATTGTGAAAGTGGAATCAAACCTCTTCGTTAGGTCTTTAAAACATCAACCATGAAACGTTATTTTGTTGAGCTACGAAAAGTCCGATACACAAGAACAAAATTAAAAATTTTGATGAACCCCCGCCTACCTCGGATTTGTTATCTGTATAACATTATACTTGTCAACCCTTTCATTTGATACCCATATTTAGGGGAGTTGTGAAAAAAGAAATGTATTTCGCCATTTTGTGGTAGCGGCCATCTTGGCTTTGAAATTTGTCATAGTGCAAAGGATACTACTAGTCAAGCCCTTTCATTTGATACCCACATTGAGGTAGGTTGTGAAGAAATATCTTGAGTCAATATTAACCAAACATAACTAATCTAACATCTTCAAATCGAGAGTGAATCGGTATCTTCTAGGTAAACACGCTCCATCGTAGACCGCATCGTCGCTTAACATCAGGCGAGACGGTGGTCAAGTGTAAACCTATAAAAGTAAAAAAAAAAAAACTAAGAACATCCGCACGGAAATTAACCTTTCAATAAAAAACCGCATCGAAATCGGCCCATCCGTTTGAGCTCTACGGTGCCACAGACAGACAGACGTCGACGTCAAACTTATAACACCCCTTTTTTTGGTCGGGGTCGGGGGTAAGTACAAGGTGTACCTTGTTGGTTAGCAGCTTAGTAGATCTGCGTAGCCCTATAAAAACCTTGTAAGTTTGAAAGGTATTTTATTCAGAACCATGTATCAATGTAATTATTCATGGAACCATTGTCCGATGGCCTCTTTAGGTGCGTATTCTGTATTGACCTTACAGAGACAGAGTTAGAATAAATTATAATACGGGAATAATACCCAATTCATCTTTTGGCTACCTTGTCGCCACATCTGTTGTTTGGGGAAGTCGTGTGTGTTTGTCTGTTGTCGTTGATGTTGTATACTGTTTCAATGATTACATCGAAGAGGTTTGACCTCACTTTTGCTATAGTAATAATATCACGCTGTACTGTAAAATATACTTATAATTTGATTGCTTACGATTTTATTTTTATTTTTGACGTGGCTAAGTGGTCAGTTGCACCCTAAGTAATAAATGATTTTTGTAGGGGGGGAATGATTATTATTAATAAATTAAAGGTACGCCCCGGCTTTGCCCGTGATAAAATACTCTGGGATCGCGAACATATTATCCAAAGGTGATAGATTTTTTTAAATCAGCCCTGTAGTTACTAAGACAAACAAACCAAAGTATTTAGGTCTATAGTATAGATAGAGCGGTAAAGTAAAATTCTTAAAACAAATAAAGCTAGCCAAGTGCAGACAAACAATGTGCGAAAAGCTAGTTCACCGAAAAAGCGTAACAAAGCCCGCGCTTGCGCAGCGCCGGTATGCTAATAGTGTTGCCAAGTTTAACCGGACGACCGCCGCTCTGGTTACTAATGCGCACCTTCGTGCGGTAATATATCATAATATCTAGGCATAATATCTAAAAGATTACTTAGTTTAGTAGCACAATATAGGTCTAAAAAAATAAAAGACCTAGTTTTATGTTTGAAAAATACCCTAGAATGTAACTGAAAACGTAACTTGAAACAGCAAAATAATACTAATTCACTACATAAAGTGCTTTTAAAGAGTAAATACAAATTTTTGGCGAATTAAATAAAATTATAATCCTACAAATATTATAAATGTCGATGTTTGGATGCTTGCGGCTCAATCACGTCGGATGGAACGGATCGGGTTGAAATTTTAATAATAAAACAATAATAAAAATGTTTATTCAATAAAATCTCGGGTTGAAATTTGGAACACCTAAGCTACTTTTTATCCCAAGAAACTAACGTGAACAGAAACTAAGCGGGTAAAACTGCGCGGCGCTGCTAGTCGTCTATTATCTCTGGGTGACGAGTACTGATAGGGAAATAAAGGTACATCAAACCGACACATATGTTTATGAAATAATAATAATTTTAAAACACTAGAAAAAGTCTACCTTCTACTAGTCTGTCTTCGGGCTTCATCTTCAGACCTTGAAACCTAATCCTGTTCAAGACTTTTCTAACAAACCTAAACATAGCTATGATACGATTTTCCGGTTCATATCTTCCGGCTTCATCATCAGATCAGTTCGACAGCACCATACTATTGTATTGTCATCAGAACTACATACAGTTGCCAATTTTTATGACGCTACGATCCTTGGAAGATGGTTAAATTACTTACCTTAGATTTCATAACATAGTTACATACGACCTAATAAAATGTGTTTCAGACAGGAATAGCGAAATATACCAACCTTGATTCAACAGCTGACAAATTCACATGACTAATATAATAAAAGTCGTTACTCTGTCTAAAATATATCATGTTAATAAAACTCTTCCCGGTACGTGGGCGTTGTCGGCCGGGGAACTTACAGCTATATGGAAAATTTTACAAATTCACTTATCACAACGCGAACAGGTGAGACAGCAGAACTATCGTGAGATGAAAGAATGCACCTTGGTTTTTATAGATAGATACTTGTACAATTTATTGCTACATCAACAGAATAAGAAACGTAATAATGTATTTTCTCGGAAAAACAGCCTTCAATTTAAAATTGAATTCAGCTACTGGACCAAATTTAATAAGAATGTGTCACTACGTCATCTAAATACATGAAAGCAATTTTTTTTTAAACCCCGAGCAAAAAAGGGGGTGTTATAAGTTTGACGTCGATGTCTATCTGTCTGTCTGCCTGTGTGTGTGTCTGTCTGTGGCATCGTAGAGCTCAGACGGATGAGCCGATTTCGATGCGGTTTTTTTTCGGAAAGTTAATACCCGTGCGGATGTTGTTAGCTTCTTATGTTTGGTTAATATCGATTCAAGATGGCCGCCTCCACAAAATGGCTTTTGATAGCTCACTCGGAAACTAAGCGCTTGGTTGAAATTTGGTACATAGATAATAATCTCGAATAGCAAATAGGCTAATTTTTATCTCAGGAAAATTACGGAATAAGCGGTGAAACCGCGGGGAACTGTTAGTTATTTTTTTTTTATTTATTCATACAAAATCCACATCCCTTAAAAAAACAGGCATTCATTAACTTACAAACTGTTTTACGGCCAATAACGGATTTACATTATGCGAACATACTGATACAAGATTACTGTATAGTTTTTTTAGTGTATACTGTGTAACTACACAGTATACACTAAAAAAACTATTCATATGTATAATATATATAAATATGTATCCAGGATCGACCTCATTTCTTAGTAAAAACTTGTTCCTTTTTAATTTTTTCACAGAATTTATCATGCTTTTACTTTTTAAAATCCCCGTTAAACCTCGTAGTATGCAAATATTTTTATAGCCAGTACAATAAATGTGGCGTAGAAGACAATGTATCTGTGAATTTACACAGGAAACATATATTTTAAACGATTTCGCCACCTACTTAAAAAAATCTTTGTCTATGTGTCAGTTTATCCGTGAACAAATAATTACAGAATAAGATGAATGTAAGAATGCAAAAAAATTTGGCAGGAATGGTTCGCGCCACTGTGCTACAGGTGTCATTTTCTTGTGCATAAGTCAACTATTTATTGGATAATGTATTATTTGATTTAAATACGTATACATTAAGGTTAAAATCATCTGAGCGTCCAAATCGCGAATATATTGAAAATTTGTGAAAATCTATACTTTTCTGCATTTACTTTTACGTCTTCATATTTTGGTAAACTCAATTTTACGGTGACAGTAGTTATTTTAATTTATTAATTTTATTTTATTTTTAGGTAATTACAGCACATAATGTTTATAATGTATCTACAGGACTTAATCACGATTTAATTCATTGTTTAAACCCTGCAATTTTTGAAGACCAAATGAGGGTAGATCTAGATCCCCTCATTTCGCAATGAGACGACCCGCAATTTCTTCAGTGTTCTCGTGACCACGGCGGTTGTAACGCTGCCGAAACGTCGAGGTATTTAAACAATGAATTAAATCGTGATTAAGTCCTGTAGATACATTATAAACATTATGTGTTCAAATCGCGAAAGTTTAAAAACAATAATTACAGCACATCATTCAATAAATAAATTATTAAGAAAAAAAAACATATTAAGTAGATCACCGATGACTTCTCAAGTCATTTACGTCACATGCGGATATGTGATAAATTATTTACAAAATAGACTGTTGGTTCAAATTAAACCTTAGTTATGAAATCTGGAAACACTAGTTTTCAGTGGAATGATCCATTGTTTAATTTCGAATATTTTATTCGAATATATTTTTTTTATTTATTTATTGTTACCACGTTTTTTTACCTGCAATTGTCGTCCGGTAGTATCTTTGTTCGTAGCAGTTTATTTAGCTGTTTTACTTTAGTAATGTACGTAGTTTGGATAGCGCGGCCTTGGCGCTAAATTAGATGATTATCGGTTACTGGGTGACCTTGGAACTTCGCCTAATCTTTCGCTTTTGATTCACAACAGATTCGATTTTATTATCGACAGAAATTACCGAATATCGAGTCATTTGTTAAACAAATGTAGGTGTTGTAAATGTTCCGAGTTTTTGTATAATCGTACATTTAACGTAATCCTAAATGGATGGAGTATAGAGAAGGCGAATTGATAAACGTAGTATAAAACACTCTGAGTCTCGATGGAGTGATGATTTACGAAAGGCTGGGAGCGTATAGCCGAGGGTCGGGCTCAGGTGAATATGGGATAGGCCGGTATCCAGTGGACTAGTATGGACTGAGTATGATGATGATTAAAGTGTATCTTTATTAACAACCTTGTGATTGTTACTCAAACCTTACGCGGAACAAATACTGGCAAATATTTGAGTAAAGTTGTAGATCAATCGATAGAGACATGTTCGATATATGCGACGTAAAAAACCTCAAAGCTTGATTATTGTGTGCATCCAAATTTTACAACTTGTAAGTTTTGAATAACAAAAAAAATTCTGAATATTTCTTTCGCCACCTGTATTTCCGACTTACTTTGGGATACATTTTATCATTACCCACCTACTCAGTCTCAGTCAGTCTCACCTACAGTCACAGACTGAAAGATGACTGAAGACAGCTTTCGGTTTGTTACAAGTAGGTGGCTGAAATTTTCAAATAAATGTTATTTTTATTTACAATCAACAAGTATTTTGGCAAAATTTCCGGTTCGGTGTAAAGAAAAACTGTAAAACTTGGTAAATACCGTTATTTTTTGTAATGAAACGCAAAATAAATACTAAGTTTTGGTTAACTAATTTGTTAAGGCCAGGTAGTTCTGTCAAATTAGGCATTTAACGCTGTCTTGTTCTCGCGACCGTCACCGACCGCGGAATCGATGCCACAGTGCAGAAATAACATTACAATATTGGACTATGTAATTTAAACTAATTTTTTGTTCAAGATTTGTTTATACTGTTTATACTAGTGATAACAATGTTGTGAATTGTGAAGTGAAGCGAAGAAATATTAAATGTATCTATACTCGTAGATATACAAAACTCAACCTTTTCTTTTTGGTCACACTATACTCGTAAGTTGAGAACGGCTTTTCCAATTTCATGCATCTTTTTAAAATGTTTCCTAATAATTCACAAGTTCGTCAAAAAATTTAAAAAATGTGCTGAAACGTAATGAAAGGCCAGTAAAAATAGAAGGTTTTTTGGTCAACTTTGCACTAAATATCTAAACCAATTTTTTTCTATGAGGTAAAAATCACTTACTGAGCATAAAATTACAAAATGCTCACAGATCCAGGTAGAGCTTCAAACGCCAATTGAAAAAAACTGTTTTAGCCGATATTTTGGAAACTATATATTTTGACAATAATGGTAGAAAATAAAATTTTGCATCTTTTGTTGATAGTAAACTTTTTGTAAAACTTACCGTTTACGATTTATAGCCCATTTAATGATACGATTGCGATGATGCCGATAATAGTGGATGTAAATGATGTGGTAGAAACAAGCACAGTGTACCTCGTAACCCCAAGGTTCGAACCTTCGACAAAAACCCACTCTGGCAATGCGTTTCACAGCTTAGTTGTTCTTATTGCAAAAGTGGAGACCAAACTTTTCGTTCAACTCTTCAATCATGATGATGAACGGTGCTGTGTTTTCGAGCAACGAGCAATATGATAGAATAACTTTAATTTAAAACCACGACTACAAAAAAATCTACACGTAAAAATATTACCTACTATCTAAGGACACTTTGGCGAGTCAGACTAGTCTTAGAATATCTTTGTTACCAAAATCCATCCAGCCGTTTGGAAGATATGTGGAAATAAAAGATTTACAAACATAAAGATACTCATGAAAAACATAACCCTTCTTCCATTCCGGTAAAAGGGACATGTTTATGCTACTGGGAACAGAATACATAATAAATCGTAATCGGTAAGTTCGAAAAAAAGTTTACTGGCAACAAAAGATGGGAAATTTTATTTTCTACAATAATAATAGGCTTTATAACTTTTCAGAATATCAGCCAAAAACGTTTTTTCGAGCTGGCGCTTGAAGCTCCACCTGGATTTGTTATTATTTTGTGATTTTATGCTCAGGAAATTATTCTAAACCTTATATGAAAAATACGAATCGGAAATTTAGTGCCGAGTTAAATTCTACGAGTAATTTTACTGATTAAAAGGCTTCTTATAAAATTTGGTCGAGTGTCTAAATTTCTATGAATAATATTAACACTTTCATACAAAAAAAATGAAAAAACAATAAATTTTGGTGCTGTCACAAACTTGGAAAAGAAATAAAAAATTAAAAATTCTAACAAAACCATACGTGTATCTATGGAAAGGTGTTCAAATTTTTCAATTTCAATTTCAAGTTCAATTGTATTGAAGTTCCTAACATTTTTTTTTTCTAAACTGAATAGATTGCGCTAAAGTCTCTTCCAAAGTGGTAAAATCTGTATGTGAGGACTTTTCTTCCAAGTACTAAGTACCTTACTGCCAAAGAATTTACCTAAATATTAGGGGATTTACGCAAGGGATTTCTCCCCTCTCATTATTTCTTTATCCCGATCTCTGATTTAACGAACGAATATGTTACCGATACTTATCTATTTTCCATTACATCCGCATTGAATTTTTTACTGATGTGGTATCGACGTCATTTTTTTGAGACTCCCCTTTTGGTCTACAACATAAAGTAAACAGAGTACTTATTAGTATCAGCGTCTATTTGCAATTCCAATGAAAACGGTATCAAAAATTAAGATCATAGCGTGCTTCACTAGTAATACCTACTGATATTGTTATACTGTGGCACTATGATCGTAATATTTAAAATTTATCGGTTGTCAAAATTGCAAAATCAAGCACAGGCCCGTCGTCCGTGAGCGCCGAAACGCGACTGATCAGGCTTGCCGAACGGCGCGCTATATATATGGTAGATAATAAAACATAGTGAATAACTGATACTTTTTATCAAGTCAAACTCTGCGAATGCATCTATAACTTTTTAGTGGCTTTCGTTGAGTACAAAAATTTAGTAAAAAAAATCATTAGTTTAGTCATAAACTTGTAAAAACTTTTTGAAAAGGGGTAACTTTGGGATTTTTTTCTAGCAAGTAAAATTCATTAAATCGTGTTACTGACTGCGAATTACACTAGATTAGATCCTTAACTATTACATATATTTTTTTCAGAGTTGAATACACTATTTTAAAGGTCTTAAAGTTGTTTTAAAAATTCAAAATTACGGCCCACACGCCCTTAATATGATAACAAAAACGTTGGTTCACAGCAATACGGACCGTCCAAGTGTAATTTAGAAAATGACAAAAAAATTTGTTTGTCTGAATCTTTAAATAAAAGTCTCGATTGGTGTTACGAAAGTCGCGATGTAAGAACCCGACTCGCACTTTACCTTAATTGTATAATAACGAGGTTAAGCCACGTCTTGTTTAAAAATATGCCACTTGCAGGTCTGAAACGCGGAATTAAATTTCATTTAAAATATCTCCCCTAAAAAGGGCGAAACAAAAAGGAAAATTAGCACCATCTGAGACCCACGTCTCCACTGCCTTTGTACAATCTTGTTGCTTTTGTCCCAGCTATTGCCCTCTCTCTTTAACTTCGAGTTGAAAAAAAGAGAGAGGAATACCAAGGATTTTAGTCTTGTTAAAAATCCCCAGTTCTTTAAACGTAAAGGGTACAAACAATGTCTATTAAATAACCGAATTATGACGTCATGGGCCTCGGTACAAATAATATTACAATTATATAACAACACTGTTTTACCCTAAGCTTAGACGTGTTGTGTGTGATGTTATTTTTTTGTGTGTCAAGACTTTTGTACATATTATTTGCATATATTATGTAGTAAGACAGAACTGCTATATTTAATCAAAACTACTAAACTAACTATATAACTACTAGCGGTAGTTGAACGTTGATGAGACGAGCAGTCCATACGCCTGATGGAAAGCAACATGCCTGTACAAAACAGCATGCAGCTATTGGAACATGAAGAGTCCAAATCATTACCCAGCACTGCACTACGCTCTTCATCCAGAGATGTAAGAGTTTTATTTCTATGCCCTATATTTTCACTGGAAACATTTCCCTTCAAACCGGAATACAATAACGTTTGTACATGACTGCTTGGCGGTAGAATAACTGACAAAGGTGTGGACTTCCTCAAGTGGACTCTGCAAAGTGTCCTACCACTATAAAAGCAGATGACATGTTAGCAACGCCCTCGCTCTAGTAATCAACCCATGAAATGTCAACAAAGGGCCTCTTAGTACTAAAATCAGCTACAGTCAATCGCGAAAATAAATATGATAATCATTCACACCCCGCAAAAAAGTTTCCATTGACCTGAATATAGTAGTCATCTCGCCGTGTAAAGCTGACAAATTCAACGTATTAATGGTGTGTTTAATCGTTCATAAATCGTCTGAAAGGGCTCTTAACAGTTTTAATTTCCTAGTTTATAATGTAGAATTATTGACACGATGACGGCTGTTGGAAACGATCATTAGAGCTTCAGAAATCTACAAAGATATAAAATAAAACGTTAAATGAGAGTTTTTATGATGTACGTATATTTCGCAGGAATTTATTACCACTTTTACAAATCCTGATGAAAAGGAGAGGAGGACTGCGTCCCAACGATGCCTTTTTTAAACCCCCGACCAAAAAGGGGTGTCATAAGTTTGATGTCGATGTCTGTCTGTCTGTCTGTCTGTCTGTCTGTCTGTGTGTGTATCTGTCTGTGGCACCGTAGAGCTCAAACGGATGGGCCTACTTCGATGCGGTTTTTTTAATTTTAAGGTTAATATTCGTGCGGATGTTCTTTGCTATGTTTGGTTAATATCGATTCAAAATGGACGCCTCCACAAAATGGCCGCCTCCACAAAATGGCGGACAAAATATTTCTTCACGGACAAAATATTGTCAAATGAAAGGGCTTGACGAGTAGAACACTATTCACTACAACAAATTTAAAATCCAAGATGGCCGCCACCACAAAATGGCGAATTATATTATTTTTTTCATTACTACCACAATATGGATATCAAATGAAAGGGCTTGACTAGTAGAATGTTGTACAGATATCAAATCCGAGGTAGTCGGGGGTTAGTCAAAATTTTAATTTTGTTCTTGTTAAACTTTTGTAGGTTAGTCTTGACCGCCATCTCGCCTGATGTTAAGCAACGATACGGTCTACGACGGGGCGTGTTTATCTAGAAGAAACAGATTCACTCTCGATTTGAAGACACAATGATTGTAACCATTATGGGAAACCCACTCAGGCCACGTATTCCACAGCCTAGCCGTTCTTATCACAAAAGTAGAGTCAAATAAAGTTCGTGTCTTGGGAACATCAACCATGAAACGATGACGATTTTCAGGCTACGAGCACTCCTATAGAAAAAAATGGCAGTCATAGGAACTGCCGATAGAAGTGAAAACTTATAACTCAGAATTTGATAGCTTACTTTGGAAACTACGCGGGGAACAACGTTTTTTTTGTTATTATATTGTACTAAAATGATATTGACATAATTTTTTTAAATCATACATTATTTTAGTGACATATACCACTGTTGTTGATAGATAAGCCGCGGGTTACATCGCGGGAAGGATAGATTTGTTTATTTATTTTTTTAAATTACACTTTCAAACTCATGTTAAAAGCGACATCGTTTCATTCATGGTTCCAAAAACACAAACGAAGCGATTTGACTCTACGTTTGTGATAAAAATGTCTAGGTTGTGGAATGCGTTGCCCAATTGGGTTTTCCCCGATGGTTACAATCTTGGTGTCTTCATATCGAGAGTGAATCGGTTTCTTCTAAGTAAGCACGCTCTATCGTAGATCGCATTATCGCTTAACACCAGGCGAGATGGCGGTCTAGAGCGAACCTATTACAGTTTAAAAAAATCGCACCTATCAACTAAGAAAAAAAAACAAAATATAACAAAATTCCGTGTTCTTGAAATGTATCACAGCAATAAACCATCAGGTGATTATTTTAGCAAATTGTCAAAGAATGTAACATTGGCTGCGTTGTTTGCTTTCAACTTTAATGCCTTGTAATACGGGTGGTTTTTGTATTGCGCTTATGTAAAATGAAGTCTATGATTTCGGCAATCACCTTGAAGATACTTCCTAGATTTTGATTCAATTTATTATGTAACAAACGAAAATGTTAGACTGACTGAAATTAATGAATAAATTTACGAGACAACGTAAATAATTTGTTTTTATATTTTATAGTGGTACGACGAACTGAACATGTACATGAGCAACAAGCCTACCCATAGACGAGCAGGACATATGCCTGATGGTAAGCGACATGCCTGCCCACATCATATCCAAATAACTAGTACTACACTGTGTCCGTCACTATGAGATGTCACGTTTTATCTCTATGGCCTGTAATATTATTGGAAACTTTGCCTTTCAAACCTGATCCTGGTTATGTTTGCACAGGTGTGATAAAATAGTTTCGGAAAAAGGGCTTACAATATGACTGAGGTTAATTTATTAACCACACTTTGTTAGTACCAGATATATTGCACGCACTAGTTGCCAGACATATTGCATGCCTCTAGAAGAAGAGGCCAGTTTCTACGGGTCAACTTTTAAAATGTTTTGTATCACCTTATCTTATACCTGCAAACACCAATAAAGATTTTTGTATTTGTATTATGACACTTATCCAACGTCGTTAATTGTCACATTGACTCCTGACTGAACGGCGAGGAATTCCAACAGTGGCCATTTAAAAGTAGAAAAGTACAATAATACAGTTCTAATTTTCTTATTTCACATAACGTACGTCAGTTTGTATACAATGACGTCATCTTAAATTGCCAATAAATTTACAGCGTAGTTTCCGCAATTTCACCGCGAATTTATTTAAAGAGATTTATTTTTTAGTTCACTTTATGTGCTGAAACTTTTTGTTCTGATGTGTGAGACTTTGTTACTAATGATATTTGAAAAGTAGAAGTAATAAAAGTAAAATAAAAGTTTGAAAAGTGAAAGTGTAGAAGTAATTTCTCATAGTCTCGCTCCGACTTCTTTCGGGTTGAACAACTAATACTCCGAGAGCTGACACCAAATTTTAGATAGGTATTTGAGGCAAGCTAAAAACTTGTCACATACCTCTCCTATTATACCCCAACACGGAGGTACAGACCTGGCTGGTGAGTAGCGGGGCAAAATGAATACATACATGTTAACAATAAGCATTTTTTTGTGTTGTAGTTTAATGTTGGCTCGGGGTTCGATCCCCACCCAGTGCAAATGTTTGTGTGATGAATTCAAATATTTGTACTGTACCTGGGTGGTTTCTATGTATAATAAGGATGTATTTAAAATATATAAGTATTATATTATATCAGCTATCTGGCTTCCATAGTACAAGCTTT
Organism: Ectropis grisescens; assembly: GCA_017562165.1. NCBI lineage: Eukaryota > Metazoa > Arthropoda > Insecta > Lepidoptera > Geometridae > Ectropis > Ectropis grisescens. Next base: position 23,976,285 of record CM029777.1, on the reverse strand, counting down.
GCTTAGTTTGGAGTCAGATGGTTTTAGTTAGTTTTAAGAATAAATTCCATACATATTAATTTTTCTTTTGGTTTTAAAAGTATGTTTGAGCGCTAAGCAATTTTTATATGTTCGAGTTTAATGTTAAAAAATAATTATAAGCCATACGATTTAGTCGAAGTTTTAACATTGACAGATAAAAGAAGCGTTCAAAACCGTATTACGAAAAATAAAATGTATGTATTTCAGTCAAGTTTTAAAATTTTATTGGGTATTATTTCTGACAAAAATAGGGATTTTCAAAAATGTAAGTCAATTTAAGTGAGACTTTCTACCTGCCAGGTGACCAAGATTGAGGGATATATTTTTCGCCGCTACTCACCAGCCAGTTCAGCAGGTCCGTGTTGAGGTATAGTAGGAGAGGTATGTGACATGTTTTCAGCTAGCCTCAAATACCTACTTAAAAATTGATGCCAGCTCTCGGAATATACTCGTAATGTAGTCTATCGGACAAAGAAAAAAACTTCTGCGTGTTAATATAAACCATTCTCAAATCCAGTTTAATACACACAAAAAATAAGTACATATATCAAAATTAGTCCTGTCGTTTAGAAAGATTTTAATTAAAAATATGCGGAAATATAATTTGTATAAAGTATAAGTAAATGAAAGGTTCCCGAGTGGCGACCACGAACCGGAAGACGCAGTTTTGGACGGCCTCCCACTAGATAGACAGATGACCTCACAAAGGTTGCTGGAAACCGCTGGTTGCAGATTGCGCATGACCGTTCGTTGTGGAAATCTAGGGGGGGGAGGCCTAGGTCCAGCAGTGGACGTCTTGCGGCTGATGATGATGATGATGATAAGTAAATGTAAAAAACATAGATGTGCATTTCTCACACAACACACCTAGTCCTAAACTAAGCAAAGCTTCCATAGACCACAGATGAGATAATAGGTAACCTATGCTTAATTCATTATATGGACGTAGACGTCTACTAAGTCGTAGGCATGCATTTCGTAGCATGCGCGTAGCTGACCTCGTAGACCTCGCTTACAAAGTTGCTGCAATTCTAAATTGCATTAGTAAGCATTCTGTTTTAGCCGACTTAGGAAAAAATGGGACGTAAAGGCACAACTAAATAAATTGCTATTTTATATTTTATGATTTTCTTGGCCAGTATTCAGAGCTATCTACTCATTAGCCGTAACAAATATGAACTGGTTAAAAATACATTAAATTTCTACGATTTCTTGGCTTCAAAATGTTATTTTCTTTTTTTTTTTCTTTAACAACGAAACCATAAAGAATGGAAATAATTGTAATTATCATGCATCTACTTGAAAACCCGTAATTATTTGGATTTTGTACTTACTTCAACGGATAGGCAATTCCATTAAAAACATTTTGATAGATATTTTCTTTCAAAAGACCAAAATCTGATTTTTATAAACAGTTTATTCTAAAATTTGAGCATAAAACAGCGACAAATCCTACTGTTTCTCTCTTGCTCTTTCTGGCGGTGTGCGATGAGGTGTGAAATACTCAAGGTCAAAACAATTTGTTTGCGTCGTAAAAATTCACTCTATAAAGAGTATTGGCAGACTTCATCAAAATTGGGAGTTATAAAGCGTCTATTAAGCAAAACGGCCTACGGAAAGTGTCTGGGAGTATTGGGGCCTTATTTTTAAAGATATTGCCTATAACATACGTGAAAATCAGTTATCAGAAAATAAGTGTAAGTAAGTAATGTATCTTCTGGACCCCATATCTCAAAATTGGCCGTCTAAGCAAGTTAGCGGGTAATCATGAGTTCTTAGTACGTACTAACTCTACTCAATCGTCCACATTTCATCCATCAGAAAATACATGACGTCTGGCGGCCCTGGGATCTTACTCCTTAAATACAATAGGGTAAGAAAGTTATAAGTTATAAGTTTGTGTAACGGAATTTGCTCTCGCTCACACGTGGGCCGACCACGTAAATGCAGTTACGTTGCAGGTACGTACGTTCACGTGATAACCTCGCACGTGCGCCCACGTGATTCTGCGTTCAAATATCGAACATGGACTAGTTTTATTTAGGGCTGGCAAAATTTAAATTACAATTATTTTAGAGCTTGGTACGATGTGTCATCTACTCGGAAAGGACTAGCTCTAGATAGGGTTTCGGACGATCCTAAACGTCCGATGCCCTAGACCCCCCACTGCAGACGGGATGCGGACCAGAATGCGAGATGAATTGCCCCTGCGTCCACTTCCGCCCCAGTGGATGAACGAAATGCTTCCTCTATTCGCTCCTCCACCTCACACGACCTTTCACTGTCGGGCATCTTGCTGAAGATGGTCAACACCAAGAGGTCCCATACAGCCGCATCAAGGGATAGGCACGGTTCTGCGTCCGTGGCCACTTCGCGGCCCTTGTCCTTCCACTGAGTACTCTACTAATCAGAGTGCTCGTAGAGGAAGATCATCTGAAAGATTTATGAATTTTACTTGACCGATAGGAGTATCAACAAAACCGAGCCTCCCAAGTATTCTAGTCCCTTTTCCCAACTTCTCTTCCCAACATGCATTGCCACTCAGGGGGGAGAGGAGCGGGAGTAGAAGTTCCCAGCCCCGGCCGGGATTTGCCATTACACAACAACATGCCACCGAGGCAAGATACCCAGTGTGCACATCGGGGAAATTCCTGAGCCACGCACCCCGCTTTATAGCGTTATGGTAACTTTTGTGCCAGGTTGCTACAGGTTATTTGATTAACTTGACTGTATGTACCCACTTTGTTTTTCTTTCGTCTCTAACTGACCCAAAACATTTCTCTGACCATACAGCGTGGAACTGCCGCCTGATCCGATGGGCACTTTTGGGCGGCAATATGACAAGCGTAGCGAATATATTAATGACTCCAAACTTGTGTTTGTTTAAATTGACATATAAATTATAGACTTATGTTAAAGTTTATTAATCACTTACTTATAAATTAATTTGTGACTGAAAGTGAAGGTGAATTAATATTTGACAACCCTGATCCGCTTCTGTGCGGCGCCACATTATAAATGTAGGGCGTAATGACGTAAAATTTGAACAATAGGCTTAATAATAATATAATTTTTCAACTCGCAACTCAAATGTTCTGTAATTGATGAAAAATGTATCATTAGGATGTATTGTTCATCGATTGCGCAGCAATTTGGAATCTACTCAAGCCCGATTTCATTGAATAGGAATTAACCTAGTTTAAAACAATTTATTGCAGTTAAAACTTATTTAGCCGCGTTGAACAGTTTTTAGTATGGGAAATCTTATGGATTCGCAACCCTGATATGCTCAACTTTACGGTGGTGTAGCTGCATGTTGGTGGCGGTGGCAAGGTAGCAGTGTAGTGTCGGAGCGCCGACGGAGTGGTGAAGCGGGACGTGCGCGTTAGACGATTTTATAAGCATAAGCAGCCCACTAAATGATCCCACTGCTGGGCTTTTTCTCGCAAGGAAAGAGTCAAGGCCATAATCCACCACGCTGGCCCACTGCGGGTTGGTAGATGGCACGTGACTTCGAAGGATTCTAGCTACATGGCGGTTTCCGATGTTTTCATTTACCGTTTTAAGTTAGCGGGATTATGCACATGACTTAGATCTCTGGGTGTCGAGTGCAGTGCAGTGCTAGGTAACGATTTGGACTCTTCATGTTCCAATAGCTGAGTGTCACTGTGCTGTTATGTGGCAGCCATGTTGATTACCATCAGGCACATGTGCTGCTCGTGTTGTCACTCTTTATTAAAAAAAAACTGCGAAGAGACAGTGGTGCGCGTGGGATTTGAACCCGGGGGCTCCGGATCGGCAGTTGCCGTTCTCCCGACTAGACCAGCCGTTACTTTGACGCTTTTAAGACGGGTGTATTATCGTGAGCTCGCGTCACTGACATGCGTATTATTAGTATATGCGTAGCTATGCATGTGACGTATTTTCCAACATTTATTCAGTTTAATACTAATTCTAAGTAAATTCTAAGTTATAAGTTTGCACTTCTATCGGCAGTCAAGGGGCTAAACTGACTAACCAAACCTGCATTTGGCCAGAATGGAAGATATAACCTTGTCTTTTTTACTCGCGAAAAAAGGACCCGAGTTTCAGTAGTGGGCCCGTAAAGTGGGCTACTTCCTGGGAAGCTCCTTACGTTTGCTAGTTATTCTATCGCCAAGTTGGAATATTTAACATCAATGTATTCCAGTTTAAAGGGCAATGTTTCCAGAGAAATTATAGGGCATAGAGATATGTCGTCTATCTATAAAAATCTGGGCGACGAGCACAGTGCGGTTCTAGGTACTGATATGAGCTCTTCATGTTCGTATAGCTGAGATACTGCGCCGTTATGGGCAGGCGTGTTGCTTACCATCTGGCACATGTTGTGCTCACGCTACTCTACACTGTACAAAAAAAACATGGCGCCAAAGGTGTTTTTAACGTTCAGTTATATACTGTTCTCAATGCCACAGGTTTCGTACGGGGGCAATGAAAATCTGCGCACGTATCATGATCATTATAATATGATAAACAAAATAAAACCGTGACTAGATAACGACTGTCTGTATGTAATGGTATTTCTGAATTGTATTATTAATATTTTATTACTACGTTCCGCTTTTGAAGGGCAATTAATGAAGGGGTGATTTGATTTGGCTACTTTTATAGTATTATGTCCTACGGGATCTTATTATGGCGATCGACTGCGGAAATAAATTCCATTTTCGTAATACGAAAGAGAGCAATCTGTGGTTTGAATAACCTATCAGCTAGAGAATCATTACGGGAGATTTTCAAAACTATAAATATACTAACCGTCCCGTCGTTTTGAATTTGCAAATGGATAATGTACGTATGATTTTATTTTCTAAGTTAAAAAATGTAGATGTGCACCCGACGGTAAACAATTAACTTGCGTAAAATACGAGAAGCAAAGCACCACAAAGCTATTTGAACTTAAAGTTCTAATCACTGTCCAGCATAATAATCCCAGCAGTGCTCGACTCTTTCGGCTTACTGTAGGCTTATTGCGTGACCTTGTATATCCAGGTTAGTGATGTTAGCGTAATAAGAAACATTGTGTGCTACCACTGCTGGGATTCGAGGCTTTTTCACAAGGAGATTGTCTAGAGGTCTAGACCATAATCCACGACACTGCCTGAGTGAGAGTTGGAAACGCATTTCTGCATATCAATGCTAACGTATTTCGAAATGGCCAATGGAAATGCTGACGCATTTGTATACGGCCAATGGCCATGGTCCCGAGTTTACGCGATGATTTCTTATAATTCCCGAGCGTGACACTAGAATTTAATTCACACGAAAAATCTGTCATTTTCACTTTAATAAAATTAAAAAAATAATAAAAAATACGATCATTTCCAACTTTTTTAAAATAAAGAATGCTATCCACTGCGGATCTGAAGTACCTACGTATGTACATATGTGCGTAGTAGTGGTCCGCTGACTGAATCTAAGCTCACGGCTATTTTTGTGGCGCCCCGCCTTCCTCGTCTATTTCAGTAGCTTGTCAATGGCTTGGGAAATTCTGTCTGGCTGGACGCACTCAGGATGATTTAAGGGGGAGATTGATAGGCGGATTAACTTTTAATAGAGCTTAATTTTTAAATAACATAAGTAGTTTTCTCTTAACAGTCAATCACTCAATAATTTGCATAATACAAAGCTGACAACATACGCTGAACATATACACTGTTAGGGTGTTATCGAGAGAACCGAGTTCATTATTTTTAATAAAATTAACAAATAATTATTGGATCATCAATGTATACATTGTTTTTATTTTTGTTGATGTTATATAAATAGAACCACTGAATTCGAGCATTTTTGAACAAAAAACTAATTATCTGAATCGGTTTAGGCGTTTTCGAGAAATCGGAGAAACCTTGTTTTGAAGTCGTGTAAAAATATACAACAATGTAAAAAGTAGCAATGTGTTCAACATTATCGCTGAGAATAATCTCTGCCAAGCAACCGAGAAAGAGATATAAAAATAAGAAGGCAAGAAGTACGAGGATTTAGCAAGATGCTAAATGAACACAGTAAGTAAACTCAAGTGACCAGAAAACAATATAATAACAAAAGTATTATTATTTGGCTATAGTACGAGTAGGACTGGTACGGTGTTATTTGTGTACAACCACAGTGGCTGTTGTTGACGAAGTCGAGCTACATCATCATCATCACTCTTATCTTCATTTCCCCACTACCTCGTCCTGAGTCCGTCCCGGGCAACTGACCCGTTGAATGGATTGCGCCAGCGTGAATACGTGGCTGAAATAACTTTATGCAGACGTGGGCATAAATCGGAACGAGTGGGCCCTGTTTCCATGGTATCGTGGATAATGAGAATAGTTTTCGCTGGATACGCCAATCTAAAAAAAAATCCGACCCCTATTTTATACACATACATGATTTTTGAATAACTTCTTGACTAAGCGGCATTGAGCACTTTTTGGTAAGGGAATATCTTGTGGACTCGCGATACCAACATGCTAATGAAGCGGCGTAGTGTCAGAGCGGCAGCAAAGCAGCAAAAGGGAACGCTCGGATTACATGTTTTTTTGGATAGGTGAAATCTCAAGGTGAAAATTCAAGAAAGACAAGTGTAATCCTAATAATATTATAAACGTCAATGTATGGATGTTTGTTGCTCAATCACGTCGTAACGTCTGAAGTGATCGAGCTTTAATTAGGAAAATATATAGATTACTAGCTGACCCGGCAAACGTTGTTTTGCCATATAAATAATTTCCTAATAAAATAAGGGTTGATCGTAGAAGGGTGAAAATTGAGGATTGTATGTATTTTTGTATGTTGTATCATAAAAAAATAGAAATTAAAAATATTGTCTAAAAAATAAAAAAATAAATTTAGGGGTGGACTACCCCTAACATTTAGGGGGATGAAAAATAGATGTTGGCCGATTCTCATAGATACCGGATAAGCACAAAAAAATTCATCAAAAGCGGTCAAGCCGTTTCGGAGGAGTATGGCAACGAAGACTGTGACACGAGAATTTTATATATTAGATAGTCTAGAAGAACACATAGGGTACTTTTTATCCCCAAAACATAACGGGAACGACGGGAATAGGAACTACGCGAGTAACACCGCGGGGGCGCTGCCGCTGATAGTAGCAATCAAAGAGTTTACATATACTACGTATAGAGTTAGATTTTCCACACGGTTCCTTTGTGTCGATCGTAAACAGATGACGTGCATACTTTCTATGGCAACAGAGTGATGTGCCGCGACAAAAGTATGACACTTCCACAAGAGCGACAAGGCAAGAAAGATGCTAGCCGTGCTTTCGGTGTAAAGCGTTTGTGCCAACTCTATACGTAGTATATGTAAACTCTTTTGTAGCAATAAATTGTAGCTATACATATGACGTATTGTATTTCTATTTAGTTATTATTGTTTGTTTTAGTTTCGGTCTAAGTTATATTTTAGGGTTATTTCAAACATCAAAAGTATTGTATTTGTCGCAAAGTTTTTTTTTGACAATTTTCGCGACACTCAAGTGTTTCACGTGTCGATTCCATTTAGTAATACTCCATGGCCCGAACCGTGATTTCGTGTATGTGGGTTAATCGTTCATATTATCGTCGGTTTTTTTGGCACTAACCGAGTTTGTTTGACAATAACTGTCACCTGTTGAACTGTAAAGTTCCCTCGGACACGAGAGTTGGCTGACCCTACGACACATCGCCGCAAAAATATTGTACCTTATTTTCGAGCGTCGAAAAAGATGCTCGTTGACGTATTTTTTTCATATTTATTGTCACAACTTGTTTATATTCGACTACCCACTTTGTGGTGAAGAGGGCAATGTTTTTGGGAGTTTGTGTGTTTTAGCTTTTGTAACCTTAAATAAGTTTTTTTGACTACCAATGTCTTACACTTGATCGCCGCCTCATGTTAAGTGACGATGCGGTTTACGAATGCTCGAATTATAGTTACGAAGAGTTCTAGTCGGGAGAACGGCGACTGCCGTGCAATTCGCCCGAGTTCAAACCCCACGCGCACCACCGTCTTTTCGAAGTCATGTGCGTAATGCCGATAACATAACGTTTTATGTGAAATATAACATTAAAAAAATATATTGTATATACACCTCGAAGTGTAGGAGTCAGTTGACTTCTTTTAGAGTAGACCAGACATCCTAGCGTCTTTCTCTGGTTAAGCTTGGCCAGATTGGTATCACCCCATTCAGAGACTGCGTCAAGGGTCAAGTTCAGATGCTCGATCTCACTCCCTCTCGATGCCTGAGTGTTCTGAGTGGTTTATTTGTAGATAAAATAATAAAATATAATAATCGGTGGGTAAAAATAATTAAAACTAAATGCAGAAAGGGCACGGGGTAGCTGGCAGTTATTTAAAAAACAACAACTTTGAACAGCCACAAAATTTGTACAAGATAAAAATTACAATGAAATTACAACCATTAACATAGCATTATAAGGGGTGGCTTTATCGCTTTGACCGTTCTTATCAAATCCAATTTTTGTGACATTCATTCATAGAATGAATTTGTCTATCCAAAAGTAGGACATCAAACATCTGTCATTCCCTTCGATTCCGCAACTTCCATGGTCAGAACATGTCCGCGATAAAAACGCACGTGCGAACCACCACTAATCTTTATAAATTATCCTATAATACAGTCGAAGGATAACTTTCGCTTTCGCAGTTGCCAGGCGAGAATATAAATTGATAGGGTGGGGTCGCTATTGCAGCGGAGCAGAGCGCGAGCGATTTTAATGCTCCGCCAAATACAAGTAACAGCTGTCCTCGAAAGTTTGGTTGGTACAATATGATGTACATTTTGCACTAACAACGCAGTATTTTAGCTGTTGTATTTTTAACTTTTGATGCAAAACGACTGCGTGTTTGAAACTCGTCTCGCTCTCTCTCTCTCTCTCTCTCTCTCTCTCTCTGTGTGTGTGTGTGTGTGTGTGTGCGTGTGGAATCGAAGCTCCCGAACGGTTGAACCGATTTCGATTTTTTAATAGTGATTTTTTTTTTTTTTTTTTGTTTCTTACCTATATTTGATGAAAATCGGTCCAAGATTGCTGTAGCCACAAAATAGAAAATTGCATAATTTTTCACAATTTTGTCTGAATTTCGAATATTAAAATTAAAAGATTGACTACAATAATCATGTACACTATTTTGAAAAAGGATGAGGAACTAAATGAAAACCCTTGTAATTATTATGCTGTCATGTGCCTCTTTTATACCTCTTTTTGTCTCTTTTATGCCTTTGAGGAAGTAATGAAGCTGCCAGACTATTAACATTACCAAAATATGTTTTTATTTTTTATGTATAAATGTAATTTTAAAAGTATTTTAATTTTTAATTATTAATAATGTAGGTACATAAATTACGAACATCATTTCTCACATACACACTGCCGTGTGGTAGTGACATAAATTACTTTCTTGACTTGTAACTTTGTGTTATCAATAAATGATTTGTATTTGTATTTGTGCCATAAGTTGCGTCGGAGTTTTTAGGATCTTGAAGTTTTAGAAATTCTAGAAAATAGTTTTCGTGTTTAAATTTTTGATATTATCTGGAAGTTGATCAAACAGTAACACGGCCTACCAAAACTAACAATAATTATGTATTACACAGTTATAAGTTAACAAAATATGTAACTGTAAAAAACAAAAGCTAATTAAACAAAAACGTTTTTAAACCATTTTAAATAGATTGTAGACCGATCTCCGCCGATGACCACAAACATTTTGTATATCGTCAAAAATTTGGGATTTATTACTCATTTATTTCTATATTTATCAAAACCAAAACTGAAATGGCTAACAGAAAATTTGTTTCGCTACCTTCTCCGCTTGTCGCTGTAACTGCGGCCCCGCTACGCCTAAGCTCTACGCTGTTGTTGCTACGTAAAGATCTAGGCTAATGTTTTGATATACAGCGATTGACCTACACTTTTACATTTTATTGAAACGCTTGTTCAAAATATTTGGAAGCTTTAGATTGCTTGCGTAGGTAACAAAAACTATGTCTTCAAGCGTATTTATTTACCTATGAGCTGTTGAGATCACATTTTCCAATGAGGGCAATGTTTCCAGTTTTGAAATGATTTTAAAGACTGAAATCTACATTCGGGATAGGCCCTTTGTATTAATAATTCGAGCGTCAGTTTGGTTTATTCTTGTACTTTTGTCTCGGTGTGTCTATGTCATCTCTAAAATCGTCGCAAATCCGCGAATTACTCCACTTCTAACGCGAATTTGTGACGTGTTTTATTGTGTTCTGACCTTCGGGCATTTTTGGCATCACATGCAAAAAAGAGAATGGCCCCTTTAAAACGATTTCTAAAAGAGTGATTATTAATTTGACCATCATTTGTTTTATGTATCGTGTAGACATATTTACCGACTGAGAAGAGATTTACAGTAACTTTTTTTTTTGTATTTTATTTAAATGGCAATAATAATTAATTTGTGTTGCAATATGCCATGTTCCGAAGGTATGGATTAGAATAAACGCATTTCGATAACTAATTACAATCAGTAATAAATAGATATTCTGATGTACATTTCCCGAATTTAAACGTGTTTCAAAAGTTTCTAAAGTTTTCATGTGTGTTTGTGTGTGTGGATGTATGTTATTTTTCAAGCAAAATGTACTGGTAGGATGTGGATGAAATTTGACACACTTTTTATTTACAGTTTATATACTACCAGTGGAACATACTTAAATGTATGTCCAAAGGAACTAAAATATAACTTTAACTTATTTTCTTGATATTTGGTTTAGTTGTTTAGTTTAGTTTTTTTTACTTAATGTTTTTAGAAGTCTGTCAGAACTTTTTAATATTTTTGGCGTTTTGGGGATAAGTTGCGGAAGTCAATTTATACAATGCGTCTGCACACCGCCACGAAAAACTGACACCCTAAAGTTAAAAAACATTGTAACTAACTTCGATTTAATACTTCTTGCATGAATATTTAAGAATATATTATTAACCATTCTATGGCTGAAGTTCTTCTTAGCACGAGGAATATTCAGAAGAAGTATTTACTTCTTGCGTGCGTGCTCAGAAGTACCTGTGCGAACTTTTTGACATTTATGTAACTTTTAAATAAAAGTAAAAAATTGTTGACTCGCGTTCATCTATGAGTATAATATATTTGCGTTATGGCGGTAAAACGTCTATTCTGACGCATATTGTGGGCGTTCCCGATCCCAACATTTCTGAATAGCTAAAGTAGCGCCACTACCAAATTTCGCACGAAACTAAATAGCTGAGGTTAAGCTTATTGTAGTTTTAACAAATTGTCGCTTGTAAAGACGAGATTATCAGTTATTCGCCTTATCGAGTATCAGGAAGTGGGATTTACATGTTTATTAAGTTTCTCAGTGACTAACAGCTGATGACAATGGCTTGCTGAATTCGGGTACCGTTGAATTTTAAGCATTAATGCCCGAGCTACACGAGGCTAGTTTTTCAAGCTAGGATAACAAGCTAGTGGTAGTAAGTACTTCTAGCTTCGTGGAGACAAAACTAAAGTTGCATAGCGTTGTCTATATGAAGCTAGAACTAGTACTAGCTTGCTAACACTAGCTTGCTATTCTAGCTTCAAAAACTAGCCTCGTGTAGCTCGGGCATTAGTATTGCCTACTTGCAGCGCCCCGCAGTATATTATCCTCGTACTTCCCGCCCCCATTATTTTCCCGGGATCAAAAAATTGCATAAATGTGCTATTTCAGCACTATAATTAATTGTGTTTCAAATTTCGACGTTATGGTTTAGCCACAGATTACTATAACGATTCAGTAATCTGTGTGTCAAAGTCAAAGTTCTTTATTGACAAATGTACAATTTACACGTCAATTAATAAAAAATAAAAACAAAAGGAAGATATTATCATACAGAAAACTGTCGAGCATTATGCGAGTATAATAATTATGTTTTCATACAATACTTACTACTTATGTTTTTTTTTTTGTTAAGCCATTACGTAATTGAGCAATAAACACTCAATGGCATTTATAATATTAGTAGGAAATAGGACTACTAATGCCCTGCGGTTTGACATGCGTAGTATCCGTTTCCATTCCGATATATCAAAAATTACTGCGTCAATTTCGATAAAAATCATGTGGGAACATTTCTGAAATATTATTTACCAAATGAAAAAGTAACCTTAAAATCTATTCAAAATTGATTAAACTGTCGCGCAACATACATTCATTCATAATTTAAGAGCGACGCTCTTGTCGGTGGAGTTTCTTCCATGTACTTCTACACTCCGTCTTCTCCTTGACTTCCTGATACGACACTACATTTATCTTCTCCTTCACTTGGTTCATGTAACTTCTCCTAGGTCTACCTCTCTTCCTCCTCCCTTCTAATTTACCTTCCATTATTGTTCTAATGAAGTTGTCGGATCGTATCAGATGTCCCAACATCTTCCCTCTTCAGTTTTCTATTGTTTCCATTAACATACATACCAAAAACATCCGATCGAATTGAGAACTTTATCTTTTTCGAAGTCAGTTAAAAATGTTGTGTCATTGCAAAATACGATACTAGCTCCAATAGTGAACGGTCACGGAGGTCGGCTCGGAGTCTATGACGTATGTATATTTGGGGGCGTACCTACAGACGCGTCGCGGAATACGTCCAAATGCCAGTACTACAGGAAGAGATTTGCATGATTAAGCCGTAAAATAGAATGTCACATGACGGTGTTAGGCGTGATATCCACCTCGTTTATAGCTTAGTATAGGCTAGCATTTCACGTACTACGCTGACGATATCGACGACGCCATCCTTCGGTTCGAACGGAGAGCGTTGCCGAACCACCGACAGGGACAACAGGGGCCGAAATGCGTTCGTGGTGGATCGCATCGTGGCTGCTCTGAGCCGGGAGAAGGCGACTTAGAAAATCGAACTAAATCATCATCGCAAAATCGGACTAAAGAACACTAGAATTAGGTTTAAAATGTGGCCTACTTCTCTCTATTTTCCTTTTCTTTCAATCCAAGATATACATACATATGTTAAAAAATAAACCTAAATGACAAAGGTCGCAGATCCCGGAGTCTGCGGAGTTGTTAACTTTTAATTTGATTTGTAGATAGATTATGGCCTGTTCTGTCTCCTTGTTAGAGAAGGGTCTGAGTTTCAGCTGTCGCGATATAAAATGGGCTGCTTATGATAATAATATATAGGCAATATATCTCCGTTATAAGGATGTTTTGAAGAGGAGCCTGTTGTCTTGTGGCTTGTCTGCTGATAGGTGGGAGGGCGATGCGCAGAAAAGGTCTGTTTGGCGTTCAAAAGTTGGAAAGGGCGTTACATATTTTGAAGATGTCCGCCTTTCTAACATAGCCCTCAAACGCCAAACTCGTAAGAGCCGACCGAAACCTTCCTATAACTACACATTCAATAGTGCAGGCCAGCTATATTGCGCGACATGCGACCGGGTCTTCAAGACGAAGTTTGGATTTGCCAGCCACATTCGAGCGCATGCCAGAAACTAACTAGAGTCGCCATCGTCGGACACGACGCGGACGACATCATCATCATCAATATATAGGAAACAGATGTATGATATTCCGGCGGTATCCGGGTGATGAACGCAGTTCAGTACAATTTATCACTGCGATTTTAATAAGTTCAAATAGGTACGTAGCACTGTTATGGGCCGGCACGGCGTGTTGCTTAATATCAGGCTTATGACTCGATTGTTCCATCGCTCCATGAAAAAAAATTAGAAAAACTTCAACGCAGTTATTTTAAATTTTAGATCACAAGTCTGTGTATGAGTAAAGCAATTACTTATTATGCGTCCAAAATTCCTACCGTAGCTATTAAAAGAACTGATTAATTTAAGACTTTGAAACGACTCAACGATTTCATTGAAACATAAAACCCGATTACTTAATCTTTCAAACAATAACAAAATTGGTTTATCCGTTCGGGAATGCCACAGACAAACACGTCTCACATAACAACACGTCGTTGTTGTATCGATTGTTAAAAATACGGGAAACGATATCCATGCGCTTTGTCATTCAGTGGTCGACAAGCTTTACTATCTGTAAAATATTATTAAAACACGAGTCTCGCCTGTAGCACGAGTATCTTTATCACATTCCGATTAGCAGATTAGAGATATGATCTGCCTAACAATCGATGTACAAAAATCGATTCGATTAAATTAAAATTATACGATTTTTTCTTAGTAAAAAATAAGTTTGAAGAAGTATTTTGTACAGTAAAACAAGAGAAGAAAAATTTTATGCTTTGAAAATCTGTACATTGCCTTTAGTGACTGAGATACAACGCCCAACTTGATCGATCATTTAGATCTGAAACTTAAAGTTGGAAGTTGTGATGCATAATCCTAATACATTCTCTACAAAGAAATTGGAGGAAGTGAAGACTATATTAGTACAAAGTTTACTATAACCCTGATTTTATTTTATAGTGTAGAGTGAAGAGCTACATGCCTGCCCATAACAGCACATTGACACGCAGCTATTGGAATATGAGGAGTTCAAATCATTACTTAACACCGCACTGCGCTCGTCACTCGGAGATACTAATTGTTGTCTCTTAGCCCACTACTTTATCTGGAAACATTGCCCTTCAAACCGGAACACAGTAATGTTTCCACACTACTGCTTGGCGGCAGAGTAACTGGCAATAGTGTGGTACTTCCCCAGACGGACTCTGCAAAGAGCCCTACCGGTACAAAAATTATCTAATCTAATGTGATATAATCTAATCTGGATTAAATAAAATTTGTCAATTATGTAACATATTTAGATTATTCTATCTCTAAAGAAACCCGTTACTTCCCTGAGTCGGACAATACCTAGTAGATCAATAAATAGTAAATCAGTCGTAGAATCTATATATGGACTTTAAAATGTCATTTTGCGCGTTTCATTGGTTGTGAATCGTAAAATAAATATCGCAAGACGAAATGACATTTTAAATGTTTCCGAGTGGTTTTGTTACCTACTAATTGAAATAGCAAGCCGCCCAAACTGGAGTACCTAAATGTTAAATGCCTAACGCCTACGCAATGTTTTTAAAATAAATACCCTGTCTCTACATTTCCAGTTTTAGAGGGAAATTCGATTGAATTAATTCTGTTTAGAAGTTTTTTAGCTGCAGTTATTATTTATTTTTCAGGTACCTAGTGTGGTTATTTTTGAAAAAATTAATAAATTTATTTTCTCTGAAAATAAACCGACTTCAATTTAAAATAAATTAAGTTCAGGCATTCCACCAAGTTCAATACGAATCAATCACTAAGTAATCGAGTAAACGAAAGTAAATTTTTGTTGTTTTTTGTTCATATAGCAAAAACTACTACACCGATTTCGATAAAATTCATCTCTCTAATCACCTCTGAACCATGATCTACCAAACAAAAAAGTACCATCTCGCTATCGCGTAACATACATACAAAAAAATACTTACATAAAAACCATCTCCTTTTTTGAAGTCGGTTAAAAACAGAAAACCCATAGGTCGACATTTTATCACACGGCACCAAATGATGAAATGTGATTTTAAATTTTATATATTACTAGCGGCCCGCCCCGGCTTCGCCCGTGGTACATATATATAACCTACATCATTCAAGGATTACGTACATATGAAAGAACGGTGAATGATTTTTTTAAATCGGTCCGATAGTTCCCGAGATTACCGTGTTCTAACTATATATATGCTATAGACTACTTTTGATCCCCAAATTATCGTGCTGTTTACTGGGTCAGAAGTGACACCTGTAGACAACTGGCGAGGATGACTAATTCAATGACGATTGATCAGTTTTCGACCGGAGAGGAAAAATGATTAAATTACTAAAATGGCTATTAAAAATAAAGGTTGATCGTAGAATGGTAAAATTGAGCATTGTATGTATTTTTGTATGTTGTATCATAAAATAATAGAAATTAAAAATTTTGTCTAAAAATAAAATAAAAATTTAGGTGACTACCCCTAACATTTAGGGGATGAAAAATAGATGTTGGCCGATTCTCATAGATACCGGATAAGTACAAAAAATTCATCAAAATCGGTCAAGCCGTTTCGGAGGAGTATGGCAACAAAAACTGTGACACGAGAATTTTATATATTAGATTAGAGACTCAGATATATTGTCAGATTACTTTTAAAATTAAAAAATACGAGTAACTTTCATTTAAAAAAACCCGACTGCAAAAAACCAACACATAAAAAAACATTATGTGATACATAATGTTGTTTTTTCTACTTAAGAACACTGTGGTGGTTAAAACGAATCTAACAATACCTTAAATAAACCCTCTACACAGCCGACTCAGGAAAGAGGTAAAAGTAGTGGGGAGGACCCTACATCGCACCATAAGTCACCAATCATATGGTGCGATGTAGGGTCCTCTCCACTAGTTTTACGTAATTTCCTCTGATTTTAGGGATCGTTTGTAGAGGGTTTTAGTTTTCAAAATTTTCAAAAAATCCTGCCATTTGGATGATACGTGGGAATAAAGGAATTTACAAACCTACAAGATACACGCGAAAAACATAACCCTTCTTTCAGTCGGGTAAAAAACAGGTTACTTATGTGTCGGCGATATCAGACTAAAGTTATGAAAAGGATAAAAGTTGTTTATGATGACATAGAACGCGTCCTTTACGACATAGCTTTACAGTCTTTCTGCGCAATTTTGTAGATTTAATCTATTTTTCAGGGTGATCGAGCTTCATTGTAAACCGCTTCGTCGCATTGCATCAGGCGAGATGGCGGTCAGGCCTATGTATGGGGTCGCCTGTGATCGAGCTTCATTGTAAACCGCTTCGTCGCATTGCATCAGGCGAGATGGCGGTCAAGGACAACCCATCAATGTAAAATTAGTAATTGCCTATGTATGGGGTCGCCTGTTAAGTACACAAACAGTTTTTTAGAGATGACGGGACAAGCTTTCGACGCCTCAATTTGAACAATGAAGAGTTAAATCGCTGTATAGTACGGGGCTACGTTCATCAACCCCAATATATAAGAAAATTTATATTTTTGCCCTATAGTTTATCTAAAAACGTTGCTGTTCAATCCGGAACAATGTAATTTGTATAGTATTGCTTTGGCGGTAGAATTGATAAATGAAAGAAAATTATTTTACATTTACTTTTTTTTTTAAATAAATGGTGACGAGACGATCCGGACATGTGCCTGATGGTAAGCAACATGCCTGACACATAACAGCACAGTGACACGCAGCTATTGGAACATGAAGAGTCCAAATCACTCAATCACTGCACTGCGCTCGTCACCCAGAGATCTAAGATCTTATATCTCTAAGCCCCGTAATTTCTCTGGAAACATTGCCCTTCAAACCGGAACACAGTAATGTTTGTACATTACTGCTTGGCGGTAGAATAACTGGCAAAGGTGTGGTACTTGCCCAGGCGGACTCTGCCAAGAGTCCTACCACTACAAACCATTTACATTTATGTTTACACCATTTAAATTATACCTACACATATAATATAACAAAACAGTAAGATTAGTGAAACAATTGGCAGCCTAATAGCTACCTAACTGACCTAATAAAAACACGCGTAGGTAAGCCTACGCAGCCCACTAAACATTCCCATTACTGGGAATCGAGCATTCTCTTGCAAGGAGAAAGAAAGGCCATAATCCACCACACTGGCGAGTGTTGGTGAATGACGAATGCCCTCGAAAGATTCTAGGAACGGATTGATTTCCGGACAAAGTTTTCCTTCACCTTTTTTAAGTTAGGGGCATTACGCACATGTCTTCAATACTACCGTGGTGCGCGTGGGATCTATGGATTCCGTATCGGCAATCGCCGTTCTACCGACCAGACCAGCCGAACTTAAAATAAAATAAATTTACAAACAGGCGAGATACTTTCGCAAGCGGACCCTAAGAGTCCTACCTCTACTAAAGTGTTCTCAATTACTGATTAACGTAGTCATGCTTAAGATGCTCGTCACACCGGCGGCGGTAGCGGCGCGGCGGCCGCGGTCGCGGTGACACCCTGCGGTTTTTTCCGCCTCCGCCCACGTGCGCGGGCCCTAATCCGCTCGCCGTGGAGATATTCGTGGGAAGGGCTATTAGATTCGCGAACATAAGTAATGAATTAAAAAACATAATCTAATTTAAGTATTAAATATTTAAATACATACATGTTTTGGATAAATTGGCATATTGGTACATTATATAGTACTCGTCAGGATCCCGTACATATACAACGGTGAAAGAATGTCGGAAATCGGTTCAGTCATTCCTCAAAATATCGCTTTTAAACAAAACACCTCTTTAGCTACTTGCTACGCCACCTGTCGGAACTTGGTTGTACCAACTCAGATTTAGAAAAAAAAAAAGATTAGCAAAGGTTTTATATTCAAGAGGTATGTAACTGTGATATTCAGTGACGCAATCTTAGACACATGCTGTCATGTGTCATGTCAAAGGACGAAACGTACGAAAACTCTCAAAAAGGAATATTTTTTCCCGATTTTGTTACATTCTTGATTCATGCTCCGCTTCTATGAATAGTGGCGTTATGTTCTGTAGCCTTAAGCCTTCCTCGATAAATGGACTATCCAATAGAATAATCTTTCAATTCGGAGCAGTACTTCCCGAGATCCTAGCGTTCAAACAAACAAACAAACTCTTCAGCTTTATAATATTAGTATAGATGAGAAAAAAATATTCGAATTTTTATAAACTGTAGAACAAATGTTGACGTATTTAATGTACCTAACATCCCCTTAAAAGGATGCAGGCTGATTACGAATAATAATATATACAGGGTTATTCGTAATAGATATACATGGTTATTCGTAATCAGCCAAAATATTTTGTCTATATAAGTAGACAAAATATGTTTTAACAACATAAACACAACACAAATTATATAATCACGGGAAAACGATGGGAACTGCATGGGTAACACCGCGAGGCGCTGCTAGTTAAATTCACGATCGCGATTAATTCCTGCATAATGTCTTTAGTATTCTACAACAATAAAAAGGTTAAAGGTTATTTATTAAAAAAAATTGGTTGCCTGTAAAGTCGGTATACGGGCGAAAGTTTTACGTGACAACGACTTTGAGTGGTAAAATAATTTTACGGAAGGGACGCGTGCTTTTCACTTTTTATGTCTGTCTCTCTCGCTCTTAGGCGGGCTAACCATGCCCGAGTGGAAGGGACGCGTGCCTCTCACTCGCTCTCGTTGTGAGCGCATAACGTGAGCGGAGCGTAACGCAGTTTCTTGAAGTGTCACCCGGCAAACCAATTTATAAAACGTTGTCACGTCAAAAGAAGTGTGGCACTCGGAGACTGCCGCGGTAAAGCTATTGCATGTTGCATGCATTTTTATCAACATAAGCAATAGGGATGTTAACAATTTTTCGGAATTGCTTTTATTTTGAAGAGTGACATTTGTTCACCATATAAAATATCACGGGGAATCCGTTAAGTTGGCAACACTGCTAAGAGCATTTAGTCTTTAAAGCTAATACAAGTAAGATACAAAGTCGAATGACCGAGTGGGGAGGACGGCGTTACGGTCTTCCATTCCTCTTTCTTGCGAACATAAGAAAGAGATGCACGATCAGTAAAATTCGGTCCCCAGGCTCGCGATAAAAGCTATGCAATAGCTTAAAACTTATCTCTATCGGATTTAATTCGAATATCGTCGTTGTCGTGGCCACACCCGAATACGGAATCGATCTAGCCATAAATCGGCGGCCCTTGAGGACACGCCGCGAATAACATTATACCTTCTATTTATTGCGGATTATAACACGGCCCCCCGGGGAACGGGGTTTTTATATATCTTAATTTATGATTTATGACATCTGGAGATAGAGGCGACGTAGGGGCCGCCACTTCCTTGCCTACCTACTAGTACTTCACAAACTTATTTACATCTGCTCAGAGGGGTTTCTGTAATTGTGTTTTATTCTATACTGTTTTACCTGTTTCTGTGGGTTTCCCGGGATAATTCCAGAGTTACGGAAATCCGACAACCTGAAGTTAGCTCAACATTTTAGTAAACATTGTAACCAAATTTAGTTTAATACTCCTTGCGTTGCCATTTTTTTAAAATAAAGAGTGACGAGACGTGCAGGACATGTGCCTGATGGTAAGCAACATGCCTGCCATATAACAGCACAGTGACACGCAGCCATTGGAACATGAAGAGTCCAAATCGTTACCTAGCACTGCACTGCGCTCGTCACCCAGAGATCTAAAATGTTATATCTCTAAGCCTTGTAATTTCTATTCTATGATAGAAGTTGGACTTCTTAGGACGAGGAGTAAAGAGAAGATGTATACACACTTAAGTTTTTGTTTTACTTAAGTGCATTTTTTTATCTATCCTATCCTTTTATGAGTTTCATCGTCAACAGATAAAAGGCGAGATAATTGTCAAGTTTAAGTCTATTATTTAAAACAAAACATTAACCGACTTCAAAAAAGGTGAAGGTTGTCCAATCGGTTTTTATATGTATGTCACGGTCACGTGACAGACCCACATATTGTGAATCAAGTTGTTTTTTTTAGATAAAAATTCAGAGGTCCCATTTAAATTGTACCGAAATCGATGTTTTTGAAATATCCATAAAAAATTAGCTCACCTGGATGACATATTCGTACTACCTCGTTATTTTATTGGAACAAAGTGTTTATATAGTTGATTTCACGAAAAAATATGAATTGTAGACGAGACTTGGGTGTTTTTTTTACAAATAAAAATCTTGAATTTATTTTCTTTTATTTAAGTGCAATAAATAATGTATCTGCCTTACGCGATCCATTATATCGTTATTAAAAAGAAGCGAGATAACATACAAGCGACTCCAAACAGGCTCCATTACATAAAAAAAACACTAAAACAATTTTGACGGTTCAGAAAGGAACAGCCTTCAGTGCGTGGTAACTCCCAGACGGTGAGCGACCTCACCTGCTGGTTCCACTCTTCTTTGTTGTCTGACGACCTCTTTGTGGTCTGAATAATTTTGGAATCCCTGACTGCACAGAGAGAGGCGCACTCCAATAAATCATCTATAATAATTATTTTATGGCCCCGCCGTTGGGACTCGGCACTTGCTACAAAAAGAAGAGAGTGAGGACTATAACTAAGACCAAAAGCACAGTACTTACAAAAAACGATACCATTTTTGTATATTTTATTTTCTATTTTATCTGAAAGCAATAAGCACCGTTGTAAGTAACGACTTAAGGTAGCGGTTCGCCCGGAGACCGCGACACGAGACCGCGACGTGAGACCGCGACCGGAGACCGCGACAGGCACTTGCCACTATAGAATTGTAAGGCCCCAGTTCGCACCAAGACCGCGGTAGGAGACCAAGACGTGTCGCGGTCTCAGCGCGAACTTGCACCTTTACACTAATGAGAATTATTAATTACTTTGTTACATAGACTAAGTTACGGCTGGTCTAGTCGGGAGAGCGGCGACTGTTAATCCGGAAGGGTTCAAATCCCAGGCCCACCACTGTCTTTACGCAGTCATGTGCGTAATGCAGCTAAGTTAAAACGGTGAACAAAAATATCTTGAGGAAACCAACATGGACCTAGAATCTTTCGAGGACGTGTTAGTAGGAGATCCCGCTATACAACGACCTTCACCGAGCTGTTTATTGGATGAAAAGTGTTTTATATGTAATTTAATATGTCAACAAATATATTGCAAATGGGTTGCCTAAAAATTTCAGTCCAGAATATGATAATTAACATTTAAAAATTATTGTTTTAAATTTTTGTGTAGAATTGATTAAATTTTAGAAAAACTGTATTACATAACTTATTATTTTGGCTTTATTACTCAATGCTTACGAAGTCTCATTACGAAATTCAACCCCTAAGGGTGTAAAAAACGGGATGGAATTTTGTATGAAAAATTTTATTCCTTAAACGTATTCGCATAAAATTTCGCACGAATTGAGCATGATCAAAATAATGAGTTATGTAGTACAGTATTTTTCAAAACTCAATCTCCAAAGGGGTGAAATATGATGATAAGGGATGAAAGTTTGTTTGAAACTTTTA
Organism: Ectropis grisescens; assembly: GCA_017562165.1. Lineage (NCBI taxonomy): Eukaryota > Metazoa > Arthropoda > Insecta > Lepidoptera > Geometridae > Ectropis > Ectropis grisescens. Next base: position 23,954,163 of record CM029777.1, on the reverse strand, counting down.
TTATTTTAAAATATTTTCATGAGATTTCGTAAGCACTGAGTAAAGCCAAAACAATAAGTTATGTTATATAGTTTTTTCTAAAATTCAATCAATTTAAGTGAAATATTTAAAAAAATATTTTTAATTGTTAATTAATCATATTTTGGACTGAATTTTTTTAGGCAACCCATATGCAATATATTTGTTGACATATCAAATTATATATAAAACACTTTTCATCCAATAAACAGCTCGGTGAAGGTCGTTGTATAGCGGGATCTTAGACTATGTGTCATCCACCGACCCGCACTAGGTCAGCGTAGTGGATTATGGCCTTGATTCTCTATTTGCAAGAGAAGGCCCCGAGTCGCAGCAGTGGGAACATTTAGTGGGCTGTAATGCTAACAGTGGCACTGTGAAATCGACAGACATTGAATAGGCAGCTTTAAATTAGTTAATTGTCTTTCGAGATCATTTATTTATTTATTAAAATCCAGTTGCCTTCTGTGCTTACAGTACCTATACACCAAAGCGCACAGAAAGTCATGTGTCATCCACCAACCCGCTCTGGGCCACCGTGGTGGGTTATGGCCCTGAATCTCTCGTTATGAGAGATGGCCCCGAATCCCAGCAGTGGGAGTATTTAGTGGGCTGTTTATGTTTTATGTGATAGGCACACGCTTAACCGCCGTTTCGTTTGATGTTAAGCGACGACGCGGTCTACGGTAGATCGCATTTACCAAAAAGAACGCTTCAGACACCAGTCTATACCACAGTGAATCGGTTAATGAATCGGAAATAATATCTATCGGGGAAAACTCACTCAGGCAACGCGTTCCAGTCTAGCTGATAGTCTAACAAAACTGCGTCAAATATCTGCAACTCAATGTACTCGATAGGTTTATCTTGTGAGCTTGTCTGTTCCCGCAGGATATTAAAGGATCTATTTTTTTTAATAATGAGTGACGAGACGAGCAGGACATGTGCCTGATGGTAAGCAACATGCCTGCCACGTAACAGCACAGTGACACGCAGCTATTGGAACATGAAGAGTCCAAATCATTACCTGGCACTGCACTGCGCTCATCACCCAGAGATCTAAGATGTTATATCTCTAAAACTTATAATGATGCCTCACGCTTGGCAAATCAAACGCTCTCGGAATTGTGGCAAACTTTAACGGGGCATCATTTCATTCTAAATTAAATTGTTTTTCAGTTATCTCGAAAAATTGACGTCGTTTTACGTTTGACGTTCTATAACTCGACGAACAAAGAGGTTTGACTCCACTTTTCAAATATTTGTGTGATGAATTCAAGTATTTGTATTGTGTCTGGGTGTTTCTATCTATACTAATATTATAAAGCTGAAGAGTTTGTTTGTTTGTTTGAACGCTAGGATCTCGGGAAGTACTGGTCTGAATTGAAAGATTCTTTTTCTATTGGATAGTCCATTTATCGAGGAAGGCTTTAGGCTATAGAAAATAACTCTACTAATAATTGAAGCGGAGCATGAAACAAGAATGTAACAAAATCGGGAAAAAATATTCCCCTTTTGAGAGTTTTCGTACGTTTCGTGCTTTGACATGACACATGACAGCATGTGTCAAAGATTGCGTCATTGAATTTCAGTAATCTGTGCATTGAATATAAACCTTTGCTAATTTTTTTTTCTAAATCTGAGTTGGTACGACCAATTTCCGACAGGTGGCGTAGCAGGTAGCTGAAGAGGTTTTTTGTTTGAAATCGATATTCTCAGGAATGAGTGAACCGATTTCAGTCATTCTTTCACCGTTGGATATGTACGGGATCCCGATGAGTGCTATATAATATTATACACTAGATGCCCGCCACGGGCGACGCCAGGGCGGGCATCTAGTGTATAATAAGTACCTATGTATTATGTCAGCTATCTGGCCGCCATATTACAAGCTTTGCTTAGTTTGGGGTCAGATGGTGTTGTGTGTCCACCAATATTTTATTTATTATTTACTTACTCGTAGTTATTTTGGCTAGGCTGTGGAATACGTTACCTGAATATGTTTCAACGTTTACAATCCTGGTATCTTCAAGTCAAGACTGAATCATTTTCTTATAAGTAACCACGCTCCACGGTAAACCGCATCGTCGCTTCCTTAGATAAAATATTAAGTAAATACATGTAAACTCATTGGTCGCTTCCCATAAGCGAGATGGCGGTCAAAATGAGGATGTATGTAAGTCGTCAGAAAGTCTTTACCATTTAAAATTGCTAGCTTATCGGTTTTTAATCGTATACATTTATTTATCCATAATACTTTCGGACTTGACAAACATATGTACATAGGTACGTCTTAGACACAAAAATTGTTGATAAACACTTGACAATACAAAAGATTTCTTTGATCCGGCCGTTTATGAGGAGTTTCTTTGTAAATACAGCCACAGAGTAATTAGATACATAAACAAGATAGAGTGACCGGACGAGCAAGATACGTCCCTGACTGCCTGTCAAAGACAGTTCCCAATTTCACCATAGGTGGCGCCAATGTTTTATTTTGTTAGAGAAATTTCACAAAAACAAACAGTGGTGCCACATTTGGCAAAATTTTGAACCATATTTGACAAGTCAATTTGCATCTGGAAAACGCGTCATAACACAGATTACATAATAAGCAACATGCTTGCCCATGACAACGCCATGTCACACAGCTATTTGCGAAGAGTTCAGATCACTAGCACTATATTGCGCTCAACACCCAAATATATTCTACTTCCTACTATAATATTACACACACGGAAATTTGAATTTTTTTGCTCATTCACCACGGCTGAATGGATCAAGTTGAAGTTTAAAATATTGTTTGAAACTTTCGCGATTTGAACACAAAATTTAAACACTTTACAGAAAATAATCACGTTCAAAATTATCATTTAGTTTCCGTTTCGGCAGCGTTACAACCGCCATGCTCATGAGAAGACAAGTTGAAGTCGAAAACTACACATTGTTTTTAGTCTGGTATAAAACATAGGCTACTTTTTATTACGATAAGCTTACGGGAACGGGAACTACACGGGTAAACCCGCAGGGCTCTGCTAGTAAGATTAGAGCAATATCAATGTGATTGCAAATGATTTCGCTTCAATACCTCATCTCGCCCTCGATTCCCGATGATTCGTTCCCTTCTCCGCAGTAGATTAGGATAGTGACGAGACGTCCGCAGGCTGCCGTCTGTCCTGTGCGCCCTTTGCCCTTTGCCATAGACCGACGTTCAGACGGGACAGGTCTGGTTCGCACACCGGAAGGAAACCTCTGTGAAGACGTTAGCATCATCTTGGTCATCGTCGTTAGCCTTCTTTTTTTCTGCTTATCTTTTGTTTTTTTTGACGTGACAACGTCTTATAAATTGGTTTACCGGGTGACACTTCAAGAAACTGCGTTACGCTCCGCTCACGTTATGCGCTTACAACGAGAGCGAGTGAGAGGCACGCGTCCCTTCCACTCGGGCATGGTTAGCCCGCCTAAGAGCGAGAGAGACAGACATAAAAAGTGAAAGGCACGCGTCCCTTCTGTAAAATTATTTTACCACTCAAAGTCGTTGTCACGTAAAACTTTCGCCCGTATACCGACTTTACAGGCAACCAATTTTTTTTTTACTTTTTATAGGTTTACACTTGACCGCAGTATCACCTGATGTTAAACGACAATGCGATCTATGACAATGCGCTCTAGAAGTACTTAAACGATTGATTGAAGATGCCAAAAGGCTCATAGGCAATGACACTCTAGTACAAAAAAGACTTCAAAGTCTTGAAAATAGCCACAAAATCACGCAAAGATGGTCAAGTGCAAAATGTACCCTTTTTTAACAATCACCAGTTTGGATTATTGGGGAGAGGAAAAACAATATCGATAGATAAAATCTCTCTTAATTGTTGGCTACAATCTCGGAGTCTTGATATCGAGAGTGAATAGGTTTCTTCTAGATGAGCACGTTCCATCGTAGACCGCATCCTCGCTTAACATCAGGGGAGATGGCGGTCAAGTGTAAGCATATAATATTTTTTAATTTTTTTGACAATTCACACACAACACCATCTGACCCCAAACTAAGCAAAGCTTGTAATATTGACACAATCAAACAGAAATATTCTAATTGATTAATCTTTTAGATTTATTTAAAATAGGGACTTGGCATATCTGATAGAAATGATACATCTGTTGTAAGTATTCTTTGAGCTACGTCTCGTCGCGTTCGCTCGTACCGAGAGTTCCCGGACGCCCTTTCGTCCTCGGCGGAGGGCTCGCAAATTATAACTACCTACAGCCCTCAGCCCACAGCCCCGTCTGAGGGATGGGCCACAGAATAACTGAGAATTAATACTAGCTGAAGCTTTAATACTGACGAGAGGTTCTGATTTTATCTACAGTTTTCACCGCCAACATTATTTTAACTTGCCATGATTGTTTACCAAAGTAATTTTATTATTATTCCGAGAGTTGCCGCCCATTTTTTAAATAAATTTTTGAGAGCCATGACTGTCGATCTGGAGGCCCCGACTTCAATACCACGCGCACCGCTGTCTTTTCGAAGTGATGTGCGTAATGCTGCTAAATTAAAACGGTGAAGGAAAACTTCGTGAGGAAACCGACATGTACCTAGAATCTTTCGGAGTCATGTGTCATCCACCAACCCGCACTGGGCCAGCGTAACTACGAGTCCCAGCAGTGGGAACATTTAGTGGGTTGTTTATGTATATGAGGCAAACTGAAAATTATCACAACACAAGTTTGTCCCAACAAGGAAAAACAGACCTGGCTTGTGAGTACAGCCCCTCTACTTACCGCCTAACGAAATCGGCTATGGCTTTGCATTGCTCTATCTATTCAAACGAAAAGAAAAGAGAGGGCGGAAAAGCTAAGCAAATCATATCTCATATCATATCAAAGCTAAGACAGTTTTATTTAGGCGGTAGACTCTCGGGGCGGTGATTGTACTCGTATTATACTTACTAACTACAGCGCCCCGCGGTTTCTCTTAGTTTCCGCAATTTTTCCGGCATAAAATGGCCATGATATTCCAGATTGACAGTGTTTGAAATTTTAACTTGATCTATGTATTTAGCCATTGCTACGGGATTGAGTAGGTGTAATCATCGCAAAACATATAGTCCGATCTGAAGTTGCACCATGGCGTCAGCCTAGACAGACAGACAGTATGTATAGCGTGAATACCGTCGCGGGCCGCCATGGTGCAACTTCAGATCGGACTAGATGTTTTGCGATGATTATAATAGATGTATACATTTTCACATTTATATTGTAAGGAAGTTATTTGTAGGAATTAGGATTCTAGAGTAACTAAGGTCCAGGCACCTACTATAAGACGTAGTAAAAGACGTGATTGAGCTACAAACATCAAAATTTTCACGTTTTGAACGTTAGTAAGATATTTCTCTACAAATCATAAAATAAGTTAGTCAATTATGTGTGACTTCATTTCATATGTAAATTAGAAGATGCCACTAGCTTCTGAAACAGTTCGAACTAGCTCAGGGCCGGAGAAGTCCCGTTTTTGTAAAGTCTCATTATCTAAGTATAATTTGTAGTGGTAGTACTCCTAGAAGAGTCCGCTTAGAAGTACCACACCTTTGCCAGTTATTCTACCGCCAAGCAGTAATGTGCAAACATTACTGTGTTCCGGTTTGAAGGGCAATGTTTCCAGAGAAATTACAAAGCTTAGAGATGTAACATTTTAGATCTCTGGGTGATGAACGCAGTACAGTGCTAGGTAATGATTTGGACTCTTCATGTTCCAATAGCTGCGTGTCACTGTGCTGTTATGTGGCAGACATGTTGCTTACCATCAGGCACATGTCATGTTCGTCTCGTCACTCTTTATGTATGAAACTAAAAATTGAATTGTTTTTGTTTATGTTATATCACACTGATAAGACGAGCAGCACATGTACCTGATGAACATTTCAACAGGAATTTATCACGATCAAAACTGTCATTTGATTCCCTCGACGTTTCGGCAGCGTTACAACCGCCGTGGTCACGAGAAGACTCGGTAATTAAATGACAGTCTTGATCGTAATTAAGTCCTGTAAAGCGATTTGTAAAGTGTGTTTAAATTGCGAAAGTTAAAAAACTTTTGTTAACAAGTAACTTAGCAACTCCCCCATAATAGCATACTATATAATAACAGCATAATTTAGTTATTTAAAAACTCTATTCTCACGCTCCACTTGTCTATTGAAAAATGCTTCCAGTAATTCATCCTTTGTTCATCTCGCTGCTTTTCGCCGTTCCCGCCTGATGGAAACTCTATGACGAAACGTCGTCTGGTCACGCAGTTTTAGAAATTTTTTCGCTGCATTTGTCTAAATTTAAATACTGTTGCAATCTGGGTCAAATGTTACAGCTTTGTTTTCTTGTCGATTCGCCTTGTAGCTATTTAAGATGCTTTCGTAAAGATACGTTTATTTAAGCTGTGTGAGAAATTGTTTTTCCTACACGAAATGTTTTTTTTTAGTTGTTGAATCCGTGGTGGCTATTACATGTGATTCGATATGAAACTACAGATTACAGTTCCGTCATTCCAATGAAAAACGCTGACGCATTTCTAGATGGCCATTGGAAAATTCAGACGCATTTCTAGATGGCCAATGGCCATCGCCATTAACACGAAGATTTCTTAGCATTCCCGAGCGTGACGCTAGAATTCAATTCACAGCCCACGAAAAATATGTCTGTGGCGCGCCAAAAGAAGTGACGCGAACTTGCCATTCACTCGTCCAAAAAGCGCCTAATGCGCAAGTCCTGCTCCGCTGTTATACCGCATCGATATAAATCAGTAGATGTGCCCTCCCAAACTTGAGGCGCACGGAATTATATCATCGTTGGGAAGAATGAGCTCACTCTTTCCGTCAGTTGCAGGAAGCGGTGAAGTTTTTACCTATCACTATTCGTTGTCAAAAACCAAAATAAATAGATCCACAGCATAGCTCGCCTCTAGCGATTCTAGGGGTCAAGTATACAGTGTGCATAGACGAAGTTTATTATCAATTTCAAGGTGCTCAGGGCGCATCCAATGGTTTATATCGATGTTCTGACGCTATATCGCAACGCCGCTGTCATTTCAGTGACGGGAGCCCTTTTGTTTTTATCCAACCAAAAGGAGCTTAAAGTGGCTTTTCACTTAAAGATTAATTAACGATTATTTCTTACTATTTCATAGCAATATGTGTGTAGGTATCATATAAGTAAGTTATAAGTATGATGGAACATATTTGCTGGGTTAGAAAGTGAGTTAATTTAGTTTTCCTTCCTCTAGTTGTCATTAGGGATGGACGTTGATTAAATTACACCGGATCTTCGAGATCAAGGTTTAGAATCTCCGGTATTGTCGATAATGTCGTCTTTTGTACCCAAAATGTTTAAATTTTTAAGTTTAATCACCGTTTTTCGTTATTGTTTTGTGGTGTAATATACGAGTAGTGTTTTGTATTGGATTGGATATCAGAGTCGGAATTTTATTTAAAGTAGATAGATACGGAATGACAACTCATGAGCTAGCTCAAACATTTATGCATCTATAAAAACGAATGTTTTTCTGTATTTCCGTTATACTCGTAGAATCGTAAACTATGCATTTGATCATATATGGTGAACGTGGTGGCGTTAGGTGACGTAGCTATAAAACAAAAAAGTATGTAACCCAAGCAGCTGTTGGAAACGTAAAGGATCGGGCTGAGTGTCGGGTTATTGTGTAGGCTTATGTCCAGCAGTGGACGACTGTGGGCTGATTATGGTGGTGATGGTGATGAACCTCCTCATTTTTCGAAGTTGGTTAAGGAGTTAAGGATTTTCTAGTACATAACGTCGCCTGTGTAGCTACAGATGTATTGGTATTACGAGTGTCAGTGATGCGAAATGACCGGATTTGATTTGGTTTTATGATTTGGCTTCTCATGTTCCAATAGCTGTGTGACACTGTGCTGTTATGGACAGACGTGTTGCTTACCATCAGGCACATGTCCTGCTCGTCTCGTCACTCTTTCCTATATTTATTTTTTATCCCCTATCAAAAATGTATTAACTCAGCAAAATAAATGTTCAGTACAAATAATTTGTCTGTCGATCTTCCGACCTTTCGGTATCCCTGTCGTATCACTGGCACATCTCTAGTCCTCATAATTACGTCAGATAGGTATTTGGTGCTACTATGTTGTGTTTTTCCCTATATTTTTTCCCCTTCCCGTGGTATTTTAAAGAATAACAGGAAATATGATAACAGAGTTCTTGGTATGTTTGCAGTAATGGTCTTAATGTTTGCAAGGCTTTGGTACGATTAGACATTTGGTGGCTAATTTTTGAGCCAAAATTTGGCTTAGGAACGTAATAATAGCACAGATCAGAAAATAGTTACTTCGTAAGTAATAGTGGGGGTTTATTCTGTATTGCAGAAGCAGCGCTAGCGGCCCACTAAATTACATTTTCTCAGTGCTGGGACTTCTCTCGCAAGGGGACAGTCAAAGTCATCCACTATGCGATGTTTTTCTTCGCCGTTTTTGAGTTAGCGAGTTAGAGTCAGAGGTTATCGAATAGATATTGGTGCGCGTGGGATTTGAACCGTCATCCGATTGGCTGGCCATCCACCATATGGCTTCGAATCTGCAGTCGCCGTTCTCCCGACTAGATCGACCGTAACTTATACATCCATATCTTAGTGGTTACAATCTTGGTGTCTTCAAATCGAGAGTGAAGCAATTGTTTCCATGCCCCATCGTAGACTGCTTTGTCTGTGTGTTTGTGATTTGCTAGATGGTGGTGAAGTGTAAATGTAAAGCTATAATAGTTTTAAACAAATGTGGTGGTATGGTACACCAGACAGGAACGAAGTTGCTTCAGAAAATATAGAATCAACACAATTTGCAAAACAAAAAGCTCAATTTTATTGTGATACGAATAACTGAAACATAAAGTTGGCAATATTGGTCGTGGGCAGTTTTTTAGGTGTCATTTCTGTTATACATTTTTGTACGCTTTTAGACTCAATTTTTTTCAATTTGGTCGCGCAGTATTATCCTTATTTCCACCAAAAATGCCGTAAGGAACTTTGTTCCTTAAAAAAAACTTTCGCATCTATAATATTGGTAAGATAAACAAGATATAAGTGAAATTGTTTCTGCTGTAGAATATTCAGTTATATTCTGATAGTTAAGATCTATGACACCGGACAGGTGTGAAGACACCCGTGGGAACCGTCCGAGCCTGAACCGAAGTGTAACGCCGGCGATGATTTAAGTCCGCCGACAGAGGTGTTCGGTTTCCGTGTCACTGCTCTGTTGTAGACTACAATAGACGCTGTCTACGCTTTGTTAGATGCTTTTTATCATATAACGTAACGGAAGAGTAATACATTCGCCTAAACAAGTGGTAAGTGACACTCCTGCATTTAATACACACAGTGCTACACAGATATTTAATAATATCTGAACCCTGCGCGCGTTGCTACGCCACCTATCGAAAATTGGTCGTACCAACTCAGATTTAGAACAAATTTAACTAGGTTATAATGACGCAATCTTAAAACATAGACACAGGCTGTCACGGACTACGGCGCACGACAGCACACGCAACGAAAGCTCTTAAAAAGAAATACTTTTTTTCCGTTTTTGTTACATTTTGCAATCATGCTCCGCTCCTATTGATAGCAGCAAAATGTTATGTACTCTATAAATAATAAGTCTTTATCGATAAATGGACTTTCCAACAGAAAAATAATCTTTAAATTCGGACCAGTAGTTCTCGAGATCTTAGCGTTCAAATAAACTCTTCAAAGCTAAATATTCCCACTAATGTATCTCGGGGTTTTCTTGCACAAGGAAACAGTAAATGCTATGATGTTCAATGCTGGCCCAATGCAGATTTGCGGATGAAAAATTGGGATTCTTGGATTCTTGGAACATGTCGAGTTCCTCACGATATTTTCCTTTACAGTTATTTAGTAAGCGGCATTACACACACATGACTTAATAAAGACAGCGGTGTGCGCGGAATTCGAACCAGGGGTTTCGGATAAGCAGTTGCAGTTCTCTTAACTAGACCAATACACGGGCAATAGTTTGAAAATACGGCGATAAGTTGCCATGCCAATAGTATTACCGCATTAAATCAGTCTAAGCGTAGAGTACTTAATTTACCACTAAGGATTATGAAGCCCCATCACTGTCCAGCATAAAAAATAATAAATAAGGATGGTGCACCACAAATAAACCTACGAAATTTAAATTTTCTTTAAAGACGTTGGTTTTGTAACAATAATAGTTACGTCACTTTTTTCCTCAAGCTATTCCACCGTATTACAAAACTCAATCGGGTCTCTTTCAGTTTGTAGGATCGTCCCAAATGAAAAAAATATCAACATACCGATTTAATTATTTTGTCAAAAAATTTAAGGTAATTCTGAACAGTTGCTCATGTTATATATACACAGATTTGCTCTTGTTTTGATAAAGTATTTACTCTTCATATCTTTGAGATGGGTAGGCTAAGTATTATACCAGCTGGTAAGACTCGATCGAGAGACGTGTCTAAAAGTTCGCGCCTGTTTTGTTTGAAAAAGTCTTCATAGTTTTAACATCGTGACAAATATACAGAATACATTTTGGAGAGTGCAACAGCTCAGTATAGTGTAACACCTTACCTCTTTTTCTATCCGTCTGTTCGTAGCTTGAAAAAGCGACAGAGATTCATGCTTGACATTCCAAAGAAGTAATAGAAATAAGAACGTGTAGGCTGTGAAATGCGTTATTTGAGTGAATTTTCCTCGATGGTTACATTTTTGGTGTATTCAAATCGAGCTTACTCAAAAACGGTGAAGGAAAACATCGTGAGGCAACCGACATGTACCTAGAATCTTTCGAGGTCGTGTGTCTTCTACCAACCCGCCTGATGCCTGATGATGAACCCCATTGGCCAGCCTGACGGACCTTGGCTCTCCCCTTGCGAGAGAAGGCCCCGAGTCCCAGCAGTGGGAACATTTGCTGGACTGCTTATGCAAACCAAGAGAAAGTGAACCTATTATCGGCAAAAGAGACTCGAAAATTTTAAAAAACCTCTATAAATTTCCCAAACATTTCGGAAATCAAGAATTTGAGTGTTACATTTGCAAATAAAGATGTTACCGGTAACATCAAATAGCATAATCATAGCTTGTGATGGTTGACCGTATTAACATACGGGCTCATTGGAATGGAATGCTAGAATTACTCAGCATACGACAGCGTCTGACGCGCGAAAAGTCTTTCACGGTTCGGTTCTCTTTCATATACCGTAACACCACTTCAATTATGTAACGCGATCCCAAATTATATTATTAAATCAAAGAGGTGTTATTTGTGTATTAAGGGATTTTATTATTATTTATTTCTAAAGAAACGGCAGGGTATTGTTTTTAAACTTTCGCGATTTGTACACATAATGTTTTTATAGTACCTACGAATTATTCGTGATTAAGCCCCGTAGGTACTGTATAAACGTTAAACGGCAGGGTGTTTTCCTTAGAACAAAATTAAATATTTTGAAATTAACCTACAAACAAAAAAAAAACGCATCGAAATTGAGCTCTACGGTGCAACAGATAGACACACACGCACACACACAGACAGACAGACAGACATCGACGTCAAACTTATAACACCCCTTTTTCGTCGGGGGTCATTTTTTTTTTAATTAAATGGTAGCGAGACGATCCGGACATGTGCCTGATGGTAAGCAACATGCCTGACACGTAACAGCACAGTGACACGCAGCTATTCGAACATGAAGAGTCCAAATCATTACCTAGCACTGTACTGCGCTCGTCACCCAGAGATCTTATATCTCTAAACCCTGTAATTTCTCTGAAAACATTGTCCTTCAAACCGGAACACAGTAATGTTTGCACATTACTGCTTGGCGGTAGAATAACTGGCAAAGGTGTGGTACTTCCCCAGGCGGACTCAGCCATAAATGAACTTAGTTACTTAGCTTTGATAAGAGTGTCTCTGCCAGGTGCTAGATTCTCCCCGTTAGGGCCGTAAAACACCCCCTTCTGGGATACCAGGTTGTTCCTTGATTTTCCTTATCGGCGACAAAACTAACACGACACCGAACTAAACTTGCACACACAGCCCAGAGAATTTTAGCAAGCTGAAGTGGCAATGGGCCGGCCATACTGCCAGAAGAACCTATAATCGTTGGGGTAGACGGGTTCTTGCGTGGAACCATGCTTAGGCAAGCGCAGTATGGCCCACCCCGAGCCAGGCGGAGCGATGATCTGAATAACATGGTGGGGACAGGGTGACAGGCAGTGGCAGACTAACTGGGGGTGGAAGGGGCGGCCTGCCTTTGACCTCCGGTCCTGGGAGGCCCCCAAATTATAAGGGTATTTTTTCAAACACACCAGTTTCTTCACCATGTTTTTTTTTCAGCTTAAAAGAATGCTTCTTTATTGACACAAAGAAAATGACACTTAGTGAAAAGTTAACAATACATTGTAAAGTAGTGCGGCCTTATCGGTGATATCGCTAATCGAAAATAATATTTTGAAGCTTTTTGGAATATTTTTTTATCTTCACTAGAACTCAAAAGTTCAAGTAAGATTCCAACCTACGACAATTTTCTATATCTTCTTTTTCTCTGAATCCCATCTTTCTCGCCACAGGCCACTAGCACTCATATTTAGGAAACCGGCTAATGGCGCGAAGTATTCAATATAAATACACGCGACCTTTCCTGCTCCGTACGGGCGCTCGCTATCGCGCCGCATCTATAGCGACAGACATAAACAACCTCTTTATCAGCGCATTACACGCCCAGGGCTGGCAAACGAGGAAGAGGAAACTAGACCGGCCCTACTACCGCCTCACTGAATCAGCTATGCCTATGGTATTGTTGACTCTATCCTTTCAAGCGAAATCAAAAGAGAGAGCAGTATCAAAGCTATGACTTATCAGTTATCAACACTTTTGGTAAGCGAATATGATTTGAGTTCGCATCATCATTAGGATTTAGTAGTGGTAGGACTCTTTGCTGACCCCGCCTAGGGAAGTACCACGCCTTTGCCATTTATTCTACCGCAATAACGTGCAAACATTACTGTGTTCCGGTTTGAAGGGTAATGTTTCCAGTGAAATTACAAGGCATATAGATAAAACATCTTATATCTCTGGGTGATGAGCGCAGTACAGTGCAAGGTTATGATTTGGATTCTTCATGTAACAATAGCTGCGTGTCACTGTGCTGTTATGGGTATGCATGTTGCTTACCATCAACCACATGAGCTGCTCGTTTTGTCTACCTACGCTATTTAAAAAAATTGGTTGTCTGTAAAGTAGGTTGGTTTACGGTCGATAGTTTAACGTGATAACGTCAAAACAAAGCATTGATAGATGCGGCCCAGGCGTATAATGAGCGTAACGGGACAATGACCGAAACGGGACATACCGAGACATGCAGCCGACGTTCATCGATTTATTAGACGTTGTCACGTCAAAAAACTTAACTACTCACACCAAACAAATCTGAATTATCCATAGACAAATGAAGTTCTAAAAATGGTAGCCCTACAGGTAAAGAATGAATAATGCAAAATGTAACGGTACACAAGTGAAAAGCATTATTTGCATGTATTCCATTTAATTACGTAGATGTTTATGTAAATGAAGCAGGCATGGGGGCTCCGGAAAGAAATCAGTTGATAATAGGGAAATATATAAGGAAAAATCTATCCAAAAAAGCGTGGGTGCGAAAGCTATGATCACAAGACAAATTCCAAAAAGGAAAAAATACAGCCCACCTATGGTTTATCTAATTTTCTTTGAACTTTTTTGGCTCGTTATGGAAAAATGACGGGAGTAAATTACGAGGCCCCCGAAAAACTGACTGAAGTTAGCTAAACATTTCGGTGAACTTTGTATCTAACTTCAGGTTCATAGCTCTAGTGAAGATTTTATCCACCTATTTGTATTCTATTAAGGTGCGTCCCCTAGCAAAACGAGATTTTGTCCAGTTTTCAGAGCTATCTACTCATTAGCCACAACAAATATCAACTGGTAAAAAATATATACATAAAATTTCTTCAATTTCTTGGCTTCAAAATGGTAGTTTCTTGTTTTGTTAATGAATTTATTGTTTTCGTCTTTCGTCACGTCTTTGCTCGGTCTTCGATATCGTCTTCGTTGGTTTCGAATTTTATTTTATTCTTTCTACATCAAAGTTAATTTAAGCAAACCGACCACCACAAAAACACTTCCGGAGTTTACGATACGAGTATTATATTAATATTAGTTTAGACATTCAACTTTACAATTAGACAAAAGTTTAGTCTAATTAGTGAGCCAAACTTGTTTTTGAACCAATAAATATTGGGGTTTATATTGATTTATTGCTTTTTATTACAAGTGGGGGAATTGATAATAATTATACTTCTAAATAAACACTGATGATTATCTGACGGCGGCATTTACACATAATAATTTAATTGTTTTATTAATTTGACGTTGGTACAGTCGGGTGCAAAATTAACCGCTGCATGTGAACCTGTCAAATTTGGGCGTTATGAGAACACAGGGTAACAGATTTTCGATGTTTTTGACGTCTAACTCAAAGAGATAAAGTTAAACTTGTAATTTGTTGCTTTATAATTTGAAAGCTAAATCTTTAAAGTAGATCGTGTCTGGCGTTATTCGAATATGTGTGATAATTGACGATACCACGGCAAGGCCTATGACTGCTACCGCTGAATGTTTTATGAACCGTATGCTTATTGCTATTCATTCTTTAAAAAAAAAACATTTACATTTTTACTTTCACTCTACATATTCTATTCACGGTAAAATTGAGTGAATTTGTCAGGAAAATACAGTCATCATCTAAACCTGATGTAAAAGCTACGTCACTTTAATTAAATGCGTTGTATATATTTTGCGTCCAAGTCGGTTCTTGTTTGGTTTCTCCGTTTATTTATTTTTGTGCCTGACTGTACAGTTCACAAGTTCACTAACCTAAACAGAAAAAGCATTTTTAAAATATTAATTAGAGTAACTCGTTCAGTGGTTCTGACACAGTAAAGATCGTTATCGGAATTCTAGTTTCACACTTACTATAGTTAAGTTTATAATAGTTCTACCACTGTCATGACGCCCGCTCATTATTCTGTTATAAAATATACGAACGTCTGAGTTTATTTCTTTTGTTGACGTAATTTTATTTACTTAAACTTAAGTGCTCGTGCGATAACATCTTGGTGGGGCGGAACGAAGTTTTGTACTTGAATGTACTTAATAGACGTAGTACTTAATAGTTAAGTTGTATCTTGAAACATTGGCAATGGCAATATCACTGTATTTTTGTGTTAATTTAAGCAACCCAGACGCCATATTGCAAAATCTTACTTAAGCAAAATTTTGTCTATTTTGGCTTTTTAATAGACAGTTATTGTATTGTACATAAATACAGGCCTCCTCTTTTCTTTTAATAAGATAGAATGACGGGATGAGCACGGCGTGCGTCTAATAGTAAGAAACATGCTTGCTCACTTAGAATCCCACTTAATGTTTAATGCTAAAACCCGGTGCCTTTTCTCATGAAATCGACGCCATAATTCGAGAGTAAATCAGTTTCTTCTAGATAACGTTACGTCGTCGACCACCACATCGTCGCTTAACATCAAGCGAGGTGGCAGTGAAGTGTAAAGCTTATAATAGCTAAAAAAACACCATGCTGGCCCGTCATGGAAGCATTACCTACTTCAAAAGAGGACAGGAGAAAAGAGGAACATGCCGTTTTCTAATGATGGTTTCCTTTACCGGAAAAGCCGGACGACAACGTTGGAAAAATACGCAAGAGGCTGGTTTCGAAACTAAGCAATTTGCCACCATGGCTCATAAATAACAGTATACCACGAAGAGCTCAGTGCCGCACTGCGCTCGTTCCCCACACAATTTAAAACTACCCTCTTTTGCGTTGCGGTAAGAGATAAACTTCTAGGTAATTTCAGTTTTTCTCACCAAACTCTGATCTTCAACGACCAAATCAGTATTTACTACGCATCTATAAGCATTCGATACCTATCCAATTTCTGTGGAGCATTATCTCTGTGAATTATGGACGTAAAAATATTTTCTCTTGGTATTACTACAAATGGCGGCCATAAACCTCGCTAAGTGTAATGAGATAGCCATATTTATATTTATTTTACGACATCAATGTCTTGAATAACGCCGCAAGTTGCAAGTTTATCGGGGTTTTTTTATCGGATACTTTTCGGGGAGTGTGCAGCAGATTTGCATGATTAGATTCCACCTTGCCCGTGTTTCTATCGCACTGTTTGTAAGTCCAGAAGGCGATGTCGGTTAATATTTGGTGTTTAACTTACGTTACACTTACAGCCAAGCAATGGAATATGCTACGTTAGTTTTTTGTTAACATTTATAGGTTTACACTTGACCGCCAATTGGCCTGATGCTAAGCGATGATGCGGTCCACAAAGGAGCGTCCTTACCTAGAATAAACCGATTCACTCACGATTTGATAACACTAAAATTGCAACCATCGGGAAAAACTCACTCAGGCAACGCATTCCAAAGCCTAGCCGTTCTTATCACAAAAGTAGAGTCAAACCACATCGTTCGAGTCTTTTGAATGTCAACGATGAAACGGTGTCGCTTTTTTGAGCTACGTATTTAATTGTATTTCACAATGGATACAATCTAGGTGTATTTGCATCTAGAGGGAATCGATTTCTTATAGGTAAGAGTGCTCCACAAAGAGTTTACATAAACAACGTATAGAGTTGGCACTAACGCTTTACACCGAAAGCAAGGGTAGCATCTTTCTTGCCTTGTTGCTCTTATGGAAGTGTCATGCTTTTGTCGCGACACGTCATAGAAAGTATGCACGTCATCTGCTTACGATTGACACAAAGAAACCGTGGGGAAAGTCTAACTTTATACGTAGTATATATTAACTCTTTGGTGCTCCATCATATACCGCATCATCGCTTTGCATCAGGCGAAATGGCGACTAAGTACAAAAATAAAAATGTAACGTTTTTAATTTTGCTCAAATTCATGCTAAAATGAACCGTATTCTACTAATACTATATCCGAAAGTTTATGACGATGGATAAATGGATGTTTAATCATAGAATAGGTTTAATGCTCTGTCACGCAAAAACTACTCAAGGGATCTCGATGAAATTTGGTACAAACATACTTAATAGTCTGGAATAACACATTCTTTATAATTTAGCGGGATAATAACAAAATTAGGAAATATTTACTATTTGTTTAAATATTCTGGTGTTAAATTGCTTTTGGAGACACTATTTTCCGTACTTCACCTAAAACTACGTATTTATTATTATTGAGACAACAAAAGAGTAATTTTAAATATGCCTCTAAAGGTTATCATTATAAATTACAACAAAAAGAACCTATTCCTCTTCCGCTGCATAACGCAGTAAAAACTCTTTGTCCGAATAGGAGCTGGCAACACAAAAAAAAGATGAAAAAAACCTCGAGTTTTAAGTAAATCAACCTGCCTTCGCGGTTGACCATCTGTCATACCAAGACATATGGCAACTTTACGGCCCTACGATTTGTTTATATCGCGTACTCTTTCTCTCTTGTTGTGATTTGACATTGTTGTCTCTTTCTTCCGCAGTAGTACTCAAGGTGCGGGGGGTAATTGAAATTGAACACTGCATACGGGTTAAAGTGAAAGGACCTTTTGGCAAAGAATATGTTAATCAGAGATGTTTTATATGATTTATATATGTAGGTAAGTATTTAGCTAAAAATATTTCATCGGGACAAAACTATCTGTTATATGGGATAGCTTAAAATAATGTTAAAATGTAAATAAAACAATTTTATGAACAAGATTTGCGATGACTGTGCAGTTTATGCAGATGTCCACTTTAGCCAATCCACTTGCCATCACCTGGACCGTCTCCTTGTTAGTTTTTGCTTCTGTAAAAAAATAGTAAAGAGATGAGCAAATCGGGTGCATCATTTTAAGCAAATTGTCTGCTTTTTACAGCATAATGACACGATTTTTAACAACGATCTCAATTCACTACCTGTCAGTATACTGCTCGTAACTTCATGCCATAAGATTTAACTGAATTGTTGTGGTTAAAAATGCAAGGCTTTCTTAAAATGCATAAATTTGCTACGGGACACGCAGCTGTTGGACCAGGAAGGGTCCAAATCATTACCTGGCACTTCACTGCGCTCGTCACCCAGAGATATAAGATGTATTATCTCTGTTCTTGTAAATTCACTGAAAACTTTAATTGAAAAGCACAGCATTGAAAATCTCTTAGACGGTATATATATAATCTGTACTATGAGTACTCTAGGTACTTTCATCTACATTCAAATATTTGTAGATGTAGTAAGTACCGAAAATCCAGTGAATTAAAATCTATTACAATTTTGAAACACATCTCTTTATTAAAGTTAACACATCTCTATACTAAAGTTACTAATTATCAAAAAACATTCATCTAAACGACATACATATGATTGTTTTGATCATACAATGCTTAAAAACGTATTTAATTGCGGAACACGACACATGTTCTTATCGAGTCAAAAACACATAATTACCGTGTACAGAAATAAACATCGTTAGGTAACAGTTTAGTCACCTATTCTTCTGTGAAGGCGCACATTTATAGGCAACGCGTGTGATCGTTCTGTCACCTCCGCGTCTAATTAATCATTGTCATTTTTTTCTGCGAGTGCACTGAACAACAACCTGTGGACACTGGTGTTGTTTTTTTTTCTTTTTTCTTTTTTTGCTAGACGTGACCACTGGCTCTTCACAACCGCCGCATTTGCCCGGGAACTAGAATGTTTGCTCCTCTCGCCAATGTTTGCGGTTTCGACTTGACTGTGCTTAGGGTCGAATGACGGTTATCAGTAGCCGGTAGATTGATTAAATGTACATATTCTGACGTACATATAGACTCCACTTTTGTGAGAACGTCTGGGATGTGGAGCCGATTGAGTGGGTTTCCATGTTAGTTAAAATATTGGTGTCTAGTCGACAGTGGATGGGTTTCTTCTGGGTAAGCACGTTTCGTTAGGCGAGAGGGCAAGAAAAATACGTACATTTTGTCCATAACAAGCTATATTAATCAACAACATGGCTGCCTCTAACAGTATAATTCAGTATTTTTATTATGACCAATTATTGTATAGTCCAGGGTTCTCCAACACAATTTTGTAGAGGGCCAGGTTTTATATTTTTGCAACAGTAGCGGGCCAGAACAAATGCCAGATTCCTTTAAATGTGAATTTTCATGCGTTTTTATTTATTTATTATTTTATTATTCATATGTTTTTTAAAGTTTTAACTATTTCGCGGGCCGGATGAAGGGCTACCACGCGGGCCGCGTGGTAGCCGGGGGCCGTATGTTGGACGGGCCTGGTCTAGTCTGTAACTAAAAAGTTTTGTTTTTGGAACAAAGTCCTTTACGGCACGCTTGGTTTACGACTGAACTGAAATAAATGTACAATTTATTTATTTATTTATTGAAAAATAGGCGAGCAGCTTTAGCTGATATGCCTATATCTCAGTGTTGAAATAACAAATTATAGGTAATTGTCTGTTAAAATGATTTTGTCTTTTACTATCCATTTGTCAAGTTTGTTCTTAAAAGAGTTTAACGACTTTGTCGAAATAACATCCTGAGGCAACCTGTTCCAGTTGTAAACCACTCTGTTGCTGAGGATGTGATGTGCAGTGTTCGTCAGTGATGGCGCGTGAGTTAACTGGGACTTATGACGCCGCCTGTCTCTCTTATGCTCCTTTAATCTGTACAGGCTCCTAATGTGAGGGAATTATTGAGTAATTTACAGAACAATTAATAATAAAAAAATAAAGAGCATACAAATAGTATACATTTTCAAAGTTTAAAATGAACATTTTACTGTACTGTAATAATGGTCGTACAGAAAACTGTCGAGCATTTATGATGTGTTTTTATTACAATTGTATTAAACAATATTATCCGAAGGATCTTCGTCGCTTACCTGGTGTCCCACACACGACATCTTTTATTACTAGCTGACCTCGCAAACGTTATTCTGCCAAAAAATTAACAACAAAATAAATGTCAAAGTGAGACTCATTGTAAATGACATCACGTCAATAAACGACAATAACATTATTTGAATAATCCTGTAACAAAATTAATAAAATAGCGATTAAAAAATTAATAGTGGGTGAAAGATACTTCAAGACCTACTATCAAACCTACCAAACACACAGAAAAATCCGTTAAAATTGGTCGAACCTTATCTAAGAAAAAATTACGACCAAAACTAGCTACCTCTAACAGTATAATTCAGTATTTTTACTATGACCTCAAATTATTGTATAGTCCAGGGTTCTCCAACACAATTTTTTTTTTACAAACACTGTCAAATCAGGTATAAATAGACTGCCTTTTTTATAATATGTAGTTTTACAGTGTACCGCCATTTTGGCAGCTGTTAAGCGATTTAAACCTATTCGACAAAACCTTTTAAAGAAATAAAAAAACTGTCTATTAGAAACTGATTCACTCTTGACTTGAAGACACCAAGATTGTATTTAACGTGAAAAACTAACTCAGGCAACACATTCCACAGCCTAGACGTTCTATAAAGGGGATATCAAGATAACTCAAAACAACCAGGTTGAGCTCAAGTCTATTATCGTAACACGGCGGTTAGAAATAAGACGTTGGTATAAAAAAAACTCGGAGCCTGTTGCCATGATACGGTGTAAAGTTTATGAAATAAACGCCAGTACAATTTGTTCCGGGTTTCACGGCTCGCGCCCTCATCGGTAAACGCCGTGAATAACGAACCACCACTATAGTTCGGGAGCCTGGGATAAAAAATATTACTCGGAGAATTACAAAACAGTATAATATCGTAACCCTTATTAACTCTTCTACTGTGATACGCGAACTCGCGGAATGTTGCTTACGTGTTGGCTAGATTGTTTACGGAAAATGAAATGCGCAGCAGCTGTGGAAAAATGACCATATTTTTCACAATAATAAGCCTAAATTTGCATATCACAAGAAAGCCCTTGAAATGTAGTTTACTTTTATGTATTGACTTCTAGGTATTTGCCACATTAATGAATCCTGTCATGAAATGCAAAGTTTGCATTTCACGCCCGTTGTCAGAAGCTATTGGATTTCACGGTACTTCAAAGTTATTACGTTTTTCCACTAATAAAAGAACACAACACACCCAACTTTAGCACATTCACGTTTTTTTTTGTAGATTACAATAAAATACACACCGATTTTTTACATTTTTTAGTTTAAAAAAAAACTAGTAGACTACTAGACTAGTTTTAGAAAAAAAACAAATTTTTCCATAATTTTTTTAGTGGTGGTGTAGTGGTGGACTTTTAAGGGTCCTCCTGGAGAAGTACCACCTTAGAAGTACCTTTGCCAGTTATTCTACCGCTATGCAGTAAATTGAAAACATCAATGTGTTCCGAATTGAAGTGCAATGTTTCCGGTGAAATTACAGGACTCTGCCCTGTCATTTCACTAAAACATCTTATATCTCAGGTCAATGACGCAGTATACTGCTAAGTACCTAATGATTTTCACTCTTCATGTTCCAATAGCTGCGTGTCATTGTGTTGTTATGCGCAGGCGTGTTGTTTACCATCAGATACATGTTCTGCTGGTCTCGTTACTCTATGCCGTAAAAGAAACTTCCACTAGCTCGCAGACTATTCTCCTCATATAGATTCATAGTTTATAGGGAAACAATTAACGTTACCATGTCGTATCGGTCTCGAGTCGCGGCGTGACCTCAGGGCGTCGGCGGAACCGATCGGCTCGCTCGTCTAATGGTGATATATCTCAATTACTCACAAATTGGGCTTGTCAAGGTGTGATGCGGGGGGCTTTAACACGTGTTTGGATGTCAAGTTGCTTATTAGATCGACAGGTTTCGCGAACAGCGATTTATATGTAGCCACCGTAATCATAATTGTTGTTCAAGGAATACGCGAGCTAAAAACCTATTAAAAAAATGCGGTGTAATGGGATACCTGGTAGGAACGAAGTTCTTTTTATACAACAGAAGCAATTACTATATGCAAAAAAATACTGATTTTATTATTTATGGTACGATCATTTGAAAAATAAAATTGGCGACACTGGTCATGGGCGACCCAGCCTACCCTACCTCATACTTTCTAAAATGTATCCGACAATTAAAAAAAAACTTTTCTCCGAAAAAACAAAAATCGGCGACAACTTAACTTAAATTCAGACATTCGACTACATTTTATAAGAAACTATGACTACGCCGCGCCGTCCAGATAAATGTAAACAAATTTAATTTTTTTGTTGATATTTCAGAAACCGCTCCAACGATTTTGATAAAATTTGTATGGGACCATGTCTGAAGTATTTTCTACCAAACGAAAAAACGCAATTACCGTTCTATACATACAAATAACGTTACAACCGAATTGAGAACCCTCTCCTTTTCAGAAGTCGGTTAAAAACCTTATTCTCATATTATATCTGACACTAGGCTATATCAAACCAATATATCAATATCTAAAACGGTTCTATGTCTGTCAATCGCCCTCGTCTTTACCAAAAATAAAACTGTATCCAACTCCCGAAACGGTCTCAAATTGTCTATGAATGGGCTGCAACTCTCCCGCCGAATCTTCAAATAAATCGCATGAATTTTATTGAGCAAAATCTCAATGAAGCTTGACCAGAAGTGGGTTATCCTATTCTGTAGACCCACTGGTCGGTGGTAGGTTATTGTGGAGTAGACGTGTGGCAGCCACCTGCGCGCCTGTCACATGCTGCGCGGCACATGGGGACGCTTCCGCTGGCAGTTTGCGTCCATTGTCAAACACGACACGACTTTCATATTCATCTATATATAGATAAAAATGTATGTTCGTTTGTATGTCCTTTACAGAATCTGTAGCAAAGTTGTTGTGCATGAACCAAAGAAGGTTTTTTGTGCGACCAATTTTCGATAGGACATATCAAAATCGGTTCAGTCGTTTCAAAGTTACCAGCTCTTTTGGTACCTGCGATAGGGTTCTTTAGTAGAAATGTATGGTATTAGAACCTGTGGCATTCTTCCATTACCCCGTCTTTTTCTGTTTAATGGTAAACAAGAACAAAATTAAATATGATTAACCCGACACGACGTCGCATTCACACACACCCTTACAGACAGACAGACAGACAGACCTGTGACAGATTCTGTTTAACAGACATCGACGTCAAACTTATGTTTTTCCATGTTAAAAAAGAGATAGCTTTTAACGTTATTTGGTTTGAAAACGTATGTTTTCGTTTTTTTTATTTCTGTTCTGTTGACGATATAGAGTGTTTTAACCCCCGACCAAAAAAAAAGGTGTTATAAGTTTGACGTCGATGTCTGTCTGTCTGTCTGTGGCACCGTAGAGCTCAAACGGATGGGCCGATTTCGATGCGGTTTTTTTATTTGAAAGTTAATTACCGTGCTCTTAGTGTTCTTAGCTATGTTTAAATAATTTAAATAATAAAGAATTTAAATAATTGTTGTTTCTAGGCCCACATAGTTTGGAATGTAATACAGTTCTGTACAGTACTATACTTATAACATATTTTATATTTATTACATTCTGTTTTGTGTGCTCATTGAATTAATAAATAAATAAATAAATAAATATGGGTATCAAACGAAAGGGCTTGATTAGTAGAATACTTTGCACTGTGACAAATTTCAAATCTGGCCGATACCGCAAATTGGCGAATTACATTTCTTTTTTCACAACTCCTTTAATATGGGTATCAAATGAAAGGGCTTGACTAGTAGAATGTTGTACAGATAACAAATTATAGGTAGTCGGGGGTTAGTCAAAATTTTTAATTTTGTTCTTGTTGTCTATATGTCTATTTATCGTTGCAACATCAATGGAAACGCGCCCATATTTCGTTGACAAATCTCTTATTAGAATCTACTTGGCCACACGGACGGTGCTAATGCATAATTAATTATCATTATTAATGTTATACTTTGAATTGGTCGCTTAACATAATCATTAATAGCGCCAAAATAGTGAAAACACTCGCGATATAATTACGCGTTAATCTTAACCCTTACGTCTTTGTGATTAGCGATGATTTGCAATGTGTTTAATGCAGGCTTTGGAGTTTTATATGATATTGTAAGTTTGTTTTGGACAGGAGCGGCTGTTGCTGTGTGTTTTTCAACAGTATCAATCATTGATGAGTTGATATTAGTGCGACGAAACGGGTTCGATTAGTTTGCCGAGTTGTTTATTGTTATGACCGTGTCTTATTGATTATGCGAATGGTTTATAAGTTATTTGAAGTGGAAACTTTTAGCCGCGTTGAACTCCTTTTGGTAAAAAAAGGTTCTCGGATCGCGTCACCGATGCATCGATGTAATCATTATTAATGTAAATAAAAATAAACATAAACAAATTAGATGTCCAGTCTCAAACTTCAGGCGCACGGAATTATGTCATATTCGGGAAGAGTGAGCTGAGCTCACTCTTTCCATTCTAGTCGGTCGGTTAAGATTGTAACTGTCGGAAAAAAACAACTCAGGCAACCCATTTCATAGCCTAGACATTCTTATTACGAATGTTCATTATTATTAGTGCGTAAAACGAATTACTCTGTCATCAATCATCATCAACAGCCCACTAAATGTTCCCACTGCTGGGACCCGGGGCCTTCTCTAGCATGGAGAGAGTTAAGGCCATAATCTACCACGTTGGCCCAGTGCGGGATGGGGGATAATTACTCTGTCTAATATTATAAATATTTGTTCGCTTGACCGCTATCTCACCTGGTGTTAAATGGCCCTTAAGAAGCCCTTGTACCGTCTAACTAAATCGGCTTTCGCTTTGCTATTGCGGTCTCTATAATTTCAAGCGGAAAAAAAAGACAGAGCAATATCAAAGGTAAGACAGTTTTTGTTAATCGGTAGACCCTCCGGTCTACAATCGAGTACGTTTGCTGTTGTCACCACACAAGTTGCCAACTAGAGAGATTTTAATTCCCGAGTTTTTTATTAATTTACTCCCTTAACGCACCGTAACGTTTCAGAAACACCTCTTCCCTGAATTGCGTTGTAGCACTTGACCAGTGACCACCCAGCTTCCTCACGATGTTTCTCTTCACAATTAAAGCCAGTGGTGATGATAGATTACTTCTACATACGTACATGAGCATTCACCCGCATCAGATTTAGTAAGCGATTTCGAAAATGAGGCCCCAGATCATAAAACATGGCCGCTTTTTATCAGGTCACCGGGCAGTAAGTGATATCATCTGTTAAAAAAAATTGGGGAAAAACTGACCACATGTTAAGGTATGTCGTTGAAAAAAGTTACCTCTCGACATTCCGGCACACTCCACAACCGTCTGCAGACTACGCTACGTGATGCTAAACCGAAAAGAAACGACCATCTTGAGTCTAGCGAGTAGATGGAACAGTTAGTAAGTTTGGTAAGCTGGTAAACATTAGTGTGTTCTGGTTTGAAGGATAATATTTCCAGTGAAATTACAGGGCATAGAGATAAAACACTCGTCTCGTCACTATAAAAATATGGTTCATGTATGCTTTTAGGTATCCTCGGCATATTCCAACCATATCCATTTACACCTTGCCTACTTTGGTTGCCTGGAAGAAATCTTTCTCAGCGATAAGATGGTCAATTACTACTTTATTTTATTATTTTTCTATGTATGTGTTATTTTCCGGATGATTTATGTATAGTAAGAATAATAATAGGACAAAAAAGCGCTAACTTAAAAATGGGGGAAAGTAAACACCGTGAGGAAAACCGACGTGGTTCTAGAATCTTTCGAGCTCATGTGTCACATCCATCCACCGAACCGCATAGGGACAGCGTGGTGGATTATGGCCTAGACTCTTTCCTTGCAAGAGAAGATCCCAGCAGTGGGAACAGTTAGTGGGCTGCTTATACTTATGCTAGTGGAATGTCAGGAACATAAATACAAAAAATACAAAATACTTTATTTGCCAAGTTACGCGTCGGTACAAAATATCTGTCAATTTACAGTATTAACGATAAAAGAACCTCACGAAGTTCAATGGTGTTGATGCAAGTTTGAAATGGACTTGAAATTTCATTTAATGAAAAAAAAAAAATTTCATTTAAAAAAAGGCATGGACAGGTTTCCGGAGAGATAAATTAAATGATAAAAAAATTGTGTTGATGAAATAAATATTATACTAGCTGTACTCTGCCTCGCTTCGCTGTGGCACATTGTGATGCACAAATTAGATAAAAACAATCCTTGATGCGGATTATATGTCATTGAAAAATTTCAGCTCAATCGGTGCAGAACTTTTTGAGTTTTTGAAGCGTACACAAACCAACAAAACATTTTTATATATAGAGATTGTAAACCTCCTGTTCAATGAATATGTAAACGTTTCTCCGGTTTCTTTGTTGTAAACTGATATATAGAATACTCTAGTCTGAATACAATTTGAAGTACATTTCTTTTTTTATACGCAAAATAAACTGTCATAACGTATTAGCAGAGCAGTCAACGAGGAGCGTAAAGAGATTGATCAATTGGTTACTGAACTTCGTTCTGACTCCGCTCCGTTAAATGCTCACAAAAAATAGGTACATGGCCGGAATGTAGCGAGCTAATTACTGTGTCTGGTTTGAATGTAAATGCTTGAATTAATTACTCATTTCGTGTGTAAAATAGTGATGTGGGCTTCGTGTAAGCATAAATTAGGAATTAAACTGATTAAGTTATCAAAAAACCGGCTGCGCCCAGAGATGTTACTCTATGTAACTAGGTATCACTGAGACGATCTTCTTAGCATGGATTCAGCGTGCGGGTGCAGGGTCCATCGTGTGGCAGAGAGAGAAAACCCGAGTAGATCCCGAGACTTGTGACTCGGGCGTAGGTTTAAGGGGCTCACCTCCACTACTCGTTTTTCTCTCCCTGCCCAGCCAAATCTGATATGAGCCTACTAGTGCAACATTATCAATATGAAAATTACGTACCCTTTGTAACAGATAGTTAGAAAAACGATTTATTGCCCCAAATTAAGAAGAACTCTCTTACCCTTTAGGCCTGCAGCGCCCACAAAGGGGCGTTATCGGAACTTTGGGAAAGACTAGTCTAAATTAAAAAGTAATGCGTCGGGAAATACCGCCCGGGTATCTCACTTCCACTGTCTAGCTACGCCATAATAGTTATCTGTCGCTGCATGATTGAAAATTGGATTGGATGGAATTTCGACCGCTTCATCCATACTAATATTATAACGCTGAAGAGCTAATTTGTTTGAACGCGTTAATCTCAAAATCCACTGGAGCAGTTTCAAAAAATAATTTACTGTCGGATGTGTTCGTAAAGCCTGAGTGTTAAATAGTCTATATTTTATATGTGTCATGGGTGAAGCCAGGGCGGGTGGCTAGTAACTTTATAAAGTTCTAACCCCTAGCAACCCTAGTTTCCAATTAAAATCGTTAATTTCTAGTTTAGTCTGACCTTTAGCTGTGTGGCATTCGCGGAATGCAGCGGCGGAAAGGCATTCCATTACGAATTGTGCGAGCGCGGTACGCATTCGAATTACTCTCGTGCCCAATACGGTCGATGGTGTTTTTACTAGTGGCCGCTGAGGAGACGACAGAGATACAACTCTTTTTTTTTTAACTGTAATAGGTTCGCACTTGACCGCCAACTCGCCTGATGTTAAGCGATGATGCGATCCACGATGGAGCGTGCTTACCTCGAAGAAACCGAATCACTCTCGATTTGAAGACACCAAGATTGTAACTAACGGTAAAACCCACTCAGGCAACGTATTCACATTTCATTAGACTTTCTTGTCACAAACGTGGAGTCAAATCTCTTCGTTCGTGGTTTTGGAACATCAACCATGAAACGATGTCGCTTTTTTTTGAGATACGAGAAGTCCGATAAAAGAAAGGGCAAGGTGCATCATGCAGATCAGTTGCACACTCTCCGAAGTGTATCCGATAAAAACGTTACTACTCGACACTACGCAAAACATTTGACGACTATTTATTACGTTTATTTATTAGTTTTAGTACTCGTTACACCGCCAAAAAATACATTTTTTTATAGTACAGAGTGATAAGACGAGCAGGACATGAGCCTGATGGTAAGCAACATGTCTGCCGCATAACATGTGACACGCAACTATTTGAACATTATAAGAGTCCAAATCATTACCTAGTACTGCACTGCGCTCGTCACCCAGAGATATAAGATGTTTCTTTCTTATTAATATCTCTATTCCCTGTAATTTCACTGGAAACATTGGCTTTCAAACCGGACCACAGTAATCTTTGCACGTTACTGCTTGGCGTAGAATAACTAGCAAAGGTGTGGTACGGACGGACTTTGCAAAGAGTCCTACCACTACAAAACGTGTACGTAATCTCCGAGTTCTGTAGGCTATATATTACGTACCACGAGCGAAGCCAGTACGGACGGGTTAATTGTAAGCAAATAGGTACTTTGAAACTGTATTTCTGACGATTCATCGCTCTGTACTATGGAGTGACCTTAGGAGGACGTTGAACGCGGGCCTCTGTTGATTTCCCAGTTTCTTTTAGTTTATTAAGTTCTTATATGTAAACAGACTTATAAGTAGTCGAAGCTTTTGTTGTGTTCTTCAGCAAAAAAGTCCGCTGTCACGGCCGTGTTTCGCTGTAGCGTCCCATTTCGTAAACCTTCTCTATAATGTTGCTGTCGTCTTTTGATCAAACCGATTCATGTACGACGCTGATTTATAGACAGGCGAATATGATATAGGATTTAAACTTGCGCAATTTGCACTCATATTAACATAACTCAATAAAACTTAGGTATAACTCAAAGGCAGTAGACCAGCCTTTCGCAAAGTGGACGATAACCCTTGTTAGCGCTACAGACCTAAAGGGGGGCGGTGAGAGACCCAGAAAAAAATTGGGGCTTTGTGTAGAGGCTTGGAGAATGATTTGTAATTTCATCGAGCTCTCGAATCTCGACTACAACTTCTGAACAGGAGCTAAAATAAGGGGGCGCTAAAAAAAATATTTATTCTCAAAGTGGGCAGTAGACAAAATAAGTTTGGGAACCTCTGCAGTAGACGATGAGTCTTCTCGTAACGTCCACGGTTGTAAAGCTTCCGAAGGGCTATTATCGATTCGCCACAAAGTAAATTCGTCACAATTTGTATACTCCATACATTCAAAGTAAGAAAACATCGAGATAATTTTACTTAATATTACAAATGTCAACATTTGGTTTGTTTCTCAATCAGATCATAACGTATGAACGGATCTGGTTGAAATTTGGCACACAATTAAATTATAGCTTGGAATAATACACATTCATAGGCTATTTTTTATCCCAAATATGTGGTTAAACCCGCTGGGTACTGCTAGCTAACTAATGATTCGGATCGCGGCTAAGTACCTACTGCTAATAATAATATTTGTCTATGGTAGATAATAATTATTATTATTAATTAAGCCTTCCTTCCTCTTAAAAGGATCTTTCCTGGTAGCTGTATGGATTAATACCTAATAATCGTTAACTATTTATTAAATTGACGATTCTGTATCAAAACTTTCAAAGTGTTTTAATTGTAATCAAATGTAAACCAAATCGTAACCGCGGCTATCCCTAGCCGCGGTGGTGATGGTGGACCTCTCGCTGCCGACCATCTTCACCGCGATGCTTGACAGTGAGAGGTCGTGTGAGTTAGATCAGCGAGAGTTAGTAGCCTCTCGCCTCTCGAACGTTTTGTTCGTTGCCTTTCAGCGTGGTATCGCTTGTAGCGAGCAATAAGGCCGCAAATTGTTAGTACTTAATATGTTTTTGTTTTACTTAGTACAATAAAAAGTTTGTCTAAACTAAACAAAACCTTTATAATAGACACTTTATTATGATTAGTATAGCTGACAATATCACTGTACTACCTAGTACCTACAGCTGTTTCATTTAATCCAAAGTTTCCAAAATAGGAGTTCTCTTGACGACAATAAAACGAATGTATAGCTATCATCGCACGGCTACCATCAGGTGGTTGACAGACTGACAGATCATCTATTATCCCCTGCCTCGAGTTTGACACGCCACGTGTGACAAGTTGACAGAAATTATTTCAGCCATTCACAACCTTACTACTTCGTAATAAGAGACTTTAAAACTTAGTTCCTGTATTAGAGCTGTAAAGATGCGTTTATACTGGAGTTAATTTTTGTTGAGCTAGAAGTTACCAGTTTTTTTACAAATGGCACCTTGGATTTTATAGCCGCCTGGCTATAAAATCCAGGGTTACTATACTTCGGCACATAATTAGAATATTAATTAATTAATGTAATTGAAATTTCTTTAAAAAAATAAACGTTAACGATCCAAGCTAGCTGTTTGATCAAAAGACTGAATATCACACAGGTTAACTAGAGTTAAACGACGCTGTTTAGTGAACAGGCCAGGTTATTAACTGAACGGTTGATTAAGC
Source organism: Ectropis grisescens (assembly GCA_017562165.1). Lineage (NCBI taxonomy): Eukaryota > Metazoa > Arthropoda > Insecta > Lepidoptera > Geometridae > Ectropis > Ectropis grisescens. Next base: position 23,923,594 of record CM029777.1, on the reverse strand, counting down.
TGCGACATACGTACCACACTCACCACTTTTTTATAAAGGGATCTTTGGCTGTAGAGAACGCCAGCGCGACGTCATACCGAAAATATCTGTTTAGCGAATGTAATGTGTCAAAATTTGCGTAAGTTGGTTCAAATTGGTCAAACCATAATTTTGGACTTAATATTTTCAAACCATGGTCAAGTCAAGTTGAGATCAAGTTTAGATAGGTGCTATGGAAGAATGCAAGGGCGTCCCCTCGGTTCCATTGGCACTCGGTGATCGGAGGATTACCCCAGGATCGACACATAATCACTGGCTTCCCCCAGGGTCTGGTGATATACATACGTAAAGTATTTTCCCTGGGCCAAAGAAATTGGCAGCATGGCAGCCATCGAACTGCAAATAGAACAGGGGCTGATGATATACAAACGTAAAGTATTTTCGCTGGGTCGAAAAAAAATGGTAGTCAAACATTAGACAACTGTCAACTAAAGTGAAAATCTATATTTAAGGAGTACTAGTGTAATGTTGCATAGCTATATATATCAACACGAACTTACAACATTTCACCCATCCAAAAACCGCGCGTTACGTGCGCGACCCACTACGCTGTTCTGCCACCACTTAAACGCTACGTCCACCACCGCTGTCGGATGATAGCGTGTCAGTGACTGGAACCCATAAGATTTTCGCCTACTGAAAAATTGATCATCGCGACAAAAAAACGTGCCAGATTTCCACCACAATATTTTGAAACATTTTTAAATTGAGTTCGTAAGCTCATTTCAAAGACGAGTTCACGTCAAAATGTTGCATCGGTGTGGTCGCCGCTTTAGTTATAGTTTTTACTGCGACACGGTGGGCCACGCAGTCAATGGCCTGGCTTCTTTCGTAGTTATGATTTTTTATTGTGTATACGTTTTTTGTGTTGGTTTTTGAAACTTGTTACATTACAAACGTTAATTATAATGTATTTTTAGTTGTTAATATTCTGAGTGATTATTTATTTATCCCGTGCGCTAATTGTTTTAAATTTTTGGCAATTTGTAATCATTTGAGCAACGTATTTAATGTATCCCATTTAAATCCTGTTTAAATTTTGTATCATGTTTTTTCTACGAGTTCAAATTTTGATTGGTAGTTTTAAAGCATTGGCATATTTAAACATTTAATGTAAGGTACCTAGGTAATTATTATAAACTATCTACGCTTGGTAGTGGCCAAGTTTTTTTAAACAACTTATCCAACTACTCGTAATATTATAAATTAGCGCGTTCAAACAAAAAACCTCTTCAACTTTATAATATTAGTATAGATATGAATGTTTGCTGCTCAATCACGTTGGAACGGCTAAACGTAACTGATTGACATTTGGACATAGGCTACTTTTTATTGCAAGGTTATTGCTGAGAACTACGCAGGTGTGGGCGCTACTTTACATATGATAGTAAATAAAGATGGAGCGATATTTGTTACTCTTTCATATAAAAACGGCTGAACGTATATGAGTGAAACTTTATAGTAACATATACTATACATCGCAATGACATATAAAAGGATTTGGGTACTTTGTATGGAATAGTGGCGTATTTTGTTTTTGGCGACAAATATTTTTTTTGTCAGTTATCGTAATTATAACTTTACATGAAGGGTATTCACCATTATATTAACTGTAAGGAACATCGGAACTGGAACTAGTTATGGTATTTTAATGTTTTATTTTATTAAGAGAAATACAAAATCATATACATACTCGTATCTTCGTTTCTATATAATTGAGAGAAATGTGTCCATAATAAATTTCGCTCACTTAATACTGTTCTTTCAAAATTTTCAAGTTTCATTACTCTCCACGCAAATTCAGAACGACGCCAGCTTTACCCAAACTCCCTTTATTCACAAACACCAGGCACATGTCCAGTTCGTCACGCCACACTACTACAAAAATGCCTCGATTGCTATATGTCAAAACGGAACAATCTTTAAAAAAAAAAACTATAAAATCCATATTAACGCGTTAGACTCCGAGTCTTTTTTGGGCAAGAAAGTCAAGCCTATATATCCATCATCCTGGCCAAGTGTGGGTTGGCGTATAACAAATCGTGATGGTAACACAGCGAGGTGAATTATATCCTAGACTATACATTTGTGAGAGACGGCCTGGAGTCCCAGGAGAAGGAATGAAAAGTGGGCAAAATAATAATAAAAAAAAAATTACGAGTATGCTGTATCTTTAGAAAAAGGCGTTAATCCAATAAAAAAGATACCGTACCTGTAAAATTGGTTACAATATTTATTCAACGCTTAAACTCATAAAACTACTCCACAGGTCATAAAAAAGTTTACAATTCATTAAACACTCATTAAAACTACAATGATAGCTAATGATTTCACTACCTTATCATTAAAATAAATGTTATCCAACGAAATGTTAATCAAAAACAGGTGAGCACGTATAGCCCTAGATACGATCCGATTGGACCTTACGCAGAGAACAACTTTGTCGAAATCAAAACACTGTAAAGTTATAAAATCTGTGAAACTCTAAGCTTTTTGTATAGGATATTTACTGGTCTTAATTATATTCATGATAACATTTTTGGATAACTTAAAGGCCACTTTGAAGGCCTTGGCAGTTATTGTCTAAAGGCTAGGGGAAATACGATTTAGTTTCGCCTTTAGCATTATTCTTATATAGTTGATTTTTCTTTGGTGTATTTCGACAGTTCAAATGTATATTTTTCCCGGTAAAGCGACCTTTTTAGACCTCTGGGCTAATCGCTTACGTATGATCCTACTGTTATGTATAATACATACTCGTATTGGATCAATGTAGTTTTACCGTTATCTTAGTTTTCATAAAGTTGACTCTTATTTGGACTATTTTGACAGTTCAATCGTATAAAATTGACCATAACGTCCATCGATTCAAATTCGTGTTTTATCGTACCATATTTTATTTTTATTTTTACTACGTTTGATTACCAATTCACTTTGAGCTACAGTATTATTATGTTACGAGTCGCAGAGTATGGCTGATGTAGTAGTTATCTAAAAGTTAAAGCGACAAAGTACTAAATCATTCGTAGAAACTTTGCTGCAACAATGTTGCCCGTCTGCAAATGGATTGCAAAGTAAATATATATTTTTATTAAACAAGTCGAGACCGAGAAAGGAAAGGTTAAAATGATTGTATTACTTAATCTTGATCTTTTTGAAACATTGAGCTTTTAAACAAAGATATATTGTACAAGTTGATGTAAGTTTGAGATACGATTGCACGGCATGCACGAGTATTTTATACAATGCAGAGGTACATTGTCGCCGTTTGTTCTCACCACTGGATTAAATGGTGAAGGAAAGCAACGCGAGGAAACTGTATAGGTCTAAAAATATGTTTTGTTTTTGAAGTGAAAACTTCTTTTAGCACACATTTATAATAAGTATGTATTTAAAACTATATAAGTATTATATCAGCTATCTGGCCGCAATAGTACAAGCTATGCTTAGTTTGGGGTCAGATGGTGTTGTGTGTGAAATGTCCACCACCATTTTTATTTATTTATTATTATTATTTAACACACAGATTATTGGAAACAAACTGGGCTGGGCTGTGAATTGAACTCAAACGTCACTTTCGTAGGTAAATTCCACCATAAAACCATACATAGTACCGTAGGAACCATAAATACTAACGCATTTCAAGATGGGCATGCTTAGAAGACTTATTTAGACGACAATGCTTTGAAGATTTATTCCAGACAAGCAGCGCCCTCAGGTTTCGCCCGCGTAGTTGAGCTAAGTGTCAAATTCTGAGTTATATGTTTTCACTTCTATCAGCAGTCCTTATGACTGCCATTTTGTTGACGTGACAACGTCTTATAAATTGGTTTGCCGGGTGACACTTCAAGAAACTGCGTTACGCTCCGCTCACGTTATGCGCTCACAACGAGAGCGAGTGAGAGGCACGCGTCCCTCCACGGGCATGGTTAGCCCGCCTAAGAGCGAGAGAGACAGACATAAAAAGTGAAAGGCACGCGTCCCTTCCGTAAAATTATTTTACCACTCAAAGTCGTTGTCACGTAAAACTTTCGCCCGTATACCGACTTTACAGGCAACCAATTTTTTTTATTGTATAGTGTGACGAAACGAGCAGGACATGTGCCTGACGGTATGCAGCATGTTTACCCATAACAGTATAGTGACACGCAGCTATTGGAATATGAAGAGTCCAAATCATTACATATCAGAGATATAAGATGTTTTAGCTCTATGCCCTGTAATTTCACTAAAAAAATTCCCTTCAAACCGAATTTATTTGATTAAGGCCTGTGTAATGTTTTCAATATGAGTTTATATCGTAAAAGTTTAAAAACTATATGAAGGCAATGAACTCACATGAAATTAATTACAAATCGAATTAATTGTAACTGCCAATTTAATCAATTATAACTGTCACTACAGAAAACACATTATCCCGTTTTTTTTCCTTCAAACTACATGTACATACACATTACTTCGCAAACTTTATCTCAGTAAAAAAATTCAGTTCCTCCTATTCAAAGTGACTATTGAAATGTTTTATTTCCACTGTGACAAAGTTGTAAATTGAAAATCGTGTCCGCATTCTCTGATTGTGTCGAAATGTTTTGTTCAATGGAAATCCTTTCTCTTCATTCTTACGTCTGTAATTGACTATTTAAATTCTCTGTATTGAGTGTGACGATATGGCAGGAATGCTCAATGCAGAAGTAGCAGCGTCGTTTTTGGTAAAGTATTTTTATTGCAATTTACGTAGAAAACAGCCGAAATAAGGTAGGAATTAGCTTGCGGTTGCTTGCGTTGACTCAGAGTAATCAGACGTGGTAGTAAAATCTTTAATTGTTGGTGTGATTTGTTAAGATTCACTCCTCCACTGATTCCTATCGCCCGCAAGCTTCCTTTTCTTTTGCATTCACTACTGCATCAAGTATCATGTAACCTAGTAATTGACTTGTTATTTTGCTCGATTGCTGAATTTAAAAGAGCTGTATTATTTGAAGTATGTTACAAATTCTGATTTTAATTGCTACTCGTATAATAATTAAATTATAACTATTTTAAATATAGGTATATCTAATACCTTTAAACGAGCAATTCTTGTATAAATCTCTATGTAGAGGTATAATTTGAATTTCTGAATCTCGGAACTCAATGAACTGGAAATCAATATATGTACATTGATTTATCACATATATAGTTCCATTTTTAGAAACGTCGTGTTATCTGTTTTTAAACCGAGCAAAGCTAGGTTACTGAGGTAGTATTATTTTAAATGTGTAAGCTATGTAAATGCGGAATGTTAAGTGACAATTTGGCATTTTGACATGCTTCATCGGCGTACGTCATGCCTCATCCACCAATCCGCACTTGTATTATGACCTGATTTTCTCCGTGTGAATGAAGACCCTGAGTCCCAGTAGTGGGCACATGGTGGGCTGCTTACGTTTTAAAACGAAAGTGTACTCAAGTCAAATGATGAAAGGGTTTCTCGTGGTCAAGCGAAAGCCATCCATAAAGAACCACAAGCCCTAGCCAGTTTCGAACATAAAACCTGTAGCGGCCACTCGCTAAAATGCAACCTCTGGATTGGGCAGCAGGGAACAAATAAACGCCGGCGCATTCCACCGCGTACGCGCCATGGGAGCCGAGTGACCGCGGTGACGCAGTCCGGACATTCACCATCCTACGAAATTTTGTAGGACACTTTGTTATCTGACTAAACCAATACCAATCACTGTCCCAATATAACCATAACATAATAAGGTAAATCGGTAAGTTTGCAAATTGTAAACATGGTACCACATACGCTTTGAACACAACTAATTGATGATAGAAAAAGAAATGGTAATACATAAAAAAATATTTGTAAGTTTTCAAGTTTTTTTAAGTGATATTTCTCTCTCTGCCACACGATGGACCCGGCACCCGCACGGTGAATCCATGGAATGCTAAGAAGATCGTCTCGGCTGGTCTAGTCGGGAGAACGGTGACCGCCGATCCGGAGCCCCCGGGTTCAAATCCCACGCGCACCACTGTCTTTTCGAAGTCATTTGAGTAATGCCGCTAGCTTAAAACGGCGAAGGAACATTGTGAGGAAACCGAGTACCTAGAATCTTTCGAGGTCATGACTGTGTCATCTAGCAACCCGCACTGGAATAGCGTGGTGGATTATGGTCTTGAATCTCCCCTTGCGAGAGTCTCTTCTTCCGAGTCTCACCAATGGGAACATTTAATGGGCTGCTTTTGCTTGCTAGCCGACTATTCCATCATATCATGTACAACACTATCAACATGAGCATGACATATCTCAAAGGTAAGAAACCAAATTTTAAACATTGTTCCAACATAAGCCTTGATACACACGTTATTTTTGCTGATAGACTCCTCGAAAAAAATGATAACACATGAAACAAATTGTTTGTAAATTACATTATATCAGCAAATCCTTTAAGTCGGCACAGTTTTTAATTCAGAATAACTCTTAAATCGGCATAGTTTTAATCCAGCATAGCTTTTAAGTCAGCATACTTCTTAAGTCGGCATAGCTATTATATCAACATTATCTCTTCAGTTGGCATAATTCTTGAATCACCATACCTCTTATGTCGGTTAGATATTAAATCAGCATAGCTCTTAAGTATGTATAGTTTTTCAATTAGCATACTTCTTTAGCCAGCATGATTTTTAATTCGGCATAACTCTTAAGTCGACACAATTCTCAAGTCAGCAGCTTTTCTTGCCTTGTCGTATGGAAATGGTTACCCTAGGCGCCCCACGCGGTTTTATTTACTGTTGCCAGGCTCTGAATGGAGTAATTCTATTAATAGTTTTGTAGGATCCATTCTGAACCTGAAGTGTTGACAGATTGCCCGCGATAGACACAATGAAAAGCTTTTGAGCAGCATCATCTTAGACTTTACGGCGACGCATTCCGTCAAACATGGACTCAATGTGTATTGTTAGTTTCATCTCTTCCAGGCAACCTTGCGAGGATTGGATACAAAGACAGACATGACCCTTAACATTTACTAAATAAAATATGTTGTGTGTAAGATGAAAAATGGTTTTATTTATTATTTTTGTTGTTTCTGACTTTAAAATTAAACATAGCTAACTGAAAAGCGAAAACCCTACTGCAAGTCATCATATCTTTAAACATAAAGAATTCGTGTTACGTTGTTTGTCTGCGTTGAACTCTATTGATCTTATGAACGAAGTTCAATATTTTTTTGCATTCTGTCTGCAGTTTTGATCTAACTTGAAACATGATAGTTTTTAGCCCAATTTATAGTCGTAAGTCGTAATATATTTTTATTGCAAATTATTTGATTATTTTACGACAATACGTAAGCGATACTGGAACGTTAGTAATAATTTATTGTGATCTATGCAATAGTCTAGCGTACCAAATGAGGATGATGATGGAAACTAATACCTAAAATGTAGACGTTGTCTTTAAGCAATAAATTTTAAAAGGTGCAATGAAATCATCGGCTGTCTTCGGTAACAAACGGCTTCCTGCCTTAATCAATGAATTCAGTACAGAAACGGACTCTGTAATCTATACTAATGAGGATTTGTTCGTAATGAAATAACTCAAAACTACTGAATCAATTTTAGCAATTCTTTCCACGTCACAACTTAAAGTGGTCTTCACTTGCGTTTTTTTATCGGTTACTATAGATTTGCATTTTATGCGACGGCGACTGTGATTTCTTAAATAAAGAGTGACAAGACGAGCAGATTAGATGCCTTATCTCTTTGCCTTGTTATTTCTCTGGAAACATTACCCTTCTAACCGGTACACGGGGATATTTACACAAAGAGTTCTACCACTAGGATTTTAAGAAATAAAATTTATTTATATATTTATTTATTTAGTAAAGAACTACAAAACACTACTAAAGCTACACAAGTAACCGATTCACTCTAAATTTAAGACGCTAAGATTGTACACATCGGGAAAACGCTCAAACAACATTCCACACGCAGACGTTACACGTAGACGAAATATACATCAACATATTATGTACACAAATTAATTTCTTAGAGTGGACAAAAGAGTGGGGGAGACTGTTCACTCTGAAGAGAGCCACATAACTAAATGAAAATGAGGTCCACGTCCGTGGTGCGTAGTTTGTGTCCCGAGGGCTTGACAAAATGTACCTACGTCAAATATTTGTTACGACCGGCTACTATAAGGATTCCATTATTTTGTATATTTGAAAGATTGGTAGTCCATAATGGATAGTCGATTAGAAAACATTTACAATTATTGAGTTCGAATATTAAGGAAATCAATTCAAGGAATTCAAAATATAAAGAAAAGAGCCAACCAGCTCTTTGTTTTTTCAATACGAGTTTAGATATGCCGTTTTTCTTTTAATTATTGTTATAAATTGATATTTTTATGTGTGTCGTGATTTTCATCACTTTTAAAACAACGGATTTATTCGAAACTTTGCATATGTAATAATATCAACAAAATTACTAATCCTGATGATCGAGGTGAATGGGACAATTTTTACAAATTATTGCATCGTGAGTGGTCCTTGATTGTATTCAAAGCAATTGTACTCCAAGTTGTTCTTATTATAATGTATATATACCTTTAGAAAAGTATTCGACCCTTTCGATTCGATGAAGATTCTGCACTATCTGTGTAGATAGACAGCCCACTATGTTTATGTTCACATTATTCACTGGGGTCCTTCTCGAGATATAATAACGAATCTCTTCAAAAGATGTCTGGAGATATGCTGGTGTCCTCGTTTATGTTTTACTTCACCGTTGAAATTGTGAAACGTTAAAGTGGTGATGACAAACTTGTTTATTGCACTTTATTCTAAATATAAAATACATAAAGACTTTAAAACTAAAATATAAATAGGAGTTGGCGACCTTATCGCTATTAAATAATAACTTGTCCTGATCGTCTCGTCACTCTTTATTTAAAAAAAAAAAATTGGTTGCCTGTGAAGTTGGTATACGGGCGAAAGTTTTACGTGACAACGACTTTGAGTGGTAAAATAATTTTACGGAAGAGACGCGTGCCTTTCACTTTTTATGCCTGTCTCTCTCGCTCTTAGGCGGGCTAACCATGCCCGAGTGGAAGGGACGCGTGCCTCTCACTCGCTCTCGTTGTGAGCGCATAACGTGAGCGGAGCGTAACGCAGTTTCTTGAAGTGTCACCCGGCAAACCAATTTATAAGACGTTGTCACGTCAAAAAAAAAAAACCTGTACCTATATCGGTACTTATAAAAATATTCAAAGAGCAGGTGGAATTCGAACCTGCGACCTTAGGATTGTAAAATCGAATGTTTTCGCCACTCGATCATAACGGCTTCACATGGTACTATTTGGTTCACTGTGTTACTTATTTAATTGTGACGTTTGTGCTCCTTAGTTCGTCCTTGTTTAAGTCATGTAGACATCGCCAGTGATATCTCAAGAGCAAATTAAGGGCAAAAGGGCTTAGCAATTAGTCTCGAATCGCAAATGACGATGACCCTGCTGATTAAAATACCAATTTGTGAAAAGTTAATTCAGTAGTGGTAGGACTCTTTGCAGTGTCCAGTTGGGGAAGTACCAACCTCTGACAGTTATTCTACCGCCAATTATTAATGTACAATACTGTTTATTAGTCTAAAGGGCAATAGGAGAAAATAGAAGCCAAAAAGATAAATCACCTTACATATATTTCCAGATGACGATCGCAGTGCAGTGCTAGAATGAGATATGAAATGTTTTTTTTTATCGCGATTTCTTTCTTATTGTAACGAGTAACGAGATACGCAGAACATGTGCCTGATGGTAAGAAACACGCCTGCCCATAGCAGCATAATGTCATGCAGCTATTCGAACATTAAGACTACCACCAATCTTTACCTGGCACTGCATTCCGTTTAAGATATAAGATGCTTTATCTAAGACCTGAATTTTCTCAGGAATCATTGCCCTTCAAACCGGAACACAGTTATGTGGGCACATTACTTCTTGGCGGTAGAATAACTGGCAAAAGCGTTGCACTTCTCCGACTCTAAACTCAAAAATTAAACCGCTAAAAGAATAATACGTAAAGTTAGGTTTTAGCCTTCATGTAAATAATACGTGTACAAAGTGCTGGTTAAATATAACTTAACTTTCCTACGTCAATAGAATGTTCACAGCATCAGTTGCGGTCATTGCGCAGCTTGTTGAAGAGTTAATCGCGTCAAATCTTGAATGGTCAAAATCCCAGATCGGCCCCTCCAATATAAATCAATATGGCAGACGGAACGGCCGCAAAAACTACTCGTATATAGTGCGAGAGTGTCTGCTCTCGACTTAACCGCGGCTCGCTAAAAAACTGGGGCAAGTAAGTACTGACAGCCGCGGTATTGGTTCCGAATAACTGATGCCAAGTTATTTTGTGTTTGTAACTGAGATATTATCAAACGTGACTTAAGCTCAATTGGGATTACGACTACATCAAATATACTCGTAAATATATGTAGGTAGTACCATTCTAATTAGTCTAGCTAGATTATAGACAAAAACAAAATTAAAAATTTTGATTAACCCTCGACTACCTTGGATTTGTTATCTGTACAACATTCTACTAGTCAAGCCCTTTCAATAGATACCCATATTGAGGGAGTTGTGAAAAAAGAAATGTAATTCGCCATTTTGTGGTGGCGGCCATCTTGGATTTGAAATTTGTTATAGTGTATAGTATTTTACTAATCAAGCCCTTTCATTTGAAACCCATATTGAGGTAGGTTGTGAAGATATACTTTGTCCGCCATTTTGTGGAGGCGACCATCTTGAATCGATATTAACCAAACATAGCTAAGAACATTCGCACGGATATAAACTTTTAATTTAAAAAAACTGCATCGAAATCGGCCCATCCGTTTGAGCTCTACGGTGCCACAGACAGACACACACACAGACAGACATACATCGACGTCAAACTTATAACACCCCTTTTTTTGGTCGGGGGCTAAAAAATAAGGGACAATGTTTTTTTTACATCAAACTATTTAAAATCTAAAAGATCGTTACACTTCGGGGTGGATTGTGATTTGTGACGTCGCTTTTTCGTAAAAATTGTGCCATAAAGTGACGTCACTCGAACCTCTAAGCGCTGAACAATTTTAGTTTGTGAAAAAAAAAAAAAAATATGTGTACGTCGTAAATTTATGTGCCGATTTGAAATTTCTTAAGAAAATTACGGATATACGGAAGATAGCAAGCGGTAGGCGGAAACGTAAGCTGACGATATTTTGTACATAACATTACTTCTAATGACATTTTTTTAAATAAAATTGTATCACTTTAAAAAATATGTATTTTGTTTTTGTTTCAACTGCAGGTAAATGTAAGTTGTCACCATCACAGGTTAAACGGTGAAGGAAAATTCGTGGGGAAACCGGCCTATTCCAAGAAAGCTTTCGAGGACATATGCCCTTCAAATCGGAAAACAGTAGTGTTGGCACTTCCTGTTTGGCGGTAGATTAACTGGCAAAGGTACTTTCATAGACGAACTCTGCAAAGAGTCCACCACTACCTACATGATGACGTTCATCTCATATAAAGGTAGCAATGAAATATGAACGCATAGATTTGGCTCTATTTTTATGATAATAACATCTAGGCTGTGGGATTCCTGAGTGGGTTTTCCCCGATGGTTACAATCTTAGTCTCTTCAAATCGAGAATGCATCGGTTTCTACGAGGTAAACATGCTCCATCATAGACCGCATCGTCGCCTGCCATCAGGCGAGATGGTCAAGTGTAAAACTATAATAGTTAAAAAAGCATGAGCACTATCAATGATTTACCTCCAACTCGGGCCAATACTTCTTCGGCCGTTTTTTTCCTCAACGGAACCCGAAAAAACGCAAGCAACAGGTGTTGGGGCGTCGACCCCACGTGATGTGGGCAAAAACTACGTTAAAGCGCTCTAAGTAATACGCCTTGATGAGTTCTCGTGCAGACGGTTTTTTTTTTACTTCATTCAGTTAAATAGGGCTGCTAAAACTGTTTAAGCTCCCCACAACAATCTACGTAGGTTGTAAACACTACTTTTTAATTTTAAATACACTTTTCGAGGGTATCTTCATTTTTCTATTAGATATAGTGATAAGACGAGCAAGATGTGGTACTGATGGTAAGCTCTTGCGCATAACATCAAAGTGGTAAACGGTCGATCGAATCCAGAGCTTCCACCTGGTTTTTTTTTTAACTAGCCACTCCACAGACTCCGGGGTCCGTGATCTTTGTCATTACAATTATCTTTTTTTTTTACATGTATTTTGGATAAGGAGAAGAAGAGGAAAATAGGAGGGAGTTGGGTACATTTAAAAAGACCTCCACCTCCTAAAAGAAGTCCACCTGGTATTTAGAAAGATGCAAACAGTACTCCGTACAGAAGCGAAGCTGTGCCTAGTATATTTATATTATGCTTTACTACGTATATTTTTAATTCTGTACGCCCAATACAGGGTAACGCCCAATACGTTGATATTTTTTTAAATGTAACATCTAGTGTACACAGTTTTAGGCAATAAAAGATTTTTGATTTTGATTTTTTGATTGTATGTACAACAAGAGCAACTGTTCAGGCTTGAAATATTTTCGCACGTATGAGAGAACACTCAGTTTTTTGGCAACTAATTAACTTATCTAAGTTCACCACCCAGTGGCAGCCAAATGGGAAACGACGACGCGGGATACCCAATAGGCTATGGCGAGACGACCTCCACAAACACCGTAAAGACTTGACTATAATACTTTGACTCAAGGACAAAAATGGAAGGAAGTAGAGATGCTTTTGTTCAACATTTGGACAACTAATATTTATAGCGAAAAGTCTCGACCAACATCTTAAGAGAATTTCCCTGCACAGTTGGATCAAGGGTCAGATGCAGAAGGTTGTCATCCTCGACACAGCGCGCATCGTCAGGAGGTTCCTCACTCTGCAGCCCTGACCACCGGCAGCTTGGGCACTGCCCCGCTGCTGGCGGCACCCTACTTTTTAAGTGTTTTTATTAACCTTTAAATGTTTATACTTATTGTAAAAACTTAGAAATTAAGAATAGCGAATAAAATAATAATACATATTGGTAGACAATTCACACACAACACAATCTGACCTCAAACTAAGCAAAGCTTGTAGGATGGCGGCGAGATAGCTGATATAATATAATTTATCTCTTTACCTTGTAATTTCTCTGGAAATGCTGCCCTTCAAACCTGAACACAGAGGACTTATAAGAGATCATTAATTTTAATCCTGTTTGTGATTTAAAATTGTTCTCATCCAGAGATAGATTCGTCATTGCTTCTTCCCATCTAGCGTGAGCTCTCTCCCTTATTATCATTTAACCAGTGGGCCTTTCTTTGCTTCTTGAGATGCCTAGTACATATAGGTAATCAATCTATTAGGATTATCAAATTAGAATTATCAGATTAGGCAACCCTAAATCTGAGATACTCTACAGGTAAAGGCTTACTTATGCAGAAAAAGTTGAGTACACCTACTTGAGACAGCTAATCGATACTTATGCATGTAAATCACTCTATATACTCGTAGCATCGAAGAACGTTACATGAAAATCGCATTAAAAAATCGGAACGCTGTAACTTTATTGCAATCACTATATTCCAAAGATCCTATTCCTACTATTATTATAAAATAGATGTCCGCCCGGCTTCGCCCGTGGGACTTATAGCACTGGTACATATATAAAGAACTCATCGGTTCAGTCATTCCTGATAATATCGCTTTCAAACATATCCTTCAACGGTGAACCTATCGGAAATTGGTCGTACCAACTCAAATTTGATTAGCAAAGATTTTTATTCAATGACGCAATCTTGGACATTGGCAAAATTACGGTGACATTACCGAATGAAAGCCAAAATAAAAATATGAAGTTGAAGTTGACGTAATCTTAGACACATGCTGTCATGTCAAAGCACGCTACGAAAACTCTCAAAAAGGAATATTTTTCCCCCGATTTTGTTACATTCTTCATTCATGCTCCGCTTCTATTGATAGTACCGTTATGTTCTATAGCCTATATATAGCCTTCCTCGATAAATGGACTATCTAATAGAAAAAGAATCTTTCAATTCGGACCAGTACTTCCCGAGATCCTAGCGTTCAAACAAACAAACAAACTCTTCAGCTTTATAATATTAGTATAGATATGACAGTTTGCCGTTATATTTAAATCTAGAATTGTGTTTATGCTGACGCAATAGTTGTAGCCGTGCTTCTGGTCATAACATGTAAAGCACAATGTCGTATGGAAATGGGACTTAAATCGGTAGACAATAGAAGTAGAGACAGCTTCACGCCAACAACCATAGGATCCTTTGCAATAAATACAAGATAATCTATTTTCTACAAAACAAAAAAACAGTTTCAATCATGTCGGTGCTACTGAACAGATTGGGTTGATTTGAAACACGGATAGATTATAGTCTATGTATATATGAGTATGAGCGCATACTGGTGTTATATTGTAGGAAAATGATGGGAACGGGAATTACGCGGGTAAAACTACGAAATGTTGCTAGTTTCATCATCATCATCAGCCGCAAGACGTCCACTGCTAAACATAGGCCTCCCCCCTAGATTTCCACAACGATCAGTCCTGCTCAACCTGCAACCAGCGGTTTCCAGCGACCTTTGTGAGGTCATCTGTCCATCTAGTAGGCCGTCCAACACCGCGTCTTCCGGTTCGTGGTCGCCTCGAGAACCTTTCTTCCCCATCGGTTGTCAGTTCTGCGAGCGATGTGGCCTGCCCATTGCCACTTCAGTTTGCTTACTCTTTGAGCTATGTCGGCCACTTTCGTTCTTTTGCGAATATCCTCATTACGGATTCTGTCGCGCAAAGAGACTCCGAGCATAGCTCTCTCCATAGCTCGCTGTGTGACTTTGAGCTTCGTTATGAGGCCCACAGTTAAGTTGCTAGTTGCTAGTTTAGATGCATGGAAAACTCTTAATTACGACACAAACACACATTTATATTGTAGTAAAACATGAGTAACGTCATAAGTGTTGGCCTTATTGCTGATAGGAATTTCTATTGGGAGTCTCTAGTAATGTTATGTTATGGGAGAAGTTCAGGAAAGACAGGATTCCGTGTTTTCGTGGAAGAATCTCTTCAAATCACGCCAAGAATTGCGTAATGGGGAATGTTAATAGGTATGTAAAATCATTCGAATTTTGTTATAGTAAAGCTTCTTTATAATACAGATACACTAGTTTTTGTTTTGTTTAAAAATACCAAGTAGTTATAATCAAATACAAGCTATAAAAATACGCAGAAATATCTATCGCGTGTGACGTCATTGCACAACGGTCCATTCCGCTTAGGCGCAAGTCGGCAGCTGTAGTAGCTAGCAGTAGTTGTGCAACGTTTTCTTTTGTTTCATCGCTTCCAGTTGTGAACGAACTGAGCGAGTGTTGTGTGTTGTGTTGTGTTGTGCGGTAACGTCACGCGCACCGCTCACTTTAAAACTCTATATCTTGGAAACTAATTGACGTATTGAAATAATTCTGTCACGAGTCACGAGTATTTATTATTTTGAACGAAGAATACAAAGGGCTAATATTCAAAATTTGTGAACATTCTCCATTTAGAGACCTTTCTAAGAGAAAAACAATCTTATCCGAAATCAGTCAAAATTTTGATACATAACTTAACACAACCGATACAGGAATATGCGACGTCTGTTCCGTCGGATGAACTCAAAAACTTAAGATTGAGCAAAAGCTTACCCGTGGACATGGTGCGTGAAGCTGCGTCGAAATATCGGGAACTGGCTCCACAGTATAACCATAGCAAAAATACTCTAATTAATAATACTAGTGGTGTGTTGTAGCAGATAATAAACCAATTGCTTTATGATTTAATTTAAAAAAGACGTCTTTCGAGGACATGGTGTCATCCGCCAAACTGAACTTGGTTAGTGTGATAAAGAAAGTATATTCTATGCTTACATTACTGCATTCCGGTTTGAAGGGCAATGTTTCCAGAGAAATTACAGGGCATAGAGGTAAAGCATCTTATATCTCTGAGTGACGAGCGCAGTGCAGTGCTAGGTAATGATTTGGACTCTTCATGTTCCAATAGCTGCTTGTCACTATGCTGTGTGCTGTTATGAGCAGGTGTGTGGCTATCAGGCAGATGTCCTGCTCATCTCGTTACTGTAAACTATAAAAAATATATTTGTAGTCATAGGAACTGCCAATATTATTATAGAATTTGATAGCTCGCTTTGGAAATTAAGCGGGTGAAACCGGAGGGTGCTGGTAGTCTGGAATTAATCTGCAAAGCATTATCGTCTAGACATCCATGGTCCCGAGTTCACCCGAAGATATCTTTCATTTACGAGCGTGACGCTTGAGCTCAATTCACAGCCCACAGAACAGCTGTACGTGATGTGCCAAAAAAAACATCAAACCTCGTCAAGGTAGTATGAAAATATAACATTTGTGTGAAGTCACTTCGTTGTGACGAAACTACCTGCAAAATAAAATTGTGGCGATACGATATCAATATCTCATGAAGATTTGTCAGAAAAACAAAACACCGAAATAGGCTTACATCTTAGTACTTTGACGCAATAACTTATCTTAGTGTCGCTTCTTATAAAGAGAGATCTGATGTGTTTTCTATTGCGATAAAGTTCTAAATAGATTTTCTTGTTCGAGCGGAGATTTAGGGGAGCTAAGTTCGCGATATGATGGAGAGGTGAGGTTTAGGGTGGACGTCCACTCGAAATTAACAGCAGTGTGATGTGCGAGAAAAGTGTCAGCCAATAATTGTTAAAAACAAACTTCATTTGAATTTGGAACTAAATATGTGATGAAATAATAAAAAGAGTAAAAAATGTTTTTAAAAAGTTAGACGGTTTTATTGTAAACACACATGGTAAATTTGCAAAAGCTTAAAAAATAATGTTGACCAAAATAAAATCGTGGGGCACTCAAATATCTACAATCGTCGATTAAAATGTTCGTATTGTTCGTGTTTGTGATGTTCGTCGCCTCTCACTGAGCTCTCAGCTTCTTCAGTGGTTGCCCAGCCTTACATTGAAAGAGCACTGTCGTTTAAATTATGGACAGGCAAAGTGATGGAAGCGACTCTGGGCAACTTTGCTGAGGCGACGCGTTTCGTAACACATTATTTATGAGTATTTTCGATAAATCTATAGTCCTGGGTTACACGCTTTTTATCACACTCATAAAAGACGAAACTTTGTGTGTTAGTATCGCTACACCGTAGCGTATAGGATTTTTTTTTCGATAACATGCTTACACTGGTCCGCCATCACACCTGATGTTAAGCTATGATACTGTATCTGATGAAAAATGACATCATTCTCGAGGACATCAAGACTGTATGCATCCAAAATATCTCACCTAGGTAACGCATCCCATAGCCTAAACTTAAACTTATGTAACCAGGACTTTTTTCTCAATTCTATTTTGGGGGCACGCTAATTCTCAAAAATTGTAAGTTTATAATTTGTTGGAGAAATCGGTGTGCCACCGGTGCGTCTTTGAGGGTCACTCGTGCAACAAAGGGCACCTCACAATAAAGCCCTGCATGTAACGAAAGTGCAATCAAATCTCATCATTCGAGTCTTTGGAACGTCAGCCATAAAACGATTGGTCGATGCAATCAAGCAAACATTGAAACTTTCGTAATTTGTTCTTAACCGCTACCTAAGCGACCTGTACAATGTTTTGAATAAGAAATGGATGAAATTATAGAAGACCTTTGAAGAACTGTCCCGGGTTACCTAAAAATGGAAATTACTTTGTTTTGAGAACAGTGGCTACAGTTCCATAATACCCCACTCCCCATTCAAGGAACTAATCCCTATTCTCTGTATAAGGCCGCAGTAGATTGTGATAAGCTCGCACAAGTGTCATAAAAAGTGCCGCTTTTTCCACTGGCCCCGGAACAGTGGAAGTGAGAACAGTTATACAAATGCCAACGGAGCTTTTTCTGAATGTAGAAACCTATAAGAATGTAAAATATGTTCTCAATGTGAGGGAATGCCTACGAGTTTTAGTTTTAGCATTCTATAAAAGACCGATGATACATCATTTAGCCTTCATTCATCTGAGTGGCGTATCATGGGAGAGTCCTATGAAAGCAGTGGACTAGGATAGGCTGGTGATGATGTAAAAGCCCCATTGGAATGTGTATCACAGTTCCCACTTCCACTTTTCTTGGTGTTCATTGCATAAATTTTGGTAACCATACGTATGTAAATGTTAATAATTTGACATATTTATTTGTCTGTTATTCCGAAAACAACTCACTGTCATTTCAATTTAATTTTTCATCATTGTACCAGCCTCTCTGTTTGTCGTACGCTGCGGGCTGGTGCTTGTATCACTGCTACTGTAAAATAATGAATGAGTGTCACCCTCTCTGTCCGTTTTATGCTACAGGTTGGTGCTTGAATCAATGCTACTGTAATATAATGAATGAGTGTCACCCTCTCTGTCCGTTGTATGCTTCAGGTTGGTGCTTGTATCACTGCTACTGTAAAATAATGAATGGGTGTCATCTTTTCTGTCCGTTGTATGCTCCAGGTTGGTGCTTGTATCAATGCTACTGCAAAATAATGTTTGAGTCTCATCTTCTCTATCCGTTGAATGCTGTATGTTGGTGCTCGCATTATTGCTACTGTAAAACAATGTATGAGTGTCATCCTCTCTGTCCGTTGTATACTTCAGGTTGATGCATGTATCAATGCTTCTGAAAAATAATGTTTGAGTCTCACCTTCTCTGTCCGTTGTATGCTGTATGTTGGTGCTCGCATTATTGCTACTGTAAAACAATGTATGAGTGTCATCCTCTCTGTCCGTTGTATACTTTAGGTTGATGCATGTATCAATGCTTCTGAAAAATAATGTTTGAGTCTCACCTTCTCTGTCCGTTGTATGCTGTAGGTTGGTGCTCGCATTATTGCTACTGTAAACAATGTATGAGTGTCATCCTCTCTGTCCGTTGTATACTTCAGGTTGATGCATGTATCAATGCTTCTGAAAAATAATGTTTGAGTCTCACCTTCTCTGTCCGTTGTATGCTGTAGGTTGGTGCTCGCATTATTGCTACTGTAAAACAATGTATGAGTGTCATCCTCTCTGTCCGTTGTATACTTCAGGTTGATGCATGTATCAATGCTTCTGAAAAATAATGTTTGAGTCTCACCTTCTCTGTCCGTTGTATGCTGTAGGTTGGTGCTCGCATTATTGCTACTGTAAAACAATGTATGAGTGTCATCCTCTCTGTCCGTTGTATACTTCAGGTTGATGCATGTATCAATGCTTCTGAAAAATAATGTTTGAGTCTCACCTTCTCTGTCCGTTGAATGCTGTATGTTGGTGCTCGCATTATTGCTACTGTAAAACAGCAGTACTGCAGTCAAGTATCTCGAGCGCCACGTACAATCTAATAGGTTGATCTTTCTAAGATCACCGGCGGTGGCAGACTTAAGAGTTCACTTTTATGAGTTTTTAAGTGGCCGTTATGACGATAGAAGGGCCAACTTAATGTCTTTATGCTGCTGAGGCTTACTGCGCGGTAATTGTTGTGCTGCGTTTGGTACATCCAGTAGTTTCACGTGCATACATACAAAAGATCACGTTTACAACTCTATCTATATATATTGGTGGACATTCCTCACGCAACGCAAACTTAATGTCAACTAAGCCACAGGGGTCAATAAAAGAAAGCTTAGTGTATTAGCATCTTTTAGGTCTGCGCTGATGTCATCAGCATTTGTTGTCGTACTTGGAATTAATAGAAACCATAATCACCAGCCTTCTCTATATCATTGGTGAATCTCTACCGCTCCTTTGTCATCTTCGAATGAATAAATTATTGAACGTTCTTTATTCTTCACACCATTACAATGATAGATACATAATATATAGGAAAACGGTACGATTAGTGAAACGAGTGGCCGACCATCTTTGCTAGTTATTTTACGGCCAGTTTTTAAACAGTAATGCGGAACATTACTGTGATTTGGTATAAAGGATAATATTTCCAAAGACATTACTAAGTACCTAAGAATTTAATCACCCTGAGTTATATACTGATTTGGTCTCTTAATGTTGTCTGTTTCACTGTAGTATTTCTGTGTCCTCTTTCAATAAAAATATTTTTTTTTAATCGGTACGGGGGTTCTCAGGAAATCAGGTAACATAAAAACAAAAAAAACATTGCGGTCGAATTGAAAACATCTTCCTTTTTGGAACTCGGTTAAAAATGCACTATTGCCTACTAAAATTTAATTGTGATTTTTGACTTGTATTTATTTGTCTACCAAGAACATTTCAAAGAACACTTGACTTTAACTTTTGACGCTCGGGAGGTATATGAGATTTGTGATCACTACATGATTGTGATGAGATGTGTAGTGGTAGGTCTCTTGACAGAGTCCGCTTGGGGAAGTACCACACCTTTGCCAGTTATTCTACCGCCAAGCAGTAATGTGCAAACAATACTGTGTTCCGGTTTGAAGGGCAATGTTTCCAGAGAAATTACAGGGCTTAGAGATGTAACATCTTAGATCTCTGGGTGACGAGCGCATTGCAGTGCTAGGTAATGATTTGGACTCTTTATGTTCCAATAGCTGCGTGTCACTGTCCTGTTATGTGGCAGGCATGTTGCTTACCATCAGGCACATGACCGTCTCGTCACTCTTTATTTAAAAAACAAAATGAGAGCCATAATTTGGTCACAGATTTTAAGCACGTACGCACGCAGGGCAGTGGAACAAATCTTTGTTCCAGTGACTGTCCCGGTGTAAACTCCCGCGAGGCGTCACCAAAGTATGAAATGTCGAGAGGATGTGGTGCACGCTCATTTTTTTTGCCCCAGTCGGGTAACCCGATAGTTACCGGCGTGACGGCTACTATTAGATCTCTATTATCCCCCTTGTCACACGAAATGATATCGCATCCAAGCGACTACAAATTGTCTTTCTTGATTGTGAGAAGTTTGAGATTGAATCGATGTATATTTTATCTATGTTTTAACTGACTTCTTCTGATGCTTGTTTTATTTGGTAGATCATACTTTAGAGCAGTATTCAGCAAACTTTTTACGTTGAAGATACATCTAGGAAAACGAAAATTTTGGAGGTACACCACAAATAAAAAATCAGTTTTAAATTGTATAAGATTAGTTAACATATTTAGTATTTATTTATCAGTCAGCAAAACGTACACTGTAAATTGCAGACAATTTAGTGTGAAATTTGAATCTGTTTAATAGAGCATAAATGGTCTATAATAAGATAATGTTATTTTTTAATTTATTTTTTTAACTATAATAGGTTCGCACTTGACCACCATCTCGCCTGATGTTAAGCGATGATGAGATCTACGATGGAGCGTGCTTACCTAGAAAAAACCGATTCACTCTCGATTTGAAGACACCAAGATTGTAACCATCAGGGAAAACTCACTCAGGCAACGCATTCCACAACCTAGACGTTCTTATCACAAACGTGGAGTCAAATCTCTTCGTTCGCGTTTTTGGAACATCAACCATGAAACGATGTCGCCCTTTTGTGGAACGAGAAGTCCGATAGAAGAAAGGGCAAGGTGGTATTAGATCATTCAGATCAGTTGCACACTCTCCGAAGTGTATCCGATAAAAAACCGATAAGCTAGCGATTTTGCGGCGATGATCAAGACTTTGAAGTCTTTTACGCACAAGAGTGTCATTGCCTATGAGTCTTTTGGCCCGTCTCTCAATAGATTAATTATTTTTCCAGGTGCGCAAAATAAGGGCCACGGTGCACCAGCGCGCCGCGGTACAAACTTTGCGGAACACTGCTTTAGAGGTAGTCCCATATACTTAAATGTTGTCGTATTCGGTGTTGTAGCGGTTTTTGAAATATCAACGAAAGTTTACAAATTCGCTTACATGGACGACGTAATCGTACTATCTCAGTGTTTCATTAGAACAGTGTGTTTATTTGAATGTAGTTGATTTCACAAGCAATGTGCAATTTAATCGATTCAAATAAAATCGATTAAACTCAGGCGAGTTTAAATTTAAATTTAATAAAGTTGTTTTTTAACCCCCGACCAAAAAAGGGGTGTTATAAGTTTGACGTCGATGTCTGTCTGTGGCACCGTAGAGCTGTTTTTTTCACTACTACCTCAATATGGGTATCAAACGAAAGGGCTTCACTAGTGGAATACTTTGCACTATCACAAATTTCAAATCCAAGATGGCCGATACCAAAAAATTGCGAAATACATTTCTTTTTTCACAACTACCATATTATGGATATCAAATGAAAGGGCTTTAGTAGAAGAGGGACTAGTAGGATTAGTAGAAAGTTATACAGATTACAAATCCGAGGTAGAGTCTGGCTAACGAAAGTTGATACTGAGAAAGCGCGGCAAATTTAAAATATATCAGCATGGCATCCCTAAACTGAAAATCTCGCCAAAAATAAACACAAGCCAGCTACTACGAAACATAAAAAATACGCCATTTTGTTGCGTCAGAGATGGGGGTACCATACACTGATACTGATTCTACCAAATCTTTCGGATTATCGCCGAAAATTAACATGAAATTGCATTAGCTATTCTCTATTAAATAGCGTAATTAATGAATCTATTTATTAGGCCAACTTAAGGCTTAGTGTTGCTCTTGAAATAATCGCCAACACGTACATGCGTCGTACTTATTTTTGATGAAAACAATTTTAGATCACATACGAATTTTTAAAACTTATTTCATATAATGTTTAAATCAGTTTGTTTTGAAAATGCCTTTTTGGAATCAAGTGTCCCTAAGTACTTTCTGTTTAAAATATCCCAATTCGTAGGATAAATACCCGATGGTAGGAACACTGAAGTGTTGTCATGTAAAAAGTTTGCGAAAAAATCCAGTATCTACTTTCGTTGGCCAGACTCTAGTCGGGCGTTAGTCAAATTTTTTAATTTTGTTCCTGTTACCTTACCTATATATTTTTGTTTTTTTTTTCGGAGAAAATTACATTAAAGTAAATTTGAAGAGTGATACATTTTACTAGAACAAAGTTAAAAAATGAATCTAAACTCGACGCAACTTACAGCGAGGAATCATGTCGATTATGGCAACGTAACAATTTTCAAGATTTTTGGTTTTCGTTTCATCGCTTAATATTCTTTATTATCTTTCCAAATAGTGTATAGTAGTAATAGTGTGTACACTCCGCGAGGTATAAGCTGAGCTTTGCATTAGTATGAGTGATCACCAATCAGGCAGGAGCTTGAAATTTTGTCCGCGAGGTATAGGCTGAGCTTTGCATTAGTGTGAGTGATCACCAATCAGGCAGGAGCGCGGCGAGACAGAATGGCGCCGCGCCTAAGGCCGGTTGTCACACCTACACTATCCATGTACACTCACACAAATGCAAAGCTCAGCTTATACCTCGCGGAGTGTAGTAGTAAAGCCTTTTCATTGATATACATATTGAGGGAGTTGTGAGAAAGAGAGAGATGGAGACGTAAATTATTGAGAAAAAATTGGCCGTCATATTGAGAATGTAGTGAAAAAAGAAATGTAATTCGGCATATTGTGGTAGTGGCCATCCTGGATTTGAAATTTGTCAGTGTTTGTCGTATTCAACTAGTCAAGCTCTTTCATTTGATACCCATATTGAGGGAGGTTGTGAAAAATATTTTGTCCGCCATTTTGTGGAGGCGGCCATCCTGAATTAACCAAACAGGGCCAAGAACCCTTCAAGGAAATAAACCTTCAAATAATAAAATCGCATCGAAATTGGTCCATCCGTATGAGCTCTACGGTGCCACAGACAGACACACACACACCCTGATAGACAGACAGACATCGACGTCAAACTTATAACACCTCATTTTTTGGTCGAGGGTTACAAACTATTCTATGTCTCAAGTAGAGCAAGTTAGACATGAATGCCAACTTTCGTGAATATGTTTCTTTGGTGAATAGTTTTCACTGAGAACAAACATCATCATATAGAGTAATTTTATACATAAGTATATTAAATATATACGTATTTATAAAAAAACTTAGAACACAGTACAACAGCGGTATTTACTGCATTATACTTAATACTTATTTGCATTAAATTGAATTAAATAATGCTTATTTACATGTGCATTGTAATCTGAAAGCGAAACGAAGAATCGACCTGACCTACCCCTCGTGGGAAGGTTTCATCGTCTCCTTGCGACAATCAAACAAAAATACAACAATAATATTATCATTTCGTAAAGTAAGATGGCCCCGATATCGTTATAATGAATTATTTAGCAACTGAACGCTTATTTTTGCATTACGGTCCACATTCACTTTCCCACCTCGATGACTTCCGAATTTGGTATTATCCGTTTTCTCTTTTCAGTTTCTTTAAAACGACTGTTTTGTTTTACAATCTGTACTAATATTATAAAGCTGAAGAGTTTGTTTGTTTGTTTGCTTGAACTCTAGGATCTCGGGAAGTACTGGTCCGAATTGAAAGATTCTTTTTCTATTGGATAGTCCATTTATCGAGGAAGGCTTTAGGCTATAGAAAATAACTCTACTATTAATTGAAGCGGAGCATGAAACAAGAATGTAACAAAATCGGGAAAAAATATTCCCCTTTTGAGAGTTTTCGTACGTTTCGTGCTTTGACATGACACATGACAGCATGTGTCAAAGATTGCATCATTGAATTTCAGTAATCTGTGCCTTGAATATAAACCTTTGCTATTTTTTTTTAAATCTGAGTTGGTACGACCAATTTCCGACAGGTAGCG
Source organism: Ectropis grisescens (assembly GCA_017562165.1). Taxonomy (NCBI): domain Eukaryota; kingdom Metazoa; phylum Arthropoda; class Insecta; order Lepidoptera; family Geometridae; genus Ectropis; species Ectropis grisescens. The sequence goes on along the minus strand of CM029777.1, from coordinate 23,898,750 downwards.
TAGCAGGTTGCTGAAGAGGTTTTTTGTTTGAAATCGATATTCTCAGGAATGAGTGAACCGATTTCAGTCATTCTTTCACCGTTGGATATGTACGGGATCCCGATGAGTGCTATATAATATACCACGGGCGAAGCCGGGGCGGGCATCTAGTTCTAGAATAAAATGTGGTACTCCGTTTTAAGATATCACGGTTCTTTACCATTAATGAATCTGTAATAATATTATAACGCTGAAGAGGTTCTTGTTTGAACCCGTGTTCATCATAGTTATATTAAAATTAAGAATAGAAATTGACTTTTTTGTTATAAAATTATTATCTTATTTTATTTTAAGCTTTTAAACAATGTTACTAACTGTACTTCAATTTGACAGTTGTTTTTTCCGGCATTCTAGAATAAGTACATTTCAAATAATCAGTCTTTATGGGAAAAGGTCATTTTAAGATTTGTTCATTACGGTTTTAGTACAATATAACATTCAGTCCAAATAGGCCGCAACCCCGCTAATCACAGGAACTACGGGACCGATTTCAAAAATTCTATCACCGTTGGATATATTCGTGGCCCTTGAGTGACATAGGCTATATATAATGAAACACGGGAAATACCGCAGCGGTTCGCTAGTTCTTAAATAAAGTCACGTGACTTAAATCCAATATGGCGGACAGTATGGCCTGTCAAAGGCAGGCCTGTCCAAAATGGTGGACAGGCTATTTGAAATGCACCCCCATGAAATGGGTATCAAATGAAAAGGTTTGCTGTCAGGAATACGAAAAAAATTGTCACGTGACTTAAATCCAACATAGCGGACATCCAAGATGGCGGATAGGAATCGTGTTTTTTTAACTATTATATCTGTTGCGATTTAATTGTTTGCTATTGTCCTCAGGTCGATAGAAGTGTGGCTGAAGTCCGGACGTCGTCACAGCGAGGTGCTGGCCGAACAGAAAGAGTCTGAGGGGGAACTCCGGATGCCTGGAGCAACTATCATGCTTTGGCTTCAATGTGATCAGGTAAGAACAGATGCAGTTACCTACACCTAAAAAATACATTCAGTTTGTTGATTCAAACGGTACTATATTCCCTTCGTAACTGCACATAACACAATTACAATAGCAACTAGTGTCCCGTTCCCGCTTCGCTCGGATGTTTTTTTATAGTATAGAGTGACGAGACGAGCAGGGCAATGGCCTGATGGTAAGCAACATACCTGCCCATAGTACAGTGACACGCGGCTATTGGAACATGATAAGTTAAAATAATTACCTAGCACTTCACTGCGCTCGTCACCCAGAGATATAAGATGTTTTATCTTTATGCCCTGTAATTTAACTGGAAATATTGTCCTTCAAATCGGAACAAAGCTATGTTTTCACATCCCTGCTTATCGGTTGAATAATTGGCAAAGGTGTTGTACTTCCCCAGACTAACTCTGCAAAGACTCTTGACTGGCCTCGTGGCTTAGTGGGTAGTAGTAGTTCTGCCTGCGACACCGAGGGTCGTGGGTTCGATTCCCACCCAGTGCAAATATTCGTGTGATGAATTCAAATGTTTGCACTGTGTCTGGGTGATTCTATGTATAATAAGTATGTATTTAGAACTATATAAGTATTATATCAGGCCTTTGCCAACTGGCAAACGGACTTACAGAAAATTAAAAAGCACCAGATTTATGAATAATTTAGATTGCATAAAGTAAATAATTTTGTAATAGTGCAGTAGTATAAGAAACAAAAATAATTGTATACCTGTGGTTCGAATAAAAAAGGCTTTATTATTATTATTATTAAGTATTAAATCAGCTATCTGGCTGCCATACCACAAGCTTTGCTTAGTTTGGGGTCAGATGGTGTTGTGTGTGAATTGTCCACCAATATTTTATTTAAAGAGTCCTATCACTTCGTGTCACAATAAAGTTACTATCTATTTGAAACTACGGTACAGCAAAAGACTAGTACACTGACACATAAACACACTCCACAAACGTGCATGAGTAAAGTACCTATACTTAAACATTACTACGACGACTCCGACGATTAGAAGCAGTATCACTTTTTACAACCATTCCTGTAAAACTTAGTTAACACATATCCTTTGAACTAACCGACAGTATATCCTAAAATGTCATCGCACAATAAATTCACATAATCATGAGGAAATCGTAATAACGTTCCTACATAATAAAAATAGACACCAATTACACAAAATGGCAATTTTTATTATTTTTGTGTAGCACTACTTTGTTGCCCCAAAGCATCTGCAAGGGTTAAGGGCAAAAAACTTCGTGGCCCTTTCGTAGGGATGAGACTGTAACATAGGCACGGTGGACGATGAAACGATAATACAATACAACAACTCTTTGTCGAAGAATACAAAATAGAGGCTATAAATAATAATGATTTTAAACCTATTTTTTTCAAATAATATGTTGTAAGACCCGCGCCGAACCGTCCCGGGATTTTACCGACGTTCCCGGAATTTTCCCGCAGTAAAAAATATAATCAAATATGTATTATATGCAAATAACAAACTATAAACTGCTTGTGTTCAAAGTTTCAACACGAGTTGTTTAGCCGTTTCGACATGATTGATATTTCAGCCAGATCCGTTTGTTTTTTCCGGCATGATTGAACAAAACATTCAAACCTTCACACCCTACTAATGTTATAAATATGTAAGTTTGGACGAACTTATCAGTCTGAAATTTGAAAGTCGGTACTCGATTGATTAAATTACGCTCTGGAATGGTACAGTTCGAAGAATGTAGAGTGTCTTAGACCCTATTTTTATAGAGCCTTAATAGCCCTTTTATAAAGTGTACGTGATCGAAGTCCTGGGAGAATACAAATCTATTTTATAAGTAAGTAGATTTTATCATAAATCAAATAGTAAGAATAATAGAAATACATAGTTCTTTATTTGTAACAAAATGAATGAATTACATATTTGATAAAATTACATGAAATGTTTTCATCAATTAAATAACAATACAAACAAAATACATACATTTTAGGTCAAATTTCTAGATTTTAGTTGGATCGAAAATATTTTGTAGACATGCTTCTTTATTCTGATAGTTTTAGCACTGTATAATACATATAAATCGAGTTTGTTGCTATCGAATACTAGTAAGTATAACATCGAAATGGTGTCCAACTCTATCGTAAAGGAGCGTGCGCAGATGTGCGCATGCGCGCCACCTGCCAATCACGACTTACGCAGGTGCAGCGTTGTTTACTTTTTTTCACTAGGTGGCGGGAATTTCAATATGGCGGCTCTTGGGTTAAATTTAATTAAATGTGTGTTATTTTATAACTGTGGTTAAAAAACCTATCACCTTTACTTACAAAATAAATTAGATTTTATGTTTGACACATACAAACATTAAGATGCAATTACATTTCTCGGTTGCTTTCTCTCTAAATTGCTAATAAAATAGTTAATAGCGAATAGTATTATTTATTGTATGCGTCGTACTGTTATGATATTCCTACTAGGTATATCATAAAATAGCTATTCAGCTTAATGTTAATATGAAAGTTGCTTGACTAGTAAATGTTTAAGATACACTAAATACGTTAAAATATAAGCCCTTTAATGGAATTAAAAAAAAACACTTAAATATTTACTATGTTTACATTGTTTACTGCACGCGAGCCCAGACCCGGGTACACTATCGTGATCAACGCACCTGAACCTAAGATATATAACATAATCACATCGGGGATGAAACAGTAAGTGGGTAGCCAACGTCCTCGCTTCTGGACACTCCTGCTTCATCGCGATGGGTCAGAGCAGAGGTCCCGCCGCCTGCCAATTTTCAAGTGCAGAGGGTAGAGACCGCAGCGCATCGTAATACCGTCACTCCTCTTCCTCTGCAGCCCCGCCTAGTTAACTAACAGTGGCGACCCCGTCAACGTAGCGGCGGGCAGGGAAAGTGGGAAGTGGCATTGTAATACCAGTGCTCCTGTCCTGCCGTGGCCTCCACCCCACATCCAAGATACCCACCCCTTAACATCGTTGCCCACCTCAATTACGCCGATACCCATACACCGTGCAACCTGCATGGCGCATCGTCGGCTTGGAGGCAAAGCCTAGACGAGCGGCTACACTGCAGGATACCTCTTAGCTTCACGGTGGACGACCAGCCCACGGCTGGGCCTTCCTCCCCGCCTCAACAACGAATCGAGGAGCTCATTCTTACCCTCACTAAACTCATATCCACTATTAACAATATATAGTTATACTAAATGCTACTCATGCAATACATATCCACTTATAAAACAAAAACAAATTTTAGATTTCGAAGGCATACTCATTATGTCATTTTCAAACCGCAATTGGCCAGTATAGTGGAATGTAGCCTTAGCTCTCTCCTTGCAATAGAGGCAGTGGAGATATAATGTGGTCTGCTTTTACTGAGACTACGACTGAGGCAAAGTTCTCCGAGATGCAACCCTAGGCAACCAACTACTACAAACACCTGACTTCATTACCGTATCGTCCGCAAAGCGGCAGCTCGCCCTATCACGCAACGGCATCCCAACTCCCGATTAGAAGAATAAATTCTAAATTAACCTTTGAAATAAATTAAACTGTAGATTAGATTAATGTTCTATTACATGTGAATTGTTTTTTTTTTTCATAATGCTAGGAAAAAGTTTTTAATTTTATATTTGATAAATGGGGTAATGAGTGAATTGGTTAGATAAACCCGACTTAAATTTCAACCGCATATTGCGGTCTTTTTTTAACTATACATACACATGACCGCTATCTTGTGTGACGTTAAGCGACGATGCGGTCTACGATGGAGCGTGCTTATCTTGATTCACTCTCGATTTGAAGATACCAAGATTGTAACCATCGGGTAAAACCCACTCAAACAACGCATTCTAGACGTTCTCATCACAAATGTAGTGTCAAACTTCTTTATTTAATCGAATAACGGGACACTCACGTATACACGGTATGTGCCAAACGGGCAGCCATCGCGCGCGTGCACTCTCCTTGAAAAAGGCCGGCGGACGCGGCCGAAACTCGAGTCGGATTGACCGACCGTATATACGTGAATCCGTTATCCAATTAAATATGTGTAACAACCACGTTAATTTTAATATTCAAACTTCTTTGTTCGAGTCTTTGCAAGGTCAACCATGAAACGATGTGTAGTAATTCAGTAGGAATTTCGCATATTAAGGAATTGTGCCTGTTGAAGAGATCCTTCTTACGACGGAGATAAATATGTGTCCCGTCGCTCTTGTCCCTAAAATATGATGGAAGAAAACGGTGCCAGTGCATGCATCAAGCTCGTGAACGAGTGTTGCTTGCGGTTATCGAACTGTGACAATACGCAATTTAAATAAATTGGGGAATGCAAAATCTTCGTCATTTACAATCGTAATATTTTCTTTTTTTCTTGTAAAAGTCTGTTAATAAAAAGACCGGCCAAGTGCGAGTCAGACTCACGTACCGAGGGATTGCGGTGTATGTTCTACTAGCAGCGCCCCGCGGTTTTACCCGCACAGTTCCCGTCCCCGTAATATTCCCGTAATTAAAAGTACTCTATGTGCTATTTCAGAATTTAATCTTACTGTGTTCTAAATTTTAACCCGATAGATAAAGACGTTCCGACGTGATTGAGCAACAGACATTCAAACATCTTAACAGCCAACTATCCAAAATTTTGCATTTATAATATTAGTAACAAAATAAAATGTTTCAGGAAACATCTGGTAGTGGTACTATTCGCCGAATCCGCCTGGGGAAGCACCACACCTTTGCCAGTTATTCTATCACCAAGCAGTAATATGAAACAATGTGGAAACAATGTTTCAGGGTTGAAATTACAGGGCATAGAGATAAAATGTCTCATATCTCTGAGTGACGAGCGCAGCGCAGTGGTAATGATTTGGACCCTTTATGTTCCAATAGCTGCGTGTCACTGTGCTGTTATGGGCAGGCATGTTGCTTACCATCAGATACTTGTCCTGCTCATCTCGTCATTCAATACTATTTAAAAAGTAAACTGAGAGGACATTCCACTCCTTTGCGGTTTATGTTCTATTATTTTCAAGGACTGATCCAACTAATATTCCGCTTTTCAGTACATTAAATTCGAATCAATTAGCAAAATGGCGGTACAAAACATCCTTGAAATTCGGGCTTAATTGTAGAAAATAGCGGTTATTACAGTCAATATTCTGGGCCATAATTGTTTTAGGAAATATCTGTGATCTGCCTGCGGAAATTTCAAGAAATTTTCGCTAAACAGAAATAGTCTGTAATCCTAATAAATGCTGACGTCTAATATTAATATTTTGGATCTCTGTAAGTAGCTGCTTGTGGTGGCTTCATCTGTATTTTTAATAATAACGTAAGTAAGTGTACATAAGTGTAACATGAGCCTAATGGTAAACTACAGGCCTATCTATAACATCATTTTCATTTATTTAACATGGTGATTTCAAATGAATGCCTAGCACTACACTGCACTCGTCTTCTTGACATGAAAGATGATGTATGTTTATAGTCATTTTCGCCATCCGCCTAACTACTATTGGCCAGTGTGGTAGATTACTTTGGGGAAGTAGAAAAAAGTAATAGTAGAAACATTTAGTAGAGACATACGTTACTACTAACAGTGTCCTGCTTTACCTGCTATCTAATTGTCCTCATCTCTACTTTACTTACAAGAAACCAAAGAACACACACTTTCACACAAACGCTTTCCACCGAAAGCACGAATAGCATCTGTCTTGCCTTGTCGCTCTTGTGGAAGTGTCATACTTTTGTCGCGGCACATTACTCTGTTGCCATAGAAAGTATGCACGTCATCTGCTTACGATTGACACAAAGGAACCGTGCGGGAAATCTAACTCTATACGTAGTAAATGTAAACTCTTTGTAAGAAACTGTATACATATAGACAAGATCATATCCATCAGAAGCACTTCCCACTCAGACAACGTATTCCACAGTTTATTAGCTCTTATTACGAAAGTGGTGTCAAACCTCTTCATTCGAACATCAACCATAAAATGCTGTCATTTTTCCACTACGTAAAGACAATCACCCATAATTCTAGCTACATGGTTACTTAAACAAAAAAAATAAACATCTGCCTTACACCACGTCTCATATACCATGAAAATTAATATAATATTAATAATATAAACTATTACAATGAATATGTAAAAATACTTATAAATAATAATTTTATCGGGTCTATAACCTGACACCTTACCTCCCCGGGGTTGTACCTACGTTCACTTGCGGTCATTAAGAATTTAATGCATTTATTAAGGTCCATTTACAGGTGACCAATCATTGTGCCTGTCCTGTGGAGCCACTATAGAAACTGATTATGCAAGTATTTTTAGTACACCTGTACAACTCTAATTAGAGATGGGGTACCGTCTAAACGGTTGTTTTTAGCCGGATAAATAGCATTCTATGTGTCGTGACTGTGTACTTCAGTCTCTTTTACAAAACATTTGATTTAATTTTAATAGTTTTTTTTACTAGAAAAGTTATGGCACGAGCCATATGGTCGTCTGATAGTAAACTTCATGCCTTTTCAGTTCGTACCACCCACCACAATTTTTTAAATAATATTGACTTTATTTTTTTTAATATTTGTCAATAGATAAATAAGTTTCTCTCTCTGCGGTTTTACCAGCGTAGTTCCCGTTTCCTAAATTTTCCGGGATAAAAAGCAGCCAATGTTTTTATTATTATTCATGCAATCTGAGTTTCTTCAAGTCTATGAATCGATTTCTGCTTCAAATTTGAAACAATCCGATATGATAGTGTCCCGTGTGCATTAAGCAAATAATTTATCCACCGCATCTATAACATATGTAGTTTCCATGTTACCCCCTTTATAGACACTATTTGAATATCTTTATAAACACTGTATAAATAAATAAGCAAATTCTTATTTTGTATTATTTTTATTCATTTTCAATGTCCCCCAATTTTATAAAAATAAATAAATCCAAATATGCTCTTGAGTTTATTGTAGTAAATCTCATTCGTCTATTACATTATCCGGTCACGAACGCTAAATCTGACCATCCGGCCAAAACATTTTATTCTTCATCTTTATCTCAATATGTAATGTCCAACTAAGTATGCATACATATAATGAACATCTGCTTAGAATATAAGTAAAAAGTATTGATTTCTATATTAGGCGATCTCACATGTTCACGACAAGTAAAAGGCTTCAGAAAAAGTTTCGTAAAACGAATTGTTGCTCTACGAATGGCCATTTTATGCGACTGCAATTTGTAAATTTAAATATGCACTTGTTCACGAGAAATTAGTAATTTCAGTAATTAATCGTATAAATACTCGTTACTTGTACGACTACTTATAAAGAAGCTGTAAGTTGAGCGAAGAAAATTAAATAATTAAGTATTACTTTCCGATGGCTTTAGAAAGTAAGCATAAACTGATTTATTTTGAAACTTTGGAACATTAGCAGTGTGTAGCTAGCGTATTTGTGTTCTTTCAGACTGTAATGTAACATCTAACTGTGTTGCAAATTTCAGACCGAACCGTTCTGATATTACGACGTGATTAAGTAACAAACATCCAAACATCTACATTTATATTTAGGATATTTAAATAGAAACATTGTACCTACTTTTAAACCGACATATAACCAAAAAGAAGGAGAATATCCATTCGATCACATTTTTTTTATGTATATATCACCTAATTTTTCGATAACGCCCAGACCGATTGTAGTAATAGATACATTTTTAAGTAGGTACAGTACTTTTTAAATTCTTGAAGCTATTACTTCTTCCTGTGTTCTCGTGACTTAAGATTTACTCGTAGCTCTCACATCTGAGTCTCATTTTAAACTGAAATCCGTTGTTTTTTCGCAGAAAATTGAATTATTTATTTGATGTAGACTTATTTTTTGTTGTTCTGTCTTTTACCATACAGAATATCTATCCCGACGTAGTTCATTACGTTTTCCACCTGCTAACGAAGAGGTCATTAAACGGGCGTTTAAGGCCGGGTCTACAAAATCGGGTTGTTGTGTCGACGGCACGCGAGCGACGCGTGCGGCGTTCGGCGTCGCACACCTGTTGTGCTCGCACCCTAATGGGGATACAGGGTGATAGGCATATTCATATTTTTGAAGTGACAAGTTTGAAGTGAACAGTTTCCTTTGAATTTTCCGTAGGCTGTGAATGAAGTTCATCGTCACGCTGTGAAGTGAAAGAGGATTCGTTCAGGTGAATTCGGCACCGCCTATTGTACCTGAGCGAGAAATATACAGTCAGCTCCTGCTGTCTATCTGCTCTCACTATCGTGTAGCTGTATTTATTATGTTAAATGTAAATGTAATCATTATTATTTCTTCTTTTGGGGCACCATATACCATAGGTATGTATCAGACTTTTCGTGGGCTCAAGCGTCACGCTCGTGAATGAACGAAATTTTCGGGTAAACTCGGGACCACGACAAAAAATAACGTCGTATGGTAATATACCATAGTTACACATCTAACCATGAAGACTTATTTAGACGACAATGTTTTGAAGTTTTATTCCCAACTACCAGCGCCCTACGGTCTCACCCGCGTAGTCTCCAAAGTGAGCTATCAAATTCTGAGTTATATGTTTTCACCTCTATCGGCAGTCCCGACCGCCATGCATACTGATCCCATTATTATTTTTTTACTTTTCACTTCTGTCGTTAGGTCTTAAGCTCACACATTTTTTCAATGCATAGGCTTCGTAGTATTGAAGTGAAAGCCTTTATTGTTCTGACAAGACTCATTGCAGAGTCCGCCTGGGGAAGTACTACGTCAGTTTGCAAGTTATTCTACCGCCAAGCAGTAATATGTAAAGATCATTGTGTTCCGGTTTGAAGGGCAATGTATCCAAAGAATATTATCTTCTTAATATGTATTCATAAATAATCCGGATTTTTAGTTTGTGTTTGAGTTTGAGTGTTTCTAATTATAAAAAGATAAAAGTAATAAATTATTTATCTATGTTTAGGTATCCTTGATGTTAAACAAATAATAGGGATGTAGTTTTCTAAAGAACCTAAACATATTACCATATATTCCTTATAAAAAAAACGAATGAGTATTAGACTAAACACAATAAATTATTATCTACATTTATTTATAAGGTACTTAATGTGCCTCTATAAATTATCGAGATGTGCGTTTCTAAAGTTCCTAACGAGACAATCTTACACTACGAAACAGTACCTCAAAATATGTGGAATAAGTATAAACTAAACCTTATAAATTAACCCTAATTATTCATTCGATCCTTAATGCTATAAATATAAACATTTCCAAAACAAAAACAACATTATTTTAACAGCCTGTATTCGAGTATGCGCACCTGCCGTTTCCCGTTTTTATTTTTATTTTTTTGTTTCCTTGTCTTTTAACCCTAAGTGTAATAACCCGTCTTATATTATGGTAGGTCATTTTGACATCAGCATTTTAACCTTTAGTACTGTTTTTTTTTTATCCGGAACTGCGAAGTTTGCAAATTCCGTGAATTCTTTGTGTGGTAAATTGCCCAGTTATGCAATGGGGAAAGTGTGGGACGCAAGTAGGTAAGTAAATGTGAGGTTATGTAGAACTAAACTTTAAAGTCGTGTTTGAAAAAAAGAAGCTACGTTTTCTTTCAGGGTTTATATTCTGTCCGTCTGATTATATACAACTAGCAGCGCCCGGTTTTACCCGCGTATTTCCCGTTCCCGTTATTTCCCCGGGATATAAAGTAGCTTATGTGTTCTTCCAGACTATAATCTGTGTTCCAATATTACGTTTCGGTGTGAATGAGCAACAAACATGCAAATGTTGACAATTATAATATTAGTAGGATAGCTAGCAATCTTTGCAGACTCCACCTGCGGATACATCTTTAAAACATTATTGTTTCGGTTTGAAGGGCAATGTGTTCAGTGAAATTATAGGACTCAGAGATAAAACAACTTATAGGTTATAGGTACCTATCTCTGGGTGACAAACGGAGTGCGCTAGGTAATGATTTGGTCTCTTCGTGTTTCAATAGCTGCGTGTCACTGTGCTGTTATGGACAGGCATGTTGCTTACCATCAGGCACATGTCCTACTCGTCTCATCACTCTACATTATATAAAAAAAAGTTGTACGGCCAAAGTGTAGTTGGTATTAGCTAAATTAGCTTGCTGGCTTCTTTGTTTTCTGAGAGATGTATTCGTAATCTAGAACTTTTCTAGATCAGAATGAATAAGCGATTATCTTCTAGGTCAATGTGCTTCGCCTTTCACTATACTGTCGTTTACCATCAAGTAAGTGGTCAATCGCGAACTTTTGTGCTATAAAGTAGGTAGGAGCTCTCTGCTGAGCTTGCCTGAGGAAGTACCACACCTTTGCCAGTTATCCTACCGCCAGTCAGTAATATGGAGACAATATTGTGTTCCTGTTTTAAAGCCAATGTTTCCAGAGAAATAAAAGGGCATAGAAGCATCTTTATCAATATTTTAAAACTGAGGCGATTTTTTTGTTTGAACGCGCTAATCTCTGGAACTACTGAATAGATTTCAAAAATTATTTCACCGTTAGATATGTCCGTGATCCCCAAATGATATAGACGATAATGATTTGGACTCTTCATATTCCAATGGCTGCGTGACACTGTGTTGTTATGAGCAGGCGTGTCCTTACCATCAGGCACATGTCCCGCTCGTCCCGTCACTCTGTACTGTACATAAAAAAGAGATGAAAAGATTAAAAACAGTAGGATTCCTTTGACGTTTCTAGGAGTTTGACATATCGCGCCAAAAGTCGAGGCACCGTTTTTGTTGTGTCAGACGAGTCACGCTCACTTTTTGTGGGAGGTGAGTGACCCTCTCCAGCGGGGCTCGCAGACTCGTGGGAGTCTGATGGTGCTGAGGAAGCGAGCTAGTTGGCCGGCTGTACTAAGGATGACTGCTAGGGGCAAAGGTTTTTTTTATATCGGAATGCTCGTAGAAAAAGCGATATCGTTTCGTGGTTGATGTTCCAAAGACACGAACGAAGAGATTTGGCTCTACTTTTGTGATAAGAACGTCTAGGCCGTGGAATACGTTGCCTGAGTGGGTTTTCCCCGATGGTTACAATCTTTGTGTCTTCAAATCGAGAGTGAATCGGTTTCTTCTAGGTAAACACGCTCCATCGTAGACCGCATCGTCGCTTAACATCAAGCGAGATGGCGGTCAAGTGTAAACCTATAAAAGTAACAAAAATTAATTATCTTGGAAATTTAGCTAACTTGGAGTTCGAGTTTATATTAGGTATGTTTAAAATGAGTAAAAGTGTACGTGGGTTGACTAATCGAGCTAAATATTGTTAAAAATATTAAAAACTACCAGTTCCCGATTTCCCGTTCCCGTTATTTTCCCGTTAAAAAGCTTATATTATGTTACTCCAGACCATAGTCTAACTGTGTTCCAAATTGCAACACGATTAGATATCACATTTCAACGTGATTGAGTAACAAACTTCCAAACATCCAAGCATTGATATTTATAATATTACCTCGTATTCTCTCTCGAGATCGCTTCTTGAGTCGACAGGGGAAAGACGAAGACACAATAGTGGCAACTCAAGATGACCACCACGAAGCCAAGTGTGCAACAAAACAGTGATATATTATTTGCACGTTTGTATGATGAATACAAATATTTGTGCTGTGTCTAAAGTACTTCAATGCAAAATAAATCTAAACTAATATTATAAAGCTGAAGAGTTTGTTTGTTTGTTTGAACGCTAGGATCTCGGGAAGTTCTGGTCCGAATTAAAAGATTATTTTTTCTAGGCTATAGAACATAACGCTACTATTAAAAGAAGCGGAGCATGAATCAAGAATGTTACAAAATTGGGAAAAAATATTCCTTTTTGAGAGTTTTCGTACGTTTCGTGCTTTGACATGACACATGACAGCATGTGTCTAAGATTGCGTCATTGAATATAAACCTTTGCCATAGATTACATACCTCACCTTTGCTCACAGATTAAACACCTCCCTTTGCTAATCTAAATCTAAGTTGGTACGACCAATTTCCGACAGGTGGCGTAGCAGGTGTGTGTAGCAAGAGGTGTTTTGTTTGAAAGCGATATTCTCAGGAATGAATGAACCGATTTCAGTCATTCTTTCACGGGATCCTGATGAGTGCCATATAATGTACCACGGGCGAAGCCGGGGCGGACATCTAGTATGTAGATATAATTAACATTAAATATCTATAAATATCCCCCCCTCCCTCTTTGTCTGGAAACAGCCCTATATCGTCTGCCCACATAGTAGAACCGATTGAGATCAGTCGGCATTTAAACGCCAATCCATTGATATATGGCAAGAAGTTCTCAAAACGCCCCCCACCTGAGTACAGCCCTGTGCCTGCCCACATACCAACTCCGAGTGAGATCAGGCGGTACTTTGATGTACACTCCGTATTGATGATTTTGACGCGTAATGATTGAGAGGCGATGAATGCACGTGAAATTATTTATTAGCCAGTCCTTAGGGCTGCCTTCACGGATCTGAATTATAGAAATCAGTTTAGCAGAAAACACGGCTGGTCTAGTCGGGAGAACGGCGACTGTCAATCCGGAACCCCCCGGGTTCAAATAACGTACCACTGTATTTTCAGTTTTCAGTTATGTGCGTAATGCCGCTAACTTGAAACGGTGAAGGAAAACCTCGAGAGGAAACCGACATGTACTTACAATCTTTCGAGGTCCTGTGTCATCTACCAACACGCACTGGGTCAGCGTGGTGTATTACGGCCTTGACTATCTCTTAGCGAGAGAAGGCCCTGAGTCCCAGCAGTGGGAACATTTCGTGGGCTGCTTATGCTAGTAGAAAACGGTATTATAATAGCCATGCTGTTGGATGGTGATGTGTTGTTATGGATGGACGTGATACTATCAGGCTGAAATCTCGCTCATGTTGTCATTCTATCTCTACTTATTTTAAAGTACTCTATAGTGCAACCAATTTTTTTTTCTTATATAGGTTTACAATTGACCGCCATCTCGCCTGATGTTAAATGATGATGCGGTCTACGATGGAGCGTGTTTACCTAGAAGAAACCGATTCACTCTCGATTTAAAGACACAAAGATTGTAACTATCGGGAAAAACCCTCTCAGACAACGTATTCCACAGCCTAGACGTTCTTATCACGAAAGTAGAGTCAAATCTCTTCGTTCGTGTCTTTGGAACATCAACCCATGAAACGTTGTCGCTTTTTCGAGCTACGAGCATTCCGATAGAAAAAAGGGCAAGGTGGTATTAGATCGTACAAATCAGTCGCACACTTTCCGAAGTGTATCCGATAAAAAACCGATAAGCTAGCAATTTTTCGGCGATGTTCGAGACTTTGCGTAATACGGATACGTAAATTATACCTCTTATTGGTTAAATGGTTGTTTTTTTTCTTATAATTAATAGTAAACAACGAGATACATTTTTTTTGTAGAATGGGTCTCCATTAGGCTTAGGATACCTACTTTCCTGGTGGAAAGCAAATACGTAGTGGCAGAAGAAGTCTAGCAGAAGGTAGTTTTGTACATTCAATCTCTGGTGATTCGCATTAAAACGTTGGAAACGGACATAAAATATACGAATATAATTAATTGTAAATTATATTTGACTTTTAAGTCATATCCAGTTAAATTAAAACATCGTAAGATCAACGGTTTTATGATCCGTCGCAATATCGAAAAGCCTAATAATTTTAACAACAAAATGTGTATTTTTGATGTGAATACTATCATAACGCAGTAAGGAAATTTTTGAGATAGGAAAAAAATATGTACGTACATATTTACATACATTTAATAATGTATAAATATAAATAAAAAATATTGGTGGACAATTCACACACAACACCATCTGACCCCAAACTAAGCAAAGCTTGTGTGATGGCAGCCAGATAGCTGGTATAATACTTATATAGTTTTAAATACATACTTATTATACATAGAAACACCCAGACACAGTGCAAACATTTGAATTCATCACACAAATATTTGCACTGGGTGGGGATCGAACCTACGACCCTCGGCTTCGCAGGCAGAGCTACTACCAACTAAGCCACTAGGCCAGTCAAAAAGTATGTACGTATTTGTTTTCTAGTTTTGACTTCCATCGGCAGAATCTGAGTGCCACTGTTTTTTTATAGATACACGGAGTGATAACCCTATAACATATTTGATATATTAAAGAGGTTGACGGCTTATTCAAATTGAAAAAAAGTGATTTTAAGCTGTAAATAAAAAACAACCTGGTGTGTAAATATATGATGTTAACTGGTCAGTCGTGACGCGGATTTTATATGTTCACTGCCTTTGTGTCTGAAATGAGCCTGCCCATTGAAACGTTGGTTGTGGGATCGATTCCCATCTAGGAAAAATATTTGTAGGTATTTACATCTTATTAATTATACTTAGTATTTTTTATAGTACAGATTGGCGAGATGAGCAGGACATGTGCCTGATAGTAAGCAACATGCCTGCCACATAATAGCATTAATACCACAGTGTCATGCAGCTATTGGATTACACAAAGAATGTAATTACCTAGCACTGAACTGCGCTCGTCACCCAGATATATGACATGTTATATTTCTATGCCCTTAACCTTTCAAACCGTAACACAGTAAAATTGCATATTATTTATATGTTACTGCTTATTGGCGGTAGAGCTAGCAAAGGTGTGGTACTTCCCCAGATGGACTCTGCAAAGAGTCTTACCAATGATAGTATGTATTTAAAACTGTGTTGTATCAGCTATTTGGCGGCCGCCACAGTACAAGCTAGTTTCACTGTGGGCCTAATAACGAAGCTCAAAGTTACACAGCAAGCTATGGAGAGAGCTATGCTCGGAGTCTCTTTGCGCGACAGAATCCGTAATGAGGATATTCGCAAAAGAACGAAAGTGGCCAACATAGCTCAAAGAGTAAGCAAGCTGAAGTGGCAATGGGCAGGCCACATCGCTCGCAGAACTGGCAATCGATGGGGAAGAAAGGTTCTCGAGTGGCGACCACGAACCGAAAGACGCAGTGTTGGACGGCTTCCCACTAGATGGTCAGATGACCTCACAACGGTAGCTGGAAACCGCTGGTGGCAGGTTGCGCAGGACATCAGGAAAACTCTCATACAACGCATTCCACAACCTAACAAGAACTTGTTACCAAAATAGAGTCAAATCTCTTTGTTTGAGTCTTTGGAACTCGTCGAGATTGCGTATTTGATACAATTTCTTTTTTACCATCCCACGGTAGCCTGGAAGATATCGCTCTTAGCGAAAAGGGTAATTGCTACTAGTCTAAGGTTTTTTTCTGTATTATTGTTATTTTTCTTTGTAATTTAAATGCAATGAAGAGTTTATCTATCTATCTATCTATATAGTTCCAACTGCTGGGATCAATTTTGTACATGTAAACCTCACTTTATCATTACGCAAAAACAAGTCTCACGCAAAAAGCCTATTTAGTGAAGAGATTTAATTGACATTCCTATAAATACGATACATTGCGTGACTTTGGTGATTCGCTGAGCTGAAGAATAGTATACACTGGAGTAGAAATTTATTTTGTAAAAAAAACATAGCAGAAATATAAACAAGAACAAAATTAAAAATTTTGACTAACCCCCGACTACCTCGGATTTGTTATCTGTACAACATTCTACTAGTCAAGCCCTTTCATTTGATACCCATATTAAGGGAGTTGTGAAAAAAGAAATGTGTTTCGCCATTTTGTGGTAGCAGCCATCTTGGATTCGAAATTTGTCATAGTGCAAAGTATTCTACTAGTCAAGCCTTTTCGTTTGATACCCATATTGAGGTGATAGTGAAAAAAAATATAATTCTTCATTTTGTGGTGGCGGCCATCTTGGATTTGAATTATTTTATAATGTATAGTATTCTACTAGTCTAGCCCTTTCATTTGATATCCATATTGAGGTAGGTTGTGAATAAATATTTTGTCCGCCATTTTGTGGAGGCGGCTATCTTGAATCAATATTAACCAAACATAGCTAAGAACACCCGCACGGATATTTATCTTCAAATAAAGAAAACCGCATTGAAATCGGCTCATCCGTTTGAGCTCTACGGTGCCACAGACAGACACACAGACAGACAGACATACACACAGGAGACAGACAGACATCGACGTCAAACTTATAACACCCCTTTTTTTTGGTCGAGGGTTAAAAAAGAAATATAAAGAGAAACTCCTCCTTTTTTGAAGTCAATTAATAAACAAAATTCTACTAATACTACTAGTTACTTAACGTGAAATTTTATGTTTGGGTGTTTCTGTATTTGAATTAGTAGCTCGATGACGTGGTAAAAACCAAAGGAATTTGAAGTTTCGTCATAGAATAGATAATGGTTTCGTATAGCAAATATTTAGGGGGTTGTTTTTGAGGTGATTTTATTGACAAATTTGCAACCTCTAAATGGGAGCCATTTTAATTTTGTCACCCAAATGTTTCTCGTCATCTACAAAATTTACCATAACTACACATTTATAGGACCCAAGAAAATTAATTTGATCTAAATTTAATCACAAATTAATTATCTAGCAATCGGGATTTAGTTTTGATGGGTATTAAAGGTATCAACGGCGAAAAAAATATCGTAAAATGAATAAAGAAAATGTTTTTTCATATTTACCAACATAACAAAAAAACTAGTGGAATGACCTGCCATTTTTTTAAGCTTATAGCCAATTACCTTATCTACAAAATGACACCAAATTTGCTACCCTAACTGATCTAGTTTAAGACCAACCGCAATTTTAACAAAAGCCCTAAAAGAACTAAAATATTCAAAAAATCCAATATTTCAATGTTTTTGTTTATAATTCTTTGCCTAATTTGGTACCCAAACGGTGTGTACCCCGCCTACCCGGCCTCACTTCGTAACGCGTCATGAAAACATTCGTCAACGCTCACTGCCGCCTCGGTACACTTTTACTTTTCGCTGCGTTAACACCTTCCGATTGTTTTTAATTGAATTGACGGCATTCGTTTTTAACAGAGTTCCGATGTCTGTCTGTCTCTGTCATCATTTCTCCTGAACGGATGAACCGATTTAGTTTTTTTTTGAGTCAAATAGTAATCAACATAAATCAGTCTGTTGCTAAAAGACTGGCCTCGTGGCTCAGTGGGTAGTAACTCTGCCTGCGAAGCCGAGGGTCGTGGGTTCGATTCCCACCCAGTGCAAATATTTGTGTGATGAATTCAAATGTTTGCACTGTGTCTGGGTGTTTCTATTTATAATACGTATGTATTTAAAAACTATATATGTATTATATCAGCTATCTGGTCGCCATAGTACAAGCTTTGCTTAGTTTGGGGTCAGATGGTGTTGTGTGTGAATAGTCCACCAATATTTATTTATTTATTGTATATATTTTAGATACCTACACACCTCGCTTCATAAAATATTCTTACAAACCATTTCCAACCTAAGGTTGCCTGGAAGAGATCGCTATTAGCGATAAGGCCGCCGATTGTAACACTAGTTTTTTATTGTTTTTCTTATCCTGTATACGTGTTTTCTTTTGTTTTAGTGTGTACAATAAAGATTATCTATCTATCTATCAACAAGTGTGTTTTAGGTCGATATTTTTTCGAATTCTCCTAACATTGTGATTGATGTGTCAGTTTCTGAGAAAATGCTAAAGCTTGCTCGCAAAAATTGCAATTACGAGTATTTGAACAATTAAGTGAAAATAGAAATGGGAGTTTCGTTATTTGCCGATATGTCAAAAACTGTTTGAGATAATTCCAATTTTAAAAAAGAACAAAAAAGAGGATGAAATTTCCTAAAAATGGTAGGTATTAGCTTCCAGAACTACGTTGGATTTGACATTTGTACAGTATTCGACTTGTTTCATTTTTCCTTTCATTTGATGGATGGGTGGGTGGGTATACTGAGGAAGTAGTGAAAAAGAATGTATTTCGCCATTTTGTGGTGGCTGCCGTCTTGAATTTGAAATTTGTAATAGTGTTCGGTATTCTACTAGTCAAGCTCTTTCACTTGATACCCATATTAAGGGAGGTTGTGAAAAACATTTCGTCCGCCATTTTGTAGAGGCCGCTATCTTTAATCAATATTAACCAAACACAGCTAAGAACGACCGCAAAGAAACTAGCTTTTAATCAAAAAAATCTCATTCAAATCGGTTGATCCGTTTGAGCTCTACGGTGCCACAGACAGACACACAGAGAGAGAGATAGAGAGAGACAGACAGACAAACATCGCTGCCAAACTTATAGCAATCCTCTTTTTGGTCGGGAGTTAAAATATAGGACTGGGCTAATACAATGCTACATTATTATTAATTTCAAATCCAAGATGGCTGCCATCACAAAGTGGCGAATCACGTTTTTTTTCTAGAACTTCCTCAATATGGGTATCAAATCAAAAAAAAGGCTTAACTGGTAGGATAATAATAGATCTAGAATAAAATACGAAATTCAAATATGTGGTAGTCAAGGGTCAATCTTTTTTTTTTTAAATTATATTTATTCTAAGCACATCTCATTGAGTGTGATAACTCTTGCTTCTTTGTCTGTCCTCGATTTTGGTAGTTTTATGATAGACCTCAGTTTTATTAATACCTTTGTCTAGGCTGGTTAGTGAGTCAAGGGCGGTCAGCGGCGGCTTCCTGATGAATGGCATTAAGGCTTGCGAAACATGCGCGCCGGTTTTACGAGCCGGCCGAGGTCGCGCGCGCACGACGCGGCGCTGTTGCTACGCGGATCGCTAATGTGCGCTATGTGCGTCGCTTTACCTGATATTGTACATTGAAATAGGGTTCAATTTACAATAGCAGTGGTAGTAGTTTAGTAGTGGTAGGGCTCTTTGCAGAGTCCGCCTGGGGAAGTACCACGCCTTTGCCAGTTATTTTAATAACTTGGTACCGTCCGCGCTCTTGCGCCCTAAGACACAGGCCTTGTGCGTGCTTGTGCTTAGTTTAGGGTTCGTTAACAATCGTCACTTGTGTACACTAAGTAATAGAATTATTGTGTTACATCGTTACATTTTTTTTACCTTTTGGCGTCGCATGTTTCTCTGTCTGTCTCTCTCTCTCTCTTATACAAAGCAAGCCAGATATTTTCATTTCTATTTCGCATTGCACAGTGTGGTGTCGCGACGATTATTTTTGTTGAGTGGATACAGGTTTTTTGTAAATAATAAAAAATAATAATAATTCCTTCACTAATTAATCGAAAGGAACTTCGTTCCATCCGGGTGTCCCTTGACACCTCTCAAGTTTTTCATAGGCTTACACTAGACCGACATCTCGCCTGATGTTAAGCGACGATGCGGTCTACGATGGAGCGTGTTTACCTAGAAGAAACCGATTCACTCTCGATTTGAAGACGCAAAGATTGAAGATATATGATGATAAATGCTTAAACTGTGTATACTTTTTCCTTGTGTTATGTAAATAAATTATCTTTATCTTATATTTATTCTGCCAAGCAGTACTGTGCAAATATTGCTGTGTTTGGGCAATGTTTCCAGAGAAATTACTGGGCTAAGAGATAAAACACCTTATATCTCCGTGTGATGATCGCAGTGCAGTGCTAGGTAATGATTGGGGCTCTTCATGTTACAATAGCTACGTGTCAATGTGTTGTTATGAGGAGGCATGTTGCTTACCATCAGGCACATGTCCTGCTCGTCTTCTCATTCTATATTTTTAAAAAGCGCCTAGAAAACCCTTACTGATTGCAATTGCGGCTGGTCTAGCTGGGAGAACGGCAACTGCCGATCCGGAGCCCCTGGTTCCAATCTCACGGACACTGCTGTCTTTTCAAATCCATGTGCGTAATGTCGCTAACTTAATTACGTTGAAGGAAAACATCGCGAGGAAACTCTTTTGAGGTCAACACAACAAATCTGAAATGAAATGAAATGAAATTTATTTAGTTCAAGAGCACTATTACTTAAAAAACAGGTTAATATCTACTTATTCATAAACACAAAGATATTTAAACAAATGTACACTGGTACTCACACTAGGGCAACCTGTGTCGTGGGTACCAGGCATAACAATTACAAAACAACAATTTATAGAAAACCCTATCTCTAAAATGTTTAACAGTAAATAGGGTTGTTGACACTAATCACAAATTAATGTTTAGTATTAGTTTTATGATGGTTTGTATTAATAGGAAAATTGTTTACTTCTCTGCATTTTTATTATAGTTTGCGATCTTAGCGACGACGATTTTGAATGTTTGTATTTGAATACAAACTTACTTTACTTAACTTCAACTTTACTTAAGTTATGTTATGTAAAAAAACACATAAACTGGACATACAGTTATGAATCGCGACCAATGTTTTGCGGTTAGTGACGTCAAGTCAGTCGTTGCTATTTTAGCGGGAAAATTCAAAATTACTACTTACTATTATTGTATATTTTTTCATAGACAATACCAATACTTCTACATAAAATATTGTTTTAGGGTAATAGACATGCGTCAATCTTCAAAATAAAAGTAATTCCGAAGAATTGTTAACATTTCTATTATGTTAAATATAGTCATTTTAGTTTTAGGTTGGACTCTTAGCACAGTCCGCCTGGAGAAGTACATACTCTTTGCCAGGTATTGTACCGCCAAGCCGTAATGTATAAAAACCACTGTGTTCCGGTTTGAAAGGCTATGTTCACAAAGAAACAGCGCAAGAAGATAAATAATTTTATAGCTTTAGGTAACAAACGCAGTGGAGCGTTATGCAGAAATTTGGACTCTTTACGTTCAAATAATTGTGTGGCACTGTGTGAAGCTCAGACGTATTCTTTTCATTCAATCCTTGTCTTGTAGACCTTACTCGTCCCTTCACTATTTATAAAAAAATATTTGATTGGTTTAGCGACTTGCGTAGCATTTCTAAGTAAGTAATGTATTATGCTTAAATTATTATTATTGTACGCCCGCACAGGGCAGGCTGTTGTTAGTGCTAGAATTATTGTAACCTACCTACTAATTTATACTCAGTTTATCAAGAAATTATCCTGATTTTGATAACCAGCTCTAAATTTGATAATGATCTAGTACAGAGGTCGGGACCGCGCGGCCCTCGACCTACCGCGGCCCGCGACGCGACGGCTTAAAAAATAAGTTTTTTTAAATAATTTATTCCCAGCTCAATATAGATGGATAGAAGAATAAATAGGATAGAAGTGCGGCACGGCTTTTATCTAATTTTTTCACCATGTGGCCCGTGACTATCGAAAGGACCTTTTTTCTATCGGAATGCTCGTAGCTCGAAAAAGCGATTCGACATCGTTTCATGATTGATGTTCCAAAGACACGAACAAAAAGATTTGACTCTACTTCTGTGATAAGAACGTCAAGGCTAGGGGATACGTTGCCTGAGTGGGTTTTTCCCGATGGTTACAATCTTTGTGTCTTCAAATCGAGAGTGAATCGGTTACTTCTAGGTACACACGTTCCATCGTAGACCGCATCGTCGTTTAACATCAGGCGAGATGGCGGTCTAGTGTGAATCCAAGTTTAAAAAAACTTTTAAAAAAAATGTCGACCCCTGATCTAGAGTCATCTATACCATATTCATATCATCATATTACCTCCGAAGGTAGTGTACATTCCATCCGTCCAAAGCCCAACGACCACCGTTTTAATTCTAAATAAACTCTACTTTCAATCTGCTCTGACATATACATAGTTTTTCAATTTAATTGCGAACTAAATCAAGAAACAGATACCCTTTCTATTATAAAGGGGACTGAAAATAGAAATATCGAATGGTTAACTTTTGGTGACAGAACAAAGATAGCAGTGTAATGGAAGTGGCTCCGTCAATGTGTTTTTAGTTTACGATAAAAAATAAATTTAAAAACTTATTTCAACTCGACTTGGTACGTTTGGCCGCGGCTGTGGAGGTCGTGGTTTCGATTCCCATCCAGGACAAATGTTTGTGGGATGAATACAAATATTTGTTAAGCCGTTCTTACCCTTCTAATATTGTAGTAGTTTGAATGCTTGGATGTTCAGATAAATAAATAATAAAATTAATATGTAAAATGTTGCATTTTATAATAAATTAATAAAATAAAATTAAACACAAAAAAAATATAAGAATGTTTGTATATTTGTTCCTCAATCACGTCGGAACGACTGTGTTCATCATGACACTCTTTTAAAGAAACTGCAGTTTTATGGGGTTTCGAAACCAGCTCTAAATTTCATTTCTTCATATCTTAAAGACCGTGTACAAATAGTCGATGTTGACGGTGTGCAATCAAATGAGTCGCCTATAAGAATGGGTGTACCACAAGGTTCCATACTTGGACCTTTCTTGTTTCTTATATACGTTAATGATCTACCTTTTATGATAAAGAAACATAAAAATATAGAAATAGTTATGTTCGCCGATGATACATCACTTCTATTCAAAATTAAGAGAGGAATAAACGATTTCACTGAAATAAACGTACTTTTGGACATTGCGTACAAATGGTTTGATGCAAATAATCTAGTACTTAATCCAACTAAAACGAAATGTATAAAGTTCACACTCTGCAATGTAATGTGCGGTAAACTTGATATAAGACTGAAGGATGAACTTATCGAACCTGTACAATCTACTTGTTTTCTGGGTATTTCAGTAGATTCAAAGCTTCAATGGGGTCCTCACATAGAGAGACTAGCTGATCGACTCAGTTCAGCTGCCCACGCAGTTCGTCAAATTAAAAAAATATCAGACGTTGCAACAGCTAGGCTTGTTTATTTTGGCTACTTTCACAGTATTATGTCCTACGGGATCTTATTATGGGGCTCGGCTGCGGACAGAAACTCTGTTTTCGTATTGCAAAAAAGAGCAATCCGTGGTCTATATAATTTATCACCTAGAGAATCAGTACGGGAGATGTTCAAAACTATTAACATATTAACAGTCCCTTCATTGTATATTTATGAATGTATAATGTATGTAAAAAAAAATCGAAGTCGTCTGCAGAAATTAACTGATCTGAATCCAAAAGCGCACCATAAACACAAAATTGTATTTCCTAAGTGCAGACTTCAGAAAACAAATAACTCTTTCAAATGTAATGGTATTCGCTTCTATAATGCAATCCCTGTACAAGTGGAAGGCCTCAATGAAACCAAGTTTAAAAATGAAATAAAAAGCTACCTATTGAGCAAGGCATATTATAATATAGACGACTTTGTTAAAGATAGTAACGTATGGAAGAGAAATGTGTCGAAATTAGAATCTTGTAATAAGGTAAAATAATAGATTTTTAAGACTTTTGATGTTACATTGTTTGTACTAATGTAGTATCTGTATACTGTGTGTATTGATTATTTGTTATATTGTCTTCGACAAAGCCTTTTTACAGCTGCATGTAATTGACTAGGCCCCTTTACAGCTGCTTTATTCTTTTTGACGTTGTTATTTTATCATATTATGTACACAGATTCTTTGCCTTTTTGTAAATGACGTTACCAAGTGTTCTTGTGAATTTATGGTATGAATAAATGAATTGAATTGAATTGAATTGAATTGAACGTCTGAACGAATCGGGTTGAAATTTGGAACACAGATTACCTGGATGGACTAACATATAGGCTACTTTGGCATTTATGATATTAGTAGGATTGTCAGAAAAGACAATTGGATCATTCTATACTTTCTTCCTAGGTCAATTCAGATGTAAACGTGTATTTTCCCAAGCCGCTTCCAGCAAACTTTTTGAACACAGTTGAAAAGATGCTATTTAGAATACAGACTGTCACACGACGCATACACTGCGCGGCAATCCAATCGCTCTACTGCGTTCTATTTTCAAATTTGACAGCTCATTTAGAACGCATCTTTAAAAAAATATTTTTAATCTATATTTTTTTTAATAATGTGGCTAGTATAAATTTATCTAACTTGGTAATAAATAAGAAAATTGTAAAACTATTTGAAATTTTGGCCAATAAACTATTTTTTCTATTTTAAGCTTTTGGAAAAGCAACTGCGTATAGACTGGAAATAAATTTACTACTTATTTTTTCCCCAACAACGCCCTATCACTATTTAGCCAGGTATGGTGATATATTCGTGTAATGCAACCATCGGACAGAAATTATAAAAATGCATTGGGAAATAAATATATTGAAATTATTTTCAAAAAATCGTCAAATTTACAAAATCAAAATATGTAAAATATATTAAAACTTTACATAACGAATTGTCGGAGTGTTCCATACTTCCATTCATATGTTTAACTATGACGGGGTCAACGTTGGAATGGATTTTATTAACATAAATTAAGTATTTTGGGAACCATTATTCACCTAGAGACAAAGACACGTGATTTTTATTTTAACATGAATACGTCTTTAAAATTGTTTCCATAGGGACGTAAGTCAAAAACGAATTGTAAGAGACTCGGATACAGATTGTTGTTGCAGCTTTCATTAGCGTTTGATCGCTAAAAGATTAAAGAACTCATTGTCTACATTAACTGAAGTCTGTGACAAATGCTGTGTAGGGAGAAACGCCCCCATTTTGAACCAAACCTGACGTGAAAAGTTCTCCTAAATCAAAGCAGCCCTCTTCACTCCTGAATTCCTCCTGGGACTCGGGCCTTCACTCACAAAGAGAGCGTGAAATCCTTAATCTACCGCACTGATCAAGTGCGGATTGGGGGATGACGCATGTCCTCGAAAGATTTATTAGTTTGAAGACTTCGGTTTCCCCACGATGTGGTGAAGGAAACTTCATCGTTAAAGCCATAGGTGACAAACTCTATCATCTGCTCTTGGAATTATTTAATTTCTTCCGAAAATAACAAATACCAACTTCGTGTTTCAAATCAAACTCAGACAATCAACAAAATTGTATAACTTTTGTGAAGTGAATTTAACGCAACGTCCAATGAAAGAACGAGGTAGTACGAATACATTGTCGAGGTAAGGAAATTGTAGATTTTTGTTAATATTTCAATTACCGCCATACCGATTTGATAAAACACATATATATATAATGTGTTTTATCAAATCGGTATGGCGGTAATTGAAATATTAACAAAAATCTACAATTTCCTTACCTCGACAATGTATTCGTACTACCTCGTTCTTATATATCTTATATATCTATATATATATATATATATATAGGATCACCTCTGTAGGATGATCTGCCAAACAATAAATAAAAATTGCCAGTTACAGGAACTGCCAATAGAAGTGAAAACTTATAACTCAGAATTTGAAAGCTTACTTTGGAACCTACGCGGGTGGAACCGGAGGGCGTGGCCATGACCATAGTCATGGTTCCGAATTTACCCGAAGAATTCTTATCATTCCCGAGCGTGACGCTAGAATTAAATTCACAGCCCACGAAATGCGCGCTGTGGCGCGCCAAAAGAAGTTATCACTTCAAAAGTAACAGAAGTGATTAACTATTGACTGAGCTTCTTCTTCTTCTTCTTGTCGTGTCAGCGATTAAACTTTGGACTACAACTAGAACTATTTATTATTATTTTAAATCCATTTTTAAAGTTTGTTTTATAACTTTATGTTAGCTGTTATTGGCAACCGAACCGAAAAACCAAGACAAGAACAAGTCTTAGCTATATGGCTCTCTCTTTTCTATTCGCTTCAAATTACAGAGACAGCAATGGGAAAGCCGAGGTAGATTTACTTAAGCGGTAGACCCGCCATTTTGTCGTAAAATAAAACAAATGAATTAGACGTGTAGCCGTCAAGGTCAGACGCTACGTAGCGTTTGAACTTTAGATACACCTATTCTGCATTTATTTCAATATTTAAAGCGGTTTATAAGGCGTGACGGAGAAACTTGGGATTGATAAAAACCGCCACCAATTCGGAATGTAGTTAATATTAACTGCTGCATGTTTTTAGATTAGATTCTTTGCTGTAACGACGCCGACGCTGCGCGCTGTTGGCTATAATAATTTAACTGACTTCGAAAAAGATGGTTGCGATGTGTGGTTTAACTCCAATCCTCATCATCGTCATCAGCCGCAAGACGTCCACTGCTGAACATAGTCCTCCCCTAGATTTCCACAACGAACGGTCCTGCGCAACCTGCAACCAGCGGTTTCCAGCGACCTTTGTGAGGTCATCTATCCATCTAGTGGGAGGCCGTCCAACACCGCGTCTTCCGGTTCGTGGTCGCCACTCGAGAATCTTTCTTCCCCATCGGTTGTCAGTTCTGCGAGCCATGTGGCCTGCCTATTGCCACTTCAGCTTGCTTACTATTTGAGCTATGTCGGCCACTTTCGTTCTTTTGCGATTATCCTCATTACGGATTCTGTCGTACAAAAAGGCTCCGAGCATAGCTCTCTCCATAGCTCGCTGTGGTGACTTTGAACTTCGTTATGAGCCCCACATCCAATCCTGATTCCAACTAATATTATAAATGTCAACGTTTAAATGTTTATTATTTTTAAGTTTCGCGATGTGAACATATATGTAAACACTTTACAGGAGTTAGTACAGGTGATTAAATGATAGTTTTGATCGTGATCAAGTCCTCTGAAGAGTTTACGTTATGTGACGGCACAACCCTGCCTGAGATCTAAAATCTAAATATGCCGTACTCAAAAATACCAGTGTACTGTGAAATCTTTAAAAAAATCCTGTTCACGTGACACATCCAAAAGAAAGTATTTCGTAACGTACTTGTACCCCGTATTTGCATAAAATAACCTACATTTTGTCTTATGGTTTCAATTCGGTTTCAATTTCATTTCTTTACATTATGACAAACGCACTTGTACAAATTATCCCATTCATGGCGCGGTGGTCACGGTTATAAATAAGATGCGCCCTGCGGCTCACGTAAACTATCGAATGTAATTGTTTTTCTAAAACAAAAGTATACCTAGCCTAAGTTACTTCTTATAATATCAGATTAAAATCGGTTCGGCCATTTCAGAGATTAACTGGAAGTAACAGAGACAGAGTTTTTTAATGGAAAAGCTGTTAATTTGGAATTACAAATATACTTCAATTTTATTTATACATAAAATAGATTGTATAAGAATATTTGACTCGTTGTTGTCTAACACACTTGCCAATTATTCAACCACCAAGCAGTAATGTGTTTCATTTTGAAGGGTTTCCAAAGTTAGTAGGCAAAATTACAATAGATAAATCATTTTATATCTCTAGGTGGCGAGCGCAATACCTACATTGCTAGGCAGTAATTTGAATTTATGATCATACGTCTGTAACTGTGATGTGTAATTTGTAGGTGTATAGCTTAAAAACTGGAGAATCTCTTACAGGATCCATCACTCTATACAGAGAATATTATAAATAATAAATAACTACCACAATTCTAGCAAAAGAGGTAAGCCGTGACTTAAGTTTATGTCTACCTGTTCTAGTGCACTTGATGTCAAAAATATGAGTGACAGATGGGTAAAACAATGTGTCAAATTTAATACATTGACATATACTTATCAAATTACTATACCAAATTGAAACATGAATAAGCACAATTAAAAAAATCATTCAGCACTCCTTGTCTATACATAAACTCTTAAATGTGCGAAATTTTCGTAACAAGGGGTACCTATACAAAGTTTTAGCCTCACGTATAATTATTACCTGCAAATTACAAAAAAAAATCTAATTGAAAAGCTTGCTTTTTAATATAAATTATTAAATAAACTTGCGATAAAAATGTCGCGTCTATTCGCACCGTGAATAGGCAACTTAATTTCGATTCGAACAATCGAATAATTAGAATTTCGGAAACCAGACTTGACCTTGAATACCAGACGCAATCGCCGTAGCTGAAACCAGGTTGAATGGTCGCATTAACACAAAGTTCCATTCAAAAACGTTTTAACACGAGCAATTTTAAGCGTACTTACATCTTTTTTCCATCGAGTTTTTAAATCGCCCAAGCAGTCGTAAAAAGACGTAAGTTGCCTGTTGAGGTTGTTTTATTTAAAGTCTTTTTACTAGGGTATGCGAATTTGTTTTTTTTTCTGGTTTAATTGTTCTATTTGTATGCTATGAGCGTTGCAGTTCAATGCACTGAAACCATAGAGCTCTGTTTCGGTGTACATTCCACTGATCTTAGTCAGACGCCCACTGGGAGAGCGAATTTTGGATAATTGCGGAGCTACGTTAATATAGATGCGGTACTTTTAGTGTCTTCTAAAATAGGTATATCATTAATTAAATAATATTTCCGTGATTATACGATAGAAAGTTTTTTTGGGATATTACACTCCACTGGTGTCTGTGCTTTTTAGTAACAGATACCAAAATAACAGGTAGTTAGATATATAAACTTTTTATTACAGATGTTCAAACAAAACAATGTATTTTTAAGTGATAATGGCACCTGTCTGACACCCAACATAATACGATTTTTTTTCACCGCCTAAGGTGCTTGGCGCTGATTGATTCACTGTTTCATAAATTATTTGAGAGAAATTTGTCATGGCTGAAACCCGCAATCCCCTTGAAATATTCTCCCTAATGCAGCTGAAACTTAACATCGAGTTGACCAACCATATTTCGCATGTGTGTAGCTCGTTAATTAATTAAAATATGTAACGATAATTTTCAGTATAGAGTGAGCTTCATCATTGTGCCATATCTGTTGTTTTAGCAATTCCAGTCGCATTTAAACCCCAGCCGTGCCCCAATTTGGTAAAGCCAGGTCGTACGGAAGTCACAATGCAAGTCAACTAACCGCTAACTGCTTACTCACTGGACCTATATGGAAGACTTACTTACTAGGCTCTTTCCACCAAGCCAAGACGCGGCCACCGCGTCTACGCTACATTGGGTCCATTCGATCAAAAAAAAAAAGTTACTATCCAAATAAGTACGTAAATAAAAGTGCTGCAATGTAAAAATAGCTATACATTGTCGAGCATGTACACAGCCGACATTGCCGAATGGACTCCTAGCACCCCCCGGACTTGTATTTATATTAGCCCAACCCCGGCAAAGAGGTTCGCCTCGAGGCCGGTTCCCAGACCTCAAGGAGAGAGGAAGAACACGATAAAGTTAATAGGTTCTACTCTAGAACGTACCGACTGGAAGTTTCGATTCTAGAACAATCTGACTGCTAGTAAGGAATCTAGAACATTCTTACCAGCTGCGGAGGTCAGTTCGCAATGAACCTGCCTACTTAGCCATAGGTCGAGTGGAGGGTTGTCACTTTTTTATTATCATCATACATAATATATTTATTTTTATATCCCATTATAATAAGCTGATTAACCTAGTTGACGATTTATATTTCTTTTTTAAGGTTATCAGCTAGCTATCTTTGTCTTGTTGGTACTATGAGAATTGAAATACAAATACAAATACGAAAATCTTTATTGCTGTTTGCAGGTAAGATAAGGTGATACAAAACATTTTAATAACTGACCCATACAAACTGGCCTCTTCTTCTAGTGGCATGCAATATGTCTGGCAACACAGTTTCCATTGGTCTAAATTTATACAATGATAATAATAGTCAGCTGATAAAGTCTTCTTCTTTTTTAACTTTTAATCGGTTGTATCATATTATACTCGTATGTCATCTGATTCATCGTCTATTAATTGCTGGCTTCTATCCAGTTGTGCTATGTAAGTGTGATATGTTTGGTGAGCACAATTACGCCAACGTCTTGTGCTTGCTTGTGATTGCTAAATAAAAAAGGTTGGACAATATAGTGACGAAACATCCCCTTAGGTACATTTATTTGCTGTTTTTCTAGGTTTTAAAACATACGTAATGTTAGTCTACACTATAAAATTTACTTACTGTCAGTCTAGACTCGAGAACATTCTTACCGTAAATCTCTAGAGTACCTATTAAGACTCAACTTCTGTAAATTAATCTTAGCTCGGGAGTGCATACTTACAAGATTACTTCTGAAACTTTGAAAAACATAGCCCCAAGAATATTTAAAGTATTCTTACAACGCTATTCCATAACTTTTCCTAGAAAGGTCACAAAACTCAGTAAATAAATACATTATTGTATTGTATAACAAAAACTTTAATGGAAACATTTAATTCAAGGCATTATAGCTTAGAGCGATCATTACCAGACAACCGTAAATGGATAGTCTTATGTTCTTTTATAATCAACATAACTTGAACATTTCTTTCGTTTACTAACTCTTGCTTAGTGCTAGCTGCTAAGGATATTTTTTGTGGAATATAATAAAAGCAAGCGCTTGACCACGAATAACCTGGTGTTAGACACAGTATTTATTTGTTTACGTCACAGCTACTTAATAAACCTACAGTCAAAATATTTCATTTAAAAAAAATACATAATTATTAATTTATATGTGAAATTTCAAATTTGTCATGTTGTATTTTCAATTTAGCTTAGCTATTCCAAATAATATATGTATTTAAAATGCAAATAATACAACACATCATAATTCTTATACCATAGAGTATATTTACGAAGAATGAACCTATATTTACTGTAAATTTAATTTAAAAACTCAAAAAAGCCGACTGCATAAAAAGTGAACCAAACTTACGTACTTGCATACTATAAAAACTGAAAAGAATAAAACAAGCACTTAGATTTCTGGTGGTCTAGAATTCCTTAATATGTTATTGAATTAATACTATTGCAGAAAATAAAATATATTCTAGTAAAGGAACATAACAACTGAACAGTCGGGATCCATTGAACAATTAGATCGGCTGTAGAATAATAATAGGTAAAATTTATGCAATCATAACGCATATTTCTCAAAATGTATCCGATAAAAATATCGGTAAAAAAATAGTAAAGAAATCTTTTGGAAATGCTTAGCGACCGGGATACCTCCAGTTTCTTTTAGTCTCTATTTATTGAATCCTGTATTTTTGCCCTTTCAAGAATATTCAAGTGAGCATTAAATAATGGAGAATATATATTTACATAAACCATAGTTTCCAAATAGTTAAGATTAACCTTGAAAATATTCCATGCAGCTAACAAAATAAACTAAACTTAATTAAATTCAAAGCGTTGATTGTAAAATGAGACAATTCCTGTGCTAATGTTGCGTTAACCCAACTTTATGAAATCCAAAAACTCCAGACATTCTTCCGTGTCTGATAGTTTAAATTGGAGATGCCAGTATGTTCTCGAAAATTCCCCAAATAATTTATCGTATAGTAATAATTCTACCACAAAATACTTTTGTTCAATGGAATCTAGTTAACATTATGTTAACCTATCGCGGTTGAGCATTACTGGCTGATTCGTACTTCTTCTTTTACAGTGGTAGGACTCTTTGCAGAGTCCGTCCGTGGAAGTACCATATCTTTGGCAGTTATTGTAACGCCAAGCAGTAATGTGCAAACATTACTGTGTTCCGGTCTGTGAAGGGCAATGTTTCCAGTGAAATTAAAGGGCATAGCGGTAAAACATCTTATATCTCTGGGTGATGAGCACAGCGCAGTGCTAGGTAATGATTTGGACTCTTCATGTTCCAATAGCGTGACACTGTGCCGTTATGTGGCAGGCATGTTACTCACCATCAGGCACATAACCTGCTCGTCTTGTCAGTCTATATACTATAAAAAAGTGCGCTGCATTGTTTCCCTCATCGTTACAAGAAGTATAATCTGCCATCGCGCTTGAATTAATATCAGGCGAGATGGCAGTCAAGTAAGAATCTATTAACAACAAAAAAACTAATAAATTAATGGAAAGATTAGGATACAAAAAGTTGAAAATTAAATGTGTGTGTGTGTGTGTACTTATTTATTTAGACACGGAAGAAGTAATACTTTTTTTTTTAAGATTACTAGCGCTAAAGCACAAGTAACGCTCTTTCTGCGTTAACTCAAAACTGGCTAGGCATTTAAATTCATAGGTCCCTTAAAAAACGTGCAACTAACATATGAATGCAAATAGTTTTGTTAACTAACCTGACAACAACTCCATACAGCTGTGCATGCTAAGTATGTCATTAGACAGATATGGTCTATAATCTTCAGTTACTAGAACACAAATATACACTAGTATAACTAGCACAGAATCTGTGTGAGCCTCGAGGCAACATATACATTTCAGTTCCAATTCATTAATAAGCCTTGGCTAAATTTACCCTAAACTCGCGGTAAAACTCCAACTTGGCAACTCCGTCTCGATGTCTAACCTCTAATTGCATCTAAATTGGCTAATTACACTGACTCAATGAAAGAGAGTACCCGTTTAATTAGTTTTTTATTCGAATTCAAGGAAAACAAGTTCTAATGCTTAACATAACATTACCTTAATTGACATATTAACTTAGAAGTAAGCGGTGATAACAGCATTCGAGCTAGGTGGTAATAAGTTATTAGTTAAATGGGGAGATAAGTAGTTTTAATTACTTTTAAAATAACAATAAATTAGGAATCTAATGGTTTTAAATTCTTAAAATTTTATGTTAATAAGGCACATGATCATAAGGCGCGTCCCCGAGCAAAACGAGTTGTTTACATAGTTTTCAGAGCTATGTACTCCTTATCCAAATCAAATATTAACTTTATATTAAACCTCTGTAAAGTCTTGGCTACAAAATGGTATTTTTTTATTATTGAATATATTTTTAGTAACTATAAAAATTAGGAATAATTTAAAGTTACTTGCATCCACTCGAAAAGCCGCCATTATTTGGGTGTCGTACTTACAGCAACGGATAGGATATATTAGATTACGAATGTTATGGCAGAAATATTTTTTTCAAAACCACAATCTGATTTTATAAATCTAAGCGTAAAACAGTGACATATCCTACTGTTTCTCGCTTGCTCTCTCTGGGGGTGTTCGATGAGGTAAGAAATACTCAAGGTCGTGTGCTCAGGGTAGGGCCTTAAATGTTTGATGGCAAGGATGACAAATTATTACTTTTAATTTATTTATTTAGCTAACGTAACGCTGTACAATTTCGACCCAAATCATATTCTCTAAGTATTCACTAATCGTAAATACCATCAAATTATTGGTAAACTAAACTATCGTAAGATTATAATCTCACCCCTTAAAATTTTACGTTTTGAAAACACCTTCAGTATCGCCGCAAAGTGTAAAGCTTCGTAAAAAACATCGCACGATGTTACTCATAAAATGTGTGAATTCCGTACCTACTATGCACTAACAAGGACAAAACTAAAAATTACTTGATAATTTGATTTACCAGCGACTATCGCGGATTTTAAATATGTCATACTGTACGGTATTCTACTAGTCAACCCCTTACATTTGATACGCATATTGAGGGAGTTGCGAAAAAATGTGTTGTCCGCCATTGTGTCGTGGCGGCTATCTTGGACAGATTTTCATCACAGCTTAGAACAACTTTCAAACAAAATTGGTTCATCCTTTCGAGGATGCCACAGACAGACACACACACAAATGTATAACACCCCGTCGCATTTGCAAAGAGGGCTGAAAAAAGAAAATAAACGCTACTCATTTAACTAAAGAGTTGTAGTGACGGTGCCGAGCGTAGTATCGTGTCAGTTCAATCAGACACAGTTTAGTAGACAAACGAATACTGCACTCGGTGGTCTCACACACGCCCACACACACACCCTCGCACGCACACAACAGAGAGAGAGATACACGTCAATCCGTCAATCTTATAACAACCCAGGCATTTTTGCGTCGGATGTTAAAAGAAGAAAACAAACGCTACCAGGCCAGTCCCATTCATTTAACTAAAGAGTTGTAGTGACGGCGCGGAGCGTAGTATCGCGTCAGTTCAATCAGTCACCGGCCCTCGAGCCGTTTACTACACAATCGACGATTGCACTCGGTGACTCATGACAATTATGTCATCCATTCAGTGGGTGCACGCAGGGCTGCCAAGCGGAAACACGATTTACATACAGGTTTGGATAAAGGGCGTTTGAGACATCTACTTGTACCGGTCGATTGGCGAAAATCTTGCTAATATTGAAGCGAATGTACAAGTATAGATAGATAATCTTTATTGACACTCCAAAAAAAAAGCACACAGAAAAAAGTAACAATATATTGTAAAGTAATGCGACAGTTGACGGCCTTATCGCTTAAAGCAAATTCTTCCAGGCAACCTCAGGATGATAAATAATATGTAGATAAGTTAGACTACGAGGTGCGCAAATAAGAAGTAAAATAAACTATTTTCGTACAAAAAATTAAACCGACTTCAAAACCACAAATAGGCACTCAAACGCAAAAAATAAACTTAAATCATTATTATAAGTATAGTTTTAAATAAATATGATAAATACACAATTTTATTCTAACACAACTAATTAGGTGTATTACTTATAACTAAAAAAAATACAATTATCTAATCCCCAGTGATAATTGTCATCAAATATACCCAGTTCTGGCTTAGGACTGTAACATCGTACTTAATAAATACGAAAATCATAATAATCATAATTTTATATAGCGAGAACTTTTTTTGGTGTATGCAACGATGCCTTAAAACAAGGATACAAATATACTATTAAGATACACAGATAACAACAAATATATAATTTAAAATAAATACACGGGTAACTCACTTTTTATATAGTCAGTCCAGTCCGACTCAAGTTTCGATCGCGTCCGGCGATCTTTTTCAAGGAGAGTGCGCGCGCGTGTTCGCACCTCGCATAGCACCCGTGTATTTATTTAAAATGTGTAATAACCATAATGTTTATAATGTACAGGACTTAATCACGATTTAATTCATTGTTTAAATACCTCGACGTTGTGGGTTAGTGTTGTGTGTCGTGGTGGTAACCCTGCGATTTTTGAAGACCAAATGAGGGTAGATCTAGATCCTCTCATTTCGCAATGAGACGATCCGCAATTTCTTCAGTCTTCTCGTGATCACGGCGGTTGTTACGCTGCCGAAACGTCGAGGTATTCAAACAATGAATTAAATCGTGATTAAGTCCTATACATTATAAACATCATGTGTAATAACCACGTTATTTTTCATACTAAAACAAATATATAAATTTCTCACACAGCACTAGCCTGAAATTAACCGAGTCTTGTACTATGAGAACCAGTCAGCTGATAAAATACCAGATTCAACAGTTTCGTCGTAAGTACAGCCCTAGAATGAGTCGGGCGCTCTCAATGAGAGTCGGTTGTAGCTCCCCGCGGGCCAGCCGTGGGCGCGAGCAGAGGTGTATCCGGACTCGCTGGACCCGCGACAGTGAGTAGGAGGTCCGCTTACTACGACACCGTACTTATATAAGATACTAGGGAACGAGAGCTTTAGAGAAAAAAAAGAAAAAAACATATAAATACATATACGACAAAAATGGAAAAGATTATAAATAGAACGAGAGCTGTTATTGACACATAGAACTGTGTCTTAAAACAATTACACAAATATACATACTCAGATACAACGACACATAGATACCAAAATTCGAAGATACAACAACACAAAGATATAAATATACAGCGATACAAATATACAACAATAACAGACGAACATATAAAGATAAAAAAAACACAAATTTGCACAGATACAGAGATACTCGTACATAGATGCAATGATGCACATGTTATGCAAAGATACAAAGGTTACAATTGATACAAATATTGAGAAAAGTTACAAATTACAGTTTTGTATTAAAAAAAAATCTCAATGCTTAAGTGCACCAAAATCTTGACTTTTTTAGAAACACTCAAATTAGTGGAGAAAATTTTGACGTGACTTAAAACTAAATCTAAGTAACAAAGTACATATATTTATTATGTACGTTCAAAAGGCGCCTTTATCAGTCCTCATATGAATTGAGCACACAAACGTGTTCTAAATTTTTAGTAACTAATTTACATCAGGCGTTTTTACTTGAATAATTGTACCTGGCTCAACAAAAAAATTTGGCTTATTCCTCCTCAAAAGTAAACGATATTGTTTTACTATTACATCGCTATGCTAAGTGATGAGGACTCATATTAGGTATTATCTTCTCTTTCTCTTTCTTGTTCCAATAAGGCTTCCAAGTTTTGAAAAGTTTATCAATTTTTATCGGACAGATTTCGGAAAGTATGCAGCTGATATGCATACCCTAATAACACGTAAATTTTTTTGTTCGCGGTATGTTTTTTTTTTTATGGTTTAATTGGCTATGTTTCCCCTGAAATTACAGGGCATAGAGATAAAAGGATAAAACATCTTATATCTCTGGGTGACGAGCGCGGTGCACTGCAAGATAATGATGTGAACTTCATGTTACAATAGCTGCATGTAGCTATAATGTTGTGGCCAGTCGTGTTGCTTACCATCAGGCACATGACCTGCTCGTCTCGTCACTCTACATTATAAAACACTTTTAAAGTTTTACACTCCCTCAATATTGGTATCACATGAAAGGGCTTGACCGTAGAATACTATATTAGTCTAGTAAAATACTATACATACAAACTACGCTGACGACACCGACGATGCCATTAGTTCGTAGGTACGGCGAGCGTTGGTTGCACCACTGGAGACCATCCAAGGCTACAACTTACAAATGGCCGTCACCATCAGATGCAGATAGAGAAATACATGTAGCTTTCCATCAGGCACATGTCCTCATGCCTCGTCACTCTATAATGTATAAACAAATGCAGCCGTAGTGGAGGCTCTGAGCCGGGAGCTTAGAAAACAACAAATGATGACGTCGAGTCGATTACTAGCGCAGTTCCAACCGGTCGTGATCGGCGCAACAGACGAAATGCAGACTAAAGAATACTAGAATTCCCTACTACTCCTATTTTCCTTATCTTCTCCTTATCCAAGATAGATCTTTAAAAAACGGATCCCAAATGCTAAAGGTCACGGACCACGGAGTCTGCGGAGAGGTTAATTAAAAAAATAATAGGACTAATAGGACTGCCAATAGAAGTGAAAACTAATAGTTCAGAATTTGATAGCTCACTTTGGAAATTACGCAGGTAAAACCGAAGGGCGTGGACATGACCATGGCTATCTACATCATCCGCATTTACCCGCAGATTTCTTTCACTAACGAACGTGACGCTTGAATTCACAGGCCACGGAAAATCTGTACGAGTAGTTATGTGGTGGGTTAAAAGACGTTTTCACATAAAAATTATAAATTAGCTTGTAGCCTTAATTAGAGAGTAGTACTCACAAATCTACGGACGTTCGAGCTACCACGAATTTCCAGATTTTTCCTCAGACCGACATAAAAAAAACCAATCGTATGCTAAGCTAATTAAATCCAAGCCACAGCGAGTGCTTGTATCGATCGTCGCTTGCATTTTAATACCAATTCGTTGTTATTCCACACCCGCCGACGGAACTATGTAACTACAAGCTTTTGTAAATTGGGGCTATTAGGAACGATGTAGCGTTTATGAAGATCGGTTATCGCTACTAGCCGGTGTTGCCGGACGACACCGACGACGCCATCGGTCGGTTCGTTCGGCGAGCGTTGGCTGCAACACCGAAGACCATCCGAGAGTTCAATTTGCAGATGGCCGTCAAAGACAGAAATGCAGTCGTGGTGAGCCGGGAGGAGGCGGCTTAGAAAATAAAATAGGCCTATAATTAGAATGAAAATGCTCCTACTCCCCCCTATTTCCTTTTCCAAGATCCAATCCAAGATTCATGTAAAAAAAAAGAAAACAAATGACGAAGGTCACGGACCCCGGAGTCTGTGGAGTAGCTAAATTAAAAAAAAGCCGGTTTTGCCTTAGTGGCTGGCGTGAGTTTTTTTTTTTGAAGTGAAAACTTTTGGAAAATCTGTATGTGGTGACACATACAGATCTCGAACTCAAATGTCACGTTCGTAAATGAAAGAAAACTTCACGTAAAATCGAATGATCATGCAGATTGACGAGTTAAATCATCTACACACGAGCCCTAAAATCAGAGGAAATTACGTAAAAGTAGTGGGGAGGACCCTACATCGCACCATAAATCATCAATCATATGGTGGTGTGTAGGGTCCTCCCCACCACTTTTACGTAATTTCCTCTGATTTTAAGACTCGTGTGTAGAGGATTTTAGCCATTAATCTTATACCTTTAAACGAGCAATTCTTGTAGGTATATGTATATAATATGAATCTCGGAAACGGCTTGAACGATTTTCATAAAATTATGTATACAGGAGGTTTCGGGGACGATAAATCGATCTAGCTAAGTTTTATTTTTTAAAAACATCATTTTATGCGCGTTTTTAGACAATGAAAAACTCCTACAATGTCATTAGAATACGATAACTTATTTCGCCACTGTTCTTTAAGTCTAAATGGCTCAGACGGAATACGCTCGCCCTCGGAGTCAACAGGCTCCGGTTCAAATCCTGATGGTTACACTCGGGCTTTTTCTTTTTGTTCTTGTTTTTTTCGGAGAAAATCTTTTACTTAGAGCCCTTTATAAACTACTTTACTTTACTCTACTTTAACTACTCTACTTTACTTTATAAACGTATTTAAACCGAGCAAAGCTTGGTCAACCAGGTACTACTGACTTTAACGGAGAAATATCGTGAGGTAAGAAAGGATTTTTTAACAGAAAAAAAATTCATAACTCGTTTTCACTTTTGATATCATTTCGTATTTACACGTCGATATTTGTAGGTATTATTATCTTATTCACGAGTTTATTGAAACACGTTGTAGGAAACACTCGTGTGTTCAAGATTACCGTTAATTTTCTTAAGAAACTCAATGGCGCCACAGCGGTAATCACCAACATTACACACTTTTATCAAAATGTACTATTACACTGTGCTACGAGTACCACCTATGTACCTAGCTGGCCGGCTGGCTGACTGCCCTGGTGGCTCAGTTGGTAGTTTCATCCTCGCCCAGTGTAAATATTTGTGATTAATTCAAATATTTGCACTGTCCCTGGGTGTTTTCTATGGATAATAAGTATGTATTTAAAAATATATACGTATTATTTCATCTATCTGGCTCCCATAGTACAAGCTTTGCGTAGTTTGTGACTAGATGGTGCTGTGTGTGAAACGTCTACCAACATTTATTATTTATTCATAGTTATGTATGTACCAAATGTCATGGCAGGCCCCGATCGGATGAACCGATTTTGATGATGTTTAACATTATCTTATACACGTGATTACTACTCGACGCCACCTGACGACGGTAGCGTGCTAGGTAAATGACGCAAGCCGCGTCATCGTCACCAGGCTCGACATGCAGGTAATCAGGACTGCAGGTCATGCCTGACTGGTCACGACGCGCCGCAAACTCGTACATGTTGCGGGGATTCAACGAAAACGGGGCATTTGATCGAATGGCTAAAGTGTTTGATAGGTTCCCTATTGATACTAATAGCGGCGCCCCGTCCCAACTTCATTTGGGTTGATACATAATATGTAGCCTATTGAGATGTCATCTGTTCGAGACTTATGAAACGTACGATCAATAACAACAATTATCAGTTTTTCAGTTCAGTTCATTATATACTAGAAATTTCCAATTGCCTGACGCATTTCTAGATGGTCATGCTCATGGCTCCGGTTTCACCCGCGCAGTTTCCAAAGTAAGCTATCAAATTCTGAGTTAAAGTTTTTGCTTCTATCAGCAGTTCCTATGGCTGCCATTTTTTTTTTATATTTATCTTAAATTGAGTGCAATAAAGTATTAATCTATACATCGGTCTGTTGTAATCCCAGTTTTAAATAAATAAATATGTTGTTGTACGTTTCGCACACGACACCATTTAGCCCCAAACTAAAATTTTGACAATGCTTAGCCATTAGTCAAAATCACAATTTCTGTCGATTCCCTGCGACATTTGCCTAGTTAATAATGCATGTTCCACGATCCTAGATTACCATCTGTGCGGTTGATTATGGGAATTCTGTGCTGACGATGAATACCATATCGATTGCTTTAATTTTATGCACAGAACTTAGTTTGCTTATAGGGGACTAAGGCTGCGTTTCCACCAGAGACGTGCGAGGATGCGTAGCGAGGGATGTGATTGTAAAGAACCAATATTCATACGCGGTCCGAAGGGGTCACAGGGGACATAACCCCAAGGGGACATGTTACTTTCGGACCATATCCACAATTTGTATTTCGTTCTCTTATTTTTGACTATTAATGGTTGCTTGGAAGAAATCGCTATAAGCGATAAGGCCGCCATTTAGGGCAGTAGTTATAAGTTATTTAATTTGCTATTGTTTTATTGTATGTGTTCTGGTGTGTATAATAAAGAGTATCTGTCTGTCTGTCTGTCTGTCTGACCCCTCCCCAAAATCGTATACGTTAAACTAAATATCTAAAATAAGTAAATAAAAAGATTTAATATTACATAGAATATTTTTGAACACGGGAAAACAACTGGAACGGGATGTACGCGGGTAAAATCGTGGGGCACTACTAGAAAAGTATTTTTTACTCGATTTATTGTATTCCTGCCAAAATCTGAGGCTGCATGCTGGTGACCCCCTTCAAAATTCGAGGCTGTGACCGCGCCTGGCAATATTATCGCTTCATTTACTTTGCCTCGGTCAGCACAGCTCTGGTGGATACGGCTCAGCGGAACTAGATTTTTGCGCATACAAAACAAGCGAGGATGTGTGCGAGGATGTCTGCGAGGCATGTGTTGCGAGGTTTGCGACATACTGTACCAGCCAGTCCATAGACGCATTATTGACAGCTCCGCTACACATCCTCGTACGACACATTTTCCTCGCACAGCTTTGGTGGAAACCTCCACACATTTTCACAGCACAGCTAGACATCCTCGCACGACACATTTCCCTCGCACATCTATGGTAGAAACGCAGCCTTAAGGTGGATTTCGACATTCGATGCGTCATAGTTTAACTTTTACATCCTTATTTCAAAACGTATCTAGCATACTCCACTCTACTGTGAAATGTCCTAATATCACGTCTTAATGTACGAACGGATCGGACTGAAATGTGGAACACAGTTAGATTATAGTCTGTAAGAACATATAGGCAACAAGAACATATTGTTATTCGGGGAAAATGACGGGAACTACGCGGGTAAAACCTCGGGGCACTGCTAGTCATACATATATCTGATATCTTATACCTTTAAATGACCAATTCTTGTAGGTATATAGGTATATATATATAGAATCTGAATCTCGGAAACGGCTGGAACGATTTTCATGAAATTATGTATATAGGGGTTTCGGGGACGATAAATCGATCTAGCTAGGTTTTATTTTTTAAAAACATCATTTTTATGCGCGTTTTTAGACAATGAAAAACTCCTACAATGTCATTAGAATACGATAACTTATTTCGCCGCTGTTCTTTAAGTCTAAATGGTTCAGACGGAATACGCTCGCCCTCGGAGTCAACAGGCCCCGGTTCGAATCCTGATGGTTACACTCGTGTTCGTGTTCTTTTTGTTATTTTTTTTCTGAGAAAATCTTTTACTTAGAGCCCTTTATGAACGCATTTAAACCGAGCAAAGCTCGGTCAACCAGGTACCTAGATAATTAAATAAATGTTGGTGGGCAATTCACACACAACACCATCTCACCCAAAACTAAGCAAAGCTTGTACTATGACGGCCAGATAGCTGATGTAATACTTATGTATATAGTTTTAAATTCATACTTATTATAAATAGAAACACCCAGACACAATACAAATACAAATGCATTGGGTGGGAATCGAACCCACGACTCTCGGCTTCGCAGGCAAGTCACGACCCATTAAGCCACGAGGCCAGTCTCACAGACACAGTCAAATAAGTACTAATTAGGTAATAGTGCGTTTTCACCCGCGTAGTTCCCGTTCCCGTTATTTCACCGAAATAAAAATACCCTATGTTTTATTCCAGGCTATGCTTTGTATCCCAAATTTCAAGCCAATCCGGGCAGACGTGAGCAACAAACATCCAGACTTTCTAATTTTAGTAGGACAAGAACGCAAATATACGGCGGTTATTCCTGGCCCGGCTTATTCTTGATGCAACGATCGTCCATTGCTATTCAGCGGGGTAAGGCTGCCATCGTAATAAACACCTTTGCGCCGGGTGTCATGGGTTACTTTATTAACGATCGAATTTTAATTTTAGCTGTGTTTTTTTTATTTACGTACCATCAGCATGCCGCGGTTTTTCCCGCGTAATTATTTATATAAAAATTACCCTATATGCTATTTCAGACTATAATAATTTAAATATGTTTAAAATACAAGTTCCACGTTTTTAAATAAAAAGTTCTTAAACTTCAAGAGTCAAAAAGATAAAAAGTCATTGGCATAAATAGTTTATGTCTTACGCAATGTAACATTATCTACAATAATACATCACTAACTACGTCTGTACTAATGAACCGTAGGGCTGGCAAAAATATTTAGTGAAGTCAAATGTATGTAGCGCTCCCGTGACTTGAAAATTCGATGCAAAGATGAAATAAAAAACGGCCACTAAAATGAGACAAACATATTCATCGATAGGATTTATTCTACTTAAGAATGAGATAGAACACGCATAGTATAGACAGTGATATATGTTTCCTCTTTTCTTATATCTTCGTTTCCTCTTTGTATGTTTGTATGAATGC
Source organism: Ectropis grisescens (assembly GCA_017562165.1). NCBI lineage: Eukaryota > Metazoa > Arthropoda > Insecta > Lepidoptera > Geometridae > Ectropis > Ectropis grisescens. The sequence goes on along the minus strand of CM029777.1, from coordinate 23,855,197 downwards.
TAGCACGTGTCTTTGCGCGTACTAGGAAGCCTCAGGAAAACGCAAAGTCAATGTGAAGTTTCGCTTCTGTTGTGTGTGAATACAATACAATACACTTTAAATACTACAAAACAATACAAAAAACAGTGTGATTAAGCCTATATTTTAGGACTTCAGAGTCAACAGCAGAATCAGATTTAAGTGTCGCCTGAATTTATGCTGCAAATTTTCATCAATAAGTTTTTTTTTAATAATAAATAAATGATAATAATAAATAAATGATGGGGGACGATTCAAACACAACACTATCTGACCCCAAACTAAGCAAAGCTTGTACTGTGGCGGCCAGATAGCTGATATAATACTTATGTAGTTGTAAAGTAAGCCACGACGCCAGTCATGGATAGTTTGTTTAGCCATAAACGTAGATTAATAAATAAACGGATTAATAAATAAATACATATATTAAAAAAATCTCTCACTCAAAGTCTTAACCTTTGTTAATTTATTCAAAATTCAGTTAATAGTAGAAGATCCCGCTATACAACGACCTTCACCGAGCTGTTTATTGGATGAAAAGTATTTTATATGTAATTTAAAATTTCAACAAATATATGGTAAATGGGTTGCCTAAAAAATGTCAGTCCAGAATATGATTAATTAACATTTAATTTATTTTTTTAATATTTCAGTAGTATTGATTAAATTTTAGAAAAAAACTGTGTTACATGACTTATTACTTTGGCTTTATTACTCAATGCTTACGAAATCTCATTACGAAATTCAACCCCTAAGGGTGTAAAAAACGGGATGGAAGTTTGTATGAATCATTTTATTCCTTAATCGTATTCGCATAAAATTTCGCACGAATTGAGCATGATCAAAATAATTAATTATGTATTACAGTATTTTCCAAAGGGGTGAAATAAGGGATGAAAGTTTGTTTGAAACTTTTTTATTGTTTGAAAATATTTGCATGAGATTTCGTAAGCACTGAGTAAAGCCAAAATAATAAGTTATGTTATAAAGTTTTTTCTAAAATTCAGTCAATTTAAGTGAAATATTTAAAACATATATAACAAAACATATAACATAACAATTTTTAATTGTTAATTAACCATATTCTGGACTGAAATTTTTTAAGCAACCCATTTGCAATATATTTGTTGACATATTAAATTACATATAAAACACTTTTCATCCAATAAACAGCTCGGTGAAGGTCGTTGTATAGCGGGATCTTGGACTATAATAACAAAACCGCGTCAACCCTGACGGCTATTACATAAATACGAGCAATATGATATTACGAGTACGCGCTTTATAGTCGCGAACGAATTCGAATTCATTACAAATGAACTAATTTTAAATTAACAAAATGTTAATAAGTGAAGATTGTAACGAGCCCAAGTGTTTTTTCGTTACTTTACTGTGGTGTGCTGTATTTTTATTATTGTCATTTATTGTAAGGCAACGAAACAAAATGGTTCATTTCGTATTCAGGACAACTGTTTACCTTTTTACTATGGTGTTTTGTCATGGGATAATACCTGCGAAAACTGTAAGTACCTTGTATTATTACGATAATTATTATTTTAAGTTCATTATTTTATATTAAGTATCTAAATCTGTATAAATGATGTAAAGTATAGGGCAGAGGGACGAGCCATGAGAGAGACTTGCGTTCTGCAACTAAAGTGGGCTCATGATAACAATAATACCTACATTTCGAATTTCACATAAGCTATCTGATGATTTTCATATATTATGTCTAATGTTCTTGCAATCTTCTTGTGAAGTATACTCGAGTACCTTGATTTTAATGTCAATATCACTTGACAAAATCAATTTTCTGGTCTTATCCTTAAATCCATAGTCCCTGATATTAGCGTGAGTGCAAGGATTCGAACCATACAAGTTTGGTTAAAAATAATCCAGGTATAATGGTATCCACACCTCCATGCACGAATCTCCAGTAATAAATCTATGTTCGTAGACTGATGAACAAATTTATAACGTTATATAGTCGAGTAACAAGTTAAAAAAATCTAAACAGATAACTAAATAAGCGATGATGTCGTTGAAGCAGATAACACAGACTTAAACATACCTTTATTCGTCTTGAATTCCTTGATTATAACTGAATGGAACAAGCTAAGCATTTTGTTTGTTTTGTACATGTTAATCTTATTATTGGTCTTTATCAGGTTCAAGCGTTCTTTCCAATAAGAACAGATAACTCCCAATGTTTTGCGCCAGATGACGCATTATATTGGGTAGCCAAGGTTGAAGGGAAAAACTTATTCCGATTGGATGGAGAAACTGGTGAAATTAGCAGTAGAAATATAGATACTTGTAAGTGAATTTAGCTAATATAATACTTATCTACTAGTAAATTCATAAATAATAATATTTTTTCCTACGTTAGACTTGAACTTGCGACCTATGTCTCTATTGGCAGACATAATATTGAAAAAACATTTTTTAGTAGTGGTTCATTAAGCTAAACTATCTACAATCTATTAAATCTTGAATGTATTTCAAATTAAATTTTATTATCCAATGATATCACGTAATTACACCATGGTGATGATGATTGCGAATTATGTATTATATTTTCAAATTATTTGGCTCAAAATTTCGTACTATTTATGTTCTAAAGTATTTTATCCTGTGTCACCGTTATAGGTTTAGAATCTCCGTCACAGATAGTACCAGTAAGAGAATATCCTTATTACGTTGTCGTGATATCAAAATCTAGTCTCTATTTGCTGCGATGGGGATTAGATGAAGCAGATTCAGATGTTAGGCTATTAAGGGCGATAAATGAAAACGATGTACCTGGCAATGATGATGTCGTCGTTGCAAACGGATCAGTAAAACAATTTTTCGGTAAGTTAAACTTACTGTGTATTACCTACTTTTCGTTTAATGGACTTTAGCTAAAATGCATAATAACATAGAAACAAATCGTATTGTATTATAGTAACTCTTTATTATAACCTTAATTTTTTATTAATTTTCTCAACAGGAACACTCGGCAAAACCGATTTTCGGCTAACACCTCCTGGCCAAGGCAATCTATTCTCAATTGACGTCGCTGGTTGTGCAATATCTTCTATAAACAAAACATCTGAATCAGAATCACGTAAACCCAATAAAACTGATATTATCAAAGCACCGAATATACAATGGAAGGAAATACACAGCCAAAAAGGGTGCCAGTTTATTTCAAAAATACAAAAATATATAATTAATGATTTGAAAAACAATTACGTCAGTGCGCAACCAATGTGGAATAATTTTGAAGTATATTGCAAACTCCAAGCAGAACAGATCCTAGGAGTTTACGAGAATAATAATGATGGTAGGACTAAGTCTCGAAATAAAAATATGATGAGGGTAAGACAGCAACATATTGAAGACAGAGATAAAATAGTATCCCAAGAAGGTGATCACAGTGACAGATATTTCAAAACAAACTTCAGTAAAGCAAGTAAGAAAAATACAACTAAATCTAAATGTGACGGTAAGTACGATAGTTATATCAAAAGTAGCGATGGTGTTCTACTAAAATTTCCTAAAAATATAAAAGAAAGATGGCGACAATATTATGCATCTCTTTTTAATGATGAATATCCTAGTGAGAGTCTGGAACCGCTTTCGCCAGTAACTGGCCCAATAAAAGAAGTACACCCCAATGAAATTGTGATGTGCTTGTCTAAAATGAAATACAATAAATCTACAGGACTTGACGATATTTCATCTGAGATTTGGAGAAAACTTGGGCCAAATGGAGTGCAATGGCTTACAAAGCTATTTTCCATTATTATGAAAACAAGAAAAATTCCCGAAACATGGCGTCATAACTACCTAGTTTCAATTTTCAAAAACAAGGGTGATAAAAGAGATTGTGTGAACTATAGAGGTGTTGTTGTAAAATCCCAGACGCTCAAGATCTGGGAACGAGTATTGAACAGCCGGATTAAACATCAGATCACTATAACTCCGAACCAATTTGCGTTTGCTAACACGGTCGGGAGAGACAAAGCCGTAATAACTATACAAACACTGATAAAAAAGCATCGATTAAATAAGGAAGCCTTACATATTGTATTTTTGGATCTAATAAAAGCGTACGATACGATACCTCGAAGAGTAGTCTGGCAATCATTGAGGGCACATTATGTGTCAGAAGAATACATCAGCCTGATAAAAGATTTGTACTTTGAAACAAAAATACAAGTTAGAACAGAAATTGGATTCAGCAAAAGCTTTGAAACAAAAGTTGGCTTACATCAAGGTTCTGCATTAAGTCCGCTTTTGTTTAATTTAGCTATGGACTATCTTACAAAAGATATTCAAGAGCCACTACCCTGGACACTATTGTACGCGGACGACGTTGCACTTATAGCAAATACAACACGTCAACTTCAAGAAATGGTATCTAAATGGATCAAAGTACTAGAACGGGCCGGACTTCGTGTCAGTAGACCCAAAACTAAATACATGGCCTGCACGTACAACAGTGATAATAGCTCGTCCGTAATTTATTATAATGATGGGACCCCTATTCCTAAAGTAAAGGAAGCGAAATATCTTGGAATTATAATTACACCGGATACCAACGTCGGAATAAATAAGAACAATAATGAGAAGCACCTGAACGGAGGAACATGGAAAAACTCTTCAAAAATTCATGTCACTACCCAATGTCCTTAGATCAAGAGACCAAACAACAGTATTTATAATTACTGTTGTTATTATACTATTTCGTCCAATTACCTTTTTTTTTTTAAATAAAGAGTTTAGACGATCAGGACATGTGCCTGATGGTAAGCAATGGAACATGAAGAGTCCAAATCATTACCTAGCACTGCACTGCGCTCGTCACCCAGAGATCTAAGATCTTATATCTCTAAGCCCTGTAATTTCTCTGGTAACATTGCCCTTCAAACCGGAACACAGTAATGTTTGCACATTACTGCTTGGCGGTAGAATAACTGGCAAAGGTGTGGTACTTCCCCAGGCGGACTCTGCCAAGAGTCCTACCACTACAACCTCTGGTGTATCCTTATGTAAACTACTAATTACCTAAATTGTAAGTATGTATACTATTCGTAGTGTAAGGTAAGGATAATGTGTTGGGGTACGTCCGGTCCATTTCTTAACAGTGTTAACCGAAAGTCTATCAAGATCGATACTACTGTTGGATACTTCGGTTATTTTGCTGGATAAATCATCTCATAAGACATGTAACATGTATCTTGACCTGATTTTATTGTAAATTCTCGTAGTAGTACATTTGCTTATTTGTACATTATAACTAATTGTTGTCGTATAAAATAGGTATATCCCTATACCAATAAAATACAAAAAATATATGTTTTAAAACAGTGTTTTCCTTAATTTATTAAAATCCCAAAGTCAATTTCAACTTATGAACTTTAAAATAATAAGTGAAATGTAAACTTCATACACTAAATATGTTTTATTTTGAAAACAGACGACGCTATTATAGTCTGTTTAATCGACAGTGCTTTTTTAGATCATGTTTTTTTTCGAATTCTCTTAACATTATGATCGAGTTTTCATTCGATTCGGAATGGCATCTAGATAGTTTTTGAGAAAATGCTAAGCCCGCTCGCAAAAATTGCAACAGGTTAATAGGTTGCAATAGGTAATAAACAATTTAGTGAAGATTGAAGACGAGACGAGCAGGACATGTGACTCATGGTAACCATCATGCCTGTCCTAAACTGCATAGTCACACTGGCATTGGAACATGAAGAGTTCAAATCGATACCTAGCACTACACTCGTCGTTCAGAAATAAACATAAGACGTTTTATCTCTACGCCCTGTAATTACACCGGAACCGCTGCCTTGCAAACCGGTACACGGTAATGTTTTGACATTACTGCTTGGCGGCAAAATAGCTGGCAAAGGTGTGACATTTCCCCAGGCGGACTCTGCAAAGACTCTCTCTTTCTCTTAATATTATATATAAAAAAATGGCAGTCATAGGAATTGCCGATAGAAGTAAAAACTTATAGCCTTCTAAATGGATAAACTTATAAATGGATATGGACTACCCAATCATGCAGCACTGGACCAGGTTGCATGTTGAGTACTCCGGATCCAAGCCTAAATTTAGACTGCGGTAATTTTTAATTTTTTAATATTATCAATTTCGTTTTCAATTATTATTACATACTTTTAAATTAGTATGACATAATTTGATTAAAATGACACTGTTGTGGGTAGATTGTATAAGTAGTTTAGATTATGATTACACTATTTCGAATTGTATTTATATGGACTGGTACTGAAATAAACAATTTATTTATAATTTATAACTCAAAATTTGATAGCTTACTTTGGAAACTACGGAAACCGGAATGTGAAATTGCCGTGAGCATTGTCATCTAGATAAATCGCCATGTTACCAAATAAACAGAAAATTAACTTAGATGACTTGACTCCCAAAGTTGCATATGTGTATAAATTAACAAAAAGTACACATGAATATTACATGAACAAAAGCTTTGAAAGAAATTAAATTAAAATTAATTTGAAGAAAACAAATTAATTGACTCCAAAATACAAATACAATACAAATACAAATATCTTTATTGAATAAAAACTTAGATTAAATACATTAGTGCCCCTGCCTGTAGCTTTAGCGTTAGCTGTGTTGCTGCAGGCAGTGTCTTCCTAAACTTGAACTATCTAAAAATAAAAAATAAAAGTAGTGTATTACATACATTACGAACAAAAGCTTTGAAGCTTTGTCTCCGTCCAATTTATTTCTTAACGAATTGCATCACTAAAAAGTTTTTCGCAACCGACCGTGGTGGCTACGATTAACATTGGCGGGCAATAGGGAATATGCATGTAGTTTAAATTGGCTTGATTTTTTTTCGTAGAATCCTTAATGTCCCGCCATTATGCTAAAACAATTATTTAGTTAGTTATTAATTATTTATTTATACAAAATCCACAGCCCTTAAAAAACAGATATTCATTAACTTACAAACTATCTTACATTATAAAAAATATTATTTAAAAAGTGCAAAATAGGCGCGGGAAATTCAAGTTTGCGAAACGCATCACTATTGGTCGAAACCAAATGTGACGTCACATGACATGTTTTCTGCTTTAACAGTGTCGATATTCGTACTGAGCTAGTAGTGTTAGAGAGAAAAGTCGTGTTCTCCATCGTTTGATTAGCTAGCACAACTCAAAAATCGGTACAAAGTAACTGCAACACTTGTAGGAAACAAACACAGGTCGTGGCCTGTGACGTCATGCAGGCGCGGGAAAGATGGCGGCGTTTAAACTGGTCAAATTATATCGATATTTTAAATATTATTTTAAAATTCAATTTGTACATTTACAATTTGTATTTATATTTTTTATTGTGTTATAATAATGTAAAAAGTGAATTAAAAATGTAAAAAAAATGCATGCATATTCCCTATTGGTTTAAGGGCCTGAGATTTTGTATTTTCATTTACTTTTCACCACAATAAGGGATTATCACTAACACACTTATACACTTTACCTTCGTTTTAAAAGTTTCGGAGCCGAAGTCGGAACCGAAGGTGTAATAATAATAATCGGAAGTTCCGACTTAACGAAGTCGGAGTCAAAGCTCCGTAACATCCCTGGTTCGAAAGGTCATTATAGAGATATAATTCGAACAATGTGACATTACGAGACCGCGCTTTATGCGACTTCATTACAAATTAATAAATTTTAAATCCAAATCTATACTAATATTATAAAGCTGAAGAGTTTGTTTGTTTGTTTGAACGCTAGGATCTCGGGAAGTGCTGGTCCGAATTGAAAGATTATTTTTCTATTGGATAGTCCATTTATCGAGGAAGGCTATAGGCTATAGAAAATAATGCTACTATTAACAGAAGCGGAGCATGAATCACGAATGTAACAAATTCGGGAAAAAATATTCTTATTATTATAAACTTTTTAAGAGTTTTCGTACTTTTCGTGCTTTGACATGACACATGACAGCATGTGTCTAAGATTGCGTCATTGAATATCACAGATTACATACCTCTTGAATATAAAACCTTTTTGCTAATCTCTGCGTTGGTACGACCAATTTCCGACAGGTGGCGTAGCAGGTAGCTGAAGAGGTGTTTTGTTTGAAAGCGATATTCTCAGGAATGACTGAACCGATTTCTAAAATTTTTTCACCGTTGGATATGTGCGGGATCTCGATGAGTGCTATATATGTTCCACGGGCGCAGCCGGGGCGGACATCTAGTAATATTATAAAACGAGCCAAACTATTTTTAATTACTTTACTTTGATAAACTGTATTTTTATTATTATTGACTGCCTAATAGCTAAACCGCAGTCACCGAGTACGACACCATTTTTTTTAGTTAAGTATACAAAATAAATAAATATTGGTGGACAATTCACACACAGCACTATCTGACCCCAAACGAAGCAAAGCTTATACTTTGGCGGCCAGATAGCTGATAAAATACTTATATAGTTGTAAATATTGTAACGTAGCGTTACAAAACATACTCCCTCAATAACTAGGTAAGTAACTAACATCACTATAAAAGATGCATAAATATCAATAAAATGACGAATACTTAACACGCCCAATTCGCCCCGTCATTAGCCCGAGTCTGTTTTGCCCACCTACCTAGCGGCCGGCCCTGGCATTGCAACTCATTGGTGCCTTTAAAAACGCGATCGATCGCTGTGTCAAAGATCATTCTTAGAGTAAGATCCCAGAGCCGCCAGACGTCACGTATTTTCTGATGGATGAAATGTGTACGATTGAGTAGAGTTAGTACGTACTAAGAACACATGATTACCCGATAACTTGCTTAGACGGCCAATTCTGAGACATGGGGTCCATAATATACATTACTTACTTCACTTATTTTCTGGTAACTGATTTTCACGTATGTTGTCGGCAATATGTTTAAAAGTAAGGCCCCAATACTCCCAGACACTTTCTGTCGGCCGTTTTGCTTAACAGACGCTTTAAAACTCTATTATTTTTCATTTATCATTAGCAAAACGGCCGTCGGAAAGTGTCTGGGAGTATCGGGGCCTTATTTTTAAAGATATTGCCTACAACATACGTGAAAATCAGTTATCAGAAAATACGTGAAGTAAGTAATGTACATTCTGGACCCCATATCTCAAAATTGGCCGTCTAAGCAAGTTAAGTCTAAGTAAGTTCTTAGTACGTACTAACTCTACTCACTCGTCCAAATTTCATCCATCAGAAAATACGTGACGTCTGACGGCTCTGGGATCTTGGACTATCTGTGTTTTACAAGAGTAGCTTCCAATTGGCCACGGTGTTATGCTGTTGATCGCCACGGCGCGGCGTTAACTAGAAAACTAGTAGCATCAGTGCTAATAAAATCCCCATATTGGGGTCCAAAGATTAGGGTCCTAAGTTCAGGCTCCAAGGTTCGGGATTCAAAATTCAGGGCTTACTCTAAACATCATTGTATCAGCATCGGTACCCACTTCTCTCAACACTGCGAAGTCCCGGAGTGGGATTCCTATCTCCATCCCGACCGCGTCAACGCCTGCTTCGCGCCCCGCTGGATTTGCCTACCTACTACGAGCATCAGGGGAGTGCCTCTAACCAACACATCGAAGGAAAGCGAACTTACTACAGTGTGACCTTTGGCTTTTCGACCTACAAATACATTTTTTGAACAGTTCGCCTATACCTACTTTCATTACGCGACCTCCTGTTTCAATACACACTTATTATACATAATAAAATAAACATAATTTAAAAACTCAAAAACCCCGACTGCATAAAAAGTGAACCAAACTACATACTATAAAACTGAAAAGAATAAAACAAGCACTTAAATTTGTGGTAGTCTAGAATTCTATAATATGTTATTGAATTAATAAAATATAAAAATATAATGTTATATTATGATATAATGTTTCTATTGCAGAAAATCTATATATATGTCACCGATAAATAACAAAAACCGTAAATTAATCATTTTCCTAGGAAATTGCTAAACCTTCGTAGGATTCTAAACGGGAACTAAATTGTATTATTGTACGCCAACATTTTCGTAAATTTAACAATTTGCAACGTCTCATGGTAAATTGATAAACTGACGGATATTCATTCGTAAGATTCTAAACGGTTCAACCAATCATAGAAGAGCTTTTAATTTTACGCTTCTTTAAAATACGGAAAATAACACACAGCTCTCTGATTGGTCGACGTTCATAGTGGCAATGCTTGTGTCCATAGACTTAGGTACAATTAGACATGCCAAACTATCCGTTTCTATTACGGGCTACCTAATAAGTATTTTATTTCAAACTAGATACTTTTACCGGGTTAATGTTTTGACATAAAACGCAAATGACACTTACTTCGCTCTACCAAAATAAAAGAACAGAAATCGTGTTTTAAAATGGTTTATAATAAGGAAATAACAATTATTAAACATAAATCCGGCCTTCTGCCAAAAAAAAAACAAAAAAATTAATTAAATTTCAAAAACAATCGAAGTTCCTTAGGCGAATTGCCAAACAGACTCTAGATAAGTATCGTAAGAGCTGTATAAAAATATACTGAAAAACATTTAGCAAATTAAACGTAAACAGATTCCCGAATTTATCTACTTATTGCAACATGTTAGAGTTATGGCACATCGAATTACACAAAATATTAGCCCTTTTACCCAGAGGATGTGGGTGTTTCGTCATCCAGACCGGACATTTTCCTTTTTTCTAGAGCTACGAAACGCATAGTCCTTGTAGAACTTACCGTACCGTGGGAAACTAATATACCTAAAGACCACGCGATGAAACAAAATAAGTATTACGACCTCCTAAACGAATTAACAAAAAACGGCTATGTAGTTAGTTTATACGCTGTAGAAGTGGGAGCGAGAGGTATACCAGCAAAATCTCTCTATAACCTACTGAAAGACCTTGGCTTATCCAGAAGTGCTGTAAGTTCTATACTAGAACGTGTATCTAAAGCTGCACTAGTAGGCTCATATCAGATTTGGCTGGGCAGGGAGAGAAAACGAGTGGTGAAGGTGAGTGTTGATGTACGTCAGAAAGGGCCCCTTAAACCTACGCCCGAGTCACAAGTCTCGGGAACTACTCAGTTTTTTCTCTCTGCCACACGATGGACCCGGCACCCGCACGGTGAATCCATGGAATGCTAAGAAGATCGTCTCTTGCACTTATTAGATAAACATTGTCCCTTAGAATATTTTTTGCAGTTGCAGTGCTTCATTCCTTGCCCACCAAATGTTGAAGACATCGCAGATATTTTTCTTAATTTGGCCTGTAAATATAAAAAAAATATAGCATATAAAAAATTGAATTCATTTTTTATGTAATTATAATACTAAAAATAGTAGGTAATCGAACCTCTGGAAGATCATCAGTCAAAATTTCTCCTGGGGTTAGAAGGACAGCGTTTCGAGGCAACCAGTCACTAATGACTCCAAAAGAAGTGCCAACTTTGTATAGCTCATTCCTTTTTTCTATAACTTTGCCGACCACATTCTTGCTATCTAAAGGCCCTCTATCTACTTTTGGCACTTCGATTAACACAGTAGCACCAACATCAATATTTTTGAATTTCTTAGATGAATGTGCTGTCATTTTTTCTGCTGCTCTTTTTAAATTCAAGTGCGAGTCGGTTCTTTCTCTCAGAATCTTTATTTCGTTAGCGCACAAATTACATATCAACTGCGAACCATATCCTTCTTCATTGTTTTCTGTTGATTCTCCGCAGATTACATGTGTAATACGTTCACATTTAATACAAGTATGGGCCCCAGATGACTCCTTGGTACATATGTGACAAAACAATGTATCTGATTCTCTAACTGTTTTAGGATTCTCGATTTCGTGTGCAATATTGTCAAAGTCGTGCCAAATATCGTTCGTTTTTGCGACTATGCTTTCACTGCCAACTACGATTACTCGCTCACTACTTGCTTTGACTCGCTCAGTCTCAGTCACGCCTTCTGTCATAACAATTGACTCGTGGCAATATGAACAGTTTTACAAAGGTTTTCTTGATGGGAAGTTCTATTTTCATCGTCATTTACAGTCTTATGTTCATTGTTATTTTTAGTTTCTAAGAAAGTCTCCAAATCCTCTTCCATTTCAAACTGAGAAATTATATTGTTAGACAAATGCGTAGAGGTTAGACCGCATCTTGGATCATCTCCAAACAAGGCTTTAAACGGTGTCCTTGCAATCGTAGAATGGTATGATGAATTTTTCTGGAACTGAGCGAAGTAACAGAGCGTTCTACACTGCCCTGGCTTTGGAGATATCTGGGTCTTCCATTCACGATTTTGCAAGCTGGCCATAAGCTTACAATTTCTTTCAATACTGATGCCTTGAACTCTCGTCCATTGTCGCTTTGGAGGATATTGGGACAACCGACTTCTAGAAATATCTTCAAAATCTCTATTGCGACTTCTTTTGCTTCTTTAGTCTTAAGTGGTCGTAAAAAACAAAATTTGGTCAAATGATCTTGGTACTGAAGCATCCATTTGTACTCCCCATCTGGAGATGATTGAAAATCCACTAGATCTACCTGTCCTCTTCTATTAAAGTCATCTGAAATTAGTGGCTTTACGACTATCCCGGTTTTAGGGAAACTTTTCTTGGAAAGACAAGTTTTGCACAATTGGAGAAAAATATTTATGGCAAATACTGGAACCATGTACTTGTCTTTCAAGGCATAAATAATTTTGTCACGCCGTCCGTGACCTGTAGCCACATGTGTATCGAGAATTAGTTGATAGTATTGACTGCTTGGAACTATTTGTACTACTGGATCTTGCTGAGACTTCCTTTTCAAAATCAAGACTTTTTCGTCAAAGTCATAATATCGTACTTCTTAGCGTGATAGTATTCTTTGTCTGTGGGCCGACGTCCCAACATTTTAGCTTTGTTAAAATTCTCTATCATTATAATGACATTTTTAATTTTTTCTCTGTCCATTACGACTTTTTACTATTTTGGACATGGCCACTGTAAAACTTTCGTAGCTCTGTAGTAAATTTCACTTCATCAACAAATAGTCCAGTATTTACCGCACTATTTTCACCATTTTGGCTGTCCGCAGCTTGTAGGTCACTCATTATGGGTTTAGTTTAATAAACTTAGCAAAATAAAACTATTTTCACAGTTCCAACACGGTTATAACATTAAAAACTTTACAAAAACACAGGAGCAAACCGGTTTGTTTATGTTGTGCGGCGAACAATGCCGGTGGAGAGAACACGTGACTTATTCAACCAATCAGAGCGCACATGGCGGTCCGTTATTGGTTATTTATTATTTTCCGCGTGAGATTGGTAAGTTTATCAATTTACGAAAATGTTGGCGTAAAATAATACAATTTAGTTCCTGTTTAGAATCCTACGAAGGTTTATCAATTTCCTAGGAAAATTATTAATTTACGGTTTTTGTTATTTTTCGGTGACATATATATATATATAAAACTCAAAGGTGACTGACTGACTGACTGACTGACTGACATAGTGATCTATCAACGCACAGCCCAAACCACTGGAGGGATCAGGCTGAAATTTGGCACACAAGTAGATGTTATGACGTAGGCATCCGCTAAGAAAGGATTTTGATAAATTCTACCTCCAAGGGGATATAAAACTCAAAGGTGACTGACTGACTGACTGACTGACTGACATAGTGATCTATCAACGCACAGCCCAAACCACTGGAGGGATCAGGCTGAAATTTGGCACACAAGTAGATGTTATGACGTAGGCATCCGCTAAGAAAGGATTTTGATAAATTCTACCTCCAAGGGGATGAAATAGGGGATGAATGATTGTATGAAACTTTTTATTCCTTAGATATATTGGCATGAAATTTCATAAAAATTGAGTTTAGCTAAAATCATGAGACACGTATTACAGCGTTTAACAAAATTCAACCCTCCAAGGGATGAAATAAGGGATGAAAGTTTGTATAGAAACTTTTTATTCCTTGGACATATTTACATCAAATTTCTTAGGTACTTAGTACTGCGAAAATAATGAGAGTTTGACAGAATTCAACCCTCAAGGGATGAAATAAGGGATGAAAGTTTGTATAGAAACTTTTATTCCTTGGACATATTTACATTAAATTTCTTAGGTACTTAGTACGGCCAAAATAATGAGCTATGTAGTACTTTTTTTCAAAAGTCGTCCCCTAAGAGTGTTAGACAAGGGATGAAAGTTTTATATTAACGCACAGGACGAAACCTTAGGACACACTTTAAATTTCACACATATATTATTTTTATAGCGTACGTAGCCACTAAGGGAAGATTTATCTAAATTAAACCCTAAAGCGATGAATTAGGGGATGAACGATTGCATGAAACTTTTTATTCCTTGGACATATTTGCATGAAATCCTACTTCCCTACTCATATTATAAATCTTGTAGGAGCACGTACGTGTACGTGACTGATGTAGTACATAAGTGGATGACAGCGGAGAGCGAGCTAGTCTCTCGCCCCGCGTCACTTGTACAGTAAGAACAATATAATCAGCAGTTTATACAGTGACGTGGTTTCATTTCATCTCCAGTACCAGCAACACCTACAATCTCAATGTATGAATGTTTGGATGTTTGGATGTTTGTTGCTCAATCACGCCCAAACGGCTCAACAGATCGAGCTGAAACTTAGTACACAGATAGCTTATAGTCTGGAATAACACATAGGCTACATTTTATCCCGAAATCATGCACGGTTCCTTAGGGATCAAGTATACATTTACTCGTAATATCGGAACGCCTTATTAGATTTTGTTGCAATTTGAAACACAAATAGTTCTTAGTCTGAAATCCTATCCTACTAATAATATTATAATAATAATGTTACGTTACGTTTGCGTTACGTTTGCGTTGCGTTTGCGTTGCGTTTGCGTTGCGTTTGCGTTGCGTTTGCGTTGCGTTTGCGTTGCGTTTGCGTTGCGTTTGCGTTGCGTTTGCGTTGCGTTTGCGTTTGCGTTGCGTTTGCGTTGCGTTTGCGTTGCGTTGCGTTTTGCGTTGCGTTTGCGTTGCGTTTGCGTTGCGTTGCGTTGCGTTTGCGTTGCGTTTGTTGCGTTGCGTTGCGTTGCGTTGCGTTGCGTTGCGTTTGCGTTGCGTTTGCGTTGCGTTGCGTTTGCGTTGCGTTTGCGTTGCGTTTGCGTTGCGTTTGTGTTGTGTTTGCGTTGCGTTTGCGTTGCGTTTGCGTTGCGTTTGCGTTGCGTTTGCGTTGCGTTTGCGTTGCGTTTGCGTTGCGTTTGCGTTCCGTTTGCGTTGCGTTTGCGTTGCGTTTACGTTACGGAACGGAACGAAACCGATCAGAACAGAACTCAACACAACACAATACAACATAGCATAACATAACGACGATAAACACGAAAGATTTTAAGGTATTTTGTATGTCAGCCGGTTTTGGCGAAATAAGGTATATACTCCGAATCGGCATACAGCTGACTAAAACTCTGCCGGCGCGACGCAACGTTACTAATTTGCCAAAATTATTGTTTTTGTAAGAATTCACATAAACTATGTTTGTATTCCCTGGTAAAGAGTGAAACATACAAAAATAACTACGGAGTTATTATAAGAACTATAATAAACAAAGTAAGACAACAACTCTACATTTTTACCATTTTTTGAAAGCAGTGAATTTAAACACAAAACAAATCAAAATTCTACGCGGACGAAGTCGCGGGTAACAGCTAGTAAACCTATAAATGTGAGAATGGTTGTTACGAAACTTTAGATCGATACGCATCCTAAACGGTCAGCCAAATCAAAAAACGTTGAAAGAAACCTATAATTTATTTTAAAATACCTATTCAACGATACTCCTCTTGACATAGTTTGTTGACTTAAATTTTTTTATTTGGACAATATGGCGTCTGGTACCCGCCATATTGAATTTACACTAATGTCATGTCTTTAGTGTCGCTCGCGAGACTAAGAGGAATCGATTGACGTGTGAATCATAAAAATCAGCCCAGGCGTTTGGTCTGTGTACCTAGTGCTTCAAAGAATCATACATACATATATATAGACTGATAAACACATTACCACTCCTTTGCGTCGCGCAGTCGGGTAAAAACACCCAGACACAGTACAAATATTTTAATTCATCACACAAATATTTGCACTGGGTGGGAATCGAACCCACGACCTTCGGCTTCGCAGGGAGAGTTACTACCCAATAAGCCACCAGACCAGCCACATATAGTTTGTTTAGTTATAGATATAAAATTTGTACAGTTTAAAATGTTATATATCTACGGATTAATAAAGAAATATACTAAAAAAAATCTCACTCAAAGTCCTTTGTCAATTTATCCAAAATTCAGTTAATAGCAAAACCGCGTCAACCCTAACGGTAATTACATAATACGATCAATATGATATTACGAGTACAAGCTATAAAGACGCGAACGAATTAGAATTACTTACAAATTAACTAATTTTAAACTAATACAATGTTAATAAGTGATAAGAACGGGCCAAAGTACTTTTCGTTACTTTACTGTGGTGTGCTGTATTTTTATTATTGTCATTTATTGTAAGGCAACGAAACAAAATGGTTCATTTCGTATTCAGGACAACTGTTTACGTTTTGATTGTGATGTCTTATCACGGGATAATACCTGCGAGAACTGTAAGTATCTTGTATTGTTATGATTATAAGTTCATTAATATATGTTTAGTATCTAAATATTATGTATAAATGATGTAAAGTATAGGGCCGAGGGGGCGAGCCATAAGAGAGACCTCTATTCTGTAGCTAGAGGGGATCATGATAATAATAATCCACGTATCTAATTTTGAATTTCACACAAGCTATCTGATAATTCTCACATTACTTATGTCAAACGTTTTTGAAATCTGCTTGTGAAGTATTCTTATTGTCAGTCGGGCTAGACTTTAGCCTGGAATTAATTATCGTCAGAAGTTGTTTTGCGCCAAATGAAATCATTAAATTTTAAACTCATAAATAGCTTACATCCAAATACAACTTTGGTTCGGATCATTTTTGTAAAAATATCAAAAATAAAGTGGATATGGCTAAATCAAGGTTTGATTTTCAAACCAATATAGCGGCTAATGCACCGGTCGGATTTGGTCGATATATTGGATTTAAGCTATTTATGACTCCCCATAAACAATGTCGCAAAAAAATAAGACTATAATTAATTCCAGGTTACTCCTATTTTTGAGCTTGACTGGGCTATCATTTTAGTGTCAATAACACTTAAAAAGGGAATTGTCTAGTCCTTAAATCATATCTAAAATAAATACATAGTCGCCGATATTAGCGTGACTGCAAGGATTCGAACCATACAATTTTTGACAAAAATAATCCAATTATAATGGTACCCACACCCTCCATACCCGAACCTTCATTAATAATACTATCACTTATAATCATTAATATATACTATCTGTTCGTAGACCGATGAACATTTGCGTTATGGGTAACAAGTAAAAGAAATCAAAACAGAAAACTAAGCTATGATGTCTTTTAAGCAGAATCACACAGACTCAAACATACCTTGAAGATTCGGCGAAGATACCTTTATTCGTCTTGAATTCCTTGGTTATAACTTGAATTGAACAAGCTAAGCAATTTGTTTGTTTTGTACATGTTAATCTTATTATTGGTATTTATCAGGTTCAAGTGTTCTTTCCAATAAGAACAGATAGCACCCAATGCTTTGCGCCTGATAACGCATTATATTGGGTGGCCAATGCTGGAGAGAAAAACTTATTCCGGTTGGATGGAGAAACAGGGGAAATTAGCAGTAGAAAGATAGATACTTGTAAGTACATGAAACTATTATTGTACAAGCAAATAAAGAAGCCAAATAAATCTTCCTACTGCTGGACCGTTTACTTAAACTATTTAACAATCTATTAAATCTTACAAAGAAAGTAGTATTTCAAATTAAATTTTATTCAAATGATGTACTCATTTACGTCAATACACCTACTCATGTAATCTTAAAGTGACGTTGATTGCAAATTGTGTATTATCAAATTATTTAACTGAAACTTTCCTATTACTTATGTTCTAAAGTATTTCTTTATTTATTTATTATCTTTTGTCACTGTTATAGGCTTAGAATCTCCGTCACAGATAGTACCAGTAAGAGAATATCCATATTACGTTGTCGTGATATCAAAATCCAGTCTCTATTTACTGCGATGGGGACTGCATGAAGCCGATTCAGACGTTAGGCGATTAAGGGTAGTAAATGAAAACGATGTACCTGGAAAAGATGATGTTGTAAATGCAAACTCATCAGAAACCCCGTTTTTTGGTAAATCAAACTATAATTACAACTTATGGTGTAAATGGTGTAACGCTTTTTGTTTAATGCATTAAATGTAATTTAACAGTCATATGATTAAAATGCTGTTAGGTAAAATGCACAATTAAATTCATCTGAAAATAACAACAGAAACAAAACGTATTGTATTATAATAACTCGTGATAATAACCTTAATCTTTTATTAATCTTCTCAACAGGAACACTCAGCAAAACCGATTTTCGTCTAACATCTCCTGGCCAAGGCAATCTATTCTCAATTGACGTCGCTGGTTGTGCAATATCTTCTATAAACAAAACATCTGAATCAGAATTACGTAAACCCAATAAAACTGATATTATCAAAGCACCGAATATACAATGGAAGGAAATACACAGCCAAAAAAGGGTGCCTGTTTATTTCAAAAATACAAAAATATATATTTAATGATTTGAAAAATAATTACGTCAGTGCGCAACCAATGTGGAATAATTTTGAAGTGTATTGCAAACTCCAAGCAGAACAGATCCTAGGAGTTTATGAGGATAATAATGATAGTAGGACTAAGTCTCGAAATAAAAATATGATGAGTAAAACCAGGGTAAAACAGCAACATATTGAAGACAGAGATAAAATAGTATCCCAAGTAGGTGATCACAGTGACAGATATTTCAAATCAAACTTCAGTAAAGCATCTAAGAAAAATACAACTAAATCTAAATTTGACTATAAGTACGATAGTTATATCAAAAGTAGCGATGGTGTTCTACTAAAATCTTCTAAAAATATTAAAGAAAGATGGCGACAATATTATGCATCTCTTTTTAATGATGAATATCCTAGTGAGGTTCTGGAACCGCTTTCGCCAGTAACTGGCCCAATAAAAGAAGTAACCTCCGATGAAGTTGTGATGTGTTTGTCTAAAATGAAATACAGTAAATCTCCAGGACTTGACGATATTTCATCTGAGATTTGGAGAAAACTTGGGCCAATTGGAGTGCAATGGCTTACAAAGCTATTTTCCATTATTATGAAAACAAGAAAAATTCCCGAATCATGGCGTCAAATCTATCTAGTTTCGATTTACAAAAACAAGGGTGATAAAAGAAATTGTGTGAACTATCGAGGCGTCGTAATTAAATCCCAGACGCTCAAGATCTGGGAACAAATACTGAACAATCGAATTAAATCCCAGATCACTATAACTCCAAACCAATTTGGGTTTTCTAATATGGGCGGGAGAGATAAAGCCATAATGACTGTACAAACACTGATAAGCAACCAACGATTAAATAAGAAAGACTTACATATAGTATTTTTGGATCTAATAAAAGCGACTGATACTATACCTCGAAGAATTATTTGGCAATCATTGAGGGCTTACTATGTGTCGGAAGATTACATCAGCCTTTTAAAAGATTTGTACCATGAAACAAAAATACACATTAAAACACCAGTTGGATTTACCAAAAGCTTCGGAACAAAAGTTGGCTTGCATCAAGGTTCTGCACCAAGCCCGCTTTTGTTTATTGTAGCTATGGACTACCTTACAAAAAATATTCAAGAGCCAGTGCCCTGGACACTATTGTACGTGGACGACGTTGCCCTTATAGCAAACACAACACTTCAACTTCAACAAATGGTATTTAAATGGATCAATGTACTAGAAGGGGCTGGACTTCGTCTTAGTAGACCCAAAACTAAGTACATGGCTTGCACGTACAATAGTGAAAATAGCTCATCCACAATTAATTATAATGATGGGACGCCTATTCCCAAAGTAAAGGAAGCTAAATATCTTGGAATTAAAATTACGCCGGATACTGACGTCGGAATAAATGAATACAATAATGAGAAGCACCTGAATGTTCGAACATGGAAAAACTCTTCAATGATTCATATCACTACTCAATGTCCTTAGATCAAGAGACAATCATCATTGTCTATAATAGCAATTTCGTCCAATTAACTCTGGTGTAACCTTATGTAAATTGCTTTTTAGCTATGAAAACTTACGAACTTATTACAAGTTTTAAAAAAATTGGCAGTCATAGGTTTGCGATAGGAATGATGATAAAAGTGAAAACTAAAAACTGAGAATTGAAAACTACGTGGGTGAAACCGGAGGGCGTGACCATGACCATAGCCATCTACGAGTTTACCCGAAGATTTCTTTCATTTTCGAACGTGACGCTTGAACTCAATTCACACCCACAGAAAATCTGTATTTGGTGCGGCAAAAGAAGTTTTCAAACATGTCTTTTAAAACAGTGTTTTCCTTAGTTTATTAAAATCCTAAAGTTAATTTAAAATTATGAGTTTTAGAACAATGAGTGAGACCTTGGGTTATTGGGAGGCAGAGGCTAAAGGGTTCCGCTCAGAATTAGGGCGCAGGCTCAAGGAGAATACGGGTGTCTCCCGCTCCGGCGCGTTCCTGGAGCAAAGGTTGGCCATTGCCATTCAGCGTGGGCACTTTTGCGACGGGAGCAGTTAGGGGTGGGTTATTCGGTTAGTTTTTTTTATACATATTTCTTTTCCATTTTATTTTTTACTTCTTATTTATGATGTTATATTTCACTCACTTGAAAAACGAAATATTTCGGTAACAGACGACCATTATACTTTAAGATGAGTTTATTTGTGTATTTTTTTTAAACCGTTATAACGTTGTTAACATGCTATAATTCAGCGGTTACAACGCTTGGCTTTTAAGGGTAAGGTCGTAGAAATGAACCCTGACCTGCCTATGTCTCTGAATATTTTCCAACTGCAATTTTAGACGGAGTACGACCCTACAAACTCAGACTTGGAAACAAGTGCATTTACATTGTTATTATTAAAACGCAATTTTATTATGTAGAAAGATATACCTACTGCTCGTTTTTTTCTATCAATTCAATCATCCGTCATCTGATCTTTATTTTGCAGGCTTATCGTCTGTCGTTCAATTCTCCTATTTGGGCGCCCCCTCCCATTGTGACCACATGCATAAACAGCCCACTAAATATTCCCACTATCCCACTGCTGGGACTCGTGGTCTTCTCTCGCAAGGAAAAAGTCAAGACTATAATCCACCACGTTGGCCAAATGCGGGATGGTGGATAACACACGTCCTCGAAAGATTCTAGAAATAAGTCGGTTTCCTCACGATGTTTTCCTTCACCGTTTTATGTTAGTTATTAAAAATGGGTACAGGATGTCATCCAAAGGTTTTAAATTTAAAATACGTTATTCCATCGTTTAAATAAAACTCTCATTTTAAATGCTTACTCACTCGGAAGTCGGAAATAAAGTTCTAAATATACTGACGCCAGCCGCGAACTCTGTTCGTTCTAAAAGTAAGGGTGACTAATATTATTGGGTTGCCGGGTGAAGCGGGGCCTCGAAACATGTATTGGGGAACTCGCCGGTTTCCTCACGATGTTCTCCTTCACCGTTATAGCTAGTGGTTATAACTTGTACTTATGTTCAAAGATTAAACATCTGACATAAGAAATTCTTTATTGAGTACTGTTAAATTTAAATACCCTAGATGAACGGTGCTGTTGAGTGAAAAGGCTAGGCTATTGAAATACTGATTAAGTTAGTTGGCTGCGACATATCCATCAGGATATATCCACTCAGGTAGAGTATTCCACAGCTTATATGTTCAAATTACGAAAGTAGAGTCAACCTCTTTGTTCGAGTCTTTAGAACTTCAATCATGAAACAATGTCGCTTTTTGGAAATACCAGCAGATCTATAGAAAAAAAAAATGGACAGTCATAGGAACTGCCGATAGTAGTGAAAACTTATAACTCAGAATTTGATAGCTTGCTTTGGAAACTACGCGGGTGGAACCGGAGGGCGTGGCCGTGACCATGTTCCCAAGTTTACCCGAAGATGTCTTAACATTCCCGAGCGTGAAGCTAGAATTTAATTCACAGCCCACGAAAATCTGTCTGTGGCGCGCGCGAAAATAAGTTTTCACTTCAAAAATTTTCGACAATCGAAACTATTATCATAGTTATTCTACCCTTACTGTTTATACATGCTGCTGATGTTCCCCAGTAACTCATTTTCAGTAGTACTTGGTTCTAATAATACGTTCGACGCTTTAGTACGGGAGGCAGTGTTTACATGTCTGTCAGAGATAAATAGCGAAATCCGCCGTTCTTTCGGACGGATAGGCAACTGATGACACCGTTTTTTTAAAATGGAACGGTTTTTAAGGTGGTAACACATAGGAAATTGTAGAATAAATTTTAAAAGCAATTTTTGTTGGGGAATCGTAGACAAGGACTTAGATAAACATATTACGAGTATTCTCTTTATTGTACACAACGTGAAAATAGGTAATAGAGGTATGATTTAAACGATCAAATTTTATCGTGATTCTGTAAAATGTAGTGTTATTGTGTGTTCAGATCACGAAAATTCAAAAACATCATGAAAGTAAATAAACAAAAATACACATTCTAACATCTAATTAAGCAAATGTCCTTCTTATCGCTAAGAATAATTTCTTCCAGGCTACGGAAGGATGCAAAAAAAAATTCAATATAAGTGACGTAAGGTACCATTTACGATTACATTGTACGATAACCGTTGGAGTAGACGTGTTCTTGAGTGGAGACCACGAATCGGCAAACGTAGTGTAGGACACCCTGAGACTAGATGGAGTGACGACATACGGAAGACAGCAGGCAGTGGATGGAGACGTATAGCTGAGGATAGGGCTGAGTGGCGAGCCATGGGAGAGGCCTATGTCCAGCAGTGGACTAAGATAGGCTGATGATGATGATGATGATGAAGGTACCATTATAATATACATTACTATGGACATACAACATAAGCAGCTCACTAAATGTTCCCGCTGCTGGTACTTGAGCCCCTCTTGGTGAGAACCACCATGGAGGAAGCCGTGATGGCGTAGTGGTTAGACAGTGCGATTCACAATCGTGAGGTCGTAGGTTCGAATCCCGCCTGCACCTCTGAGTACTTATCCAAGTGCAGGTGTACAAGTTTAACATCACCATGGGTTTTAACGGTCTAGGAAGACATCATAAGGAGACTGGCGTGTTTCTAGATTCTGTCAAGGTCATGCAAACAATAAAGAAATGCGCCTTCCGCAAACTCGCACTGGGCCAGCGTGGTGGATTATGGCCTTCGGAGAGAAAGCTTCGAGTCCCAGCAATGGGAATACTTAGTGGGCTGATTATTTATGCTAATTAAGTAGGTACTGCGCTGATGATAACTGCTGCCATGTCATTTAGGTTATGCGTCTATCTATCTCACACTAACCTTTCCACCTTAGACCTTAGACAGTACTGCTTGACAAGAAAGATGGAAATCATAGGGACTGCCGAAAGAAGTGAAAAATATTTTAACGATAATAAGACAGCTTTGTCTCTTCAAATCGAGAGTGAATCGGTTTCTTCTAGGTAAACACGCTCCATCGCAGACCGCATCGTCGCTTAACATCAGGCGAGATGGCGGTCAAGTGTAAACCTATAAAAGTTATTAAAAACCTTTTTTTTAAGTACATGAAAACATCGTGAAGAAACCGACGTATTTCAAGAAAGATGTGTTCGAAACACATGTTTTGGCAAGATCATGTTGAAATAGCTGCGTGGTACTGTTCTAAATCTCAAACGTGTCACTTACCGTCAGATACATGTTTTGCTCATCACTTTGTATCATCATCATCACATTCATTTTGCATCACTTCTTAAAACAAAATACATGTGTCAACTCATATATTTCACATTTTTTTTAAATGTAGATTGACAAGACGAGCAGGACATGTGCCTGATGGTAAGCAACATACCTGCCACATAACAGCACAGGACACGCAGCTATTGGAACATGAACAGTCCAAATCATTACCTATTACTGCGCTCGTCACTCAGAAATCTAAGACATTATATCTCGTAGCCCTGTAATTTCTCTGGAAACATTACCCTTTAAACCGGAACACAGTCACGTTTCCACATTACTGCTTTGTTTTATATTTGACCAGCATGGTGGATTAGCTATTGACTCTCTAGCAAGGAGCTAGAGCAAGTCCCAGCAATGGGAAAATTAACCTGTGTTAAAAAGTAGGCTATTATTCCAGATATGTGTTTCAAATATCAACCCAATCCGTTCAGACGTTCCGACGTGATTGAGCAACAAACATCTAAACATTCAAACTTTCGTATGTATAGTATATACTAGCTGTGCCCTACCACGCTTCGCTGTGGCACATTGTGATTAGATAATAAAATAAATATAATTTAAAAACTCAAAAACCCGACTGCATTAAAAGTGAACCAAACTACGTACTTACATACTATTAAAACTGAAAAGAATAAAAAGCACTTAGATTTCTGGTGGTCTAGAATTCTATAATATGTTATTGAATTAATACTATTGCAGGAAATAAAATATATTCTAGTAAAGGAACATAACAACAGAACAGTCGGGATCCATTGAACAATTAGATTGGATGTAGAATAATAAATTACTAATGAATATTTTTATGGATAGTATTTCAGCTCGATCAGTGCAGAACTTTTTGATTTTTTGAAGCGTAGACAAACCACCATAACGTTTTTATATATAGAGAAAGTAGGATAAGAGAATTTGGATTACGATTTTTTTTTATGTTTGTTGTTCAAACGCGATTTACCGGATCGGGGCTCAACAGCCTAACTTAAAATTAAAAACTTTGGTATTGCTGTCTCTTTTCTTTTCGCTTGAAATGATAGAGACAGCAATAGCAAAACCATAGCCGATTTCGTTAGGCGGAAGAATTGGGTTGAAATTTGGAACATGGTCCATAGTCTGGAAACTTGGTGTCAGAGTAAAAGTTGTTTATTATTATAAGTAAAACGCAGTCTCTATGCTTACCTCAGGCAAACTGCATAACCCTGTAATATGTGATCACGTCACAAATTGCGTTCGAATACCAGAGCAGAGGGCGCGGTCTTGTTCCTGTTACAGTAACCGTATGTTAGTCTGTCGCGATCAGATGCAACATTGTACGAACTGTGTCACGTACTGACTGCTACATAATCTGCGGTGAGGCTGTGACACACATGCACACAATGCGTCGTCAAATTAGGGCTGTCTCTCTGTCTATATTATTTCTTTTTAAACGACTACAAATATTTTTTGTCCGAAACAACAAGAACCGACTTCAGTTTGAAATTAAACCCAGACACTCGAGTAAATTTTATATATATTTTGTAAAATCTACGTCTTCCAAAAAAAAGAAAGCAATTTTTTTTATATTTTTTTATTGTTGGTATTTAAAAAAACACCACAACGATTCCGATGAAATATGGATGGTGCCACCTCGGAACAAAAATGAGCTACTAAACAAAAAAAATATTAAAAAGTCTATCAACTGGCTCGCTGGTCATACAACTGAATAGGGCATTTTCAAGAGGCAAAAATACCTATCAAAGACAGTTCCCAAGTTTGCCGTAGGTGGCGCCACTGTTTTATTTTGTTACAAAAACCGACAGTGGTGCCACACTTGGCAATATTTAAACTATCTTTGACAAGTCTTTTTGCGTCTGGAAAACGCCTCATTAAGAACCTCATCAACTCATGGATGGATAAAAAGGAGGGAGGTTCTCAATTCGATTGTTATCGCTTATTTTGCATGTTATGCAATAGATAGATAGATAGATAGATACACTCTTTATTGCACTTAAATTATAAAGAAAAATAACAACAACTGTTCGAATTATGAATCGATTTTGATGAATCTTTTTTTTGTGTGGTCTGTAATATTAGTAAGTCTTAAACTGAATCTCGGAAATGGCTCCAACGATTTTCAAGTACGCAAAGGGGTTTCGGGGGCGACAATCGATCTAGATGGTTTCATTTTTCGAAAACGTCGTTTTAACCGTATTTAATCCGATCAAAACTCGACCATCCAAGCACTGGCACTAAAATGTCAAAACATCAAAATGGCAACCCTAAAAACATGATACGTAAATACATGCATCAATGTTGAATAAATGCGTGTTTGAACGCGAATTATATGCATGTAGCTTTAAGGTTGCTCTCGAATCGTATGTAATCTATGTACACACTATTTGCATAATATGTAAACGTTATATCTTACTAATATTATGCATGCGAAACTTAAGATGTTTGTTGCTCAATCACGTTGTAAGAATTGAACGGATCAGTCTGAAACTATCGTAGATTCGATTATAAACTTCGATAGATTGTAGTCAGAAATAGCAAATAAGGAACATAAGTGTACCTAACACTGCACTATGCTCGACACCCAGAGTTACAAGATCTTTCATCTCTATGCATATGCACTGTAATTTCTCTAGAACCACCGCGAGGCACGTCTAGTTCTGTACAAACTCACCGAAATGTACTTTTGTTCCAGGCGGTTCACGACGAGAGACTGGACGCGCGCGTTGACAAGATGATAGAAGAAGGACTGATTGAAGAGTTGCTGGACTTCCACGCCAGACACAACCAGCACAGGATCCAGGATGGAAAGTAAGATCTGGACGTCTAGTCTTTCCACGAAAAACGTAATTTCAAAATAAACTCGCGACATTCCTACTTCTGCTCTACTTCGTTTCGTCCGATCAAATATTGTTTGACGTTTAAATGTTCTATCATCAACATCATCATCATCCACAGCTTTCTCTATCCCACTGCTGGGTATAGGTCTCTCTCTTACTTTGCCATCTTACTGTTATTAGGTAGGCTTAGAACACTTAAACAGACGAAGCGACGGATCGAAGTAGAACCGGAGTAGGAAGAAAGAAATAAGAAACAATTTATTTGCACAACAGAAAGTTAACATCATACACAAAACAACACAAGACATTAGAAGAGGACAATAGACTACGATAACAGTGTTTGTGTACAAAAATACATATAGCGGGCCTCAAACTAAGCACGGAGCTTGTATCTTGAGGCCCTGGTGCTTAGTAGCACCTTTCTGGGCTGAAGACTGAGTTTCAAGGGCTGAAGACTGACAAATTTGCAAGGTTGAAAAAAACAAATAATGACAAATTATGCATTCTCAGTTGAAGTAAAAACAAAATAAGTGCATGACAATAGATAGCTAAGATTCTTCATATGACAGTGTAAGTAGTAGGTCTCTAATGCTTCTTTTGAATGATAACAGCGGAAGGTTATGTTGATCTTTATTCAGTTTTCTACAAATATTATTATAAACGTGTGGGAGAGTAAAGTCGCAAGTTTATTAAAAAATTACGTTTTTCGTAGAAAGAAAGAAAGTAAATGTTCTGATTTATTTTCATAGTTGTATCGTGAAATTTCACTCTGGAGTGACAGTTGTCAGCCAAATTCATTATGTCGTTTTTGGCGGTCGTTGTGCGCGAGCGTCGTTATAAATTTCTCTCTCATCATGTTTTTCCGAACGCGCCAAAAGTAGTCTAAACTTGGACACCAGGCTAAATTTCAAAAAGAAGCTATCACTAAGTCGTCCAGATCTCTGTCTATGTTATTTCTTTATAACCCATTACAAATATTTGTAATTTTCTCCGAATCAATCAATATATCAAGCACAGATTCGCTCTTGTATGGAGTACTGTTTGCACCTTTGGGATGTATCGGTTAAGTATCAGCTGGAAGCTTTGGAATCGATCGAGAGACGTGCCAAAAGGGTCATAGGCAACGACACTCTTTTGCGAAAAAGACTTCAAACTCTTGAACATCGCCGAAAAATTGCTGGCCTATGGGTTTTTACACTTTGGAGAGTGTGCGACTGATTTGGATGATCTAATACCACCTTGCCCTTTTTTTCTATCGGAATGCTCATAGCTCGAAAAAGCGACGTCGTTTCATGGGTTGATGTTCCAAAGACACGAACGAAGAGATTTGACTCTACTTTTGTGAGTGGGTTTCCCCCGATGGTTACAATCTTTGTATCTTCAAATCGGTGAATCGCTTTCTTCTAGGTAAACACACTCCATCGTAGACCGCATCGTCGCTTAACATTAGCCGAGATGGTGGTCAAGTGTAAACCTATAAAAGTAAAAAAAAAGAAACATCAAAAACTGACTTCAGTTTCAAATTTAACTCAAGTACAATTCATATTTTTTGTGAAATCTACGATCATCATCGCCATCACAATAATTTACTCGAATAGTCATTTAGATAAAGGAAAGCAAATTTTAGTGTTTTGTTCATATTTCGAAAACCGTTTCAACGATTTCAGTAAAATTTATATGGGACCTACTCTGAAGTGTTCTCTACCTATCAAAAGTATGGTCATCAAAATAGATTCACAGTTAGCGGAGCGTAAAATATATAAAAAAAAATATACAACCGAATTGAAAACCGAATTGAGTTTTGAAGATTGTTAAAAAAGAACTCGCCATGGAATAAATATCTGAATTTATCATTATAAATATTTGTCGTAAATGAACCTACGAAGTGGATCGATTCCTATCTTCCATTCTCGTGACTCTACAAGCGGACTTACTTTAAACTAAGCCGCGGGGTCAGGCATGGCCAGCTTATTCATAAGTGGAACAGACTCTAGTATCTCTTTGTGGTACCAATTGAGTATCTTAATCACAGATAATATAAAAAAAACGGTTTATTTGTTAAAATATTGTCACAAATGTGTTGTTACAAATAAAGTGATATCTCAAATATTCTACTCAAGATGATGCACAAATATTTATAATATATTGTTATTGTATCATCGCCCAGTTATAAAATATTCGTTCAATCATGCGTCAATAAGTATTCCTAAATTTATCATTCAAAAACGTCAAATTATAGGAAATTATTTAGTTTAGTTGAGCTCTCAAAATCTCATCACAAAATTTTTAATTATCGTCAAGAATCTCAAAAATTTTAATACCGGATCCATCTGCCTCCAGCATTTAAATTTTTGAGATTGCCTGGAACATATCGCCATTAGCGATAAGGCAAATCGCCCGATCTAGTTTATAAATTGTTCAAACTGGTAAATATTTTTATTTGGTATGTTCATAAAGTTACGACTGGCCTAGAGAACTGCAATTGCAGATCAGGAAACCCTGGTTTGAATGCCACGCGCGCCACCGTCTGTTTGAAGTCATGTGCGTAATTCCGCTAACTTAAAAATGGAGAAGGAAAACATTGTGTGGAAACCGACTCGTTTCTAGAATCTTTCGAAGTCATGCATCATCCACCCATCAGAGCGCGGTGGTTTATGTCCTTGACTGTCTTATTGCGAGAGAAAGCACCTAGTCCCAGCTGTAGGAACATTTAGTGGGCTGTTTATAGTGTGTTTAATGGAACGTCTATTTGTCTGTCTATCCAAATACAAATAAATCGTAAACTAGCAGGCATTACCTAGAATTACTAGAAGTGCCGTTTTAGCTCCTGCGATTAAGTTACACTAGATGAAGTGATCTCATGCAAATACCCTGTACTCGCTCCATTAATATTAATTTCAAAAGACGTAAATGTCAAATCACTTGTCTGTTTTACGAGTCTTCTGCAGAAACTCGTCATCTCTAAATCAGTGTATGAATCAGATCATCGATTATATTAAATGTTATAGGAGATGAACAACACGGCAATGTCCAAAAAATAAATTAAAAATTAAAAAAAAAGTTACCAAAACAAAAAAAAAACTCATAAAAGTATAACGCTCGCGTTCACAACAAGAAAAAAATGAAACTACATTATACTGTTTATATCCGAAATTTTAAAAAACATGACTATTACTCCTTTGAAAACAAAATATGAAATTCTGTTCCTCGTTTCTAAAACAAAAAAAACACATAACTCCATTGCTCATGTCAAAGGTAAATAAAAATGGTCAAGTGCGAGTCGGTCTCGCCCATGAAGGCTTCCATATGCAGTAACATAAAAGTTCTTGTAGTTCGTTGTTACTTTAATCACTGTTTTAACATTAGTCAATTTATGACGGATTAAAAAAAAACAATTTGCTAGATCTCATTCAAACTAATTTTCGTTGATAGTTTACATGGTAATGTACATCATACACTTTTTTAATTTTGTCATTCCCTTATTTTAAAAGTTACAGGTGTAGAGGGGCATGTTTTACCACTTTGGAAGAGTCCCTCACGCAAACTATTCAGTTTAGAAACAAAAAGTTAGAAACCTCAATATTATTTTTGATGACCTATCCATAGATAACCCACACGTATGGTTTTGATAAAAAAAATTTTTGAGTTTCAGTTCAAAGTATGGGACACCCCTAAAATTTTTTTTTTTTTTTTTCTATTTTTTGTATCAAAATCTTAATGGGTCTATAAGGGTCCCGTATTTTTCCATTTGGCTACGGAACCCTAAAAATCATAAAACTCTATCGCTCATATCTAAAATGTCAAAAAAATAAAGAAAGTACCCGGCTCTACTAACCCAACTAAGCTAGCTCAGAAAGTGCTAAAGCGCTGCGCAAAAGTAGACACTTTAGTCTCCAGTTACTAACACAAAACACTGTTTGATCGTCAATTAGTGTATTTGGAGTGATATCTTCATTTGGCGCACCACATACAGATTTTCCGTGGGCCGTGAATTGAGCTCAAGCGTCACATTCGTAACTGAAATCAATCTTCGGGTAAACTCGGATGATCTAGATTCCTATGGTCGTGGCCAAGCCCTCCGGTTTCACCTGCGTAGTTTCCAAAGTGAGCTATCAAATTCTGAATAGTTAGTTTTCACTACTATCGTCCCCCCAAACATGAAGCTAGCTGCACGAGAGCGTGCCCCATGCGGTAGTTGCAATCTCACGGCACACGGGGACCTTCACATACTACGCTGACGACACCGACGACGCCATCGGTCGGTTCGTGCGGCGAGCGTGGGCTGCATCATCGAAGACCATCCGCGATTTCAACCTACAGATGGCCATCAGGGACAGAAATGCGGCCGTTGTGGAGGCTCTGGGCCGGGAGGAGGCAGCTTAGGCAAATGGCAAAAGGCAATTAGGCAAACACTCGATGTCGAGTCGATTACTAGCGGAATCCCAACTGGTAGTGATCGGCTCTACAGACGAGCACTAGAATTAGATTTTAAATGTACCCAAATCCCTTCTATTTTCCTCTTCTCCTTATCCAAGAAATGTGTAAAAAAAAAAGATTATTGTAATGACAAAGATCACGGACCCCGGAGTCTGTGGAGTGGATAATTTAAATAAAAAAAATAAAAAAAAAACTACTATCGTCCCTATAACTACCGATTTTTTAATTTTTTTTATATTCTTCTCCAGTTAAGGACACAAATTTTTTACGTTTGCGCAGGAAGTGAATAATTTAATAACGGTTTTATAGAAAACAATTATTTTTCGGTAGCTTGTATCTGACACAGGACACAAAAGTGTCCACGTTTCCGCCCTGCCTAACTCTACTGACGAAGAGTATACTTGAATGCATACATGAAGTATGTTCGCATTATTTCATATATTTAACAAACTCACCGTATTAGACTTCTGGGTAATCGTATCGTGTCATGAGTTGATTGACGACACGATTATAAGGAACATTTTAATCACAAGTTGAAACAATTAATATACTTGAGACTAGTCTAGATTGGCTTTATCGCCGCTATACTTGACACTTAATATTGAGGAAAATGAATTAGGTGTAAAATGTACTCATAGAATATGAATTAATTTACCAAGAACAATATAAAAAAATCTCGAGTTCCCCCCGACACAAATCCCATAGCGTACTACTCGTAACTACTGAATTGGCATGCTTTCTATATACGCTAATTAATGTTAATTGTTACTTAAATTCATTTCTTATATATTGAACAAATTATAAATGTGAGACGTGTTTTAATCGAAAGACTAATTTTACGATATTCATTCGGAATTGATAATATGTATTTTAAGATTTTAAGAATATTATAATTTCGAAAGACACTTTTTTAAAGGATCATTCATTAGTTCATTCATTAATATTTTTCTGTGACTAAAAGTTGCCAGTATTGGGAATAGGTGGCTAAACTAAGCAGATTTTAGTGACTTTTTTTTTTAGATCTGTGTAGTTATTCGTGAATGGCGTCGACGGCATCACCCCGAGCTGTACCTATTCGACTGCGGAACGTTTCGCGAACGTTTTAATTTCACGGATAATTTGTGTGGATCGAATGCTCTTTGTTTCGTTTAAATTAACTATTGATCGTGCGCCATCTTGGCTTTTTACTGATTTAAAGACGCGTGTTTGGGCGTCTTTCGTCAAATAAGATTGTTTGGATTTTTGTTCGTGCTAAATTAAGCAGATAATATAATTTTTTTTACAAAGCGCCAATATACTTATACATCATACCATTTTTAATTCATGGGGTAAAATAAAAATATATACAGTATTTTCATGATATGTCTGTCAGGTGGTGTATCGGGTGTAATCGTGACTCCAAAACGGATCTTAGACCGTTTATGAAATGAAGCTGACATGATTTACTTTTGATTTCAAGACACCTAGATTATATTATTTAGGGAAGACCCACTCGGGCAACGCACTCCACAGTTTAGGTTCTCTCGCCACGAATGTGTACTCAAAACTTATTTGTTAAAATGTTCAGGATGTTAATTATGAAATGATGCCACTTTTGAACTTTTTAGAAAAGAGGCAAAGTGATTGTGACCATCACGCAGATAAGCTGTACACTCTTCGAAAAGTATGCGATAAAAATGGTCAATATAATACCTATGGCTATATTTCCATTTTTCTTTTTTTTTAAACGGAGGACTTTTATTTGACGACTACATTATAATGAGATCTACACCTCTCTGCAATCCTAAGTACTTACACTAAACACTTCTCAATGATTCTTAGAAAAATGAAGGTCTAAAGATAACATACAATAATATTGAAATATTAAAATAGCTGCGTGGCTCTGTGCTGGTGTTGGCAGCCCTGTTGCTTATCATCAGGTACATGTTATGCTCGTCCCGTCTCTTCATAAAAAAATTCAAGCTGTAGAAGCACTGAAACAAGTTAATTGAGTCTTCAGTTAAATAGATAACAAATACTTAATTACTTGCATTCGTTACGCATTTTGAGGTTAGTCGGGTTCCCGCCAATTTGCGGCGCTTTCGTTTTCAATCAAGGTTTACTGACAATCTGTCAGTTTTGGCATGGATTTCGCTTTTGGAATGAGCCGTATCAAAACTGAAATTGTTAGGAGTAGACTACCTACTAGACGGCGATAGTGTTTGTTTAGAGTTACTTGTACGTACCCAAAGAGCCACTTTAAACCTTATTACACTTGGTTAAATTATATCGACTAAATCATCATCATCATAGCATTTAACCTCTCGTTCGAGCTAATTACGACTACCTACTTTTGCACAGTGGTCGGTTCGCGCATCTCCCACTGCGCGCGCGCAAATTAGAAGGCATTCTTCAGGGAAATACCCATAAAAATTATCTAGACCATCGCAGTTCTGCACACGACATTGATTTTACAAATCTCTAGACATCTCTATGCTAATAAGCTATTTTTTTTCTATTCAATTTTCATTCCATCAAATTCAATTTACATTTTTTCCATAAAAGCAGAAATAATACCCCAAAAAAACAAAATTTGGAAATGCATAAATTTAAAATAAAACTGGTATTTTTTTCAATAAGAAGACATAAAAACCCTATTTATTTCATAGCCGTAATAATTTGGTACAGTGCTTTGTAAAACATACCTTTACCCGGTTACATCCCTAGCTTTCGCTTCCGAGCCCAGGGTCCGCTTTCCTACTTTTGCTTCTCCCCTTAGCACGATCTTCGGCATCCTTCAGTGCGAGACCCGCATATCATCCACCACGACGTCAAGCCAACATTCCAGCCTTCCCCATCTACCAGACGGTCTATCGCCTAACTAGAACTGCCTTAGCTTTAACGTAACTCTTTCTTTTCTTTCTGCTTGAAATGATAGAGGCCGCAATAGCAAAACAAAAGCCGATTTAGTAAGGCGGTAGAAGGGAGGGTCCCGGCGGAGACGGCATAGCTAGACATTTATTCCCCACATAACTTTTTTTGTAACGCTAAATTTAATCAACTGCATTTATATTATTTGACAAAATGTTGACATGTCCGGGTTTTGGGCTCTATAATCTGTTTTCAGGGTTTTCACGAATGTGTCCTGGTTCCCAAACATTCAGATGGCAACCCTAAGTGTACTAAAATCAGTAAGTTTGCATACTTCAGAACCTTGCTTCTTAACTTGGTTCTGAATTCAGTCGACTAACCTTGCGTCTGAATTCAGTCACTAAATTTAACCAAGTGTAATAAGGTTTTAAAGTGGGGTTCTGTTACTAAGACTCCGCTGTCCATCTGTCACCAGGCTTTATCTTATGAACCGTTTCACGCAGCTAGAGAAGTTATCACTACAAAAGAGTTCGTTTTCCACTTGTTATCTTAAGCCAAACATGTTAGAACGGGGTTATAGTATAAGCCAAACTTGTTAGAACGGAGTTAGAGAGTACAAATGATGTATCATTTCGTCTGTTTGTCCGTGAACTGACAACCTTCGTTTTTTCTAATAATGTTATCTAGCAAGTTGTAACTTGAGTAACATTCGCGTAGTTATGTAACTTCGTCCTGAGTCCGTACCATGAGCTTACAAGAACAAAATTAAAAATTTTGTTTAACCCCCGACTACCTCATATTTGTTATCTGTACAACATTCTACTAGTCAAGCCCTTTCATTTGATACCCATATTAAGGAAGTTGTGAAAAAAGAAATGTAATTCGCCATTTTGTGGTAATCTTGGATTTGAAATTTGTCATAGTGCAAAGTATTCTACTAGTCAAGCCCATTCGTTTGATACCCATATTGCGGTAGTAGTGAAAAAATTATATAATTCATTTTGTGGTGGCGGCCATTTTGGATTTGAAATTTGTTATAGTATAGTACTCTGCTAGTCAAGCCCTTTCATTTGATACCCATATTGAGGTAGGTTGTGAAGAAATATTTTGTCCGCCATTTTGTGGAGGCGGCCATTTTGAATCATACTAAACATAGCCGCATCGTAAACTTTATTCATTTCATACATTAATGACATTCAAGCTGCTTGTTCTGCAGAAGTTGACCTAATTTGTTATGCAATGATACTGTAGCACTATTTCACGGAAATACATGGACTTCAGTGTTTGCTACTGACTCATATTAAACAATGGCTGATAGAAATCTGCTAACCTTGAACCTAGAAAAAACCAAATACTTATGCTTTCACAAAACCAAAGCTTCCGAACCAGATCCTGGATTGAAGATCAAATTGCACTCCTATTGTAATAGCAATTTATGCAACTGTGTGGTATCTCTCGGTCTCCATCCCTGATATATTTAGGAGTAACCATCGACGAACTACTTTCGTTTAAGTCTCATATTTCAACCCTAGGAAAACGTGTCCGCAAACTCATAAATATAATGAAATCACTAAGAAGCTCAGCAAACTTCCGTGTTCTCCATATGGTTTATACTGCTCTATGTGAATCAATTATATCTCTTATTGCCTAGTAGTATGGGGTGGTGCAGGCATTGTAGCAATGCTCGAAATAGAGAGAGCACAACGCGCAGTACTCAAGGTAATGCTTAAACTGCCGTACCGGTATCCAACGTCAGATGTATGTATACTTACGCGAAAGTGCTGAGCGTACGAAAGCTTTATCCTCAAATCGACTCTAGCAGTACACCAGAAAAGGATCTTATTACATGACGATGGAACTCCGAAGAGAAGACCCGGGTTACTGAACCGAGGGTTAAAACAGCATTCGCTCAACGTCTCCCGAATTTTAGACTACCGTACATTTACAACAAAATTAATGAAAATGCGGTATCAGAGATAAGTCTTTAAATAAATGTAAACATGAAGTTTACAAATATCTACACTATCTTACATACAAAGAAACTGAAGATCCATTTTTTAAAAACTTGACTAATTTTCACACTCATCCTCATTACACGCATATATCCTTACATACACACACACTAATTCACCCTCACACGCTCACAAAACACACACGTACACACTTATGCATAACAAACACAAATCTATATTAATTGATAATCTTATTTTTGCAACTATATTTACTAATTCCATGTTATTAACGTTTTCATTTTATTTTAAACAAGTAACTTTTAAGCATAGCGTACTAACTTCGCACCGCGAACGCCATTCCATGTAATCGAAACTGATTCCCTGCGATACAGGTCTCACCTAGTGCAGGGGCTAGTAATTATTATGGGCATTTTGTATTTTGTATTTGTATTTTTGTATTTATAGCAAAACATCCGACAA
Organism: Ectropis grisescens; assembly: GCA_017562165.1. NCBI lineage: Eukaryota > Metazoa > Arthropoda > Insecta > Lepidoptera > Geometridae > Ectropis > Ectropis grisescens. The sequence continues at coordinate 23,818,607 of CM029777.1, read as the reverse complement.
ATCGGCCCAACCGTTTGAGCTCTACGGTGCCACAGACAGACACACACAGAAACAGACAGACAGACAGACAGACAGACAGACAGACAGACAGACGAACAGACAGACAGACAGATAGACAGTGACAGACAGACAGACAGACAGACAGACAGACAGACAGACAGACAGACAGACAGACAGACATCGACGTCAAACTTATAAACTCGGGGTTAAAAATCAGTCAAGCAGCCCAAAATCTCACTTCCTGGGACTCGGGGCCTTTTCTCGCCGTAACTTTGATCCATTTTTAATCATGACTAGACCAGCCGTTTTTAAGTTAGTGGCATTGCTCACAAAAGACAGTGACAGAAGACTTCGAAAAGACTTTTTTGAACTGGGGAATCGGCAAATAGACCAGCCGTAACTTAAGCCATAACTTTTTGTGGGGGGAAATGCATACATTTTCCATACGGGAAATTCATATATTGGTACATACGGGGTATGTTAGGCTCGATGCCACAGATCATTGGTGCCCCCCTACCCACTAAAACCTCCTATGTTTTCTCCAGCCGTGGTTTGGCGGCAGAGTCTCGGGACTTAAACTACTTTTATTTAAAAAAAAAATAGATCTCTTCGAAAGTAACATTGAAAGAATGTTGAACGGGTTAAATCCTTAGATAAAGAACAAGTCAATAGATCAGGTTTTTCTGCACGGTTCTTTTGTACTAATCGTAAGCAGATGAGATGTATGTTAGCTATGACGACATTGATGTGCTGCGACAAAAGTATGACACTTCCACAAGAGCGACAAGACAAGAGCGATCAGACCCGTGCTTTCGGTGTAAAGCGTTTGCTCTAACTCTATACGTAGTATATGTCTTTGGTTAGACCACTGTAAAAAATATCAGTCATCAGTCAGGGACTGTAGACAGAACTAACAACTTATAACTAAGAATTTTGGTATCAAACTCCACTAAAGCTGCACCACACCATACATTAGCTACACATATTTATGTATAGTACTTATTATGCATGTCGAGTTTCCAAAACGTCCGCGTCGCTGCTCCGACGCCGCTACGGCGCTACAATAGCATGTGAGTGACGCGACTCCGTAAAATATTCTCCGACAACAAAGTTTAAAAAAAAAAATTGGTTGCCTGTAAAGTCGGTATACGGGCGAAAGTTTTACGTGACAACGACTTTGAGTGGTAAAATAATTTTACGGAAGGGACGCGTGCCTTTCACTTTTTATGTCTGTCTCTCTCGCTCTTAGGCGGGCTAACCATGCCCGAGTGGAAGGGACGCGTGCCTCTCACTCGCTCTCGTTGTGAGCGCATAACGTGAGCGGAGCGTAACGCAGTTTCTTGAAGTGTCACCCGGCAAACCAATTTATAAGACGTTGTCACGTCAAAAGTATTTAATTCAAAGTAAGATAGAGCTCGTGGTAGGGGTTTCGAACGAGTTTCGCGCCTAATGAAGTAGTCGCGGATGGAAAGCAAGCCCTTGAGGGAAGCCGCACAACTTACGATACTATTACTGGATGAGACTGTGGATATATTTAATTAGTTTGTAATTAAGCTAAGAATTGGTTTCTATTTCTTTTTGTTTTTAACCGCATTTAAAAAACGAGGATGTTGTACTTTCGGTCGTATGTTCGATACTCGATAGCTCCGCCAATTGTGAATGATTTTTTTTTGGAAGATCATAATTCAGAGGTGGTCCTATGTGTATAAATTTTATCGAAATCGGTGTAGCGTTTTTCGAAATATTAAAAAAGCTTTAATTTACTTTTATTTGTCTGGATGACTTAGTGATGGCTTCTTATTAGACTGCAGGCCCGTGAACAAATATTTGCAACCCCCTATCGTCACCTGCATTCGCTTGGACAGCTTTCAAGTGACGGCATAGTCAAAGTCAAAGTATGAATGTACAATTTACACGCCAATTAATAAAAAACAAAAACAAAAGAAAGAGCATACAGATTGCTCGTGTTCAATCATACTATTTTATACCCTTCCATCATCCTAGATAGGTCTCCTAGTGGTTCATTTGACCCATTAAATTTTATTCACGGGCCTGTAGTCCATATGAAATTTATTCAAGTCTCAGAATTTTAATTTTAATTGAAGTCGTGTATTGTTTTGTCGGGGAAAACAAATTATTTTAACTTATGCTTAATGGAGAGCTACCACGGGTAACATTTTCGAAATACAGACCGAGAAGTATTTTTTCTTCCCGGAAAAAAATAATTAAAAAAAAAGTAAATATATTTTTTTATTGCGTGTTTTTGTATTTAATTTGTTTTGACAACTTTGTAATTTTATTTTGACTATATTTGATAGAATGGATCTTTGTAATGAAATAAATACAATAATATAAAAAAAAATTCTAGTATAGGTACCTAAATACAATCTTTGGTATTAAAGACTACATACATAATAAATGTACCTCTAGTAACGCTGTCCACTTAAATCGACGGACACTAGTTGGCGTTACGTGTAAATTACACCAGACCACATACTTACCCGCCTAGACTTCATAAATAAACATAATGCTGCATATTCATCGGGTTTTCGAGTATTTGTACGAAGGTGGTCGAGAGTTGAACGAACGATACAAAAAAAAATTACATTTGTAATGTGTACATTACGTAAGCGTGTGCAACAATTATTATTAATACGATAAAATTGCGACGTGCTTCGATAGGACATGGCACTTCGGAAGAGCGTTGGATTTAAAATTTATACAAAATTTATGCACTAGTGATCCGCCTCGGCTTCGCCCGTGGTACATATATAACCTATAACAGTCTAGGATCACAGAAATTTCGAACGGTGGACGAATTTTTAAAATCACTCCAGTAGTTCCTTATATTAGCGCGTTCAAATAACCTATTCAGCTTTATAATATTAGTATAGATGTAACGGCTGTGAACAAATTTAAAGGACATAATATGCTTGATAATAAGCAACACGCCTGCCAAAGACAGCAGTGTCACATAGCTATTGGAATATGAAGAGTCCAAATAATTACCCAGCACTGGACTGCGCTCGTCAGCTCGTCTCCCAGAGATATAAGGTGATTTATTTTTATGTCCTGTTATTTATCTGGAACAATTGCCCTTCAACCCGGGACATGGTGATGTTTGCGCATTACTAATTGGCGGTAGAATTCTACTAAAATTAGGCTGAAGTTTGGATGTTTAAACGTTTGGATATTTGTTGATCAATTATGTCGGAATGTCTAAACGGATCGGATTGAAATTTGGATCACAGTTAGATTAAGTATCTATAGTCTGGATTACACCTAGGCTACTTTTCGCCACGGGAAATTAGCCGGAACTGCGCGGTTTAAAACGCGGTGTGTTGTTGCCAACATAATAATAACAAACTCTTCATTTTTTTTAAGTTGCTTAAAAAATTGGTTGCCTGTAAAGTCGGTATACGGGCGAAAGTTTTACGTGACAACGACTTTGAGTGGTAAAATAATTTTACGGAAGGGACGCGCACTTTTTATGTCTGTCTCTCTCGCTCTTAGGCGGGCTAACCATGCCCGAGTGGAAGGGACGCGTGCCTCTCACTCGCTCTCGTTGTGAGCGCATAACGTGAGCGGAGCGTAACGCAGTTTCTTGAAGTGTCACCCGGCAAACCAATTTATAAGACGTTGTCACGTCAAAAATGTGAGGCGTTCTGTATTTGTATCTAAGTGTAGGGTGAACTCTGTAACTTGACGCCGCTACCGACACCCTAAACGTCTTTAAAGGCATGAAACAAGTTTAGTGTTACTTTTATTAGGATAACTAGTAGATGCCTCCCGACTTAGTACGCGGTAGCATCCTTATTTCCTTATTAAACTTATTGTAGTATAGGGTTCAGGTTCGTGAAAATGAAATCCAGATCCACTTTGAAGTATTTGCTCTATTTATTTAATCTTTATGGATCTTCACCAGATTTACAAATTGTATAATGAGTTATAAACACAACTTTACAAAACAATCACGCGCACCGCGTTAACCATCCCTCCTCTTTCTAACAATTCCAAAACAAGTTAACAGATAGACAATATAGACATATTGCCATAAACTTGACAACTTGACTTAGTAATAACTAATAACGTGCTGATACGCATAACACGATAACATTAATTAAAAGAGGACATGATATTTATGAAAACCTAGCAATAGTGAAAGTTTGTGAGTATGTATGGATGTGTTTACTCTTTCCAGCTGTTGATAATGCTGATGAGATCTGAATGCAATTTGATACATCTTCTCTTCTCAGTCGTTATCTTCACTTAATTGCTGATGGTCGTGTCTAGTCTGAGGCTCTGAGGTTATTGGTCACCCGTTGCACCATGCTCTTCCATGTCTTTCTGTCCTCGGTGGTCCTAAGAGCTCCGGCTATTGGTAATCCAGTGAGTGTTTACCAGATCTGACCAACGGGTAGGTGATCGACCATATCTTTTCCCATCAACCTTACCGACCGCCATAAGTTTCTCAAGGCTGTCAGGGTTCATATGAGCGACATGTACAAAATATTTGAGGATAATTTGATAAATATACAATTATCTGGATGTTTACGACACCGATGACGTCATGGTTCGGTTCGTTCGGCGAGCGTTGGTTCCATCAACGGAGCCCATACGAGAGTATAACTTACAAATGGCTATCGGATTATAAATGCGGTCGTGGTGAAGGCTCTGAGCCGGGCGAAGGCGACTTCGGAAATTACATTACAAAATTCAAATTCAAAATTCAAAATTCATTTATTTCGGGTGACATAACCCATATACAATAATAAAAAATATCATAATCAATAAAACAAAACAAAAGAACACTAGAATTAGGTTGAAAATGTTTCCTACTCCCCCTTATTTTCGTTTTCTTCTCCTAATCCAAGATATTTAAAAAAAACCTAATGTCACAGAACCCTGAAACCGTGCAGTTGCATTTTTTAAAGAAAGATTGAATATATACATGAAACATATAGTGGCCGGCAAAGAAGTTGACCCAAAAGTCACGTGGAAGGGCAAAGTTCGCATATGTTCACTTCCACCAAAGAGACCTTAAAAACGTTTCTGCGCAGCTAACTTCATTGGGTCAACTTGTTTGCCGGCAACTATACTAGGCTAGTTTTTACCCCTTCAGTATTTTTAGTGCATACTTTAACGATCTTAGTATCACCCGTAGTAGACACAGAATCGAGAAATATTAGTGGTAATGTCCTTGGGTGGGAATCGAACCCACAACAAAGGGTTCAGTAGTGAGGAGACTCACTGACTACAACCATGAGGCCTAATCAAAGTGATATCTGGTAGTGAAAAGGAAAAATAGAAGTACATACAGTCCAATTTTCTTTATTAGTAAGTATTTGGATTAGGGAAGGGTGGGACCGGTCCATTAGCCTTCAATTAACGACACTGATGAGGCTACGTTTTTGAACAAAATAAATAAACACTACTATGACTTAATAAAAGTTTTAGGTGGTTTTTAAACGCGATTTATCTCATGTTGTAAACACTTGACACAAAAAACAAAACATTTAAACAAACATATATGTATAATACGGTCGGATTGAGAAAGCTGCTTTTTTTGAAGTCGGTTAAAAATATTACCTAGCATGTAATTGCGATCTATAGTCTATATCAGGGTAGGCGAACCAATGGCACGCGTGCCATTGATGGCACGCGACACAATATTTTAGGCACGTCGCCGATCATAAAACATGTGAAAAAAATCTGTTAAGTAAAAATCACAAATTTGTTAGTGAAATAAGCGAAGCAGAGCAAAAAGAAATAATTGCAAGAGCATTGAAAAACAGAAAAAAATAGTCAACATCTATGATTAAATTTGTTTGCAAAAATTGTCATACGAGCGCGGCAAGCACTGATGCGGCAAGTTACGCGGCTCATGTGACGCGGCTGCAAATGTCATAGCTCGGCATAGTAAACCTTTTCAAGAAGGAGAGTTTTTGAAGGAAGCCTGGTGCGCGCCCTCTCTTTTTAATCGCTATGTTTTGAAGAAGTCACTAAATTTGCACGAATACCGAGCAAAGACGCTGTCTTTGCGTTATTGCGTAGGAAACATCAAAAAACGTGATAGTATTTATTATTATTATTTCCCAAATAATCTGAAAGTCAAAATTATTTGATGGCACGGCAATGACCCATTAAACATTTTTTTAGAAAAATGGCACATTGATTCATAAAGGTTCGCCTACCCTGGTCTATATAGTCTAAGATCCCGCTATACAACGACCTTCACCGAGCTGTTTATTGGATGTAAAGTGTTTTATATGTAGTTTAATATGTCAACAAAAATATTGCAAATGGGTTTCCTAAAAAATTTCAGTCCAGAATATGATTAATTAACAATAAAAATTTTTTTTTTTAATATTTCACTTAAATTGCTTGAATTTTAGAAAAAACTATGTAACATAACTTATTATTTTGGCTTTACTCAGTGCTTACGAACTATCATGCAAATATTTTTAAACAATAAAAAGTTTAAAACAAACTTTCATCCCTTATTTCACCCCTTTGGAGGTTGAGTTTTGAAAAATACTGTAATACATAATTCATTATTTTGATCATGCTCAATTCGTGCGAAATTTTATGTGAATACGTTTAAGGAATAAAATGTTTCATACAAACTTCCATCCCGTTTTTTACACCCTTAGGGGTTGAATTTCGTAATGATATTTCGTAAGCACTGAGTAAAGTCAAAATAATAAATTATGTTATGTAGTTTTTTCTAAAATTCAATCAATTTAAGTGAAATATTAAAAAAATATATTAATTGTTAATCAATCATATTCTGGACTGAAATTTTGTAGGCAACCCATTTGCAATATATTTGTTGACATATTAAATTACATATAAAACACTTTTCATCAATAAACAGCTCGGTGAAGGTGGTTGTATAGCGGGATTTCCTACTAATAGTTTTTAATTAATTAGCGGCGCGAGCAGATTTACCCGCGTAGTTCGTGCGTTAATAGTTTATGCGTTAGCCCAGACTATAATCTGTGTTCCAAATTTCAACTTAATCCGTAAAGCTGTTCCGTCGTGATTGAGCAACAAACATCCGAACTTTGACTTTGATAGTATTATTAACTCGACGTTTCGACAACGTTACAACGCAATGGACGTGTTAACAAGAACACTCACTACTCCTACATGTGGCCGTTAACCACCTAGAACCTTCGCTAGAAAATCCACCGCCAAGCAGTATTGTGCAAATCGAATTGCGTTCCGATTGGAAGGGATTTAGATGTTTGCAGAGATATTACAGGTCAATCAGGTAAATAATCTTGTCTCGGAGTGACAAGCACAGAACAGTGTCAAACAGTAATTTTGACTCTTCATGTTCAAGCATTGTTAAGTAGATACTGGGACACTACAAGTACCAGGTCCTACCTGTCCTTCTGTCTGTCTGAAATCCAGATATCAATTCTATCACTGTTTATTTACATATATCTTTTACCTCTTTTCAGTCCACCAGACTACACAAAAGGCATCTTCCAAACTCTGGGCTTCAAAGAATTCCACGAATACCTGATGCTATCAGAAGAACAGAAGAACAATGAAGAAGGAAAGAAGCTTCTAGCAGAGAGTATCGAGAACATGAAGCGAGGGACGAGGAGGTACGCACGGAGACAGAACAAGATGGTCAAGGGGCGGTTCTTGGAGCATCCGAGAAGACAAGTAAGGATCTTTTATAGGAAAACTTCTTTCACTTTTTGCGTGAACAGAAATCATGGAGCTAGCGTCAAAGCTTTGATTATACCTACACTTGTCTAGATAGACCGTTCGAGCGTAGAAACACCAAAAAAATATCAGCCAACAGTTGGCTGGTAAGCTGGATCTGTTAGTTTAGTTGCGACAATGACGTTGTGCGGTTTTGTGACTCTTGAATGACGATTTGCTTCTTAAAAGTATGAAAAAATTACAAAGAACGATTTTAAATAACTAAAAACGTTAGCTATCATCGGTAAGTAACCTTTACATTATCATTTAGTTACAGAAACAAATGATTTTAATAAATTAATTGTGTCTCAGGACAGGTCATTTGACGCCATGCTTAAAAACATGTCACGAACACAAGTGCCTGTGTTTCAACGCTTGTGTGCGTGAGGGTTTGAAACCTGCAGGTCTACTACGAAGTCCGATAAACGATATATCGGCCGACGTTATGGACTTTTTATACCACGAAATACAATCGGTCGGTTGATGACACAAAAACCGTCAAATCAGCGTCGATCGGGATGAACGAAACGCCCGATCAGATCAACCGACCGATTGTGTTTCGTGGTATAAAACGTCCATAACTTCGGCTGATATATCGTTTATCGGACTTCGTAGTAGACCTGCTGGCCTGTTACTTTTGTCGCAATTACATCGTTACGCTCCATCTAGACAAGTTTATAATCAAAGCGTCAAAGTTACCGAAGGCTTTCCATTAGCTATATGTACCTTGTACCTTATACTGTATATTTATATTTGTAAAAGTTTACAAATACACATTATATGGTACATATATAGCTGGACCTATACTTGGGTGAAAAAAAGTATGACACTCACGTCATCATCACTGCGACCTTCCCATGAGTTAAATGCAGGTATACTGTGAATCTAAGTAGGTACTGTAAAAAGGTCGGTGTAAGCTTTCACTTGTAAGATAAGATAAAAAACTCTTTATTAAAAGCCACAACAGAAAAGAAAAAATTACAAAAGAGACTTAGAACTACTACACAAGCATGACATTTTAATCGGCGGCCTTATTGCTCAGAGCAATCTCTTCCAGGCAACCGTGCATGGATAGGATTTTAAACAACAACGCGACCCTTAATATGTTTGTAAATGAATTAAGACAACAAATTATAACAGCAAGGAACTAATAACTACACTTACTAAACTACTTAATTAAGAATACACAAATAAATTTTTACATACAATCAATTTTTAATAGAATAAAAATAAATGCACTATTGAAATACTACATATACTTACTTATAATTAAGGTAATGAATAAGTACCAGAACTGGTATACACTTCACAACTAAAAGGATACTCGTAGTAGCAACTAAGAATTTAGATAGAACTCTTTAACACGAAGCGTTAGATAGAGCGTGCCCAGCGTTGGGTGTTTTCAATCCCACGACTGGGCACGCTTTATTTCTAACGCTTTCATTCTTTCTTTCGCGCTTTTTTTCTTGTATATGCGGTTTCTATCTCATAAATATTATAATAAATTCTTATTAAAATCTTATGTTCTGATCCCAGTACGAATCCAACGTAACCTCACCCTTTAACTCTTAACGCAATATAGTATGTAAGGAAAAGTCGAACAACACTATTAAAGAACGTGGAAGAAATATAACAAAATATTATACCTATTCTATAAAGACCGAGTAATATCTCTATGTTGAGCTTAGGCCAACCCTCTTTCCACTTGTTTTTAATAAATGTAACAATCTTTGATGTTATGTTAATTGTGTAATATAAAAATTTCGTGCTGAATTTTCGTTGTCGCTTAAACCGCTGTTATATTTTTTGTATGTCCAATTTCTAAATAATTTTACCGTTGTTCATTGATGTGAAATCATTTACTAAAATACTTAAATTATTTAAGTTAAATACATACATCCAACATTGGGTCGATCTCAATGATAACTTGTCTAGTCATATAAAAGTTAAAATAATTGCAGTACTATTACGAAATGTAGGAAGTTGCCACGAAAATTCTCCGAAATCAATAATAAAAAGAACAATGATGATAATAAAAAATGTCACATAACTTTCTTTTGAACAATGATGATAATAAAAAATGTCACATAACTTTCTTTTGTTCCAAATTCAAACACTCGATAGATCAAAGCGTGACGCGACGCGGTATCTAAGTATTGCGTGTCATTATTTTATTGATCATAATTTACTTCTTGCTTGCAATAATAAAAGTATTTTTAGGACGCCAGACTGATTTCTGATTTCCTTTTTTAAGTTTTACTTATTTTTACATATTGGATTAATGTACTTAAATGTAGATAACAACGATCACATAGATTTAAAAAATAACAATTTTTATCGAATCCGAAACAGCAAGTGTAAAAGTTTGGATTAGCGACATCTAGCGGCGAGTAGTGAAACTAAATTATTCTCATCTAATTATGTTGTTACCTTGTGGCTACTTTTAGAACCTGTAATAACGTATAAAGGTAACGTTGCGCCTGCCATCTAGTAGAGAATAACTAAGCGCATCCTTATCTTAAACTAAACAAATAGATGTCGCTAAAATTAAAAAGGAAAATTCACCTACTAGCCGACGACAAACAAAAACATTGTTATCTACAACAAAATTAAAGTACCGAAATATTTATGCAGGTACTAGTGTATAATAATAATAATAATAATAGTTACGATCATAGTCCCAATAGTTGTGTCGGCAAACGGCCTTGTAGCGAAAAGTCTCGACCGACATCTTAAGCGACTTTCGCTAGATAGTTGGATTAAGGGTCAGATACAGAAGGCGGTCATCCTCGACACGGCGTGCATCGTCAGGAGGTTCCTCACTCTGCAGCCCTAACCACCGGTAACTTGGGCCCTGCCCCGCTGCTGGCGTCTTTAAGTTTTTTAAATGTTTATATTTTTTATTTACTTTGTAAAAAACTTAACGAGATTAAGAAGATAATTAAATGAGTGAATATGTAGTAGTATCCCCCATTATTCTAAGTTTTCTAATCAATTTATTGTTTGTTTACAGGTGCCTCCTATTTATACCTTGGATACTACGGACGTTACAAAATGGGATGAAAACGTTAAAAATAAAGCTATAGAAATCGTAAGCAGTTTTATAGAGGGCACCAGCTGTAATTACGAACCTTTGAAGGCTAATGTTACTGAAGAAAAATTGAACTGTGATGGGAATTCTCACAACTATTGCGAAGTCTGTGAACGAATTTTTATGGGCGACAATGTTTACGCGTTACACTTGAAGTCTCATCGCCACATGAAAGTGCTGAAAAAGAAGAAAAGGATCCAGGAACAAAAGGACAGAGAACAAAAAAACTTTGGAGTCTGAGGATTGTAAAAGTACTACAGCAACTGAGTAAAAATGAAAACATAATTAATGACTATGATGTGAAACATGTACCTTAATTTTTTTTTTGTTCTATTGATTCTGGGTCTGTTACTAATAGAGCAAATTAAAATCTTTACAAACTTAATCTTTTTGTTTTTCATATTGATTTTTAATTAAAATACATAGTGTTAAGCATACATTCGTTATAATTATATAAATTTAACAAAATAGTTCATTTTCCCATTTCATGTGGAATGCTCCTACATAAATAGATTAGAAAAATATATATTTCTAGTCTATGTAATTTACTATTTTATGAAATTTTGAACACAGGTGTTCTAAATTTGAGCCATTCTGACATGATTGGGAACAAACATACAATATTTCCCAAACTTACAATATGCAGTATTAGTAGGATAAATGTTATGAAACTTTTACAAGCTTTGGAGAAAAGAATGTGCAAAGTAATTTGGTCTTCTGATCATCATCACCATCACCAGGTAAATAGTCTTTATTTACCTTATCTCTTTACCTGTTTAAAAAAATTGGCTATTTAAAATTACCTTCCCTCTTTTACCCATTTTAAATGTGTACTACCATGTATATGTAGCCTTTGGATATTACATTAAGTAGCCTGTGATATTACCTAAACAATTTCCATTGTGTGAAAATTCCCATATACAGAGAATAATCCTATTCTAGATTTAAACATCTCCTGATGTCAAATATTGTATTAATATAATTTTCTAATAAGAACAGCATCAACATAAACAACAATTTCAACTAAAATAATCAACTTTATTTCGATATCACTACAACATAATATTTACAAACCCAAATCATCATCATTGTCATCTTTGATAGCAACATTAATTTTGTTTTTGGGTGCTCTGTTATCGTAATGTTCAAATTCCGGGTATTCTTTAATGATTTCACTATAAGCCATACAGAGACGCACAAACTCCATGTTAGCTATTTGGAATGGCCTTGTCACGGGGTCTAAGTCAGCTAGTTTGTACATCTTTAATGCCATTTCTTCCCGGACTTCTTCTGGGAACAATGTCTGTGCTCCTCTGATGGAATACTTCTGTCTCATTGAGAATATCTGTCTCACGACTTTCTCTACCATTTTAAACGGCAGCTTCATTAATGGCTGCTTTAATGGAGTCAACGTAACAACCCCAACGCTCTACATCTGGTTTTGGTAAGAATGCTGCACCTGGTATGTCAAATTTATAATTTATGTTGCACCAAGATTGACACATAACCGATAATCTACAGCGTTGTTTATCCAATATGCGGGCAGCCATCCTTTCCGCTACTTCCTTTTGAAACGTCAACGTCATCCTTGTTCGACCGTATTGCCAAGGACCTTCTTGTTTTGAAATCATCTCTAGCCATCTGATAATTAATATTGTAGACACACTAAAAGGTAAGTTACCAATAAGATTTATAGGAGGCGGGGAATCCATCCAATCTGTCTTCACATCATCTGGCATGTATTTTGTTAGATCAGTCTTTAGTATGTCACCAGTAATGATATCAACATCAACTCTATGTTTACATGCATCGGCTAAGAGTTCTAGAGATGGTATGAAGCGGGGATCCTTTTCGATTAAAATGACTTTCCGAGGTGCTTGTTGAATGATCGACCTAGTGATGCCTCCGGGCCCTGGGCCTACTTCACATACTACGTTATTAGAGATGTTCCCAGCGGCTCGCACAATTTTGTCTATTAATCTTGGCTCCATAAGGAAGTTCTGGGATAGTTCTCGCAGGGCACGCAGTTTATACAATCTGATGACATCCTTGATACTGGGTAGAGGAGGCAACCTTACATGTAAAGCTTTCTTAGCCGCAGCCATTATTGCTGCTGTACTTTAACAGGCTCGTTGAAGTCGTCCAAGAAAGTCTCTTGCTTTACTGCGAATATTGAATACAAATAAACACCGAACACTCCAGCTCCGATCGTGAGACCCGTAAGCCTATTTCTTTTCGCGATCAATTGTAGTTTCTGCACTCGCTCTTTGTTTTTCTGTTCAATTAGCTTCATATAAGCGATCTCCGCCTCTTTGAGCACAGGATCTTGTTTTGTGCTGGTGATTTTCGGCGTGAAATCTTTGTCTCCCATTACGAAATAGCTTCTCATAAATATAACCTCAAAATCAAACTGAAGTGAAGAGTTATCGTCGCAAAGAACGAATGAAATGTATGACAGAGAGCAAAGAGAAATTTTGGAAATACAGATAAATAAAATAGGTCAACTAGTCAACAACAAAACATAGACAAAACTTGGGTTCTAAATACGTTCCAATTCACGCAAAACAACACAAATTGTCGAACCATGCTGTTTATTCTTATCATTGGTCGTCATGAAACTCAAAAAATGTTCCAAAAATTATCCATACTAATATTATAAATGCGAAAGTAACTCTCTGTCTGTCTGTCTGTCTGTCTGTCTGTCTGTCTGTCCGTCTTTACCGCCTAAACCAACCAACAGATTTTGATGAAATTTGATACATAGATAAAATAGATCCCGAGAAAGGACATAGGCTACTTTTGTTCCGAAAAAAGGGTTGAAAGGGTTAAAATAAGGGATGAAAGTTTATATGGAAAACTTCGTCATTGTTGAAGAACTATGAAACATTACGTCTAGATATTTAACACGAAACCATAAAATATATGTTTTAGCAGTTTTGTAGTTTCGAATTGTACCTACGGGGGTAGAATTGGGGTTTTCTTTTTTATTATTTATTATTATTTATTCTTGGGTCAAATTTAGTAATTCAAATTTCACCCTCTTCCTGTCAACCGATTAATCTGAAATTTTGTATACACTTTGGATTTTGGTGACAATACAATTATGTTTATTCATTATCATTATAAATTCAAGATGGCTGCCGCTACAAAATGGCGGATAATTTATGTTTTATTAATCCCATCAATATGGGTATCAAATGAAAGGGCTCAACAAGCAGAATACAATATACTATAAAAATTGAAATCCAAGATGGCGGCCGCTACAAAATGGCGGATAACGTAGGTTTTATCAATCCCATCAACAAGGGTATCAAATGAAAGGGCTCAACAAGCAGAATACAATGTACTATAAAAAATTGAAATCCAAGATGGCGGCCGCTACAAAATGGCGGATAACGTAGGTTTTATCAATCCCATCAACATGGGTATCAAATGAAAGGGCTCATCAAGCAGAATACAATGTACTATAAAAAATTGAAATCCAAGATGGCGGCCGCTACACAATGGCGGATAACGTAGGTTTTATCAATCCCATCAATATGGGTATCAAATGAAAGTGCTCAACCAGTAGAATGCAATGTATTATATAAAATTAAAATCCAAGATGGCGGCCTCTACACAATGGCGGATAACTTAGGTTTTATGAACCCCATCAACATGGGTATCAAATAAAAGGGCTTGACAAGAAGAATACAGTGCACTATACAACCTCAATACTTAAGTTGGGCGCAGCCACTAAATGGCGTATCAGACTATCAGACAGAATTTTTGATGGTCGACGAGATTTCCATGGTGTCTTATCAAATGTTATGCATGATGGACGCTCGATTAAGGCAAATTAAGAACTGTAAAAATGAGTTTTTTGGAGGAGTAAACGTATTACTTTTCGGTAAACCTTTACAACTGCCTCCTATAAAATGATCAGGAACACCTGTTTTCAATTCTCATATGAAATTATATATATGAAAGTAACTCTCTCTGTCCGTTACCGTGTATCGCCTAAGCCACTTAAAGAGTTTGTTACAATTTGGTGCACAGATAGACTACCTAGACTTAGGAAAGGACAACGGCGACTTTTTATCACAGAAAAGAGTTGAAAAGAGTGGAAATGAGGAGTAAAAGTGTGCATGGAAGGATCTTGGCACTCTCTGTATGCTTTTTTAACCGACTTCAAAAAAGGAGGAGGTTATCAATCCAGTTGTATTTCCAATTGTGAATCAATTTAGATGGTTATTTTTTTGTAGTGTCCGACCGAAACTGATTTTCCGGCCGAAACCGAAACCGAAACCGAATGTTCGGCCGTGGCTTCAGTTTCGGCCGAAACCGAAACCGAAACCGAAACTCACGTGGTCAAGTATGTAATTTATTAAAATACTGAAATTTGGTGCATTTACCTATTATTTTGTCCTATTTAGGGCATAAAATGGAAAACACAATATATCATAATAGGATAGATACGAAATCAGTAAGAAGTCTTGTAAGTCCTTAGAAGTTCTGATAGATGGCTCTAGCTTTCACTATTTTTAACCCCGACCAAAAAAGGGGTGTTATAAGTTTGACGTCGATGTCTGTCTGTCTGTGTGTGTGTCTGTCTGTGGCACCGTAGAGCTCAAACGGATGGACCGATTTCGATGCGGTATTTTTTATTTGAAAGTTAATATCCGTGTGGGTGTTCTTAGCTATGTTTGGTTAATATGGATTCAAGATGGCCACCTCACAAAATGGCGGACAAAATATTTCTTCACAACCTATCTCGATATGGGTATCAAATGAAAGGACTTGACTAGTAAAATACTGTATACTATAAAAAATCTAATTCGAGATGGCCGCCACCACAAAATGGTGAATTATATTTTTTTTCACTACTTCTTCAATATGTGTATCAAACGAAAGGGCTTGACTAGTAGAATACATTGCGCTATAAAAATCAAATTCAAGATGGCCGCTTCCACAAAATGGCGAAATACATTTATTTTTCACAACTCCTGAATATGGGTATCAAATGAAAGGGCTTGACCAGTAGAATGTTGTACAGATAACAAATCTAAGGTAGTCGGGGTTAGTCAAAATTTTAATTGTTCTTGTATAATAGCAATATTATAATCTCGTACTTATTTGTACGAGGTTAATTAATAGTGTCCTCGTACCTCGTACGAAAAACTACAAATCTCGTATTTGTACGAGGAACCTCGTACGGTTGGTATCGCTGGTTTCTACAGAACTGTCCAAACGGTGCACGATAATTCCCGAAAAGGGCCGACAGCGTCCGTCAAAGCGTTGCCGCGGAAAACAAAGTTAGGCGATCGTGAACGTGCTTGAACTTGTTAAGTTTCGGTTTCGGCAAAAGTTTCGGCCGATTTTGGCCGAAACCGAAACTGTGGCCGAAACTTGATTTTTGGCCGAAACTCGGCCGAAACCGAAACCGAAACCGAAATTTCGGTCGGACACTATTTTTTTGGTTGGTAGATTATTATAGTTCAGAGGTGGTTATATAAATTATATCGAAATCAGTGCGGCGGTTTTTGAAATATGAACAACAAACTAAAATTTGCGTTCATGTAATCAGTCGATATATCTACTAATATTTACTAATAGACTCTAATAAAATTTGGTGGACCGTCCCAATATGATTTTAAATTAAAGTCTGTTTTTGATTAATTTTTTGAGAACATAGTTTCTTTGTAATTTGTCGTAAAATTGTACATTTATTAATAAATATAAAACTTTGACTTAGACCGATTTTGATTAGGAAACGTGAATTTGTATGAATTTGTATAGACATACGAGTAGGTACTGCCTCAATTACTTTAATAAATATGTGGCGCGGACGAAGTCGCGGGTAAAAGCTAGTGTATTATATATCGTTGGTATTAGTAGTATTTTTTTCGTAAAATTTAAACAAGAGTGGTTTCATCTAGCTCTAATTTGGAACATAATACATTTTCAATGTCCATTAAACAGTGAAAATTTGATAAATTTTATTGACAAATCGAAGTGTGCTTTACCGTGTGCTTTGGATAGAGACCGAAGTTGTTAGAAGTATATAGTATAAGCAGAGGACACTACAACAACGACACTACGACGGTTAAATAATTCTGCTTTTGTCACGGATTTATAAGAAAATAAACATACTTATGACAATTAAAAGGAAAATGTGAAAGGGATAGTACAATATACTCTCATGATGTAGAATAAAATACTTATTTCTAAGTTTTATCAATGCAATGCAAGCTTTAAAAACAAGAACAGCTGATTCCCAATACAAATAAACATCTTGCCATGCGCACAACACAGCTGTGGAGTCGTATTATTTCCTTGTCGCTCTTGTGTAATTTTATATAGCTATCTCGCTTTTATTCGAGAAACAAGCTGGCAACGCCGCACAACCATCGAGTTCCCTACAAAATTTTTGCTCAATTTTCGATTTGCACTCGAAGCGGTTGCATGTGCGCATTTTCTGCGCCCCATTCGTGTTAACTTAGTTGTTTTTGTGATATAAAAATGCCGTTTATCTCAAAAGACTGGCGTTCCCCGGGCGAGGAATGGGTGAAAACCCAGGAAGGTTGGGAAAAGAAAAAGGTTTTGGAGTGCACATCGCAAAGGTAAGTTGCGTTGCAAAATAAACACAAGTTCTTTGTTCGGTAACCACTGAAATAACACGGGCCATTTACTGCTATAATTACTAATGTTTGAAACAAATAACTGCTTGGATTTTGCGTTATACTTAATTTTTGAAATGCTTTTTGTATTTATATTACAGATATCCCGCTATAACTAATTTTAATAACACAGACGAGCAACAAAAATCGTGGTAAGTGGTCTTTTTTTAATAATGAATATAGGTAGATCAGCTGTTGTGTTGTTAAAAACGAATTTCATTTTATTGATTTACAATAAATTTTAACGTAGGTACTCTATATGTAGCGTTATCTCTCACGATCTGCGGTACTTAATTTTACCTACTACCTAGGTACTACGCTATACGCTACTAGGTATAAGTATAAATGCAGTAACGTACAGCCTACGCTATGTGGGTACACAGTGTTGCTATTTATCACAGTATTATTTAATAGACTGGTAAGCCACCAGTTTAAGGTACCACACGCAAGCCTCCCGATATATTATTATTTTTGGCTTTATTTTTCTTCAAGCTCAACTTAATGTTTTCTATATAAAATAGTGAATTTTTGGTATAGTAGAGTAGCTGAAAAATGTCTAGAAAGCATTTCGATTTCAGGGTCACAATGAAACTCCACTTGGGTCACTCTTAGGTCAAACCACTCCTAAATGAATACACTGATTTACAAAATAAATAAAGTGCCTACCTAGGTACATACTAAGTAAATACCTACTGCTTGTCTGTCACAGATTTATGAAGCTATTTCCAAATAATTTAAAATAAAAATAATATATTAAGTAGGTACCTAAGTATATATATAGGTTTCCAGAATGTTATGTTTGAAAAAAATATGACTGGTTTAAATAATTATTTATTATTTTAGTAGAAACTAGTACATCTTAACCTCCTTAACCTCCTTTTTATTGATTTCTACATGCGTTCAATCCAGCTAGGTGAAAAGGTATACCTTACTCTATCATTTCAAGAAACATATATTTTTTCAACGAATCTTTGTTTTTAAACACCTATTTAATTGAAAATAGGTGAATACTCTCCATCTCAGAGTTTTTAACCCAGGACTGGACTTATCGAGTTCTGGAAGCCTTATTTTTACTTATTGCGAATTTGCAACTCGACGTTGCGGTGTTCAAGACTTTGACAAAGGTGTCCTCGTTACCTATTAGCCTTTTGGCACGTCTCTCAATCGATTCCAGAACCTCCAGTTGATACCAACCTACTTAGCAGATTCACCCATAGATGCGAACGGTACTCCGTACAAGAGCGAATCTATGCTTGATATAACTTAATATCAAGCACATACAACATATATGTAGATAGCCTTAGGACAACAAATGAGTTAAGGCCATAAATTATTTCCAAACAAGATTAACATTTTCAGTCTATAAGTACTCTCATCAAACAATTTTTTTCCGGCCTAAATGAGCCTGTGTTCTTCCAGACTATAATCTACCTGTATTCCAAATTTTACGTGATTGAGCAACAAACATCCATACATTGAAATTTATAATTTTTTTATATTTTTTTATATTTCGTGAAAACTTCTTTTGGTGCGCCACAGACGGATTTTTCGTGGGCTGTGAATTGAATTCTAGCGTCACGCTCGGGAATGATAAGAAATCTTCGGGTAAACTCGGGACCATGGCCATTGTGCATCTAGAAATGCGTCAGCATTGACCTACTAGATGGCCATGTTCATGGCCACATCCGGTTTCACCCGCGTAGTTTGCAAAATAAGCCATCTAAGTCTCCATAAGTTTTCATTTTTATCGGCAGTTCCTATGACAGCCAATTTTTTATATCTATTAATCTGAAGTTCGCTATTTGACAACTAAAGCTGGTGTCAGTTTTTCGTTGCAGTGTGCGCGCGCATCGTAGAAATTTACTCACTAATTTTCCCCTCGCGCCAAACGAAGTGTAACTTCAAAAAGATTGTAGCCAATTTCCCGTTTTATCAGCTCCATTTCCATCAGGTCAGCGATTAGAAAGTGCACATGATAATCGCACCTCTGTCATGGCTGCAGATTGCACTGTCATTACGCGGTTTCTACGCGCTAGGGAGGCTCTTTCTATTTAGATATCGTGCAATCAGTACGAAACCAAGTGACATTTCTGTACAAACTAAGTGTACAAATAAATATGTAGATATACATGTTCATGTTCCAATAGCTACGTGGCACTGTGCTGTTATAGGCAGATAGATGTTCAGCTCGTCACGTCACTCTAACTACTATAAAAACGGGTCTGTGTGTGTGTACTTATGTACCTTTTTTCCTCGTGCTAAGTCTAACTTAAGCTATGGAATATATATAATACCTACATAATATCTTTAAAGCAAGTATTTATCTGAAGTTACTAACAATGTTTACAAACGAGTAAAATAATGTTTTTTCGTGACAGTGTGCGTGCATCGCAAATAGGTATTTAGTCCCATAATAAAAATACACATCCTACCTTCCTACCTATTTAAAATTAGAAACGCGAAAGTTTATAAGAATACATTTGTTACTGTTTCACGCAAAAACTAATGGGTTTTTGATGAACTTTGGTGCATGGCAACAATGGTCTGGAATAAATCATAGGATATTTAGCTATTTTTATTCCCGGAAAATATGCGGGTGAAACCCTAGGCCGCTCCTAGTAATAAATAAAATATAGGGTTATTTATTGCACAGTACATAAACATAAATAAACAGGCATAAGTAGTCGCTAGGATATTGTCATAGAAAAACTATTATAATCGAAATAAAAACTATCCTAGCTTTCAAATCGGATTAAACTGCACACGGTGTGTAAATTTCATTAAAATCGGTTAAGCAGTTTAGGACATCGTCCAAATAACTAAGAGAAAAGTCAGTGAACAGATCCTGAGTCCTGAACGAAACGACGCTCTAATCACGCCACCGGAAGAACATTATTAGAGTTATGGCCATTTATCAATCTCAAAATCCAGAAACACCCGTAAACTCAGTCTGATAAATGAAATACAATCGACTTGAGTCACTCACCCTGTCGCGAGTTCAAGACGGCTGGCAGCCTCCCAAACAATGCATCATCCGTTACAATTCACTTTGAAAGATAAGAACTCTAAAGAATACATTGACCTAATTTTCTTGAAAATACGTTGTGCATTTGATTTTTGCTTAGCGACGATGTTTTCGACCGTTTGCTTAGTTTGTTTTCAAACGTCTGAGTTTGAACTAGTTTCGAACTCTAAATTCGAAGAACTAGGTCCTGAACTTTATCGGATATAGGTTCACCTGATTATAGTGATTTTTTTCTTTATAGACTTATTTTTTAAGGTTGCGTATAGATTTACATTTACCGCCATCTCGCCTGATGTTAAGCGATGATGCGGATTATGATAGAGTGTGTTTTGCTGAGAAGAAACTAATTCACTCTCGATTTGAAGACACCAAGATTGTAACCATCGGGAAAATTCCACTCATGGCACGCATTGTACAGCTTAGTTGTTCTTAGTTCAGTCCTCTTCGAGTCTTTGAAACGTCATAACGTCAACCATGAAACGATGTCGCTTTGTCGAGCTCTGGCTTTGTCATACCACTTTGCCTTTTTTCTATGGAGGCCATTTGGTATTACATCAAACAGATCAGTTGCACCTACTCGCTGTCTTATTATTTTACGGGAATGACTACTGTCGAATGTAAATAGGTTGACCGCGTTGAGATCAGTTTAAGAGTTGATAGGAATGTTCTGCAAAACCTTGATGCGCATTTTGTTACTCTGATGTTTTGTATCACAGAATGTCGCCATAAGTTTTGATACGACGGAAAGACACAAAATCCTGTTTTTTTAGACAAAGTGACGATGTCTTCTCAAACTTATTGACTCTTTTAAAAAAATAATTAAATCGGATCAAACGTTCGGTAGCTACGATGCAACAGATAAAACCACAGACTCACAACCCAAAGAGTTTACATATACTACATACGTATAGAGTTGCCACAAACGCTTTACAACGAAAGCACGGGTAGTATCTTTCTGGCCTTGTCGCTCTTGTGGGGTGTCATACTTTTGTCGCGGCACATCACTCTGTTGTGAGTGAAATGAAATGCCATAGAAAGTATGCACATCATCTGCTTACGATTGACACAAAGGAACCGTACGGTACCGTTTTGATGGATCACCCAACTCAGTTTACTTGTTCTCGGCAGACCACTTGTTTCGCTAATCTATTTTGTGTTGTTGTTGTATTGTTATGTAAGTTTTGTTGAGGCATATTTTTATTTTATATTATTGTTCTGTTTAGTTTAGACCTAACTCGCGAGTCCCAAGACACAAGCTTAAGCTTAGTTTTTTTTTTTAATAAGAAGTGACGAGACGAGCAATATATATGCCTGATAGTAAGCAACATGCCTGCCACATAACAACACAGTGACACGCAGCTATTGGAACATGAAGAGTCCAAATCATTACCTAGCACTGCACTGCGCTCATCACCCAGAGATCTAAGATGTATATATCTCTAAGCCCTGTAATTTCTCTGGAAACATTGCTTAGTTTGGGGCTCACTAGCAAGCTTTTGTACGTAGGCGTAATTTTTGGTAAATAAAGTATTTGTATATTTGTTTGTATTTGTATATTGTACGGAAAATCTAACTATACGTAGTATATGTAAACTCATGGCTCACACACAAAGACATGTCAAAACTCAATAAAACCCGTTGTCTTTGAATTGGTGGTTAAAAACTGAGAAAATAATGGAATAACCACTGCGATTATCGCATACAATTTTCACACCTCATCATAGATGTGTTCTAAATATGTGTTCGCGGTTTATTTTCGCGCTTTTTAACCAGGTCACTGGTCATGTAAACGTGATTATAGGTACATCTCGCACCCAACTAGCTTAATCAGACGTTCAATAAACAGCCTACCCTGTTCACTACTAAACAACGTCGTTTAAATAGCAGTCTGAGAGATATTCAGCCATTTGATTAACCAACTAGGCAAATAACTTGGATCTTTGACATTAATTTACTTGCTTAGTCTGTTTATTTCAATTGTTACTACGTATAACGTGTTAGATAGTCAGCGACGACAAATTGATGTATCTTTTATAAACTATCGAGGTTTAATGGGTTTCTTCTAGGCAAACACGTTCCATCGTAGACCGCATCATCGTTTAACAACAGGCGAGATGGTGGTCAAGTGTAAACCTGTTAAAGTAAAAAAAAATAACCTAACACTAACCTTGTGGTATAAAAAATGTAGTGCTGTAGTTGTGTTGATTAGGCTAGTTAGTTGGCTGCGACATACATACTCATTAGATAGTATACGACAGTAACAGTGGCGCAGGTAAACAAAACACGGTTAGTCACAGCACAGGTGAACGTACGGGAACCTACGCCTACATAAAGATACCTAATTAATGGTACATTTGACCCGATGCATTCAAAGGATCAAGATATCCATCGAAATTGAGATGTGCCATCAATATCGTCGAAACTCTTAAATTTATCTTATTTATCAAACTGAAATTGATCAAATTTTTCAGGATTGTTTCTAACTGGAGAAAGAACGCATCATGTGCCAAATGTAGCTGAATAACATTTTCAAAAAGCAATTCTCTGTAGCTGTTTTGCCGTCTTTCATGTCCTGAAAACTGAATAATAAACCAACCGGTCGAACAAGAAAAAAACTACCGTTGTTTCACGCTTTGTTGGACGAGTTAGTCATATCCTAAACTTGACTTGGCTAAATGTAATGTTGCATATTAATGATATGTTGAATTTTTTCGTTCTTTCTATGATTTAAATTATGCAAGACGATCTTTGTTTAACCTTAAAACTAAACCTTTTTCCTGAGATTTAGGTTACCTAACCGTATCTTTAAATTCAATTTAATTCTGCGTATCTTTATCTGTATCGTTTGGGCTGGCCTCGTGGCTTTGTGGGTAGTAACTCTGCCTGCGAATCCGAGGGTCGTGGGTTCGATTCTCACCCAGTGCAAATGTTTGTGTGATAAATTAAAATATTTGTACTGTGTCTAAGTGTTTTCTATGATAAATAAGTATGTATTTAAAATTATATAAGCTATTATGTATTATATCAGCTACTAGCTTTTACCCGCGACTTCGTCCGCGCCACATATTTATTAAAGTAATTGAGGCAGTACCTACTCGTATGTCTACTACCATACAAATTCACGTTTCCTAATCAAAATCGGTCTAAGTCAAAGTTTTATATTTATTAATAAATGTACAATTTACACGACAAATTACAAAAAAACTATGTTCTCAAAAAATTCATCAAAAACAGACTTTAATTTAAAATCATATTGGGACGGTCCACCAAATTTTATTAGACTCTATTAGTAGATATTAGTAGATATATCGTCTGATTACATGAACGCAAATTTTAGTTTGTTGTTCATATTTCAAAAACCGCCGCACTGATTTCGATTAAATTTATATGACCACCTCTGAACTATAATCTACCAACCAAAAAAATAACCATCTAAATTGATTCACAATTGAAATACAACTGGATTGATAACCTCCTCCTTTTAGAAGTCGGTTAAAATAGCATACAAAGAGTGCAAAGATCCTTCCATGCACACTTTTACTCCTCATTCCCACTTTTTCAACTCTTTTTCTGTGATAAAAGACGCCGTTGTCTTTTCCTAAGTCTAGTCTATCTCTGCACCAAATTGTAACAAACTCTTTAAGTGGCTTAAGCGTTAGACGGTAACGGACAGAGAGAGTTACTTTCATATTTAATTTCATATTAGAATTGAAAACAGGTGTTCCTGATCATTTTATAGGAGGCAGTTGTAAAGATTACCGAAAAGTAATACGTTTACTCCTCCAAAAAACTCATTTTCGCAGTTCTTAATTTGCCTTAATCGAGCGTCCATCATGCATAACATTTGATAAGACACCATGAAAATCTCGTCGACTATCAAAAATTCTGTCTGATACGCCATTTAGTGGCTGCGCCCATCTTAAATATTGAGGTTGTATAGTGCACTGTATTCTTCTTGTCAAGCCCTTTTATTTGATACCCTTGTTGATGGGATTGATAAAACCTAAGTTATCCGCCATTGTGTAGAGGCCGCCATCTTGGATTTTAATTTTATATAGTACATTGTATTCTACTGGTTGAGCACTTTCATTTGATACCCATATTGATGGGATTGATAAAACCTACGTTATCCGCCATTTTGTAGCGGCCGCCATCTTGGATTTCAATTTTTTATAGTATATTGTATTCTGCTTGTTGAGCCCTTTCATTTGATACCCATGTTGATGGGATTGATAAAACCTACGTTATCCGCCATTTTGTAGCGGCCGCCATCTTGGATTTAAATTTTTTATAGGATATTGTATTCTGCTTGTTGAGCCCTTTCATTTGATATCCATATTGATGGGATTAATAAAACATAAATTATCCGCCATTTTGTAGCGGCGGCCATCTTGAATTTATTTAAGTACATTAATTATAAATAAATGATACCGCTAGAAGCGTCTTGAAACGCTCTTGAGAGTAAATGGCTCCAACGGGTAAAAGTAAGGCGGCACTTCATATGCCGAAACATAAACATCGCACTTATGTAACCTGACACCCGTTTTCCCGCCAAATTTGTAAAACGCGAAAAGCGGCCAGTGTATCAAGCGGTTATATAAGTATCCCCGTATAGTTAGAAATTATAAAATTGCTGGAACAAACGTTTATCGACTCCATTTCAAGTGTCTAGATACAAAGTTTCATGGTTTTATCTTCAATAATATTGAACTTCCAGACTTTCACCCCCAATTCCACCCCCGTAGGTACTACAGTTCGAAACTACAAAACTGCTAAAACATACATTTTATGGTTTCGTGTTAAATATCTAGACGTAAAGTTTCATAGTTCTTCAACAATGACGAAGTTTTTCATATAAACTTTCATCCCTTATTTTAACCCTTTCAACCCTTTTTTCGGAACAAAAAGTAGCCTATGTCCTTTCTCGGGATCTATTCTATCTATGTATCAAATTTCATCAAAATCTGTTGGTTGGTTTAGGCGGTAAAGACGGACAGACAGACAGACAGAGTTACTTTCGCATTTATGATATTAGTATGGATCTGGCCGCCATAGTACAAGCTTTGCTTAGTTTGGGGTCAGATGGTGTTGTGTGTGAATTGTCCACTAATATTTATTATTTATTTAACCACGCTCCCGAATTTACACAATCCCTGGTCTAAGTGTATACAGGTATTTTCAGATACAATACAATTAATAGATGATTAAATGTATTATTTGTAGTAGAGGACGACCCAAAAAAGTGTGGATTAGAGAAGAGCATATGAATAGGAAATATTATAAATGCAAAAGTTTGGATGTTTGCTTATATCACGTTGGAACGGCTCAACGGAAAAGGTTTAAGAAATGGCTATCTGTAAAGTCGGTTAACAGACGATAATTTTGCATAACAATTTATTGTAATACGTCTATATAAGTCATAAGGTGTACGTTTAGGTCGATCGTGCCTCTTTTTTGATGGTACCGCGCTCTCGCTTGCACACTCAGCTAAGGTGGAACGTGACACTTTCTCGTGCCGGCGTTCTTCGATTTATACTCATAGTACGTTACCACATCAAACAAACTGCACAAATCGGTATACAACCTTTAGTAAAATCAAATAAACAAGATAGAGCTCTATCTAGACTAGGATAGCTTTCATTGTACCTCGTCTGCAGTTGCCAGTGCATTCGTACAACCTTCGTGGAGCCTTGGATCGTACCGGAGAACTAGGTCAAGGACTTGTCAACTAGGTAGTGTTACGTGTTTCCTTCATTTTGTAGGAAATTTGCTTTATGCCTTTCCTTGGATAAAGATTTTCTAGAAATAAGTCGTATATTTATCTCCTTCAGATCTGTCCGAATTCGGTCTCCATAAAGCGAATCCTACTGATATTATAAATGTTAATGTTTGAGTGTTTGTTGCGCAATCATGTCGTAACGTCTGAACGGATTTGCTTGAAATTTGGAACACAGATTATATAGTTTTATCCCGGGAAAGTAAAGGGAACGGAAATTGCATTAACCTGTGCAATTAACCGAGGCGCACTGCTAATATGGGTACAAGGCACCTATAGAGCTTCCAAGGCGTAGGTACGCTGTGTACTTGTAGATGATTGTTCAGGTTTCGCTTTTTGCTTATCTTTTCGACACCTGACTAAAACTCTATCTTTTTAATTTAAAGTCAAAAATAGAGAGACCAATATCAAAACCTATTTCCGATGAAAAGACCCAAGTGGATGCAAGGATTGCAAGCTTCAATTCCTCTGACCCATTCAGGAAAAGGCTCTAGGCATGGAAAAGTGCTGTTTTTTTGGTGTCAGCGACCAAGACCAGACCAGTATCAAAGCCAAACTCATATTAATTAGGCGATATACACCCGACCGAAAACTGGAGGGAGCACTAGTAGCGGATGAAACCTTGGGTGGAGTTCGTATCCTTATAAATGTCCGAATCACCTTCACCCGTCCTTTTGCCCTTTCCTAAAGGTTTATTAAGATAGATGGAATGACGACTGTTAGCCATTATGGAACAGCGTGGCATAGTCACACCCTGTCTCCAACAGTCAGGCGAGGTGGAAACATCCGTTTGAACTGCCATGGCCTTTATACGGCATGCAATCTGTTTTATGGGGGTGATATTTGATATTCTGGTCTTCCTTTTAATATTATTTGATCATTTAACATGCTTTATTAGACTCCACACGCACGCAATGTGAACACACAAAAAAAATGGTATGTTTGCTCCATACAAAACTTCAAAATGTTAGAGCGATTCAATATAAAAAATGCTGTCAGAAAACGGGGATCTATCGAAGGTGCAAAGTGAATTCACGTCGGAATAGGTAACAGTTGCTCACTTAATATCGAGCACAGATTAGAACTTGTATGATGTACTGTTTTCATCTTTGACATTAGGCAGCTAAGTTTCAGCAGGAGTCTTTGAACTCAATCGCGACATGTGCCTAAGGCTCATAGATAACTCCTCTTTTCTTAAAAAACTTTCAATGCCTTGAACATCGTCTCAAAGTTGCAAGTCTATCGGTTTTTTATCGGATACATTTCCGAGAGCGTGCCGTTACAATCAAAATAAGAATTTATTATATATATAAGTTTATCTCAGAGAGGTCTTTTTATATTCTTGCTTCTTCTTTTGTGTAATAAGAAGTTCAGGCGATACAACTTTTACCACAGTTCGTGATAAATCCTCAGCGTTCGGGCGACGCTCAATTAAAAGTTTTTTGCTCGTCTATAGAGTAGTAGTAATACCTACATAAGTCTTAATTGCTTTTTTCTTTGTAATATGTTAAAGGTTCCTAGATTGTTGATGTTCGTGTGTCGTATGTTATAATTATACTTACGATTGTAAAATCTCATTTCTGAAAAAAGTGAATCCCGGTTAATATAAACTATCTTATTAATCATGTCATAATGTCAATAATGTCATAGATGTACACAGACAGTCAAACTTATTCCCTCTTTTTACTTAAACCCATTTTGTCTCTACTGGTGGTTTTCGGGACCTTCTCTCAAGGCTGGCCAGGTACGCGTTAGTAGATGACGATCAAATGGTGTGATTCTAACAACGAGCCGTTTTCCTCATGATGTTTATGTTCACCGTAAAAATAGTGGTAATAACAAAGTCGCACAACACGACGAAGACATCCACATTAAATAGATCGCAATAATTTAGAGATTACAGCCTGTGTTAACTAATTTTCGACAGGTGGCGTAGCAAGACGCGAAGGGTCAGCTAGTTAGAAGATAAAAATATTATTATTATCCATCAATTATATATTATCTTTGATAAACCATAATCTATTATCGATCTATGGCACCGCACTATTATATCGGTAGCTGGTTCGCTCGTCTCATCACGCCTTAAAAATAAAAAACAAATCTCAACACATTTCATGAACTTGGGCTTAATTGTGTCTCGACCCAGCCTTATTTAGAGTTGGGCATCCATTATGAAAAATTTTAAAAGAAGCTGAACATTTTTGCTAATGGAATTTGAAGGTGCTTGGGGCGATGCTTCTTATTTTTCGCAATTGATATACGAGCAAACTTTATCTAAGTATACGAGTCTGTACAATGTACATAGATAGCATTTTATTAGACCCAATATAAAGCACTGACATATTTTTGCAAATAATTGATATTATGTATGTCATATTATGTTATGTTACCAATTACGAAAGTATATTAAAAGTTATTATGTACAATTTTGTGTTGACTATTGAGTAAGTATAATAAAGTTGTACTTTATTTTATTATTTCATGTGCCATATCATTGGTAAAATAGGCATCTCAGTATGTACTCTATTTTGTTTGGAATAAATTTCATTTCAGCTCTACTCACAAACACCCTTACCGTTAATTTCGCAATTATCATCTGTGGAATCTGGGTCAGGGTTCGTATTCGGCGGGATGTATCGATTATCGCAAAAAAAACGGATGTGCTCTACGATTCGATTGTAATTCGATGTTTGATTAATAGAGGCGGTTACAGGCTTGATAATTAGGTTTAATATCCATTTAAATATCATAAATCATAAATAAATATGCGGAAATAATACCAGAATGGATATGTAATATGGAAACCATTTGTGGTACTTCAAGATTAGGGCTGCCATCCGCTCGGATTTCCCCAGATTCGAACTAGATTGGGAATCGGATCGGTTGTTCAATAAGGTCCGGATAAAACTTGGACCAATTTATAGAAGAATCTAAAGTGCCTCGCGGTTTTACCCGCATTCCCGCGTAGTTCACATTCCTGTTATTTTCCTGCGGTACAAAGTAGCCTACTATGATCTTTACTGCCTACTGTATTCCAAATTTCAACCCGATCCGCCCAGATGTCACTATGTCATTGAGTAAGAAACATACAAACTTTGGCATTTATAATATTAGCTGGATATTAATAAAACATTTGTCAAAAAATAATCATCTGTGTCAGGGGCAGAAATAGAGATATTGAGCGACTGCCTGAGAGTTTTTAGTTTCGGTACTTTATGTGACGGCAGCCCTATTCAAGGTCGGCCTTCGAATGGGCGCGACGACCTCGTTTTGCATGAAAAGTTTGGCTCCGCACAAGGATAATGGAGAAGTAAGGGAATCCCGTATAGGGCGCATTCCAACTAAGTTGAATAGAAAATCCTATATCAAAGGCAGTTATAGGAATATAGAGAGTCGTGAAAATTTTTACTGTAAACCCCGCGCCAATAGAATAAAATTGACAGGAATTAAAGAAAGTAAGATACGTATACCATAAAAAATAAAAGACTTTTTGAAATGAAAAGGCCTTTAGTTTATTAATCAAAAAAAAAATGTAGTAGTGTTTTTTTTACATTTTGTGCTATCAATAATAAAGCATTTTTTTAGTAACTAATTATATTTTATTCTATTTTATAGTAACACGGTAATTTTTATACTTTTTAGAGATCTAATATTCAGGCTGATGCAATGAAAAAAAACAATATAGGCTATCTTGAAAAAAAAATTTCCTAATATAGAGAATTATTATTGTAATATCTATGGGATATAAGAGTAATATTTTAAACGCCTCATCGGCCTCAAAACATCTAACGAACTGAAGCCTTTGATATTCGCCAATGACCTTGACCCATTAAATCCTCAGCATTCCCGAAGTCCAAGCGTTTGCTGTACTCAAATAAACGTTGCAAAATTGAATAATATTTTTTCATCCTATAGAAATTTCTGTCAGTATTTTGTATTGAATCCGATGAAATCTTTTTTGAGATTCTCTTAACCTGGTTGGGTGCATACTATAGGTACTTATCTAATCTTATAAAGCCGAAGAGATATTTTGTTTGAACGCGCAAATCTCAGGAACTACTGGACCGATTTTAAAAATTCTTTCTCCGTTGGATTTGTAACGTGACGTGACGTGTAACGTGATACCTGAGTGGTGAAGTGTAGGATATAGGTATATTGCGTAACACGGGCGAAGCCGGGACGGACCGCTAGTGAGAAATATAACTAAATACAGGGACTTAATTACGTTCCCCTGGAAAGCCAAATAACCATCATCGATGTAGAAATTAAACTCGCACTAACTAACTTTAGTAAAATTTGCACTGATCAAAGGAGACAGTGCGGTTTTGGAATTAACGAAAATGTCATCCATGTATTATCGAACTAAATCGACTTTGGCTTTGCCATTGCTGTCTCTATAATTTCAAGGCAAAAGAAAAGAATGCAATATCAAAGCTAAGACAGTTTTAGCTAGGCGGTAGACCGTCTGATCCACAGAACATTATACCAGAAGCGTGACTGAACTTATTTGCCGTAGCACACTTCAAGTGCAACCTGTCAGAGAAAAGTCAACTATATGTCTTCGCAGTTATAGTTCAGAATAATACATAAAATTGAAGACTGCCAGTTAATCAGTGAAAGTTCTCAATTGCTCCTGTATGTATTTTTGAACTACGGAAGTTGTAAATAGGGCAATTTATGAGAATAGTTTACGGTTATTAGTAAAGATGTTAGAACTTCATTTGTATTTATTTCGTGATTTTCTGGTTTTGTTGCGTAGGACTATTAAACTTTACAAAACTACACTTTATTTGTAAAAAAAAATACACTGGCCATAATGTGTGGTATACTTAGTTGTTTAAGTTTGTTTAAAATTAATTCTTAATGGTAGTAAGTACGAGTATTGAAAGCTATTCATGTTGGCTGTAGTGGTAGAGGGTGCAGTGGTCTTTGCAGACTTTCTGGAAGAGTACCACGCCTTTGCCAGTCATTCTACCGCCAAGCAGTAATGTGAAATTACTGTGTTCGGGTTTGAATGGCCATGTTTTAACAGAGAGACTTTACAGGGCAATGACATTAATCATCTTACATATCTGATGCCTTCGCTACACGAGGCTAGATTTTCAAGCAAGGTTAGCAAGCTAGTGTTAGTAAGGTAGCAAGCTAGTAATTCTAGCTTCGTGTAGCTCGGGCATGAGTGAGATGTCAGTGCAGTGTTAGGCAGTATTGTTAACTCTTCCGTTCAAATACATAGCTGCAAGGCACTGTACTGTAATGAGCAGGCATCTTCTTGCCAATAGGCGCATGTCTTGTTCGTCAACTTAAATAAACACTTCACGTCACACATGTCAAATTATGTCAAAATAACTATAACACGACCCTTTCATTTATAGTCATAGAAAATTGAAAATAGAGAGTTCTTGAGACTCTACGATTGTGTAGTTGTATCACAGTAAACATACAGTAAAACATCTTCATACAAACGTGCCGCTCTCGGTT
This sequence comes from Ectropis grisescens, assembly GCA_017562165.1. Classification (NCBI taxonomy): domain Eukaryota; kingdom Metazoa; phylum Arthropoda; class Insecta; order Lepidoptera; family Geometridae; genus Ectropis; species Ectropis grisescens. The sequence goes on along the minus strand of CM029777.1, from coordinate 23,786,856 downwards.
TGAATGTGTGCGTGCGCGCCGCGCGCCGTGTCGGCACGCGATTTCACGCACACGCTAGCATAATTTATGGGGGAATAAGGTGGCGGCAGTACGGGCTGTGCAGCGCGACTATGAGCGCCTGCGTACGTTACATCACCGCTCGCGTTCTCAACTCGCAAAAGTGACAACCCTAGGGTTCAACGCAAGAGTTGGCTAATAGCTCGGCGGGTGGCCTTAGATAACCTACTGTTATGTATTTACTGTGGTTGTATAGTCGAATACTTTTATAACCAACTTCAAAAACAGAATGAAGTTCTCAATATGATCATTCTCTAATTTACCTTTTTAAGTTTGATACCTCAGAACTTTCGACTGAAATCGATTCTGAGGAATCTTCTTTTGTTCAAAGGTCGACTTCCCGAATGGTCCCATATACATTTTATCAAAATCTGTGGGGTGTTTTTTTGTAATGTCAACAAAAGTAAAAGTAAAAATGTTTCGTTTTTTTAAAGCAAAATAATTATATTGTAACTATTATATTGTAATAATTATATTGTATTAAATTATATTAACTGTGGGCCTCATAACGAAGCTCAAAGTCACACAGCGAGCTATGGAGAGGGCTATGCTCGGAGTCTCTTTGCGCGACAGAAAATCCGTAATGAGGATATTCGCAAAAGAACGAAAGTGGCCGACATAGCTCAAAGAGTAAGCAAGAAGTGGCAATGGGCAGCCAATCGCTCGCAGAACCGACAACCGATGGGGAAGAAAGGTTCTCGAGTGGCGACCACGTACCGGAAGACGCAGTGTTGGACGGCCTGCCACTAGATGGACAGATGACCTCATAAAGGTCGCTGGAAACCGCTGGTTGCAGGTTGCGCAGGACCGTTCGTTGTGGAAATCTAGGGGGGAGGCCTATGTTCAGCAGTGGACGACTTGCGGCTGATGATGATGATGATGATGATGAATTATATTGTTACTATGACTATGCACAAGTATGGTGTTAAGACACTTCCAAATATATCGTCCGCCCTTAGTCCCTAAATCCAATAAACTCGTAAACAGAAAACCTTTCCCAGATTGGCCGGTAACGAGTTTTTGATTATATTTGCGTGGTAATATCTCGTTCGCGTCGCGTATAGAGTTTCGGCTTTCGGCGACACAATGAAAAACTGACAATACCTTGTAATTGAAAAAGATGGGGGGAAATTGCCAGCGAATCCGGTGAAAGCGGACTTGTTATGTAAATATTGAAACAATCGCTATTTTTCTGCACTAATTGTAGGGTCGGATGTAGGAACTAATCTAACTAATTTGATTTTAATGAGCCACAATATTCATATCTAGTTATAACCTGATTTCATAAATAGTTGTTTTTTTCAATTAGACTGTGTTTTCTCAAATTTACTTTACTTGACACTTTTTCATACAACACCACTGGCCAAAAACTAAGCAAGACATTTTCAGAGAAAAATAATTACAGATTTTTCTTCGATTTTCGCAGTTTTCCTGCCTGATGTTCATATCAGATTTCTATTTCTGGTTAGCCGTGTATTCCTTGGGGGAATGATTATACCCTCTCGTAGGCTAGAGTAATATCTATTTAGAAACATCTGTGTGTCTGACGGTTCGTCCTGTAAGATTGCTTATAAATATTTTAATCCCGATCGATGATTGTATACATTTATAGGATATCCGTTACGTTTTCATGTATTTAAAATCTAGATTTGCCTGATGAACCTATCTTGGTTTGTTTTCCCAAAGAGTTTTTCTTTTCGAACTGAAGAGAGGCTAGAAGAAGAGTTTGAATGAAATTGAATAAATACGTAGTAAGTATATTATCTGGATTAGCATTATAGGCTACGTATATCTCGTTGAAGTCGAACCGCGGATTGCACCGCCAGGGACAGCTAGTGTACTGAACAACTGTGACAGCAAAAAAATAATGATTAAAAAAAATACTTCTTTAGCTGTTTTGTGTACATTTTTGAAGGGGAAAATGTTACGGGTTTGAGAATAATACTTCTTTAGCTGGTTTGTGTACATTTTTGAAGAGGAAAATGTTATGGGTTTGCGTCGCCGACATGATGATGTAGCGTCGGAGCGGCGGCGGAACAGCGGAGCGGGAATTTCATTCACCCAAAAAATTGTCTAATGCGCGTGCGCATTTTTTTGTGTACCAGTATATCTGTAGCTATAAATTTGATTAGGTGACGTATTTGCAATATTAATGCCATTTAAAACTAAAGTTCTAAGTAATAATAAATAACTTTGAATTTTAGTACTAAAATTCCGAGTAGATAATAATAGTTTTACTTCTAATTGCAGTCCCTATGATTGTCTTTTTTTTAATATTTCAGAGTAATATATTGATAGGGGGAGTTTCTTCACGTCTTGTGGCCTTGGATCGTATGTACGAACAAGAACTCGGTTAAAAAGGATTGCCATATAGTAACAACGAGTTTAGCTGCTATCGCGATCTGGCTCGATGAGTGAGGAGCTATTGTTTTGTAACTCTTTTCAAATCAGCGTGCGAAACGTTGAATAACATCGTCTGACTCATGGAGTCACTTCATTTCTGAATAATTGGCGAAACAGTTTAAACAGCGAGTGAATATTTATTCTATGTAAGAGTGCTCTATCGTAGACCGTATTGTAGCTTTACATCAGGCGAGATTTCGGTCAAATGTCTAAGTATGAACTAGAACAAAACAAAAAAGCACAAAATTAAAAAAAATATTAACCCCTGACTACCTCAGATTTGTTATCTGTACAACATTCTACTAGTCAAGCCCTTTCATTTGATACCCATAGTTGAGGGAGGGAGTTGTGAAAAATGAAATGTATTTCGCCATTTTGTGGAAGCGGCCATCTTGGATTTGAATTTTTTATAGTGTATAGTATTCTACTAGTCAAGTCCTTTCATTTAATACACATATTGAGGTAGGTTGTAAAGAAATATTTTGTCCGCCATTTTGTGGAGGCGGCCATCTTGAATCGATATTAACCAAACATAGCTAAGAACATCCGCACGGATAATACCTTCAAATAAAAAAAACGCATCGAAATCGGCCCATCCGTTTGAGCTCTATGGTGCCACAGACAGACACACACACAGACAGACAGACCGACATCGACGTCAAACTTATAACACCCCTTTTTTGGTCGGGGGTTAAAAATGAAGTATCTGCTATTCACCTATCCAAAATTTGCTACCAGCTCTTGGAATATTATGATGAAACCAAAGAAAACTATTGGATTAATTTCTTCTCTGTGCATGTATACATGCGTCACCATATTGAATTTAATTTAATGAATCAGGACCACAAACCAATTTAGAAAATAGGGTTTCAGGTTCAAGCTCCTCTAAAGTGCCATTTTAGTTTATCTAATCGGAAACTACGGACCCGAACCTTTTCCACTGTCGGACGCTGAGATCCGAAAACACGGAAAAGCTCTTCAGCTAATCGGTAGTCTTCCTCGATATAGAGGTCGGAACACTTTACGCATACCTATTTGATTTCTACGAGTATATCTGGTACTGGAAGTCTGGAATGTCCAAACATTTTCAGATTCGTATTTTAGAAAAAAATAAGTTTAAAAATAACGGCAGTTACCTGTTCTTTGTTTTGAAATTATGGATCTTTGTTTTGGTCTATCTTTAATCTTAATCTTTATATATATCTCGTACATAAAAATGTTATGTTGGTTTGTGTACGCTTCAAAAACTCAAAACGCACCGATCGAGCTGAAATTTTAGAATGATATATAATCCGCATCAAGGATTGTTTTTATCTAATTTTTGGATCACAATGTGCCACAGCGAAGCGTGACAGTTAGTAATATTATAAATTTAATGTCAACGTATGGATACTAGGATTATTTTGGATGTTTGGTGCTCAATCACATTGTAACGTATGAACCGATCGGACTTAAATTTGAAACACGGTTAGAATTATAGTCTGGAAGAACACATAGGCTATTATAGGCATTTTATCCCGGGAATATAACGGGAACGGGAATCCTGAGGGTAAAATCGCGGGGTGCTGCTAGTTAAAAATAAATTCGACAGATAACTAAAGAGAAGATTGAGCAAATAGCTTAGGCGGTAGAGCTTTGAGCCTTCTGTGTGACTGATTTTTCTGGTTTGCTAAAGATTATGAGTTATTTGGTTAGGGGTAAAACCAAAGAGTTTACATATATACTACGTATAGAGTTAGATTTTCCGCACGGTTCCTTTGTTGTCAATCGTAAGCGGATGACGTGCATACTTTCTATGGCAACAGAGTGATGTGCCGCGACAAAAGTACGAGCGTCCACAAGAGCGACAAGGCAAGAAAGATGCCACCCGTGCTTTCGGTGTAAAGCGTTTGCTAACTCTATACGTACCATATGTAAACTCTATGGGTAAAACTAAGATACAGAGTATTCTTTTTTTGCATAATAAATAGTGAAGGGGCTATCAATACGTGCACCTAATGGTCACACGCTCATAATTATATTTTATAATCATCCAAATAGCTATTTGAACACTAATATGCCAAATTACCTACTCCCTAGCGCTGCACTACCCACATATTTAAGATGAATAATCTCTTTGTCCTGTAATTGCTTTGGAATCTAGAACAAAACTTACACTGTATGTCTTGTTCTAGAAAGTTCATTTTAATGCGAGTAATAAAACTGTGTCTAAATCGGGAGTAGGGATGAAGTGGGTAAAGGTTGGTCGGACGCATCCTTGGCTGAGAGCCAAACTGGCGGCTTCCTCCGACATGGCTGAACTATTCTCTGTATGGACGGAATCGCTTTTGGACATCGGCTCGAGTGTTCACGTTCGGGATTGTTATGTGTCATAGACATAATATTATTGTGACCGCTATCCGGTTCTTTAATACACGGGGCATTGGGCTTTGGATGGCATTGAAAAGAATTAAACACTTGTCTTGTTTTTGCCCGAGACTCAGGCTCAGGCCGAATTAAATTTATGAATACGTATTAGACTTTTGTGTTTAATAATTAGATTGTTTTGTAGTGTTAGGACTCTTGGCACACACACCACACCTTTGCCAGTTATTCTACCGCCAAGCAGTAATTTGCAAATATAACTGTGATCCGGTTTGAACGGCAAGGTTTCCTGAGAAATAACAGGGCTTAGACATATAAAATCTTAGATCTCTGGGTGACGAACGCAGTACAGTGCTAGGTAATGATTTGGACTTTTCATGTTCTTAGAGCTGCGTGTCACTGTGCTGTTATGTGGCAGGCTTGATGCTTACCATTAGGTACAGGTCCTGCTCGTCTCGTCACTTTACACTAAAAAAATTATCTCCTGTAGCAGTTCCAAGTCTTTCAAATCCCAATAGAAATAATGTTTTACTGACTTTTCGTTTCGATGATTCCCAGGTCTAGATTGTGAACTAACCAGGATAGAGATCCCACTTAGGTAACTTGATTCAGATGAGATAACACCCATCGCGATATTATGAGCAACAATGATGATGCAGGTATAAACAAGCTTGCTTTTTAGTTTTTACTATCAATCGAAGTTGCCTTATCCAAGGTTGCAAGTCGTGGCGGGGTACAAAAGTGTTCCCGCAGGCATATTAGTGCAGGGATGAAACACCCAAGGTTTTTAGTGGGTAGGCTGCCATTTGATGAAGAGTCCATATCCTCTGCGCTTTTCCGCAGCCAGTGGAATTCCTGAAGAATTTTCCCTGAGAAAAAAAAAGGCGACCTTGCTCTATCTATCCAACTCTATCTACCTCTACTTATATAGAGAAGAGGTGGTCTATGACAGTGTAAAGAAAAACTTTTATTAACAGTGATCTGTTGTCTATTTGTAATTCTTTATTTTAACAAAATGAAACGCTCCAAGTCATGCAATTATAATCCAAATCATGAACTCCTCGCACGTCACGATGCAAACGTTTCAGCAATCTGATATTACATTGTGGCAATCCGTTCTGTGATTTGTGCGCAATCACCTGTTACACAAAGCGACATATTCGTGAAATGTCATCCGCACAAAACAAATCGTTAGCTTCGTTTAGAAATTTTCGCAATATCGTGCTGTTACCGTCACGAAATGAAATGATATCGCGTCCGAAATATTCGGGCACGTTGAATACTCTGGAGACGTAGCCAGTTAGGTATTTCTGGGCTAACGTTTTTTTTGTGTTTATTTGGGCAAGTTGCCGGTTTTATTACTCGTAAAAGTGCGTGTAAAAATAGACGCTGTATTACTTGACGCGGAAAATAGGGCTTATTTTCACTTTCACTTTTGTGTAACGGATTTGGCCGAAATAAATGTTTTGTTTTATTTGGCACTTACACTATTCAAGTGAATATCTTTTTACAGGAGCGCCGAAACAGCAGAGTTTACGCAATAATATGTAATATGTAGGTATATGCAAAACATTGTTTTAAGATGTTGCGGTTGGTTAGTATACCAGTCAAATTAATTATGGGATATTTACTGGGGGTTTAAGGTGGAGCGAGCACGAGACTTAATAATTTGATGAAACAAAATTACGTGTCCACATGGTGCTCGTACTTTTGTAGTCTTGCGTCAGTCGTCATTCCAATTACAGATACAGGGTGAAAATCCTTTGGACCGCCCCCTGACTGACTGGCGACCTCACAAACTTGAACATGACATACACCATAACACAGTTATACATTCTAAATACAATACATCAAAAAAAATAAACCGCGTCTTCTGAAAAACGCACGCTGGGGCCTAAAAATAATAACATTTCAATTGACTAAATGACATGTCTTTAATCAGAAGTAACTGCATAGGCGAGAGTGCAAGGCCGTATCAATAACAATAAAATTGAACTTGCATAGGTTTATCCGCGCGTTACTGCCGTGCAAGGCCAGGGGCGGGTTTTATTAGAATGTCGCCGGTTTAAAGGTTATTACTAATGCCATGCCATATGATAGTAGTAGAAAGCATCGGACCTTGGTTAATTGATATACCTACCAATACATAATTGACCAATGTGTGATACGTGCTGGTTATGGAAATTAGATCGATCTATAAAAAAAATTGTAGCTACATATCGTCGCATTAATTTTAATACGGCGTAAGTTAAAATTTACAACAGTCCAGGGAGTATTACAAAAAATATAGGTGGTATTGTTTTCGTAAACTTAGCACTAACGTCGACCTATCTGAAATTGAATCTATTGCATAGGTATTATTATGCAATGGTAGGGATTTTTTGCAGAGTACTTACACCTCGCCAAAGCACCACAAATTTGCCAGATATTCAATCGCTAAGCAATATTGGTATATTATTACTCTGTTACGATTTGGAGGGCAACGTATTGCCCTTCCTTCAATGTCCAGACAAACTACTTGACTAAGAGATAAATCTTTTGTCTCTGGATGACGAGGGCCTTGCGGTGGTGGATAGTGATTTGGACTCTTCAAATTCACATAGCTGTATAACAATGTGTTAATATGAGCAGGTGTATTGGTTATCATCATACCATCGATCACAAGTCCTGATAGACCCACCATTCTATAGCTCTAAACTATAAAAAATTACGAAACGAATAAGATCTTCCTGATAAGCCGTTTAGTTATGGGCTGCTTACATTTTATAGCAAATTTATATTTACCCATGTCAGTAAGTCTGTACGTAAAACAGAGGCTAGATCCCACTTTAGTAGAGATCCCTACTATGTGCAAAAACAATTTGTAGGTACTCGACCTAGTCTTCTCAGAGCAATAAAGCATTCAGTTCTATGCAAATAAAACGTTTCAGAATATTAAGTCTGTTGCAAACTTTCAAACCAAGAAGCACGAAAACTGTTGCAAATGAATCATAACTTCCAGTATGACTATCTTATTTGTGCCATGTAGCGTGGCGCCACGAATACAAAGTATGGCCACCTATTTTGAAATTAGATAACTTCTATGTTTTTAATACTCGCAACTCAGTAGTTCAGCATTCCGCCGTTTAACAAATAAGTTGGTAGCACTGTATATTTGCCACATACGAACTCTGTCATGTTGCGCATACGTCGACCCGGAATCGTTTCAGGAACTGGTTTAAACAGAACCAGCGTAAATTGAGCTATACACGACCGTCTTTAAAAACAACCCTGGAGGCACGGAGAGATCTTCTTATTGTGGTTAAGTAACTCCATTCCGTTCTATTTTCGAAACGTTCACGGAATGTTTCTTAATTTGAAATTGATTGAGGCCAGTATTTTGATGGTTTTCTTTTCTTTATTTACATTTGTTTGTGATTTGGTTTAGCTACAGAGAGTGAAAGATTCCAGAATTCACCAGAATCCAGGGAGCTGATAAAACTACCTTTTTAGAATAAAAAGTGACAAGGCGAATAGGGCATTTACCTGACAGTAAGCGTAATACGTCTGCCCATAACTGAACAATGCTTAGCAGCTATCTGAATATGAAGAGTCTAAATCACTGCTTAGCACTGCACTGCCGCCGCTCGTCCCCCGGAGACAGAATGCTTTGTCTCTTTGCCCTATAATTTTGTAAACATTGTTCTTCACACCGGAACACAATGTTGCAGAAACATTCAGGCAAATGCGACCGCTTTGGATATGGTACTTGGTACCTCCCCAGGCGGGCTCTGTAAAGAGTCCCACCACAACAAAATACTATAGTCATATCTATTGTTGTATCTAGTAAATGATGATGATGAAGCCATAGTCAATCTATAAGTATCGATCGATGCTTGTGAGCCGTGTTATACCTTTTCTTCATTTTCTTTCTTAACAGTTTCGTAACCGATAATTACTTTCGCTTTTCATAACGTCTAGCGTTGTACGTGACAAAATAGCACGCGGGCGACAGAGAAATCCTTACACTTTCACATGTGGCAGCAGCTAACAAAATAACAGATGCATACTGGGAATACAATACAACGTACAATATACGTTAATATAACTACATAACTAGTAATTATAACTAGTGGTCGAAGGTTTTTCGGATGGATGATATCTTCGCAGCTCGCGTCGCCAACATTCGTAATAGCTGTGTAAGTTTTACCTTCTATCGGCAGCACCTATAACTGGATGTTTTACCTTCTATTGGCAGTACCTATGAGGATGTTTTACCTTCTATCGGCAGCACCTATAACTGGATGTTTTACCTTCTATTGGCAGTACCTATGAGGATGTTTTACCTTCTATCGGCAGCACCTATAACTGGATGTTTTACCTTCTATTGGCAGTACCTATGAGGATGTTTTACCTTCTATCGGCAGCACCTATAACTGGATGTTTTACCTTCTATTGGCAGTACCTATGAGGATGTTTTACTTTCTATCGGCAGTACCTATGACTGGATGTTTTTATACGCAATGGGATCATGTTTGTACTTTTTTTAATAATATAGAGTGACGAGACGAGGAGGACATGTGCCTGCCACATAACAGCACAGTGACACGCAGCTATTGGAACATGAAGAGTCCAAATAATTACCTAGCACTGCATTGCGCTCATCACCCAGAGATGTAAGATATTATATCTCTAAGCCTTTTAATTACTTACTGTGTACTTACTCTGTTTTATTATGTACACAAATTATTTATTTTATTGTAAGTGACGTTACCAAGTGTTCTATTGAAATAATGGTTCGAAAAAATAAATTGAATTGAATTGAACTGTAACTTACCTTGCTAAGTAATGCGGGGTATGTGAAAATGCAATGTGACGGTGCAATCCTTTCAACTTTCACACGTGGCGTAGTTAGTGCATGATTGCAGTCATTAGTCGTAGGAAACGCTGTCTTCGGCGCGGCGTCTCGAAAATGAGGAAACAGTTTTCTGCTTTTTTTTAATGTTTATACTTGAATATCGTATTTTTGACGTGACAACGTCTGATAAATCGATGAACGCCGGCTGCATGCGCGAAATATTGCCTCGCAGGTCTACCGCCGAACTATCCTGCTTTCTGCTATGCTTTAATTTCTACTTGTAATCAAGGGCGGACCCAGCTTTGGCTCCAGGGGGAGGGGTCACATGCCTCCAGAGAGGGAGGTAGGGGGAGGGGGGGGGGAGTAACACCGTAGTCAAGTCATAAAACTGTGCGATAAGTAGGGCATCATCATCATCATCAGCCGCAAGACGTCCACTGCTGAACACAGGCCTCCTAGATTTCCACAACCAGCGGTTTCCAGCAACCTTTATGAGGTCATCTGTCCAGCAGTGGAAGGCCGTCCAACATGGCGTCTTCAAATTCGTGGTAGCCACTCGAGAGCCTTACTTCCCCATCGGTTGTCAGTTTTACGACCGATGTGGCCTGCCCATTGCCACTTCAGCTTGCTTACTATTTGAGCTATATTGGCTACTTTCGTTCTTTTGCGAATATCCTCATTACGGATTTTGTCGCAAAAAGAGATTCCGAGCATATCTCTCTCCATAGCTCGCTGTGCGACTTTGAGCTTTATTATAAGGCCCACAGTTAAGGACCACGTCTCAGTTCTATAAGCCATCACTGATAGCACGCACTGATAAAAGAGTTTGGTCTTTAAGCATTGGGGTATTTTGGACTCAAAGATGTGCCAAAGTTTCCCGAACGCTGCCCATCCGAGTTGGGTCCTTCGCTGGACCTCTTTGTAAAATATTGTTGAATATTTGTTTGGATTCTACCCATATGGCCGGATATGTTTTGTGTACCGGTCATGTAATCGGACATATATTGTGGCTTTGCTGTAAATACACTTCAATACTTCGATATAGCAATAGTCGATGCGGCATCACTGGACATACCAAAGCATTACCCCAGGTCTTGATAGAATCGAAGGCGTTCTTCTCATAGTCTACCTATGTGACCCCAATGACCCCCCCCCCCTGGATCCGCGCCTGCTCATAACGTCATCGGCCAATTTGATAACGCCGATGAAAGCAGACAACTACATCTGCTTTTTTATGGAGCGGAATTGAAAGCAGATGTAGTTGTCTGCTTTTATCGGCGTTATCGAATTGGCCGATGACATCACAAATCAAAGCGTAGCAGAAAGCAGGAGAGTTAGGAGGTAAACCTGCCATTACATTATGCTCTTTGTACGCTTGTGCCGCATCTATCACACAGAGAGAGAGAGACGGATAGAATCTATCTCTCTTCCACTCGATTGAATTATAAAATCATTTCATAGAAATTTTGTTATGAAGTCGTCACGTTAAACTATTGTCCGTTAATCAACTTTACAGACAACCAACTTTTTTTTTACAAACACTAATTTACGGAGTAAGTTGTCATTTTAGTACATTTCATTGAACTTGTGCATTATCTTCTGAATTTAGTATGCTCTGCTTACTGAATGCTATTAGACTTCGCTGAATTCAGCAGTAACTCTCTTTCGTTCAGTGAATCTTCCTCTACAGACAAGAGTTAGTCAAACGTTTTGAGTTTAAATGCTCATTATGCATTTCATAAACTGAACATTTTAGTGTTTGTTACTTCTCAAGCAGAAGCCGGCGTCAACGACCCCTCTATGGCAGCCGTTTGCAACCGACCAGCGTCGACTGACCTCGCTCTTTCTCTTAAAACGACTTGCATCATAGCTTTTGCAGAGATTATACTATCTTCTTTAGACGTGCAACGTGTAATGCATGCAAATCTAAAGTCTAGTATACCTAATGTCTGTATTGTACGGGGCTTAATCACGATATAATTCATTGTTTAATTACCTCGACGTTTCGGCAGCGTTACAACCGCCGTGGTCACGAGTATACTCCAAAGAATTCAATCAATCAATCAAATTTATATATTTGGAACTTAAAAATAATGAGTCTATACAAAAAACAGGAGACCACTTTTATAACGCATATTATATTTTATAAACAATTATATCGTGATTAAGCCCCGTATAATATACCTTAACATTAGAATTATATCGCGATTACTCCCCGTATAATATATAAACATTATACGAGTATGTTCAAATCGCGAAAGCTTAAAAACAATGATCTAGTATTTATACCAACTAGAAATAAAAATAAAGAAACACTTTATACTACCTACTTACAAAAAAGAAATGTTAATACATATTATATGGGGCATTTCACGCCAAGCGGACAACCAAACAAGTATGAGGTCGTGAATTTTGTTCATACTCTGGTCAGTTTTACCACAGATCAGAAAATAGTTACTTCGTTATACTTCTAGTAGACGTGGGTGTACACCACAATTATTTTTTCGTGGGATGCTTTATTGCCGATTTATGAGCTTTTAAAAATTAGGTAAAAATTAGGTATGTATTTATTCTTCTTCTTATAGTGCCTCTCCATTACTGAGGGTTGGCAGTCAGCTTCTTAAAATTTTCTTTGTCCAGCGCTAGTCTGACCAGTTGTTCCACCGTCTTGATCCCCGTCCACTCCCTGATATTGCGGAGCCACGACATCTTGCGTCTTCCGACTCTACGCTTCCGATGTATTTATTAGTATGTATTATATATATGTAGGTATTTAATTATTCTATTTTATCTTTATCATAATTCTTATTTTCTTTCCAATATATATGTATATGCTTTGCTTAATTCTTATTTGCACACCCCGTATACTTGTCCAATTATTATTTTCCATCCTAAGGTTGCCTGGAAGAGATCGCTTTCAGCGATAAGGTCGCCCATTGTCGCACTACTGTAAAATGTATTTTTCTTTTTTTCTGTGTTTAATTTTGTTTGGTGTGTCAATAAAGAGTATATCTATCTATCTAAAAATGAAATTATGATTTTTTCTATGCTTCTTATTTGTATGAATTATGAACTATAAAAAAAACTAAATAGTGTTGTTTCTGATAGTTAAAAGGTTGGGGTTGTACTTTTAATTTTTTTTGTCGAATTCGAAATGTGAATTATTTTACGTATTGTAAACCGGAAGTGAACATTTCAAATCGATTTTAAGTAACTTGGACAATTAAAAAAAATATGTTATCCTTAAATTAAAGTTATAAATGTACAATCTACACAAAAAAATGAGATCTCTCATAGTTTACGACTTAGAGCAAATAGAGACACTTTGCTAAGAGCACGTTCAAAGCAATCGGTTTTATATACATAAGTACAAAATAAAATTCCAGTGTCATGATATTATGTTCCTCAGTGAACTCTTCAGCAAGTTAACCGATGTTCACGAAAGTAGAAATTTCTGCAGAGTTCGCTTGGGAAAGTATCACTTTGTACCTTTGCCAGTTATTCTACAGCTAGTATATAAAAGCTTTACTGTGTTCCGATTTGAAGGGCAAAGTCATAGAGATAAATCATCTTCTATTTCTCGGTGACGAGCGTGTGCGATGCTAGGTAATGATTTGGATTCTTCATATTCCAATAGCTGCGTGACACTGTTATAGGCAGGCGTGTTGCTTACCAACAGGCACACGTCCTTCTCTTTCCGTCACTCTTTACTATAAAAAAAAAAGAAGTGTGGCACTCGGAGACTGCCGCGGTAAAGCTATTGCATGTTGCATGCATTTTTATCAACTTAAGCAATAGGAATGTTAAAAGTTTTTCGAAATTGCTTTTATTTTGAAGAGTGACATTTGTTTACCATAAAAAATATCACGGGAAATCCGTTAAGTTAGCAACACTGCTAAGAGCATTTAGTCTGTAAAGCTAATACAAATAAGACTCAAAGTCGAATGACCGAGTGGGGAGGACGGCGTTACGGTCTTCCATCCCTCTTTCTTGTGAACATAATAAAGAGATGCACGATCACTAAAATTCGGTCCCCAGGCCCGCGATAAAAGCTATGCAATAGCTTAAAACATATCTCACAGCTCACTTCGTCTATCCATCAACATTTACATTACGTGTTTCCATCAATTCTGCAAATGGTTACTCAATAACTTTCTAATCTCTCTAACTAAATCAATTGCAATTATTACAACAAAGAGATTCCATAATTGCAGACCTCCATAAGAACTGCACTGAATTGAATCGGCCCTGTCATTGTGATGCGCTATTATTTAATTTGGATTCTATTGGAGAGCAAGTACTTATCTATTTTGCTCTGGTGTCTTGATGGGGGTACTACAGGGTATTGAACTTATGACATAACGATAATGATGTGTGACGTAACATAATGACCGTTTTGATATTCATCGTCGTAGTTCGAGATTGAGATATGAATTAATAGCGCAAAGTAGAGAAGGGTTATTGGACACAAAAATTGAATTGAAAATACGTTTGTCGAGTCTGGTAATCGAAGAGGCTAAAATCCGATAAAATACATACAATCTATGCTTTTGTGCCAACAATTGATAAAATCAATTATGGGGATGATATTCCTCTAAGAAAAATGATAAATTGAATTAAAAGAAAACCGTGAAATAACATTTTTTTTCTTTTTTTTTCTTTATTAAAAACAACTTCTCTTATCTTATCTTATCTTAGTGAGATCTACCCTGTTGATGTTGTTGATAAATAACTACTTATACATTGGAATTATCCATAGATCAATGAAAATCTAAAATGATCAAGATGATCTACCAGCCGGAAGCGTGTCCAGCATGCTGGTGATATTACCACACTGTAAGGCAATGCAGTTTCAATTGAATCAAAAGAAATCGAATTATGACCTTAAAAAAGTACTTAACCGAAGTGGCAATTGATGAGGTGATTTAAAATATTCATCCCCCCTAGGATATCCCCCCTGAAGACTCAGTTACAGTACTTGTCAGACAGGAAGACCCAGTCATAAGTTCTAAAATCTAAGCATCGCAATTCTTGTCAACGGTCCTTACGTATCAATTGCTCGTTAATAAAGCGATTCGATTGAAACAATCATTCAATCAGTGATAATTGCCTCGCCATCATGCACCACGCCAAACCGCTTAGTTATCGATAAACGTTCTAGAATAAGACATTTACTGACGCAATTGGCATCCATTTTATAGGTAGATTCAGAAATGATTACTGAAAGACTGAGACCTGCCAACCCGCATTTGGCCGCGTGGATTATGGACTTGATTCTCATCTTGTTCTTTGTGAGAAAAGGCCCGATTCACCCTATTGGGGACATAAAGTACTCAGAAGTTTAATGTCTTCGCGTTTCTCACTAGCTACCCATCAGTTTCGTTTGCGTCAAATTTGAGTCCATGTAAAGCAAACTAATCTTTAAAATCGTTGTAAATTAACGTCCATTTTACCGAAATAGTTTTTGGATGAATCTGATTTACTCACTGCCATCGTACGGTAGGCTGAACTTGTCACAACGACTGTTGCTTGTTTGTGATCTCATGTTATTCATTAAATTCGTGTTCAAAACAACCCCTATACTATTCTCAATAATGTAAACCGAACGTACTTAACTATAAACCTATAAATTGACCAAAATCGACCAGCAGACTAGACCTCCGAAACTGCCGCAAACGTTGGAACAATCCGTCCAGCATCCCTGGCCACTCATATGGGTCACGCGTAACGAATAAATCGACCTATTTCGAGAACATTTGTGGACATGGCCAATTTGGTTCTCTCTATACCCCGATATTGAAAATGTTAGCGTGCTCAATATTTCTATGAAATATCTGCGAATGAGGGCGACTTGGCACCCAACCCTTTTCTATTGCAAATAATATAGGTTTAGGGGAGAAATATTTTTTGCGGGAACAGAATATTTCATCTCTACTTCTATAATATTTTATGGACACCAAAATTTGGTTTATTTGATGATGGAGAAAAGGTTTTTTTGTTTGTTACAGGTCTTCACAAAGTGAGGAAGCTGAAAAAAACACAAATGACTCTAGAATACCGCCACACTGTCACATCACTGTGAAATGCACTAGAGAAGTAAGTTTATTTAAATCTTACTTATTTTTAGTTTTTATATACCGAAGTAGCTGGTGTATTTGACATAGCAAAACCCAGAATAATCATGTCTGTCGCAGAACCGATAACCGTTGAGGTAGTCAGATTCTGGAGTGGAGACCGCGAATCGACAACCGTAGTGAACGCCCCGAGGATATATGAATGCGAGAATAGGGCTGAGTGGCGAAATACTAAAGAGGCGATGTCCAGCAGTGGTCATTTGTGATGATGATTATGAATAGCAAATCCATAATCACCATAGTTATGCAGTCGAAAGACGGGACAGATATCATCATAGCATTGTCTAATTTGTATTTGTTCTTTATTAGTCAAATAGTATTAAACTATTGTCTATGCTCACTTCTCATGACAAAAGCAATTAGTGTAAAAAATACATATATGTATTGATGCAATGGTTCCAATTATTGCCTCACTCACATATCAACACAACGCGCGGGCAAAAGTGGCATTCCCTCTTAATAATTTGTACAGAAATTTCTCTCCAATTTATTGGAGATCGAAAAAATTAATGTAGGTACCATGTAAATTTCAGTTCTACCAAAAAGCTAAACCCATCCTTCCAGATAGCCGGTTTCAACGGGCTATCAGAAGCAGTTCGACGGCTAGATTTCTCGTCGGCAGTCCGCGACGTACGAAGGTTCAACTACATCTGCGCCCTGCTGGAACTACTCCTGGGTGGACAGCGACTGACGCACCTCCCGGGCGCCGCGCAGAAACTATTGCTATCTATGTTGGAGCAGTTAGCTGATCAAGGTCAGTATCTTAACTTATTATAACAGAACTTATTTTTGTAGCGGTTGGAAATAGGAATCTTTGCAGAGTCCGCCTGGGAAAGTAAACCTTTACCAGGTATTCTACCGCCAAGCAGTAATGTGCAAACATCTGTTTGTTCCGGTTTGAATGCCATTGTTTCCAGAGAAACTATTGCTAATAGAGATTAAACCACAAGAACCATTCAAGAACAAGCCGAGTGTCGAAATCGTTATCGTCGCAGTGTGAAAACGCCCAATATGCAAGGGGTGGATTCAGATGATCTCCCGATCATGATCCCCACTCCCCACCCCTGGATCCGCCAGGCAGGGTCCAAACCCTAGGTGAACGAACGTCTAATAAACACGCACGCACTTATTGCATGGTTTTATAACTCGACCACGATTTTGTGACCTCCCCTGGTGCCAAAGCTGGATCCGCCATTGACAATATGTATCTTCTAGAGAAGCTTGGTACATCCTAGGCCGCTTTATTGCGTAAAATCAGTATGGATTGCGGTCTAATGTTAGCCTGTATTTAAATTAAAAAACATTTTCTGTTACAGTGGCTACCTCGAAGCAGAATCTGAACGCGTTGCGAGCTCTCCTAGTGTCGCTGTCGAGTGTCCGCGAGGCGGAACGCGGCGCTTGCTGGGGCCGGCCGCTGGGCTCACGAGCGCTGTGGGGGCACCACGACCACGCCATCGCGAGGATTAACGACATTGCTAACGCTATCTGCATACAGGAGGTACGTTGGAGCTACTGTGAAACCTGAAACACGACTGCCCATAACAGCAGCCATTATTTCATCATCATCATCAACAGCCCACTAAATGTTCCCACTGCTGGGACACGGACCTTCTCTCGCAAGGAGAGAGTTAATGCCATAATCCACCACGCTGGCCCAGTGCGGGTTGGTGGATGACACATGACTTCGAAAGGTTCTAGGTACATGTCGGTTTCCTCACGATGTTTTCCTTCACCACTTTAAGCTAGCGGCATTACGCATATGACTTCGAAAAGACAGTGGTGCATGTGAAGTTTGAATCCTGGGTCTCCGGATCGGCAGGTGCCGTTCTCCCGTTCTCCCGACTAGACCAGCAGTAACTTATAATTATTTGAACACGACGAATTCAAGTCACTGCCTAGCACTGCACCCAGAGATGAAAGATGAGTTTTATCTATACCTAAACCTTGTAATTTCTATGAAATCGTTAAAGAACATGATACACTAAATATAATCTCTGAAGATATCAAAGAACTTCCTCTTGTGACGTATTGCCAAGAACTGTTTTAAGGGTAAACACGAATGTTGTTGTTTGCAGCCCGGACCAGAAGTAGTGCCTAAACTCCACGACCTGCCCGAGGAATGCATCAGAGAAATTCTGCTGAGGATATCGGATCACAGGGATCTAGATGTGAGTACATCATTTTACCATTTATGAGCGCCTTTTATACTTCTTATACGAGATAATATGAAATAAAATTCACCTAAAATACTGAACATTTATTGAAAAACAATTGGCAGTCATAGGAACTCCCGATAGAAGCGAAAAATTATAACTCAAAATTTGAAAGCTTACTTTGGAAACTACGCGGGCAAAACCGGAGGACGTGGCCATGAGCATAGTCATTTGGAGATGCTGACACATTTTTTGATGGCCAATGAGAAATGCTAACGCATTTCTAGATGTCCAATGGCCATGGTACCGAGTTTACCCGAAGATTTATTATCATTCCCGAGCGTGACGCTAAAATTCAATTCACAGCCCTCGAAAAATCTGTCTGTGGCGCGTCAAAAGAAGATTTCACTTCAAAAATATGGTTGTCGAATTGATAACCTACTCTCCTTTTTCTTTTGGGAAGACGGTAAAAAATTAAACAATATTTCATAACAATCAAGATTACTAATTAGCTTATTATTAGTTATACATTATTGAGACCCAATAATCTAAATAAAAACTATCATATTTCTCAAGTTCAACTTCAACTCTTGGTATATGGCTTTTATTGTGGTTTAGCCTCACAATTTCGCCAATGTCAAGTGAAAATATAATATATAGGTAATCTAAATTTTGAAGGAAAATCGCTATGCCATGATTAAACCATGATTAAATTTGTAATTTCTCAAGTTGGACCAAACTGTAGGTACATTAATTTTGTCATTTCTCAAGTTGGACCAAACTGTAGGTACATTAATGCCAACTTTCGTGCATATCAGTTGGCTTGATGAAGAGATCACTGAGAACAGACTTCGTGACACTTCGTTTTTATTTATTAGTAGCTGTACCCTGCGCGCGTTGCTACGCCCCCTGTCGAATATTGGTCGTACCAACTCAGAAACCTTGTTTGGCTCATGTACAACAACTTTTTTTTTTTTTTTTAATTTAAATTAGCCACTCCACAGACTCCGGGGTCCGTGATCTTTGTCATTAAAATTATATATTATTATTTTTTACACATATTTTGGATAAGGAGAAGAAGAGGAAAATAGGAGGGAGTTGGGTACATTTAAAATCTAATTCTAGTGCTCGTCTGTAGAGCCGATCACTACCGGCTGGGATTCCGCTAGTAATCGACTCGACATCGAGTGTTTGCCTAATTGCCTTTTGCCATTTGCCTAAGCTGCCTCCTCCCGGCCCAGAGCCTCCACAACGGCCGCATTTCTGTCCCTGATGGCCATCTGTAGGTTGAAATCTCGGATGGTCTTTGGTGATGCAGCCCACGCTCGCCGCACGAACCGACCGATGGCGTCGTCGGTGTCGTCAGCGTAGTATGTGAAGGTCCCCGTGTGCCGTGAGATTGCAACAACCGCATGGGGTACGCTCTCGTGCAGCTTCATGTTTGCCTTGGTTTTGATTGCGATTACCGACTCGTATGTTAGTCCCTGAGCTTCATGGATGGTAAGGATGCGTGACCCGGTGCCTGACCCATAACCTTGGTTTGTCAGGGTCTCCTTCTCCTCTTGAGTGTGAACTAAGAAGAGGTGTTTGGTAGGTTGTTGGGTATTTGCGCTCCCTTATATCTTCTCTGCTCTAGGGACTTTACGGGGCGCTGAGGAGTACATACCGGAGTATATTTCCCTCAGCGCATATGCGACGTCCATTGGGTTTCGATGTGTGCAGAGCAACTCCTGGCTGATCTTTGTTACCAGGTTCGGGCGATGATACCTCATTTCGAAGAGATTTTCCCTGTCGATATAAGGCAACTGATTGACGTCTCCAATGAGGACAATTTCACCAACACCATACAGCCTTGAAGCCATCACAATGGCTCCAAAATGGTTCATGAGAGCTTCGTCCACCATGAGGCGACTGAAACTTTCTCTACCGAAACCATTTACCAGAGCAGAAGCCATGGTTCGCACTCTGGTTTTGACCAGGTTCCCGATTCGGTGCGATAGCTTTTCTCTTAGATCTTTTGCTGCCTCAGGTGTTGTAGTGATGATGGCGTCCTTGTCCACGTCGAAGTGTCTAATCACCCATGTTGTTTTCCACATCCTGGAACTCCGTTGACCCACTGTATTCTCGGTACCTCCCAATTTTCCCAACCTGCTTTGACGTTTCCGTTCCTTCGATGGTCTTGGCCATCTCTAGGATCTTATCGTCCAGCATAATCTTGGTGCATCGGGCAGTAACTACAATTGGGTCGTTTGGTGGTGTCGCATAAACAGGCACTCCCGCGCGCTCTGTCTCTCTCTCGTTCAGTGTCACGAAGCCATTTTCTGCACTGTAAGCTGCCATATACTGTCCTGTCATGGTTCCCTTGATGACCCGGGAAGTGACATTATTGTAAATGGCTGCTTCGGCCTCCTCGAGTTTCGCAACAACAACTTTGCCAAAGATCGTCAGATCATCGCATGACCAAATTCATAGTTTACGAGTACCTAAGTCTAAGAAGAACGTACAGGCAAACATTAATTTCCATATATTACTAGTGGTCCGTCCCGGCTTCGCCCGCGGTACATGATATATTGCACTCAGGGATCACGTAAATATCCAACGGTGAAGGAATTTTTGAAATCGGTCCAGTGGTTCCTAAGATAGCGCGTTCAAACAAAGAACCTCTTCAACTTTATATTTAAGTAATATTAATACGAGTATATATATATATACCGTCGCTATAAACCAATGGATGTGCCCTTCCAAACTTCAGGCGCACGGAATTATGTCTACGTTGGGAAGAGTGAGCTCACTCGTTCCGTTTTGCGGTTACAGGAAGCGGTGAACGCTGGACGTTTTTACCTATCACTAGGTACTCGTTGCCAACAACCAAAATAAGTAAGAACACAGCATATCTCGCCGCTAGCGATTCTGGGGGTCGATGGATTGGTTGTGTGTAAACCACTTACAAAACACTCAGAGACGCAGTCAAGGTGCTCAGGGCACCCTGTTGGTTTATATCGATGATATATGTATATATATTATTTTTTTCGTACAGGCAGCATCGTCAGCGTGGCCGGTGATGGCGGCGGTGTGCGCGGAACAGCGCACGTGGCGCGAGCTCGTGCTGTTCCACTTCACCCCGCAGCAGGTGGAGGCGGCGCGCGCCAAGCGGCCCAACCAGGACGGTGGCTGGAGGAGCCTGTTCCACCAGCTCAGGAAGTAAGCACCTTGAATTGTCAGGAGTCTTTAGAAAGTTTGACATCAGGCCAATACAAGGAGCCTGTTCTACCAGCTCAGGAAGTAAGCACCTTGAATTGTCAGGAGTCTTAGAAAGTTTGACATCAGGCAAATACAAGGAGCCTGTTCTACCAGCTCAGGAAGTAAGCACCTTGAATTGTCAGGAGTCTTTAGAAAGTTTGACATCAGGCCAATACAAGGAGCCTGTTCGACCAGCTCAGGAAGTAAGCCCCTTGAATTATCAGGAGCCTTTATAAAGTTTGACATCAGTCAAACACAAGGAGCCTGCTCTACCAGCTCAGGAAGTAAGCACCTTGAATTATCAGGAGCTTTTATAAAGTTTGACATCAGGCAAATACAAGGAGCCTGTTCTACCAGCTCGGGAAGTAAGCACCTTGAATTATCAGGAGCCTTTATAAAGTTTGGCATCAGGCAAATACAAGGAGCCTGTTCTACCAGCTTAGGAAGTAAGTAAGCACTTTGAATTATCAAGAGCCTTAAGAAAGTTTGACATCAGGCCAATACAAGGTCCCTGTTCCACCAACTCAGGAAGTAAGCACCTTGAATCAATCAAGACTCTCCATCAGACTAGATCCTCAGATACCTAACCCCATACCCATAGTTTCATTCGTTCATCAGCTAACCATTTAGTTTAATTTGTTCATAGTTACCAGGGCTAAATTCGTACTGTAGTAGATCAGTCCAGGACAGCAGGTGTAGGAGGCTCCATCAGATCAGGAAAGAAGCACCTTGTGTTAACCAGTATTCTTTAGAATGTTATACTCGTACGTCGAGCAAATAATAATGCAAAATTTTACATTATTATTGATCTGCCGCTTTACCCACGTAGGTAGTTGCTGTTCGATTTGTTTGTAATTTTTAATAAGCAAAATTTTTAAGCTGAAACCGCTCTTGAGATGTGCACACTGATCGAAGATTTTTGTCTTTAGACATTGTGGGATAGACGACCACCGAGGACGACATGAGAAATGTCCACCTTGGATAAAGAAAAAGTAAATAGATCAGGTGTTACCGCACGGTTCCCTTGTATTTGTACCAATCGTAAGCAGATGAGGTGTACGCTAGCTATGGCGACATAGTGATGTGCCGCGACAAAAGTATGACACTTCCACAACAGAAATCAGACCCGGCCTTCTACCGCCTAACTAAATCGGCTTTAGGTTTGCTATTGCTGTCTCTATCTATTCAAGCGAAAAGAAAAGAGAAGGCGATATCAAAGCTAAGACAGTTTTCGTTAAGCGGTAGACCCCCCCTGCTTTCGGTGTAAAGCATTTGTCCTAACTCTATACGTAGTATTGATGTCCACCAACATTTATTTATTGTTACCACCCCAGGATGTACGGTCTGCGAGAAGACGCCCAGTACGCGGAGACGCTGTCGCTGTGCCGTCACTGCAAGTGCCTGTTCTGGCGCTCGCTCGGACACCCCTGCATAGCTGACCAGGTAAAGTCCAAGGGCTACGCAGAAATTATATAGAGACCGAAAAGCCCTTTGCAGCCGTCCAAGTTACGTAACCACTAAAGTGGGGCGGGGGAGTTTATCATTTGATATTTTTTGATAAGATGGGGGTGGCGGGTGTCTAAATGGTAATTTCGTCAGAAATACCTGTAAGTAGTCATTTCTTTTTTGCACAGACTATAGATAACCCACACTTTATAAACTTACTTGAAAACGAATCGTATTTTTGAGTGAATATGGACAAATGTTTACGTATTCATGAGGTGGGTACGAGCTTTGCTTACTTTTGATGACAAAGGGGGAGGGAGTAAATAATTGTAATTATAAATCTGTTTACGTAATACTTGAACGGCCCCTTGTTACAATATGCATAACTGCTTCTTCATTACAATTCAAAACTTGAAACTTGGTTGTGGTAGAACTCCTCGCTCAGTAAACATTAGGTACCTACTGTTTGCTGGTAGGATTACTACCAACGATAGGGTACTCCATATACTCATTTAATTTATTAACTGCCAGAGGTTAGACGTCACATTATTTAATAGATACATAATAATAGTCCTAAATTATTATTATAAGACTATTATTATGTATTCTACTTAAAATAAATTTATAGATTTTTTTTAGTAAAAAGTGCCGAGGCTAGCAGGAATGTAACATGCCTGCCGCACAACAGCGCAGTGACACGCAGCTATTGGAATATGAAAAGTCCAAATCATTACCTAGCACTGCACTGCGCTCGTCACCCAGAGATCTAAGATGTTATATCTCTAAGCTCTGTAATTTCTCTGGAAACATTGCCCTTCAAACCGAACACAGTAATGTTTGCACATTGCTGCTTTGCGGTAGAATAACTAGCAATGGTGTATTACATCCCCAGGCGGACTCTGCCAAGAGTCCTCCCACTACAAAATAGATATCTAATTACAATGTTTAAAAGGTAGATACCGGTTCCAGTCACAACAAATATTAATTATAAAAAAAAGAAGTGTGGCACTCGGAGACTGCCGCGGTAAAGCTATTGCATGTTGCATGCATTTTTATCAACATAAGCAATAAGGATGTTAACAATTTTTCGGAATTGCTTTTATTTTGAAGAGTGACATTTGTTTACCATAAAAAATATCACGGGAAATCTGTTAAGTTGGCAACACTGCTAAGAGCATTTAGTCTGTAAAGCGAATACAAATAAGATTCAAAGTCGAATGACCGAGTGGGGAGGACGGCGTTACGGTCTTCCATCCTCTTTCTTGTGAACATAAGAAAGAGATGCACGATCACTAAAATTCGGTCCCCAGGCCCGCGATAAAAGCTATGCAATCATCAGCCGCAAGACGTCCACTGCTGAACATAGGCCTCCCCCCTAGATTTCCACAACGATCGGTCCTGCGCAACCTGCAACCAGCGGTTTCCAGCGACCTTTGTGAGGTCATCTGTCCATCTAGTGGGAGGCCGTCCAACACTGCGTCTTCCGGTTCATTGTAATTTTTTTAAGCTATGCAATAGCTTAAAAAAATTACAATAGAAACAGCTTACTAAATGTTCCCACTGTAAGAGTCGGATCCTTCTCTCCACTCGCATCTCGCAAGGAGAGATTCAAGGCCATACACAGCGCTAACCCAGTGCTGGTTACTGAATGATACATGACCTCGAAAGATTCCAGGATCATGTTGATTTTCTCACGATCTTTTCCTTTGCCGTTTTTAAGCTAGCGGCATTTCTCATACTCTTTCATTGCATACTTTCTGTACATGTTAATAAGTTATAATAACATATCAAAAATAATATTAGTAGGTATTACAAACTTAATAAATTAAATTTAAAAAAATACAACATTTCAATATAGATTAAATATTACAACAGTATTTTAACATTATACGAAAAACAATTGTCATTGTAAGATATACAAGTACATGACTTCGAAACGACAGTGGTGCGCGTGGGATTCGAACCAGACTCCAGATCGGTAGCCGCCGTTCTCCCGACTAGACCAGTCGTGATTTGAACCGAAACAGGCAAACCTATATACCTAATAGCTAAAGAGAGAAAGTTAAATGTTAAGTTTAATTTATATTTTCTTTGTTCCAGTGCCCGGAGTACCGCGAGCGTCTGAAAGAGGCAGGCGGGCCATTGCCTCCTCACCCCGTCCCTCCAGCCGCATTCCTCAAGTTCTTTTCACTCTAATACCACTCCCGGTCACTCTTACTTTTGTTCCTTGAAAGGTTTGAATCCATCTGCTAGTCTCTCCCGAGAATTGGTTAGTGAGAGAGCATATGACCTAGATCAATATCTGAAAACTCTCTCAAACACAATCTCAAATCGTCAAAAAAACAGTGTTTCGCGATAGGAGGATGGTTCGAAAAAAACGTCTTGTTGTAATGCCTAAAAGAAAACCTTTTAACCGACTTTCAAAAAGGAGGAGGTTGTCAATTCGATCACCATACTTTTTTTGTCATCTCTTTTTTGGAGCTACGCTAATTCTTGACAGTTGTAAGTTTGTAAAGTTGTTTTAATTATATCATTTTTTCACTGTTAAGAGCAATTTTTGATACGTTTGCGTGCCCCCGCATAAAAAGCTCTGACTAAAATATAGTAATTGCCGTTAAATTTCAAACGCTGACGACATTGCGCTCTTGGTAGCTAAACTTGTTTCATTGACTTGGCAATAAAAAAACAGTAATATAATATTGTACTTATGTAGGTACTAAAACATATTCAAAAGTATTACGAATCATGAAAACCACATTCACAAATTGATATTATTTAATAATTAAACACTGATTAACCAATGAGACATGAGATTGTAAAAGTTTCAAAAATTATGCCGAACCACACGCTTTCAACCAAAACTGTTTTTATCAAAAGTATTGAAATAGAGATGAGTTAACTGATATTCACGAAACTTGGCATTCATGTGATTTGGTCCCACTTGAAAGACTACTTTTTTGACTAGTTTTTGTTTCTTTATGTGACAATATCCGAGCGAAACCGGAACAGGCCGCTATTCTACGAATGTAGTAGAATCATTACTGAAATAAATGCAACTGAACATTTCACTGAATTTACTACAGAGTGTATTAGGCATAGAACTCATGAGTGTAATTAATTACATTGATGCATTCAAATGCTAAATACATCTGAGATCTACTTTTACAATATTTGTATATTAATTATGTAAATGATGTTTCTTATGTTTTTGATTGTTAACTGTCACATTGTTTTTTCGAGTTTACAGGGGGTACATGTACTGAGTTACTGAGTTGACGATGGCGTACCTATCCTCGTTGTATTTGAGAACTGTTAATGGGATCAAACCCTAAAATAACAAAAAAAAAAATAGATCTTGGCATGCAACATGTTTGCATAAAATGGCAGCATATGTATACTAAATAAATAAATATACACAGCTCAATGTTAAAACCCAGTGCTATGCAGCTCTTAGCCTCTTTAATTGGGCCATTGCGCGTGGCTCATACTTCCCTTCTACTGCAACGAGTCCAGGCTGTCCCAGAAAGCCAGCGTCCTTTTCATGTTGCAAAAGGCCTCCTGGTAATTGGAGGATTTCTGCCTGTTGATTCTGCGACAATACTGCATTCTATAACCACGTGTTGTGGCGTTTCTTGCTCCTCGGCTCTCATCTGCTATGCAGCTATTTCAACATGATTAAGTACCTAACTTCCTAGCAATCTTAGATAAAGAAAAAGTAAATAGATCAGGGTTTTCCGCACGGTTCTTTTGTACCAGTCGTAAGCAGATGAGGTCTATGGCGACATAGTGATGTGCCGCGACAAAAGTATGACTCTTCCACAAGAGCGATCAGACTCGTGTTTTCGGTGTAAAGTCTCGTCACACAAATGTATTGCCCTCGTCACACTGAGATTTAAACTGATTTATTCATCTTATCTATGTCTATCCCTGTGTTTAGTGATCTGGAAAACATGATGTACGATATTTCGTCGCATAGTGTGTACATAGTAATATTTGGACTTGCAAATTCTGTATTTACGAAAAGACAGAAGGACAGCTCATTTCAAAGTTGCCCATTGTAAAAGTTAGTTATAATCATGGGTACAAAACTAATTACCCTTTCGGCTTAAAAGGTTTATTACACTCGGCTAAATTTTGGGACTGAATTCAGAAGCAAGTTCAATCCTCGCTTCTGAATTAAGTATGCTAGCTTACTGAATGATGTTACACTTAACTGAATTCAGTAGCGCCTAAATTTAACAAAGTTTAATAAGCCTTTTAGTACTCATGTATGATACCAAAGTGTATTACTGTTGTAATTTTTTTTTTGTTATTTTCACTAATGCTATTATTTGCTTAACGTTTTACGAAACTCGTGTATGTGATATTACCAAACTGATGTTTGCTTTGCAATTGGTGTTCAATTTATTGTTTTGTTTGTTAATTGAGATTAATTTATGCTAATCGAGAACATCTGTGCTGCTTTTAAATTATGTTTAATTTTATAAATCTTGTTTGTAAAGGAAAAACTAAATCAATATCAAGTCGCTTGTGATTGCTAAACCATGACATTTGAATTTACTCTTGTCAGCATTTATGAATTTAAATAAAATATCACCTTATTCATCGAAAGTGATTTTAATGGATAAATAATATAAATATAGATTTGTAGAGGAAAAATATGACTTTGTAAGGTAATTAAAGTGTTATAATGCAGCTATAAAAGAAGCAATATTTTACTACAAAAAATACTTGATGTACTGTTGTTAGACTTATTAGGATGTAAGGCTTCAAACATAAGTATTATTTAGGCCTAAATTGTTCATTAAATCTAACTTTGTAATTCCGTCACATTAACATATAAGATTGTAATATTTTTCAAAGAAATGCATTGAATTGGTCTTTCTATATTTGTGATGTAAAAAATTGTACTGTGATTTAAAACTGTGTACAAATTGTTTGTGAAAACAAATTTATTACACATTATCATTGTTTAAGTGACAAGACAAATAAGATAATTGTTATTTGAACTATCTGTACACAGCTTTACAGAGAATATCCAAAATTGTACTAAACCCATTTTTAGTTGTCTCCTTTTTACTCATGTCTAACTTAGAAGTATATATTCCCATCTCACTCACTCTATTACTATTTATTGGACATGTCACCATTTATAATCTGATGGTTTTTTACAATTTTACAGTGACAGATATACTGATAAAATTGAATACAATAATTAAATTAATTAATTAAAAAATTAAATAATGGAATTTGTGTGAGAGAAAGATAAAACTCAGTCTTAAAGATTGCACCGCCACTTAGGATCATCATGATAGGAGCCACTGCCACATTTTAAAGGCATTGTGTATAAATTACATAGTTCAATGATTTCATCACATGACTTTAGTGGTAATTCAGATTTTATCCTGATCAACGTAACAGTACGAGTTATTTGGCAAAAATGAGATTACAGAAATGGGTTTAGTAGTGACAGCGAATATTATCAGACTGCCGAAATATATCTACTGTTGTCTTTTTCCCGCTCCAGACCTATGATACAAAAGCCTGCAAACCTATAGCACAAATAATTGTTTGTAGAGATACATCATACATGTTGCCCTGCAGCACTGAAAACAGTTTTGTTTAAAACATCTTCCTAAACTGTCCCAGTTCTTGCATTTACTTAGAAAAACTTCTAATTGTGGAAAATAATCAAGGCATAGCAGAATTGAGAACCCCATGTTCTCCACCAATAAAAGCACTAAGTATATACACTGCTCTATTGTAGAAACACCCACAAATAAGTTTATCCCATGACATCTAGTACAATAAAGCCATTTTTTATGCAGTTCATAGACCTTATGCAAGGGGCTGCTAAGGAGATAAGAGAGACGATCTTCTTAGCATTCCATGGATTCACCGTGCGGGTGCCGGGTCCATCGTGTGGCAGAGAGAGAAAAACTCGAGTAGTTCCCGAGACTTGTGACTCGGGCGTAGGTTTAAGGGGCCCCTTTCTGACGTACATCAACACTCACCTTCACCACTCGTTTTTCTCTCCCTGCCCAGCCAAATCTGATATGAGCCTACTAGTGCAGCTTTAGATACACGTTCTAGTATAGAACTTACAGCACTTCTGGATAAGCCAAGGTCTTTCAGTAGGTTATAGAGAGATTTTGCTGGTATACCTCTCGCTCCCACTTCTACAGCGTATAAACTAACTACATAGCCGTTTTTTGTTAATTCGTTTAGGAGGTCGTAATACTTATTTTGTTTCATCGCGTGGTCTTTAGGTATATTAGTTTCCCACGGTACGGTAAGTTCTACAAGGACTATGCGTTTCGTAGCTCTAGAAAAAGGAAAATGTCCGGTCTGGATGACGAAACACCCACATCCTCTGGGATTTTGTAGTGCTTTTCATACGTGTCCATTAAAATAGTCCAATCAGGTGCTGTACCCAGGATTGAGTAAGGCTTGTTCCTGGAGTTTGAAGTTGAGCCTTCTTTTACAAAGTTAATTTGTCTGTTGTTTGTCGTCAATCCCTTTTGGGCTCTAGCTACCGAAAGGCTCATGGCTTCACGTATGATTTCAAGTACTCTGTCATGACGCCGTGAGTAATGACCCCCATTAAGGAGCACCTTGCATCCCACCAATATGTGCCTTGCTGTACATATCGCCTCTCCACAAGTATAGCAACATTTTTCAGAGGCTTTTCCCCACCTTACCAAGTTACTCTGGTCAGGGAGGGTCATTTGGAATGCATTTAGATAAAATTTTAATAAGGCAGGGGGCAGGGGAATTAAATTACATTTATCGTACTCAGTACTGTAACTCTGAAGACCAGCTTCAAGGTCTCATCTTATCAAGACGCCAAACTGTAAGTGATAGAAATCACTTGACCGTGCTATAGGTTTGCGAGTTTAGTGATCAAGCATCTATATCAATAACTTAAGTTACTATGATAATTGTCAATATCTATTGATGGTAGGTACAGTATAGTAGTTGTTGATATTGTGATATTTTAAGATAAAATTGTAATGTTTCAGTCCCAAGATGCTAACATAATTGTAGTAAAGTAGAAAGTGACTTACCTATTAATTTAAGTAATTATATTATAATGGTGCATGCATTGAGACTATGCATGCACTTTAGTTATCCTGTGATTTTTTTTGTGTGAAGGAATTGTTTTGTCTTGTGTTGTCTTACTATATTATTGTATCTTGTAATGATATATCGAAATAAACTTATTTTGAATAAACCTTCTTTATTTAATTTCAATCATTTACCACACTTTTTTTTATGAGGCCCTATGGCAGTTGGCCTCAAGTGGTATCTACTGCCAAACAAATTTTGAGTGAACACAGAAGGTAAATTTAGCACATTCCAAATATATGGACAACCCTCGTGGCTTAGTGGGTAGTAACTCTGCCTGCGAAGCCGAGCGTTGTGGATTCGATTCCCCACCCAGTGCAAATATTTGTGTGATGAATTCAAATGTTTGCACTGTGTCTGGGTGTTTCTATGTATAATAAGTATGCATTTACAACTATATCATTACATATGTATAATAAGTATGTATTTATAGCTATCTGGCTGCCATATTACAAGCTTTGCTTAGTTTGGGGTCAGATGGTGTTGTGTGAATTGTCCACCAATATTTATTATTATTATTATTTATTATATAGTATAATAGGCTTGTAAAGGCCAAAAACCTGTCAAATATTTGAGAACATTCTAATCTAACAAGTAGACACATTTCGCCTTTTCAATGTTGGACCTCAAGTCAGTTGTACATATAGAATATATTATATTTCTGTTTGTAGTTCTCAGACATATTTCTCTAAAATTATCACATTATTAAAAAAGAATTTCACAAATCCAGTTGTAGCAGTTGGATGGTGCCTATTAGTCAGTTCACAGCTAGTCCACTGTTTCTTCTAAAATATTAGGTGTTTTTAAATTATTAGTTTTATATCTGATGGCTTTCAATGATTTAAGAGAAACTTGGATGTATAATATATGACCAAGGTTTTTTTTTTGATAAATTGAATAAAGGGATATTTGGAAAAAAAACTAAAAGGAGAACTATTTACAATATTATTATAATACAGTTCTTACATTGTTATATACAAGTATTCAATAAAACCTTTGGGAATGTTATGAGACTAATGATTTTACATTTTCACAATGCCGAACTAAATGCTTCAATTTGTAGACTAAGTCTTGTAGCTGCTGGCTTCCGCAGGTGAACCTGATATCGTCTCCGTCTGTCTTCAATATCACAGTGTATAGTAAATTGTCAGACCCAGTTCCAGGTGTATTCGTCTCGACTTCTAGTTTCCACTCTACATCCATTATCTTAGGCAGTACGCCAATTTCTTGTGCATTTTTCTTCTCCATTTTGAAGCAAGAAGTTATTAGATTCGATTAGTTCACTAACTCATTTACTTTCTGAGTTTCAGTTTAAATTATTTGTCTCAAAAAAAAGTAAACAACAAAACAATCCTCCAACATTATCTTTGCAATTTTCTCGATCCTCTTTCCTGCTTATACTCTAAAGACAGTGTTGTCAGAAGCCCATCTCAATTTCCCCCCAAAATGTTCTCGAAATCCCCCCAAAAAGCGGATTTTCTGGAAAAAAGCCCCCAAAGAAAATTATACATTCGTTTACTCCTAAAACATAATTTTACGCTGACGGCCACCTCAATTTCTCTCCGAAATGTTCTCAAAATCCCCCCAAAAACCGGGTTTCAAGAAAAAAAACCCCCAAAATTGATAAACATTTCCTAACTCTTAAAACACAATATAACGCTATTTCAGAAATAGCTGCTATTACTCCATAGAGTGTTTCGACAAGTCCCCATAAGAAAAGGCGGTTAAATTTATGTACTAAGTTTAATTGGATAAGTGCCGTATTCGCTAAAAAACTGCAAAACTCGGCAATGAAAAATCCCCAATTCCCCCCCACAAGCAATTTTTTCCCCCCGTAAATCCCCCCAAACATTTTGTCCCCCCAAATTTCCCTCCATGGCTATTAAAACCCCTCAAATTTGGGGGGAATCCCCCCAATCTGGCAACAGTGTCTAAAGAGCACCACAGAGTAAGCAATCAAGTAATCCGTAATCAATTTCATTTCTATTCAATTTTACTGGGTTTTTTCTTCAAAAATGTAGGTTATATATTATATTTATACTTGACATTGGCGAAATTATGAGGCTAAACCACAATAAAAGCCATTAACCAAGGGTTGAAGTTGAATTATTAACTTTGATTTGACCATTGACCTATGCTCTGCCAACATTGATTACACACCTCCCTGCCAATAAATGTCAGTGTATCTCTCTATTTAGTCTGTGCAAATGTCAAAAGGTCAAAACACGATTTTGTTTTGTAAACACGAGTTAAAAGAGCCTACGTACCTACGTAATTAAAGCCTTTCGAAACTTATTATAAATAAAAACATGGTTATAGCAATTGGATTCGAAGGGAGTGCAAATAAGCTGGGAATTGGCATTGTGAAAGATGGCGAAATTCTCGCAAACTGCCGCAGAACCTATATCACTCCACCCGGTGAAGGTAAGAGTATTGGTTTATTACTCAACAATCATTGGTTTTATTTAAACTCTTGTCTAGTAACGATTTGTCAGGTCGACAGATAAATTTAGATGAAGCGTTAATAATTAATATTGTAACTGCATAACCTATACGCTATAAATTACTTTTAAACTAAACTCAAATTTTGTAAACTCTTATTTAGAATAAGATATTTTTCAGGTTTTCAGCCGCGCCAAACAGCAGAACATCATCAGGAGCATATCCACGAAGTGCTAAAAGAAGCTCTAGATCAATCGGGCATAAGTCCTCAAGATATAGATGTGGTTTGTTACACGAAAAGGCCCAGGTATGGCACCTCCTCTGAT
This sequence comes from Ectropis grisescens, assembly GCA_017562165.1. Taxonomy (NCBI): domain Eukaryota; kingdom Metazoa; phylum Arthropoda; class Insecta; order Lepidoptera; family Geometridae; genus Ectropis; species Ectropis grisescens. Next base: position 23,754,326 of record CM029777.1, on the reverse strand, counting down.
GGTATGCGCCATTGTAGCTAGAACGTGTGCGAAGTTGTGGAATAAACCTATTTTGGGAGTAAACCATTGCATTGGACGTATCCTTTATAAACATTTCATACAAAGCTTTCACACTAATACAGTCAAAATCTGTTATAATGACATCGAAGGGACTACTCATATTTAGTCGTAAAAACCGATAGTTGTAACAACCGGTGACAGGTATTAATAGGATAAATAATACAAATGTATATTCATGTAGGAAATTCGACCACATTTTGTTTACTTCAATACAATCGTATAATATAAAATAACAATATCACTTTTCCATAATTTTTGTATGCATAAAATCTCTTGTTGTGTACAATGTAGGTAATAAGTTAGAAATAGTTAGGTAGTGGGTAGATAATATTTAATTATAAATATAGGAGGGTAAGTTAGTAGAACACATTCCTTTTGTCATGCTACTGAGCTCTGTGCCTAATTACATTTGATTTACCTAAAAAAGTGTTTTATTTAAACATAATAGTGGCGACGAGTTTAAATTGGAACAATGCAAAACCCCAAGAACGAAATGGACAGAAAATCTGTGAAGTTTAGTGAATTTGATGTGAAATGTGATAATTGGGATAATTACATAGACAGATTGAGATATTGTTTTGAAGCTAATGGAATCACATCTGATGCGGTACAGAGGGCTAATTTTTTCACTGTTTGTGGTGCGCAAGTTTTTGAGACCTTACTTGCATTAATAACACCTAGAAAGTCTAGTGAAGTGTCATTCCAGGAGATAGTAACAATTCTAACCAAACATTTTAGCCCGAAGCCAAATGAAATATCATCATCATATAAATTTTACAAGAGAGATCAGAGACAAGGTGAAACCGCTTCAGAATATATTGCTCAACTGAGGAAACTTTGCTCCCAGTGCAATTTTGTGGACATGGAGAGGATGCTCCGGGACAGAATTGTGTGTGGGATGACGGATCACAGACTACAGTTTGAAATGTTGAAGAAGGATAATTTGCGTTACGGAGACGTCGTGGATGCGCTACTGTCAGCTGAGAGCGCGGGAAGAGACGCTCTAATGATACAGAACGCGGTGACTGGGTCTCTGGCGGCAAGCGGCACGGTGACGTCACCGACGCTACACTCAATCGTCGAACCGATGGAAATCAACGCCGTACAAGCCAAGGGCAACGTTCGCCTATGTTATAGATGTGGCGACCGGCATGGAGGTGAATGCAGATTCATCAATGCTGTTTGTAGATTTTGTCAGAAAAAAGGTCACATTGAAAGAATTTGCACCGCTAAGAAGAAGAGTCGTTCAGGGAAAATCTATTACGCCGAGGACACGAAGACGGAAGACAACCTGAACGGGATATACAACTTTGGAGGGCAGGCGTCCCGCGTCCCCGCCGTCGTGGTGCAGCTCTCTGTGAGCGGCGCGCTCGTCTCCATGGAGGTGGATTCCGGCGCGGCGTTCTCCCTCGTGAACGAAGCGACGTGGGCGCGGCTCTGTCGGGGCGGCGGGGCCGGGCCAGGCTATCCTACACTACGGCCTCTCCACAACCAGCTGTGCACGTGGAACAACTCTCCGGTTCAGGTCATCGGACAGGCTACAGTACAAGTACAATACAAGGACATAAAGTGCGACCTAAACATTGTTGTAGCTAAAGGGTCAGGGCCAAATTTGTTAGGGCGAAACTGGTTTGAACCGTTAGGCATTACAATTAATATAAATACAATTAGTGTGTCGGATCAATCGGAGGTAGATAGAGTAATATCTAGGCATGGGGATGTATTTAGGGATGGGCTCGGTACCTATAGAGGAGAACCTGTCACTATATATTTAAAACCTAATTCCACACCTAAATTTTTAAAAGCGCGTTCCGTTGCTTACGCTTCCAAAGACAAAGTTGAAAAAGAAATAAACCGTTTAGTAGGCGAGGGTGTGTTACGTCCAGTTGCTTTTTCAGAATGGGCGACTCCAGTGGTGGCCATATCTAAGCCGAACGGGGACGTACGTCTTTGTGGAGATTATCGCAGTACGGTGAATCAGGCTACTGAGTCTGACACATATCCGATGCCTACAGCTAATGAAGTATTTGCAAGTGTAGCGGGGGGCAAGTTTTACACAAAACTTGATTTAGAACGTGCCTACACACAGGTGCCTGTATCAGAGGACACGGCGCGTTTGTTAACGTTGAATACTTGCAAAGGGTTATTTACTGTTCATAGATTGGCTTTTGGCGTGAAGGCCTGCCCTGGAATTTTCCAGCGATTGATGACTGCATTGTTAGCGGGCATTCCCGGGGTGGCGGTGCTGATCGATGACATCATCATCAGCGGCCGGAATATGACGGAAATGGTACAGCGATTAGACGGGGTATTAGGACGCATTGGTAAAGCTGGATTTAGACTTAACAAAAACAAATGTAAATTTGCCAAAGAGCGTATAGAGTTTTGGGTTTCGTTATTGATGCTGAGGGTATTCATCCTGCACCAAGCAAAGTAGAGTCCATTATGAACACGCCTGAACCGAAAAACGTAAAACAACTACAAGCGTTTCTCGGTTTATATAATTTTATGAAAGATTTGTACCAGATAAAGCGAGTTTACTTGAACCTCTACACAGATTGCTCGATAAGGCGCAACATTGAAATGGACAATTAAAGAGCAGACAAGCTTTTACAGCAGCGAAAAGGGTGTTATCTTCTGATGCGACACTAGTGCATTATGATTTGAATAAACCATTGGTACTGACCTGTGACAGTTCCGAGTATGGTGTGGGGGCAGTTTTGTCGCACATCTTGGAAGACGGACAAGAACGACCGATTGCTATGGGTTCTAGAACTCTACATTCTCACGAGCGACGGTATTCACAACTCGATAAAGAGGCGGCCGCTATAGCGTTTGGAGTAGCCAAATTCCACAATTATTTAATGGGTAGACCATTTACAGTCGTCACAGATCATAAGCCGCTGTTAGGTATTTTTGATCCAAATCGACCTATGCCGGCAGTGTTATCGCCCAGGCTAACGAGAATCGCTCTTGTTCTTACATCACATGATTACAACATTGTATATAAGCCTGGACAACAGATTGGCCATGCAGATGGGTTAAGTCGCTGGCCTGAGCCAGTCCCGGATCAACCGGAACACCAGTTATGTGATGTACTGTTAATGGCAGAGTCACCTTCAGATTTTCCGGTGGATGCTGAAAAAATAGCACAAGCTACCAAGCGGGATACAATTTTGTCCCGAGTCTGTCACTATGTGTTGAGCGGTTGGCCTCCTAAAACCTCAGACAACGAAATGCGACCTTACTGGTTGAATCGCACAGAACTTTCTTTGCATGAGGACTGCCTCTTGTTAGGATGTAGAGTTGTGGTACCGGCTGCACTACGAAAAGCAGTTCTAGTTGCGCTGCACAAAACTCATAATGGTATTGTACAAACAAAAGCATTGGCTAGAAGTTATGTGTGGTGGCCAAAATTAAACGAAGACATTGAGAGCTTAGTGAGTGGTTGTAACAAATGCTTGGAAAATAGGCATATGCCTCCAAAATCGAAAAGTGAGTGGATCACTCCTTCTAGACCATGGTCTAGAATAAATGTAGATTTTGCAGGACCTTTCAAGGCAAAATTTTTTGATTATAGTTGATGCATATTCAAGATGGCCTGAGGTAATAATGGTCAACAATATGACTTCAACTACTGTAATTCGACATTTAAGAAATGTATTTGCCACTCATGGTTTGTGTGAGACTCTAGTTTCAGATAATGGAACACCTTTTGTGTCAGTAGAGATGCGACAATTTTGGACGCTAATAAGATTAAACAAATTAGAATACCACCCTTTCACGCTGCTAGTAATGGTTTAGCTGAAAGAATGGTGCAAACTGTTAAGGATAAATTGCGAAAATTAGAAGGGATTTCATGGGACGTTAAAATTCCTAACATGCTACTGGGATTACGGACAACGCCTTGTACAGTTACAAATAAGGCTCCAGCTGAACTGTTGATGAATAGACGCTTACGTACGTTATTAGACACTATTCATCCAGATAATAGAACACAACACAAAATTAACGAACAAATAACCAGGAATGCTAATAAGCCGCAGAGGTCTACAGCTGTAGGTAAGTCTGTCATGTACAGAAACTATAGCAGTGTTGGGCCACGATGGTTACCGGGCACTGTTGTAAATAGACAAGGTCCATCAAATTATGAAGTCTCTACAGAAAATGGTAATGTAGTACATAGACACATTGACCAATTAATTGCAACTAAGAGTACAAGCATTTCTGAAGAAAAAATGAGGAAGTAGAAAGTTTGGAAGTGCCAGCAATGGTGGAATCTCCATCAATGTGTGCTGAGCAACAGCAGATAGTCGGGGAACAGGAACAAGAAATACTGGAGGTACCGAGTGCAGATAAGTGGGCACAAATGCTGGGTATCCTTCGGATTATGAGACTAGTTATTCAGGGGAAAATAAAGAAGAACAAAATGTCAACTCATAATAAACGCCCATATGATAAATCCAAGGAATTATTGTATATGGTTTAAATATTAATAAGTTTATAGTATGTAAAGTGTAGTTAAGATTGGGATACCATCATTTTCATATTTCTGTTTTATTGTCATACTTGGGGGAAAGGTATGTTGTGTACAATGTAGGTAATAAGTTAGAAATAGTTAGGTAGTGGGTAGATAATATTTAATTATAAATATAGGAGGGTAAGTTAGTAGAACACATTCCTTTTGTCATGCTACTGAGCTCTGTGCCTAATTACATTTGATTTACCTAAAAAGTGTTTTATTTAAACATAATAATAATTTTAGTTTGTTTGTAACACTTCTGTCGTGCATACACATTTTGTGATTCGTAATACACTTAACAACAAATCTCTCCTTTGAATTTTAAAGTCCTGTCTGGTGTCATATTGTAAAAAAGTCCGGTTTCGTCTGCATTATAAATTTCTTCTGGACTGTAGACTTTGCATAATTTAGGCCACTTTTGCGTCATCCATTCGTCTACAGCACCTTTATCCACACTGGCAGCTTCACCACTCATTTTCCCGCCGACAATGCCATGTCGAGCTCCAAAACGTTAAATCCAACTAGATGAGCAAACAAAATCTTCACCAAAACGTTCAGCAAAAAAAATCATTTGCTTTTTTTTGAAGAATTGGTCCATCTATTGGCACATTATTTGTCCTTTGATATTTAAACCACTTTAACAAAGCTTCCTCAATATGCGTATGCCGAGTTGTTCTGGCTCGTTGCATTTTAAAAAAAATCTTGTTATAAAGGATTTGAATTTTAATACGCGATTTTTCTTCGAAATTGATTTGTTTTCTTTTTGTTTGCGACATGTTAGAATTTTCACAGTTTTTCTCAACAATATGTTTTAATGCGTCTTGTGTAAAGATAAGACACTTAACAAACTGACTTAAGAGATATGACGAAGGGGGGTTTGAGGCTACGGCTTGCATGTGCTTTGTTTCCAAGAATTACAAAAGACCCTAAACTTTGTTTACTTTTACGATAATAGCCATTGACCATTATACTGTGCCAGATGTGGATACTGTTATTCATTGATTACAAAATACCTCGGCCGGTCGTTCTACAGATATACTTCTCCGAAAAATTAACCAAATGTGGTCGCTTAATGCGGTATGTCGTAGTAAACAATGTCGTAAATACCAATATTTTTGATAAGGCGGTCATATAGCATTCAGCCAGGACCTTTGATTTTGGTCGATATAACCAGTATGTTGTTCTAACCGATGTCGCCATAAACGGTTTTGACTGTATTATAAAAAAAATGCAAGAGATTTGTTATGCGTGCAAAACAATGTCTCAGCTTTAAGTATAAATATTATTGTTGTTTCTCACACAACATTATCTACTAAGCAAATATGTACCTATTTACTAAATATAAAATACAGAAGAGACAACCGTATCCAACAAAGTGACAATATACAGGTGTATGTGCAGATGCCAACTGAGTCACAAAACCAGCTCAGCTGAATTGACTGGACAATCAAGTTGTCTAAAATTCAGGACTATTCAACATGATCAATATAAAACTAAGTTAGTCATGATTATTTCAAGATTAACTGAATATTTATTCTATACTATCAGCCCATTCTGGCTTAGCTTGGATTGTCATATAAAGACTATTAAAATAAAAACTATCCTATTTTTCAAGTTGGATCAAACTGCACTTAGTGTGGATATTTGTTTTTTTTTTTAAGTAGTTTAGGAGTTCATTGCAGACAAACAATGTGATGCATATTTAAATAAAGACAAACAATGTGATTATATTAAGACAGTAAAAAATAAATTTACAAAACTAAATGTCTTTAAAAATCATAATGTTCAGATATCACCAGTCTTACTTTTTTTTTTAAACCACGTGACTTTACAATTTTTTTTACTTTTGAAGATTAGTATTATTTATCTTGAATATTTAAACATTGTTTAAATCATATTTGTTCCCTGCTCAGGTGTCAATAATTACTGAATATTTACTATGGTTATAAGGTTACCTTAACAGAGCAAGTCCCCAATATTTCAATGTAGTTTCAAGCACATATCATATAAAGAAGTGATCTTTAAACATTACCGATACTATCCTTAACACTTAGTTCAGACATAGAAATGGGTCGCCTGATTACCAAAGCCAACAACCCAACAGTACTGTATGTGAGTGGTGGCAACACTCAGATCATAGCTTACTCTAGGAAGAGGTACCGGATATTTGGAGAAACGATTGATATTGCTGTTGGGAACTGTTTGGATAGGTGAGTGCATAGACATAATAGTTGTACAAAAAATTGAACTAATTTTAGCAACCCTGGTTACATATGCAACTTCTTTGATAAGTCACAAAAGGGACACACTATGCTTATAAAGAAGACTAGGATAATGTATAATTTTGATATGTATGTGTACTAAAAACGTTGTTGCTCACTTTTGCTTCCTACTTTTGTTAACCAACTTCAAATGAAGTGGTTCTCAATTTGGTTTTATGTTTTTTGTAAGTATGTATGTATGTTACGCAATAACTTCGCCATTAGTTGTGAATTGATATTGACAAATCTTTTTTTGTTTGGTAGATACTTTAGAGATGGTTCAATATGCATTTTATCAAAATTGGCGTGCCGGTTCTTTAAATACAAACAATAAACTAAAACTTGCTTACCTCTACCTGGGCATGTGTACGTAGATTGTCGGTCGAGTATCTGAGTTTTAGTTTTTTGGAGAGAATTAAATTATTATCCACAATAGTTGCCTTATAACAGTCTATTGTTTTTTTAGATTTGCTCGAGTATTGAAGCTATCAAATGCACCAAGCCCTGGCTACAACATCGAGCAAGCTGCCAAAAAAGGAAAGAAATACCTACATTTGCCATATGCTGTAAAAGGTATGAAAAATCCAACGAAGTATTACAAAATTAATAATAGGTCATTGGAAAAATCACTAAATGTTGAATTCGGTCCCAGTTGACGAACAGTAAATCTTGATCTTGATTTGAAAAAAAAACATTTATTTAAGTTCTTTAAGCCAGTAGTCCTACTTGCTTATAGAACTTAAATCTTCTTTACATCATTTGTGGATACTTTCAATCAGTAACTGTAGAAATGTTTCTTAAAATATATATAAAACTTATGTGAGGCCACAACTGGAATATGGTTATCAAATCTAAATCCTTACTTCAAAAAAGATATTGAATTACCTGAAAGTGTGCAAAGAAAAGCGACAAAATTACCATATGCCCTTCGCCGTAAATCTTACACAGACAGGTTAAAAGCCCTGCGCCTCACTACATTGTAGGAGAGACGGTTGCGGGGGGGAGACTTGATCGAAACATTTAAAATACTGAATGGATTTTATAATCTCCCTCACATTAGGAACCTGTACAGATTAAAGGAGCGTAAGAGAGACAGTAGGCGTCATAAGTCCCAGTTGTCCCACGCGCCATCACTGACAAACACTGCACATCACATCCTCAGCAACAGAGTAGTTTACAACTAGAACAGGTTGGCTGAGGATGTTATTTCGGCAAAGTTGTTAAACTCTTTTAAGAACAAACTTGACAAATGGATAGTAAAAGACCATTGATTACACACTAAAAGACAAAATCATTTTAACAGACAATTACCTATAATTTGTTATTTCAACACTGAGATATAGGCATATGAGCTAAAGCTGCTCGCTTATTATTCAATAAATAAATAAATAACCTTTCTTTACGAATTAGTTAATTATATAATAAATTAATTAAATAAATAAATAATATATAATAAATAATTGGCAGTTATCGGACTGCTGATAGAAGTGGAAACTTAGACTTTGATTAACTCAGAATTTGATAGCCCATTTTGGAAACTATGTGGGTGAAACCGGATGGCGCTGTTAAATTTTCAAAGCATGGTCATCTGGATAAGTCTTCTAAGCATGGCCATCTCTAGAGCACTAGAATTAGGTTTAAAATGTTTCCAACTCCCCTCTATTTTCCTCTTCTTCTCCTAATCCAAGAAATATGTAAAATAATAAGAAATTAAATGACAAAGATCACAGACCTCGGAGTCTGTGGAGTGGCTAATTTCAATAATAAAAAAAAAAACATGGCAATCTAGAAATTTAATACGTGAAGTCTTGAGTTCAGCCGAATTTTTCTATCGTTTACGAACGCGACGATGAGCTTCATTCACAGTCCACAAAAAATCTGTTTGTGATGCGCCAAAAGTTTTCACTTCAAAAATGTTTGATTGATTGTTAGAAACATTCCACCGCCAGGCATGGACGTAAGCTTCTCTGGCATCCTGTCGTACATGGAGGATAAGATCGATGAGCTGCTGAAGGAATACACGCCAGAAGACCTGTGCTACTCGCTGCAAGAGACCGTGTTCGCTATGCTGGTGGAGATCACCGAGCGAGCCATGGCGCACTGCGAATCGGACGAGGTTTGTACTTTGTATTACTTAACACTATACAAGCTTTGCTTATTTTAGCGTCAGATGGTGTGTCCACCAATCCCGAATGATGTTCAGCTGTTTGCATTTAATAAACTGGCTGGCTATTGCTTAGGCTTTCATACAATTACACATGTGATAGAAATAAAATAAAAAGATGACACATCTGGTATATATATTTTTATTTACTTAATATTTTGTATAATAAATATAGTAAATAATATAGGTTTTATTCATAAAAATTTACTATAGTATAGGTATATTTTAATATAATATACTATAGTATAATATAGGTTAGTTTAGGAAAGTTTTTAAACAGCATATTGTTTATGCCAGCGCGGGTCCGAAGGGGTCACATGGGACATGACGCCCCCCCCCCCCCTCCCCAATCGTATACGTTAAATTAAAATCTAAAAAAACATAATACCTACCTATCGTACATAGACTATGTTTTAACGAGGGAAAGCAACTGGAACTGCAACTACGCGGGTAAAGTCGTGGGGCGCTACTACCTAAAGTATAAGTCTTTTTTACTTGATTTATTGTATTCTACTGGTGACCTCCAAAATTCGAGGCTGGGACCGCGCCTGGTTTATGCATGACGGAAACGCGAACTCACAACATTTCACATAGGTATCCAAAAGCGGACGTCGCACTCCTCCGTCGCTCCGATGCTACAATAGCTTGTAAGTGTCGAAACCCGATACGATTTCCTATCAAGTACCTATCGACGACGGCAATATTCAGATCACGAATTTGCCAAGCGTCTTCTCGACCATTTTTTAAGGAACAAAACCCTCCTAATTATAAACGAGGGGAGAAAGACGCAACAACCGACACCGCCGCTCACGCCACTATGGTATAGCCAGGCCTTTTTTTGATAATTCTTTTTGGGGCACGCTAATTCTCGAAAGTTAAAATCTAATCTCGAAAGTTAATTCGAGTACATTGGAGAACTCGGTGTGCCTTTGGCAGCACTGCGCATGCCTTCACAAAAAGTCCTGGATGTAGCTATGGTCAATGGGGATCCAGGGGGGGGGGGGAGGAGAGATGACCCAATCCTAGTATTGGACGCTGGGCTGGGTCCACTAATATGAAATAGCATACAACGCACTTATCACACGGTGTCGTAACTCGACCACGACTATGTGGGGTCACCCTGAAACCAAAGCTGCATCCGCCTTTGGCTATGGTTGTAGGGCTGTTACGTCCTTAGTGAGATCAATCTTTATTTGACCTAAAACAAAATTTGTGACCAGGTGCTGATAGTAGGCGGTGTCGGCTGCAACGAGCGTCTCCAAGAGATGATGGGAGTGATGTGCGCGGAGCGAGGGTCCAAGATCTTCGCAACAGACGAGCGGTTCTGCATCGACAACGGAGTGATGATCGCGCACGCCGGCGCGCTGGCTTTCGGGGCCGGGAGCCGCATGGAGCTCGGCGATACTACCGTCACGCAGCGGTACAGGACTGACGACGTGTTGGTCACTTGGAGGGATGATTAAAGATTATGTTTTAGTCAAAATGTTTTGTTTTTTCATAAACTTGACGCCTTGACTCTTTTGCTGAAAGAAAGCGACGAGTGACGGATATGAGATAGGTAATAATTATTTAATAGATAGACAGGAATAAATTTAGTCTGATTAGTATCATTAACATTATTATCTCTTAACAATATCCTGGAAGATGGTGGGTAAGGCGATCCACACACTGACACGCACCACGCTACATATTGCTTGTCGATGCATCTACGCGCGTACTTGCGGAAGTGCAGATCTGTATCGTGCGGGGTTTTCACGGATTACGCGCGTTGTTGCGTTTTATGGCTTCACGTCGGCTCTGAGCTCTGACTTACTGCATTCAAACACACGCCAAGCCCTTCCAAAATCAAGCACGGCAATGCGGGGCTCGGTGTGCCACACCTAGCGTCTCGCCCGATTCCACGCGCGGGCGTGCGTGTTTCTCCGGATGTAGGCGCGTGATCTGCTTGAACGCGCGTGGATGCATTTTCGGTGTGTTGGACTGTGCGTGTTTTCTATACTAACGCGGAGATATTTACATACAACGATGGAACACGCATTCAAATATTTTTTTTATTATATATATATTTATTATTTAAATTGCAATGCCCGGTTGGGGTATGTTGTAATATAAAAAAATTATAAAAAATGGAATCAATGAAAACTAAGTTCTAATCCAACCATATATTTTTGTTCAAAATAAAGTTATCACTGCAAACCATAGGGCCATAAAATACATAACAAATAACATTACAAACAATATAATTACAATCACTATAATACATCGCATATGCAGGAGTTGCACTAAGCTATCGACAAAAACTACCCACAGACTCGAACAAGGTTTGATTCCAGTTTCGTAATAAGAATGTCTAGGCTGTGGAATACGTTGACTGAGTGGGTTTATCCCGATGGTTACTATCTTGTAGTCATCGGTTTCTTACGTAGACTGTGTCATCGCAAGATAAAAAAATATATACGGTCGAATTGAGAAACCTCCTTTTTTGAAATCGGTTAAAAAGAAATTAAGTTAATCAAAATCGATTTCCTTCGTCGCTATTCAAAAACGACGAAAATACGACGCATTTTCGATGGAAACACATTTTGTTTTGTCAACACAGACCTTTTTTGCAACTCCTGATACATATTTGCCTTGAGGTATCCTAACCCTTTGCGTAACAGCACTGCAGCAAAATCGCGCTACTACACGACATGTACCATACGGTGTAAATCTTAATACAAAGAAAATTCACTGTAAACGTAAAAGATGAACTGAATAAATCCAAATGAAGCATTTTCAAAACATCATCAAAACGTCGAATCCTGTTAATAGTAGCTCTCAATTGAGATGGCGTTGATGTTTCATTTAGATCGAGATATCTGACAAGCTAACGTCAACGTTTATTGTTTGACATTTTCTTTCACGCATCTGTCATCATAACACATGTCATTCTAAAAAACGAATCATTGGTGCGTCACTCCCCTGCAGTGCCGTTTTCGTTAGCTCGGCCGACTATATTATTATGAGGATTTCTGTCTTAAAAACCTTATAAATTACTAATATTTCATCATCGACGTAGAATGCAAAATTCTTAACCACAATTCATGCTAAACTTAACAAATAATCTTGAAGAATACCGAGTAGTTTATATTATTATAGAGTACATTAGTGTAGTAATCATACACAGAACATCTAATAAGGAAATTTTAGCTAAAATACTTTCATCTATATCTAAATAGTTATAAAATTCAGGGTTAATTGGAAAACTTAAACCTAACCTAACCTGTTCTACTCATCTTTATCCACAAAATACGACACAGACGAAGAAAAAATTGTTTTACATTAAAAAATCAGTTGAAAAAACAAAGATTTACTTTGCACTCGACAAATAAAAATAACTAACATCAACATTGTTAGTTAAGGTAAGGTTTCTTATGTTGACGTTTTGAACTCGAAGGAAAGTGATTGATGACACTTTTGTTATATTTAAAGCCTAGGAATGGAATATCCAGTCTGAGTGGGTCTTCCACAAAGGATAAATTCTTCTTCAGAAAGCATGCTTTATCTCAGACCGCTTCATCACTTTACATGAGGCGAGATGCCGCAAACCTATCTACGGATATTTTTTCTTGTGGTTTCTGGTTATTTTTAACAATTAGTAGAACATAACCTTTTTAATTTTTCACAGACTTTTTACATAATTCTGTATCTTAATAAAACACTATTAAATAAAATTTCCTTATCAAATGTTTTGGCATTTAAAAATAAAACCATAATGCTATGAATATTTTTACACAATATTTTTTTTAAATAGTACAGTCATACTAGATTTGATTTCTCATATTTTTTATTTTGTTAAGGACTATACTTTTGAGTCTTCTTTCTACTTACTTATTATTCTCTCTGTATGTACTTTTTTTTTTTATAAATTATTTTTTCATTCATTTCACTCATTCGCGCTGTGGTATTGGCACAAGTTTGAGTGTAAAATATAAAATACACATAATTTTCATGATTTTAAAATATGAAAAAATTAAAGTTATTAATTGCCGTGAGCTGGTATAAAATGTAAACAAAATGGCGGACTCAACAGCCAATCGATAAATTACTATAATTTACAAAGTGGACGATGAAGTTAAATTACGAATTGTAATTGGTGGTGGACGCTATTAGCCAAGTATGCCACAAAACAATCTCAATGTACACAAGTACTGAGATTGGAAGACCATATAGTCACAAAACAATATCAGTGTACAAAAGTACTTACTGAAATTGTACAACCATATAGCCAGTACAGACAAAACAATGCCCGTACCTACACAAGTTTCGCTACATCCAACGCGCGCTAGAGTAACACACACACATTTACTTACATCGAAGACGGACACGATGTTTCGGAACAGTTGGGAACAGTTATTTCAGTTTTTATTTCCGTTCTTCCTGTTTTATTCTTAACGATTTATGAGACAATTGAATTTGAGCGTCACTACAACGATAGTTTTTTTGCCGCCGACAGTGCCTACATACCTGAATATTTTGTGTACACTAATGACAAATTTCAAGACTGAAATAGGGTTATTACACTTGCCTAAATTTAGTCTCTGAATTCGAAAGTAGAAAGAATCTTCACTACTGAATTTGATATACTAGCTTCCTTGCTATTACACTTCACTAAATTCAGTATCGACGGAATCCAGTCGACTAAATTAAGCTATTGAGTGTAATCTTTGAATATAGTTCTCAATTTTGCCATAGATGGCGCCAATGTCTCATATTGTTGTAGAAGTTTTACAAGATGATACAATAGCGCCACTCACTCGTATGTACTGCGGCTTTAATTCAATATACACTTGGCAAAATTTAGCCACACTGAATAACGTTAAGTGTAATAGCAATAGCATTCAGTAAGGTAGCTTACTAAATTCAGAAACAAGGTTTGCATACTTCTAAATTTGTTTCTGAATTAAATCAACTACATGAGGCTAAACCACAATAAAAGCCGTAAACCAAGAGTTGAAGTTGAAATCAACTACATTTAGCTAAGTGTAAGGTAAGATTTGTACATAGTTGTAACATTACAAAAAAATACCAATAAACACACTGCAGAATACACTTTAACATTTAGAATGTACTTATCATTTTTAATCAAGCTTTCCCCTTTATCAACCATGAATGTCTATGATCATAACCATATTTTAAAAGCTCCTCCTCATTCAAATAAATGGACTAGGCAGTCTTACATACTTAACAATGTACATAAGTATAATATAAACGTCATCAATAAGGCCTTTAAATAAAGGAATAGTTTCAACGATTTAAGATGGATGACTCTGACTGAGGGAGCGTTCAAGTATTACGTAACGCAATTTTTAAAGATTTTACGCCTTTCTCCATTTGTAATGCTCCTTAACATTTTTAACACCCTTTTTCTCACTGTCTGTAAACATTATATGACATCCAAATGTTTGTTTTTACTTCAAAGTCACCACACAGGTTCCCAACTACGGAGATTTTAATTTCCTGATTATGTGTTTTTAAGTGAAAAAATATACCCCCATGACGCACCGTAACATTTCACAAGACACCCTCTCCCCCAAATTGGGTTACGTATTACTTGAACGGCCCCTAATCTGAATGAGTATTTAAAAGATGCACAATATCATGAGGTATGGAGAGAAGGGAAGCCTTTACCCAGTGTTGTGACAGCATAAACCTCAATAATATTTTATATAACATGGGTTGTTCAGATGTATTATGGTTTGTGAAACATGTTTCAAATTTCTACTGCTTTTGGAACATTCTTCACAATTGAATAACCTATTTTTACTGTATATTCCGTTTCTCAAAAATGACATTTACCTTGCAAAGACTGAAGTATGTAGTTGAAATTTAAATGGCTTTTCATTGAACATAATAGACATAAGTGACATCTAAACCAAAGATAATATCTGCTGACAAAAAAATGTATAACAAGTCATATGTCAAAATATGTCTGTTTTACGTGTCTAATATGAACAGTCAGTTCTATCAGTATAACTTGATTCCACGTAATGAGTGTATATAAAAAAATTGTCAACAGCTAATGCAGTCACTTCTGTACATTGATTTGTACTGGGACTTTTGGAACGTTGTGTTAGTCCAAATTCAGCGTTTTGACTCTCATAAGTCTGATCCATGCAATCCAGTGTACATGATGATCCAAGTGACCTGGAAATATTTAAATTTACGATGAATATACTAAATAAACAGAAATTTTAACTTAATCCTAGATGCCCTAAAAAGATTACAGATCATCATCGTCATCGACAGCCCATTGAATGTTCCCACTGCTGGGACTTGGGCCTTCTCTCGCAAGCAGAGAGTTAACACCATAATCCACCACACTGGCCCAGTTCGGGTTGGTGGATGACACATGATTTTGAAAGATTCTAGGTGCATGTCGGTTTCCTCACAATGTTTTCCTTCACCATTGTTAAGTTAGCGCCATAAAGCGCCAAAAAGATTACAGATAACCTACATTAATCGATTCATTCAATTTTGAAAAATAAATACTGCTGTTATGTTGCTTCTTTCCATGGCTATAGGATTAATGAGGAATTTTAAGAATGCAAAAATACCATTCAAAGATAATAATACTTCATGTCGCCAAAGGTTACACTAACATTTTATTTTGGTAGATATAATTATCAACATAAAACATTGGTGCTTTGGCAAAATTGAGAACTATCTTTAACATGGTAATCCTATTTGAATATTATAAATGTAAAAATTTGGATGTTTGTTGCTCAATCACATTGTGACATTTGAACGGATCGGGCTGCAATTTGGAACATAGATACCTACTTTTTCTACCAGAATGCAACAAATTTCAAAATAACAGAAACCACTCGGGTAAAGCCGTGAGGCACTTCTAGTTCTACTAATATTATAAATGCCAATGTATGGATATCTCAATCAATAATTGCTCAATCGCGTCATATTATAGTCTGGAAGAACACATGTGCAATAGGCTACATTTATCCCGGGGGAATGACGGATTTGGAAAATATGCGGGTAAAACCGCAAGGGGCTTCCTAGTTCTAAATAATTTGTATCTAGATAAATTTTTTGTCTCATATGAAACTTGATTACCAAAAAATATTTACATAATCTTACCTTCCTTTAAGTACCGTCTTATTTCAATGTAAGGTGTAAACTTATCAATCATTAAAATATTACTTAGTTTATTGTATTTCTCTATAACTACACTACACTAGGTAACAGTAAGGCCTCATTCGCATGGGAGCTTAAAAAGCGTTGCGTTAAAACTCGGCGTTAGCACTTTTATAACACTTTCGAAATTGCTTTTCATACAAACACTTTTTAAGTTGCCATGCGAATGAGGTCTTACTGTAGCAAGAAGCTGGCTGACAACAAAACTGACAAGTTAACAGATTCCATTATCATGGAAACAGTATTTTCATATACTATATGACTTAAAGAGCTGGGTAAAGACCCAAGGAGTTTCTACTCCTAACATAAACAAACAGGTCCTACAGCCAAGCGAGCTTGCTGGATACTCCATGTAGAATACCAAAGATTTCTTACCAAAAATCCAGCAAATGAAGTCATAAAACCTTCTTTGGTTATTTCCCACATTCCTCCATACTCTTCTTCATCAATGTTTTGGAAATTCAATACGTAAAAGTATATCACTCCAGCATTTACTAGCACAAATCTGAAACCATACAAATTATGCTGATAACCTGAAGAAACTACTCTGATCACTGTTTTGGGTTCACTTAAATAAATATTTTAATGGCATGGGTTATTTCATTATTGAAGCATGTTTTGCACCTGTTTAATTTAATTCTTGTTTAGGTACATATGGCTCTTAGTCACTTAGGCAGAAATAAATATTATTCTCTGTTCACTTGCAATATTTACACTCAGTGTACATTTAAACTTTTAATAGTGTGAAGAAGTCACATACAAACATACGGTTTTCGCTTTTTTAATATTTGCGAAACGTCGCTGAAAACGGCAAAAAACTTAGAATAAAGATAGAGTATGAAATTCACGATCTTACAGCAAAACTCCGATGAATCCCTTAAGTGGTAATAAGCCCCAACAGAGTCCCAAAACAATGCCCATCGCTTGCCTTATCCAATACACGACGTCTAGAAATTCGTCCTAAAACAATAAATAGTCATCATTGCCACACTTTTATCATTTTAACAATATAATCCAGAAGTCTCGTGATACTAAAACTAACCTTGTCCGGCCATTCTGCATTGGATGTTAGAGCTTTTTTCCACATAGAATCACTTGCTTTGCTTTTAGCGGCGGGGGTCTGCAGATTTGCTTTTGTTAGACATATCTATTTGAAAACTACTTTTATTAAATTTTAATTCATAAAATTGATCGAAATCAATAAACTTCAGGAACAGTCCAACAGCGAACACGTCATTCAAATGACATTTATGGCAGGTCAGATTTAATGTCACGTTCAGATGACAACGACATCCGAATGAAAAAGACGTTCCCATTTTTTTTGCTCATGAAACCATTGTTATCATGTTAAAATATGTCACTACCCCAGTTACAGCCTCCACCGACGCGACGTCTCAGCAAAATAATAATCATATATGGTTTAAATGCCAACGCTCGAGTTTACGACGAACCATATAGACTACAGGCCCGTGAACAAAATTGATGGGTCAAATGAACCGCTGAATCTTATTATTTTATTCCCTTCTGCCTTCTGTCATCCAGGTCATCCTACATAGATCTCCTGGTGGTTCATTTAACCAATTTTGTTCACGGCCTTGCAGTCTAATATTTACATGGGGCGTGAAAATGTTGGTCATTGGATTATGTACGGCATTGGTTTCACATAGTTTCAATACCTCTTCTAATCCATTATCCCGCAACGCCGTACAAAAATAATGTGACATGGAGAAATGATCGAGAGTTGCAACCCTTCAACTTCAAGTTTTTCTCCTGGCTTCCATTCGGTAATGTTGCCGTAATTTCGCCAATGTTGTTATTATTATTATAAGCGTTTTATCATTAATATAAGACTTTTGAAGTTTTATCAATTGAGGAGGGAAAGAGTCTTTCTTAAGATGATCGGTCAACTTCAGGTAGTCTTGAGTTTGATGACAGGTTTCTGGCATATGTTCGGTGAAGTAGCAGTAGTATTGCTTCTGATGGTCGGTGAAACGTAGATACTTTGGTTAGTGGTTACTTCTAAATATACTTTATACGGCTGTAATGGACAAACACAAACAAGACATCACAAAATAGACATAATAAGATAGTATTTGTTATAAAATATTTCGAACGCATTTTATTAAGTATACATACATAATTTAAACAGAGTATGTCATAGTTTAATATTATTTTTATGAATATATTTACCAAGGACATACACAAATGGGGGAAAAACAAGGGGAAGTAGACTGGAAAAGTTAGTGGGACGAGGGAGGTCAGGTGGGATCATATTGTAGAGGGAGGACTGAGATCTACTACACTCAAAGAAAATATGATCGGTAGTGCCGTCTGCCAAACCACACTCACAAAGAGAATTATCGCGTATTCGCAGTTTTGAGAGGAACACCGGCGTGCAAGCAAAACCCAACCGCAGACGACAGATTGTGGGTGTAGTCTGTTTAGGAATGTTTTTATGTTTCAAAAACCAGGGATTAGGGGGAATAGAGGGTTGTATTTGACCATAGAACTTGCCTGTTATGGTCTTTGTTCGAATCCACACAGAGTTCCAGCTTTCAATCAACTTAGGTTGGCATGTTGCAGATATATCATGTGAGTAGACTTGGTATTGTTCTTTATTACCCGAGATAGTAGCCTGTTTGGCATGGAAATCGGCGGTCTCATTACCTGATATACCTGCATGTCCTGGGATCCAGGCTAGGACTATTTGTAGACCTAATTTGTGTGATTTCAAGAGCTCCTCTTTAATTTTAAGAATAATGGGATATTTATTTTTACATTTGAACTGATTGGCTAAGAGGGTCAGCAAACAACGTTTAGAATCAGTCAGTATGATAGCTCTGCTGATGGAGTGTGATGAGACATATTGAATAGCTTCAAGAATGGCCGTGGCCTCACCGGTGAAAACTGAAGCCAAAGGGGGGGTACTTGTAACTAAGAACTGTTGCAACCCCCTATCTTCACCTGAAGGTGGAGATAGGGGGACTCAGTTGGACAGCTTTCAAGTGACGGCATAGTGCCGAATCTTATTATTTTATACCCTTCTATCATCCTACATAGGTCTCCTGGTGGTTCATATGACCCAAACATTTTGTTCACGGGCCTGCAGTCTAAAATTCATACATCTAGGCTGGAACCAAGGATCCGAAAAAGAACAAGAGAGAAACAATAGGATTTGTCGCTGTTTTAGAGATTTTCTACGATAACATGGCCCGCCCCCTCCAAATTACTGTTCTAATGTGTGTAGTCACATCCTTACGAAAGAGTTTTGTATGTAGTTGTAATTATTCGTCTGCAGTAGCAGTACGCACACATGCGTGGTGGTGTGTTGTATATACTTATACAAATACTTTCAAACGTTTTGAATTCTGGAGGGGCGGGTCATGTTATCGTAGTAAATCTCTACGCTCAAATTTAAGAATAAAATTTATAAAAACAGAGATTGGTCTTTCAAAAAAAAAAAAAAAACTACCAAAATGTTCGTCGAATTACTTATCCGTTGGTAAAATCAAATAAGGTAAAATTGGTACAAAATCAAGGTAGATGCATGATGAGTTACTTCAATTTTTTATGATTTCGTTGTGAAGAGATTCTTTTAAACAACACATTCAATAAATAAATAAAAAAGAAACTATAAATACCATTTTGAAGCCAAAAAGTTTTAATGTATTTTTATCACATGATATTTGTGTTGGCTAATGAAAACTGGACAATTAACTCGTTTTGTTGGGGTACGCACCTTAATTGCACGAATTCATCTAGTCTAGTACTACTATAATCAATATTTCTATGATGAACGCATGAACTACAGAAACGTATATCATAAGTCTTGAATACAGCTATTACATTCTTAAAATAATGCAATCGTGTTTTTTTAATCATTCCTTATATTATATAAGTAAAACTAAAACTTAATTGGCAGTCATAGGAACCGCCGCTAGAAGTGAAAACTTTGAAACTCAAAATTGAATAGCTTACTGTGGAAACTACGCGGGTGAAACCGGAGGGCGTGGCTATGAGCATGGCTATCTAGAAATGCGTCAGCGTCTAGATGGCCAAGGCCATGGTCCAGAGTTGATCCGAAGATTTCTTATCATACCCGAGTGTGACGCATGCGCGGTCCGAAAGGGGTGGTCACAGGGGACATGACCCCCTCCCCAAAATCGTAAACATAACATCATGGTTTTTTTTTTAACTATAATAGGTTCGCACTTGACCACCATCTCGCCTGATGTTAAGCGATGATGAGATCTACGATGGAGCGTGCTTGCCTAGAAAAAACCGATTCACTCTCGATTTGAAGACACCAAGATTGTAACCATCAGGGAAAACCCACTCAGGCAACGCATTCCACAACCTAGACGTTCTTATCACAAACATGGAGTCAAATCTCTTCGTTCGCGTTTTTGGAACATCAACCATGAAACGATGTCGCCCTTTTGTGGACCGAGAAGTCCGATAGAAGAAAGGGCAAGGTGGTATTAGATCATGCAGATCAGTTGCACACTCTCCGAAGTGTATCCGATAAAAAACCGATAAGCTAGCGATTTTGCGGCGATGATCAAGACTTTGAAGTCTTTTACGCACAAGAGTGTCATTGCCTATGAGTCTTTTGGCACGTCTCTCAATAGATTCCAGAGTCCCCAGCTGAAACAAGTTTTCGTGGTCCGCTAAAACAAGTTTTCATTTTTAAAAAATCTAACATTTTTTGTAAGGTCATAATTGCTTTATTTACATCACAGATATAGATTTTTTTTCGCTACGCAAACAATACATAAGTAATATAAAATATATATAAATACAGTACATGCTTCCAAAATCTAAGATTTAAGTACAAAATGAGGCGTTTTCCAAATGCAAATTGACTTGTCAAGGAGAGTTCTAAATATTGCCAAGTGCGGAACCATTGTTGTTTTTTTTTTAAATTTCTCTAACAAAATAAAACTTGGGCGCCACCCATGATGAAATTAGGAACTGCCTTTTTTTATTTAAAAAATACTTTATGAGACGTTTTCCAGACGCAAAAAGACTTGTCAAAGATAGTTCTAGATATTGTCAAGTGTGGCACCACTGTTGGTTTTTGTGAAATTTCTCTATTAAAATAAAATAGTGGCACCACCTACGGTGAAATTGGGAACTGTATTTGACAGGTCTTTTTATGTCTTGAAAACGCACATAAGAATAAACATAAAAAATAGTCTGTCCGTATACAAAATAAAAGCGTCCAAGTGCGAGTCGGACTCGCCCATGAAGGCTTCCGTATCAGCAATTAACATAATACATAATTAAGTTCTTGTACTTAGTTCGTTGTAACTTTGATCGATGTGTAACGGTACTTAATAGTGTATTTATATCGTAGGTACTAAAAAACTACTTACTAGATCGAGTTCAAACCAATTTTAGATTATTGTTTGCATAGTAATGTAGGTACATCATATTTTAAGCTATTGCATCTAGCTTTTATAGCGGGCCTGGGGACCGAATTTTAGTGATCGTGCATCTCTTTCTTATGTTCACACTCGGTCATTCGACTTTGAATCTTATTTGTATTAGCTTTACAGACTAAATGCTCTTAGCAGTGTTGCCAACTTAACGGATTTTCCGTGATATTTTTTATGGTAAACAAATGTCACTCTTCAAAATAAAAGCAATTCAGAAAAATTGTTAACATCCCTATTGCTTATGTTGATAAAAATTCATGCAACTTGCAATAGCTTTACCGCGGCAGTCCCCGAGTGCCACACTTATTTTTTTTTTGTTTTCATCATTCTCTTATTTAAGAAGTTACAGCGGGTGGACACATTTTACCACTTTGGAAGTGTCTCTCGCGCAAATTGTTCAGTATAGAAATATATGATTATATTAACCTCAACATCATTTTTGAAGACCTATCTATAAACATCCCACACGTAAGGGAATGACAAAAAAAATGTCGGGTTTCAATTCTAAGTATGGGGCACCTCTACGGTAGCCACCTTTTTTTGAGAAAAATGAACGTATAAAATGTTTTGGATAAGAGATAAACAAAGTATTAAGAAAAAAACTTGTTTAGCAAATTTTCTGATTTTATTGCAATAAAAACGTATTTTTTGTGCTTGCTATGTATATATTTTTGTGTATTTTTTGTACATGCTAACAATTTTATGTTCTTTAAATGTTGCAAAGCTTGTTTGACAATTAACATTTAAATTTATATTTATCTCAGATTGAATAATAGTCATAAACAATTCCCATGATGAGTATTTTGTTTTACCCATCACAGTAAAGGATGAAAATAAAGTATTTTTGCATACTTTGTTTGTATGTAAAAGTATAAATAACAAAAATAAAGTAGGATACGTTATAAAGTATGGTTGGCAGACCTAGGCACCCCCAAAATGTATTGTTTTTTATTATATATTATTTTTCTGTAAAATTTTTAATGAGGTTCACAGAATACATCTACTTAAAAAGTTTCAACAATATAGTTCTTATAGTTTCGAAAAAGTGCGTCTGTGACATACGGACGGAGACAGACAGGCATGACGAATCTTTTATGATGAGTCATTTTTAGGGTTCCGTTTTACGGAACAAATCAACAGCACAAATCGGTAACTTCACCAAACAAAAAAATGTTGGGTTGGGAGGTTGGGACGTTACCAGTCAGGAAGGGGGGAAGAGATCGTATGGCCGGCCATATTACTAGTCTTAATTTTTTTAGAGGAATTTTAACTCTTGGATGAAAATCAATAATGACTTCCGAAATAAGTGTCCACAGCTCTGCCTATACAGGGTTATTGGTAATCAGCCTCCATCGTTTTAAGGGCATGTTATGTACAATGTACATTAAATAAATAAGTGAACTTTTATTCTACAGTTTAAAAAAACCTAAGTATTGTTTTTTAAAGTATTGACTAGCCTCATGGCTTAGTGGGTAGTAACTCTGCCTGCGAAGCCGAGGGTCGTGGGTTCGATTCCCACCCAGTGCAAATATTTGTGTGATGAATTCAAATGTTTACAATGTGTCTGAATGTTTCTATTTATAATAAAGTTATATTTAAAACTATATAAGTATTATATCAGCTATCTGGCCGCCCTAGTACAAGCTTTGATAAGTTTGGGGTCAGATGGTATTGTGTGTGAATTGTCCACCAATATTGTTTTTTTTTTCATTCGAAATAAAAAATTAACTGTATTTACCTGGTCTAAAAACATCAAACTCTTCGGAAGAAGAGCACGCGCACTCTCTAATGCTCGATAAATGCCGACGCGCATAGAGCTAAACAGTGTTAGAGAGGACAACAAAGACTTTTTAAGTATTGAATTTTAACAAAAGTTACAGTAAGTGGAATAATAGTTGTTTATTTAAACGTGTATACAGAACATGCCCTAACTGAACTGGATCACCGAGTTGGTTAGCAAAAGAGCGGTCCAGATAGTGATGAACACTACCACAAGAGCGAAGGTAGTAAAAGGATGCCCCCAAGGTGGCGTCTTATCACCACTATTATGGAACATAGTGGTGGACAGCCTCTTAAAGATCCTAAATGACAGAGGATACACTACTATTGGTTATGCAGATGACCTCACAATACTGATAAGCGGAAGCGCTGAAAATGTCCTTTGTATGCATGCGCTCGGCCCTTCAGATTGTAGAAAAATGGTGTGGCGAACATCAACTGTCAGTAAACCCGAAAAAACAGAACTCATTCTTTTCACCAACAAAAGAAAGTTACCAGAATTACATCTCCCAAAACTATTTAACACCAAACTCTCCCTATCAACTCAAGTGAAATATCTGGGCGTCATTCTTGACAATAAACTGAACTGGGCGAGTCACATTGACACAAAAATTAAGAGGGCCTGCCTAACTTTTGGCAATGCCGGAGACTCGTTGGGAGAAAATGGGGTCTCAATCCAAAAATCACACTGTGGTTGTACACCTCAGTGATCAGACCCTCTCTGACCTACGGATCGGTTGTGTGGTGG
Organism: Ectropis grisescens; assembly: GCA_017562165.1. NCBI lineage: Eukaryota > Metazoa > Arthropoda > Insecta > Lepidoptera > Geometridae > Ectropis > Ectropis grisescens. Next base: position 23,730,160 of record CM029777.1, on the reverse strand, counting down.
CCCAGAACACAACTGACCACAGTAAAAGCTAAACTCCAAAGTCTGCAACGCCTGGCAAGCGTAGCGTAGCAGCTACTGGATGCATGAAGACCACACCATCAGCTGCACTGGAGTATCTCCTAAATTTGAGACCTCTACACTTAGTCATACAGGAGGAGGCTACGGCAGCCGCCCTGAGACTAAGGGCAAACGGACTGTGGAAACAAAATATAGAAACACAACACTCAAAAGTTCTGCAACAGGTGCTGAAAGAAATACCGTTTCTGGAGGCACCTATGGACAGAACAATATGTCAACATGTCTTTGATCGAAGATACAATATCCAACTCAATGCAGAATCAAAAGATAGCTCTGGTAGCAGAGAAGTGAGGATATACACAGACGGCTCTAAAACCACACAAGGTACAGGAGCCGGCGTCTTCTCAAATGACTTAAACATAAAAATAGCAACACCACTAAGTAACCTAAATACAATCTTCCAAGCCGAATGTATCGGTATCACCAGGGCGGCACAGGCGGTCGCAGCCAGAGATGTTGGGGACCTAAACATCAAAATTGTCTCCGACAGCGCGTCAGTGCTTCAAGCCCTAAAAAATAATACCATAACCTCTGTCCTTATATTGAATGCCACAATGCACTCCAATCCATAGCAGGGACGAACAGAGTAACCCTCCAATGGATCAAAGGACACAGCGACTCACTAGGTAACGACGCAGCTGATGAACTGGCCAAAAGAGGAGCAAAGGCAGTAGTATATGGACCGGAACCATTAATGCCTATACCTCAGGCCCAAATAAAAACATGGCTGCAGGAAAATACTGGGAAAGCACATTTAATGGAATGGAGAAACACTGAAGGTTGCAGGCAAACCAAAATGCTATTCCGGTAGCAACAAAAAACTTGCGCGCAACCTTATCAGATTAAGCAGGGACAAAGTACGTAAAGTTATAGGTATTATGACTGGCCACTGTCCTCTAAACAAGCACCTTTTCAATATAGGTGTGACAGACAGCCCTCTATGCAGAGGATGCATGGAGGAGGAGGAAACGCCACAGCATGTGATTGTGGAATGCAGGACCGTGGCAGATCAACGGGCAGAATTCCTCCACTCCCCAGCAGCAGTCCCAGAGGCTTTCACCAACCTGAATAGGTTGCTTGCCTTCTGGGATAGCCTGGGATGGCTGGAGTAGAAGGGTAGTATGAGCCACGCACAATGGCCCAATTTGAGAGGCTAAGTGCGGAAAAGGCCCCGTTTAACTAACTAACTAACTAACTAACTATGCCCTAAAATGGATCCAGTCTGATTACCAGTAACGCTTTATACAAATACATACAAAATGGTGGAATACATATACATGTTAAAGAAAAAACATTATGCAATCGGACTCACACTAGACATCAAGAAAGCTTCACAGTTTCACATCCTATTGGTAATACTACTCAAAAAGTTAAATGATATCAGCATAAGAGGCAAGCCACGAAACTGGCTAAATCTTATTTGAGCAAAAGAAAACAAGAACTAGATTTTTTTTAAGTAGTTTACTTTTCCACCTTCACTAATCTCAAAAATCTCGGAAGGAGCTCAACCTCGAACTGAACACTAAAATTCAACCTAAAAACAGCATTTAGCGCTTACTAAGCGTATGCTTGGCTCAAATAGGGTGTAATAGTACGTGTCAAGCCAGAGATGAAAAACACGACACACAATTACACCACTGGGGATTTGACTATTTACTCAAATGACAAAAAATCTGGGCACTGGACAAGAGCTACCATTGGTACTTTGAGGCGTCAGATGTGTCGTCAAAAAAAGACAGTGGATTGTAGCCCCGCTCAGCTAGTTCTAGGAAGATCACCTCGGCTGCCCACAGACCAATGACACTGAATTTACAACAAGATTAATAGACATCGTAAGTTCCCTACTGCCGACGTCACGCGAGCATCCGGCTGACCGCAAGTCTTTATACATAAAGAGCTTCAAGACGCGGAATTCTTGTTTGCGCAACAAGAAGCTAACCGCTCCCAAACAACTCCGTACGAGGGGCCTTTAGGGTTCTCAGTTACAGCGGTAAACATCATACAACTAACACTAGCAACGGGATACATAAACAGCTTCCCCACAGATCCGACTGTCATTAGCAACAGAACACCGACATCCAGCCTAATCGATTCGACGAATCCGCCACATCCGTTGCCAGCACCGGTGGTAACACAATCGGGACGCATGATCAAACCGTGGGATTCGACATAAAAAATCATAAAACTTATCACCACCATCACACATTAGTTTGGGCAACAAGTAGCGCTTGTCGTGCGCACGCCAGCCTCACCGAGTTATTGCCTAATATAGACTACAGCACATGAGCCATAGGGTAACAACAATCAAAAGTAATGGTGATGGTACCTACAGAACGCCGCCGGCGACGCACACCAAGCGGCAACGGTCAACGACAACGATGCCCCTGATACAACACAGTATGTCACTGGCTGCCGTCATCATCGCCAGCGCGACTGTATCTCTCGGTGTTCTATATGTCGCCTGGAGGATCTTAAGCAGCAGATCAATACGGTGATCGACCAGTGATATCACGCGTCATCGCGCAGCGGTTCGTGATGACCTACGCCGCGCCCACGGCGACGCTTCAACAACAGGGCGTATTTTCGCTTTAATAGATTAAAACAATATTTTACTGCATTACAGTTAAAAAAACATATATTTACCAATTTTTACAAAATGTATAACAAGAAATGGCAATCTATATGCAATGTTTCGTCTTCCTGTAAAATCACGATTTTGGAGATTTAACAACTTACGTAGGAGGCATCGAATATATCCCACATTCACGGTTCACTATTATTATTACAAATATTTTATTTTAGTGCCTATTCAGGGTAATCAGTCTGCATCCTTTTAAGGATATGTTCATGATAAATGAACTGCCAACGCCAATAGATCTAAACAGTGCTATAGAGGATAACAAAAATAAAATTTATTGTTTTTGGAATATGTATTGGGATTTAATAAAAGTTGTAAATATATATATTTATAAATGGATGCAGGCTGATTACCAGTAACCCTGTATATATTCTAACACTTACAAAAGTGTACAAAATTAATATTGCCAAACCCTAACAGAGTAATACCACAGTATAAAGAAATAATAGCCTGGTACGTAATTCTCAGTTTCATTCGTCAGCTTTGTATTAGGTATGTAATATTTTTTTGATTGATTTATATTCAAGGATAGACAAAATCTTAAACAAACAATCGCCCCCGAATCGCAAGTATCCACAAACGGCTGAACGGGTTTGAATGAAATTTGGTATGAATGCGAAAATAACGACTGAATGTATCTAAATGACACTTGTATATTTTTTTACTGTAGGGCATAACGAATTCATTCGTTTGCCCTACAATAAAAAAAGCAGCAGCTCGACTGGGGAAATACCTCCTCTCCCTTACAGAATTCTGCAGTCCCAACGAATATATTAGGTAACATATATCGTCGTGTTTCTACGAGTAGCGATTCATCATCATCAGTCTGTGTTCGTCCACTGCTGGACATAGATCACTCCCATCATTCACCACTCAGCCCGATCCTCGATGCGTGAGAAATGCTTCGACATCCATAAGTTACAGTCACCGCTTACCATCAGGCAGGCAGTATGCTTATTTGCCACCTAACTGATATGAAAAAAAATGTATACCTAAATGCGAAAAAGAGCTGAACAGATTTGGAAGAAATGACGACATCGATTTGTCGAACACAAACATAATTATGTACCTGCATACAAAGGTTTTTTTTGTACATACAAAGGTTTGGTACAGGAGACTTTTATTTGTGTAATGATTGGAAGCATGAGCTTAAACATACAGCCAGGTTGCAACCTACGCAGTAGGTTGTTACCCGTTTCTTGCATACGACACAAACGCGCCGTAGCCGGCCGGAGTTGCCAGGCAAAAAATCGTACTCTGCCAAGTAATGGCGTTTGGCATCAAAGAACGCAGTTCGCGCAGATGGAAGAATAGCGGGGGCCCCGGCTGAATGTTTCTCAAATAAGGACTTTATAAGGGATAATCTAAAGGAACGATGTTTGAATGAGGAATTGGTATGTCTTGTCAGTATGTATGCGTTTAAAACACTAACATTAAGAAGTCTGCGGAACAACTTTTTGTACCAAATCTTTGTACGTTTTCTCTCGATGGGATACATCGACAACATTTGGTCCTTTTTATCGACCCCCTCCCATCATGATATTATAGTCCAAGACTAGGATCGGCTTGGGAATATCATTGACGATGGTGATCGCGTTACCGTGGTAAGTTGATATGGTGGCCACTCGGTTTTGGTCTCGCCAAACCATCAGATCAACATCGCCAGAGGTAAAGCCGTACACCTGGCCTGGGCTCATGTTTTTTTTTGTAAGATTTTTTAGGGTATCTGGCACAAACTGCCGGTTGGTCCGCAAAGTGCCGACGCAATCGAAGCCTATCGATTTTAATGTCCGGGCTAGAGCTGGTGAATTAAAATAGTTATCCATCCACAGCGTGTGACCCCTGTTTTCAAGACCGTGGATTAGTTTCAAAACGATTGATGGTGTTGAAGCGCTCATGAGTACTTCTGATGGCTGAACTTCTTTTTTATGAGCATGTACCTCGAACCGCCATAAATACCCAGTTTTAGATTCGCAAATTTCATAACTTTTGATCCCCACTTTTGCTTTTTTTGTTAGGAATGATTTGATTTATACTTGACCAACCCTTCCACTGTAACAGCGATTCATCGAGGGTGATATTTTGGTCTAAGTTGTATAGTAATTGAAATTTTCCGTTGAGGTGTGACAATATTGGTTCTATTTTGTACAATTTTGCTTGCGCAGGATCCAGTTCTAGGGCACTCATGTTGCCGTTGTTATTAAAATGCAAGCATTTACTCAATAACTGAAACCGCCGGAGAGTCATGAGTGCTCTAAAACCAGGTGTAATAAATATGTCATTGGTAACGTTCCAGTACTCGTCGAGCCTATTTTTGATAACAACTCCCATCGCCAGTATCAGTGAAAAAATACACAAACAATTCATCTACGCATGTATCACGCCAGCCACAGATGCGGCTATGCGGACAAAGGGAGTCGTTTTGCATCATTCGGCTTACCAAATTCTGGGCGTACTGGTTTGTTTCCTTGACTATATGTTCCATAATTTTGCGATCCCATATAGCAGTAAAACTGTCATATGGGTCGCTAAATGTGGTGGTTGGGCCAATATTACTGTTGGAAAATGTTTCCCTCCTCAATTCAGGTGGAACTGAGGAAGTAGGAAACGGCTTCCACTCAAAATCAAACAGTCCCCTTGGGTGGTGCAGATTAGGATCAGTATCCAAGATTCCCGAGTACATCGCAACTTCCGGAACCTCCAGGTCCTCTGGTGTCTCTAAAAATGGCCTGCATGGCCCTGGGGACCACAATGGCACCATGAAAAGTGTCTTCATCGTCGAAATCGTCGTCACTTGATTCCGATTCGCTTCCTGATTAAACAAATAAATACATTTTAAATGAATACACGTGTAACTCACGTGTGATATGGTCAGTACAGTCCGTTTTAAGTTTCGGGCTTTCTCAAACAGAGTACACACGCGTGACGTCTGCTCGTTTAGCACTCACACTAAGTGCCAAACTGGCACGCGTCGGACGCGGCCGAAACTTAAGACGGACTGGACTGACTATAGTCAGTCTAGTCCGACTAACTCACGAGCGATATATCGCTCGTGAGTTAGCCGTGGATTTATTTAAAAGTAGATTATGTTACAAGTGTGTAAAGTTGGTGATTACCGCTGAGGCGCCATTAAGGGACTTAAGAGAGCCTAAGACGGTAATCATCCATACACACATGTATCATACGATGTTTTTCAACACACTTGCGAATAAAATAACAATAAAAAATCGTTTCAACAAAAAATAACTACTTTTTTTGTGCAATATAAGCCTCTAAAAAGGAACAACTAAAAAATTGGTCTCTTTTTTTTTGTTTCTGTGGATAGCGTTCTTTAGCAACTTACAAAATGGAAATTGTAGTGGAATTAATTTTATTCTTTATTACAAAAAACCAAAAAGTTATAGCTATTTGAATGAATCAAAGAGAATATAAGATAGTGAATGTTGTATTTTATGATACGTACAAGTTCAAATTATTTATTTAACGAAATTGCACAAAGTTAGCAAGCAGTCTTTTTTGTAGGTATTGAAACTTTTTTAGAACAAAGCAACTCAACTCAACCAATAAAAAAACTCTATAACTCAGTTTTGAGTAACAGTAATGTAAAAGTCACAGTTTGATAATAGGTAGGGTAACATTACCTACATGCCTGATTGCGGTGAAATTAGCGCCACTTTATGAGCAAGTGTGTTGAAAAATATGGACCTAATAACAACGATAGTTTACATACTACAATAATTAAATTATTGACATATCGGTAATTTATCTACGGCACTACGATTACAATAATATGTAAACAATCTTCATTAAAAGTTCACAAAAATAAAGACACATACCATAATTTGTTTGTAATGAAATTTCCTTATTTTTGTGTTTAGGATGACGTGACGAAGAGTTCGAGGGCCCAGCTTGGCTGCCATCGCCACATTCTACAGACCTGAAAAAAAATCTTCTTAATTTACCATTCCCAAAAATATAAACTCAGCACATTAAATAGTGAGTAACTTACATTGCTGACGTTGTTGGGGGGACGGCTGAAGATTCGGCTGGAGTTACCACGTCTGAAAATGTGGCGGGGCTTTCTTCGCTACTTTCTGCAGACCTGTTAATTAATCTTATCAATAATTTCACTCTAAGATATGACATTAGTACATAATAGCGACAGAATCGCATCATTGCAGTGGCCCTAGCAATGGGATCTGGCTCAATTCCTCTGCCCTAACGGACATAGACGATTGAGAAAAGGCCTACTTATTAAGATTGAATTTGGTTATACAATTTAATTAACATCTGCAGCCAACACATTATGTATGAATTAGATTAAATACTCACGGGCGCAGAGTGCGTCTTCTTTTAGGGCGCAGTGGACGCTCTAATGGTTCGCCCCGTGGTAGGTCTTCAATCATAACAATTTCCAATCTAAAACCAAAAAAAAAATTAATTTAAACTACTTAGTACAAACAAACCTCCGTTAGAGTAAGTATATCAGGAATGTAACGATGGTAATTTTATCGGAACCGAAGACGGAGTCGGACTCTTTACATTTTATTTACCGGAATCGGAACCGAAGTCGGAGACTTAGACGGAAAGAGACTTTTATCGGGGACAAATAAAACATTATTGAGTCAAAAAAAATTCTATAAAATAAAACAAACAATGAAAAAGAAATTCCAAATAAGTAAACTAGAAATTACTTTAGATGAATTTAATACCTAAGTAGCATTTATCTGAACTAAAGAACATAATGAATACGAGTATTAGGTACTTAAATTAACAAAAGTTTTGAAACAAATTCAATAAAATTATTTTGGTCTAAAATTAGTGTATTGGATACTTTACGAACAAAAGGTTTAAAGCTTTGTCTGCGTCCAATCTATTTCTTAATCGTAGTCGCCAATGGACATTTGTTTTCTTTTTGTTATCATTAATGCCGTGAACACCTGTGACGTTAGCGTTCTAGCCGTGCAATACCTACCTACCCAAAATTATAATATTAAAAACGTATCTGGAGATAAGTGCCTTGCTATATTCTTAGATATAGCTAAGGCATTTGATACAATTTCTTCGGAAAATCTTATTAAAAAATTAGAAGCCTTAGGCAGTCGTGGCTTACAGCTCCAACTATTCAGCGACTACCTTTCCAACCGAAAACAGCGAGTCAAACTTGGGGACACACTTAGTACACCGGAAATCATAGCTTGTGGTGTGCCACAAGGCAGCATCGTCGGGCCTACTCTGTTTCTGGGATACATTAATGATCTCTGTAGGCTATCGCTTGACAATGGAAAAGTATTAACGTTTGCTGACGATACAGCTGTCATATTTCGTGGTAAAACTTGGGATGAGGCTTTTTGCTTTGCTCAAATGGGATTCAATAGGATAAATTCGCTGCTACACAACCACATACTAAGCCTCAACCACACCCCGGACACTTCACTAAAATTTGTGAAAAAACAAACGGTTGTGGCGAGTTACCTACTCTTCACACAACTACGCAGATGTCGTACGTACACACGCGTGAATGTGTACGTTTAGTCTAGGGTTCCTGAATTGTTTTATTGAATAGCTTTGCCCCGTGAGTTCACCAGCCAGTGTAAGGTATCCTAAAATCTTCCCGTCTTTACTTAATCCTTATTTTGTGTTGTATTTTTTAATGCAAATAAACTTTTTAAATCCGAAGGGAGAAGATTCTAAACAAAGTAGGAGATAAAGGCACCATGGACGAATTGATTTTTAGTTACTCTTACCCAAACAGAAAACGTTTAACTGATAATATATTAATTAATCACTCCACGCGTAGGTATTTCATTCAAGGCTAGTCGCAGATCGCAGAACATTAGATTAGGAAAAACTACGTTCATTAGTTGCATTTTAAAAGGCATTATCACAGTTCATTAAATCAGAGTATCATATAGATCACAAACTAATTATAATTATTTACATCTCATGTCAGCGAACAGTAGTGTTATGATTTTTCAACTCAAAACTCAAATTAAATTTTGTAAACAAACACCACGAATTGTTGTTGTTGTGGCCACCCGCCCGGAGGCCCGGGGCCCGGGATCTTCGGACAATGTTGCTAGTTCCGGATTTAATTTATTCCTAATTGCTTCAATAATTATTACTTATTTAGGTACCTATATTGATATATAGTGACTTATTTATTCGGATTATAGTAAGAAACGCATAAATCTTTAAATATTTTGAGAATAGTGAGTGAGCCTATTGTACTCAAATCACATTTTAAGGTTAAATTCATTACTTAATAATTTATTTTCTTCGAATAAACAAAAATCGGTTCCAATAAGTCGTTTTCCAGACGTAAAAAGACTTGTCAAAGATAGTTCTAAATATTGCACCACTGTTGGTTTGTGTGAAATTTCTCTAGCAAAATAAATCAGTGGTGCTACCTACGGCGAAATTGGAAACTGTCTTAACAGGTATTTTTGTCTCTTGAAAATGCCCCATTTCAAATTAAATTCAGATACTTGACCAAATTTCAAAAGTTGCCATTGTGATCTAAGAGTAGATAAACGAAAGGAAATTTTAGTTTTGTGTTCATAATGTTTCAAAAACTGATTTCAATAAATTTTATATACCATTTCTGAACTATGATCTAAAACATCAAAAACTCAACACAAGTTTTGTATCTTAGATTTTAGAATTGTTTAAATTATATTTTACACAATTAGGGGCTAACATGTTTTTTTATCAGTGTAATTTTTAGGCGTTTATTGTAAAGTTCACCAATACTAATTACCAATTCACCAATACTATATTTAAATAAAAAATGCAATCCGATGTAATCATCATCAGGTTGACAAAACTTTGTAGCAAACGTTATCTATCAAAACTGCACTATTAACTGCACTAAGCTTAGCTGAATTACCCATAGATCGATGTTAATCTGCATAAAATAAATTGAAAAGACTACTAATTAGATGAAACCGTATAATCAGTGTTCACTATTGACGGACGTATTCAAGGACGCTCGGGCGGGGGGTTGATCAACCAAACACTAGTTTGGTTGATGAACCCCCTATTCTCAGCATCTGTCCGATGCTGAGTTTGGCAAACGGTTTAGGGAGTAGCGCAGGTCGCACAGATCCCCTAAACAAGGCCAGTGGACTATCCTTCACGAGGTTGCCGCCTGTTACTAGACCAATTACCCTCTGTAATTGGTATAACTGAAACCTCTGGCCGTACCAAAACTTCCCTATCCTATCCCAACTCCCATACCCTACCCCAACTCCCACACCCTATACCAACTCCCATACCCTATCCCAAACTCCATCCATCCCTTTCCCGCAGTGCCGAACCGTGGCGGCCAAAACCACAACCCGAGCCCACAAGGCTCTGGGGCCCCTAAATACCCCTAAAGATCGTACCACACCTACCAAGGGCGGGTAGTGTGTGAGTATTACCACCAGCCCAACACATCCAACATGTCGGCACAGTCAAATAGAGAACTACCCCAGGAGGGTACCACTAGTCACACTAGTGGAGAATCCCTCACCGAGCCTAGCTCGGTCTGCCCCTCGTATTCTGGGGGGGGCAAATAGTGCGCCACACCGGGCCTCCTAAAGGCCAACACACAACACGAAACACACACACACCCTCAAACCATCACACACCTCAAACCATCACACACCCTCACACACACACACACCTCACACACACACACACACCACACACACACACACAAAAATCGAAGGCTGTCGCCCCAAAAGGTGACGCCCGACGTCCGGCTGTCGCCCCAAAGGTGACGCCCATCGCTCGGCTGTTGCCTGGAAGGGCAACGCCAGACATCTGGCTGGTGCCCCTAAAGGTGACGCTGAGCGACAGGCTGTCGCCCTCAAGGGTGACGCTGGAAAATCATCACCTGCGGTTAAGGGGAAACCTGAAACCGCAGTGACCACAACACCACAGGGTAGTGGAGGCCCGTCCAAAGGGAAACCGGAGGACGGGAACTCCAACGAACCCTGCCCATCAAGCCAGCCGTCTGGATCTCAGCACCTAGGTGTTGATGAATCCTGGACGCTGGTTAAGCACAACAAGAGCAGGAAAAAGAAGAAGTCGTCACAAAAACAAGCTAGTGACGACAGAACCAGCTCTACTTCGGGACGTAAGGCGAAGCCTAGCTCCAAACGTCGGAGGAAAGGACGAGCCAAACGCGCCATTCAAAACGCTTCCCTGGGCCACACCGATGTCGCTGGCCCGTCTGACCGGCCTCAACGGGAGGGGGGGGCGGAGAAATCTGCCCAACCACCCCAGCAGGGCGTCAGGGCGGACGGGACCGGAGACGACGAGCGGAACCCTAAAGGGAAGGGACCAGCGCCTAGGGCGTCTAAAGGCCGAGGCCGGAGGAGACCCTCCTCAGTCCACGTCCAAAAGACGAAGTCTGGGCCCACACCAACGAGGCAGAAGCCTAGTTACGTTGACGTGGCAAAAGGAGATCTCGTAGTAGCCTTCACGACGGCAGTGACGAGACGCCTTAGCCACGCAGACGCCAACTCGGTACTGGCAGGCCTTCAGGACCAGATTGTAAAACTATCGCTCTCTGTGTCCGAAGCAACGCCGTTTGGACCGGTTTTCCGAGGCAAACCCATCGTAGCCGATGGGGTTGTCAAGCTATGGTGCGAAAACCTCCAAACGCTGAGTTGGCTAAAGTCAGCCATTGAATGTGTGCCTGCCATCAGGTGAGAAGCTCACCGTGATAAGGCAGGTGGACATACCCAAGAGAATCATCTGTGGACTGGTCGTACCGGGGTCGTGGCCGAAGCCAAGCGTAATAGCTTGCCTGCTAAAGCTACAGAACCCCTGGGCCCAAGTAGACCAGTGGACTCTGCTGAGGGTTGACGCAACCGAAAAAGACACTTTTTGTGTCCTCAGCATACCAGAGGGTGTCGCCAAGGACATAGTGTCCAGAGACCGGAGACTGGGCTTTAGCCTAGGCTCCGTAAAGTCAAGTTTCGGGGCCCTAGGGGGAAGTTCATCACTGAACTACCCAACCTAGTGGCTGAGTCTGTGACCGCTCCCGGCCCCCCGCAAGGGGGGACTGGAGAGGACATGGACACTACTCCGGCGCCACCAGCCTCCTCTGATATCGCTCTCAGGAGTGACGACGAGTTGGTAGTGGTGCCTCCTCTGTCAGTGCCTGTGCCCACTGAGACCGAGTCGAAGGAGAAATCTGACGATGAGGACGATGAGGGCTGGGCCAAGAGGATGAGTAGGCTGGAGCTTGAGGTGGAGGGCACTCTGTCCGATGGCGACGGGACCCCCTTCAGCCAGGACCCTTAAAGTCCTGCAAGTCAACCTCCAACACAGTCGCACAGCAACGGCTCAATTGCGCAAATGGTTGGAGGTGAACACCGGGCCATCGCCCTGATCCAGGAGCCGTGGATCAGGGGGAAGATATGCGGCCTCAACAACACCGGAGGTAAGATACTCGCTTATAGTGGACCACAAGCACCAAGAGCCTGTATCTTAATTCCAAATAACATTTCTGTGTATACGCTAACTGAGTTCTGTTCCAGGGATCTGGTAACCGTCAGTATCCTGCAGGCTCAGGGCTCTAGCCTCCCGAACCTGGTGATGGCCTCTGCCTACATGGCAGATGACGAGACGGCGCCACCACCAGAGGTATCAAGACTGGTCGAGCACTGCGAGCGCCAAGCCCAGGAGCTGATCATCGCAGCAGACTCCAACGCACACCATCCAGCGTGGGGTATGAAGGCAAGCAACAAGAGAGGTGATGATCTGATTACCTATCTCTTTTCTACCAAGCTAGCTATTATTAATAGAGGCTCTAAACCAACATTCGTCACTAGACGTAGTAGAACGATCATCGACGTGACACTTGCAACGGAGGGAGCGGCGGAACTTATCCAGGACTGGCACGTGTCGGACGAGGCATCTTGTTCCGACCACAGATGGATCCGCTTCGACCTACAGGCATGTACGATGATTCCTGAGCCAACCAGGAACCTGAGGAAGACTAACAGGGCCACTTTTGCCAAAACAGTGCAAGGTAAGCTAAGTGGCACCCAGTTGTCGGCTCGGCTCCAGACTAGGCCAGGCAACCAACAAGACATCGAAACACAGGTAAACCTATTCACTGACATAGTTATAGGAAGTTACCACACATCGTGTCCTCTAACCTCAACCGCCAGGAACAGTAACAGAGACAGTTCATGGTGGGGTCCCGAGCTCGAAAGAATCAGGAAAAAGGTTAGGCGACTCCTAAACAGGGCCATGAACACCAGTGAGGACCAGGACTGGGACAACTACAAAGAGGCCAAAGCACAATACAAGAAACGACTACGCTACAGAAGTTCGTCATCCTGGCGCGGATTCTGTAGCAACATCAAATCCTGCAATGAGGCAGCACGGGTAAGGAGGATCCTATCCGCAGGGGCACAACAAAACATTGGGTCCCTATGCAGGAACGACGGCACATATACTGTCTCTCTAGATGAGACGTATGAGGTACTACTCCAAACACACTTCCCAGGTTGTCAGCTCACCCAGAGCATAAACTGGGAGGCGGATATTCGCCCTCAGAAAATGACTGGCAGACCGCCCAGAAAGTAGTAACGTATGAAAAAACTCTCTGGGCCATCAACAGCTTCCAACCATTTAAGGCGGCCGGACCGGACGGCATTTTCCCCGCTATGCTGCAGTGGGGGGGTGCTGAGCTCGCGGAATCTGTAACAACAATCCTACGAGCGTGTCTGGCCTTCCAATACATCCCCCTTAGGTGGCGGGAAGCTAATGTCATCTTCATTCCCAAACCAGGTAAGAGTGACTACACAAACGCTAGGTCCTATAGGCCTATCAGCCTCACCTCCTTCATGCTGAAGACGCTGGAAAGGCTATGTGATAGGCATATTAGAGACACAACGCTCTTATTGACTCCACTGCACAGGAATCAACATGCCTACAGTGCGGGTAAATCAACTGAATCAGCACTTCATGCTATCGTAAGTGAAATTGAGGCAGCCATCCAATCCAAATCTGTATGTCTGGGCGCCTTCATAGACATTGAGGGAGCCTTCGACAAGGCAAAGTTCTCTAGCATTAAATCAGCTCTGAACAAACATGGAGTGGACGCCTTACTATCAGGTTGGATAGTAAAAATGTTGAGTCATCGCATCGTACGACCACCAGGTAATGCAACCAAAATAGCATTAGTTGCGAAGGGATGCCCCCAAGGGGGAGTCCTCTCGCCCTTGCTATGGAATATGGTGGTTAACTGTTTAATCGAGGTATTGAACGCGCAGCGCTTCTACACGATAGGCTACGCCGACGATATAGCAATACTTATAACTAGTATCCACGCCAGCACCGCTTGTGACCTGATGCACGCGGCTCTAAGACTAGTAGAGAGATGGTGTACGGACTACGATTTAACAGTGAACCCGTCAAAGACGGAACTGGTCATGTTCACACTCAAACGCTCTCTGGGCTTGTACACACTACCAGGTCTGTATGGCGTGACGCTACAGCTGTCTGACGAGGTAAAGTATCTAGGGATGATCCTCGACAGCAAACTGAACTGGAACAAGCACTTAGAGAACAAGATCAACAAGGCCTGTATCACCTTCTATCAATGTCGTAGAATGATAGGTAAGACATGGGGACTTAACCCAAAGGTCACCCTATGGCTTTATACCACAGTGATCAGGCCAATAATCACCTACGGGGCTCTGGTCTGGTGGACCAGGACGACACTGGCTACAACCATCGCGAAGCTGCAACAATTCCAGAGGCTGGCATGTCTGGCGACTACCAGCGGTATGTGCACTACACCAACGGCAGCCCTGGAGATAATGCTGGATCTGCCTCCTCCACCACACGTGCAGCAGGAGGCGGCGATGTCTGCAATAAGACTACGGACTCTCGGTCTCTGGCATGACACAGGTATTCCTCACACGCGGGTCCTTCAAGACAATCTGAAGCATCAACCCATGCTGCTGGCGATAAGTGATAGAATACCCAAACAGTATGTATTTGATAAGAATACAAAATTCAACTCGAGGAGCCTCCTCCGGGGATCATAGCTCCACCGAGTTGATGGTCTTCACCGATGGTTCGAGAACCAACGAGGGCGTTGGATCCGGCACCTTCTCGGAAGACTTGAATATCAGGTACCACACATCTCTCGGGGCCCACAACCCGTCTTTCAGGCAGAATGCGTGGGCATCACGAGGGCTGCTACCATAATCACCGACAGGAGGGTGCAGGGTTATAACATCCGCATACTCTCTGACAGCGCGGCGGTCCTACATGCCTTAAAGAGCAACACCATCGCTTCGGGACTAGTCCTTGAATGCCACAAGTCTCTGACGGAGGTTTGTGAACACAATCAAATCGTTCTCCAATGGATTAAAGGCCATAGCGGATCGAGAGGTAACGACGCGGCGGACGAACTGGCGAGGAGGGCATCAGCGGAACAGGTTCAGGGCCCTGAACCGATTGTCCCGCTCCCACTGTCGCAGGTACGGAAATGGCTGCGAGAGAGGTCACTGAAAGAACATAACGACAACTGGACCAAGAGGTCGGACTGTAGTCAGTCCAGAGCGGCACTGGGGGGCCGTAACTCACGGTACACCCGGCAGCTGCTAAGCCTGAATCGTCAACAGTTGCGACTGGTCACGGGCGCACTGACAGGTCACGGTTTGTACAATAAACACCTATTCAGACTAGGTATTACCGACAGTCCTCTTTGCAGAGCTTGCCTTGAGGCTGAAGAAACGGCTGCTCATGTGCTCATGGAGTGCACAGGAGTGGCGGCGCATCGAGCAAAGTTCCTGGGCACACCGGGGACGCTCCGTGAAGCATGCGGCAACGTTAAGAAGCTGCTGGGCTTTCTGTTGGAGTTGGGTTGGCGGGAGTGAAGCCCACTTCCCCACACGCAAAACAGGCGCACCAAGACGTCGAGTTGCGGAAACAGCCCGCCCACAAAGCCTGAGCGGAGCGCTACTATCAAGGACGCTCATAAGGTACAGATAGTCTAATAATATAGAACTTCTGTCTTTTTCTTTGAGTCGGTTGAACGCTAAGAAATAATCACTTACCAAGAAATCTGAACTATAGCAACCTTAGTAAAAAACTCCATTAAATTGGCAACACTCATGTGACTTTGTCAATTGGGAACTTATCAAAAACTATTCAACCTTAGTAGAAATTGTTACGAAATAGTCAAGTGTTACATTAAATAAAACTTGTATTATTGAGCAGAGACGATGCACAGCATCTATAGTGAGAGATTGCGCCGTTTTTCTTTCTGGCAACACACAGGAAATACGTCACTATTCTGGTAACTTTAGTCTATGAAAATGGCATGATACAACCTGATTTCCGGTTCTGGTCACCCGAGCTTGAGCTAAGGCGATCTACCCTCATAGAAGTCTCTCACTCGCCAGGAGGCCTGAAAGGGATGCTGTGCATCGTCTCTGCTCAATAATACAAGTTTTATTTAATGTAAAACTTGACTATTATATCGGCATGTGACGATGCACAGCATCTATAGTGAGAGATGTGTTTATTAGCTCCTGGTGACCACGACGACGCTATGTGTAGAAAAGAGTAAAAAATAGGTTAGGTGGATAATAGTGATAAATCTTGTGAATTTACAAACAGTAAATAAACTTTGCATTATAGCTATGAATAATTGAAAATCATGTATATAGTAGAAACCAGACATTTCTGAAATCAAATGATTAGGTATTCACTCAGATGAAATAGAGGACGCTACCTTTGAACTAAAATTTCCAAGCGAAGCCTTCATATTGGCGTCTTAATAAATTGGCATTACCCATTTACCAGTAAATTGACACAAAAAGGGAATTATTGCCATCAGCTGTGCGTAGACGCAATTCGACAAATTTTCTTATTCCAAAACAGGACAAACATCTTTATTGGGATGTTCCAAAAGTTTCCCAACCTGATTGTGTATGTGTAATGTTACGGCCTCACCTACAAGATGTTCGGAAGATATTCTAAAAAGAGTAAGGTCATGCACAAATAACAAATAGGGTCTCAGACGCGTGTATGACCTGGTGCCTAATGCTGACAAGAGTATACAACTATGCATGTGATACTTCAAATAGAATGATACGCGATAGATCATTGTTTCCCTACGTAAACATCTCATTTGGGTCCCAAACTAACGTTGTGTAGCATAAGGCTTCTGTCAAGCTAGCTAGGGTAGCTAAGAGTATATATATCCCTCTAGCTATTAAGAAAATAGGTTTCAAAACCTCATCAAACATGATAAGCATATGAGCACCAACACCAGAGTGTTGTGACTGGCTAAGCAAGTGTGCTAGATACCTTCCCAGCGAGTTTAGATCCGCGAGGCTATAATTGAAATTATTGGCTGCACACTACTGTGTACAATGATCCCAAGCTGGTTTAAGTAAAAGTTTTACGAGTAGAGTCTCGCTAATTCGATCTTAGCTAAGTAATTCGCTCTTAAGTAGATTGCTTTCCACGTCAGTCCTCAACTCTACTATGTTAGTCCATCGCCACATTCCGTACTATCTTAATATATGTAAATCTCCCGTCACTATGTATGTCCACGATGGACTCCCAAACCACCTAGCCGATTTTAATCAAATTTGGACACCGTGTGCAGATTGATCCAACCCAAAAGACAGGATAGTTTTCATTTCGATTAATGGGCTCTATGTGACAACATCCGAGCGAAGCCGGAACGGGCCGCTAGTAAGTATATGTGGAAGAGGCAAGGGCAGACCAATAAAGGTTCGGCCCGATTAGTCTGTGAGAACCCAGCGGCGGTGCGTGCAGGTACGGTCCGAATAGAGGGGTTACAGGGGTTACGTGACCCCCTCAAAAGCTTTAAAATGCAAAATCACAAACAAAATAACGAATAATACACAGGCCACTTTTTACCGCGGGAAAACAACTGGAACGGTGATCACTGTGTGTGTTCACACACGAAGCTGTGTGGAGCTACTAATGAAATCTTTTGTACTCCACATCTCATACTATTATTGGGACCCCTGAAACTTGAGGCTGCGGCCGCGCTTGGGCGCGTATTTCTCGGAGAGTTCAAGAGTATTCTCGAAAATGAAGAGCCCGATACGGTTGCGGAAAAACCCGCGCATTGTGAAACACTGTTTTGCCTGAGTGATGTTGACACGATCCCTCACAATCTTGGTTGGTGTACATTGAACTTCCGAGACGATGAAACTAGAGCTGGCCTTAGTACTCGTAATTGTCATTCTAATACACTCTTCCCTCGGGACAACTCGTCGACAACTTAGTTTAGTCTGCCTGATACGAGTAGGTTACACTCCAGGTGGCTAAGAGTGACATACAATCTCTGCAGAAGATGCATCAGTTGGTAGGTTAGGTCTTGTAGAGCGAATCGTTCGGTTGCGAGTCTGTAAAATTACATGACATCCTTACCTTACCTTACATTCTATTCGTGTATGAAGAGGGATATTGCCGCTATGTACATTTCTTTCTCTTTGCAACGCCAGTGGAGTCTGGTCTCACCTGCCGTATATCAGAGTCTTTCATTTGAGCTCTTCAACCATTGTCTGCGGTCTCGGTTGTCAAAAAGTGCTGGATTCGAGATTGATACAGAATCTGTTGTAAGCAATTGTTCGGCTACAATAATTCACCACTATATCTTCCGTTCTTACTGCTAATGGAATTTGCACTCGCTGTAGAGCAGATTGGTGCTTAGGAGATCTCGCCAATCGCTGCATGTGATGACAGCGCAGCCAACCTCAGGGTGTTTCGAAGGTTGTGAAGTTTTAAAAGTTTGGCAGAATCTGGCCTTTCTTTCAGAGATAATGTGTCCCTTTGGAGCACTCAATTCGGTCTTTGTACGATAGTCTGTAGTTGTTGTAGTGTAGTACCTTGTTGACAGGGAGCGGTTTGGCACGCGTCCCAAATTAGACCGAGGTATTCGGTATCCAGGGATTGAGATGGTCGCAGGACCGACTTTTCGTAGTTTATAGACTCACTCCATACAATACCCGCATACCTCTGTTCCGAAGAAACAGCGCCGTCCAGTTCGAGAGAGCGGCGAAGTTATTTGGTGCACATGACAGTCCGAATGGGAAGCTGGTCATTTGCAGAACCTGGTGCTTGTGTTTGAGCTGGAGCAACTTGCGGTGAGCCTCTGCCATGAGTAAGAGTAATTCAGTGGCAAAATTTGTTGAACAAGCACAGGCTCGGAGGTAAATGGTAGACGCTTGCTGAGGGGCATACGGAGCCCGAAGCGTCTGCCACTGTCACTGATATGCTCGAGTGACAGCTTCCTTGAACATTATGTGTGGGGTTAAACAAGCACGGGCTTGGAGGTTAATGGTAGACACCTGCCAAAGGGCCTACGGAGCCCGAAGCGTCTGCCACTGTTTCCGATACGCTCAGAGACAGCCTCCTTGAAGATTCCATGTTAGGATGTGCTATTCATTTGCGGTCATTCCCCTTTTCCTGACGGGTTTTGTCCTTTGCAGGGTCCTTGCAGGGTAGTTGCAAATCACGCTTAGCATCTATGGGGCGCGCTGTGTCGAAAACCTAGAAAAACTGAAAACTGAAGTAGAAAAACTGTTTACATGTGTCACGAGAAGCAGTAAATGTAGGTCTTTGGCCCTGACCGGACCTCCTTTCGGCAAAATTACAGCCATATCCACTCGTCGATATTACCTGTTTTCAAGCAAGTTTGTCATTGACGAGATGCATAAAGAACTGGCTCAGAGGAATTTTACGCAGATCTTTACAAAGAGTTTTTGTCGTAATTTCTATCGCGATATGCTCCCGACAGTTTCCGCAACCAGTGTGCACTACCTACTCACAATTTTTGAAAAAATTTGATGTGAAGTTTAGCAGTTGTGAACACAGTCAAAACAGAAAGACACTTAACACAGAACACAGAAATATTGCTGAAATTGTAAGATGAAAAGATTCCGAGTTACTCAGGGAGATTTTACGCAAACCTACCTGAAGCTTTTGTTGGTGATTTCCATCAAGATTCGCTCCCGACGGGTTTTAGTGCATTCAGCTCTATTTCCACAAACGACATGTACGACTTCCTCACTAGTTTTGTGAAATTTTGAAGCAAGGGTAAATAGTGTTTAGAAAAATATTGTCCAGTTAGCAGGAGCCAACACCTTTTCCTTAATATCCAGACAATCTCTTGCCTATAAAAGTTGACAAAACGGTTGTTAAATTCGATGTTTCTTTGACTGCTGTTTTAAATAAAACCTAGATCGAGTTTCGAAAGAATGTCCCCGTTGATGTTCTGTTCAATAGCATAAACGGTTTCAGATTTTGTGGTAAAAAAGTTGCTGTAACGTGCTGCGTTCAGAAAAGATAGCAGACACCATCCGTTCATTACTTAATTGCAAAACTCCGGAATCACTCGTATTTCATCAAGAAATTTACAAAACCACTGTGCATCTCACTTACCTGCTTCCTCTTCTTTACCTCTGCTCATTCATGGTAGTCTGGTGAAGCCAGCCGCTTGTGACACCGCGGCGGTGGTTCATTTTACGCTGAACCCTGCCGCTAGCTGCACGGCCCAGTCTCGTCCTCGGACGAAGCCTGTTGTTTGGGAGTGTGTGACACTCGCTCATCCTCGAGGCCCACTTCCAAGGCGGGCGAAGGTAATCCATTTCTTATAGGTACCACTAGGTACCCGTCGCGATCACTAGATTTGCAATCACTCATTGCACTTGATCAGTTATTTTCACTTTAGTATAGCACCAGCGCGACTCACTAGACAAATAACTGACCTTATCGGATTAAAATATTCAAATTACCGAAATTTTCTAAAAATCGGTGAGAGTTTCGGCTTGAGTTGTTGCTTCAACGAAAGAATACGACGCTATGAGGGTAGATCGCCTTAGCTCAAGCTCGGGTGACCAGAACCGGAAATCAGGTTGTATCATGCCATTTTCATAGACTAAAGTTACCAGAATAGTGACGTATTTCCTGTGTGTTGCCAGAAAGAAAAACAGCGCAATCTCTCACTATAGATGCTGTGCATCGTCACATGCCGATATAATAAAAAAATCTCTTCTTTTAAAAATTCTTGTTTCGTTCTTTCGTTTAACATATTATAAATTGCTTGTTGGAGTACATTCGACGAAGTAATTATGTATGTAATTACTTAAAGTTATGATACACCATTACTTCTTTTTGCTTATCTAGAGCAGTAATTGTCATAAAAATAAACTTTGCATAGTTACTGAGCTATCAGAATAGAACTATTACCAGCTGTTTTAGTATATATTCACTAAGTTGGCCACACTGTAGTGGTTGTGTAAGTTATGAACTTGAGGTAAAAATTATTAAAACTTACGTTATTTTATACTTACAAAATTTAAAAAAGGTTTTATTCTTGTTTAGTTTAGTTGACGGACAGCCGTAAACAGTACAGTAACCCACCATGATGATATTTCGTTAGGTTAGATGTTCGATACCATCCCTTCGTTGAGTGCTAACGTATAACGTACGAAACGGCCTGAGGAGTGAGGAAGCTTGAAATTGGTGGGGTTGGTGTCCGTTCTATCTATATTATCTATTCTATGCCTCAACTCAGAAAAAAACAAAGTAATGACATTTTCCATAAGAAACAATACTCAACCTCCGGCACATCTGGTTTTGTCAGCCCACTCCTTCGAATCATCTCTGTGTTCAGAAAACATCTGTAGGTGCCACAAATTGGAGCGCGTGACCAATATTCGGTATCTGGGTGTAATTGTCGACAACCATCTTAGTTTCCAAGGACATATAAGTGCACTATCCAGTAGAATTCGGAAACTAATCGCAGTTTAAAAAAATATCCGGTACGTAGCAGGCAAAGCACTCTTAAAAACGGTTTATCTGTCTCTTTGCCAGTCTCTCCTGATTTACAGCATCGAAGCTTGGGGAGGAGCCGCTAAAACTCATTTAGGTACTTTGGAGTAAGCCCAACGGGTATCTTCAGGTCAGCAACTTCCTGCCTTGCAGATATCCAACAACAGATCTCTACAGGGATACGCGTGTACTGACCGTGAGACAGCTCTTCATTGACAACATAAGCTCTCCCCAATAACTGATGACCAGAACCTCGGTCCTAACGTTACAAAATGTCGTAAGGACATTGTGTTTGAAGTGGCTCGATGGAGAACGTACTTCAGGCATAGATTTTTTCCTTTCGTTAGTAGGTTCTTATACAACAAACTATCAGAAACAGAGGAATTGCGTAGACTTAATATCCATACTCTTAAAAAAACTGTAACTAACATACTTCTAAAGCTAACATACCGTGAAACTGAAAATCTTTTCTCTGTCGAAAGGCTAAATTAGAGCATACGACATATGATAAATGAGCACTCATACACACACACATCCACAACCTCAAACTCCCTTCTACACACGCACACACACAAACACACCTTTGCACTTACATATTTTTAATTTTATATAATTTCCTTTTTTTTTCTTAATTTAATTTTACATATTTTTAAAAGTAAATCTGTGTACCTAATGTAAATTTCCAACAAATATACGGCTGAGCATACTAACAAAGAAGCACCTAACAGATTAATTAGGGAGAGCACGGATCTCTGAAGTACAAGCTTCAAGCTTAGTTCGGAGATTTGAAGCTCATCATCTTAATGTTAACAAGCTACTACTATCTTTGTTTCTACCTATGTAATATTCTACTTCTACTTCTAACATTAAGTTCAGTTGTAATCCACATAACTGGTGTCAATAAAATTTATTTATCTATTTATTATTATTTATCTCGGGACTACAAGCGATATTGCCAAGCACTTAAACAACATTTTATAATATTATAATTTATTATTATTGTAATTTATTATTATTATAATTAATACTTTATAAATAACTTTTATTTAAAAACCCCGACTGCAAAAAATGAACAGGTAAAAAAACATTATGTAATACAATATATATTATTTAAGGAAACTTGGGTGGGTGAGACGAATCTAACGATATCTTAGTTGTCAAAATCCATCCAGCGGTTCGGAAGATACGCGGGAATAAAGAAATTTACAAACATACAAGATAAGCGCGAAAAACTTAACCCTTCTTTCAGTCGGGTAAAAAAACCATCAAAGTTGTTGTTTGCCGAATATCCACTTTCTGCCATCTACTGTAGAACTGCCGAACTATCAAAATGGCGTCGGCGTGTCCGCACTCTGCAAACAATAAAGGCCCCAGTACACAATGGCCTGTGATGGGCCACGCTATGCAATGCACAATTGTAGGCTACGATCACTTGGTGTTCACACAATGGCGCATGGCTCATTGCATGGCAAACCACTTGCGATGGACGTCGAAGTAATTACGGCTGCGGCTATTTATTTGTTGAAAGTTTCTTCATTGCTCCACGATATTGACATTTTGGATGATCGAAAATTCTAGTTCTAGCAAGCAACACAAAAGTGCACTATCCCGGTCAGCGGCCGGTGACGAACTAAACAATGGCCGATTGTGTAAACACCACAGGCAACGCTACGCCACGATTCCTTTGAAGTGTGCCCAAAAAACCGACAACTCCCCGATTGCGCGCCACGATTGACAATTGTCCGCCATCATATACCATTACCCCCTGTACACAATGGCAATGGCCTGTAGTGGGCCCGCATGGGCCATTGTGTACTGTACTGTTAACAAAATAACAATGGTTGGTTGGTGTTGGTTGGCGTCGGCATGTCGGCAAACAACGCATGGTAATTTTTATAAACTAACCTAACCCAATCTAGTCACACTAATTAAGTATAAGTTTAAATAAAGTAATTCTATGCCAATGTTTCATGTTTTTAAGTAAGTAGGTATGTAACAAACGACACCTACGGCTAAATATGAATTACCTATTCAGGCTGCTAGTTATGGCACGGCGCTGTTTAGTAAACGGGATAGGTTGAATGGCGGGATAGTTGAATGTGACATAAGACATCATTTTAATTATAATATTAGACATACCAATATTGTTGGTGCTTTTTTAAACATAAGCTTAGGCGTGTATTTACCGCACATTGGGGCGGTAATTTTATATAAGTAAATTATCACATATTACAAATTTCGAACAAATATGTATAAAATTATAGTCTAGAAGTGTTTTAACTTACTTATCCATGTTGATCAGGAACAAAACACCAGAAAACACTTAAAAATTAAAATTAATTTTGGCCACTACTTTCGACTTGCGTGAACGGTCACGAATTCACGAATGAGTATTTAGAATGCGCTATCGCCTTAAATATAGGGATAAAACGATAGAAGTACTTGATACTATGATACTTTTTTCGATACTTAGTAGGTACCTTTGAAATGGATACTTTGCAATTGAATATCTAACTAGCGAGTAGGTATCATGCGCGGTCCGAGGGGGGGGGTCACAGGGGACATAACCCCCCCCCCAAATCGTATACGTTGTACAAAAAATCTAAGAAAATTAAAAATATCTAATAGTACATAGACTATTTTTTAACGCGGGAAAACAACTAGAACGGGAACTACTCGGGTAAAATCTTGGGGGACTACTAGTAAAGTATTTTTTGCTCGATTTATTGTATTTCTACTTATTATAATAATAATTATAAAAACAGCTTATATTAGAACATTTTTATACAATGTCATCAAAATCGATTCAGTGGTTTGAGAGTTAAAGCGTAACAGACAGAGTTGCTTTTCATATTTATAATATTAGTATGGATATCAGTGTCTAGTCGCAAAATTTCATTTTATCTTCAATAATGACAAACTTCCATAATCACTTTCATCCCCCATTTCAACCCCTATTTCATCGCAGTTTTCTCTTCGTCAATTATTGCGAACTTCGATCCCTTATTTTCACCCCTATTTCATCCCCGTATAGTTCCAAATTACAAAATCGCTTTAACTTCTAACAAACCTTTATTTGCTTCGCGTCAAGTGTCAAGATACGAAATTTCATGTTTTTATCTTCAACAATCCTTATCCTTATCCTTTATCTTCCCTCCTCCATTACAATTACAACCCCTATTTCTTCCTCATACAGTACGATTTTACAAGTTTCTAAAACAAATATTTATTGGCAATGTGTAAAGTGTCTAAATACGAAGTTTCATGGTTTTATCTTCAACAATTGAAAATTTCCATAAAAACTTTCATCCCTCGATTTCAACCACCTTCAATCCTTCTAAATCCTTTCTTGGGATCAAGTCTATCTGTGTACCAAATTTCATTATTATCGGTTCAGTAAATTTCGTGCTTATAACCTTGAAAATGACGGAATTTTCATACAACTGTTCATCCCTTGTTTCACCCTCTTATGGGTTGAATTTCGCTAAACCCCGTCATAGCGAGCGCCTACGTGCTAAAATATAGCTCCATGGAAAACTTCGGACTTCTAGCACTTGTAGTTTCTGAGATTTCGTGATGAGTGACCTTTCGCTTATATATACTATAAATATAGATTTCCCAAATCCAATCTGCGTTTTGAAACCAAATCCAATAAAATCTATACTCCCCGATTTATGTGAACGAGCTCAAATTCTCACTAGTTAAACATTGTCGGTATATTTGTAGTTTGTACCGTTCGAAAGAATGTTTTCTAAGGCTGTGCAACAATATCTATATCCAAAAAATAATTTAAGAGACAAATCAATGGGAACACTTTTATTCTTAATATCATTACAAAGACTTTTTTAAATTAAATTATTTTGATTCGAGAGTTACAAGGCCTTTGTGCGCGACCACTGAATATGGAACTTAATTACTTTGGTTTTAAGAATAATGAAAATGTATAGTACCTAATTATTGTTTCTATTTTATTCATTCGAATTTTTCTCAAAATCTATCGATATGAGTATGTAAGATATTTTTCGATAAATAATGAGAAAAGTATCGATACTTCACGACCGATTCCGTATCAAGTAAAAGTATCAATGATCCGGTCAGGTCAGGTATCGTTTCATCCCTAATACCAAAATTTCGATAAATCTTGTAAGGCGGTCGTACGAATCCACTGTATATTTATCCTTGTCTTTTCTTTGGACAATCCTACAGAATAAAAAAAGGATCGATGCATGTTTATGTGCTGATACTGTTGATCGACCAGAAGCCGGCCGATTGCCAAATGCAGCCATCATGTCATGTCAGTGTCATTGTGACCATTATCTGGCCGATTGCCATACTAGCCCTAGCGGGTAAAGCACAGATGATAAAATAGTTAACATTTAAAAGCCGGGTCACACAGGGGCGGGAGGCGCGAGAAAGCGATCGCAATCCGGGACGGGAATTTTTGTAATATTCGAATTTGTATGCAACCTGACACATAGCAAGCGGGCGCGATCCGGGGCGATGCGATTTCCCGCGCGACAAGATCGGGACGACAAACAAGAGATCGCTTTGCCATGCTTCGCGGGAAGGACGCGCGACGGACGGCCGACGCGGGCGCTGTATTTTACGGTAGTCAGTACAAGCTGTCACACAAGACCAGAGCGTTCGCGTAGCGATCGCGATCCCGATCATCACGAGTTGTATTTTTACAACGACTATACTCGTAGTTTTCTTGTATTTTAATCTCACGAGTTGTATTTTTAATCAACGTATATTTAAGGAAAGGAAGATGAGGTAAGTTCTAATATGAAATCAACATAATGTGGCGAAAATTTCGATACACAACGTGCACACAGCTACACTTCCATCGTGAGATACATTGTTTCATTGCAAATTAGCAGTAGATGGAAATTATTACACGTTTGTTTAATCGAGACCGAAAGACATACGAAACATATCTCGTTTCCTGATTTGGGCGTTATCGCTGCAGTCAACATATTGCGCGACCCCACTCTTTCACGTCATGTATATCTGTCCTTTTACAAATGCCGAATTGTTTACCAGCGATCTTGGTAACTGTTAATGATTAACAGCTCAAATCGAATTTCGTGAATTATTAGCACACATGCGCTAATTTGTCGCTCTTGCTAATCCGTCACCTGATTTAAAAGGAGAGTGTGCCGATTGGGACGATTATTATCTGAAATCTATAGGAATATGACACGGTGCCTTGTGTAACCGGGTTCCGCGTACGTAAAAGTAGGCCTTCTCCAAAGAACTACCCCTGTTCCCAGTGGTTATAAATCTATTACCATTACCTTTTTCTACAATTTAGTTAAAATATGTTGTTATGTCATTCTTTTCTAAACAATATTTATGTCATGAACCCTTTCTATATAAATCCTTTTGGGTTTGTGAACAATTTTTTGGTACATTGCTAATAAGAGAAGAATTTGTTCTTCGTCGCTGTCTGACTTGAAGCTGCGTTACGAAAGGTCGTGAGCAATTTGATCGCTTTTGGTGTCACACTGGCTGTGTTCTCGCCATCTGCCCGCCGCGGGCTGCGGGCAGTAGCTCTGTGTGACATTGTACGGAGCGCTATCGCTTTGCACTCGATCGCTATCGGATCGCTTTCTCGCGGCTCCCGCCTCTGTGTGGCCCGGCTTAAGGGTAATAAATATAACGATGTAGTGATGATTACTTAGTCTGTGAATCCTAGTACCCTGATTCACAATGCAATCGAATTCGTTTTTTCGAACCATTTTTTCGTCTCGTCGGAAAACGCCTCATTGATCTCGACTATCAAAGTTTAACATTTCGCTGATCGTACACATGGATACAAACTACAGGTGACCAACACAATGATATGAATAACGATAACTACGAGAAATGGCTGGTTAATCAATTAATCCCAAATTATACCCAGTGATTCCGTTCTAGTTATCGACAACGCACCCTATCACAATAAATATGTTGAAAGGCAGTTGATCAGTTGTTATTTTCTGGACCTCGTTGAAAAATTCCCGCGGCATCCGGACACCATCTAAAACTACTTGCCGACCCTTGCTTTAGACAATCGAATTAATCAAATGTAAGGTATTTTAAGTTTTAAATAAATAGGTAATGTTACTTTAAAGTATGCTTCCGTAACGTCATGTTCATAACGTTTTCTACTTTAAAAAATCTTTCAAAATTGATATTCCGGTTGCGTAACGGGCCAAATTTTTTGAAAAACGCTTTTAACCGATAAGATCGCCTTTTGGGCCCAAAATGTCTAATATTAAGCATAATCACTGTATTTCTGTATTTTTTTGTGTATAAAGTGTTTTGTATTGTATTGCTTTGTGAATCAAGGTAGAAAATGAAAGGTGATGTGTGTGTTGATTAAAATGAGTGAAAACCTATATTGTATTCAACTGCAGGAAAATAAGATTAATAATTACAGCCCAGACGCTGGAATAAGGTTCATATCTTCATATACAATGATATTAAAACATAGTAATATTTATTCCTATATAAATATATCGTTCGTGATGAACCATATTGGAGCATCAGGACTGCGGTGGGGTGATCATAATTATTTGGGTTTTGGACGTGGACGTATAAAAAAGTCGGACATAGTCTCGCTAAAACAAAAACTGTCATTAGAGTCGACCACATTTGCACGTGTGCGTTGTCAGGTTGTCATTGATAGGCTGCAAAGTTGGAAATTGAAATAGGCTGACACGCACACATATACACCAGTAGCGCGTGTAACACAGAACATATCTGTTCTGTGGCGTGTAATGACGGATGTGTGCGTGTCAGCCTGTATGTGACAGCGCACACGTGCATATTACGTGGCCGACTCGATGGACACAGTTTTTGTTTTAGCGACACTACGTCCGACTTTTTTTATACGTCTATAGATGGGTTTTGGGTATTTATTTTCTTTCTGAACTCCAAGTTTTTAAATTTATCTAAAACCCTAGATCGCTGCCGGCAACGGGGTGGGCCCGAAGCTACCGGTGACTAGGGCTACAAAATGAGGAACCTCGTTCGAAAGCGTGCGCTTCATCAAGAGGTTAAGCAGCGTTAAGATAACTGCATTTTGTACTTGTCTTAAAAGAGCTAGATACTCCGATGCATCCCAATTTCCAGATCAGAGATTTTGCCCCGCCAACAAAATAAAGAAGATCCGGGGCTGATCGTAAGCGTATGAGGTGTATGTTAGCTATGGCAACAAAGTGATGTGCCGCGATAAAAGTTTGACATTTATTTTTTACTTTCAGTGTAAAGCGTTTGTTCTAACTCTACGAAGTATAAGTCAATTCTTTGATGATACCAGATCATGATCATTCTCGACAAATAATGACAACAAAAAAAAAATCTAAGTTGTATTTTGTGTTCATACTCGACCAATCAAAGTTTCAGAGTTCTATAAATAACAACAACATCTCAAAATTAAAAAAAAACTTTATTTCAATAATAACTTATAAGGCAGGCGTCACTCGATTCTTGACTCGTCGCACCCGCTCAGCCTCCATGTGTTTGGTGAGGTCCCAGCACTCCCGGTCCAGGGTGTCTCGGCCGCGCGAGAGGCTGACCAGCCGCGCTAACACCAACAGCCGGTGCAGGTCGTCAGCTGTCACAGGGTTCTCTGCGTCGGATTTGCTCCGCATCTCTATGAAGTCGTCTTCTACGAACTGAAACAGAAACATAACTTCACTAATATTATAAAACTGGAGAGTTTAATTTTTTGAACGCGCAAATCTCAGGAACTAATGGGCCTATTTTTATTTATCTTTCACCGTTATACAGTAGAACCTCGATAAAATAAAGTCCAAGGAAAACAAAAAATATTTTAAGTTATAGAGGTTTTACGTTATCAAGGGTATGGTTTTGGGCTCTGATGGGAAGGGAACATATTCTTTTTTGAAGTTGTAGAGGTTTTTAAGTTACCGAGGTTTGAATTATCTACTTTATTTACGTGATCTATTCTACTGTATTTACGTGATCCCTGAGTGCTATTGGCTATACTTTGTGTGTGTATGACAGGCGAAGCCACGGTGGAAGGCTAGCTTAGAATTTATTTATTGCTCACTCTGAGTAAAAATAGGTCTTAAAAATATTTAAAAAAACTAAATAAAATAAATATTGGTGGACAATTCACACACAACACAATCTGACCCCAAAATAAGCAAAGATTGTAATATGGCAGCCAGATAGCTGATATAATAATTTTATAATTGTAAATACATACTTATTATACATAGAAACACCCAGACACAATGCACATATTTGAATTCATCACACAAATATTTGTACTGGGTGGGAATTGAAGCCACGAACCTCGGCTTCGCAGGCAGAGTTACTGCCAACTAAGCCATGAGGCCAGTCCCCGTAGTAGTTCCCGTTATTTTCCAGTGATAAAAAGTAGCATATACGTTAGATAGCTCTATAATGTGACACAAAAAACAGAAATATTACAGTAAAACACTTGTGAACTAGCGCCACAAATGGTGGCTCTATTTCTGATAGCAATCTCTTCCAGGGAAACAGCATACAGCAGGCAGTATTATTCCAGACAATAATCTAAGTTCCAAATTTCAACCATCAACTAATATCTATATTAGTGGCATGATGGGATTTATTATTATTCACTCATTTAATTATCAAAACTTAATTTAATTATGTCAATCAAAAGTGACACCAAATTTTATCAAATAACCCACCCTGCAATGTACAAAGCAGGCATGAAAACAGATCTTGTGTTTTATTTATTACTGTAGTCCAGTAATTTTAGGCATTTTCAGTTCTAATCTGCGAAAACAATCCTAGTGAGCTGAATTTTTGTATACATCTTTATTAGGGCATTGTAATCAATATGTGAAAAATTGTGCCGGCTAAAAAAGTTATGAATAATGATAAGTTACAAAGAGCAGATATGGATAACTCAGACAGTACTTTCGAAGTGTCGAAGTCGACGTTTACAAGTTTGCAAAGACCAACATGTATCCAACATGTCCACAACATGTCGTCGGTGAGTTAGCGATTCCATATTAAAATGCTTGAGTCGAGCGTCATAACTCTAGAGATCTCAAGATGGCAAGAACAAGTCAAATACCATATGATCCTTTTTTGCACACTCTCCAATTTCTTTCTGTGAACATCATAGAAGGGAGGGTCATATACCACGCTACAGTATTCCAGACAGCTGCGCACTATACAGTGCTAAAGCAGAATGTTGCTGTTAAGTGATTTAAAGTGTTTGTAATTTCGCAACACAAAGCCGAGATTCTGAAATTCTCTGGAAGCATGCATGCATGCATGGAAGAATGCAGTCAATATGAACATGTAAACGTAGTTTAATCGTAAGATCGTAACGCCCAGATCGTATCTGCTCAACATTAGAAATGGCGCAATTTAAAATTGAAAATATGGGAAGCTGATGATTGAAGAAGAAGATCGAATGAAGATGGATTCTACTTTCCTAGTCAACTTAGCAAAACACTTGGATGCATTTAGGTTAATACCATTATCGTCACACCAAACATCTAGTCGGTCGAGATCCTCCTGCAAAAACCTCGCGTGCCTCACTTAAGTCCAGCGTACGGATTTTTTCGTCGAAAAGAATTAGAGAAGAAAGAAGAAGAAAGAATTATGAATGTTTGAAGCATTGACCAATATCATTGATAAACCCATTGAAAAACAATGGGCCAAAATGTGTGTGCTCCTTGAGGCACTCCCGAGTCACCTCGTATGGCTCCAAGGATCTATCGTTAACAACATCCACAGATGAACGATTCTGTAGACATGATTTACAACAGGTGAGTAAAGATTCAGCGATACCATACATATCAAACTTATTAATAAGAATCTGATGGTTGACAATGTCGAACGCTTTACTAAAGTCAGTGAAAAAATAACACCCACTGAAGAGCGACGGCCGAGAACATGAGACACGTCATTTTGTTGTCGTTGACCTCGACCTTTTGGTCAGGACCTTCTGCGATTCGGTTTCCTGGATGAGTTTGTCGTTTTGCGTGAGGTAGGCGGTGAGACTCCTCGAACATTGACAATTTCGATTGGATATCACTCAACTGGTCGGCAAACTTACGATAAAGCTCTTTTCGGATAATATCGCGGACGCTCAACGCCGAGATACAGGAGCAGGTGAATTCGCGCGCGCAAGGTTACGTTGTCGTACTTGAAGCTCGTCCGCGGTGTGAACGCGGCCGTCCGAGGTGTCTGAGTTGCTTGCGAGCCGACTAGGTTAGTTTGACAAGGCGAGCCGCGTACTGGAGTGGGGGTACCGAGCCTGGCTTTCTTAAAGCGGCACAAAGGACAAACCCAAGACCCTCGGAACTCCATCGAGAACCCAGGACAATCGAGTTCGGTAAAATTAGCACACATAAAATGATACGTATCGAAGCAATGGCAGCATTTTATTAAACCCACTCCGTTCAATACAGCACGGGCATGCAGTGCAACACGGTACATCCATTGCATTGGAAATACAAAAGGGCATCGACTCCAATACGACAATGTAAGGCTTGAACCGATAATACAGTGTAATCTGCAAAGTCGAGTTCGCGAACAAAGAGTTAGTTACGCGCCGATAGTTTTGTCGCTTACGCGTTGCTCACAAATATTTATTCAGAGTTAGCACCAAGATTTACAAATAGTTAAATAAACTGATAAACACCTTAATGAAATACATTCAATAGTTTCCCAATCAGTAATAAAGGTCACTACATAAGTTTAACACAACTATGTCATGGAAATTGCGATTTATCCAATAAAATTGAATTAATAGAAAAGCGGAGCATGAAACAAGAATGTAACAAAATCAGGAAAAAATATTCCATTTGAGGAGTTTTCGATACCTCTTGAATATAAAACCTTTGCTAATCATTTTTTCTTCTAAATCTGTGTTGGTACAACCAATTTCCGACAGGTGGCGTAGCAGGTAGCTGAAGAGGTGTTTTTGTTTGAAAGCGATATTCTCAGGAATTACTGAACCGATTTCAGTAATTCTTTCACCGTTAGAACGTCGTCGTAAAAATACGTGATTGTTGCTCAGTTTTCGAACTAACTCTGCGAGTTTATCGCAAATATATCGCGACCTATAAGCTCGGAGGTCATAGAGTTTATTGAGCAATTGTTTGTCGTGAAATTATCTACAAAAAAGCGTTTTTCTGTGTGTCGTGAGGAATTTTTGGTAAATAATTTAACGACATATAATGACTTTAATTGACTTCCGAGCAATAGGGCGCGATATATTTGTGATAAACAGATTTTCGTCACCTTTCACTTTTTTAGCCAGCACAAAATCAAAGTCGTTTTTTAACCCCCGACCAAAAAGGGGTGTAATAAGTTTGACGTCGATGTCTGTCTGTGTGTGTGTCTGTCTGTGGCACCGTAGAGCTCAAACGGATAGGCCGATTTCGATGCGGTTTTTTTATTTGAAAGTTAATATCCGTGCGGATGTTCTTAGCTGTGTTTGGTTAATATAGATTCAAGATGGCCGCCGCCACAAAATGGCGGACAAAATATTTCTTCACAACCTACCTCAATATGGGTATCAAATGAAAGGGCTTGACTAGTAGAATACACTATAAAAAATCAAATCCAAGATGGCCGCCACCACAAAATGGTGAATTATATTTTTTTTCACTACTACCTCAATATGGGTATCAAACGAAAGGACTTGACTAGTAGAATACATTGCACTATGACAAATTTCAAATCCAAGATGGCCGCTTCCACAAAATGGCGAAATACATTGCTTTTTTCACAACTCCCTTAATATGGGTATCAAATGAAAGGGCTTGACTAGTAGAATGTTGTATGGATAACAAATCTGAGGAAGTCGGGGGTTAGTCAGAATTTTTAATTTTGCTCTTTTTCACATAGGTATTCATTACAATACTGTAATAAAGGCAGGTATACACAACAGTTTAGTATACTAAACAACCATAGGTGTGGTACTTCCTCCAGCCGGACTCTGCAAAGAATCCTACCCTTACTAATATTATAAGGATTAATTAATTATATAATTCGGTACCTGTAAGTTTTCATTAATGGTGTATTTGACGAGTTTGAGATTCGTGAGGTATGTTCTGATGGTGTTCATAATGTCTTCCTTCAGGTAGTAGGTGGCCGCTTCAACGATGGCGTCGAATATCTGCAGAGAGGCCTCCTCCGGCCTCAGCGGGACGTGGTAATCACTCTGAAAATAAAACATTAAAAACATTGACATTTGTAGGATAGAGTGACAAGATGATCAGGTCCTGTGCCTGGTTGCAAGCAACAAGCCAGTGAACCTCAACATAGTTGCCAATAGCTGCGTAGCTATTACCAGCTATGTTGAGGATTTGTAATGACTTACAGACTTAACCGACTGACTTACCGACAAGTGATCTAACAGATCCCTTAAGGTATTCAAACTATAATAACAAATAATTTATTCCATAAGCATAACAGCACATGAATATACAAATTGATATACATTTTATGATATAACGATAAAAAACAAAAACAATATGTAAATAAAAAATGTCACTAAGGAAAATAATAATCTAACAGTCTAATATCATTAAAAATATAAATAAATATTTTTTTTATAAATAAAAATATTTATTTAATAATTTATTTAATACATTTAAAAACTAATCTCCAAATAACCCACCCCTAACTGCTCCCGGCCCAATAGTGCCCTTGACTCTCGCCGCGTTCCCACATTGAATGGCAATGGCCAACCTTTGCTCAAGGAACGCGCCGGAGCGAGAGTCACCCGTATTCCCCCTGACCTGCCTCTGCCCCCCAAACTCAACGTGAATCGATTGAGAGACGTGCCAAAAGCCTCATAGGCAATGACACTCTTGTGCGTAAAAGACTTCAGAGTCTTAAACATCGCCGCAAAATTGCTAGCTTATCGGTTTTTTATCGGATACACTTCGGAGAGTGTGCAACTGATCTGCATGATCTAATACCACCTTGCTCTTTCTTCTATCGGACTTCTCGTATCTCAAAAAAGCGACAACGTTTCATGGTTGATGTTCCAAAAACACGAACGAAGAGATTTGACTTCACGTTTGTGATAAGAACGTCAAGGTTGTGGAATACGTTGCCTGAGTGGGTTTTCCCCGATAGTTGCAATTTTGGTGTCTTCAAATCGAGAGTGAATCGGTTTCTTCAAGGTAAGCACACTCCATCGTGGACCGCATCGTCGCTTAGCATTAGGCGAGATGGTGGTCAAGTGCAAACCTATAATAGTTAAAAAAAACTCAAGGTTTCCACGGTAACAGGTACAAAATCGTACTATTGATATACGATATCATCATCATCATCATCATCAGCCACAAGACGTCCACTGCTGAACATAGGCCTCCCCTAGATTTCCACAACGAACGGTCCTGCGCAACCTGCAACCAGCGGTTTCCAGCGACCTTTGTGAGGTCATCTGTCCATCTAGTGAACAAATTCAGGCCGTCCAACACTTCGTCTTCCGGTTCGTGGTCGCCACTCAAGAACCTTTTCCCCATCGGTTGTCAGTTCTGCGAGCGATGTTTTGCCACTTCAGCTTGCTTACTTTTGAGCTATGTCGGCCACTTTCGTTCTTTTGCGAATATCCTCATTACGGATTCTGTCGCGCAAAATAGACTCGAGCATAGCTCTCTCATACGATATACATAGTATCTATGTATAATAAGTATGTATTTACAAATATATAAGTATTATATCAGCTATCTGGCTCCATCTTACAAGCTTTGCTTAGTTTGGGGTCAGATGGTGTCGTGTGTGAATTGTCCACCAATATTTATATTTTATTATTTATTTATAGTTGTAATAATGTCACAGCTGACTCAGCAGTTTAGGTGGTGGACCCCAAACTAAGCTGCACTTGTATTTTGGGCACCCGAGAGTATAGTTTATTACAATAGCTTTAGCAGACTTAGAATTGCTGCCAAAGATATTGATGACTTT
This sequence comes from Ectropis grisescens, assembly GCA_017562165.1. Lineage (NCBI taxonomy): Eukaryota > Metazoa > Arthropoda > Insecta > Lepidoptera > Geometridae > Ectropis > Ectropis grisescens. Next base: position 23,694,651 of record CM029777.1, on the reverse strand, counting down.
TGTCCCAGCATTGTAGATATGTGCCATTCTGGCCAAGGGCACATTAAAACCTATAGAAAATAGACAAAAGCACGACGCTCCGAGTAAAGCACTGGAAGCCGCTATAAATAAATGTGTAGTGGATTTTAACAACTTACCGGTAACAAACTTTTTCCTTCAGACAATATCAGCACGGATATATCTGAGTCGAACTCCATCTTGTAGTATTTGAAGTCGTATTCCACCTTCTGGAACTGTATGGTGTGCCCCAGAGCAGCTATATTGTTCACTCCTGTAGCGTCTAGACGACCTTGCTCAAGCTTAGTCTCGTCTAGGATTAGGTGGGTTTGCTTTGATAGTTGGAGAACGCCACTGGTGAGACGGTTGCAATCGTAGTCTTTCCTGGAATTGGAATAGGACTATAAATATTAATATATATAAATCTCCTGTCACAATGTTTGTCCACGATGGACTCCTAAACTACTTAGCCGATTTTAATCAAATTTGGACACCGTGTGTAGATCGATCCAACTTAAAAGATGGATATTTTTTTATTTTCACTTGCCACTTGGTAATGCCGCCCCAAAATTGCTAACTTATGTTTTTTTTATTGAATACACTTTCAAAGAGTGTGCAACTGATCTGCATCAAAGAGAATGTAAGATGATCTGCATGATCTAAACACTTTGCCTTTTTTATATATTGGACTGCTCATATTCGAAAAAGTGACATCGTTTCACCATTGACGTTCCAAAAACTCAACCAACCAAGAAGTTTGACACTAGACTTGTAATAAGAATGTCTTGGCTGTGGAAATATTGGTGTATTTGAATCGAGAGTGAATCGATTTCTTCTATGTAGGCACGCTCCGTCATAGCCTGCATCGTCGCTTAACATCAGGTGAGACGGCGGATACATGTAAAATCTATCAAGTGCAGACTTGTGAAGTCTTTTTCGCACGAGGATGTTGTTGCCTATGAGCCTTTTTGCCCGTCTTTTATCGATTCCAGAGCCAGCTGGTATTTAGTTATAAAAGAAATCTTACTTTTTAGGAGCTGAAACCACTGCATTAGTCATCTCTCTGGGCCTTTTTGTTGCATTGCGTGTGGCAGGTTGCTCATAATCCATCTTATCAGGAGGGACAGAGGGATCCAGGACCTCCGGGACTGGGGAAATGGATCCTATTTCCCCTATTAGCTACTGACTACAATAAATTAAGCGGCTCACCAAGTTATATTTACACAAAAAAAACACAAACAAACAACAGACAGAAACTAAACACGTGTAGAGGTTATATCCGCCACCGGGTTAGTAAACCATCAAACTCAAGACTACCTGAAGTTTACTGATCATCTGAAGTAAGACTCCTTCCCTCCTCAATGAATAAAACTTCAGAAGACTTATATTAATGATAAAATGTTGGCGAAATTACGGTAATATTACCGAATGGAAGCCAGGAGAAAAAGTTGAAGTTGAAATCTTACTTAGGGAGTAGCGTGAGCGTATTCATGTTCTCGATGGTAAGCGGTAGGTAGTAGCTCTTCGTGACGAATTGCCGGATGATGTCGTAAAGCTGCCGCGCGTAGTCCGGGTACTTCGTCGTGGGTAAGTTGGATATGTTCAGGCAACACTGGCCCAGAGCTAGGCTGTCTTGGCGCTGGTAACTGTGGAGATAATATTTAAATTTTAGCTTACGGTCCGTCCCGGCTTCGCCCTTAATACATGCCATATAGCCTATAAACTCAGGATTACGTAAATCTGGTTCATATCCAACGGAAAAATAATTTTTGAAAACGGTCCAGGAGCTCTTGAGATTAGCGCGTTCTAACAATAAAACCTCTTTAGCTTAATATTACCATTCATTTTTTTAGTTTCATTATGTATAGGATACTATGTGATCTGTGATATAAATTGCAAGCAATACCCCTCGGTTTTACCAGCTTATTCATCGATTGTGTATGTTTCAAAACATAGAAATTTAAAATAAATGGCATATGTGCTAAACTAGCCTATAATCTTCTATTCCTAATTTCAACAGAATCCTTTCAAGTTCCCGTTACTTTCCTGTGGTAACAAGCTAGCCCATGTGCTATTCCAGACTAATCTATCTGTGTTCCAAATTTTTACCCCATTCGTTCAGGTCGACTCTCTTTCTACGAAAAACCTAATGTCGAAATAAACTCCCGGCTATCCTTCTCCGGTTCTCCTACGTCGTTTCGTCAGTTTAAATGGTCTACTCTAATTAGAGAAGGCCTACAACATTTAAACGTCAAACACTGTTCGATTGGACGAAACGAAGTAGAACTAGAGTAGTCGAAAGTCGCGAGTTTATTTCGAAATTACGTTTTACGTAGAAAGAGAGTGGACGTCCAGGTGTAGCGACGCGATTGAGCAACAAACATTTAAAGTTTTGGATTTTTTATAATACCAAGTAGTAGGATACTTAGCAGCGCCACGCGGTTGCCGTAGATATATTGAAATATTTTAAATTATTTAGTTTATACTTACACACAAGCAATAAGATGACATATCAGGTATTCTGCAGCCAGTTGGTCTCCAAGAAGCAACTCGGTGAGGGCTTTCAGGAGGTGCTCCCTGGCTTGAGTGGCTTCTCTTAACACAGAGGCTGAAATGTAAGAAAATAATTTGTTAACTTGTGCATTGTATATGATTATCAGTCTATTCAAAATTACAGCTGGTCTAGTCAGTTTTTGCTGTGGTTAACTTTATCACATGGCTTCTGTGGCACAGTAGGAACATTTAGTAGACTGCTCATATCTCTATATATAAAAATGTTATGTTGGTATGTGTACGCTTCAAAAACTCAAAAAGTTCTGCACCGATCGAGCTGAAATTTTAGAATGATATACTATAGATAATCCGCATCGGGGATTGTTTTTATCAAATTTTTGCATCACAAATCACAATGTCACAGCGTAGCGTGGCAGGGTATAACTAGTTAGTAATAAAATAATAATAATTAATTTATTCCTTAAAGACATACATTTTTACATTTTACAAGGAGAATGGTTTCTAACTTTTACAACTATGGCCACAAAAAGAAGCAACTTGTATTCTGTTTTTTGTTGCTTTACTGGTCCAGTACATACCATAAGCAGCCTACTAAATGTTTTCACAGTTGGGTCTTCTCTTGCAAGGAAAAGTCAACACTGGCCCAGAGCAGGTTTTGGTCAATGACCTTAAATGATTTTAGTATGTCAGTTTCCCTTCACCATGTTTTCTCTTGATAGTTAGTGGCATTACAGTGGCGCGCGTGGGATTTGAACCAGAGGCTCCGGCTCGGCAGTTGCCGTTTTCTCGTCTAGACCAGCCGAAACTTACAAGTACCATTCATGACTTGGAGGTAACATACCTTGATTGAATCCATCTTTAATCAACGGGTTGCAATGTTCCAGCTTCTTCACGTAGACAGCATGTAGTCTAGGTACGAGGCTGGGAGGCGGATTGTGGGTGATTGTTTCTACTTCAGACTCATCTATTGGCTGCACGAGAGGATCTTTCTCCGGTAGGAACTCTCCAGACAAAGCTGGGTCTACTGATAGGAACCCGATTACCTCAACCATCTCATTCAGTTTGAGGTTGTCACTTTCGTCATACAGCTGAAACGTAAAATATACAAAAGAATTATTGAGCCCTTAGAAAAATTTTCAGGATTGATATTTGTAATATCAATAGGTTATCTGTATCGACATGGTTTAAAATTTACGAGGGATTAACTAATTCACTGGCAACTCTTGTGTGAAATGGTCTGTCCGGGCTGACTTAAGTTTCAACCAAATCCAGAGATCTTTATCAAGGAGGCCACAAGCGCGCGACGGCTCAGCATACCTTACACATTTAATATTTTTAACATTAAACTTATGAGGTGAATGAGCAATAATCATCTTAAGTTCTAAGCTATGAATAATCTTTCTGAATTCCAAAACTCAACCTGACATCCAATTTAATTTGATTGTTCAGTAATAGTACTATTGTAATAGCAATAGTAATAGCAGTTGTATCCACATATCTATGATTTATTACTGATGACCTGAGTTCCACAAGAGATAAATTAGTGCTTGTTTTTGCATTCACAGACAAGGACTGAGAATAACATATCTGTACACAATTGCCTCATGCTTTCTTATCTGACCATTATGGCAGACTGTAAAGATGTTTTTGTGATTGGTGAAATATCATATCTGGAATAGTCCTGTAAATAACCTAACCTAAGGATTACAGACTACACCACAGGTTTATTCAAATGACCTGTGCTGAACTAAAGGCTTATATTCCTGTGTTCCGGTTTGAAGGGCAATGTTTCCAGAGAAATTACAGGGCTTAGAGATGGGAGCCAGGTAGCTGATTGTAATACTTATATATATATATATTTTTTTAAACATACTTATTATAGAAAACATTCACACACAGTACAAATATTTGTATTGATCACAAAAAAAATTGCACTGGGTGGGGATTAAACCCACAACCCATGGCTTTGCAGGCAGACCTACTACCAACTTATCCACCAGGTCAGCCTAAAAGAGATTCAGATAAAGCAATATCTTACCTTAACAATACATGACTTGCTCGGCATATCGGGTAACGGGAAATTGAGCAGATGCTCTCTAGACACCATACTAGCCGGAGCCTCAACGTTTCCTGCTAATCTTGGTTCCTTGTTAGTTTCATTCTCTACTACTTCCATTGAGTCTGAGTCTTCTTCAGCCTCATCGAATGTCCGTTTTAACTTGATATTTGAGGTTAAACGTTTTGAACTGTTTGGCTGGTCTTCCAAACTTTTCAAGTGGTTTTGTTTATCTTCGATCTGTTGTGCCCAATCATTGAGACCTGGGATTGAAACTATGACTAATGTCTGACGTTGCCCGCTTACTAGGTTTTCTGTGTAGTTGATTTTTTCATTTTCCTGTAAGATAAATGTCTTTATTAAGCGCCGATATAAATAGACATGTTATTTGATGAAAAACAATCATATAATATGTGGTATTAGAATGTTTTTTTCCTATTTCTCATAAAGATACCTTTTTGCCTTAATTATTAACTTCATCTCATATCAAATATAATACTTTTGACTAAGAGATGATATAAGTGGTTATTGGGTCAAGTGCATGTACCATGTTTCAGTGTTAACATATAAAACATAACCACAATAAAATATCCCATAACTAATGAAAGTAGTGTAGTCAACAACCATGGTAACTAAAAACCATTCATTTTTTATACTTTGTTTTTAAAACATTTAAATAATCATTATGACTTACCAAAATATTAGCTGTGTCCTTATACTTTCCAGATTTATTTTTAATCTCATTTGTGACTGTGTTGTACACTTCAAACTTTTCAAAGTAAAACTCTGGGTTGTGCATATCCTGTATCATGCCCCGGAACCTCACTAGCGAATTGTCGGGCAGGTTGTGAGATGCATTTGAATTTATTAGAGGAATCTGTAATACAAGAACACCATGGAATGTCACAACATTCATTCATTGTTGAACATTAAAACTCCTACAAACAGCATAAAACCTAAATAAGGCATAGCACAAACTTGGACACTTTGTATCCTGAGTCAGGACCAACCAATTGATGAGATTCATATATGTTGTCTATAGAACCAGTACGAAATCAACCACTCCTTCCAAACAAATGTTAACATTTTTTGTGTCTATAATAGGCGTGACAACTTATTTTTGATTTATTAATGTGCTATCAAAAGGCTTCTCAATAACTGAAAGATAGGTGAAAGAATTACTTTGTTATCTTAAAAACTTCCTGTGATATCATGATTTTAACTCTCCCAAAAACACTTCATACAAAAACACTACTGAAGCGTGACGTCACTGTGTCGTATTTTCTATGCGTCGCGAGTAAAGTTTGTATGATAGCTATATTAAATATTGTGTTTAGGAAACTGGTTTCATGACAGTCACTTGAAATTGAATTGGTTACTCAATGGTAAATACAATATCTAATAATTTCGTAGTACTTTTAAAAGTAGGCACTGTTTACTGTAATGTTTAATGTATAATAAATTAATAATAGGCCATAACATAAATGGTAAAATTATAATATATCCTATTTACTTTTGTGCTACAACAGTTAACTTACACTTAACTTATTGCGAATAGTTAAAGGTTATACAAAGGTCAAAAATTTCTATACCTAAATAAGAATGTTGGCATAAATGTTTTAACATACCTGATGCCAATTAGGCAATTTTAAAAGCCTTTCTTTCCATGTTTGTTCATTAGAACTCCACATATCTGGTGTAACCGTTTCGAAATCAATCATAAGATCATGCATTTTTGAACACAGTTGATGTAATCGATAATAATAAACAAAAACGTATAAAGTTATTCGTATAGAACTTGATAATTAACGCGGTTAATTTATTATTTTAGGAGAAAAAATATTACAATTTAATTTATCAAACACAACACATATCGCGGCTCAAACCAAAACAGGCAGAGAGAAGATGTTATTGACAGCTGACAGCATGACTAAAGCCCGCGAAAATAGACAATTTTTTTCTAGGATTTTGGCTCATCTGCCAAAGTTGCATATTTTGGGTACAATCTCAGACTCAAATCCTCTGTACATTAGGTAGTCAGCGAAAAGGCTCCAAACATTGAGTACATATAAGTACTATAGAGCGCGCACAACGAAGTGGGAACAGTAGGCATGGGTGAGAACAAAACGACGTTCCCGCCGCGAGCGCCTGTAGTCGTACTCGATCACTAGTAAAGTTACTCGATCACTAGGTACTCGAAGGTTTTTTTTTTTCAAATATTGTTATTAAAATGGTGAAATGTGCAGTTCGATCTTGCAAAAACGATACTAGAAAACGCACAAAATTGAAATCCAGGATCACATTTCATCGATTCAAGTCGATTATTTTACTTATTTTTATAAAAACTATTGAAAACTAATCCGGAATCGCGAGGTGAAGGAGACGTTCGGGGGGCGGGCACGCGCAGGACCACCCTCGCACCGCGCTCCCGCCGCGTGATTTAGAGATGGGACCTAACCAACTCTGCAGTCAATATAATGTTGGCTAGAAAAACTACATATTATAACAGATTGTTGTAACTTTAATGCTCAAAATGTTATTATATTTTATTGAATAATTTTATAGTGTGTTTTATACGATATACTTTAATTTTTCTTTAATGCGAAAGTATTATATGTAGAGTAGTGATTTTGTAGATTTTAGTAGGTATAGAGGTATAGAGTATTGTAAAATTTAATTTATAAAAATGACAATGAGAGGTACACTTTTGTAAGGAAAATACAGGGTCCTACAAATTTAGTATAAAATATTAGGACAAACCTCCTCAAAACACTGAACATTTTGCCTTTTTTTGAACAAGAACCATACAGCAATCATTTTGCTGCATTTGCACTGCATTTGCTTAGAGCGGTGGTTCAAAAATACATTGAAATACGCGTTAAATATTTAGTTCGAAAGTCACATGTCACAAAAACTAAAAGACAGCTTTTTAACAAGCTTACTCTTTTTAGAGGTCAGTAATATTGACAAGTAATATTTAATTAAATAAAATAATATTATTATTTGATTTATTAAAAAAAAATCATTGTTTATTTTTATAAATAGGTAATTGTATTATATTGTAATACTAATAACGACTAATTGTACGAAATAATTATTTACGCCATTTTTCGATAATAATTGCCAAATATAGGCATTATAATCCAATTAATGGTGTGTCAGTTTATATCCTAAGCTCCTTATATTTTTAATAAAAATAAAATATTTTGAGAAATACCATACACATTTTACAATGGGATGAGCATTTACTCATAGCATAGCATAAATACATTTGGGATGAGCGGGGCTTGTGCCTGATAGTGAGCTATATGCTTGCCCATAATAGGAGCGACACATATCTCTGCCATGTAATATATATCTGGATACATTGACCCTTAAACCCTTGCATTGCAATAACAACAATTTCATTATTCGTTACAAACTAACAACAATTAAATATTTTACTTTCAACTATGTGATGATGAAATCTGTAATGCTGATGTTAATTAACTTTCAGAGCCTTTTCAAACAAGAAAAAGGACCATCGGACAAGGCAGAGTTTGAATAAAATAATATAAAGGCGACTGCGACTCAGGCTGATAAGTCTCATTAAGGTGTGAACATCACATTTTAATGTCAGAATTCAATTTTTTTGCTCATTTTTGCCCAGTAAGATGTGCAACTATTTTATGGGCTCATGGAACATTTTTATTGTTCTTTATCTTATCATACATACTTAAAAACTAGAGATTCATTGAGGGAACTTTTTAAAAATATTTATATTTTGCTAATGGCCATATGGTCCAAATACCTTTATAAATTGTAAAAATAAATGAATTGAAATAAATTTACTAAAACTTAACCCATGTTTTTGTTCAGGTCCACATGGAGCTACGGGCCATAAATATAAACAAGACAAGTTTCGTTTATATTTAGGCTGTAGTTCCTTGTGGTACGTAAACTACCTATTATATTCCAACGAAATTTAAAATTTTCCCGCCTACGTAAACAATACATTTCGAAATTTCCCGCCTACGCAAATGATAGACCGATAGATGGCGCCAGTTTTTCATGAAGTATGGAGTTGGCATTCTTCTCCGTGAGTAAAATGTTCTGTGGTGTGGTGTTAGCACTCTAAACTATAGTTATTTTTCCTCTATGGCTCCAAAGTTTTATATTATATTGCGTGCAATGATTATAAGTCAATGTTTGCGTGTGTTTTTCGAAAATATAATAAAAATTGGCAGTCATAGGCACTGCCGATAGAAGTGAAAATTTATAAACTCAGTATTACATAGCTTGCTTTGGAAACTACAGAAACCGGAGGGCGTGACCATAAGCATGGCCATCTAGAAATTTGTTGGCGCATTTTTTCTATCTAAGACCAACGGGCAATGCTGATGGATTTTTAGTTGGCCAATGGCCATGGTCCCGAGTTTACCTGAAGATTTCTTATCATTCCCGAGCGTGACGCTAACCACAAAAATTCTTTCTGTGCCGCGCTAAAAGAAGTTTTCACTTCAAAAATTGGTCACAGGGACTGCCGATAGAAGTGAAAACTAATAACGTAGAATTTGATGGTTCACTTTGGAAACTACGCGGGTGAAACCGTAAGGCGTGGCCATGACCATGGCCATCTAGCAAGATTATTCCCGAGTTTACCCGAAGATTTCTCTCATTTACGAACGTGACGCTTGAGGTCACATTTTGTTTTAGAAATCTGTGCTTGAGGTCAATTCACAGCCCACGGAAAATCTGTGTCTGGTGCGCCAAAGGAAGTTTTCCCTTCAAAAATGGAAAAAATATTCACATAATGATATTGCTTGCATGGATATTATAACTAATATTACTTTATACTATTATACTATTATAGGCACAAAACTCTATACTAAATGGGGAATGTTAATAGATATAAAATCACTTGAAACTTTGTTACAGTAAAGCTTCTTTATAATACAGATACACTAGTTTTTGTTCTGGTAAAGTAGTAGTTATAATTATACAAGCATTCAAAATACGCAAAAATATCTACCGCGTGTGACGTCATTATACAACGGTCCACTCCGCATAGGCGCAAGTGGGCAGTCACAGGGCCCACCCACCGTCCACTGTAAGCAGTTACAGAGCAGTAGTAGCTACCAGTAGTAGTTTACTTGTGCAATGTTTTCTGTTGATTCATCGCTTCCAGTTGTGAACGAACTGAGCGAGTGTTGTGGTAAGACGTCGCGCGCACTGCTCACTTTAAAATTCTATATCTTGGAAACTAATTCACGAAATGAAATAATTTTGTCACGAGTGTTTATTATTTTGAACGAAAAATACAGAAAGGTAAAATTAAAAATTAGTGAACAATCTCCATTCAAAACGAGGTGCTTTGATTATAAAAAGCTAACAAGTAAAAACAGGAAGTAAGGAAAGATTGTGTGATATATACATAGAAACTAGAAAAAAAATCTGTATGGTAGTAAACAAAATCATTGACAGTATTCGGTAGTCTGTGGCTTAGCTCTTCATTCCACGCATTCCACGCTTCATTCCCTTCATTCCTTCATTCCATCGTGTGTAATCTGTGATCCATCCACAGACTAAGTAGTACACTGATCCATCCATAAATCCATCACAGATCACAGAAATCCATAGAGAATAAATAGAGTAGTGGGAAATCAAACAACAGAGCATATCTCTACCACAGACTAAGTAGTACTGAGATTCTCTCTAGTCTTACTTATACATCTCTCTACTTAGTCTATGCCCTATACTTAGTCTCCTCATCTCCTGTGCTTAGTCTGTGCAAACAACTTGCGGTGTAAGCAGTGTTTTACGGCGTTGGTATTAAAAATTATTTTCGATATCTCGAAAGTTTGTTTTGCCTACTAGTGATTTTTAGCACAGTGAAACAAAGTATTATAACGCTATTCTATTCCTAGTTCATAGTCACAGTTCTATAGTTACAGTGTTTTTGTTCTAATCCAAATACGAGACAACAATGAGTATGTAACCATTTATTTTATTCACGTAGCAATTAAATTAACACTTCGTTACCGTCATTATTAATTCGAAATTTCCTTAAATAATCGTTTTATCGTTGCACTATAGTTCAAGTGGATATTTTGCATCTTCATTTTTAGGTTATGTCACTTGGCGTCACTCGCTTTGCCTATTGCTAAAATGGAAGACCTTCCAAATCTATTACTATTAGTCTACAACTACTCAAGCCAATAAATCACATATTATAAATAGTACACCTATACTACTTTTGGCTTTTGTTTTTTGGGTAGATAGTACAATCTAATCTTAGCTAACACAAACATAAGCAGCCCACGAAATGTTCCTACTGCTGGGACTCCTGGGCCTTCTCTCGCAAGGACAGAGTCAAATCCACCACACTGGCCCAGTGCAGGTGCATATGACCACAAATGATTCATGTTACATGTCGGTTTTTCACATTCACATACATGTCACCACTGTCTTTCAAAGTCATCTGCTTGGGATTTGAACCCGGGGCTCCGGATCTGCATTTGCTGTTACTCTGTACAAACCAGCCATAACTTTGCTTCTTCTAAATATTGGCTAATCCATCCTAAAATAATAGAGCAGGGGGTGGGTGGCATCCTGGGTGGTCTTACCTCTTACATTTTACTATGTATTGCTTTCGTGTATTAATTCGATTACAGATCTAAATTAAGTATACATATAATAAAATATACAAATATATTGGTAGTAGTAGAGATGAGTATGTATGTTGTATCTGTGCTAAAACAAAAAAATAAAATAATAAACAGACATACATGTCACACATAAATATGAAACAAACATGTGCGGTGCTAAGACATAGAGGTGACCTTTACTAGCACTCAAATATCGCTTCTTCTTTCCCGTTTGCCTGCGAGGCAGGAATTTGTGTCAAGTAGGTACATCCAAGAGAGAGAGAAAAAAAAAAGTTAAACATCCACCTCCTACTGCTAGGGTAATAGTAATAATGATATGTTTCTGATTTTTATAATCAATGTTATAATATCATACCTATTTTATGATCATTTATATCTTGTTTTAGCAATGGATATTCGTCCAAACCACACAATATACATCAACAATCTAAATGAGAAGATTAAAAAAGGAAGAGTTAAAGAAATCTCTCTATGCTATCTTTTCACAATTTGGACAAATCTTGGACATTGTTGCAATGAAAACACTGAAAATGAGGGGACAAGCTTTTGTTATATTCAAAGAGATTTCCAGTGCCACTGTCGCATTGAGGAGCATGCAAGGATTCCCATTCTATGACAAACCTATGGTAAGAATTTAATAAAAATGTGAAAAATGATTTAGATGATTTTTTTTATGTCTTGTTTCATATTTTTCTTAATTTTTTTTAAATGATTAGGCTTTTATAGAGATTAAGAATTTTTTTACTAAACCATGTTGTGTATTAATAAATGGCCTTACATTCTAAGATTGATCCAGATTTGACATAATCTGATTGAGAGGGTAGAATTCAAACACACCATTCTAATGTTACATATTTTTTACAGAGAATCCAGTACTGCAAAACAGATAGTGACATAATTGCGAAAAGCAAAGGGACATTCCAGGAGAGGCCGAAACGCCCCAAACTTCCGAAAGGTTTTGAAGATGGAAAGAAAAAGAAGAACAAGGAGAACCGCCCTGGAGTTATGAACGTGGGAGCGCCTGGTCTACTCAATAATATCAATGTTGAACAACCACCAAACCAGATCCTGTTCCTGACCAATCTGCCTGATGAGACAAATGAGATGATGTTATCCATGTTGTTTAATCAGTAAGTTGGCTAGCATAAAATCTACCATAATAGTAGCAATGTAATAAGTTGGTAATAATATCGGAAGTAAATGGTAATGACCTGTGTATTAGGAAAATAATAATGACAGAATAATTACCTACATAATGAACTGTACAGAAAAAAGGGTAGGACATAGTTGCTGGATCACAATGAAAATATATATCTTTTTAATGATGGCAGTTATGGTAAAAATGATAATTGATAATTTACTATCACTGTCACAGTTGATTTCTACATCTAAGCATGATGAAGAAGTAATGGGTTTGATTAAATTGCAATTCTTTTGTTGACAACCTGTACTGCAATTGAAAAGTGACTAATATAAAAGGATATATATTAGAATATGTTAAATTAAATTAATTAAAAGTTTATTTTTCATCTGGAAAAATACATTTTTCAGAATTCTGCTTGCACATTAAGGCATCAGAAGTTGATGGATTTGATTAGATGTAATCTAAAAATTGTATTGTTCTAAAACCAGTATTAAATTATATATTTGTCTGCAGGTTCCCTGGTTTCAAAGAAGTACGTCTGGTACCAAACAGGCACGACATCGCGTTTGTCGAGTTTGCCAATGAAATGCAATCTGCAGCCGCCAAAGAAGCACTTCAAGGCTTCAAGATTACTCCTACACATGCTATGAAGATCACATTCGCTAAGAAATAGAGTATTTAAAAAATGAAAATAGTGTATTGTATAGCAAATTTTATCAATAAAGATAAGTAAGACTAAGAGGACTGTTTTTTAGCATTGCACTTCGCTAGAACAGCTCTCCAACTACGGCTGTGACTAGATTAAGTGATAACAAAAATATTTTTTATTTCATCCCGAAAATTTAGTTTGCTAACACAAATGTCTTCTTCAGTACAGTACGACCAACAGACCATTATCTATAGAATCTGAAGAATAGCGTCACGAACACTTGTAATTCAGTAGTTCCACTTTTAACCTTTTTACAGATAAGTTGGTGACAATGAAAGTGTGAGGTAATACCTCACGTCTTAAGGTCATGTATTTTCTAAGTGACATAACTCTCACTGAAAGATCTTTATTTATAGAATAATAAAGTGGAGGAAGTAAAATAGCTTAGTTTAAAGCAACCATCTAAATATTCCCACTGCTGGGACTCCGGACCTTCTTGGACTCTTGTCTCCTAAGGATAGAGTCAAGGTCATAACCCAGTGAGGGCCTGGTGACCACACTGGCCCAGTGAGGGTTGGTGGCAAACATGCCGGTTTCCTCTCAATATTTTCTTTCATCTTTTTTTTTGAGTAGCTTAGACATAATAAAGGAACCACTGATTTAGTAACATAACCATTATATTATCTGTTCTATGACATAAATACTAAACCTATTTTTGCCTACTGTTACGTCGACATTGCATTTTGGTTTTTAAAAGGTTTTGCCCGTTAAAAACAACAAAATTAAAAAATTTGATTAACCCCCGACTACCTCAGATTTGTTATCTGTACAACATTCTACTAGTCAAGCCCTTTCATTTGATACCCATATTAAGAAATGTGAAAAAATAAATGTGTTTCGCCATTTTGTGGTAGCGGCCATCTTGGATTTGAAATTTGTCATAGTGAAAAGTATTCTACTAGTCAATCCCTTTCGTTTGATACCCACATTGAGGTAGTAGTGAAAAAAATAATACAACTCGCCATTTTGTGGTGGCGGCCATCTTTGATTTGAAATTTTATATAGTGTATCGTATTTTTCTAGTCAAACCCTTTCATTTGATACCCATATTGAGGAAGGTTGTGAAGAAATATTTTGTCCCCCATTTTGTGGAGGCGGCCATCTTGAATCGATATTAACCAAACATAGCTAAGAACATCCGCACGGTTATTAGCCTTTAAATAAAAAAACCGCATCGAAATCGGCCCATCCGTTTGAGCTCTACGGTGCCACAGACAAACACACACACAGACAGACATCGACGTCAAACTTATAACACCCCTTTTTTTGGTCGGGGTTAATAAAAATATTGGCGGTCATAGATATAAGTATTCAGTTAGTCTCGAAACCCAGATTTTGATTTGCTATAAATGTGGCATTCGATTTTCCCTCTCGAAGATTTCCCTCAATGGCTTCTTTGGAAGATTGGAAGTTGTTAAGGTCGCCTGCACGAAGATGGTAGATATTTGAAGTTATTGCATATGGCTACATTTGTCATTAACCCATCAAATTAAAAAGTAATTATTAGGTGCTGCAGAAAGAGATGAAGTTGGGCTCCGTATACAAGATAAACAGAGAAACATAATGTTTGACAGATCGTTGTTACCGATCTCATTTGTTCGATTAATATATTATTTTTGGTGATTGCGAAACTGTCAGTTCTCGTGATTATTTTTGTAATTTCCTGTTTTTTTTCTTAATAATTTTAGTCATTTTTACTGAATTGTGGGTAAATTGAAAGGGCTGATCAAAACTGTGTGTTAAAACAAGTAAGGTCATCTAAAAACAAAGATTTTGTGTAGTAAACATGGAAGATATATTTCAGTGGTGCAGGGAAGGAAATGCCCTACAAGTGAGAGTTTGGCTTGATGATACCGAACATGATATGAACCAGGGGTAAGTTCAGTGTATTAGCATAATAATTAACATCAGATAGTCCATATGGAACGGCCAGATGGTCCCTAAATGGCATTGGTAAAGGCACGCCCACAATGTTGTCATGGCCTAGTAGAATGCGTCAACTATGGTCAAAATTATAGTAAAGTACCTACGTGAGATCACTACTTCACACGTATATTTAATATCTATGACTACTACTTTATCGTTCTCAAAAAAAACTCAACCTCATAAGTATGTGGAGTGCCTAAAAATATAAATGTTAAGTATTTGATTTATTATTCTGGACAAGTAAATATAAATAAATATTGGTGGACAATTCACACACAACACCATATGACCCCAAACTAAGCAAAGCTTGTGTGATGGCAGCCAGATAGCTGATATAAAACTTATATAGTTTTTAAATACATACTTATTATACATAGAAACACCCAGACACAGTGCAAACATTTGAATTCATCACACAAATATTTGCACTGGGTGGGGATCGAACCCACAACCCTCGGCTTCGCAGGCAGAGCTACTACCAACTAAGCCACTAGGGCAGTAAACCCAAGGATAGGGCTGAGTGTCATGGCAGAGACCTACATCCAGCAGTGGACTGGGGTAGGCTGATGATGATGAGTTAACTTATTCCATAACAGTTGTGATAAATCTTAGTCTATGAGTATTTTTCAAGGTAGAGATGTACACAGGCCTTTTTGTGATAATTCTTTTTTGGGAGCATGCTAATTCTCTAAACTTGTAAGTTGATAATCTATTGGAGTACTCTGTGTGCCACTGGTGCATCTTGAGGGCACTGATTGTCCCCACAAAAAAACAAAAAAATGTCCTGGATATACATATTTGTCACGGGCTCTAAATGTGAAAGAAGAGATAGTCAGGAAGCTAAATTTTGAGGAGACATGTAGTTTCCCAATGTATACTTGACTAATGCTGTGTATTGTCTCCTCTCTCTTAGTGTGAAAAGGCTTGGGTCACAGCTTTGGTAAGCTTATGCTGTTTTGAGCTATTCTTTAAAAAATATTCAAGTTATGAAAACACATTGAAAATTTCAAAACAATGGAAGAGTTAAAAAAATTAATCTATACACTTATAAGCAGTGCCCCATCGTGTAACCTGCAGCTTAACAACAATTATACTTAGTCTGATGAAAAGAGACTTATATCATTAAAATAAATTCAATTAGGTACTGTGAAAACATAGCCTATATCCCTTTTAATGTAGATTTATCTTTTGAACGGTGAATCATTTAACATTCAAAAGGAAATATTTTCTGGACATATTTTCCTGTTAAGTTTACCTATGTGTATATTAAAGAATATCCTTCTCCCGCTAAATTAATGAATTTGCCAAATGAATCAGTTATATCGGCTATAGAAGCTGGACACTGGAACCTGGATTGGCATAAAAAAATTAAATCATGTTACCTATACTAATATTATTAAGTTGAACAGGTTTTTTTGAATGCACTTATCTTGGGAAATACTGGCCTAAAACCTTGTTCCGTTAAATATATACCTGTGATCCCCGAGTGAGAGAGATAGGCTATATATTATGTACCATAGACGAAGCGGGGTGGAATAATAGTGTGTCAGATAAAGACCACCATATTTTTTTTTTGTACATTCTATTTTGTCTCATCTAAAAAAAGACAATTTAAGGGTCTTAATTTTTTTGACGTGTCCCGTTACGCTCATTGTATGCTTGCACCACATCTATCTGTGTTTTATTATGACGTTGTCACGTTAAACTATCATCTGTAAACCAACCGACTTTACAGACAACCAATTATTCATGTTTATAGAGATGACCATGGATTCAGCCCTCTCCACTGGGCGTGTAAAGAAGGCCACCTCAAGATAGTCGAGATGCTGATACGGCGCGGCGCCCGTGTCAACGTCACTAACCTCGGGGATGACACACCGTTGCATTTAGCGGCAGCACATGGACACAGGCCGATTGTACAGTTGGTATGTTAAATCTCTTGCTGTGTTATTCTTATGTATTGTCGCTTCTCTTTACAGCCGAGGTGGTGACGCGCCGCTGGTTTTTGGCACAAAACACATTTAATGTATCTCTGATTTTGTTACTAGGAAAGACACAACCCATGAAACTGCATCAATAAAGGGCTTACACCACCATTTAACCACAGCACTGTAAATCGGGAAGTGTCCTTGCACTAGTCGCTGTTAATGTAGTACCTACTCATTGATTAGGGTAGCAGGGGTCTGCGATTGGGTGTTTGTTGCTCAATTATGTAGAAATTTGCTGAACGGATTGGATTGAAATTGGGAACACAGGAATAACACATAGGCTTCTTAGCGCCGGTATTACAGGAACGGGAAATGCGCGAGTAAAATCGCGGTCTGCTGCTAGTTGATAATACTAATCCTATAATATTAATATTACAAATGTCAATGTTTATATTTTGTATGTTTGTTGCTCAGTCACGTCGTAACGTATGAACGGATTGGCCTGAAATTTACACAGATAGGTAGATTATAATCTGGAAGAACACATAGACTACTTTTTATCCCGTGAAAATTAAAGGAACTGGTACTACGCGGATAAATCTGTGGGGTGGTGCTATTTGATAATACTAGCGTAATATGAAACGTGCAATTCTGCAGCTTCTCCAAAACCGAGTGGATGTGAACTTCACGAACGAGCATGGCAACTCTGCTCTGCACTACGCCTGCTTCTGGGGCTACTCCGCCATTGCCGAAGAGTTGGTACTCGCCGGGGCGCTGGTCTCTCTCGCTAACAAAGACGGCGACACTCCGCTTGACAAAACTCGCGGGCAACTTGTACAAAGGTCAGTGTTACTTGGAAACGGATATATTGTCACGAACCAGCATGGCAACTTTGCTACTACGCTATGCTAACAAAGACGACAAGCCGCGCCGCTTGTTAAAACTCGCGGGCAACTTGTACAAAGGTCAGTTACTTCTTTACTCGACATGTAGTAATCCTTCGCCAACAAAGATGGCGCCACACCGCTTGATAAAACATGGGGACAACTTGTGTAAAGGCCGGTGTTACTTCTTTTTATGTAGTATCTTTCGCTGACAAAGATGACGAAACACCGCATGATAAAACTCGCGGGCAAAAGGGAGTCGTAGAGAACATTTTCAACCTAATTTTCGTACTCTTTAGTCCGATTTTGATATTTTCTAAGTTGCCGCCTGCCGGCTGGTTAGTGTCACTTAGAAGATAATATATTTTGGAAAATGGAGCTGTCTGTTGAGTGCGAGTTTTATCGAAAACAATACGCATCTTATAAATAATTAATTGGGTTCTCTGGATCGGTAGTTGCCGTTCTCCCAACTTCATTGGTCATAACTTAGAGATAGTTCATGGCAGGCGAAGTTTTTGGTTCCCAGGTTGCACGAAATGGCGGTGAACCAGGGCCAAGATCTGAAGAAGATCCAGTTCAAGGATCAGTCGTGGCTCGGGCTGAAGACCCGGAGCCGCGACGCGACGCTCTCTCGGCACAAAGGCATCAACATCAACGAGCTCGCTCTGCATACTAGGATCGCTGTTACTCCTTCCGGTCAGTGTAAAAATATTGGCAGGTACGGCCGATAGGAGTCAAAACCTATAACTTAGAATTTCAGTGTAAAATAAGCACTAATGTTAGAAATAGAATAGAGATATTTATTTGCCAAAAACATTGTACATATACCTACAGAGAAGCTTATCTAAGCCGAAAATAATCAGGTTCATAACGGGAATACAATTTATACATACTTACAATTCTTAAAATAAAATAGGTATAATGTGTGCAACAATATACCTATTTTATTACTTTACCTGTATATAACAATACTTGACCTGTATACAGATGCAAGTATACTGCTGTTACGTATTTTGGTGACGCGAGAAATTACGAACATTGAACATTTGCATAAATCTAAGGTAATTAAGTAAATTTGACATGAATCTAAGTAAGACAGTATTGGTATCCAAACTAGGTAAGGTAACCCTTTTTTACATAGAGGAAATGCATTTACGCATACCTTTCCGCATATGATGCACTTGAACCTGTTATTAAAAAAACACTGAAAATACCCCAGTTATTCCAAACCATAATATTCAATCAACTAATATCCAAACAAAAAACCAGGTATACCACAAACTAATCGGCAATCTAACCAAATAATCAGCATCAATGATCCAGCTATCCAAAGTACCAATCAGGAATCCAACCTACGAACCAGCCATCTAATGCGATCTTTACACTGCCACACACCACGCTACGTAGTGCGTGAATGCATGTTCCATCGTTGTATGTATCTCCATTTGTATAGAAAACACGCACAGTCCAACACACCGAAAATGCATCTACGTGCGTTCATGCCGCTCACGCACCTACATGCGGAGAAATACGCACACGGGCGTGGATGCGGGCGAGACTCAAGTACATACATGCCGACGTGAATCCACAAAACGCAACAACGCACTTGAGTGCGTGAAAAACCCGCACAATGAAGCAGATCTCCAATCCCGCAAGCACGCGCGTAGATGCATCGACATAAAGCGTGGTGCGTGTTAGTGTGTGGATCGCATAACCAACCAACCAAACCTCTAACCAGTCATACAATTGAAGAACATTTAGTTTAAGGACTAGTTTTTACTAAAAGCTTTGTATTTCAGGTGAAACCTGGCGCGGCCGTTGGCAAAAGAACGATATAGTGGCCAAGATACTAGCAGTGAGGGAGTGCACCCCGCGTATACAGCGAGATTTCAACGAAGAGTTCCCTAAATTGAGGATATTTTCACACCCTAACATACTGCCTGTGGTAAGTTCTGTAAATAGTTACCATAAGTAACCCTTTTATTGGTCCCACTGCTGGGATGTATATATAAAGCCTCACTCAAAGAGAATCAATTCATATCTCAGTGTAAGTCCGATGAATTATATTTTTGACAATCAAAACTCTGGAAGTGGAGGAAATTGGGGGAGACCTTTATCCAGCAGTTACGATTTATTGTGTCGCTACCTACTATTTCATTTTGCAGTGCAGTTTATAGTAAGATTTTTAGATAAATAAATTTTGGTGGACAATTCATACACAACATCATCTGACCCCAAACTAAGCAAACCTTGTACTATGACAGCCAGATAGCTGTTAAAATACTTATGTATTTTTAAATACATACTTATTACATAGAAAACACCCAGGTTTTCATCACACAAATAATTATTTGCACTAGGTGGGGATCGAAGCAATGACCCACGGCTTTTCCCCAACTTAGACACAAATTTACGAACTGCTGATCAAGGGGTTAGCAAATTTTCGGCTTTTATCATTTGTGCTGTCTGGCAGGCTATAAATATTAAGTTGTTTAAGTCGTAGAGTGAGTGATAGTTGACGTTGAGTTTGGTTTATCAGGTGGGTTGCTGCGTGTCGCCCCCGTCGCTGGTGGTGATCTCGCAGTACATGTCGTGGGGCTCGCTGTACGCGCTCCTGCACGGCGGCGGCGGGCGCGTGGTCATCGACGCGGCCGCGGCGCTGCGCCTCGCCAGCGACGTGGCGCGCGGTGTCGCCTACCTCCACTCCCTGCCGCGAGACAAGATCCTGCCCACCTTCCATCTCAACAGCAGGCACATCATGGTGACTATCTATACATACATACCCCACCGTGGCTGGTGATATAGACGGATTCCTCTATAAAACATAAACGAAAAAGAAACTAGAGAGAACCATACTACTACTATAGTACTATAAAAATACTACATAATCCTTGTAAAAGATAAACGAAAAGGGTTGGCAACTTGGTGTATTTGAATTCCCTAGTTTTTGGTAAAATAACACCAGTAAAGGATGGTACGGCAGTGTTTGCTTCGCGCTCGACTTGGCGGGGGCACTGCCGTGTCCCCAGATTAAAAAACGTCACGTAAAGTGTTCTTCCAATACTCCTATTCTCACTGTATATCTTACAAAAATATATAATAAACGTAATACTGTAACGCCCCATTTTCACTAAATACATATAGAAGTATATTTTATGTTATCGTTAAATTGACATGTCGACTCATTTTTGATGTGCCATCAAAAGGCAAAATAATTGAAACATAGGTGAAAGAATTACTTTGTTATCTTAAAAACTTCCCGTGATATCACGATTTTAAAATCACAATTTTGGACTCTCCTAAAAACGCTTCATACAAATCACTACAGAAACGTGACGTCACACTGTCGTATTTTCTATGGGTCGCGCGTAAGGTTTTTATGGTAGCTATATTAAATATTGCGTTTAGGAAAATGGTTTCATAACAAAAGTAACTTGAAATTGAATGGGCTATCCAATGGTAAATATCTAATAATTTGAACTATAAATAAATGGACTTACCCATCCAGCTTTGAATGATCATGAAGTAAGTTAAACTAAAATATATCAAAATTAAAATTGGTACATATTTTATTCTATTGAAATGTTGTCATTATATCAAATAATTTAATACAATTGTAGGACCTGTCGTCACGCCTATTGTACTCGTAAATCTTATTCGTCTGAGGCACTAAGCAGTAATTCCGTGCCACCAGATCGACGAGGACCTGACAGCCCGCATCAACATGGCCGACTCGAAGTTCTCGTTCCAAGAGAAGGGCCGCGTGTACGCGCCCGCGTGGATGGCGCCTGAGGCGCTGCTCAAACCGAGCGCCAAGCGGAACTGGGAGGCGGCCGACATGTGGAGCTTCGCCGTGCTGCTCTGGGAACTCGCTACGAGAGAGGTGAGACGAAAGATGTAGATGTAAGGGAAAAGGTTGTTTAAATAAGACAAAAGTAGGTAAAAGGTTGTAGAGGTTGGTAAAAGGTTATAGAGGTAAAACAAAAGTAGGTAAAAGGTTGTAGAGGTAAGGTAAAAGTAGTAATAAAGCTGTAGAGGTAAGACAAAAGTAGGTAAAAGGTTGTAGAGTAACGTTTTGTAGTGGTAGGACTATTTGCAAAATCCGCCTGTGGAAGTACCACACTTAATTCATTTATTTCATGCCATTGTTGCATCGCACTCACACAAAAACACGATCTAGGTCCAAACTAACTACATAATTATATTGTTTTCGCAGGTACCGTTCGCTGATCTGTCGCCGATGGAGTGTGGAATGAAGATAGCCCTCGAGGGACTCCGGATCACGATACCGGCGGGCGTCTCCCCGCACATCGCGAAACTGATCAACATCTGCATGAACGAGGACCCGGGGAAACGGCCCTCCTTCGAAATGGTGCTCCCCATACTCGACAAGATGAAGCGCTGAGGTGTAATGCGAACTCAGTATCCGATGTAATAATGATCTATATTTGAAAAAAATATCCAATGTGAGCGACACAACTCGAGTGAACTGGTCGACTGAGTTTTCGACGTTTAATTTAATCTGCAAAGTCACCAAAAGTCACAACAGAGAATTACTGACGGCATAAACCTACCTACATTTAGAAACTACCTTTATGGTAAATTTCTGGGTGCAGTCTAGATTGGGACCGATCATACAGTAGATAAAACCTTAGAATCTGAATTTATACTATGTACTGTACTTGGAACTAAAGTGTTTTGTGTTTTGAAAAGAAATTACTTTTAAGTTCGCGCTTCTCAGTTTTATTTGTATTTTTTTTAAATAATGTGTGTGTATGTCATAAATCGTTTTATCTATACTTATAATAAAACTGTAACGGGTCGAATTCTGTACATTGAAGATATTTTGAAAAAAATTTTTTTGGAGCACTCCATAGTCGATGCTGATGGCGAATCTGCATTTTTTTTCTTTCATGTCTGTCTGTCTGTCTGTCTGTCTGTCTTTCTGTATAGGGATCACGCATCACGCCAAAACTACCGATTCAATTCAGCTGAAATTTGGCATGATTTTAGTTTAAACTAAGGAGATTGCTGTAGGCTACTTTTGATTCCCAAATTCTGATCGGTTTTCTTGCGGGAGGGGGTGAAAGTCAGAATGTGTATTTGGTTGTAACTCATGTTTGCGTTGTTTAATTTCATTAATTCTTTTTTTGTTAGAAAGAACACATTTTTTATATTGTCCCATCAAAATTTGAACATTATCAGTTTGGTGGTTCGGAAATTACACAAACATTAAATAATAACGACACGCACGGCGCGTTCGGTACATACTAACTTCTAAGTATTCTGTGTATCACAGACGATCCACAGAATATCTAGATTCTAGATTCAAGAAGTGCCCACGTGATCGCGTCGCGTCGTCTTGAATGACAAAATAATTGTCAAAAATATATTTTTGTGTGGAAAAAGGAGGAGGATGAGAACATCCTCCTTCAAACAAGGAGGATGTTCTCAATCGGGTTGCATGTTTTTTCATTTGGTTTTATTTTACACAATAACTCCGCTAATTGTGAGTTGATTTTGATAATTCTTTTTTTGTTTGGTAGAAAATACTTCAGAGGTGATCTTATATATCGAAAACAGGGAGGTAGTTTTTCAAATATCAACAAAAAACAAATATCAGCTTAGATTGATTGTAGTGGTAGGACTCTTGGCAGAGTCCGCCTGGGGAAGTACCACACCTTTGCCAGTTATTCTACCGCCAAGCAGTAATGTGCAAACATTACTGTGTTCCGGTTTGAAGGGCAATGTTTCCAGAGAAATTACAGGGCTTAGAGATATAAGATCTTAGATCTCTGGGTGACGAGCGCAGTGCAGTGCTAGGTAATGATTTGGACTCTTCATGTTCCAATAGCTGCGTGTCAATGTGCTGTTATGTGTCAGGCATGTTGCTTACCATCAGGCACATGTCCTGATCGTCTCGTCACTCTTTATTTAAAAAAAAAAAAAAAAAGATTTATCTGTATTTAGTTAGTCGAACGACAGAATTAAATTACCTGTAATTACATGTCATTGAAGTAAACTTTTGTTCTTTTGGAGAAAACATATCAGCATAATAAGTAGCAGCATAAACAACCCATTAAATGTTCCCACTGCTGGACGTCGGGGCCTTCTCTCGCAAGGAGAGAGACAAGGCTATAATCCACCACGCTGGCCCAGTGTCGGTTGGTGGATGACATATGACTTAGAACTTAGATTCTAGGTACATTTCGGTTTCCTCACGATATTTTCCTTCACCGTTTAATTACCGGCATTACGAACATGACTCAGAAAAGATAGTGGTGCGCGTGGTTTTGAACCCTGGGTCTCCGGATCGACAGTCGGCGTTCTCCCGACTAAGTCAGCTGTAGCTTGCTAAACCAGCCGTAACTTAACGTATTATTTCACCAAATACTGTTTAAAATTTAAAGGTAGTGTTCAACAAGCTTCGGTAACCGAAGCAGACCGTTGTTAGGGTTCCGTACCTGACTTCGCTGTCCGTCCATCCTTCCGTCTGTCACCAGACTGTATCTCAAGAACGGTGATAGCTAGACAGTTGAAATTTTCACAGACGATGTATTTCTATTGTCGCTTTAACAAAAAATACTAAAACTAAAATAAATATTTAAGAGGGGCTTATTTCCATACAACAAACTTGACTTTTTTACCGTTTCTTGCTCGATACTAATAACGTACCTGTCACAGGTTGACGCTTTCACTATTCACATAATGTTAAGTTGTATGTTCTCTTTAAATGTAATTAATTAAAATAAAATAAATTTTTAAGGGGGCTCCCATACAATAAAATAATTTATTTTATTTGCTAATGGTTCAGAACCCTTCGCGCGAGTTCCACTGGCATTTGACCGGTTTTATTTTTCAAAATTTTGTAATATCCTATCCTTTCCTAATATTATACAAATATGTCAATATTTAAATTTTGCTGCTCAATTACGTTGGAATGGCTGAATGTATCGAGTTAAAATTTGAAACATATTCTTGGCTTAGCTTAAGTAACACATAGGGACATATAGATAAGTAACTGTACATAGGCAATGTTTGGCCTATGTGTTCTTCCAGACTATAATCTAATTGTATTTCAAATTTCAGCCCGATCACTTGATACGTTCCGCCATGATTAAGTAACAAACATCCAAACATTGACATTCATAATATTTACAGTTACAGGACAACGTTGGAACGGCTGAACATATTGAAACGGCTAAAAATTGAAACAGATAACTTATAGTCTGAAATACCACATATATGTATTACCTATCAACCTGAAAAGAAGCATAGGCCCTAAGGAAACAAATATTAACTATCACGTCAAAACGGCACAACGAATTGGGTTGGCATACGAAACACAGTTTAGAGTCTAAAATTTCACATGGGGTCTAAGTCTATATTTTCGTTTAACTCCATATTAATCTATAATAAGTACATATTTTCGTAAGGAACTTGATGTGATGGTAAGGTAAGAACCAAAAATGAAAATATATGCACCTGTTTTGGCGTAGATAATACAGGTGATTTGCGTTCACAATCAAAATAACAAGCAACATTATATTCTCATTAGATGGCGCTAATGCCAGTTTAAATCTAAAAGCACTAAAGGCCATTTAAATCAATGTTTTGTTATTGTGGTATGTATTTTTTCTTTCATCACTAGGTGGCGTTACTGGTATTCTCAATTGTACTAATAAGTTTTTGCTGCTAAAAGGATTTTGATGCCGAATTTGGATTCAAATATTATTCAATCTCAAAATTTTAATCATTTTGATTCCACACAGGCTTCGTTCAAAATTTTACGGGGGCGAAGTCGCGGGTAACAGTTAGAAAACAGCTTGCGGATAAAAAGAGATAAGTAGGTAATCAGATCATGCACATCAGCTTCAGACTTTTCGTAATGTATCCTATAAAAATCCTACAAACTTAACACTTGCGGCTATGTTCGATACGACGAAACCTTAATAAGTATGTTTGACTTTGTTTAAAAATAAAGATGATAAAATTAAATAAATTTTTGTGTGGAAATACAAATTCACTCAAACTCAAAGGGTTTTCAATGACTACTTATATAAATATTTGACGGACGATACTTCCAACTAATGTATACATCTGTAACATCTGCTTACGCGAACGAAGTAGCGGGTTCAGCTAGTAATAAATAAAGTCAATTATTTTTAACGCGATACCAAATTATTTGGTTTTAAAAGGATTTACTTGGTACTGAGGCTTGATATCTTATCAAGTGGAGTATGGTAATTCCGTTTTCCATGAGAAAAATATTGAACTAAAACCATAAGCTTTCTTTTCAGTCGTTTAAAAAGGGACTGTACATTTGAATTTGCATTATTAAGCTTTCGCCTTCTGTCGCTCACTTTGGATAAATAGTTAGGATTCCACCGGTATTACACAAAAGTTATTTTTTATTTTTATGTTCGTAATCAAGGACATTGAACAGTACCCAAAATACGTTAATTGTTTAGCAAAATGCTAATAAAAATTAGTCCGTTATTAGGCTCAGCTACTAAGATGGCTGATTCACAACCAATCAGACTGCTATTTTCAATTTCGAAAATATCGACGCAGTTTCATTGCTAGTTTTCAACAATGTGCGAAAAATAAACGAAACATTAAACGCAGAAGGCATTAAACGATCGGCATTTTTGAGTTGTGTTTAGACTTGTGATGCAGCAACGCACACTTATGTACACGACTTATCACTCAAAATTTTTTTTACGTTCGTATTGCCTCAGCCTAATTCAGTTCGATGCGATCGCACTGTGGTTTGAAAAGTTTCACAAATATTATATTTGTGTTCACAATGAGCTCTATAAAAAACAAAATGGCACAACAAGGGGCCCAAAATATTATTGAACATGTGTATTAAAAAATGCAGCATTCTAACACACGGCGCTGTCAAAAGACGCGAGTAGGGTCGCGGTGCTAGTACTGAGAGAGCTCATTAAGTTTTATACCAGTTATAAAATACTATAAAGGCGCCATTTTGTGAAGTGATGAAAAAGTGCTGAGAACAATCTGTTACCTCTCAATGCAGGCCCGGATCGAGGGGGGGCAAGCCGGGGCTCGTGCGGCACGGCTCCTATGTCCCTCCTGGGCACACTGATGCACCCCAATGAGGTATTTTCAGATTTTGCCCCACCTAAAAAAAAATTGAAAATCCGAGGCTGCCTCCATGATATCTTCCTAAGACAATATATATTCTTTATAGCAAAGTATATCTTTTAAAATATGTCTTGTAGCCATCGTGCCATTACATAATTATCTTTAAGTAACACGACAAAAACTAAAGTAATTGTTATATGATGAACTTCACCGACCAAATCACATGTAACTCGTTAATGAGGCATTTTCTGAATGACAGAATGATAGATGTATGGGGTTTGGGTGTATGAGAATTAAACCAAGCATTACTTTGAAATAATACTTCCATTTTTATTTTATTGAATCTTACTTTCTTAAGTTTGTTCATGGTAAAAAATGCCTAAATATTTATTTAGAATTTTCTACTTGCAACTAGCCATTTTCATGTACAACGTACACTGTACACATTAAATCATTCTGGAACATTCCATTTTCTGCCCTGATTTTATATCAAATTTGTTTTACAGTGAAAACATTTGCTTCGAAACAAATGCTGCTACTGTGAAACAAATTTGGTATAAAATCCAGCCATAAAATGGAATGTTTCTCAATTATCAATAATTTGTGAAATGATAAGAGAGGTGAGTAGAGGAAACGCCCAACTGTGAACTATTTTAACAGGTTTTAGCATTCATTTGACATTCTGAAGAAGCCTCATTGAAAACCTAAAAAAATAATATTGTTTTTACTTTTTGTGACTGCCAGTATTGTAAATAGGTTGTGTTTCGTGAACTTGTTTAAATTAACTTGGCTATTGGTGCTAAATCACATAACATAGTGTAGTAGTGAAAGGAAAAAAACTGTAATAGAATCTCTAAATAAAGTGCAATTTAATGTCGAGATTAACAAATTTTAAACATAGTACAATATGAATTAATGTTAACCAAGAAAAGTATAATCCACAAAGATGCTTGCCTTAACCTATGATTTAAATAAGAAAAAGATTTCAATTAGTTTCATTGTTATTGCATTTGATATTTCTTCAACATAGGTACAGAAAATCTTCTTAGAAAAGTATTGAAATCAATTTTTGTATTACTTATTAATTCTGCAATAAAATTCAAAAAAGATAAATACATTTAAATTATTAACTCTATTTATCTTTAGTGAATTCATTGCACTGAGGATGTTCAATTCGACATTAGTAAGATTTTGGATCGTGTCGTGGAAAGGAAAAAGGGTGGAGACGCATATTCGTGGATTTGCTTTCTTTATGATAATAAGCAATCAATATTTTAGTAGGCGCCAAAGCAGTGAAAGATTTTTTTTTTACATTTTTAAGGGGGGAGGAGGGGAATGTTAAATTATGTTTTTTTACGTTTTATTTATTTCTTTTATTTTTATTTATGTATGACATGTACTTATTCAGATCAATTAGTGTTTGCAACATTTTTTGCTCTTAGAAAGTGTCTATATATTTTTAGTACAAGTTTTGACTGTTACAAAATTGCATAGATTTAATGGAATTTGTAACAATGGTGTTTTAAGTTCTGCTTTCTAGAGCAGCACTATAGTAAATTACATATAACCTAACTTGTTGAAATCTTTGTATTGTAATCAGTCAAACCTTGAACTAAAAGAGTAAGTGTAAATGGTATTTATAGCTGAACTATTAGATGTGCCTTAAATATATGCCAATTTATAAAATTATTTTACTATAATGTAGTGTCTAAAAGCTTTATTGACAAGAATATAACAATGAAATTATAAATAGAATAAGAAAATAATTATTATTTTTGATGTGAATTAAATGTTACAACTTTCATAAAGTTGTTTAATGTACTAACATTTTTGTAATAAAGTACTTTAAATTCAAAACACAAGTATTTTTCATAATAATTTTAATTATATTAATCATATTTTAGGTTTTTAGAAAAGTACCAGTAAATACCAAAACAGTAGCAAATATACATTTATGTCAAATTAATGAGACGCCATCGCCGACTTTACAGAACAAATTATAAATAACCATGTAATATCATTCGCGACAAGTTCGGAATATCGAGTTGATATCGTGTTGTTTCATTAGTTTGACAGTTATTATAGCTTTATTAGCGTTATCAAGAGCCACAACGAAAATTTCACAACAAGCTTGTTTCATGGGTTAAAGTTTTTTAGGTTTTATCTAAACCATATTCCAAATATTTACTAAAGGTTTCCGGGGGCCTTGTAAGAGTTTAACAAATTATTGAGTAACATTAAAATAGGTAAAAAAATACTCTTGTGCCATTGAAAATTGAGTTCTTTGAGGCATTTTCAGAAGAACATGTGAGCAATAAATGGGTGTAAATATTAATATAATATGTCAAATTATTGACATTATTATACTTTTTTTGTCAAATTTGGCTAAACAGAAACATTTTTGACAGGTAGTTTTGCATCCTGGAAATGTCTCATTATGAGCTAATAACTCCAAAGTCAATATTTTGCTTAAATTATGTATTGTAATATGGTTTAATAACTTAAGCGCAGTAAGTAATATTTTTAATGATATTTCATATTACAGTTCAATGCACTGTTTCAACAAACATACAACAAATCTGCCATCATTGATGGCTTTAATGACTCATAATTTTACAGTAACTTATATCATATTACTCTTTATAGTAATCTGAAATACAACAAAATATAATCCAATTTAGAAACTTCCAAACTTTTAAAAAGTCTAATTTTAATAGTAAATTGGTTGCTTAAAACAATTGGATTACAGAAGTGAATACTACTATAGTATATTATATTTCTTTAATAATACGTATAGGTAGATACATATATTTTATATACGTTTGGCACTACAAAAGTAAGACAATTGCGTCGATTCTTTATTAGCAATTGCCTTAACCACAGCTGCTTTTAACAAAAAAAAAAAGAATTAAAATAGAGCCTTCGTTTACGAGCTACACCTTCTTGTAAGATACACCTGTGAAACTCATGACATGTAAATATGAATGCCAGCTAAATTGGGCCCATTTTTTTAACAAATGGAATTCAAAAATCTTTAAAAATATAGAGATAGAAGACAGTTTTGCAGATTTGACTCGGAAAATGACTAAATCTTATAGACTTACTAGAAAACATTTAAACCATGGAATAGAAAATTATTCTGACAATCTGTATAACTAGAGTGGGACTAGAACACGCATATACAATAGTAAATTCTGCAGGGCTAAATATCCATCTCATGATTTCTACTCTGTAAAAGGCATCTTTAAAATGACAGATAAGTGGAAAATTATGTCAAATTATTAACATTGACATAATATGGTTATCAATTTCTCTATGAAATAAAAATTGAAACATGATTTCGAGAACTATTTTTGGACAGGTTTTTTGTATTCATTTCACATTTTAATATGCCTCTTTAGAATATAAAAGATACATTTATATCTATCTATTTATTAAACTGAATCACGCAACTTTGACTTTTGGTGATAAAAAGTTAGTAATTCGAAGCATCTGCCATAATTTGGCTCAGTTGTTCCATGTTTCATGGAGTGTTGTATAAAACATCTATATAGTAACTTTTTTTAATCTACTCGTAATTGCTACCCCAATTCCTTCCATGACTATAATGTTTTCTGCGTAAATCTGTATTACAAGTTTCTTTTAATTTAATTGTCTTTACGCAGGGATCTGAGTTTGACTCTCTTCATTAACCTCATCTACAAAATCAGCTAACATATCTTCAACTGTAACGGTTACTTCACTAGTCACAGTTTTGCTTGCAATATTACTCTCAATTACATTCATTTCTTCAGTAGCATCACCATTCTCGAGAATTCTTTCAGGCGATTTTTCTACACCATTTTCTTTTGGGACTTCATTTGTTTCTGGTGTCTCATTCTGTTCTTTTGCTTCATCTTGTGATTTCACAGTTTGACCGCAAGTTATTTGGACATCATCAGTTTCGTTAGTGCTTGGAAAGTTATCCTCATCCATTTTTTCCAAAACTGTGACCTTTTCTTGACCAGTGTTCGGGTAATCGTAAGCTATAGTATCTGAATCCTCATTGTCGATTACGCCATCAGTTGCATCTAGTTCGATTATCGAATTATTTTCTTCGTCGTCTATATTACTTAGATCTTCAATGTTTTCATTATCTCGTGATTCTAAGTCTCTTACCATAGATTCATTAGGTTCAATGATGTAGTCAGCGGAATCGTCTAGTTCTTCTACCGATGAGTTGTCGGATATTTCTATGGATGCGGCTGATTCGCTGCTAAGACTGATTTGATCACCACCTTCTTCTATTCGAGGCCGTTTGCTTGTGGGTTCGTCTGGTATTGATATTACCTCCTCTTCTGCTGTGTCTTCTGATGGCATTCTGTGAAAAAAAAAAATAATGATGTCTTATAATTTCGCTATTCTTTTATTGCTAAATATTCTCTTAATCTACATTTTTGCGGTAATAGCTAGCTCCCGAACGTATGACCCGAGTTTGACTGTTTGGATTTAGGCAAGTTAGTCGTAGCAAGCGTAGCAACGCTCCCTCCGTTCTTGGCTATAAGTATTTGACAAAAATCTGTCCAAGATGGCCGCCACTACAAAATGGCGGATTACATATTTTTTACACGACTCCCTCAATATGGATATGCAATAAAAGATAAATTTAGTTTATTATTTATTTGTGTAAATAGATTCATTAATTATCCAACTGAATGATTTCAGCTTACCTGTCTTCTCCAAGCAAGCTCTCAAGCGTAGCCCTGTTCCTCTCCGACAGTCGTTTCTTCTTGTCTTCTTTCGCTTTCTTCTGGGGAGTCTCGTCAAGTGCGAAGTTCAGCGACGGCGGGGAACAGTGCAGGTGGAGTCGGATGTCCAACAACGCTTGCGACGCGAACTTTGATATCTGTACGAAAAATATAATTTTTAAACATTCAAGATTTCAACTTACATTGATTTATCTCCCAATCCAAGACCAATGTAAAAAAAACACAAATGACAAAGGTCGCGGACCGCAGAGTCTGTGGAAGTCTATGTACATAAATAATAAAAAAAACTAATCACAATAAAAATGTGACATAATGTTTTACACACCAGAAGTGAAAATTAAAATAAAAATAAATATTAAAAACCGAAATAATAACATATTTTAATTGAATATACCTCTTTAATTGAATGTACAATCATCGCTATAAACCATTGCTTATATCGATGTGTACAACACAGTGACACAACAGTGACAGATGCGGCTGAAGGAATATATGTACATGGGAATGAATTAAAAAAAAAACAAAATACATGTGTGGTGCGGCAAAAAAGTGAAAACATATATTAAATATATAAAGCTGAAGAAGTGTTTTGTTTGAACGCTCTAATCTCGGGAACTACCGGATCGATTTCAAAAAAATCATTCACCGTTGGATATGTACGTGATCCCAGAGTACTCTAGGCGGATAGGCTATCACAGGCACCCAGGACGTCTACTCTCCTTTTACAAAAAACGTAATTTAGAAATGAACTCGCGACTTTCCTACTTCGATCCGCTGTTGCGTCTGTCTAAATGTTCTAAGCTTAACCTTATTCGAGTAGGCTTAGAACATTTAAACGTCAAACAACGTCGCGAGTTTATTTCGTAATTACGTTTTTCGTAGAAAGAGAGGTGAAAAATTATGTGTGTGGAGCACCGCAAGAAGTTAACATTTCAAAAAAATAACTTACATTGTAAACTTAACACAGGTCGGCGTCTCATCGTGACCACGGATCTGTTTAACACATTGGCTGCTGAAAACACGTACGTTGTGTTTTATTTAGTGCAACGCGTATGCGGGCTAAACACACCTGTCGTGTAAAGCTGCATTGCTATGCACCGGTGCGGCGCCACACAAACGTGTGTGTTTCAAAAGACGAAACGCCAGTGCGGACGTACATACGAGGCGTGTTTTATCGTTTTTTTCACCAAGTCATGCTTGGTGTTCTCCTGATAGTAATTGATACGAAACAATACTTACCTCTGATGACAGATTTTTTTACAATAACGTAACGCTAGAGCGGAAATATATGCGAGGAGTATTTGTTCATTTAAAAAAAAAAATATATATGCTACAGAGGTAATTAGTACGAGACAATGCCTCTAATACCGACTAATTATATTTTCAAGTACCTACCTAATACCAACATAAGTATAATATAATTTTTTGAAGTGATTTTGTTTGGAAACTTTAAAGCCACAAAATTCGAATAAATTACGTTTATTAAAGGCACTCTTCAAATAAAAGTGTCAATATTTGATTCGTAGATATAATGCACGAGATTATAATCTCACGGTAGGTTAGTTCATAAAATAGCGTTATTAGATTATAATCTGACATACAAGAATTGCTCGTTTACAGGTATTAGGTAGATGAGCAATGTTGTACTATTCGAATGGCGTCTAGATACCTTCCACGACTGATTGCTATATAAGGTAGCCCATCAGTAAACAGTCGGAAAACAGTCAGTTATTATCGTTCCTTGATAAGTGTGCAGTTTCAAATCTATTCGTCGTTTTAAGCAAAAATCTTGTTCAAAAGTTCTATTACATAGATTAAAACATACCAAACTAATAAAATAGTGTTAAAAAGTAGTAACTATCGCCAGAAAAGCACCATTTACCCAGACTGCCCTATGGTCAAGTTAAAGTAATTTATTTTTGAAAAGTACCTAACGAATAACAAACACAAAAGATTCTAAGAAAAGAGCTATCAGTTATTGGCTCGGCGGTAACAACAAAGAATTTGGAGTCACAATTTGCAATATTTTTGAATAGGTAAGTACATTAGTTTACAAAGAACTTAAACAAATATACAATAAAAAAGGAACAAAATCATTGTTTAGATTTTTTTTTAAACAACATGTGTGACGACGAAATCCAAACAAAGGACATAAAAGAAGCCGACAGACTGATGAGAAGTACGAGATTCTTTTCGTAACAGATGCATCACTCTCGAATAAAAGTGCATGTGCACGATAGTACAGCAAGCAAAAATACAAATGAAGTAGGTACTTCATTTGAACTATTTGAAGGATTCATTCAAGAACTGCACACGACTAGTACAAAGCGCCCTTGAACTTGTTTTGTTTTTGTTTAATTACATATTTATTTAAAATGGACGAACAGGCAGGAACGAGTGGAGAAAACGTAACGTGAGTGTTTATTTTTTTAACTTTTCATCAATAACCCGTATTTTTTTTGCTTAGTGTGGAAAAGTTTTATTTTTATAGAAATGTTAAACCTACCTAGTTAAACATACCTAGGTAGGTACATAGCGACAAACAATGAGTACCATGAATTCGTTTAGGTGTGAATAAGATTTTTTAAATAATTTACGGGTCGAAACGGTCTTACAATCAGCTCCCCTAAAGATTTATTGTTTTTTGCGACCACGGATATCGGGGGTATGCCCCGTATTGCGAATTTAGTTCGATACCTAGTGTCTCCGTTCTTGTCTCACCTAAATAATTACTACATAAACAAAAGTAATGATTACGACACATACCGCATATTTTAGCACGCACACTAAGAATTTTGATCGCGCTCTTAATAATAACATATATAAAATGGGGGAAACATTTCCGTATAAACAAATACTTCATGTCTATGTAGGAGTCACTCAACGCTCACACACGTAACTAGGGATGGAAATTAGTGATTGCAAAATTTAATCGATATTTTATTTTGGGTTGTATTATTATGTTTACATATATTAATTTTACTAATATACAAATACGTATATATATTTATGTATAAATATGAATACCCTGTACGGAATGTATTATACTATAAACAATTTTTTAAGTTGGTGTACGTTTTTAAATTTTTATCATCTAACTGTACCTGTTCCAAATTACAACTCGGTCCGTTCATACGTTTCAACTTCCAACGGGATTGAGATATCCGTGGTTGCGACTATACAACGCATTTAAACATTTGCTTCGATCTAAACAAATATTATTTAAACAGCACCCAAGACGAAGACACGAACCCAAGTATTTGGGCACCTTCGGACGCCATGGAGCATGGACGGACCATGGACTTGACCTTCTCATTGAAGGAGGCCATGTCCCAAGAAATAATTAAAAAAACAGCCGATATACGACGCCGCATCTCAGCCGACGACTTTAAAACGGCCGGCACCTTCGCTACCGACGACGGCCAAAGGGAAAGGAGTCGGCAAAAAATCTAAAATTAATTAAATTTTTATAAGCTTTTATTTGACTTGCCCTGTTAGTATGAGACAAATTTGCGAGTTAATTAGAACCACTTTCTGTCGTTAGATTAGGTTGTAATTTGGTTTACTAACGTAACTTTGGTGACAATGCAATAATATGGTATGATTTGTTGTCTAAATATCCAAATATTTCTTCGTAATAGAGAAACTCTGTAGCGTTATAAAGACTGCATATACATAAATTTTACGCTATAGGGAGCTTTTGTTTTAAAGAGTTTACACTGTATTTACTTACGTATGTATTTACTGTATTACATTTTGAATTTGCAATAATATGGTATCTAGCTATGGTAAGATTTGTTGTCTAAATATCCAAATATTTATTCGTAATAGAGGAACTCTGTAGCGTTATAAAGACTGCAAATACATAATTTTTACGCTATAGGGAGCTTTTGTTTTAGAGTTTACACTGTATTTACTTACGTATGTATTTACTGTATTACATTTTGAATTTTATTTAGTAATGGATATTATATATCACCAAAATTATTTCAGATACCGTTTATTTAGATAAAAATGGTCTCAAAAAGACAAAATACTATTTTTGGGCCTCGCTACGTTTTACTAGGTTGCTAGGGAATATCAAACGATGCTACAATGTCATCTATGCTGTCATTGGAATTTTATATATGTACATCGGCAGATATGTAAAGCAGTAGGATAACCTCACCCGCCTACGAGGGTCATAAATATTTCCATTATAACATAAATGAAATAAAAGTCATCACTCTTTCTCAAAAATCTTATTTGTTGGTTGGGGTTGGGTAAGCCGCCCTTAACATGCGGCCTTCGGCCTGCGCCACCGCTGCAGCCCACCGCTGTTGGAGGGCGTCCACTTGCTCGTGCGTCAGTGGACGCACGATTTGGGACGCCTCCTGCAGGCGGAGGCGCTGCAGCAGGCGGCGGGTGCTGATTCGGAGGCTGACTTCGACGCCAGAGTCCTCGGACTCTGGCGTCGGTGGTGGCGGCGGTGGCGGCGGTGCCGGCGACCTATCCCTCGAAAACCTGCAATATCACATTTTTATTAAAGCTTTACAACTAAAACATACACTGAACATATTCATGTTCAGTTATATGGCGTGAACAAAAAATTCAAAGAATTCAAGTTTCAAAGTAGGTTTACGACTGATAATACGATAGGTACCCAGTATGCTTGGTCGAAGACCATCACTTCCGAGAAAAAATCATCGTCTTACTGCACGTGTTCAAGGCAATTAAGGATAACAAAAGCTAGACCGACCTCGGATGCTTCAGAGCTTCAAAGTCTTTTGTTACCTGATAACATAACATAAACAATAATAGAATAATATCCATAATAAATATTTACTGTCTACAAATATGAACACATTTCTGTTGGGCAGGCAGTTTATTGTTATAAAGGATACCGTTATAAAGAATTTACACTGTATTTTAACATGATTTATAACATATTCACAGGAATTCAGTAGGTACTAAATTTGTTGGTTGCGGTCTATTTGGACTGAATGTTATATTGTACTAAAACCGTAATGAACAAATCTTAAAATGACCTTTTCCCATAATGACTGATTTTTGAAATGTACTTATTCTAGTATGCCGGAAAAAAGACTGTCAAATTGAAGTATAGTTAGTAACATTTTTTAAAAGCTTAATTGTATAACAAAAAAGACAATTTCTATTCTTAATTTTAATATAACTATGATGAACCGGATAATAATTGATGAAAATGTAGTAATAAAAATTAAATCTGATGCAAATATATATGTTGTAATTAATTAATCAGATAAGAAAACTCTTTCTTAAAAGCCACAAAAATACACTTAAGAACGGTATAATCTAGATATTTCAATTAATGCTTCGCTTAGGACGAACCGTGCAAATTGACTAAACAATAAATGAAATAGAACCTAAACATAAAAATGTTTATATAACTACTGTCCTGCTTCAGCTTCGCTTGAATATTGTCATATACATAGGTAAAGACTATTCATTGAAATGAAAACTATCCTAACTTTCAAGTTGGATCAAACAGCACACGGTGTGCGATTTTGATTAAAATCTGTTAAAATACTTGGGAGTCTATCGCCGACAAACAACGCGACGCGTAATTTATATTTGTACTTAATATATTACGAAGATAACACCCAATTTGCGGGTATAAAAAAAATCAAAATTGCTGTCGGATAAACTTTTTAGCCATAGATTATTTTTAACCGACTTCATTTTATAGTATAGAGCAGCCTTTCCCAAAGTGGGTGATAATGCCCCCTTGTGTGCGCTGCAGGCCTTAAGGGCGGTAAGAGACCCAGGAAAAAATGAGGGGGTTGTGTAGAGGCTTGGAGTCCGGTGTGTACTACCTACAGGGTTCATGTCTCATGTTAACTCTTGCGAGCTATAGTAAATAGGTTTCGTTTAGAATTAATGTTGAATCTCCACTAATATAGCTCACAATAATTCATTGAATTTGAAATTATAGTGGTTTTAAGCATATGAAAAAATGGGGACGCAAAAATATAAATTCTCAAAGTGGGCAATAGACAAAATAAGTTTGGGGACCCCTGGTAGAGAATGACGAGACGGCAGGACATGTACCTGATGGTATGCAACATACTTGCCACATAACAGCACAGCGTCACGCAGCTGTTGGAACATTAAGTTCAAATCATTACTCGTACCTAGAATTTCAGTGCGTTTGTCACCCAAAGATCTAAGATCAGAAATAATATGGCGAAGAAGAGAAGATACTGCGACGCTAATTGGTAGAAAATGTGTTGAGAACACGAGCAGGACATTTTTGGTGATGGTACTTTGATGAAACAATCATAGTTTTCTTGTCAGTGTATTGACCAGAGTATAACACACACTAGCATGAAGTACTGATGTTGCATCTGATTGTACATGTCCCGTCAGACATAATGATTATCGGACATTAGACATCAAAGACATTTCGAAAATCAGTCATTATGGGAAAAGGTCATTTTAAGATTTGTTCATTATGGTTTTAGTACAATATAACATTCAGTCCAAATAGACCGCAACCAATTTGTTTTACACTTTTTAGCTAATTTAATTTCAATAATATTAAGAATCAATAAATATCTAACGAGAACAAAATTAAAATTCGACTACCTTGGATTAGAAATTTGTACAGTTTTCTACTAGTCCAGCCTTTTTATTTGATACCAATATTGAGGAAGGAGTGAAAAAAATGTATTTCGTTATCATTTTGTGGTGGCAAGATGGCCATCTTGGATTTTAAATTTGTCATAGTATGCTACTAGTCAATTTCATTTGATACCCATATTGAGAAAGGTTGTGAAAAAATATTTTGTCTGCCATTTCGTGGCGGTCGGCCATCTTGAATCAACATTAACCAAACATATCTAAGAACCACCACACTAAAACTAACTTTTTATAAAAAAAGTGCATTGAAATCGGCCGTGGCGTTTGGCGTCTACGGTGCCACATACACACAGACACACACATCCAGAGAGAGGCATATTTATGCTATATAAGGTAAAATTACTTACAAACAGCAGCACAGTCGCCGCCAACAACCTCGTCTCCGCCGCCTGCCCTCTGGCAGCAAAGGTACCCTAAAACATAAAAATGTATGTACAAAGAATTCGTTCGTTTGCGTTTGTCGTTTAATGTACTAACTACGCTCCACTATTGAAATCGATTATTGAAATCGATTTCTAAATCTGGATCGGGTTTGTAGCGATTTGAGTAAATCCTAAAACGCCCATCTCTAAAGCAAACTGCATGAGCCACAGGTTTCTCTTAACTTTCGATAGATGGCGCTCAGCGCTCTTGCGCCGCTGGCTAAAACACGCTCAGGGTAGATACCTACACTTAGTATGTTGATAAATTTGTACATCATTTTTTTATTACTATAGTTTTTATAGCTCTAGTTTATAGGCATATCTACTGCACAGTACAAAATAGTTATGATGACCCAATATTGAATTATGTGCACAAAATGACGATATTTTCAAACAAAATGCTGTATTTAGGTATAATGCTGGTTGCATGAAATCCAAATTGTATCAGGAAAATATGGTTATCACACAAGTCAAGAAAGAATAAGAGATCTGTTTGGCTACTACGACAATGTTGACTTGTTCTACTAGATCGGATGTTCATATTACCTATAGCACCATAAAACCGGTACCTATTCTGTTGAGTGATAGGTTAACTCGATGGCACTTAGGTATTGAGTCAAAATTTTGACCACCGCGGCGGGTGCTGGCCAGAAGTTACTTGGACTTCACCACTAAATGCTACATAATATCGACAAGTGCATGTAATAAAATAAGATTCTTACCTTTCATGGTTCTCCATTGCACAACAAACGGAACTTTTACTCTTCAACTTTTGGTTTATGGCTTTTATTGTGGTTTAGCAACTTTTACTCTATTCTCACTCTCATTCGAATTTGAAAAAGGACCACGAACCAGTGTTGCCAACAAGATTTTTTTAAAAGTTGTGAATTTCCGTTAAAAATCCGTAAAAAAATTATGCCAAAAGTAATCGCAAAATTTCTAAAAGTTTATATTTGAAGGTACATCAGCACCCAAGAGAAAGGGAAGTACGCGGGTAAAGCCGCGGAGCGATGCTTTTAAATATATACATTGGTTTCTAATTACTTAGCACAAGTGAAGACCACGCGATTTTTTGAGCTGCGTCTTATGGGTAAAGACCTAAAGGTAAGAGTTAAAAACTTGTTGTGAATTACGTCATAATCAATCCAACCGTTTCGAATATTAGCCGCAACAAATAAACAACAAAATGTTTATAAATAATTTCACTTTTACTCAGTGAAAAGCCGCTAATTTGATTATTAGTTGTCACAATATATTAAAATTTTCCTTACTTTCAGTTATTGTCACTAAGGCTACGACCAAAAACGTTAAAATTTTTGTTATATGGCAACTGTGATGACACAATGAATGAATGAACGATTAATAGGTAACAAAAATAACGTAGGTAGGTACTTATTTGTGCAGTGTATATCTCTACTTGGTCTGGGATTTGTGCCTATTGTGTCCGAGAAATTTAAACATGCTGCGACATGTCGAATTTCTTTTTCTTCAGACAACGGAACGTAAGCATTACGTTTTACGCATTACAAGATGTCGATAACTATATAATCACTACCGATTGTTTTCATAATTTTTAAAACCTTTAATTAACACGTTCCCAGCCCCAAT
Source organism: Ectropis grisescens (assembly GCA_017562165.1). Taxonomy (NCBI): domain Eukaryota; kingdom Metazoa; phylum Arthropoda; class Insecta; order Lepidoptera; family Geometridae; genus Ectropis; species Ectropis grisescens. Next base: position 23,654,297 of record CM029777.1, on the reverse strand, counting down.
ACAAAAATAAAAAACGAACCGGCAAGTCCAACAGGCTTTTTTGTATTAGGTGTTTTTATAGTCATAGTAAGAAAAAAACATAATTCGAAAATTAAAACCAGATGTAGGTTTTACTTCCCTGAAACACATATGGTTCATTAGCATAGATTTACATTTTCGCTTCTGCACGTTCATGAAACACATATGTGTTTCTGGGAAGTTTTTTTATATATTTAAGATGTTCATAAATATCGATTTATTGTGAATATATTTTTATTATTATAGATATATATAGACAAACATAACATACAACAAATGAATATAACGGTATCCTTACGTGACAAACGTAAGTATGTTACTGTTTGGCGTCTTCAGTTATTACCTATCTAGTACCTTACCAACCAAGACCAAAAAATAAATATTCTCAGCAGAGTAATTAGTCGCGTGATCCTTTCCACAGTTTAGAAAATATATAGACTTCAGATTTGCCGTATGGCAACACTGAAACTGACTTGGGCCAACCACAAACCAATACAGCTTCCTTCCGGCTTCTGTTCTGACCTTGTAGTTTTGTTTGTTGAGTGAAAAGTCAAATTGCGAAAAATAAATACAAATTTGATAAATACCTAGATAAAATAATGGCAGGGACTAGTCGAGACACCATAACGTGAGTGTTTATTTTATTATTTTTCATTAATAATCCGTATTTTAAATACACGTTACTACGTGTTTTTGTATGAAAAGTGAAAGAATTACTTTGTTTTTGACTTTCGCTTCCAGGAAGCGTTTTTGGGATAGTCCAATATTGTGATTTTAAAATCGTGATATCACGGGAAGTTTTTAAGATAACAAAGTAATTCTTTTACTATTCATATAAAAACTCTACTGAATTCTACTGAATGAAACAAAGTAATTCTTTCGCCTATGTTTCAGTTATTGAGAAGCCTTTTGATGGCACATTAATTCAAAAATGAGTCGTCCCGCCTATTATAATAATAATGAGTAGTACCATCAATTCGTTTAGGTGTTTAAGATTTTTTTTAATTTAGGCGAGTTTTTTTGACTTAAGTTTAATCAGTTTCGACGTTTTTGTTGTTAACGAGTGGTGTAATAACGGTTTTAGTCTCGTAAATAGGTAGTAGGTACCTAAGTAGGTTCTTTGAGTGTGGAATTATGAGAACAACGGGTCGAAACGTTCTCTCGTACAATCAGCTCCCCTAAAGAGTTAGGTATAGTGTTTGTTGCAACTATACAACGCGAATAAACATTTGTTTTGATTTTTTCGGAACTTCAAAGTAAGACATAGTTGCCGGCAAACAAGTTGACCCAAATGAAGTTAGCAAGGGGAAAGTTCGCGCATGTGCACTTCAAATAGACCTTAAAACGTTTCTGCGCAGCCATGCGCAGCTAACTTCAATGGGTTAACTTGTTTGCCGGCCACTATACTTATCTAAAGAAACATTGTTTAATTAACAGCACCCAAGACGAAGACACGAATCCAAGTGTTTGGGCACCTCCGGATGCTCAGAATGCGCCTGCGGCTCTTCTGGATTTGTCCTCCTTATTGAAGGAGGCCATGTCCCAAGGTGGCGTAAAACAGCCAGAAAGCCAGCCGTCAGTTAGCCAAATGAAAATGTACGACGCCGCACCGGAGCCGACGTTGAAACGGTCGGCTCCTGAGCCTTGGACAGGCAAAGGCAAAGGAATAGGCAAAAAATCAAAAATATACAAATGAAAATTAAATCCTATTTTAATTAAGCTTTTATTTAACTTGCACTGTTAGTATAGGACAAATCTTGCGAGTTAAATTAGAACCACTTCCTGTCGTTAGATTAGGTTGAAATTTGGTTTACTTATGTAACTTTGATGACATTGCAATAATATGGTACCACGAAGCTGATCTCAAGAGGGAGTCGGAAGGTGGCCATAAGAACTCCTAAACTATAAAAGATAAAACCGTCGAGTTAATGACTCGTTTGAATAGTCTTGACAAGCACTCTTTGTTACGTGAAATCCAGGATCTGAAGATGAAGTTCCAAGAACTCTCTTGGAGTTACGGACTTTAGTGGAGATCGGCGAGTTTTTTTTAACTATAATAGGTTCGCACTTGACCACCATCTCGCCTGATGTTAAGCAATGATGATATCTACGATGGAGCGTGCTTACATAGAAGAAGCCGATTCACTCTCGATTCTACTATACTACTTACATACATATAGTAGGTAGGTAGCTGCCTGATATTCTGCTGATGATGCTGACTGATAATACGATACCTTACCACGTTCGCCGCTCACCTAGCTACAGAAATTGCCACAGACCTTAAAACATACCTATGTGCCACTGACGTTTATGTGCGCCCGAGGCCTTTATACAATGCGATGAGCCCAAACCGCCATAACGCGACCACAATCTTTGTACCGGGAGCCTCTCGCCGCTCGTGTGCGTTTAAGCCATAAGTTATTACCTATTCTGTGACGCTGTCGTCATGCGCTCGATAAAATATCGAATAACAATAGAAGGGCTATAATACGGAATGTTTTTACAATGTTCAATCATTAATATCAATCGTCAATCGGAGCGGCCTACGATAGATTACGTATATCTGCTCATTATTAGGCCCGCTGTAGTCTTGTAAACCGTTTTTTTACTTAAAATTGTATTGTCGTTTCACCAGTGCTGCTTCACGCATACGGCGTGTTTCACACCAGGTGTGTTTGTCCGCACTGGCGTCGCTCGTCTGAACAGCAGTGCGGCTACTCGCGCCTAGCGTGAAACACTCCTTGCGTGTTTTCCGTACTCGCGTTACACGATGCAACGCGAGTACGGCTAGCCGCGACTGGCGTGTTATTTCAGTAAAAAACGCCTTATTATTAAAAACTGTCTAGCAGCGAATGTGTTAAATACTATTACGTACATTAAGGGTGTCGCCGTGTCTGGCAAGGGGTCGCCATGATGATATTGTATTGTACGTATAATATTGTAATGTTGCAGAGGTTTTTTGTTTGAACTAGTATCAGGAACTACTGGACCAAATTCAACAATTCTTTGACCATTGGAGTCAAGAGTGCTATAGACTTCATGTGTACCACGGGCGAAGGCGGGACGGACTGGTAGCTAATATTATAAGCCTCCAGCGCTCGCAGCTGCCACGGGGCGCGCGGAGAGCCCCGGCCGGGGGGCGCAGCACTCACCTCGGGCTCCGGGCCGGCGGCCAGCGCGCCGTACAGCCGCAGGCAGTACTGCGAGGGCGGCGCCACGCGGCAGGAGACGCTCTTCCTGCAAGCCTCGAGCGCGCGCAGAAGCCACGGGGCGCGCGGGGAGCCCCACCGCTCGAGGGCGAAGCACTCGCGAACCACCAGCTCTTGGAATTGCTGGAAATTAACTCATTTTGTAGGGGTACGACGTTTTGTTGAGTCAAACGAACTCGGCAAAGAGTACATTCTTATGTACTATATATAATAATACGTAGTACACTCTTATGTGTACTATATACCTTGTGTATCGTGGGCTTGAGGAATATGCCGCAGGTCATGAGAAACGCTTCAGCGCATTCCAGCGCCGCTATCGCCAGCTCATCGTTTGATTCTTCACTCCTAAAACAATATGCACATTTTATTTTTAAGCTATTGCATAGCTTTTATCGCGGGCCTGGGGACCGAATTTTAGTGATTGTGCATCTCTTTCTTATTCTTATGTTCACAAGAAAGAGGGATGGAAGACCGTAACGCCGTCCTCCCCACTCGGTCATTCGACTTTAAATCTTATTTGTATTAGCTTTACAGACTAAATGCTCTTAGCAGTGTTGCCAACTTAACGGATTTCCCGATATTTTTTAAGTTAAACAAATGTCACTCTTCAAAATAAAAGCAATTCCGAAAAATTGTTAACATCCCTATTGCTTATGTTGATAAAAATGCATGCAACATGCAATAGCTTTACCGCGGCAGTCCCCGAGTGCCACACTTCTTTTTTTTATTTATTTATTAATAGGCGAGCAGCTTTAGCTAATATGCCTATATCTCAGTGTTGAAATAACAAATTATAGGTCTGTTAAAATGATTTTGTCTTTTACTATCCATTTGTCAAGTCAAATCCAAATTGTCTCTATTTACAAATGTTAATAGTATGTATTAATAAAAGTGATAGTTACGGTTGGTCTACGCGGGAGAACGGCGCCTGCCGATCCGGAAGCCCCGGGTTCAAATCCCACGCGCACCACTATGTCTTCATAGTCATGTGCGTACTGCGTAATGCCGCTAACTTAGAAAGGTGAAGGAAAATATGAGGACATCGACATGTACCTAGAATCTTTCGATGTGCCATCCACCAACCCGCACTGGGCATGCGTGGTGGATAGTGGCCTTGACTCTCTCCTTGCGAGAGAAGATCCCGAGCCCCAGCAGTGGGAACATTTAGTGGGCTATAATATGTGTGTAATTTAAAATATACTCACATGGTAACTTTGTTCTTCTCTCCCGGCCCATGCGAAGATAAATTGCTTTGCATTAGCATCGAATTTGCTAATTTTTTTCTCGCTTTCTTGCTAAGATTTTTCATTGGTTGAGCATTTGGCTGTGGGTAAGAAAATATTTTATATTATTGTTTCTTATTTGTATTTCAGATACGGTTGAATATAGGACAGAACGATGGTCCATGGAATGGGGACACTGTCATGACCTACTAACGGCATGATGAGGACGGCACAAGAATACCAGAAGGGAGAGAGGGTAACTTGAAAAATAGGATAGTTGTTATTTCGATTATTGTCCGAGCTACACGAGGCTAGTTTTTCAAGCTAGTACTTCTAGCTTCGTGTAGACAACGCTACGCAACGCTAGTTTTAGCGAAGTAACACTAGCTTGCTATCCTAGCCTGAAAAACTAGCCTCGTGTCACTCACAATATCTGAGCGAAGCCTGAAAGGGCCGCTAGCCGCTAATCTATACTAATATTATAAAGCTGAAGAGTTTGTTTGTTTGTTTGAACGCTAGGATCTCGGGAAGTACTGGTTCGCATTGAAAGATTCTTTTTCTATTGGATAGTCCATTTATCGAGGAAGGCTTTAGGCTATAGAAAATAACGCTACTATTAATAGAAGCGGAGCATGAATCAAGAATGTAACAAAATCGGGAAAAAATATTCCTTATTGATAGTTTTCGTACGTTTCGTGCTTTGACATGACACATGACAACATGTGTCTAAGATTGAGTCATTGAATATCACAGATTACATACCTCTTGAATATAGGTAAAACCTATGCTAATCAATTTTTTTTAATCTGAGTTGGTACAACCAATTTCCGACAGGTGGCGTAGCAGGTAGCTGAAGAGGTGTTTTGTTTGAAAGCGATATTTTCAGAAATGACTGAGCCGATTTCAGTAATTCTTTCACCGTTGTATATGTACAGGATCCTGATGAGCACTATATAATGTACCACGGGCAACGCCGGGGCGGACATCTAGTACACTATAAAAAAATTGGTGATAGAAGTGAAAACTTAACTATAATTCAGAATTTGATAGCTTACTTTGGAAACTGCGCGGGTGAATCTGGTGGGCGTGGCTATGGGCATCTAGAAAACTACGCGGGTGAATCCGGATTCACCCGCGTAGTTCCCAAAGCAAGCTATCGAATTGACGCTGACGCATATCTAAATGGCCAAGGGCCATGGTCCCGAGTTTACCCGAAGATTTCTTATCATTCCCGAGCGTGACGCTAGAATTAAATTCAGAGTCCACGCAAACTCCGTCTGTGGCGCGCCATAATAAGTTTTCACTCAAAAAAGGTATGTAGTTTTGCGTATTCGAAGCGCTTACAGTGAGATGTATGACGTGCTTGGGCGGCGTGACGTCAGCCACGATGTGTGACGTCAGCTCCGAGTCCCACGCGCGCGCGCTGTCGCCCGAGTCTCGGTGGAAGTGCAGCGAGTTCAACCACTTCGTGAGACTGCCGTACGCTGCACACCGGACTTTTCTACAAATTACAATATTAACAAATACTTAATTAGCGAGAATAACTAGTTTTTTTTTTATTTTTATAGGTTTCAATCTCTCCTGATGTAATTCGACGATGCGGTCTACGATGGAACGTGTTTACCTAGAAGACACAGATTCACTCTGGATTTGAAGACACTAAGATTGTAACCATCGGGGAAAACCCACTTAGACATCGCATTCCACAGCCTAGACGTTCTTATCAAAAAGTAGAATATTTTAAATTTAAAAGTACACATTAAATTTACACAAATAAAAATATAGATTGACGCGATATAGATATCAAATACTAGATGTTTCCATTGACAAAGAAAATACATGTGTCCATGTCAATGGACGCAACCCTTAAGCGTAATATCTGTCTATACTGATTTTAAAAAGCTGAAGAGGTTTTTTGAACGCACTAACCTCAGGAACTACTGAACCCATTTTACTGAAACGATGCGTTCTACGAAGGACCGTGCTTACGTAGAAGAAACCGATTCATTCTCAATTTGAAGACTTCAAGATTTAGATGTAACTATCGAGCAAACCCTATTCTGGCAACGCATTCCACAGCCTTGACGTTCTTATCACAAAAATAGAGTTCGTCAGTCGAACATTTGAAACGTCAACCAAGAATCAATGTCGCTTTTTCAAGCTACAAGCAGTCCGATAGAAAAAAGGGCAAAGTGGTATTGATGCAGATCAGCTGCACACACTCCGAAATGTATCCAATAAAGAACCGATAAGCTAGCAGTGTTGCGGTGATGTTCAAGACTTTGAAGTCTTTTTCGAACAAGGGTGTTGTTGAGTATGAGCCATTTCGTTACCTGGTTTCTTCAGTAGCATTTTCAGAGCTCCACCTCAGAGTTTGCATCGCGAATCTGAACACCAGCGCCGAGAACGGGATCAGGTTTGAACCTAGGCTGAAATATACAAGATTTTTGAAGTGAAAACTTCGTTTGGCGCGGCACAAACACATTTTTCGTGGGCTGTGAATTGAATTCTAGTGTCACGCTCGGGAATGATAATAAATCTTCGGGTAAACTCGGGACTCTCTAGAATTGCGTCAGCATTTCCCTTTGGCTGACGCAAGACTCTTCTAGACGGCCATCATAGTCACGCCCTCCGGTTTCCCCGCGTAGTTTCCAGAGTAAGCAATCAAATCCAAATTCCACCTGCACCACTGTCTTTTCGAAGTCTTTTGCGTAATGCCGCTAACAGATTCAGATTTCTTGAGATCTAGGTTCAGATAATTTAAAACTGTGAAGGAAAACATCGCGCGAGCCGACATGTAGCTAGAATTTTCGCAGTCATGTATCACTAGCCCGCACTGGGCCAGAGTGCCATTGAGTGGGCCATGGATTATGGCCTTAACTCTCTCCAGTCAAGAGTCCTAGTGTTGGGAACATTTAGTGGGCCGCTTATGTAGCTAGTTATTAATCAGATTACTTAATTTTAAAACATACTCACCAAGCCACAATTGCATCTAGTGTCTTCAGTGCTTGCAGTTTGACCGTAGTGACTTTAGATGAGTCTTCATTCCCTGAAGCACTTAATGAGTGCAGTATTACTTCTAATATCAGTTGGGGGCGGATTGGTTTGGCTACGGGGTATATTTCGCTGTAATAATAAACATATTTATGACTTTACAGTTTTACAACAGTGAATGAATTTTTAGACTCATTCATTCACATCACTTTCTGGGAAAAAAAATTTCACTGACCATATACTGTAGGGATTTTATTGAGACTAAATTAATGATACCAAATTAATTTGTTTGTATACCTATTAAATGAAATGTGTAAAAAAAACAGTGTAAACTCCATGTAATGTCACTGGATTTAACGACAAACTCCCTAAAGTGTCAAAATTACTAGGCTTTGGTTCGTTATGATTCATCTTAGGCAATAAATTTAATTTATTGGAGTATAGACTCACTGTAAAGTCCTGGGGTAACACACCTTTGCCAGATATTCTACTGTCAACCAACAATATCCACCACTGAGCAGTTATGTGCAAACATCAATGTGTCAGTTAGGGCAATATTTAGAGAGATATTATAGGGCATAGAGATATTACAAATCATCATATATTATGTACTGTTAAACATAAAATATACAGGTAGCTCCAAATCGGGATTAGGGATGCCATACATACATCATACATTTTTTGACTGCCCTAGTGGCTTAGTTGGTAGTAGCTCTGCCTGCGAAGCCGAGGGTCGTGGTTTCGATCCCCACCCAGTGCAAATATTTGTGTGATGAATTCAAATGTTTGCACTGTGTCTGGGTGTTTCTACGTATAATAAGTATGTATTTAAAACTATATAAGTATTATATCAGCTATCTGGCTGCCATCACACAAGCTTTGCTTAGTTTGGGGTCAGACAGTGTTGTGTGTGAATTGTCCACCAATATTACTCATAAAATAATCGTTTTAATTAATGTATGATTGTACTACTGCAACGGTATTTTTAGAGGATAGTTAAATACTTACACAAGCATAGCCTGAACGAATATTAACACGTTTCTTAGTCGAGTGCATAGTACTGTGCTCTTGTGGACAACATCATTTGACTTTGTGATAGTATCAATGCTTGCTAGTGCCACATGTAGGGGTGCAGTTAAAGATTCAACGTCACTTATCTGCAAACAGAAAATCTTATCAAAATATGTCTTATTAAAATCTTAATCTCAATCTTATTAAACTGCTCATTGTCCTGATGTAAAAGTAAAGTAATTAATTAAAATCCTGTATGAAACATGGTCATTACACATATTAATTAATTACTTTACTTTTAACATCAGGACAATAAGCAGTTTAAAAAAAACTTGATGTGGATGGATAACGATAGACTATGTACCTAGATGTTACAGCTGGTCTAGTCAGGAGAATGCCTACTGTCAATCCAGAATCCCTAAAAAATTTTAAAATAAATATCAATTAGAAAAATAACTAGATGCAAATCACCTGTGCTTTTCCTGGTCTGTTGTAGATATTAGCACTTTTAGCAAACAATGAGTTGATGAGCGTGTGAGCAGCTTCACAGAGCGCTGCCATCTGATCTCTCCAGCAGGACTTTGCTGATGCCGTCCTCTCCTGCTGAGGCCTCACCTGAAATACAACAGAAAACTTGTTAGTACTGTGTCGGGACTCACTAGAATGTTTTAAAATATTGTGTATAATGAGTTCTACAACATGGTTTTAGGAACATAAGTAGCATAAGGAACCTATAATAATTTAATAGAAAATACTAAACTAAAATTAATATTTGTTTATTTCTGATGTTATTTTAAAAACTACTGCACATAATTTGATAAAATTCACATGGAACAACTGAATGTGTCAGGTAATGGTGATGTGAGTTCCATGATTTACATTCATCCAAATCCGAAACAATTAGATGATGATGACATAGGTTTCATGACATTTGTTAAGACAAAAAGTGCCTAAAGAAGATTGCACTTCAAAAATATGGTTCTCCATTTGGTTGGTTGATTCAAAAAAGTACATCTGGATGCTTTTGTAGCTATTTAGTTTCAACAAGTGCTACATAACTAGTAGCTAGCTAGCTAGTTCTTGTTCTATTAAAAAAAAATGGACTTACTAAATAAGATCTTTTCAACTAAAGATTACCTGTTGTACAGCATGAGCACATTTTGCAGCTTCCACAACATTGTAGTAGCTATTGGAATCCAGGAAATGGCACAAGTATTTTTCTATGGAAACTCGGTGTTGGCCGCAATACTTTGGGAAGCTGAAACAAACATAATTAATTGATGTTGCTGATATATTTACTTCATTTGAATGTGATGATTCAGATCATTTATTAGCCTTTAATGTTGGTTATGCTAGACACAGATGTATATAGGATACATCTTCAATATATATTCAAATTCACCCTGTTTTTGCTCGAAATTAAAGAAATGAGAAGACCCTGTTTCTAGAGTGAGTAAAGGTAGCTCTTCTATCGTTTTTTTAGTCTGCTGCAGCGTTAACATCCGAGTTCCACAGTAAAAACACTGTTTCTTTTGTTTATAGGTTTGTAATTTGTAATTTTTTAGGTTACGCTACTTACCGGTTGATGACATTTTCAAGAGCACGAAGCCACCGATTGCAATCTACATCTTTGTATTTGTGTAGGTTTTGAAAGAATGCAGTTAGGGCTTCTTTCACAGCGTCGCTATCATTTGGATCAACGTCACGAACTCTATTCAAAAATTGGCCTAAAAAATTTTGCACAAGAAAAAAATTAAAATGGAGTAGGTACTGGTGGATCAGTTTAACTTATTTAATCCTTTTATAACGGAAAACTTACTCATATTTATTTGTGTATAGCCTTCCTATGGTCTTTCAATGTTTTTTTTAGTACTTTTACTCAAACAAAATAAGTAAACAAACCCACGAGTTCTCGAGTTCGTCTCACAGCCTCACACTCACAAGTTTTCCGTCAATTTTACAAATTTGTAAAAGTAACTTTGACAGTCACTAATATTTTGACAATTTAAATTAATTACGAACTTTTTTCTCAGGGTAGCTGTGTGAAAATATTGTACAAGGCTACCTACCTACTACTTCTGTAAGCTTTTTTCACAGAAACAGGCATAATGTATGATGAAAATGCCGAAGAACTGTAAATCTACTAAATACCAAACTACATAATGTATGAGATAATATCCAACTTATTTACAAAAAAAAAAAAATAGTTCTCCTAATGTCTCCTAATCATAAATAAATAACGATACAGTGGTTGCTGGTTGCTGACATTTTCCAACTTCTTTGCTCTAACCATAGATAGATAATATAGACTCTCTACTGGTCCAACTTCAAGCCTTCCAAGTTTCAAACGTGTTTCAAACTGACGACATAGAATAGATAATATAGATAGAACGGACACTCCCAACCCCCCGCCAATTTCAAGCTTCCTCACCCCTCAGGCCGTTTCGGATACGCTAGGAGCACTCAACGAAGGGCTGGTATCGAACATCTAATTCCTAACGAAATATCATCATGGTGGGTTGTTGTGCTATTTACGGCTGTCCGTCAACTAAACGGGACAAGATTAAAAGCTTTATTTAATTTCCTAATGATAAAATAACGTAAGATTAGAAACTTTTCAATAACGTTGCTTTACAATACTTATTACAAGTTTTGCTTAGTTTGGGGTCAGATGGTGTTGTGTGTGAATTGTCTATCAATATTTATTTATTTATAATAACGAAGTCATTTTTAACTCAAAGTTCGTAACTTACACAGCCAGTAACTTACGTGTCCAAGCACGGATTGATAATGCCTGGAGGAATAATTATAGTGACAGAATAAAGTTTCCTTCATGGGGAAGTGTAAAATAAAATGCGAATGTGTACCTACCTACTAACAGTAATCGATATCTAGGTACCTGTTCTAATCTATAATCGGTTTCGTTTCATTTTACGCGGCAATACAAACACCTACAGATTTCTGAAACAATTTAAAAATCTGTGCAAACACCCTTTTGATTAGAATAGTATAATTTGGCTGCATTCTATTTATGTAACTCAACATTATAGCAAGTTTATAGACTGCTTTACGTCACCAGGTGAACTCAAGGGGCACAACTATTCAATAAAACAATTCAGTAGCCCTAGCTCTAACGCACACATTCACGCGTGTGTACGAACGACATCTGCGTAGTTGTGTGAAGAGTAGGTAGCTCCACAGCGGCGTTTGTATGGAATTTTAGTGGAATGTCCGGGGTGTGCTGACGATCTGTGAAAACTGACACTGACAGACCTCTGCTGTGCTGACAGCAGTGTATCTCTCTACTTAGTCTGTGGACGTGTGGACTCTGTGGACTAGACAGAGTGACAGAAACACAGAAATCCGTGTTCAAACGTTCGAAGTGGACGCTTGAGTTTTATCGTCTACTTTGTACATACTTTTCTTATTTATAAATTTTATGTGCGTGTGACCTAATTCGGACTAACGTTAACGTTGTTATCTTCCTGAATTCTCAATATGGCTACGCTAGAAGACAAAATATTGGGTGAAAAATTACACAATTATTGCAGCAGTAGTGAAGATGAAGACGGCGGCTCCGACGACGAAAGAAGTGGCGATGAAGAAGGAAATCCAATTAAATGCGAAGCAGCTACTGCGGCGCCACCGCCTGTTAACAGTTGGAATGGCTCAGCGAGTAACACAGGCCCGAAAGGCGTACTCGAAGATTGGCGCCGCTTCAAGCAACTAGAAGCCGAAAACCGAAAGGAATTGGAAAAAGAACGCATTGCACTGGCCAAAAAGCTCACTCTGAGCGTCAAACCTGCCCGAGAAGAGGAGCAGGATAAACAGATTGAAGAAATAGAAGAAGAATTGAACGAACTAATCGACGAAGACTTTTTAATGGAATATCAGAAGAAACGTATGCAAGAATTGATGGGGCAGTTACAAAAGGCGCCTAAATTTGGGGCAGTTGTTGCTCTTACTACCAAGGACGATTTCTTGAGTGCAATTGATAAAGAAGATCCAAAAGTGACTGTTATGATCCACATCTATAACCAATCATCTCACGCCTGTGAGACGATGAACGGGTGCTTAGAAGTGCTGGCGGCGGATTATCCTGCTATAAAGTTTTGTAAAATTGCTGCTGATGTCACTGGTTTGAGTCGGCATTTCCGAGTGGAAGGAGTCCCGGCTATCCTCGTGTATAAGGCAGGTCAAGTCATCGGCAACTTTGTGCAGTTGGCTACTGAACTCGGAAATGATTTCTTTGCTACAGATGTAGAGCGATTTTTGATTGAATATGGAATGCTACCTGAGAAGTAGTTGGTAATTAAATTTAATATCTGTGTTTAAGTATATGAATATAAGAATGCTTTCGGAAAGAAGGATCTCTATCTGAGATATGGCTATGCTATGCTATGTAACTGTATTAATTAATTCAGTGTTGCTAGTTTTAGAAAACTTTTGTCACAGTATGTCACAAAATACTTAACAAGGATCAGTGTCTAACAAAATTCATATTTAGTTAGGTATAAATGAGCCTTATTAATGATAATGAGCTAGAATTAAATGTATTACTTTTTCTGTGATTTGTTCACATTCACACTACTTTTTCCTATCTGTGCTGAATATAGAATATATTTAGTCGTTTTTCCTGGCCATATAACTGGTTATAATTGAGTTTTCTACACTTACTTTGAAAATGGTCTAACATCAAATTCTAACATAACTCTGTTTTTTTGGAATATTGTTTTTTTTCAATTGACAGGATAAGTAGAATATGTGATTGATGGTAAGCAACACACCTGCCCATAACAGCACAGGGTCACACAAATATTGCAACATGGAGAGTCCGAACGTACAAAGTATGAAAGCAAAAATACATGACTTTTAGCTGCATATGTACGAGATAATTTCTTCTATGATTAGCAACCCTGGTTTCCTCTAAGTTTTTTCATTTCTCTCCGTTATACACAGATATAAGATGATTTATCTCTGTAATTTCTAAATTCTTAGTTCAAAGAGCTTGGCTGATTTAGGAGCCAAGCACAAAAAACACTGCAAGCGTTATGTCAGACTCATCATCACCATGTGGAAGAAAAAATTCCCTTGCAGCATCAATACAGTTTCAAGTTGTCTCAAGTAAACCTTTTTTTATTCAAAATTTAGAAACTCTACAGACTCCGGGGTCTGTGACCTTTCTTATTTGTGTCATTTTTGTTAACACATAAAATATGTACTTATCTTGAATTATTAGAATAAAAGAAAAATAGGGAGTAGGGAACATTTTACACCTATTTCTAGGGCTCTTAAGTCTGATTTTGCTACTATTTTCTAAATCACCTTTTGGCTCAGAGCCCACCACAACTGCATTTCTGCCCCTGATGGCCATCTGTAAATTGAACTCTCAAATGGTCTTCAGTGATGCAGCTGGTGCTCTCCATACAAACCGACCAATGGCATTGTCAGTGTTGTCGTGTCATCATAGTATGTATGTGAGATTTTCTGTATATTGTGTTCTTAAATTGCGACAACCCAATGTAACCTTTTATTCATGATATTATGTAACTACCATCCATTCATAATAAGAGGTTTTCCTTCCTTATTTACATCAGCTAACTGAAAGTACTTACTATTGTAGTTAAATTCTACTTTGTATAGTGTGCCACAATTTAGAATTCTTTCCTAAAGTTGAAATTCAAAGCCTTTTTCAAGCATGTAACCAACTATTTATTAATAAAAAATAAGAACTCATTAATTTATTATGCACTGTTTTGTTTTATCTTGTACAAGCATTTATGTATATTATAATTTGCATTCCTGAGTGGTTTAAATTTTGTTAAGTTATGTATGTAATGGGATTGATTCTGAAGGCATACAACTAATCACTGGTTACACATTGATTAAAGATGAAATTATTTCAATCATAATCAGCTATTGCAACCTTTTAGAGTGAACTTTTAGTGAGAGTGTCGTCCATTATGTATTTTTTTAGTGTGTCGTATTAAAAATATGGAATAGCAGGTGGTTATCGCGAAACGCGGTAAAACTGTTGCCTAGCAACGACGTATCAAGTTTAGAAATCCCGGGTTCCAAGAAAAAAAAATGTGAGTGTTGCAAGAAGTAAATACTTCTCTATAATCTAACTTTAACCATAGAATGGATAATATCTTAAACGCAATAAGTATTCACATGAAATTAGTTATTATAAAGTTTACTAAAATGTCGACTAGCTAATTTCTGAGTGTCGGTGCGCGTGCGCGTCGCTATCGTAAAAATTTACTCACATTATTTTTCCCCAACGCGCCCAAAAAAGGATAACACCAAAAAATACACAATGATATCGTGATATGTCTTTATGATCCCCCAGTGATATTTCGTCATGTTTTTGAACCCCTTGGTTGATTAATTGATTTGATAACCTCGCTTGATTGATGGACGACACCTTAGAATAGGGCCAAAAATCAGTTATACCAAAACTAAGAGTAATAAATTTGTATCATTTCACAATTAAGAGCAAATTTTTATTTAACACTGTCGTGTAAGATATGTAATTGTACCTACCGATCTTTGGTACCTGTGTTCAAAATATTAGTTCTTAAGATTTTAATTTATCTAAGCCATGAATTTCTAAATATTATTGATTTGTACGGCGTTTCTTTTGAGTAAAAATAGTATCAACATTAGAAAGTAGTTATAGCTAGGAGCTATCTCATAACATCAGCGTTAGAACATAAATTACATGCGTGTAATGGTGGGTAGGATAAGAGTTGAGAAATAGTACCCTCATAGAAATAGTCGTCTTTTTTATCCCTACCTACAATGCCCCATTGATGAGGCGAGTATTGAAAGAGTAAACCACGTTCTTTCTCGCTCTCGCTCTGTGGTTTACTGAGGTAGAGCAAAGATTACCCTGATTCACAAACATTGTTTGATTGTGCGCGTGTTGTGCCAGGGATGGCACAACACGTGCACAACAAGCGTGTGGTGTTTCTGGTGGGATATGATTTTGACTATCTCATTATTGGGATTGTATTGAGATGAGAAAAAAAGACTCTTGAATCTCAGTATCTCTGCTTACGCTAGGTACTATAGTTCTAAAGCTGATGTGATAAGATATACTCGTAATTTTTAGCTAGTGAGAGAGAGATTACTTAACTTTATTAGATTTTGTCTTAATTTCATCAAGAGTTCAAAATGATCAGTGACGTTTTGGCTTATGTTTTCTATGTGTTTTCAACTTCAAATGTATAGGTGATGTAGCTGTGGCTACAAGTCCATTGTGCTGTGTGTATGAAGTAAATGTGACTAATATTTAAATAAGTTATGCTTGTTTTAATGGATTCATTGTTTGCAGGCTGTTTAAAGATACTTGTTATAAGCGGTAGACCACCGTGGTTAATTGATATTAGCATAATAACAATTTCAGTTTATTTCAAGAGTTGTTTGTTACAAAATTTTGTATGGTTTTCAGGCAAACAAGATATCTATTATGGAATGAACTCTTTGATTCATCTTCGTTGAACGTAAGACTTGAGATGTGCGACATTTTCATTTCCACCACTAGGAAATATTTATTTTTGATGTTGCTTGCTGTTATTGGTAGAAAATTTTTCCTCGTCCACGGCTGAGCTCCCATAACAGGTTTTATTAGAACACTTAGCCCAATTTAAATTATTCATTCTGTGACGTAGGAGACAACGCGAGTTTTCCTTTTAAAAATAGATATCCAGGTTGTCCGATAACCCTTACTTATTTTGTAAGACATACGCTGAGAATTCAGAAAGAAATTGTTCCTTTTAGGTTGTTTTGGTTACGTTCTTATCTTACCAGTTTAAAATTTGGCTCGACTCCATGTTGCGTTCGGCACTCAGGGATATGGAATGATAAAGCCAATCGCTTTGCTTTTACAAGCTAGGTTTTATGCACTCGATAACATTTTGATGGAATTGGTGTGTTCAACACGTTAATTTTTTTGAAACTTTTTAGGCATTCTTTAAGTTACGGGTGGTCTAGTCGGGAGAACCGCTTGATTTGGCTTGAACGTGCTGATCCGGAGCCCTGGGTTCAAATCCCACGCGCACCACTGTATTTTCGAAATGATGTGCGTAATGCCGCTAACTTAAAATGTTGAAGAAAAATATCGTGAGGCATCCGGCTTGTACCTACAACCTTTCGAGGTCATGTGTCATCCAACCCGCACTGGGCCAGCGCGGTGGATTATGGCCTTCACTCTCCTAACAGAGCAGGCCCCGAGTCTCGGCTGTGGAAAAAGTTAGTGAGTGGACTATAGACCGTTGCGCAACGATACGTAACGACCAGCGATTGCCAACTCGGGTTGAGCTGGTGGACTGCTGGACCGCGGATGGAGGCTTTAGTCGGTAGAGCCACCATGACACTCCATGATGTCGAGTCCGACGTAACCCGACCTCACCATCAATCAGGCGGAAGGGAATGCATTGACGCATTCAATGTATTTCCTTAAAATAAAAAAAAAAAAGGTGTAACCACAATTGGAAAATTTTGTTCAAAAGTACCTACATATTATACTGTATTTACCTACATAAAGTATACTGTATTTGTTATGATTATTATACTTCCCCGTGACAAATTCATAATGTGGAATTTTATGAATCTGTGAAATTATCGTGTTGATGTACTTACCTATCAAAGTGGAAAATTCAGAGTATGAAATATAAATATTTTAGATAAATAATACTGTGGACAGTATCAGAACTTGGAAAATTGATAACTTGCAATGTAACGCTGACGTCACCGAACAGTCCCGATTAATTGATCTTTCAAAAGGAAAAAACAAATTAAAATCGGTTTAGGGAGTTACGATGTCACAGGCATACAGACACTTTTATACATAACTAGCAGCGCTCCGCTGTTTCACCCGTGTAGTTCCCGTTTCCGTTATTTTCCCGGGATAAAAAGTAGCCTGTGTTGTTCCAGATAATTATATATCTACTAGTGGCCCGCCCCGGCTTCGCACGGGTACATATACACACACATACACCCTTTTTTTGTATCGGGTTTCAAAAAAAAAGTAAAATTATAAAGGAAGCTTGATTTTTTTTGATAATTTTTTTTTATTAATGTATTTTTGTATTTTAAAATTTTATACATATTTATATAATATTATTTACAAAACAAAAGCCATTAGTTTTAGTGAGTCAGAGCTTCCCCTGTAAACGATATTTGAAGTAGTTTTATTTTGTGGCAGCAAAATAAATTGATTTTCAGGAGCTCCGACACGTGATAGGCCAACATACAGTTGGCCATGAGTGAAACATTCTTTTCGTAGGTCAATCCCTAATAATTCGAAGGTTTGGCCCTGGGACTTGTTAATAGTTAACGCGAAAGATGATTTCACCGGAAACTGAAGTCGTTTAAAAGGGATTGGCAGATCAGTTGGAATCATCGGTATCCTCGGTATATGAGCTAGTTGACCAGCTGCTGGGCCAGTGATAAAATTTTGTTCAGCAAGCCGCTGCGAACGCTCGATACTTGACTCTCTAGCACGCGATTGCGACGCGTATTCTCTCCGACTTGCAAGGCGATTTTCAGTTTCTGATGAAGATTCCTCATTACGCCGTATTTTTATTGCCCTCGCCTGGGAACTATGTTTAGAAAGTTGATATCTTGATCTTTTTGGCATTTTAGGGCATTATAAAATGAAAAATAGAAGGAAATAAATAATTAAACAGTCTTTTACTAAATTTTTGCTTATTGAACTATATGAAGTACTAAGCTGTTTGAATAATTAAAATATAATATTTATTATCAGGTAAGTAGTAGGTACTTATTGAAAGAAAATTAAAAATATGGGCGTAGAAGACTACCTTTACTAAATTTTGCTTTAAATTTTGAACGGGAATGAATACCCATAAAATACTACTATAAGCAGTTTGAAAAGTTACATTAAAATATAATATTTATTATCATATACTTATTTACCTACGAAACGAATTTAAAGCGAATTCAAAAATTTTTCAAGCTAAAATCATACGATCACGCACACGACCGCTGTGTAGGGAGCCGATCGCGCGAGTGGCCGCGCGGCACTTTATTTTATTACATTGACTCGCGACACTTTTTGTAGATAATGATGAGTTGTGCAAAGTCGTAGTAAATGATTTTGTTCTATCATCAATAGTTTTCGCAGCGCACGCGACGTAAGGAATTTTTCAGGTCTTTTTTTTACACCTTATGTTACATTATTGGAGTTTTAGTAAGGATCCCAAATTTTTTTTAAATATAATATAGCCTATGTTACTCGGGGATAATGTAGCTTTCCAAAGGTGAAAGAATTTTTGAAATCGGTCCAGTAGTTTCGGAGCCTATTCATTACAAATAAACAAACAAACAAACAAATCTTTCCTCTTTATAATCTATATATATAAAAGAAAGTCGTGTTAGTTACACCATTTATAACTCAAGAAGGGCTGTATCAATTTGGCAGAAAATTTGTGAGGAGGTAGCTCAGGACCAGGAAAAGGACATAGGATAATTTTGTCACGTTCCCGTGGGACGTCAAACAACGACGAATATCCCGTTCGACCGCGTTCCCGTGTGACGTGACTTAAAACGTAAACGACAGCTAAACGTCATTTCATCGTCGTAATGTCAACGGTGACATCACCGAATGGAAGCCAAAAGAAAAAGTTGAATTTGAAGAACCTTTGCCAATCTTTGTTTCTAAATCTGAGTTGGTACGACCAATTTCCGACAGGTGGCGTAGCAGGTAGCTGAAGGGGTGTTTTTTTGTTTGAAAGTGATATTCTCAGAAATGTCTGAACCGATTTCAGTCATTCTTTCACCGTTGTATATGTACGGAATTCTGACGAGCGCTATATAATGTGACACGAGCGAAGCCGGGGCGGACATCTAGTATTAGTATAGATTAACCAAATTTCATCCAAATCCCTTCAGTAATCTTTAAGTGAAATAGTAACAAACATCAAACATCCATCCATCTATACTCAGGTACAAACTTCCGCGTTTAAGTGGATAGGTCAAGACCGACAGGTTACAGAAAATTTCAGTTTACACAATTTTTTATTTGACTAAATTTCGCAGCAAATCAGAATTTGTAGAGCAAAAAAAACATGTATACGGTCAAATTGAGAAACCTTTTATGAAGTGGGTTAAATAACCATGACCAATTTAAAAATAACCGTTGCGGGTTAAAAATACATATAGTATGATATCATGACCCAATTTATGAAAAATGAGACCAGGTCAGTGGCAAAATTTAAGATAACTTTTAAATTTATACACTTACGAAAATGATACGGTATTCTTATTTATAGAAATGTAACGTAGTACCTACTCAGTCAAATCGGTTCAAGGTAATAGTTGTGTTATGAGTTATGACATACTTATACTAAAAGCTGAAGAGATTGTTAGAATGCAATAATCTCGGAACTCGTTTTAAATGTTTTGGTAATTTGTAGCGATGTTACGCGGTTCCGCGGCGTCTTTTCAGTCCAAACATGTCAGTAATTTCATTGCCTAGATCCTCGAACAATGGTAAAGTTTTTTGCTCCGCGTTCTCAAAGGTACCTTGTGGGAAATAACTTTCACAAAGTAGAAACGCCTATTATTGGTGTGACGGGCCATAAATTCCGTTATTTCCCTTAATTACCACCGTGATCGTACGGCGATAGCTGTGTTTGTTCTCTTTTGCCCTGTGTGCATGGTGCATTAAATTGCTTAACGGGCTTTAGGTATTCTCTACGAGCTGTATTTTTGCTGTTAACAGTAGGCTACCCGCTGATGGATAGTCACACGAACACTTACCTACTACATCCGTGTCTACTACGCTTTGTAACTTCGACCGCGTTATCCCTTTATCGTGACTTCTCTGCAGTCGATTTTTGAAACAGTGACACATGACGCATGTATAATTTTATTATTAATTGAATGGTGGATCGGAGGATCGGTGCATCTATTCATGATCACCATGCGCAGGAGGGACTCAACGGGCTATGGCTTCATTTCCCCTCGAGTATCTAGCTCCCCTAACTTCCCCCACACGAGGAAGGAACTTGATGATAATATTGGATCGGATATTACGACGATGTCTTGAACTACGTCATGAGTAGCTCAATTTGGCGCCCCCTGAAGCGTGCCGCCCGGGGCTCGGGCCCCGACTTGCCCCCCCTAGATCCGGGGCTGTTCGTTGTTGTCAGAGTGTCAGACGCATTGCATGTAGAAGTGGTTTTTCGGATATTCTTTTCTGATTGAAACATGTGTCACGGGCCGCATGAAAACAAGGCCGAGAAAAACGGGCCGTTGCATGGATAACCCCCTCTATCTACAAAACAACCAAGATAAACGAGAAATGAAGACTCATTTTCATACTTTTCACACTATGGTTGTCAGTCGCGCTAAGGCTATCAACTATGGCGTTTACGAAAAAAAGATCGTGATAGTCGCACTCTTGCGAATTGCGAAAGCTATATTACACCATAGAATGTTACATTTAATTACACGATACATTTGATTTTTCGCCCCGTAAAGGATAGCAATTTGTTTATTAAACTTGTTCCGAACGTACTCTCATAGCATGTTTTATATATAAAGTAATTTAAACTAGCGGCATTCCGCGGATTCACGCGGCACGCAGCTATTGGAACATGAAGAGTCCAAGTCATTGCCTAGCACTGTACTGCGCTCGTCACCCAGAGATCTAAGATGTTATATCTCTAAGCCCTGGAATTTCTCTGGAAATATTGCCCTTCAAACCGGAACACAATAATGTTTGCTCATTACTGCTTGGCGGTGTAATAACTGGCAAAGGTGTGGTACTTTCACTACATTCCCAGGCGGACTGTGCTAGGAGTCCTACCACTACAGCTATTAAGAACAAATTTCATCCAGATCCTTTCCGTGGATTTTTTGGAAAGGGTAACAAATGTATATACCAACAAACGTTCACATAAATTTAATATACTAGCAGTGGCCTACGGTTTCTTCCGTGTAGTTTTTGTTCGCGGGACGAAAAGTAACCTATGTGTTGCAGGCTATAATCTATCTGCATTCCAAACAACCTGATCTGTACAGGCGCATCGACGTGATTGAGCAACAACCATACAACATTTCGCATTTATATTTAATAGGAGTAGTAAGATATGTATTATTTATGGTGTTAAGAGCTTAGGGTTTGTATGAAGTAAACATGTATCTCAACCATTACTATCACATAAACATGTTGTTTGTGTTACAGTTGACGCAATTCATTAGCGACCGTTGTTTACAAATGAACGCAAGGTTCCTCATTAAAGCAGTAAAATAAATAGAGTGCCGTTTATCCTGCTCTTATATTTATTTGGGGTACTATTTACTATGGGTAATATCACTACGTAGTTTCGAAACGAAATGCATCTTAGTAATATTAAAACGTCAAAGTTTGTAAGAATGTATGTTACTCTTTCACGCAAAAACTACTGAAAGTATTTGGATGAAATTAGGTACATAATTAGATGGTCTGGAATATTATTAGGCTATTTTTTATCCCGGGAAAATAACTGGATCGGCAGTTACGCGGGTCACTGCTAGTTTTTAATATTGGCAATGTTTTCTTGTGTAAATAAATAGTCATGTGCTTGGTTACTTAAAGCTAGGAAATTTTACCTTTTTAAATATACAATTAGAAAGAATATACAAAAACAGAGCAGTATG
The DNA here is from genome assembly GCA_017562165.1 of Ectropis grisescens. NCBI lineage: Eukaryota > Metazoa > Arthropoda > Insecta > Lepidoptera > Geometridae > Ectropis > Ectropis grisescens. Next base: position 23,632,168 of record CM029777.1, on the reverse strand, counting down.
TAATAGGTGTTAAATAAAATGTACAAAAAATAAGAGACAATAAATCTTATCAATATAATTTATTAGTGACACAGCACTTAAGATACATTATGCTTATGTAACTAAATTGTTCTTACAAAATACTTTCCCTCAGACACGGGAGTAGCAAAATACTAAACTTCATAGGTTCATGAGATTAAATTAACAGCTGTATATCTTATATTATAATCAACGCAAAACTTTATGAGCCTTGGGAAGTTAAGCACAAGAGAACACTACACTTGTGTGTGTATGCCTTTTGTGAATTTGTATAATCATAATCACTTTATTTGCAAAAATGGGTAGGTACAATAAGATTTTAAATGTTTTCATTGAGAACTACATAATCAACTTTACGGCATGCAAATATTAAGTATATGTATGTGTTATAGTAGCATAATGTTCACACGCAGCAAGTCGTTGTGAAAAACAAGAGCGCAAGTGGATCGCCCTGACATATTCCTCTGCCCTCACGACACCTAAAAGTAAGCACGCTTTTTCCTAGATCTCATAAAGTTTTCCGAGAGCTACACAAATCTTTAAAACATTCCAGATGCATTTGCATACATTTTATAAAGGGGTATTTTCATATATTCGCCCTAAACCACTAAATGCATATATCATGTACTATATTTATAAATAATTTTGTGTTAACCCTTTGTGAGCGACAAAGTCTGTATAAGGATCCTATAAAGTGGATGGGAAATATAATCTCACGAAATGTATCTAGCAGAGTCTATTTAGGAAATAGTACATAAGATAGTATAAATAAAGTTACTACACACATATCAATATTTTTACAATTTAAATTGTCACAGCTAAAATGAAATGAAAATGAGCTATCTAAAACGGCAATTTTATTCTAAAATAAAAAAGTTTACGTCTTCTCGCTTACAGTTTTTGAGAGTGTTAACTGTGATTTAATTATACACAGATTGCTATATGTATAGATTGTACACAAATTATAATGATACTTGTGTAGTAAGTTTAGATAATCAACTTGAGGTTCACAACTGTATTCATCCACATACAATCAAATCATCGAAATTTAGAACCACTCTGACACACACAGGACACATTTCTATAATATCTCACAAGTCGAGCACTATTAATTTTTTAATCAAGCTTTTATTATTTTTATTTAAATAATAATCTGAATCATATCATCGGTGTATCTATATCTACTCATGTCCACCATGCGCATGACATAACGGGTTATGTCCCTTCTGACTTCTTTCCCCCTCTATTATCTAGCTCCCTTAACTTCTTCCACATGAGGAAAGAAGAATTCATGATGATAATATTGGATCAGATATTACGACGATGACTTGAAATACGTGATGAGTAGCTCAATTTGGCGCCACTTGAGGCGTGCCGCCCGGGGCACGGGCCCCGGCTTGCCCCCCCTAGATCCGGGGCTGCACAAGACACTGTTGAATTTGCAGTCACACTGCATATGAAGCTATAGATAAAAGTTGAAGGTTTGAGAGGTTAGCTAGTATACAAGGAAATTAAATAATAATGTGATTAAGTCCTGTATAGTGTATACATTACAGTATCCTGTATATTTAGAGTGGTTAAAAATTTCAACTACACTATACTTCCTAGCTAATTTCTACGATTTCATCGCTCACCTCCGTGCGCCGGCGCTTGGGAGGCCTAACGGGCGCGTCGTCATCTTCTTCCACAATCTCCATATCACTGTCACTGTCTTCTTTTGGTCGAGAAGGACCAGCCTTCGGTTCACCATTCTTCTCTCCATTCTTCGATTCTTCGGCTTTAGGCCCCAGTGCAGGGGCGTCAGCTTCAGTCACTAGACGCCAGGATTTTTCTTCGTCTTCTTGCTGTAGACGTACTCTTACTTCGTAGTTTTGGAGGAAATCGTCTACCATCAGCGCGCAGCCGTCGTTCAGACCGATTTCATCGAGGGTCTTGTCGTTGTTGTGGTCGGTCTCGCCCGGTTCCGAGGACAGGACCACTAGGCCTTTGCCCTCGACTGTCGCGTCGGGGGCCTGCATATTGAGACCCTCTTTAAACGCCGTCGTGAGGTCCTTGAGCGTGAGTTGTTTGAGGTTGCACGCGAGCGCGACCTCTGGTTTTGGCGCGCAGACGTAGCATTTTGGATTCGGTGGGGTCAGTGCTGTGGAGGAACAGAAACATTTATTACAATAACTTATTAGAAACCATAATATGAAAGATGTAAAATTTGGACATATATCCATTTAAAGATTTAGGACCATCGGTATCTGGGAGTTAGCATAATGCAGTCAGTCTACTGTATGTTCTTACTACTAATGGACTAGTACTTAGTTTGAACGCGCTGGTCTCAGAAATTACTGGACCGATTTCCAAAATTATTTCACCATTGGATACGATAATAATCCCTAAGTGCTCCACGAGCAATGCCGGGGCGGTCCGCTGGTACATCATATTAGTAGGATACTAACTTTTCTCCGGCACGAATAACTGCCCTCGGTGGTTGACTTTAGGTCTGAGGTAGACGCTGGTGCTCCTCTCGATCTCCCCCTCGCAGAATGCTCTGGGTTCGCAGCACAGCTAGTCCGGCCACTATGGCGTTGGCCGTCGCTATCGCAGGGATTATGTTACCCGCCATGGCTGGAAACAAGAACTAAATTAAAGATTTTGCATTTCACTGACATTAGAAATTTGTCATGTATGTATTTTACTAGTCATCATCAGTCTGTATTCGTCCACTGCTAGACATAGCCCTCCCCTATGATACGCCACTCAGCCTATTATTTTACTAGTAAAGTCCTTTTATTTGATACCCATACTGAGGAGTTGTAGAACAATAATTAATTGTGATTTCATGTATTTACTAGCTAAGCCCTTTCACTGAAATTAAATAATACACCATATTGATGGAGTTTTGAACAAGAACAAAATTAAAAATTTTGATTAACCCCCGACTACCTCAGATTTGTTTTCTGTACAACATTCTACTAGTCAAGCCCTTTCATTTGATACCCATATTAAGGGACTTGTGAAAAAAGAAATGTATTTCGCCATTTTATGGAAGCGGCCATCTTGGATTTGAAATTTGTCATAGTACAATGTATTCTACTAGTCAAGCCCTTTAGTTTGATACCCATATTGAGGTAGTAGTGAAAAAAATGATACAATTCGCCATTTTGTGGTGGCGGCCATCTTGGATTTGATTTTTTAAAGTGTATAGTATTCTACTAGTCAAGTTCTTTCATTTGATACCCATATTGAGGTAGGTTGTGAAGAAATATTTTGTCCGCCATTTTGTGGCGGCCGCCATCTTGAATCGATATTGATCAAACATAGATAAGAACATCCGCACGGATATTAACTTTTAAATAAAAGAAACCGCATCGAAATCGGCCCATCCGTTTGAGCTCTACGGTGCCACAGACAGACAGACAGACATCGACGTCAAACTTATAACACCCCTTTTTTGGTCGGGGGTTAAAAAAGGAATTCGCCATTTTACGGCGGCCGCCATCTTGGACTGATATTCATCAAACATAGTGAAGGACAAACCGACTAATTTACGTTCCAAACAAAAGAAAAGAAATCAGTTCTGTTCAGGAGCTACAATGTCACAGATAGACACTTGCACACACTTACATAAGTGTTTTTGCATCGTGGGATAGAAAATAATTGCAGTGAAATTTGCTCAGTTCCCGTTTCCGTTATTTTCTTGTGATAAAAAGTGCAAAGCATTTGTGCTACTCCAGACTATAATCCAAATAATTAATTATTTTTTAAGCCGCCAACATTTTTGGTGACGGCCATTTTGCATTTTGTTAGTAGGTATACATATTATTATATTCTACAAGTCAAGCCATCACCTTTTTATTTCATATCCATATCGAGGGAGTTGTGAAAAATATGTAATTCACCATATTGTAGCGGCGGCCATATTTAACCGTTCCGTAACTACGATATCCACAGAAGACACACACACCCACATGTACACCCACCCTCTCACACAACACGCGCACACACCCTACAGACACGTCAAACTTACAACGCCCAATTGTTTTTACGTAGACAACCTAAAAGCAACGTAAACACGAGTTGTGCAGAATTCAAATTTGATCTCGTAGCGCGACTTGAGCGATATATTGAAGATGGTAGCGCGCAGGTTAGAGCACGTAGTCACGAAGTTCTTGTCATCCTTGTCTCACACGATCAATACATAGACAGTACACACACATACACCCTCTCACTACCCACACACACGCACACAGGTTAAACTTACAACACCCAGTAGTGAGTGCTAAACGAGCTGCGAATCCGCGCGCGCACTCTCCTTGAAAAAGATCGCCGGACGCGATCGAAACTTGAGTCGGACTGGACTGACTATATTAAACGTGAGTTATCCGTGTATTTATTTAAAACACCCAGTTGTTTTTGCGTCAGCGATCTCAAAACAACGTTAACACGTGTTGTGTAAGACTCACATTTGTTCTCGAAGCTGAGCGGTATGGCAAATAAATGTAATAAATGGATAATAAACGGTGAAGATGGCTGAGACGTGGGATTATGTAAGTCTGTTTACGAGTCTGAGTAGGTATTTATTTTAAAACAATACTAGTATACTTGTGTCAAGTAAGTGTAAATTGACGTGTAAATGATACATTTATGAGTAGAGAACTTTGACTTTCAAAGTGAAACTTACATTTGATCTCAAAGCGCGACTTGAGCGGTATATTGAAGATGGTGGCGCGCAGGTTGGCGCACGCGGTCACGAAGTCCATCGCGTTCTTGTCGTCCTTGTCCCACACGAGGTGGTCGCCCGCCGCGCGGGTCTTGTACTCGGCGGAGAGGGCTCGCACCGTCGCTGTGAATACCTGCAAATGAGACATTCATGATGGCTATATCTACACTAATATTTTAAGAGGAAAGATTTGATTGTTTCCATTTGGCATAGGAATAGGCTCCAAAACTACAGGACCGATTTCAAAAATTCTTTCACTGTTATAATCCTACGTTATCTATAGGATGATCGTAGGCTATAGTTTTTTTTCTCAAAAAAGTTTTGGTTCCACATGAAAACTCTGATAATGGAACCCAAAAAAACTATGTCGCGTACGCTGCGGAAACTATTGACAGAAGCGCAAAGTGATGTTTGACAGTTTTATAGAAGACATAATATCTACAAAACTCAGGAAACATATTCCACATCCTAGACCTCACTAACATCCAACTAAGTCGACAGGCCAGCCAAGCCAGGTTATTCTAGGTTACATACATGTAGGAAACCTCTCGCTCCTTTACTGAGGCGGAAGCGGACACGGAGGCAAGCCTGAAGAGTCGCCATTCTGGGCTCGCATCCCGTCTCTAAAGGAGGGCCTGGGGCGTCGGACGTTTTAGTGACATCCGACGCTCCACCTAGGGATAGGTCTTCGAGGAGATGACGCGCTGATTTCAGACCCCCACGAGACGGGTCCGCAAGGGCAGTGGTAGGTGGGCCAGGGTCATTGACGGAAGTTCGAAAAGTGACCCTGCAACCCTGACCACTGGCCACTGGAGGGGTTTTAATCGGTAGGGGCACCAAGTGGAGCCCGACACATAATATATGCTGTGTCCCTTCACGGTGAATGGTGTGTAAAGGTATTTCCCCCACAAAAAAAAAAGGTTACTTACATGCCCGCACTCATGTGCAGACCATGTCCTCTGGTCTGGTAGACCGGTATGCTGTATGACGGCTCCATTCTTCCCCGGTAGGTCGTCATAAGCCAGCGGGTCGGGCTGTCGCCGGTTCTTCCACAGGTTGTCCATCGAGCGCAGGTAGTGGATGTCCGTGTTGAATAACTTCTCGAACAGTTTGAGTGGATCGTAGTCCGTGCTTGCGGCCCAGGCGCGGGTGCTTTGACGGGTTATGTTGCCTGATAGGAGGAGAAAATGATATATATACATATATATAACATCAGTTTACAATATAAAGCGTGAGATTATAATCTCATGGTTTATTATTCATTAGTTTGTACCATAAAATTGTAAAAACCCTCAGATTACACTAACGTCTTGTAAAATTTTATAGTGACATATAGATAACTACGAGCATTCAACAGGTTTATCCAGATAAAATAATAGCTTGTGTGTTATTCCAGACTATAATCTGTGTTTTAACATGATCCTTCCATGTCACATGGCATTCCTGTTGTGAATGAGCAACAAACATCTATATACAAACATCCAGACTTTCCCATTTATAATTTTACTAGCAGCACCCCACACAGGATAAATAGCAACCTATATGCCTTCCAGACTATAATTTAGCTGTGTCCCAAATTTCATTCATACATTGCGACGTGATTGAGCAACAAACATCCAATTATCCGAACATTGATAATTATAAATTAGTAGGATACATGCAGACAAATATTCACTTTTATATTTACAAATGATATGATTAACTTACCAGCTTCAGTCTCCGTATTGACACCAGTGTTCAGGGCAGAGTCTCCCTGTGCCTCTGGGTCAGCTGTGTCAGGGCTCACATCTTGGTCAGGGTCCTCCTCACCAAATAGTTGGTTGAAGAGATGCTTAGCCCACACAATGCAGTGGATCGGTTCTGAGGGAGTGTTACGAATAGTGCACCCAGGGAAAGTCTTCTGTGGGGCTTTAGGCTGGCATTCATAGCACTGAGTAAGGCCTTTCTTGATTAGTTCCACCTAGAAATTGGTAAATGTTTGCTAGAATGGTTATCAAGCTATTGTTCATAATGTAATAAATTTATCATAATTATTATGACTATGATAAAATTCCACAACAGTATTTATTTTTACACATACAACATCTTGAGTTTTTTGAAAAAAAATTGTGGAAAAACCACACATGTTGAGTACCACACATTGAGTACCTTTTTTCATGTATATTGAAAATGAAATGCAAAAGTAAAATTAATTTTATGCAAAAGCAAAACTTGCTATTGATTAAGAGCAACCACTGTTACCTGGCCAGCATATCCTGCAGTCCCAGTCTCCACGAAGCGGCACATTAGCATGAGGCACATCCTGTTGACATGGTTGCGAGCCACACGGTTGTCAAGAGCATTCATCACGATGTTGAACTCCTTAAAATAACTAACTCCATAGTCATTGCTGAAAAAATTTTTTTATAGATTACAAATAGGTAAACACAAAAAAATTTAAAGCTATAAAATTCTTAGCAACAAAAAACTTAACTAATAATAGAGAGACCGTACGAGCAAGACAAATCCTTGATGGTAAGCAACAAACTTGCACATAACAGTCAAGTGTCAAGCTATTTGAAAGACAATTTATTGTTTAAACACTGGAAACATTGCCATTCAAAACAGAACACAGTAATCTTGCAAAGGTATGGTACTGTTTCAGGTGAACTTTGCAAAGAGCCATATCACTACTAAAACTTAACAAATTTACCACCATAGACTACTGCAAAATGTAAATAAATACTAACGGTCTTATTCATAAAAAGTTATAGCATGTCTAAAGATTTGCTATAGTACGTCTTAGGAAAAATGGTATTCGTAACAGCATTTTAGCACTAAAACGTGCTATAAGCCTTCTATAAAGTTATAGAGCTGAGAACCCTACTTTATTTCGCCAATGTCCAGCATTTGAGCGTTAGGAGTATCTTTGTTATATTATGTTCTTAATTCAGGTGCTCAGTCTTCCATCTTCTTCATAGCTTCTGAGAATTATGACCTTGATTGTCGGAAAACATGTGAAATCGAGGTACCAGGATTCTTGCTTCAAATATTCCAAACGTTTGAATGTATGTGAATTTAGTGAGTATATATTATGTAGTGTATAAAAACCAATGTAATGTTTGGTGTTGATGGTGGAAGAATAAAACATGTTGACATGAAAGTAATTCACATCGACGAAAGGTGTATAAGTAGGAGTGATCCTTTTACTTTCGGAATTTATTTCTAACTAGCTGTACCCTGCCACGCTTCGCTGTGGCACATTATGATGCAAAAATTAGATAAAAACAATCCTTGATGCGGATTATATATCATTGTAAAATTTCAGCTTGATCGGTGAAGAACTTTTTGAGATTTTGAAGCGTACACAAACCAACATAACATTTTTATATATAGAGATTTGTTTCTTTAGCAATTTTTCTTCTAAAATACAAGAAATTAATGACTTCTTAGATTAGATGCTTCATAACTTCACAGTGTGTAATTTTTTTTATTCTGTAACATTGTCTATGGCTCCACCATCAAACTCGTTTTATCTGTTGACGATTCTGTCAGTTTGTCTATAAAATCGATCGATTTCATTGTAATGGCAACATTTTGATCCTAAAACTGATATTAGTAATGCTTTAGTTATAGAAGGCTTATAGAGCGTTTATGAATACGGAATTTTAGAGAATGTTTTATAAGCTTATCGAGCGTTATAACTAATGAGTGTTTTAAGTCTTCTATAAGCATTTATTATGTATAAGACCGTAAACATATAAATGCAATAAATATATAAATGTAAATATAAAAAGACATTACATATATGTTCATTTATAGGCAAACATCAAAACAAACAAAATAAATAACATGTCAATTCCTACATTAAAACTATTCCCAAAATAACCCACCCCGAACCGTTCCCGGTGCAAAGGTGCCCATGATGCTTGCTGCGTTCCCGCGTTGAATGGCAATGGCCAACCTTTGCTCCAGGAACGCAGCGAAGCTGGAGTCACCTGTATTGTCCCTAAGCCTGTGCCCCAACTCTGAAATGAACCCTTTAGCTTCTGCTCCCCAACAACCCAAGGTCTCAACAGCGATAGGTACAAATTCGTACAGAGACAAAATATTAAATAAACTGATGTTAATGATGGTTCTTATGGTTGGAACTGAGATTGATTGATTGATTATTATGAGTGCTAATAATAATAATGAAGAAGCTATAAAAATATATTTGATTCACAACTGTATTGTAATTTTTTCAGTGGATACATTTTACACTTTTTAAGGACAATATCGTATTTTTCTAGTGGAAGCGAGAGGTATACCAGCAAAATCTCTCTATAACCTGCTGAAAGACTTTGGCTTAACCAGAAGTGCAGTAAGTTCTATACTAGAATGAGTATCTAAAGCTGCACTAGTAGGCTCATATCAGATTTGGCTGGGTAGGGAGAGAAAAACGAGTAGTGAAGGTGAGTGTTGATGTACATCAGAAAGGGGCCCCTTAAACCTACGCCCGAGTCACAAGTCTCGGGATCTACTCGAGTTTTCTCTCTCTGCCACACGATGGACCCGGCACCCGCACCGTGAATCCATGGAATGCTAAGAAGATCGTCTCTTTTGTATTGAAAGATATGCACTACATACACTTTTGTTACTTAAGGTATGCTCCATAAATGTTAACAAAATTGAAGATTTTTTTTCAATTATGCCCTCGTCTTGTCAAAGTTATAACATGGTGTTTCCTGTGTTTTATGTTAATGTACTACTTATTTGTCATCAGCTGGATGAGCTTACCTGATGACACTGTCATGGTGTGCGATGATCTTAACATTGGGGTTGAAGCTAAGAGCGCTCTCCTTCGCAACCTGTGCCTTTGACTTCCCGACATGCTCCTTGTGGAACAAGAATTGACGATTCAAATTGCTCACATCTATTGTGTCAAGATCAATCTGAAATACACAAATGTTAAATTAGTTGTAAAAGTTTTTTTAAACTATCTTTAAACTTTATAGTATAGTGACAATACCTGTCTATAACAGCATACTGACAACTTGAAGAGTTGAAATTCCTACCTAGCATTGTTTTGCACTGGTCACCCAGAGAGTTAAGTTGTTTTGTCTCTTAGCCCTGTAATTTCTCCGGAATCAATGCTCTAGAAAGTGAAAGAAGAAAACTTTCCAAAGTTCTATTTCTATGTTGTGTATGTGAATAGAAATTAAGACTTAGTAAGTCCTATTACAGCAAGCAGCCCGCTCCCATTTGTAACAGATCACCACTGCAGCACTTCTACCAGCAGCCCAAAGCCTAGTATTATAATAAGTGAGAATGGTTCTAGAGAATGCCAGAAAACATCCAATTTAAAGGAATATCGAAAAGTTTTTACTTGTGTCACAACATTCACAACAGGTGTGTTTTGTGTTTAGGGGCCAAATGAAAGAATTATAACTAATTTAACAATACAATTCCATCTATATTTCATTGTAATTGAGCTACGTCTAAACAAAAAGCATACTTTTCGTTTAAAACCAACACGGTCATATGCAATGCTCGAGATATAAAAAAAATCGATGTTATGTGATCGTTTAGGAATAACAATATTGGAAGTGTACGTACAACGTCTGTACAAAAACGTCTGCAAAAACGTAGTTCTTACCGACTGTGGTTGCTAATTACTTACAATTTCGATGTAAGGAAAGCCGGTGAGGACGAGATTCTTCAGAATTTCACAACCTATACCGCCGGCGCCGACCACCAGTATCTTGGAATTAGCAATGGCTTCCGTTAATTTCTCATCAAACACGCCCGCCACTCGTGCTACCATCTTGATGACAGTAATTAACGCTGTCTTTGCTGAGATCCGACGATTATTTGCAAATAAATTACTTGTAAACGCAGAACGTAACGCACGCAACCAAAAGCTCAGTCAGTTCGAGACTTCGAGTCAATAAAACAACTATCAGTGTTACCAATATCTGTTTGTCTAAAGTTACTATTACTGCCAATAATATAACCTGTGAAAACACAGGCAGAATTTAAAACAAGTTGTGTCTTATATTATCAATATTTAAGCACTTTTTACAGTTATATATATGCATAGCGTATAGTTATAAATAAAAAGATGGGATGTCATGGGCCACTTCGGATAATATTTTACACGGAAACGAATCTGACTGATCTTGATTTTTTCGGACAATGATTACACGGAAACACAAATAGATTTTTTTTTGAAATAAAGAGTGACAAGACGAGCATTACATGTGCCAGACGGTAAGCAACATGCCTGTCACATAACAGCACAGTGATACGCAGCTATTGGAACATAAAGAATCCAAATCATTACCTAGCACTGCACTGCAATTATGGTATATTGCTTAATTTTACTATTTGGTGCGATCTAATAAAATAAGTCGATAGCCCTGCTGACGGGCAGTTTTTAACCGACTTCAAAAATAGTTTCTCAATTCGACAATATATATTTTTACGCGTGTATTATTGTGTGTATTACTCTTAAGGTTTTAGTCACATTTTTTTCACTTCTTAAAATCGCCATCTCCTAGCAAGCCTGCTAGAAGATAGCGATTTTGCGAATAGCCTGCTGTAATACTTCTTCGACGTTTTATCTGCGTTTTTAATCAAGAATAAATTCTGACAATTTATGTCCATCGTTACCAGAATTTTAATTGAGATTATTAATTCCAGAAAATAAATTAACGCACTAACCTAATTTAAAATACACGACGTTAGTTACAGTATATACAGTTAAAATTTTAACTAGATGTAAAGGTTATTTTATAAAGAAGTTTTATATCTATCTAGACCCCGGAAAAACTGGCTTCTAAATTAACAAAATATAACTAAAAAACTGAATCGTAACCCAACGACTAGGTGAAGGTTACGTTTAGTTCCTACAACTTGAAACTTGGCAGCACATTTCTGTCATTAGTGGCGTCAGTTCCTGATTTGGTTCGGTAAAAAAAATAAAAATTCTTCGAAATTTCGGCAACATAGCAATCTAAGCGTTTTCCAGAAAAATATTTATTTTATGAATACTGTTGTTTGCGTGCAAATACTGTACCTATGTCTACGTACAAAAGATCTAAGACGTAATTTGTCCAAAGATGACACAACTGGATTCTAATATTTTAGAAAAATTTCATAACTTTATCCTCATTCATTCATAATTTACGAGCGACGCTCTTGTCGGTGGAATTCCTTCCATGTATTTCTACACTCCGCCTTCTCCTTGACTTCCTAATACGACACTACATTTATCTTCTCCTTCACTTCGTTCATGTACCTTCTCCTAGGTCTATCTCTTTTCCTCCTCCCTTCTAATTTACCTTTAATTATTGTTCTAATGAAGTTGTCGTGTCTTATCAGATGTCCCAACATCTTCCCTCTTCTGTTTTCTATTGTTTCCATTAATGTTCTTTTCTCCTTTACTTTATCCTACACGAGCAAAATTAAAAAAAATTAGTTGCCTGTAAAGTCGGTATAGGTACGGGCGAAAGTTTTACGTGACAACGACTTTGAGTGGTAAAATAATTTTACGGAAGGACGCGTGCCTTTCACTTTTGTCTGTCTCTCTCGCTCTTAGGCGGGCTAACCATGCTCGAGTGGAAGGGACGCGTGCCTCTCACTCGCTCTCGTTGTGAGCGCATAACGTGAGCGGAGCGTAACGCTGTTTCTTGAAGTGTCACCCGGCAAACCAATTTATAATACGTTGTCACGTCAAAATTTTGATTAACCCCCGACTACTTCAGATATGTTACATGTACTCCTGTACAACATCCTACTAGTCAAGCCTTCAAAGAAATACCTATTCTAATCCATTATTCCGCAACGCCGTACAAAAATCATGTGACAAGCAGAAATTATCGAGGTTTGCAACCCTTATCTTCACCTGCACTCAGTTGGACAGCTTTCAAGTGACGGCACACTGCCCAATCTCATTATTTTATTATACCCTTCTACCATCATACATAGGTCTCCTGGTGGTTAATATGACCCATAAATTTTGTTCACGGGCTTGTAGTCTAATGGCAGTCTTTGAGGATTCTGAGATGGCAGTTGTTCTCGGATACTCGCAACGCGAAGCTAACATGTCTTGAATTGCCTTCCGAGCTACTTTAGATTAGCGCAGACAGGGTCAGGGTGGGACTGGCCCGAAAGGCCGAAAGACTCCATGTCTATCACAAGCCCGGGGCCCGAAACTAATCCTACGGTTGCCACATGCCCCACAAGCCAGGACTGTGGGGACCCGTGCAGGCTGGGGCCCGGCTGCTAAACGCCACCTTGACTATATGGTCAAGAACGTCGTAGTCAAGTCGTCGAACTGGCCATATGGTCAGTTCGACGCTGAGCGCAGAAACTGCCTCTTCTATCTGAAACATAGTTACTCTAGCAAAGATATATGCAGGGTGGAGGGCATACTACAGGGCTGAAAGCATACTCGAAGCATGAGTGAAAGTATTCCCAAACTTACTATAGCAAATTACCTATCGTCTTCCCAAACCTCTCTGGAATAAACCTACTTTTGAGCGTGTCACACCCCTGACGGAATAGGTAATATACCTATGTACCTATATCAAAGAAATTTGATAATGTATATTTACTGCTTTATTATACTACATTTTTAGTATTAAAATTAACGTGGTTGTTACACATATTTAATTGGATAACGGGACACTCACGGATTGACCGACCGTATATACGTGAGTGTCCCGTTATCCAATTAAATATGTATACTACATTTATGTAACAGAAATGGACACTTAAAGTCGCCGATACCTAGATAATTCATATTCTCCTTAGTACCAGTAACATCGTCCTTCCCATAATATTATCCATTAACGTCATAAACACGGGCCCAAAGTTAAAATAGATTTTATAAAATAGCCTTTGGCATTTTGTCGGGAGCTTACTGAAAACATAAAAGGTGGTTTTACGCGGTATGGTTTTCACTAAAATTGCTTTTAGCTTTATGGCGTGGCTCTTACAGATATTACCATCGATATATTTAAGGAAAGGAAGATGCGGTAAGTTCTAATATGAAATCAACATAATGTGGCGAAAATTTCACACAAATACACAACGTGCACACAGCTACACTTCCATCGTGAGATACATTGTAATGAATGACAAAGACATCATAGCAAATTAGCAGTAGATGGAAATGAGATAGCTATACATACCACAGTTACACGTTTGTTTAAATATTTTTCGAGAAGAATAGAAAGACATACGAAGACACTGGCGTGAAAGAGAAGGAGTAGCCGTTGCCCGTGACGTAAACATTGGGCGTTATCGCTGCAGTCAACATATCGCTGGTCGTGTCCCACTCTTTCACGTCATGTATATCTGTCCCTTTTTACAAATGCTGAATTGTTTACAACAGAAAATATTATTTTAAATGAAATAATTAAAGATTTTGTGTAATTGCGTATAAAAAGTGATGCCACGAACCTTTTCTTGGACTTGGTACTATTTGTGCACCTTGTACACACAAAACACACAAAATGGCATTGTAACAGCTCAAATCGAATTTCGTGGAATTATTAGCACACATGCGCTCCATTTGTCGCTCACGTTGCGACTGATCTCAATCAGGAGACGTCACCTGATTTTACATCGCCATCGTTGAGGAGAGTATGCCGCTTCTTCCGTTTTTAAGAGTTCAATGGATATTACTGTTAATAAAGTTGCAATAGATAACAGCGAGCGAACGACCAATACTAACGGCGCTGTTGACATTATTTCTAGGTTGAAGCGTTTTCATAATGACAGGTATCAGTGACAAATGGGCGAAATAATACCTATGTCAAATGATAACCAAATACATTTTTGTAAAAAAATTAGCTTAACCCTCCTTAAACCAAATGAAACATTGGCGTTACCTTTAGCGAAATGGAGAGCTATCTTAGGCAGGTACATTTGTACCTATTCTTACTCTAAAGTGCCTCATTAATATCGATGCTTCATTTAATTATCTTTGTCTTATTATAAGACATAACATATTTATTGTAACATATTTAGTGGTGGTGGTGGTGCACAAAATACAGGCGCAGCCTAGTTTGGGACCATCATATGAACTGAGGCGCCAGCCGTGACATTATTTGAATTATATAATATTGTTTACTTATGTGCTGCTATTCTTATGGAAACAAATAAATGACTTTTAATGATTATTCTGAATTCTTTTCAATAAATCCTTCAAATGTTATAAGAAAAAAATATATATATAGAAGTTTGTGAGTACAGTCTTTGAGGATGAGAATAGTTGGTCTGAGGTGTATATGGATGCAACAAAAGTAGGTAATGCAGAGAACTGGATAAAATTTGGCACTTACCTACCTAGATAGATACGTAATAATCTGGATTACGGGAACGGGGAACGAGGACTGCGCGGGTAAAACCACGGAGGGCCTGGTATATAGTAACAAGAACAAAATAAAAAAAAGATTATTTCCCGACTACCTCGGATTTGTTATCTGTAGGTACAACATTCTACTAGTCAAGCCCATTCATTTGATTCCCATATTAAGGGAGTTGTGAAAAAAGAAATGTACTTATTTCGCCATTTTGTGGTAGCGGCCATCTTGAATTTGAAATTTGTCACAGTGAAAGTATTCTACTAGTCAA
This sequence comes from Ectropis grisescens, assembly GCA_017562165.1. Classification (NCBI taxonomy): domain Eukaryota; kingdom Metazoa; phylum Arthropoda; class Insecta; order Lepidoptera; family Geometridae; genus Ectropis; species Ectropis grisescens. The sequence goes on along the minus strand of CM029777.1, from coordinate 23,616,834 downwards.
GTTCTTTCATTTGATACCCATATTGAGGTAGGTTGTGCAGAAATATTTTGTCCGCCATTTTGTGGAGGCGGCCATCTTGAATCGATATTAACCAAACATAGCTAAGAACATCCGCACGGATATTAACTTTTAAATAAAAGAAACCGCATCGAAATCGGCCCATCCGTTTGAGCTCTACGGTGCCACAGACAGACACACACACAGACAGACAGACAGACAGACAGACGGACAGACATCGACGTCAAACTTGTTACGCCCCTTTTTTTGGTCGGGGGTTAAAAATGAGCGTATGTGTTATTCCTGACTACAAATAATAAACTATGTTCAAAATTTCAACATGATCTGTTCAGTCGTTCCGACGCGACAAACATCCAAATCTTCACATTTTTTTATCAGTTGGTAATATCAGGATTTCTTTTACCAGGATTGACAATCGGATAGATTGTTTTATCCATAAAAAACTTGAGGATTTAATTTGCTGACATTGCTGCCTTATCATGTCTTCTTTATTTTGCCAAGGAAAAAACACAGCTAAACTCGGCAACTAATCTTCGACATCATTCACTTAAGCTCCACTCTTCTCAAAAGCCTGTTGCCTTTTTTGTTTCTCTTTATTTTTAACTTTCGTAAGCCTTCGCAGCATTACTTAGACTGCGTATGCCAAATGACCCACGATTTTACTGAAACCCGCGGCCGTGCCAAATTCTGCCCATTTTGGCTTATTTGGGCAAATTTGGCTAGTTAGGGCAGATCTCGCCTATTCGCTTAAAATAGCAATTTACGTAGCGCACATGGCTAGTTGACGCTATGCTTGAAGCGGAAGCGCAATTACGCGTCAGCATGGCATGGATATAAATTGAACGTAGGCATTTTGTAATAGTCTGAAATACTGGTATTTTGAACTACAATTTGAGTTGTTTTCTAATGGAGGTCTGGTAGATTAGAAACTCAGCTGCTCGGAGGAAGGCTTTTGTGTTAGCTTACAATTAGATAAGCGACAATATCTACCATAGAACCCTAAATTAAAAATAAATGCAGTCTTAGGGACTGCAGATAGAAGGGAAACTCTTAGAAGCACTAATTGTGCGATATATCACCAGCTGTATAGAAACAGAAATAACGAAATCCTAAGTACTTGTTATTACGTATGCGCTGACGAATTCACCAAATTTGACCTATTCAAAAAGCGTCTAAACACGTCTCGGTCTCGGTCCGCTGCTACGTCACCGCTCTAACGCTACGCTGCCGCCACCCGACATTAGCGTGTTGGTGACGTGAGCCCACAACAGTTTCTCCTACCAAAACATAATATTACAGTACAAAATATAATAAATAAATATAGCTAAAAAAGTTTTCCCTACACATATTTGTCAGCGATTTTGTAAAAGAAAACTTAACACTGGTCCCGACGACGATCTCGCCTCTGTCATGACCTTAGGACTGTGGACTTCTTATTCGTTGGAGCCCAGATAGCGAAGTATGAAACCGCGGTGGCGTAGTGGTAAAAAAGTTCTGACTAACAATCGTGAGGTCGTTGGTTCTAATCCCACCTGCAACCCTGAATATTTTCCAAGTCCAAATGGATGGTGAAGGAAAACAGCGCGAGGAAAACATGTTCCGATGGTATTGACTGATTGGTATGGGCTGGCCTCGTGGTTGTGGGTTCGATTCCCACCCAGTGCAAATATTTGTGTGATGAATTTAAATGTTTGCACTGTGTCTGGGTGTTTCTATATATAATAAGTAAGTATGTATTTAAAAAACTATATAAGTATTATATCAGCTATCTGGCCGCTATAGTACAAGCTTTGCTTAGTTTGGGGTCAGATGGTGTTGTATGTGAATTGTCCACCAATATTTATTTATTTATTATTTATTTATTTTACGAGGATATTTATGTGTGTCATCCGCCAACTGGCACTTGGCTAGCGTAGTTTATGGACTTGGACCTTGGAGTGAGAGAAGGATACACATAATATTTATTATGTAGGTAGGTAGCGATACAGGGGGCGTATTGTGTAACATAACTGTTTTTGATGGCGTCTCCTTAGATTGATAATAGTAATATGTAAAAAAAAACACCAAATAGTTTCGAAGTAAATACAATAATACTACAACCAAATTTTATTTTGCTACCGAATGCAGTTCTATTTCGTAACTAATTGTTTATTGCACCTATAGAATTATATAATCTAAAATATAATATCACTTTTAATTGTATGGTGTAGTGGCTCCCTAAACGACTTAACATACCATACCAATAACACTTATGTGTCAAACCCTTCAGTTTGTTTATATTTGTAGCACAATATTTATGAAAATTGAACACACGATACCGTCAGAGTCGTCTGTGGGTTTAAATCGGTTCAAATAAGAACACTTTTTGTAAGCGTAAACAATACACTTAGGTACGTAACTAAACAAAACATGTGCGTGCGCCGGTGTAGCGAGTTATAAGTTTTCACTTCTGTTGGCAGTTCTGAAAGCAACGTAGTATCATTACCGAAACTCTAGTTTCTCAACTAAAAAGCGTCCGTTAAACCGCACACCGTTTGATGCGGCTTGCCAACCAACAATCCGTCGCCATTCGGCGTTGGGCGCTAGACGCGTTTGAACAATAGGATTACGTCGCTCTTTTATTGAAAACCACTCATCCCGAACGATAAAATTAGGCCGCGATTTTGTTACACTCGCCGATAGAAATTGGAGTTGGAACAAAAGAACAGATTGTAGATTTATTTGCAAAGGTAACGGTCCAGAATTTGGTCACATAGGTTGAAACATTTATATGAAACTGTTACCTGTTTATTTGCGGTTTCAGTTTTTATTTTATTTTTGCCAAATACGATTCACGGAAATTGATGATTTCAGTATGAATATATTCTTCTGTGTGTTCCCATCAACCTGTGTAAGCAAGGGGAACTGGGGAATGGGGCTGTCAAAGACAGTTCGTTCCCAATTTCGCCGTAGGTGGCGCAACTGTTTTATTTTGTTAGAGAAATTTCACAAAAACCAACAGTGGTGCCACACTTGGCAATATTTAGAACTATCTTTGACAAGTCTTTTTGGGTCTGGAAAACGTCATTAAGTTAGTACAATTTTGTTCGTTAATACTGAGTCTTACGAGGTATATTTATTTTTACTACTTATGATTAAGGCTTATACTTATAATTGTGTGTTCCTGTGTTTTTTCTGTTTTGTGTCACAATAAAGAGTTATCTATCTATCTTACTGAAAAACTTTACAACTCGTTTAATTTTGAGCGGAGGAAAAAAAGTAATTTTGGCTTTTAGGCCTTTTGAACAGACTTCATCTTAGTAAAATTTTAAGCTCTACCTATACATTTTCATCGTAACTCTTTATCTAACTTTCACCGTTTTCGAGCTTAGAGCATGTACTTCGTCCGAGTTTCGAGTAACAACACTTTTAAGCATTTTTTTTCGGGGTTTGTAGACGCAACTATTTTTACTTATTTTTTTTTAAATTAAGAGTGCTAAGTCGTATGCCTGATGGTGAGCAACACGCCAGCCCATAAAAGTACAGTGTCATACAAATATTAGAACACGATAAATCCAAATATGTAATTTCCAAGCACTGCACTGCGCCACCCAGAGATATAAGATGCTTTATCTCTATGATTGTAGGTAATTATTTCCTGTAACGAAGAGATTGACTCTACTTTTGTGATAAGAACGTCAAGGCTGTGGAATCCGTTGCCTGAGTGGGTTTTCCCTTTCCCCGATAGTTACAATCTTTGTGTCTTCAAATCGAGAGTGAATCGGTTTCGTCTAGGTAAACACGCTCCATCGAAGACCGCATCATCGTTTAACATCAGGCGAGATAGCGGTCAAGTGTAAACCTATATAACTTAAAAAAACTGTTTTTGTACATGTAAAATTACACTATATACGAATATTTATATTGAAAAGCAAAGTCGAGTGTCAAAATTTGATCCAAAATGCTAAACAAAATACAAAAAAACAACACTATAGGAAAAGCTTATTTTATTTTTATCTGTATTTCTTGTGGCGCGTTAGTATCATACCGTCATGAAAATCCGACACTCTGAACTACTAGTCAATATTTGGGCAAACATTGTTCTAAATAGATAAAATCTTTATTACACTTATTTATAAAACAAAAATATACTAAAAATTAAAAAATAAAGTAGCAATTGGCGACCTTATCGCTAAGAGCGATCTCTTCCAGGTAGGTAACCGCAGTATGGATAAGGAGAAATTAACTTCAGGTTAATACTTCTTGCGTTCTTGCGTAGCATGATGAATATCTTGTTCTTGCGTGCGTAGGATCTCCGTTTAGAAAAAAAATGTTAGAATATAATTTTTTGAAGACCTATCCATAGAAAACCCACACACACTATGGCCTTGATGGAAAAAAAACTGGGTTTCAGTTCTAAAATATGGGACACCCCCAAAATTTCTTGTTTTTTTTCTATTTTTTGTATGAAAATCTTAATGCGGTTCACAGAATACATCTACTTACCAAGATTCAATGGTATAGTTCTTATAGTTTCGGAGAAAAGTGGCTGTGACATACGGACGGACACACAGACAGACATGACGAATCTATAAGGGTCCCGTATTTTGCCATTTGGCTACGGAACCCTAAAAATGGATCGGAAATTTTGTGCAAAGTGGACCAAAAAAAGGTATATTTTTACTGGCCTACAAGTAAACATACTTATTTTTTACAGTACCGACGTAAATTCTAACTACATGAAAAGCTGAATATTTTTACTCGTGAAAAGTCGGGGCGAATAGGTACCTAGTTTGAAATAATTTCGAAGCTATTTTCACGCATCATTGATTTCCGTTCGTCATCCCAAAGGTCGCCCATACATATTCAGACGCAGACAGAGGTAGTAAGTGAGTCCGCACTCGGCATAATTTCATACTTTCCAAGAAACTGCTCGGCAAAATGGCCGATTTCTCGCTTGGACAGTAATTTATGTTGAAAATATGTAACTGTGCGCACTGTTCGCACTGTTCGTGAAATGTTATTTCAAGCTGTTATTATTTGCCTTAAGGTTAGGTCGAAATACATGTTAATTGTATTTTTGTTGAATTTCAGTTGGAATTAAGGCTTTTCTTATTTTCAAAGGTGATCGGAAAAGCCCTTATTTATTTCTATAAACATTCGCTTCTTAAGTGACGGAAACGGTTCTGTGTTTTTTGAAGTGAAAACTTCTTTTGGCGCGCCACACGCGGATTTTTCGTGGGCTGTGAATTGAATTCTAGCGTCACGCTCGGGAATCATAAACTCAGCCATTAGCCATCTAGAAATGCGCCAGAATTTCTCATTAATGCTAAGAAATCTTCGGGTAAACTCGGGACCATGGCCATTGGCCATCTAGAAATGCGTTAGCATTTCCCATTTCTAGACGGCTATGCTTATGGCCACGCCCCCCCTCCCGGTTTCCCCCACGTAGTTTCCAAAGTAAGCTATCAAATTCTGAGCTATAAGTTTTCACTTCTATCGGCAGTTCTTATGACTGCAATTATTTTGTAGTTACCTATGTTCTATTCTTGGTAGAGGTAGGACTCCCTGCAGAGTCCGCCTGGGGAAGTTCCTTTGCCAGTTATTCTACCGCCGGCGCCGCGCCGCGCCGCACCTGCCGCAAATTTTTTTTCATGCATTTGGTCAGTATCTATATAAATATGTGACGTATTACCGTATTAGCCTTATTTTATGTTATATTCTCTACCTTTTTCAATGGGTGTTATCCTAGATATTTTTTTCTGGTTTCAGTCATGATGATCATCATCATCACCAGCCGCAAGACATCCACTGCTGAACATAGGCCTGGACGTCTAAGCCGTGCAATGCGTTTACTGAGTGAGGATTTCCGAAAACCTATAAATATAAAAAAAAAACTTACAAACTGTAGAAAGAGTTACAAAAGAAACATTGTCACCACCTTTGACGACATCGAGAACTATTTTTGACAGGTTTATTTGCGTTTTGAAAACACTTCACTGCCGTATCCTTATAAAAACGGTTTGGGTAAATTTGGCATCGTTTTCGAATTTGTGCGGCCAAACTTAAAGGAACTTGAATATTTTGAAAGAACAGCTTAAAGTAAGCGAACGTTATTAGGGACACATTTCTCTAAACTGTATCGAAACTACGATATCCGTGATCGAAACGAAGCAGGCTTTGCAATTCTCATAGTAAAAGAAAAATATAGCCTTTGAAAAGCCATAACTCAGCTCCGATATTATTTATAGCAGATCTGATAATATAAATAAATACCCTTATAGTAAGTTAATGTAACCAGTAAATGGCAAAAATCTTTGGCCGCTAAAAAAATGACACAAATAGTCCACACAAAAGTACCCATACACCTTTCTCTAAGGAAATGAATCTTTAGCACCACTTGTGTCGTAATTGAATACTATTTTAGACAAATACATTTTTACACTCGTCTATTCGTCGGATAGCGCCTCATTTCTAAGATATCTATAAAAGTGTCAGACACCAATTAGATACGATGGAAAAACACTATTTCTTGTGATATCAGAAAATTGAATCTTTGTGAGTTATTCACTGAAATCACACGAAATTTATTTAAATGTGGTTTTAAACATTAAAGTCAATTTTCAGGGTTCCTTACAAAAAATATAGGTGAAGTAGTATTTTTATTAGACCATCTTTTCACGTAGCGTAACGCTAGCAAATGTATGGAGAAAAGGTAGAGTCAAAGGAGCCCCAGTTGGAAGTTTGGCTATGAACTTCCAACTGGTACGAATGGATTGGTAGACGGTGGGGCCACAAACCTGACCCGTTGTGAATGACCAAGACTGTCCAGACGTGGGAGCGTCTGCCATTCTGAAGCGGTCACGGCATATACTGGATTTAGATGCGCTGATAACGGGTGCCCACAGAAGGGCCCGGAGACAAGCCAGCCGCCGCGAGTTCGCAGAATCCCGTCCTCGTTGTACCCGTGTTGGATATACTCGTATGTACGGAACGGTAAGCGGCGAAAATACACTTCTAACAAAAAAATATGTCTATCTACATTTAATCGTTGGTTCCAAAATAACATAAAGTTTTGTGTGTTTTTTTTTTTTTTTTATTTTAAGTAAAGAGAGACGAGACCAGCAGGACATGTGCCTGTTGGTAAGCAACATGCCTGCGACATAACAGCACAGCAACATGAAGAGTCCAAATCATTACCTAACACTGCACTGCGCTCATCACCCAGAGATCTAAGATGTTATATCTCTAAGCTCTGTAATTTTTCTGGAAACATTGCCTTTCAAACCGGAACACAGGAATGTTTGCACATTACTGCTTGGCTGTAGAATAACTGGCAAAGTTGTGTGGTACTTCCCTAGGTATTACAAAAATTAATGTGTTTTTAAATTAATGTAATTAGTATGTAATGTAATTTTTAAGAAATTTAACTAATGTTGTAAGATTAATCTTCACTCTGTAGTGTTCACTCAAACACTCTGTATTGTTCAATAATGCTCAACTTAGTCGGTAACTATCTGCAATGCAACATCGTGTTGTGAAGATGCTCCACATACCACGTAAGATGGGGTTGGCTTAAGTGGCGACTGGGATGTTGGTTCGTAATAGGTTGGATTCCATGCATTGTCTTGCGGGGTCTTACGGCGTCCAGTAATACCTGGGACTTACGCGATAGGTGGGACCAAGCGAAAGTCGTGATAGTCGAATTCGCGTAAGTCGATTCAATTTTTGATTATAAAACTGCCTTTTTTTTGTTTTTTTGGACGACTTAGTTAAAATACCAACAAATGGAAAACAGCGTCTCTCAAAATCGCGAAAACGGGGTAGTTTAAGTCGGGTATACTGTACTAGTATTATTTCACTAGGGATACTGGATTGAGACATTTTCAGACATGACAATGAAAAGAATTTTTTCCAGTGCAATTACAGGGCATAGAGATAAAACATTATATTTCTATGCGTGATGAGCGCAGTGCTAGTCGATGATTTGGTCTCTTCATGTTCTAATAGTTACGTGTCAGGGTGCTGTTATGAGCAAGCATGGTGCTCACCATCAGGCACATGCCCTGGTGGTCTCGTCACTATATACTGTAAGAAAAAAACAAATACTCAGAACTCGTTTGTTAAAAACAGTCCGGACTATTTATTTAACATGAAGCAATAACTTTTTTAAATTACTAGTTGCGCCCCGCGGGGTAACCCGCAGCTTACTTAACTTATTAGTAGGGATTTTACTCCCACACGATTTTTTTTACAAACTTTGAATGTCATATTTATTTCAAACGGTACAGTAGTTTTGACGTGAAAAAGTAGGCACACTGTTTACAGAACAAAAGACTGATTGAGGCATGCCTTCGAAAAAAATTTAGAACTTACCGATTTCCACACGATCTTTTCCTTCACCGTTTAAGCCAGTGATGACAACAAACTAGGTTTCAAGACACATAAGATGCATCACAGATAAAGTAGAATTCTAAAAGTTAAAACAAATTTACAAAAAAAGTTTCGGAGCCTATTGAATGCATACAAACAGACAATCAACGCTTTTATTATTAATAAACTTTCGCGACTTGAATTGAACACATATTGTACACATTATATAGGGCTTAAGTTACGGTTGGTCTACTCGGGTGAACGGCACCTGCCAATCCGGAAGCCCCGGGTTCATATCCCACGCGCACCACTGTCTTCTGAGTCATGTGCGTAATGCCGCTATCTTAAAAACGGTGAAGGAAAATACTGTCAGGAAATAGGGATGCCCGTTACGATACGATATATCGGAATATCGATACAGCACTATACGATATATCGATATTTGATGCGATATTTTGACCATACGATACGCTTCGATATATCGCATTCTTATAAAAATATCGCATTACCGTATCGAATCAAACTATGTCGGTGATTAATTTGTAAAAAAATTTAAAGTACCTATTACATCATCACTAAACGATAATAGACAGTGCCATTGAATATATTGTTATTAGTAATAAGAGAATGATAACGTCGACAAAATTGTTTATGGAACAAGAACAGCCGGCTTTTATTTAGACTTGGAGGTAGATTTAAATAATCTTTGAACTTTGTAGTAGGTACCGTCAAATATGATTAATAAATGTTTAGTATATGTTCTCCTTTGTCATTCCGTTCGTAGCTGGGTACACACTTTCCGAAAGCCGTAATAGGTTAAATCCACAGCGCTTATCCAAATTATTATTTTTGCGTTGTTTAAGTGCTGATCAATGGCAATTGTGATTTTTTTTTGTTGAATAAAACTATTCTAAATACATATAATTATTTGTTTCTTTAAAAAAAAAAAACAATATAGTAAAACTACTAAATAGATAACCCTTTGCACGATATATACTTATTATATCGCATATTAAATGAAAGGCATGCGATACGGTTACGATACGATATATCGATACAAAGGAAATCGATAATATCGCGTATCGATACAACCAAGTTCGATACAGTTACGATGCGATATATCGATACAATACAGTTTTTTGGGCATCCCTATCAGGAAACCGACATGTACCAAGAACCTTTCGAGGGCATGTGCCACCCACTAACCCGCACCGGGCCAGCGTGGTGGATTTTGGGCCTTGACTTACGAAGTAACTACATATTCTCTTACCTGTGCCTTGAATCTTTCCTTGCGAGAGAAGGCCCCGAGTCCCAGTAGTGAAACATTTAGTGGGCTGTTTATGCTTGTAGAGGACTTTCCTTTTTCCTCTTTATATAAAACTAGCTGTACCCTGCCACGCTTCGCTGTGGCACATTGTGATGTAAAAATTAGATATTAAAAACAATCCTTGATGCGGATTATACCTATATCATTCTAAAATTTCAGCTCGATTGGTGCAGAATTTTTTGAGTTTTTGAAGCGTACACAAACCAATATAACATTTTTATATATAGAGATATATTAGTGTAGAATGTAGAAGGTGTTTCTTCAACCGCACAGAGTCGGGTCACTCACCTAGTTTCTCGTATTTCTCGGCATGTCCTCCAAAAATTCCTTGACTGCCAATGCTCAAAGGCAACTATGTAAACAGCTATTTTCATTTTGAAAGCCTTGTTTCTCTTTAACGACAGCATAAATTTTATTGTCCTGGTTTGAACGAAGGTCGAATGTAGGTGGCATGTTTCGACTTCCTGCTTTATTTATGTATCGGTTTGTTATAGAAAATGACCCTTGTGTTACGAAATAAATCAATTATTTGGTGGAATTGACATGCACAACATATACCTATCTAAGAGTAAAATTTCGATTTGAAATGTTGAAAGATTATTAATAGTGTTTATTGACTGTCGTGACGCCAGCTGTATGCACTAAATATTGTTACATTCCGCCAGAGGCGAGCGAGCAAGCGAGAGCGCAGCTGCTGACTATCTTTCTGGCACACCCGGGTGAGACCGTGGGGACAGCTAGTACCTAAATAATAAATTTAAGCAATTTTTTTGCAAATTGTGTTGCTTCTAAATTATCCGAAGGAAGTTCGTTCCTACCTGAAACTGCATTTTTTCTTTCATGTCTGTCTGTCTGTCTTTCTGTATAGGGATCACGCATCACGCCGAAACTACTGATTCAATTCAGCTGAAACTTGGCATGACTTTAGTTTACACGAAGGAGATTGCTATAGGCTACTTTTGATCCCCAAATTTGATCCTGATCAACATCCTGAAGAACATATTTTTAATATTGTCCCGTCAAAATTTGAACATTATCGGTCCGGTGTTTCGGAAATTGCACAAACATTAAATAATAACGACACGCGCGGCGCGTTCGGTACATACTAACTTCTAAGTATTCTGTGTATCACAGACGTTCCACAGAATATCTAGATTCTAAATTCTAGAACGTGACCACGTGATCACGTCGCGTTGTCTTGAATGAAAAAATAATTGTCAAAAATATATTTTTGTGTGGAAAAACAAACATCATTCGGTTTCGACTTCAAAGAAGAAGGATCTCAATCGGGTTGCATGTTTTTTATTTGGTTTTATTTTACTTGATAACTCCGCTAATTGTGAATTGTTTTCGATCATTCCTTTTTTGTTTGGTAGAAAACACTTCAGAGGTGATCTCATATATCGAAAACAGGGAGGTAGTTTTTCAAATATCAACAAAAAACTAAAATCAGCTTAGATTTATCTGTACGACATAGTCATAGCTTCTTATAAAATTTAGTCGAATGACAGAATTAATTGACCTGTCATTGAAGTAGATAAAAGCTGTTTATTTGCTAATGGTTCAGAACCCTTCGCCCGCGAGCGCCACTTGCATTTGACCGGTTTTATTTTTTCAAAAATTTTGTAAAATCCTATCCTTTCCTAATATTATATAAATATGTCAATGTTTAAATTTTTGCTGCTCAATTACGTTGCAATGGCTGAATGTATCGAGTTAAAATTTGAAACACATTCTTGGCTTATCTTAAGTAACACATAGGGTTCTATACATAGACAATGTTTAGCCTATGTGTTCTTCCAGACTATAATCTAATTGTATTTCAAATTTCAATCCGATCACTTGATACGTTCCGCTATGATTAAGTAACAAACATCCAAACATTGGCATTCATAATATTTACAGGACAACATTGGAACGGCTGAACATATTTGGAAGGAATTCGAAACACACATAGTTTGTACTCAGAAATAGCAAATCGGTTACTTATAGGTTACTGTGACGTCGAAAAGACTAAGCCAATGTGGTAGAAAATTGAAACGTATAGTCTGAAATACCACATATGTGTACTACCTACCTATCAACCCGAAAAGAAGCATGGGCCCTAAGGAAACAAATATCAACTATCACGTCAAAACGGCACAACGAAATGGTTTGACAGACGAAACATAGATAGTTTAGAGTCTAAAATTTCACATGGGTTAAAGTCTATATTTTCATTTAACTCGATATTAATAAAAGTATATATTTTCGTAGGAACTTGATGTGATGGTATGGTAAAAGCCAAAAATGAAAAATATATGCACCCGTTTTGGCGTAGATAATACAGATGTTTTGTGTTCACAATCAAAATAACAGGCAACATTATATTCTCATTAGATGGCCCTAATGCCAGTTTAAATCTAAAAGCACTAAAGGCCATTTAAATCGATGTTTTGCTATTGTGGTATGTATCTTTTCTTGCATCACTAGGTGGCGTTACTGGTATTCTAAATTGTACTACATAATATACGTTTTTTGCTGCTAAAAGGAATTTGATGCCGAATTTGGATTCTTTCGTTCTTTGGTTTTTTTCCTGTGTTACAATTAAATTCATACATTAACAATTCACTAAGACTTGTCTTAGATTTACTGGTTCAACTTGCATTAAAACTCAAAATTTTACGCGGGCGAAGTCGCGGGTAACAACTAGAACAGCTTGCGGATAAAAAGAGATAAGTAGGTATCAGATCATGCACATCAGCTTCAGACTTTTCAAAATGTATCCTATAAAAATCAAACAAACTTAACACTTGTGGCTATGTTCGATACTACGAAACTATTATACTATGTATGTATTATATTATACTAAGTATGTTTGATTTTGTTTAAAGAAAGAAAAATAAAGATGATAAAATTAAATATTTTTTTGTGTGGAAGAACAAATTCACTCGGTTTTTCAATGACTACTTATCTAAATATTTTGGCGTACGATACTTCCAACTAATGTATTAGTCAGTAACATCGGCTTCCGCGAACGAAGTAGCGGGTTCAGCAAATATTTATTTATTTTACATGAACAATGTTCAATCCAAACCTTGACAACTATTAAAAGCATTATCTTATAACGTACTGCCTGAGGCTAATGCTAGATGGAATGGTTAAATCTATTTTCTCCCGAGGCTTATCACTAATTATTATTATAAGCATGTTTTGATCGGATTACTACGTTAGTTTGTATTATTAGTTTTACATACTTTACAAATAAAATAATACGTAATTCCAAAAACACGTATACCTACTGAAATTGTACACTAATAGCCAATATATTAGTGTCCGGCATGATCGACTCCAATATTACTTACAACTGTTGCAGCGCCCTTAATGCAGGGTCTACTACATTTTTGTTCTATAGTTTTTAGATACAAACAAATGTACATAAATTACATAAATTTGCAATACCTATATAAATAAATATTAAATTAAAAGATGTACATTTTTTCGTATAACAAACAGTTGCCTTTTCTTTTTATTTAAAAAAAATCAGGGTTGTGTTAATGAAAACAGTGAAAAAGTAGTGTAGTGTAGTGGTAGGACTCTTGGCAGAGTCCGCCTGGGGAAGTACCACACCTTTGCCAGTTATTCTACCGCCAAGCAGTAATGTGCAAACATTACTATGTTCCGGTTTAAAGAGCAACGTTTCCAGAGAAATTACAGGGCTTAGAGATATAAGATCTTAGATCTCTGGGAGACGAGCGCAGTGCAGTGCTAGTTAATGATTTGGACTCTTCATGTTCCAACAGCTGCGTGTCACTGTGCTGTTATGTGTCAGGCATGTTGCTTAACATCAGGCACATATCCTGATCGTCTTGTCACACTTTATTTAAAAAAAAACCCTGGCATCAAGAACTAAATCCACCGTCGATCGCCTTTAATCTCCTCGTTGGACAGTACATCTTTCAACGTGACATTGGCGGAATTGTGAGGCTAATCCACAATAATAACCATTTATATTCCATAATCTATGGCCCGTTACCCCAATTACCCAAGAGTTGAACTTGAAGTTGATCTGTATGTTCTGTGGTGCTCATGACCATTCATGACGAATATTATTTTTTCTTGTTTTAGTGCCTAGCACATCATGTATCCATATATCAGTGATAAAACTAACTTATTTTACAAATTGTAGTAGGTTCATCCAAAGTTTTGTATTGAGAGGTTGACCGTTATTTTTCTCGACTGCAACCATCCATTTGAAGACTACATTGTCTTTCTTAATTGGGTTTAGCTTTCAAGGAAAATCTGATAGAAAAGCAAACGAGAAATGAACGTTTTTAAAGAAAATAGAACTCCTTTTCAGCGTAGAATTTAAAATCACATGTTTTACATACAAAACAGCGATAGAGTCCATGTGTAGCGATACTGGTAGTTTTTGGCTGCGCGCCAAACATCGATTACAAAATTGCTTGCAGCAGCATCAATTTTCGCTTTTGCGAAATTCGGAACAACTTCTTACGTATTTATCTAAATTGGTTTAAATTCAGTTAAACGCAACATTACTAACAAACCATTTTTTTTAATTAAAAAAACATAGTTTAACAAAGCTTGCCTGTGAAGTTGCTGTGAAGTGTTCCATGGATAGGTACGAGTATATAATAGTGTTAGCAATTTTAGTATACCTACCTACAATTTGGTATTGAAAGAATAGTAAGAATACCGAAATGCACTCTATGGCAACCCTAAAATTCTCGGTATGATTTGTTTTGTTTGTGTCTGTCTGTCTGTGGGCTGTGATAGTTTTGGCGGGAAACCATGAAGCTCTCGTTTTTTTTTCGTCAGAACATACATAAAAAATCATATAAGGCAGCAAGTCTAAGCGAAAGGTTTAAATAACAAGTACTCGTAACCAGTAATAAGTAAATATCTAAGTAAAAGTGATAATTGTACATCTGTTACTGAATTTAAGGTGCTGTAAGGCGTTTTTAACCGACTTCAAAAAAGGAGGTTTCTCAATTCGACCGTATGTATGTTCCTCGGATAACTTCGTCGTTTATGAACCGATTTTGATGATTCTTTTTTTGTTGTAAAGGAGATATTTCAAGGGTGGTACCATGATAAGGAAACCAGGATCTGATGATGGTATCCTAGAGAAATCGAGGATAACTTTCGAAAATTGTAAAGATGACTAGTGCGTTAGTTAAGTTTTTGCTTGAGCATTTTAAAGTAGTATAGTTTAAAGATGGTCTGGAGTCGATCTGATGAGGGAACGGGAAGACGGTCGAGGGAACTCCTCGACGGTACATAGTAGTTACCTTGTGTTTGGGCTCGATGAATTTGTATTGATGAGAACTTTTTACACAGATGGGTTGTGACTGTCATTAGTGGTCTGATAATGAAGATAAAGGACAGTCAAGGGAATTTCTTAACGGCTTACAGGAACTACCCAGTGTTTGGGTTTAATTCATGTATTGAGATCTCAACACGAAATCGTGTAAATGCATTAGTGAAAACTTGTTTAGCACTAAAAAGGGTAAAATAAACTATTTTTTACAAAAAATTAAACCGACTTCAACACCACAAATAGGCACTCAAAAGCGAAAAATAATTTAATATAGGTAATTATTATAACCGCTACTCACTCATCTATATGAAGTCGGTGCCAGCCAAATCTAACAGGTAGTAGATAGATACTACTTACCTATGCCTACTTACTTACTACCTCGTACATAGTATATCTACTAACTTTTTAACTAACTTTTTAACCTATTTGGCTTTCAAATTTTAGCCTGATCCGTTAAATTTTACCGACACGATTTAGCCTCATGCATCCAAACATACAGGCTTTTCACATTCATGATATTAATAGGACAATTTTAATAATAAAGGGTAACTAGTTCTGTTCGACTAGGGACAACACATTTTGGTAATTTAAGTATGAAACCAACGTGATTGTGACACATTTTAAATTAATTCACGGGTATCTAATCACGTGTGCTGATAACGTTCAGTCTAACAAAAGTTTCAGCCGCATTCGGCGGCTTTTTTTAAGGAGAGTGGAGAACGGCGGAAACTTAAGTTGGAGAGTGACAATAATACATGTAAGTTAGGTTTTATTTTTTTTTATTTTTATAGGTTTACACTTGGCCGCCATCTCGCCTGATGTTAAGCGACGACGCGGTCTACGATGGAGCGTGTTTACCTAGAAAAAACCGATTCACCCTCGATATGAAGACACAAAGATTGTAACCAATAGGGAAAACCCACTTAGGCAACGTATTCCACAGCCTAGACGTTCTTATCACAAAAGTAGAGTCAAATCTCTTCGTTCGTGTCTTTGGAACATAAACCATGAAACGATGTCGCTTTTTCGAGCTACGAGCATTCCGATAGAAAAAAGGGCAAGGTGGTATTAGATCATGTAAATCAGTCGCACACTCTCCGAAGTGTACCCGATAAAAAACCGATAATGCTAGCAATTTTTCGGCGATGTTCAAGACTTTGAAGTCTTTTTCGCACAAGAGTGTCGTTGCCTATGAGCCTTTTGGCACGTCTCTCGATCGTTTCCAAAGTCTCTAGTTAATACTTAGCCGAACCATCCCAAAGATGCGAACAGTACTTCATACAAGAGCGAATTTGTGTTTGATATAAAGTGAGCAACTGTTCAGACATGAACTATCTTCGCACCCTTGAGAGGACACCTAGTTTTTTGGCAGCTAATTTAGCCTTGGACTCGATAAACGAAGCAAAGTTGAGCGTAGATGTCAATATAACGCCCAAAAGCTCAAGACGGTCAGAAATCGGCACGGATACACCTCTAAAAGTTGGAGTCAGATGGAATGGACTCCTTTTAGCGGAGAACAGACACGCCTGCGTCTTATTCTCGTTGAAATTGACCAGATTGGCATCGCCCCATTGAGACACCGCCTCAAGGGTCAAGCTCAAACGCTCGATCAGACCCTGTCTCAGCACTTGAGTTTGCTGCCCACTGGCTCTCGCACTAGATATGTAACTCTCTACAACGGTGCAATCATCTGCGTACCCAAAGATACCGGGCTTCAACAAATCGTTGATATGTAGCAAGAAGAGTGTTGCAGAGAGTACCGACCCTTGAGGGACTCCGGCATTGATAGCAATTTGATCGGACGAGCAGCCATCAATGACGACTCGTATGGATCGATCCCTCAAGAAGTCCGATATCCATGCAATAAACTTAGGAGACAAGCCATAACCAGAAAGCTTGCTTAAAAGGCCGTCATGCCAAATCCTGTCAAAAGCCTTCGAGATATCCAGGGAGACTGCAAGTGCTTCCCCGTGTTTCTCAATAGCTTCACTCCAGATGTGAGTGACGTACGCTAGAATATCCCAGGTGGACAGGTTTCGGCGAAATCCGTATTGCCGGTCACTGAGGAGGTCGTTTGATTCTAGGTACGCCAAGAGCCTGTGTGCCTGTGTGAATATATGTTCATGTATCAATTATAATAGATGAGTTACTGCAGAAAAATGAATGTTAATCCATTATTAAAATTTGATTTAATTGCAGACTCTCATCAGAATATACATATTATGTATTTGTATTTCACTTACTGAGCAAGAGATCGTCACTGGCGTAACCCAAATGCTCAGCCTCGTTCTGTACAAATACACATTAAGTGTTTGGCGCCAGTAAATGATTTTGAGGCTAAAATTAGCCTATCTCTAGTACGAAAGGTCAGGGGTTAATGTGTCGGATTTATTTCCAAACCACTGGCAAGTTAAATGGGTCAGGACCAAGGAAGTTTTGTACAAATTGGAAAGTGTACCTACGGTTCATTGAAGTTCGGTCCGATAAGCGAGTTTCCGTATTTTACTCTCGTGCACGTGTGAAATGGTTACGGGCTGTTTACACGTGAATTGTTGGGTGATAATTTTTTGGTGTTTATACGCTCGAACGTTCTATCGAGACAAGTGTACCTATAATCAAATATTTAATGATTTAAATCATTTTGTACCCTATTGCTATGGAACGCTCTTGCCAGTCGTGTTTCTACACTGCTACAGTTTGACAATAATTAAACGAAGAACAAATACGTGTCCTCTGGGCAAGTACACGACACACCTTAGATTTTGTCTATATTCTTTATTACTTAATAGTTAAAACGATCGTACGTCTAAAAATATGCACCATTTTTTGAAAGAATACTTAGATACCTTATTATTTTCTATGAACAGTTTACCCTCCTTTATCAATACAAATATTTATGACAACAAGCTATGTACTAGTAATATTTCACTTCAAAAATTGGCAGTCCGTATACTCATACGGACGGACGCCGAAAGAAGTGAAAGCTTTTAAATTAGAATTTTAGTATATTTATGAACAGCACTAATTTTGCACAGCACTTCACCTGTATAGCGTTACATACAATATGTATGCTATTACACACGTCGGGAAAGCGAACTCACAGTATTTTTTCCACCCAATAAGTGTTTAACGCTCCAGTGCTCCACTGCCGCTCCGACGCTACGCTACACTACCATGACAGAGACGCGAACCCACAACATTTTTGTACTTACACTTTCGAAGTTTTCACATAGTGTAAGTACAGCTTACACGTTTTAAATAAATACGGGTAACTCACGTTTAATATAGCCAGTCCAGTCCGACTCAAGTTTCGATCGCGTCCGGCGATCTTTTCAGTACTGAACTGTGCTAAACGAGCTGCGAACACGCGCGCGCACTCTCCTTGAAAAAGATCGCCGGACGCGATCGAAACTTTAGTCGGACTGGACTGACTATATTAAACGTGAGTTACCCGTGTATTTATTGAAATGTGTAATAACAACGTTAGTTTTCATACTAAAACAGCTTACACGTTTATAATTTCCTTGGTCAGGAGAAGGAATAATGTCGACCCGAATCTGTCAGGCTGTCACATCTCGCGACTGGCGAAGACGTGCCTATTGTCCGTCAGACTGGATAGTGGCTGATTGAGCTGTCGGCTTAATACTTTTCGTATGGGAATTTAATGATTCTGAACAGTTATAATTCTAGTTGAATTTAAAATACTGGCAGCGCCCTGCGGTTTCATCAGTGTATTTTCCGATGCTGTTGTTTTCCCGGGAAAAGATAACTTGTGTTTTTCCAGACTGTTATCTATCCATGCCACAAATTTCATCCAGATCCCTACAGTAGATTTCGCATGAAAGAGTAATAAACATACATCTATTCTCACAAACTTTCGCATTGTGAGCATTGCATGCAGTGAAGGGACGAGCATAACCGCATAATTCACGGTAGGTATTTCAACATGAAGAGTCCAAATCACTGATTAATCTCTTTTCCTTGGAATTTCTCTGGAAATATTTCCATTTCGGCCGGAACACAGGGAAATTAACACGTTATCTACTGCTTACGGTAGGATGTACAGCGAGGTTTTTATAGTATAGAATGACGAGCAAGACATGTGTCTGATTGTTAGCAACATGACTGCCACAAAACAGCACAGTGACACGCAGCTATTGGAACATGAAGAGCCCAAATCATTAGCACTGCACTGCACTCGTCACCCAGATATGTAAGATGTTTTATCCGTATGCCCCATAATTTCACTGGAAACATTGTCCTTCAAACCGGAACACAGTAATGTTTGCACATTACTGCTTGGCGGTAGAATAACTGGCAAAGGTGTGGTACTTCCCCAGACGGATTCTGCTAGGAGTCCTACCTAGTGGTACGGGTTTTTGGTAGTCCAAAAACCCGTAATGTACTCGTACTTCCCCAGGCGGATTCATCAATTGCAATATTATTTCATTTTAAGCTTTTAAAAAAAACTGTTACTAACTGTACTTCAATTTGACAGTTTTATTTGTGGCATATTAGAATAAGTACATTTCGAAAATCAGTCATTATGGGAAAAGGTCATTTTAAGATTTGTTCATTACTACTTTTGTTTTTACTTTTTATTACTGACTTTTACTATTATTATTGTTCATATATACCTACTTTAATTGCACGTTTTTCTGACATTCGAAGTTGTAATTTTTGTCATTTTTTGCTACTCTGAAATATACATACCTACATATACATACTTTTTGCTCTTGATTAATTTCTGGAAAATTATCATGATTATTTCTTTTCTTAGTTTAAGGTTTTTACAGTGTTTATGATTTTTAATATTTTAATTATTGATTATTACTGATTCTTATAATTTTGTATTATTGTATTTGGGCTATGTCACCTGAAATAAATTAATTTTGAATTTTGAATTTGAATTACGATTTTAGTACAATATAACTTTCAGTCTAAAAGTTCAAACAGACCGCAGCCAACAAAATGTTACATTTGGAAAAAAATGCGCATTCTTGCACTGCGAATTATATTCTATGCTACTACTATTATAAACTCGATAGTTTGTAAGAATAAATGGACATAATATAGGTATATTTGTTACTCTTTCACGCAAAAACTACTGAAGGGTAATCAATGAAATTTGGTACATACATATTTGGTCCATAGATAATAGGCTGAAATAACATAGGCAATTTTTATCCCTGGAAAATAACACAATCAGAAACTACGAGGGTACTGCTATTTATTATATTGTTGAAGCATTTCGTTGTACGTTTCGAAATAAACGTAATCTTTGGCTGTTCAGTCTACAAACAGAGAATTAATTAAGTGATGTATGTTTTGTTGTATGTACCAAATAGGCAAATTAATTACCAATACTTGTACTGCTTCAAATGTCTAAGCCCGAGGGATGAATGTGGGATGGTCTTAGAAGGGAGTTCGTTTTAAGGTTTCCTGACTTCATTGGGATTTCTTAAAATAGCTACCAAGTGAGATACATACATAGTAGAAGCAGCCCACCAAATATTCCCACTGCTGGGACTCGGGGCCTTCTCCACGAAAAATATGACATTGAAAGTGTGTAACACTTTGGTCATATTTGGTGAAGATAAATTGACGTTCGCAGCTAATATCTAATTCTTAAGTATTTAAGTATCTTGTGTATACCCTTAAAATTATTACGTTACGGCTGATCTATCAAGTTAAGGCTGGTTTAGTCAAACATCGACTGCCGATCCGGTGCCCCGGGTTCAAATTATACTGTCTTTTCGAAGTGATTTGCGTAATACCGCTAACTTGAAAACGGTGAAGGATAACATTGCGAGGAAACCGACATGTACCTAGAATGTTTCGAGATCATGTGTCATCCATCAACCTGCACTTGGCCAGCGTGGTGGATTATATAGCCTTGACTCTCTCTTTGCGAGAGAAGGCCCGAGTCCCAACAGTGGGAACATTTAATAGGCCTGCTTGTGCTATGGGCATAGAATAGATAATGCTATGGGTACAATTTAAATTAATAAGAAAAGCATTTTATCTAAAATGCCTGCTGGAAAGTTTAAACGAATGTGTCCCAATTGGAACCAAAAGGGTACCTCAAATGATTGCAAGTCCTATCCCGTCCGTACGGGTGGAAATAGCCACTAGAGTTGTGGTTTTGCGTCGACCGTCCAATCCAGCGAATGGCCGAATAAAGAACAGCAGGTGCCGTAGATTAGCTGTGATTGATTGGACGTGGGGTAAATGCCGCTCTGGGTATAGAGGAATACAACCCAGTATGTCAAATTATTATATCTTATACCTTTAAACGAGCAATTCTTGTAGGTATACATCTATACTAATATTATAAAGCTGAAGAGTTTGTTTGTTTGTTTGTTTGTTTGTTTGTTTGTTTGTTTGTTTGTTTGCTTGAACGCTAGGATCTCGGAAAGTACTGGTCCGAATTGAAAGATTCTTTTTCTATTGGATAGTCCATTTATCGAGGAAGGCTTTAGGCTATAGAAAATAACTATACTATTAATTGAAGCGGAGCATGAAATAAGAATGCAACAAAATCGGGAAAAAATATTCCCATTTTGAGAGTTTTCGTACGTTTCGTGCTTTGACATGACACATGACAGCATGTGTCAAAGATTGCGTCATTGAATTTCAGTAATCTGTGCATTGAATATAAACCTTTGCTATTTTTTTTTTCTAAATCTGAGTTGGTGCGACCAATTTCCGACAGGTGGCGTAGCAGGTTGCTGAAGAGGTTTTTGTTTGAAATCGATATTCTCAGGAATGAGTGAACCGATTTCAGTCATTCTTTCACCGTTGGATATGTACGGGATCCCGATGAGTGCTATATAATATACCACGGGCGAAGCCGGGGCGGGCATCTAGTATATATATAATCTGAATCTCCGAAACGGCTCGAACGATTTTCATGAAATTATGTATACAGGGGGTTTCGGGGACGATAAATGGATCTAGCTAAGTTTTATTTTTTTTAAACGTAATTTTATGCGGGTTTTTAGACAATGAAACACTCCTACAATGTCATTAGAATACGATAACTTATTTCGCCACTGTTCTTTAAGTCTAAGTGGCTCAAACGGAATATGCTCGCTCTCAACAGGCCCCGGTTTGAATCCTGATGGTTACACTCGGGTCTTTTCTTTTTGTTCTTTTTTTTTTTAAATATTTTACTTAGAGCCCTTAATAAACGCATTTAAACCGAGCAAAGCTCGGTCAACCAGGTACTTCTTATTTAAACTGTTGAAAAGAATTGCTGCCCAGAATGGATGCGTATCGGAAAAGTCTGAAAGATCTGCTCCTATACCGCCTAACTAAATCGGCTATGGTTTTGCTATTGCTGTCTCTATCATTTCGAGTGAAAAGAAAAGGGAGAGCAATATCAAAGCTAAGACAATTTTGGTTCGGCGGTAGACCCTCTGGAAAACCTTTGCCGAAGGACAAGCTAGGAATAAAGATACCGATCGTCTGTATATATTTAGTATTATAGTTTATAAAATTTCTAACTAACATTAGTTAGTTAGAAATTTTATAAACTCGGCAATGTCTCATTTCATTTTTAACCGACTTCAAAAGAGGAGGAGGCTCTGAATTTGGTTGTATGTTGTTTTGTATGTTACGCTCTGAATTTGGTTGTATGTTGTTTTGTATGTTATGCTCTGAATTTGGTTGTATGTTGTTTTGTATGTTACGCTCTGAATTTGGTTGTATGTTGTTTTGTATGTTACGCTCTGAATTTGGTTGTATGTTGTTTTGTATGTTACGCTCTGAATTTGGTTGTATGTTGTTTTTATGTTACGCGATAGCTCCGCCAATTGTGAATCAATTTTGATGGGTCTCATTTCATTTAAAGGATAATATGTAGTTTAGATGTGGTCCCATATAAATGTTATTGAAATCAGTGTGGTGGTTTTTTAATGGGACGTTTTCCAAATGCAAATTTACTTGTCAAAAATAGTTCTAAATTTTGCGAAGTGTAGCACCACTGTTTGTTTTTGTGAAATTTCTCTAACAAAATAAAACATTGGCGCCACCTATGGTGAAATTGGGAACTGTCTTTGACAGATCTTTTTGCATCTTAAAAACGCCCCATTATGAATAAATAGTTTTTGTCTGAAAGTTAAACGAACATCCATAGATTTTTCTATGCCTTCGCGTTTTTATAACATGTTAATTCCAGGTAGGATTATAAAAATGAAAGAATTATTCAAATGGGCTCAGAAGTTTCGGAGCCTATTCGATGCACCAACAACAAACAATCAAATTTTTCTTCTTTGTTACAGTAGTGTAGATTAGTAAGGATTGTCGCTCTGCTTTCATTACACTATGGAATGCCACAAAAAGCATGCAGCTGTTACTGGTCATAATAAACTGTATATTTTATCTGCTCATTCTGTCTCTGATGTCCAATACACTCGACACTTGAACTATACTTATCTTCCTTAGAAATCCTTTTTTATATCGGTGGAAAGGAAAGTATCGCGGAAAAGGCACAATCACTTTTATACAATCTATAATTGTATACCTAGTGATGGGACCAGCAATACAAACATGTGTTTAAAGGTAAAACACATTAGGATTAGCAGCCCACTAAATGTTCCCACAGTTGGGATTGCGCTCCTTCTTACGCAAGGAGAGCGTCAATGCCATAATCTACCACGTGGATGGATAACAGAACTGAGATCTCTAATTTTACTAAAAAAAAAAAATACTATATTATTTATCTCTTTCTTTGGAAAAATTGTCCTTCGAACCGGAACACAATGGTATACTTGGTAAACTTCGTGACGGTTCAGATATGTGGTCTCGCCACCTTTGGCTGCAGAGCTCAGAGATAGCGGCGGACCACAATACCGGCACTCTTTTCCCCTATAGCCCCACCGTGTTCGTGGTTCGAAGACTTTTCAGGGTAGTACATTACTGCAGTTTGTATTTTATAAAAGATGTGGAATAGGAAATAATTATTACGTTCGACTGTAAAAAAATATATTTTTTCTTTTTTCATTTTTCATTAATCAAAACATGTAATAACGGAAGTCCACGTCGCAGTCGTCTGAATAAAAGCACTTTTTCCATTCACCGCTTTCTCTTTTTCCAATTGCAATTTTCCATTGCTTTATCCATTGAATTGGAAACAGCGCAGCCACTTTCCTATTGTTTGCGTTCGGAGTTGACATTGTACATCGCAATACAATGTGATCCAGCCATCACAATACGAGACTTCTCAAACATATATATATTTTTTAATTTAGTGGGTTTGGTTCACGGGGGCTAAACCCAACTTAGTCTGTGGTTTGGTTCCAAAAAATTGGTGCAAAACGACTGAACTCATTAAACTATTAAAAGAGTAAGAATTCTGTAGTCTATAGCACAGATTACTCATTGTTTCAGCAATCTGTGGTCTGTGCTAAGAAAGAAAAGGAGCGTTGAAAGGGTTGGAAGCACAGACTAAGTTTGGAAGCATTGGTTGGAAGTTAATTTTCCAACTTATTTGGTTGGAAGTAAACAAAGAAAGGAAGTAAGTAATATTTCTTACTTGACACATGACTTACTTAATTTACTTTTGGCGACTCTATCGAATACTGTTTTTAACTGACTTTTACTACGTCACATTCCGTCCGATTTTTTTCCCCAAGTATGCCTAAGATGCCTAAGAATGACGCGTTTTAATACCCAAATATACCTGTCTAATAGAGCACAGGCCCGTGAACAAAATTTATGGGTCATATGATACAGCAGGAGACCTGTGTAGGATGATAGAAGGTATAAAATAATAAGTACCTGGTTGACCGAGCTTTGCTCGTTTTTTTAAAATGATATTTAGGCAGGTACGAATTACGTAGTGATGACTTACTTAGACCTACTTAGATACGAATTAAATGCGTTTATAAAAGGCTCCAAGAAAAAAAATAACAAAAAGAAAAGTCCCGAGTGTAACCATCAGGATTCGAACCGGGGCCTGTTGACTCCGAGGGCGAGCGTACTCCGTCTGAGCCATTTAGACTTAAAGAACAGTGGCGAAATAAGTTATCGTATTCTGATGACATTGTAGGAGTTTTTCATTGTCTAAATACGCGCATAAAATGATGTTTTTAAAAAATCAAACCTAGCTAGATCGATTTATCGTCCCCGAAACCCCATGAATACATAATTTCATGAAAATCGTTCGAGCCGTTTCCGAGATTCAGATTCTATATATACCTACAAGAATTGCTCGTTTAAAGGTATAAGATATCAGTCAGTATAGTCAGCATTTCGCAATGCCGTACAAAAATCATGCGACAAAAATGAAAGAGCGAGGTTTGGAACCCCTCTTCATCAATTTGCACTCAGTTGGACAGCTTTCAAATGCCAGCATAGTGCTGAATCCTATTATTTTATACCCTTCTATCATCCTACATAGGTCTTCTGCTATAGCATATGACCCATAAATCTTGTTCACGGGCCAGTAGTCTTATAAGAGAATTTTCAATGACATGTTAATGACAAGTCTTTACATTCTCATTCCCTTCATAGATATTGATTTTTTGCTACGCAAACGTCTTTCTCTTTTTGTTTTAAAGGATGTTCATACTTCCAAGGTACTTCAATGTATTTTTTTTAATCCGATTGAGAATTTTGAGCCTATTTACTTTGATAAAGTAGCAAAGTAAATGTCACAGACATCAAAATCTTTTTGCGTGCTCATTTATGTGCTTGCTTATTTACGTGCTTGCAAGTTTAAACGCGCACTCCAAACCTAAAATGAAAATGAGAGATTAAAAACGGTTTCTTGCCACCTTCCTTACATTTTATTAACACTTTTTGTGTGACAACACGAGCAAAATAATTAATTTTAGAATGTTAGATCCTATTCTAAAGATATTTTATAAAATACAAAGAGACTATTGTTTTTCTCGTCGAAACTTACCTTTTTCCATAGATTATGCAAAGTACATGTGTAAGTAGATTCAAAGTAAATTGACGGTGACGGATGGATAGACAGGCATCGAAGTGATCCCATTAGGAACCCGTATTTTCCTTTTGATGTACGGAACCGTAAAATAGCAACACCTAGTTTTTACTTCGCAGAAATAAAAGCAAAAACTTACGCCTCTCCTGCTAAGAGAGAAAGTCAAAGGTTGAAATGTATTGAAATTAGTATCTATCTAAGTACTCAGAACTTCATTTGAACACAACGTAGAAATATTCTACCTAAGAAAATCCCTTTTTCGTGCTAAATAGTGGGATATACGATAGTTTTCCTCAGTTCCACAAATTACAACTAATCCGTTCAGTTATTTCAATGTGATTGAACAACTTTCTAATATTTGTATTAGATAATGAAATAACCATAATTATATGATATAATAATTATTACATTTTGTACCTATCGACGTCGAGACCTTGCGTTGTTGGCGAGCAGAAGCTAAAGGGTTCATTTCAGAGTTGAGGCGCAGGCTCAGGGAGAATATAGGTGACTCCCGCTCCGGCGTTCCCTTCTTTACTCCGGAGTTCCCGGAGTAAAGGTTGGCCATTGCCATTCAAAGCGGGAACGCAGCGAGCGTCATGGGCACCTTTGCGCCGGGAATTGTTCGGGGTGGTTTCTTTGGGGAATAGTTTTAATGTAGGAATTTACATGTTAATTATTTTGACATTGGTATTATATTTACATCCTTTATATTTTGATAATTAAATAATAATGTGTAAACTATGAATTAAAAATTGCATTAAAATATAACGATGCATAGTTAACTAAAACGCATAGGCTAGGTATCCCAGAGACCTGAAACTATGATGAAGAAATGTAAACGAAAAGTAAATAAACATAAATATGTTGTTTGACTGCTAAGGCCGAGCCAATGACCTTGAGTATTTCTTACTTCCTGATGTGCTGTCCAAGAAAGAGCATAGAGAAACAGTAGGATTTGTCGCTGTTTTACGCTCAAATTTTAGAATAAACTCTTTACAAAATCAGATTTTGGTATTTAGAAAAAAATATTGCTACCAAAATGTTCGTAATGGAATTGACTATCCATTCGTGTAAGTACAAAATCCATGGTAGCCAATATATTATGGGCAATAATGGCGGTTTTTCGAGTAGTGTGTACATGAGCATGGTAATTACAATTATTTCTAATTTTTATTATGGTTTTGTTGTGAGGAGATTATTTAAACAATAAATTAATTAACGAAAAACAGAAACTACCATTTTGAAGCCAAGAATTGTGGAATTTAACGTATTTTTTTTACAGGTTAATGTTTGGCTAATGAGTAGCGAGCTTTCAAAACTGGGCAAAAAACTCGTTTTGCTGGGGGACGCACTTTAAGTACTTATGTAGAGTTGTTGAGCATACCTGAACATTATTTTAAGTGAATTATATTGAAGTATGTACGTAAGTACGTTCCAAAATCTTGATTTCCCGCGGGTTTAGTTAACGTGATTGCTTTCATCAATATTTTAGGCTTATAACATCCACTTCATTTGCCACACGCATAATATGATAACGTTCCAAAAGTTAGGTAAGGTTTGTTACGTACCACTTGTAATATTTTTGACTTATTTTTATTTTCTGTGTGACAACTGTTCTTTACTAAAACTAATCACAATTTGTCTGCTTATTCGACATATGTTGTGTCTATGGAAGAATTATTGCTAGGTAAGTACTCGTTGTTGATTTTTTACGCTACACACGCATAGTTGGAAACAAGTTGTTTACGGCGAATTTAGTAAAAAAAATACAAACGTAAAAGCCATAAAAATATGGAGGAATAAAAAACAAACCAAATAATTCTCTGGCGCTTTTTCATGTGCTCTTCGGGTAAATTGCTAATTTTTATTTATCTTTTATAAGTTACGAGTGGCCTAGTCGGGAGAAAGATGACTGTCGATCCGAAACCCCGGGTTCATATCCCAACCACAACACTATAATTTCGAAGTTACGTAATACCACTAACTTAAATAAAAGTGGTCAAGTGCGAGTCAGACTCACCCATGAAGGCTTCTGTAGCAGTAAGTAACATAATATAAAAGTTTTTGTACTTCGTTGTTACTTTAATCAGTGTTTTAACAATAGTCAATTTATGACGTATTAAAATAAAACTACTTACTAGATATCATTCAAACCAGTTCGTTGATAGTTAACATGGTAATGTACATCATACACATTTTTTATTTATGTCGATCACTTATTTTAGAAGTAACATGGGGGGGGGGCACTTTTTACCACTTTGGAAGAGTCCCTCGCGCAATATTCAGTTTAGAAAAAAAATATGTTAGAAACCTCAATATCATTTTAGATGACCTATTCATAGATAACCCACAAGTATGATTTGATCAAATATATTTTTTTAGTTTTATCTCTTAGTATGGGACACTACTAAAAATTTTTCTTTTTTTTTGTATCAAAATTTAAATGCGGTTCACAGAATACATCTACTTACCAAGTTTCAATAGCATAGCTTTTATAGTTTCGGAGAGAAGTGGCTGTGACATACGGACGGACAAACAGACAGACATGACGAATCTGTAAGGGTACTGTTTGCCATTTGGCTCCGGAACCCTAAAAAGGCGAAGGAAAACATCGTGAGGAAACCGATATGTTCATAGAGCATTTCGAGGTCATTTGTGTCATCCTACAACCCGCACTAGGCTAGTGTTTGGCCGTTATCGCCTTGTTTCTCTCCTTGCGAGAGAAGGCCCCGAGTCTCAGCCGTGGGAACATGTATATTGTTCACAAATGTTTCTTTTTTTTCACAAACAAAAAAAAGAACAACATTTAAAAAAACTACCCCCGACTATCGCAATGGGTTCTGGTAATAGTGTATTCTTTGTTTAGTACCTACAAAATATACTGTTTACTTAGTCTACATATTATTATGTTTATTTTTTCCAATGTACACAGAGTCTGAACCGTGTGGTTTTACGCTAGCCCAAAAGTTCGATTGGCAGTAGAGAGGTAGAGGTGGAAACCGCTAAAAGCCCTTTTAAAATATGCTGTATAATGAATGTACAATTTAAATCTGGAATCATTAAAATACACAATTTCAATATTATGCCTGTAATTATACAAACATCACTTTGAAATAATAGTTCCATTTAATTCCATTTATCTTATTTTTAACCGATTTCTACATGGACGAGATTATTATCGTAAGTGAAATGAAAATCGTTCGAAAATCGGGTACATTCGAGAGTGCGATGCGTGAGGTTATGATGTATGATTTATTTTATATTAAACAACTCAAAAATAAACTATCAGATAGAACTAACTATTGCCGTCATAAAACACGTCTAGCAAAGTATATTTAAATACCCCGTACATTAACAACTTATATGAGGCCAAACTAGATATTTATTTAAACCTAAGAAAAATAGATGTACGTTGTTTACCTACTAGTTAGACCATCGTGAAAAATCAATACCCGAATACGTAGTGTAATTCCCTCCCCAGAGGGTTCATTGAATATTCCATCAGCCACAGTTCAAAGGAGATAATGAGGAGGCCGATACAAAGAGATCTATGATTCCACGAGATCCGTGGAAAGATGCTAACGAGAAAAACATCGATCATGTAAACATGTTTGATTTCGTAGCTATGACTGTTTTCTCTATGAAATGGTCTATAGCGGGTGGTAGCTCTAAAACGTATTGAACTTTAAAAACGACTTATTAGATATTAAATAATTGGAACGAAGTTTCTTACGGTAGACTTGGAGGAAATATGGATTTTACTGCGTTTCCTAGTGGTGTGATAATAATACATATTCATAATAGGTACACGTAATAGATATACGGGTGCTATTTCATATTAGCTATTATGAACGTTATCATAGTATGTTATTCAGTAATAGTCAAATAATAGGATAAATAAGCGATTTCATTGACAATCCTAAGCCTCTCACAGTATTAAGGCTATTTTTAATCGCTACATGTATTACATTTAATGAATATTCAAATCGTAAGTAAGCTATTATTCAAACGAGCGCCTTATATTATTCTGTTAATAGATATTATTCCAGTTACTACTGAATATTGTATATTCACGAATATAAACGGTGACTATTAATTGACTGTTACCCAGTAATAGGTATGACAGCCTAATATTCTCAAAGAGTTCAATAATAGGCATACGAATATCTCAACCTAATATGACACCACTGGCGCGACCAAACTGAAAACATACAACGGAAGTGGCGGAGTGACGCGTAAAAACCGCCCATAACCAGTGTTGCCAACTTTGTTTTCAGATGATCGTACCGTAAGATTATTTATGCATAATTATTATTGCTTATGCAAAATAAAAAACTAATCTCTGAATAACCCGGGGTTATTCGGAGATTAGTTAACGGGAGCAGTTAGGGCGCAAAAGTGCCCATGATTTTCGCTGCATTCCCACGCTGAATGGCAATAGCCAACCTTTGCTCCAGGAACGCGCCGGAGCGGGAGTCACCAGTATTCTCCCTGAGCCTGCGTCCTAATTCTGAGAGGAACTCTTTAGCCTCTGCCCCCAACGAACCAAGGTCTCCACGGCAATAGGTACAATTTATTATTATTTATGCTTATGCAATTATGCACAAATGTTATGCAAATTCTATTGCTTCATGCTTATATTATATGATTCGAAGGATCTTCGTTCCTTCTTGCCCGTCTACCGCTTAACTAAATCGGCTATGGCTTGCTATTGCTGTCTCTATCTATTCGACATCAAAGCTAAGACAGTTTTCATTAGGCGGTAGATCCCCTGATGTCCCAAGACACCACATCTTTATTTTATTTCATATCAACTCTATATTTACATTTTATGTTATTTCTTTATTTGCACAGTGTATAAAGGTTATAGGATCTTATGGCTAAATTATTTTAAATCGGAAATAATTAATTGGAATCAAAATTAGCCTATCTGCTATTCCAGACTTTAATCTATCTTAGTTACAAATTTTAGAGTAATTTATTCAACGTGGATAAGCAACAAACATCAAATTTTCCACATAGGAAAAAACAGATGATTTATTTCTTCCTTTCGTGATTGCAACCTAAGATAAATATGGTTAATAATAATGACAAGCAAAAGCAGCCCACCATATGTTTCTACTGCTGGGGCTTGGGATCTTTTTCACAAGGAAAGAGTACGCCGGTTTCCTTACAATGCTTACCTTCACAGTAAAAGTGTGTCAGCGGTGATGACAAACTTGTATATCGGCACCTTCTGCACTTGGAAAAATAGTCAAAGGTAAAGGCGTGATTCAAACTCGCGACCTCACGATTGTGAACTGCACATTTTAGGCACTAAGCCACCACGGCTTAGCACGTCCAATAATGAGTAGAGCATGACCCTTTATAAATAACAGGGGTAGTTCTCTTGTAGTAATGGTTTGTAGAGTCCGCCGGGGGAAGTACCACAGTTTTGCCAGCTACTCTACCGCCAAGCAGTAATGTGAAAATATCACTATGTTCCAGTTTCAAGAGCAATATATTTAGTGAAATTACAGGGTATAGAGATTAAACGTCTTATATCCTGTCCTGTGTAACGAGCGCAGTGCAGTGCTAAGTAATGATTTGGACTTTTCATGTTTCAATAGTGGCGTGTCACTGTGCTGTTATGGAGAGGCATATTTGCTTACCGTCAGGCACATGTCCTGCTCGTCTCGTCACTACATACTGTAAAACAATAGCTCAGGTTTGCATAACCCTGCGTACCTACCGATGGGTTTCCACATTTTGTTATTCTAAGCAACGCATCCTAGAGAGTCATGTGTGAGCAATAACATTTTTAAAAGGTACGTGTGTAACATCAAAAATTTAGTCCGAAGTAGTAGAAGTGATCTACGGTGGTACTTTGGTGCCTGCTATGCATACAGTATAAAGATTATATTATTGTAGTGGCAGGACTTTTTGTAGAGTCTGGCTGGGGAAATACCATACACTTGCCTGCTATTCTGTCACTAATCCATAAAAGATATGTCGTGGTAGAATGCTCTATAGGTATAGTAGGTAAAGGCGTAGGCACGAATCGCGGTGGCATGTCTACTTGCAAATGTCTCATTATTGTTGACAGTAAACCGTACACCAGTGTTGCCAGCAGTTTGTTGAAAAAATATCTCTTTTGAGAAGAAAAAAAAAACCTTTTTCCATGAAAACTAAACTTAGTCTTCCAGTAAATTTATGTAATACTAGCGACACGCCCCGGCGACTCGCCCCTCGATTCGGTGCAATGCCGATACTAAAAATAAGTACTGATAAAATGGTTATTGTTGGTTATTCCTAAGAGATAGACATATACTAATACAGACTTTTTTGTAGACCTTTTGAAGGGGTTTGTAAGTATATTGCTGTACATTATTTTGATCTAGCTCATAGGGTCCAGCCAGCGTTTGCAGTGTAAGCGCAGTGTGTTTATTTATGACATTTCATTAGAAACCTTTAAATTATTGTTTCCCTGCTATTTTAGGCACGTGTTATACATTTAAACCTTCCTCTTGAATTAATACATTTCGAATATTAAACAAACTTGCATCAAAATCTCTTGGGTGGTTCTAAAGGATATATAGGGACGGACAGACGCGGGAAGTGACTTGTTTTATAGTTTTATAATATTTAGTGAATAGCTATACGTAATCAACATCACCAAAATGGCAACACAAGTAACCCTTACGGTTTGTTTTCGGTTCAGAACAACTACGCTAATCCGTAACCAAGTTAGCGGGACCGCGCGGCGTCGCAACTAAGTTATACTGGCAACTGAGTTACCGACAATATGGCGCGCACTAAATGTTCTGAGTGACGGTATAAAACTGCAGTTTACCTACTTACTGCTTTTATTAAGCAGGGCAAGCTCATTTGAGGCATGTCCTCGTTTTCAGTTTCACTCGACGTTTAAAGCAGGATGCGTTTTAAAATATTTGCTTTGCATCTCCATTAACGTAGGGTAAATAAAAAAAAGCACAGAGCCACCGGATGACGCAAGTGGGACTGTATTTATAAAATTTGTAAAAGATCTGAAAATTATGGAAGTTCATCTAGAATAGCACAAATACTATTTTTTATCGCGGTAAAATAATGGGACCGACTGACTGACCGACAAGAGTGACTATGTGATTGTGATTAAGTTACAAGGTTAAACTTATTTTTATAACATTAAAAAACGTAAGAAATTAATAGATTGTTTAAAAAGTAGCTTTCACTCAATTTTTTTTTATATTCGCATTATATTCGCGGAACTACACCGTTGAAACCACGGGGCATTGCTAGTATGTTAATAAGTTTCACATGCTACATGTGTGTTCGTAAGCGTATCTATTTGTACAGCGATTATACTCTACTAGAGGTGTTCGAATACTTGCATAAGTTTCCGCCATGAATATGTATTTGTGAAATTTCGGCTCACGAAAGCACTATACAAGCCGTGGTGGCGTAGTGTTGAGAAAGTGAGCTTTCACAATGGTAAGGTTATAGATTCGAATCTCGGCACATTTGAGTATTTACCTAAGTGCAGATAGATATACAAGTTTATCAGCACTAAATTTAATGGTAACAAAATAATGAGGAAATCGGGCTGTTCCAATACATAGATATTTCGAGGACGTGTGTCATCCAACAACTTGTACCTACTTGGGCAGTGATGTGGATTATAGCCTTGAATTTTATTTAAGAAGAGACAGTCCCAGCAATGGGAACTCGAAATAGGTTGCTTGTGCTGAAACACTATGTTTTACAAAAGACGAATTTACTAACTTGCAACTCTTGCAGAAAATGTGATTTAATGCTAAACTATCGCATAATTGTATTTTTGGTTTTTAGATTGTTTATGTCATAGAGTAACGAAATGAGCAGATACCTGATGCAACAACACGCCCTCTCATAACACACGGTGTCCTGCAACTATTGGAACATGAAGAGTCTGAAAAGCCTAGCCCTGTAACTCGACATCCAGAGATACTCGTATCAGATGATTTATCTCTACGTAGGAGACTCAGAAAGTTTTGCGAAAAAAAGTTTTTATGTATAAGACACTGGTCACTTGTAATTATTTTGAAAACTTCGTTTATTTCAAAGTAAAAATACCTCTGTTTGATTTTCAAATTTCCCTCCGCATTTTTTTGAGAGCCATTTCAATTTTTTTTTGTCTCATTAAAAAATGAATCTGCGACGAGAACATTTTCGTCCTATGATTTTTACGACTTCAAATGTGGCTTATAACCTGATGAGTAATTTGATCGACCTCGAATTGCTTTTATGGATGAAGGACCTTCAAAAGCAACCATTTACCGCTGGTATAGCGAGTTCAAACGCGGCCGTTTTACTTTGGGGGATAAACAAAAAGAGTGGTCGTCCTACGACGGCTGTCACCGAAAAAAGTGTGCTGGGAGTAAAAAATGTAATTCAAGAAAACAGACGCCAAAGATTTTGAACTCAAGATTGGTAGCGTGAGTGGTTTACACTAGGCATGAGACCAATGTATCAAAAATCGAAACGAATGAAATCCTATTTCAGTCAGAAATCGTATCGATATTCCAACATGTACAAACTGATTTTATAAAACGTAATAAAGCAAATGACGTGGTTTCGGAACAATTCGGATTCGGCAATCCGAATCAAATCGCGCAAGAGCCAAGCACTATGATAGTTTTGCAAACTAAACTAAAACTGTGAACGCATAACATATTTTTGCCAGTTTTCAATTTTTATATTCTTTTGTTATCTTTACCACTCTGCCAAAAGACTACTTCATTAAAGTGAAAGAGATCGAATCACATTAAAATTTGCTTTCTTTCATTCCAACTCAACGATTAGTCGACGGAGTACAAAAGATAAAACGAATAAACATGAAGCAGTTCGTTTTGAAATTTGGCGGTTCATAAGAATTCCAGATGGAAACCAAAAATAAAACTATAAATCGAGACAACAAGTTCTAATTCACATTGCAGCTAACATGCTCAGTAGTTAATAATAGTAAGTTACTTGTTTATTTTTGGAGGTATTGATTTACGAATTTTGCGATTGATGTTCAGTGTACACTTGACCCTGGAGATGGTGACAAGTACAGTGCTTATTATAATAATATTTTGTTTTCGTGAAACGTTTTAATTTAATGATTTTACTTTAGGATCACGTGTGATTGTTTTTAATATTTTGATTTTAATAGTTTTATTGTTAGGACTGTGCAGTGTGTGTAATATAAACAATTAGTGTAGTTCCTAGTTGGAGACTTTAACTTTGAAGTTTTTTAACAATTAGTGTTTTAGTGTGGTTTTATTTTTTTCAACATGTCGCGCAATCTAAGCGTGTCATTTTCTGAAGGTATGTTCACATAAATCAACACGGATAGACAAAACAACAAGAATTCGTTCGTTTGCGTTCGTCGCTTATTGTAGGAACACGCTCCATCATCCGCTACTGAAACCTTTTTCTGCAAGACCACTATTTAAAAGTGTTCAAATACCCCTGACTATCTCAGATTTGTAATTTGCACATTATTCTACTAGTCAATCCCTTTTCATTTGACACCCATATTGTAAAAAAATGGAATTTTCCATTTTGTGGAGGCGGTCATCTTGAATCCATATTAACCAAACTAGCTAAGAATCACCGCACGGATATTAACCTTCAAATAAAAAAACAGCATCGACATCGGTTCATACCTTTGAGATCTACGGTGTCATAGACAGATACATACACACATACCCTCACACAAACACACACACACACACAGACAGACATCGACGCTAAACTTATAACACCTCTTTTTTGGGCGGGAGTTAAAAATTGGTTATTGAAATCGATTACTATATATCAAATCGGATTTGTATCGGTTTGCGTAAAAATCTGAAAGCATCCATCTCTAGTTTATATACCACACGCGGAAAGTACCGTCAGCATACTCAATAATTTTAGAAAAAATACGTTTAGTTCAGTTGGATTAGAATTAACCTGGAATTTATTACAGTAAGAAAAAAATACCAGACTCAAAGTAGGAAATTTAATGATCTACAATTTTCATTCAATTTTAAGCTATTGCATAGCTTTTATCGCGGGCCTGGGGACCGAATTTTAGTGATCGTGCATCTCTTTCTTATGTTCACAAGAAAGAGGGATGGAAGACCGTAACGCCGTCCTCCCCGCTCGGTCATTCGACTTTGAATCTTATTTGTATTAGCTTTACAGACTAAATGCTCTTAGCAGTGTTGCCAACTTAACGGATTTCCCGTGATATTTTTATGGTAAACAAATGTTACTCTTCAAAATAAAAGCAATTCCGAAAAATTGTTAACTTCCTATTGCTTATGTTGATAAAAATGAATGCAACATGCAATAGCTTTACCGCGGCAGTCTCCGAGTGCCACACTTCTTTTTTTTTTAGCTAGATTCGATAATAATCAAGATACAGTAAAATTATACCTTTGACGTGTTTTTGCAGTTATTTCCATCAATATTGATTGAACGAAAATATTAGGACTGAAGTTGTAAAAAATCAAATTTGCAATAACTTAAAATGAAAAATAAAGGAGAAATGTCTAAAAAATTGTTTGACTCGCAAACCAAAATGGCGGCTAACGCACCGGTTCTTTATGACCCTAAGCATTGACGCAAAAAAAATCTGACTATAATTAATTCCAGTTTACCCCTATTTTTGAGCTAAGTTGACTGGGCTAGTTAAATAGAGAGGTTATGTGAATTACGCATCTTGTTCGTACAAAAGCACATTCAGGTACAGTTTGAAAACAACACATATTTAACATAATTTAAGCCAAAAACAACGTGATTGTCTTTTTCTTCATTTCGGATTCTATTTATCCATTTTTCTTTTACAAGCGGCTCTTGAGGACATCTAAATCATAATTAATTATTAATATGTAAAAGGTAACATAAAAATTAAGAACAGATTTAATTGTCTTGCTAACGCTACCAACGGTTATCTACGCAATGTCATGTTGTCATGGCAACGATGAACCCAAGACATCTATCTCGCTCTCCCTGGTTATAATTGGTATTATTCTCTCTCTGTCACACTGATGCTAGCCATTTTAAAATTTTAATGGGTAAGTATTTTGAAAATATTTAAAATAATTTAAAATAAATAAATAAATATTGGTGGACAATTCACACACAACACCATCAGACCCCAAACTAAGCAAAGCTTGTGTGATGGCAGCCAGATAGCTGATATAATACTTAAATAGTTTTAAATACATACTTATTATTAATGCTGTACTTACGCATGAAATATAATTCCATCCGATTTATTTGAGTTTCTAGAATTATTACAACACTTTTTGAACGCACAGGAAGGCATAAGTACTCTTTTATATTTATGTTCAAAATGATCAAACTCAGTGATAGGTAAAAACGACCGGCGTCCCCCGCTTCCTACAACCGACTAGAACGGAAAGAGTGAGCTCACTCTTCCCAACTTTAACATGATTCCATGCGCCTTGAAGTTTGGGAGGGCCAATCTCGAGTTCGAAATCTTTGACAGATGCATTATGTACTAAGAGATTCAACATACTTTGCAGATTGGTTCAGAAAGTGTTCACAAGATTTTGCACGAGCATCTTCCGACAATGAGCGTAACGCGACAATTAATCATCCTTTTTCGTGCATGCAGCCGGCGTTCATCGAGTTATAAGACATTGTCACGAAAAACATTTATGAGACTTTTGTCTCTTTTTTTGTTTGTTTATGTTTTTATTAACCCCCGACCAAAAAAAGGGGTGTTATAAGTTTGACGTCGATGTGTGTCTGTCTGTCTGTCTGTCTGTCTGTGGCACCGTAGAGCTCAAACGGATGGGCCGATTTCAATGCGGTTTTTTTTATTTGAAAGTTAATATCCGTGCGGATGTTCTTAGCTATAAATGGCGGACAAAATATTTCTTTACAACCTACCTCAATATGGGTATCAAATGAAAGGGCTTGACTAGTAGAATACTATACACTATAACAAATATCAAATCCAAGATGGCCGCCATCACAAAATGGCGAATTATATAATTTTTTTCATTACTACCGCAATATGGGTATCAAACGAAAGGGCTTGACTAGTAGAATACTTTGCACTATAAAAAAATTCAAATCCAAGATGGCCGCTACCACAAAATGGCGAATTATATTTCTTTTTTCACAACTCCCTTGATATGGGTTTCAAATGAAAGGGCTTGACTAGTAGAATGTTGTACAGATAACAAATCCAAGGTAGTCGGGGGTTAGTCAAAATTTTTAATTTTGTTCTTGTATTTAATGAGATAACAAAAATGGTTATCTGTAAAGCACAACGGACGATAATTTCACAAGCCGAACGCTTAGGCCAATCGTGCCTCTCTATCGCTGATTCTGCACTCGAGACGGAACGAGACAATGAGTCAAGCTTTTTCATGCGTGCAGCAGACGTTCATCGATTTATAAGACGTTATTACAAAAACATGCTAAGCAAGTTTTTCAAGTAGGAATAAGATCAAACGACTCAATTGGAGGGAACGGATTTATAGAGAAACTAAAGTGTGAAAGCTTACCTTAAGTTGTTACAGACCCTTCCTTCCTGTAACCATTACGATAATCCTTAGAGGACCGACAAGTAAAAGGTGCTTGGAATATTAAAAGGGTTGCCAATTTACTTTTTGACCATTGAGGAGCCTAACGGGATTACCCAAATCGATCAGAACCTTTTATAGTTTTGTGAGTCTTTAATTTTCAAGGTAATTTTGTGAACTGTAATTTATATATTACCTATCATTTTTAGCTTCATGAGAGATAAATATAAAGATAGCTCAGAGCTCTTTATTGTAAACATAAAAAAAATATGCACGTGAATAGAAAACCATAACATTTGTTACTAGACTTTTTATCTGTGAGTGTTTTTTATCTTTTCTGTTACCTATCAGGTCGAAGAGGAAAAAACCTCGTGGCGTACCACGAGTTTTTTTTTACAAAAGAGTCAGTTAGTGGGTAACACAATCGTAAGGTTGTAGGTTCAAATTACATTTGCACCAAGAGATGCGCAAGTTTGTAATCACCACTGGTTTTAATGTTGATGGAAAAATAGTACCTAAGTTTCTTCACGACGTTCCAAGCCAAGCGGTAAAAATTTTCAAGAATTTTTCGAAGACATCACCACCAATCACCAATCCGCGTATACTCTATACTGGGCCAGTATACCTAGAGGGCCAAGACTCGCTTCTAGTGAGAAAAAAAAAATGGTGGTAGTCGAGTTGATAACCTACTTCTTTTTGGAAACGGAAAAAAACTTTGAATTAAGGGTTACCATATCTCAGGATTTGCAATCAGGCCTTTTCTCCGGACTTTTGATTCATTCATCTGGTAACCCTACCTGAATCCCAGCAGTTGGCACATTTAGTGCGCTGCTTATGCTACTAGTAGTTTAGCTTTTGTCTATTAAAAGAAGCACATATACAAGAAAAGTAAGTCTAAATTAAACCCAACTACTGGAAATGTGCTCTTTTCCTTGTAGTACAATAACATAACTGTCAGAGTTTTCTTCAGCAAACTCTTGTTTTGAAGAGAAATTTCATTTCTATTTTCCACGAACAGTGAAAACCCAAACAATAATCACTACACCAGTCTGTGTCTAATTTCTGGAAATTTCTGGAATCATATTGTGGTCTGCAGCAAAATGCAAGCTGGTCTTGTACTATGAGCTTTTAAAGCGATATTTTTGTAAGACAACGAGTTGTTATCATAAATGACATATCATATGAGCCACATGGGTGATGTAATCTGTGGTGACTAGCCAATATTAATTATGTCAAATTAATATTGACTCATGCGTATTAAATTTCTCTAACGCAATGAAACAGAACGCCTGTTTTGACGTAATTGACACGTTTCTGTATCCATCTTTTCCAAAATGTTATAAGTTTAAACTATACTTGCCTGAGACTATCAGGACATGTGTCTGATGGTAAGCAACATGCCTGCCACATAACAGCACAATGACACGCAGCTATTGGAACATGAAGAGTCCAAATCATTACCTAGCACTGCACTGCACTCGTCACCCAGAGATGTTGTATCTCTAAGCCCAGTAATTTACCAAGAAAAACCTCGATTTGAAGAGATTGTAACCATCCCACAACCCACAACGCATTCCGTTATTAGAAGTTGTTATCACACATTAATCAAACATCTTCGTTCAAGTCTATGTTTCGAGCTACAAATGGTTCGAGAGAAAAAAAGGAAAGGTAAGTAACAGATCATGCATTTGATTTAGAACATCAGTGAGCACTGATGTTCTAAATCCACCTCATTGATGCTCAATATTTTGTGTTTGTTGTATAATGGACACATTTCAAAGTGCTGTACGTCAATTAGATCAAACAATAATTGTAGGATTAATTCAGCTATCTGGCTTCCATAATACAAGCTTTGCTTAGTAGAAGTCAGATGATGTTGTGTGTGAAATGTCCACCAATATTTAGTTATTTAATAAGAGCTGATAGTAGGGACCCTGGAGAAATGAAATACCACTCTAATATTAGTGTGGGTTCAACGACTTTAATACCTAATACAATTTTGCAGCATAATATCGCCACATTTGAAACGTAGAATTCAATTTCAGAGCCGAGCCGAGGTGAGCTGAGATATGCAGTTAAATTAAACTTGCGTTTCATATCTTCTTTAGGGCTTTTAAACTGAGCTACATTTTAAAAATAAGTTTAAAAGTTAGTCCAGGAAGTAGTAGTAATTAATGTTTTTTTTTTTTTTTTTTTTTTAAATAAAGAGTGACGAGACGATCAGGACATGTGCCTGATGGTAAGCAACATGCCTGACACATAACAGCACAGTGACACGCAGCTATTGGAACATGAAGAGTCCAAATCATTACCTAGCACTGCACTGCGCTCGTCACCCAGAGATCTAAGATCTTATATCTCTAAGCCCTGTAATTTCTCTGGAAACATTGTCCTTCAAACCGGAACACAGTAATGTTTGCACATTACTGCTTGGCGGTAGAATAACTGGCAAAGGTGTGGTACTTCCCCAGGCGGACTCTGCCAAGAGTCCTACCACTACTAAAAATAATGTTCCAGAGAGTACTTAGTTAATAAATTCCGAGCCACAAAAAGAAGTTGTCACATAAATAAATCTATATCTATACTTATAATAAAACTGTAACGGGTCGAATTCTGTACATTGAAGATATTTTGAAAAATTTTTTTGGAGCACTCCATAGTCGATACTGATGGCAAAACTGCATTTTTTTTCTTTCATGTCTGTCTGTCTTTCTGTCTGTCTGTCTGTCTGTCTGTCTGTCTTTCTGTATAGGGATCACGCATCACGCCGAAACTACTGATTCAATTCAGCTGAAACTGGGCATGATTTTAGTTTATACTAAGGCCATTGCTGTAAGCTACTTTTGATCCCCAAATTCTGATCGGTTTTATTGCGGGAGGGGGTGAAAGTCAGAATGTGTATTTGGTTGTAACTCATGTTTGCGTTGTTTAATTTCATTAATTCTTTTTTTGTTAGAAAGAACACATTTTTAATATTGTCCCGTCAAAATTTGAACAATATCGATCTGGTGGTTCGGAAATTACACAAACATTAAATAATAACGACACGCGCGGCGCGTTCGGTACATACTAACTTCTAAGTATTCTGTGTATCACAGACGATCCACAGAATATCTAGATTCTAGATTCTAAAAAGTGCCCACGTGATCGCGTCGCGTCGTCTTGGATGACAAAATAATTGTCAAAAATATATTTTTGTATGGAAAAACAAACATCATTCGGTTATAACCGACTTCAAACTAGGAGGATGTTCTCAATCGGGTTGCATGTTTTTTTATTTGGTTTAATTTTACGCGATAACTCCGCTAATTGTCAGTTGACTTTGAAAAGAGAGACAAGGCTATAATCCACCACGCTGGCCCAGTGTCGGTTGGTGGATGACATATGACTTAGAACTTAGATTATAGGTAGATTTCGGTTTCTTCACGGTGTTTTCCTTCACCGTTTTAATTACCGGCATTACGAACATGACTCTGAAAAGGTAGTGGTGCGCGTGGTTTTGA
Source organism: Ectropis grisescens (assembly GCA_017562165.1). Classification (NCBI taxonomy): domain Eukaryota; kingdom Metazoa; phylum Arthropoda; class Insecta; order Lepidoptera; family Geometridae; genus Ectropis; species Ectropis grisescens. The sequence goes on along the minus strand of CM029777.1, from coordinate 23,574,809 downwards.
TCCCTGGGTCTCCGGATCGACAGTCGCCGTTCTCCCGACTAGGTCAGCTGTAACTTACTAGACCAGCCGTAACTTATTAGAAAACGTATTATTTCAATCCAAATACTGTTTAAAATTTAAAGGTAGTGTTCAACAAGCTTCGGTGACTGAAGCAGACCGTTGTTAGGGTTCCGTACATAAAGGGTAAAAACGGGACCCTATTACTGAGACTTCGCTATCCGTCCGTCCGTCCGTCCGTCTGTCACCAGGCTGTATCTCAAGAACGGTGATAGCTAGACAGTTGAAATTTTCGCAGATGATGCATTTCTATTGCCGCTTTAATCATGGCGGAACGTATCAAGTGATCGGGTTGAAATTTGAAATAGAATTAGATTACAGTCTGGAAGAACACATAGGCTAAACATTGCCAATGTATAAGTACTCTATGTATTACGTAACAAACATCCAAACAGTGACATTTATAATATTTACAGGACAACGTTGGAACGGCTGAACATATTTGGATGGAATTCGAAACACACGTAGTTTGAACTCAGAAATAGCAAATCGGTTACTTATAGGTTACTGTGACGTCGGAAAGACTAAGCAAATTTGGTAGAAAATGGAAACAGAAATAACTCATAGTCTGAAATACCTCATTTATGTTTTTATTACCTATCAACCTGAAAAGAAGCATGGGCCCTAAGGAAACAAATATGAACTATCACGTCAAAACAACGATATGGGTTGACATACGAAACACATTTAGTTTAGAGTCTAAAATTTCACATGGGCTAATAAGTCTTCATTTTCATTTAACTCCATATTAATATAAGCATATATTTTCGTAAGGTACTTGATGTGATGGTAAGGTAAAAGCCAAAAATGAAAAATATATGCACCCGTTTTGGCGTAGACAATATAGGTGATTTGCGTTCACAATCAAAATAACAAGCAACATAATATTCTCATTAGACGGCGCTAATGCCAGTCTAAAAGCACTAAAGGCCATTTAAATCGATGTTTTGCTATTGTGGTATGTTTTTTTTCTTTCATCACTAGGTGGCGTTACTGGTATTCTAAATTGTACTAATAAGTTTTTGCTGCTAAAAGGATTATGATGCCAAATTTGGATTCTTTCGTTCTTGATTTTTTTCTGTGTTACCTACAATTAAATTCATACATTAACACTAGGACTTGGCTTAGATTTACGGGTTCAACTTGCTTGAGTAACTCAAAATTTTTATCATTTTGATTCTACACAGGCTTTATTCCTAATTTTACGCGGGCGAAGTCGCGGGTAACAGTTAGAAAACAGCTTGCGGATAAAAAGAGATAAGTAGGTATCAAATCATACAAATCAGCTTCAGAATTTTCATAATGTATCCTATAAAAATCCTACAATCTTAACACTTGCGGCTATGTTCGATACTACGAAAACTTACCAAGTATGTTTGATTTTGTTTAAAAAAAGAAAAATAAAGATGATAAAATCAAATAAAATTTTGTGTGGAAAAACAAATTCACTCAAACTCAAAGGTTTTTCAATGACTACTTATCCAAATATTGACGTACGATACTTCCAATTAATGTATAAGTCAGTAACATCTGCTTACGCGAACGAAGTAGCGGGTTCAGCTAGTACATAATATAAAGATAAGTGTTCGATCGCAAAATTGGTATTTGTATAGGTCCATTTCCATTTCGAACCAGGAAAGTTGGCAAGGTGCGCAAGCTGGCGCGTTTTGTTTGCGATATTGCTATTATTTTATAGTACTGTATATGATATATTATACATTGGGCTATAAGTCCAATCACATCGGAACGTGTAAACGGATCGGCAAGAAACTTGGAACGCATTTAGATTATACTCATAGAATATATAATGGATATATAATGGATAATATACTCATAGAATATATAATGGAATAGCACGTAGGCTTCTTTTTTTATTACGAGGAAGTAAAGGGAACGGGAACGCGGTTAATACCGTGAGGCGCAGCTTGTAGTTTATATATGCTTACTAGCAACTCTCCGCGGTTTTACCCGCGCTATTCCCGTTCTCGTTATTCCCATGCACACATCCAAACTTTCGCATTTATGCTAATATTAAGGTAGGACATGATATTGTTTCAACATACCACAAATCACTATTTGTTCCTAGCGTACTTCCGAGACGACGCATCCCTAGTGCCCAATTACTTAGTAAAGTAACCGTATTTATCCTTAATTAATTGCGTTAATTAATTAAACAGTAACGACAGTAATGATTAAGTTTAAGCCGTGTTGTGGAAGTAATCAAATCTCTGTTCATCGCGGGTTGATTCGTAAACTAGCGCGGAAGTATATACCAGGATTGATTGCGTTATCAAAGACCCGGCGTGTGTAAAGTTGGTAGGGTGTATACAGAATATGCAACCAGATATTTACTTAAATGATATAGTAAATTCCCGTTCCCATTGTTTGCCCGCGTTAAAAAATAGTCTATGTACTATTACATATTTTTAATTTTCTTAGATTTTTAGTTTAACGTATACGATTTTGGGGGGGGGGGGGTCATGTCCCCTGTGACCCCCCTCGGACCGCGCATGGTATGGTCGGTCTAGTTCCACTTAAGTTTTAAGTGCCAAACGAGAAGCGGTCACGCGTTCGCTCTGTCCTTGATCGTCGGATGCGGCTGAAACTTACGCACGCACCACGCAGCGTAAGGCTTGAATGCGTGTTCCATCGTTGTATGTAAGTATCTCCTTTTGTACAGAAAACACGCACAGCCCAACACACCGAAAAACATCTACGCGCGTTATCTATAATCTATAAAAAACATCTAAATATGCGGAGAAACACGCACACTCGCGCGTGCATGCGGGCGAGACTTAAGGTTTTACCACACCGAGCGTCGCAGTGTCGTGCGTGGTTTTAGACGCGCTTGGCGTGTGTTTGAATGAAATGAGTCAGAGCCGCTGTGAATCCACAAAACGCAACAATGCACGCACTCACGCGGTGCGTGAAAAACCCGCACGATGAAGCAGATCTGTACTCCCGCAATACGCACGTAGATGCATCGACACGCAACATGCAGCGTAGTGCGCTTGAGTCTGTGGATCGCCTAAGTCGGACTAGATCCACCACATCACACGTCAATAACCTATGAATTAATTTAAAAAAAAACCTCATTAGTTTTCATGGGCAAATTATTTGACGTTAAAGATTTTGTTACACTAGGCACTCGTGTTTCATGCTATATCTCATTGCGTAGTGTGTAAACGCAAACTCTACTAAGCATTATGAATAGACGAAGTTCCTTGATCCTCTTGTATAATAACGGAAGCTAATGTTTACTTACAAGTTGAGATTTATGCGAGAAATTACGTTATTTTGTAGTTTCATACTAAGCGGTAAAGATTTACTGAGCTTGTTTATTTCTCTAGTTCCTCTTACTGATTAAATTATTCAAGGCGAAAATTTGGTGGGAATGTAGATCTATTTATAAAAGTTAGTTACACCATTTATAACTCAAGAACGGTTGAACCGATTTGGCTGAAAATTTGTGAGGAGGTAGGACCAGGAAAAGGACATAGGATAATTTTTATCACGTTCCCGTGGGACGTCAAAAAACGACAAACGACGAATATCCCGTTTGACCGCGTTCCCGTGTGACGTGCCATAAAACGTAAACGACAGCTAAACGTCATTTCATCGTCGTCATGTCAACGGTGACATCACCGAATGGAAGCCAAAAGAAAGATTTGAAGTTGAAGAATTTTTGCTAATCTTTGTTTCTAAATCTGAATTGGTACGACCAATTTCCGACAGGTGGCGTAGCAGGTAGATGAAGAGGTTTTTTTTTGTTTGAAAGCGATATTCTCAAGAATGTCTGAAACGATTTCAGTCATTCTTTCACCGTTAGGTATGTACGGGATCCCGATGAGTGCTATATAATGTACCACAGGCAACGCCGGGGCGGACATCTAGTTGTTTATAAAGACTGGTTATGATTAGACAATGAATTAAAAAGATATAGATATTTTGAATGTAAAGAGACTAAAAATTCATTTATTTTATAACATTTTAAAACTACGTCAAAGCTTTGGAATCCCTTGCCTGAGTGGGGTTTTCCCAATGGTTACAATCTTGGTATCTTGAAATCGAAAGTGAAGCGTTTTGTTTAAGTAAACATGCGCACAATTTGGAAAAATAATCAATTTTTCTAAATACACATTCATACACACCTGTGACACATTAGAAGCACAAACTGCTTCCACGATTTTCTCGCAATTAAAAATAGACAATTTAAAATAGAATTACTCGACTACAATCTAACCGGAAGTACTCAAAATTCAAACTTGATCCGTTCAGTCGTTTCGACGTTATTGAACTAAAAATCCATACCGCGGATTTTTTATAATTTTAGTAGAATACTACATAGAGACTGCCAGTCACAGAACATACATCCATAATTATACACATGGTACTTGGTTCTGTGATTTTCCTCTCGATTGTAGGCCATTCGTTACTCTACTAATTAAAAGGCATCGCAGGCTGTTCCGGAATTATGCGCTTTCCTACAAATTACGAACCCAGCGTCATTTGTCATCATTTTTTGCTCATTATTCATTCTGCCTCTTCTTGAGTCTTTGTCACGTCTGTATGTAATGTTACTTGATTTGTTTTACGGTAGCATAAACATAATTGTTTATTCTCCTTGGAATTTACTGTTAGAATGATAATGTCAAACATTAATTAATTGTATTAATTACACAACGTTAATAGACAAATACACAAAAGAGTGGGTACACAGAATATATCTAAATCCTTTTTCTTAGCGTCTAAAAGTGTCCAGCTCTTTCACCTAGGCTGTGTCTAGGCTTAGTTGAATAAGTAGGCCTTTCATTGGCTTGGTGGAACCAAAGCCTTTTCTTCCGGACCACATGGGCCCACCGTTTCCAACGCGAACGGAATGAACTCGCCTATTTAGCTCACTTCACTCACTGCTGGGAATCGCTGGCCTCAAATCCCAGCAGTGGGAGCCTTCTCATCGTGAGCGGAAAGATACAAGGTGTAGTCCAGCACGCTGATCAAGTATAGATTGACGAATAACAAATGTTAGAAAGACATCTTGCTTTGAACACACCGGTTTCTTCAATATATTTTTTGATCACCGCTAATGCCAGTGGTGATGCCATAAATATCTACATTTCAAACAATACTCTGACGTGTAGGCAGTCTTGGAACCTTCGACTCAAACTTATCCGCATTAAAGTTCGTTGGAAAAACTTGTTGAGCACAGAACAGACAGAGAAATTTCATAGCCTGAATTCCGGGGTAGGTAGAAATGATCTAGAAAACGGTACCTCCTATTTTCATTTTGATAGGATCTGGACATTAATTAGCTCTATTGCATTGTCCGGCTTATAGATAGTCTGTATTACGTACCTTATTGTATATCATTTATGTTTACTTAATTCCACAAGGGTCAACATATCTCTGTTATTCTAAGAATGCTGGCGATCAAAGTAAATATTACGGAAGGACAAGGTAAAGTTACAATACCTTATCTCTGTATCTTCCTTATTGTTACGGTTCATGTTTTAAATAGGTTTATACAGCTGAACCTAAATAAGTAGCAACTAGGTAAGCGAACATACTACTCCTGTCATTTTAGTAAAGCCTAATACAGAAATAAAAAGCTATGTAAAGAAGAACTGCAGTCTATCAGACGCATCGGAACATAGATATCAACCAATTTATGTGCCCTGAGCACCTTGAAATTGGTAATAAACTACGTCTCTGTGTGTAAGTGTAGGTATAACATACAACCAACCATATAACAATGAATAGTGATAGGTAAAAACGTCCGGCATTCATCGCTTTCTGCAACCGATTAGAACGGAAAGAGGTGAGCTCACTATTCCCACGATGACATAATTCCGTGCGCCTGTGGTTTCGGAGAGACAATGGTTCTCCATAAATCGTTTGCCGTCTCTTTTGTTTTCACTAATCCTGGCTCAACTGTATATTGAGGGTTGTGTCCTCCGGTTAAATCAAACGTTGTTTCAGACATCACCAGAGATTTGGAAAAGACGTAAAAATATTTCGGTATTGTTTTTCTTGAAATCTACGTATTTCTTGATTCCCTTATGTAATGTTTTGGTAAATGATTAAACACACAATGAGACATTTGGCGATTCAAGTGAGTAAATACAAAAGTAATTAAATATTATTTTTGATTTTTATTTTATTCTCAAGTGTGTTGAAAAACGTCGTATGTACTTATTGATGATTACCGTCTTCGGCTCTCTTAGGGCCATAATGGCGCCTCAGGGGTAATCATCAACTTTACACACTTATAGCATAATCTATTATTTCACACGTCATCATGTTTGCACAATGATGTTTGGAGATAGAATGTCTGGGAACGGTGTGGTGCTGCAAGCAAGAATTAATAATAAATAATAACGAGGTATTTATGTATCGTAATTAGACGATGGAGCGAGTCCCCGATATTTCGATTAAACTCACACCAGTTTACCCGTTATAAGTTTGACGTTTCTGTGTGTATATCTGTCTGTGGCATCGCAGGACGGTGAACTCATCTGATAAACTCCGCAAGCAATTTTCTCTGAAAAAGGAAACAACCGAGTTCAATTTAAAAACTGCTATACATATTTCGATAAATGGAAACAAGACCATTCGGGGAGTATACACCCTTACGAACAAAATAAGAATCATCAAAGTCGGTTCAGCCAGTCCAAGGCTCTGAAAATACTGTTTTCTGCGAAAAATTACACTCATGACTAGTAGGTACACTCCGCGAGGCATAAGCTGAGCTTTGCATTTGTGTGAGTGTACATGGATAGTGTAGGTGTGACAACCGGCCTTAGGCGCGGCGCCATTCTGTCTCGCCGCGCTCCTGCCTGATTGGTGATCACTCACACTAATGCAAAGCTCAGCCTATATATACCTCGCGGACAAAATTTCAAGCTCCTGCCTGATTGGTGATCACTCACACTAATGCAAAGCTCAGCTTATACCTCGCGGAGTGTACCTTGTGGCGCAATAAGTAGGTACACAAATAAATAAGAATAATAAATAAATATTGGTGGACAATTCTACACTACACCACCTGACCCCAAACTAAGCAAATCTTGTACTATGGCGGCCAGATAGCTGATATAATGCTTATATAGCTGTACAAATATTTGAATTCATCACACAAATATTTGCACTGGGTGGGAATCGAACCCACATAAATTACGCTAAAACCTCATAAAACGACTTATTAAAAATATTGACTTGTGCAGTCTTCTTTTAAAGGTGCGAACTGTCGAAGTCAAAAGTTTAATGTATACTTTGAGTTTTCTGTGGTTTAAAATTTATCCCATTATTTATCCCAGATCGTTTCAGTAAGCAGATAGAAAACGAAATATATACGGTAGTAGTAGTGCTGTCCCAGATTCTATTCGATAAATAATTCAGTAGCAATCAGTTGAGGCGCAAAACTGCATTGCACCATCCGAATGATATAGGAGAATAAATATATCTATTTTTCTCTGAAAATGTTGGCTAGTTTAGTCGGAAGAACGACAACTGCCGTTCCGGAGCCCCTGGTTCAAATCTCAGACGCACCACGGTCTTTTCGAAGTCATGTGCGTAATGCCGCTAACTTAAAAACGGCGAATGAAAACACGGCGAAATAATCGTCATGTAGGTACCTAGAATCTTTCGTAGTCATGCGTAGATAATCCACAAGCCCCCACTGGGCCAGCGCGGTGGATTATGGGCTAGACTATTTCCTTCCGAGAGAAGACCCTGATTCTCAGCAGTGGGAACATTTAGTGGGCTAACTATGGAACTTATGCTATTTTTGGAATACAAAAAACAGACAACTGACCGACCGTGTATAACTGCTTTCTGCATCAGGATCTTCAATCCAACCGTTTGTTAAATAAATAAATAAATATTAGTAGACGATTCACACACAACACCATCTGATCCCAAACTAAGCAAAGCTTGTACTATGGCGGCCAGATAGCTGATACAATAAGTACTTATGTTATAGTTTTAAACACATCATCATCATCATCGTCAACTCATGTTCCTATCCAATATTGTGCCACCAAATCCGGTTCTCGGCTCTCCGCATCCATCCGCTTCCCGCCACTCTCTTCAGGTCGTCGGTCCACCAAGCGGGAGGCCGTCCCACGGAACGGCCACATACTTATTATAAATATAAACACCCAGACACAGTGCAAACATTTGAATTCATCACACAAACATTTGCACTGGGTGGGAATAGAACCCACGACCCTCGGCTTCGTAGGGTGAGTTACTACCCACTAAGCCACGAGCACACCCCGGACACTCCACTAAAACTCCATACAAGCGCCGCTGTGGAGCTACCTACTCTTCACACAACTACACAGATGTTGTTCGTACACACGCGTGAATGTGTGCGTTAGCACTAGGGCTACTGAATTATTTTATTGAATAGTTGTGCCCCTTGAGTTCACCTGGTGACGTAAAGTAGTTTATAAACTAGCTGTAATGTTGAGTTACATAAATAGAATGGTGCCAAATTATACTATTCTAATTAAAAGGGTGTATGTATTGCCGCGTAAAATCAAACGAAACTGATGATCGATAGGTACCTAGATATCTATTTTTGTTAGTAGGTACACATTCACATATTATTTTACACTTACCCAAGAAGGAAACTTTATTCTGTCACTATAATTATTACTCCAGGCATTATCAATCCGTGCCCAAAACTGGCTGTGTAAGCTTTGAGAAATTATTACTACGTAAATAATATTATCTCAATGTGTGTAAGTTACTAACTTTGAGTTAAACATTACTACGTTATTATAAAGCAACGTTATTTAAAAGTTTCTAATCTTACGTTATTTAAAAGTTTCTAATCTTACGTTATTTTATTCTTAGTAAATTAAATAAAGCTTTTAATCTTGTCCCGTTTAGTTGATGGACAGCCGTAAACAGCACAACAACCCACCATGATGATTTTTCGTTAGGAATTAAATGTTCGATACCAGCCCTTCGTTGAGTGCTCCTAACGTATCCGAAACGGCCTGAGGGGTGAGGAAGCTTGAAATTGGCGGGGGTTGGGGAGTGTCCGTTCTATCTATATTATCTATTCTATGCCACGAGGCCAGTTGTTACTACAACTTTTAAAAATTAGTAGCTCCCCGCTATTTTACCCACGTGGTTCTTGCCTGCTTTAAAGTAGCGTATGTGCTATTCCAGAGTACAGAATAAGTATAATGTAACTGTATTGCAAGCTTTGCTTAGTTTGGGGCTAGATGATGTTCTACGAGACTATTTCTTTATTTATTGCCAATTTCAACCCGTCCCGTTTTGGTCGACCATGCCAGTCGTTTTGGGATGATTGAGCAACAAACATCCAAACTTTACGAAATAATCGAACATGAAGCTATTGAAACAATATTGCGTAGTCCTTTAGTTTTAGAGTCAGTTAAAATAATTGCTTACGACATCTGATGTCTCTGTAGCTTACTATCGCAACTAACTCGAATAATTAAATGTCCCTCACGTACAGTAAATTATTCACAGATAAACATACATACACTATCCTACATGGTTCAGTCTGTATGATTGATGACGTGGCCCAGAGCACAGATTCATTCGTATTTACACAACAGGGCTATAGCTGATAGTAGCTCATGCCAATGATGTTATAGCTATGGGACCTGAGTTATATATTTAACCGAGTTAAAAAAGGTGGAGGTTCTCTATTCGGCTGTATGTTTTTTTAAAGGTTTGCACATGACCGCCGTGTCGCCTGATGTTAAGCGACGATGCTTACCTAGAAGAAACCGATTCACTCTCGATTTGAATACATCATGATAGTAATCATGAACCGTCTTGAGTCTTGAGTCTTCAACCGTCGGGAAAACCCACTCCGGCGACCTATTCCACAGCCTAGACGTTCACATAAGTAGTGTCGAACCTTTTCGCTCGAGTCTTAGCTTTACACATACGTGCTCCTACAGAACGTTAACCATGAAAGAATGGCGCTTTTTCAATGTAGCAGTCTTCTAGGTGATTACGGCCGGCCTTGGGTACAGTTGCGGCGGTAACTGGGTGTGTCTTAAAGGACCCGTAACCGCGTAGGCTGCGATGGCTTCGCGGCAGAGTTACTGCCGTAAGCCCGTGGATGTTTTAGTAGATATGGGCAACAATTGTCATGTCGAGATCGATATAACCTGACCGTCCCTCCGAGATGGAAGTATATGCGTCAAAGAGTTTAAATAATAATATATTCTTTATCCAATTATAATAATAATTAATTACAGGGCTAAGAGATATAACATCTTAGATCTCTGGGAGATGAGCGCAGTGGAGTGCTAGGTAATGATTTGGACTCTTCATGTTCCAATAGCTGCGTGTCACTGTACTGTTATGTGGCAGGCATTTTGCTTACCATCAGGCAGATGTCCTGCTCGTCTCGTCACTTCTTATTTCAAGAAAAAACATTTTTTCCAAGGTATGTGTAAATGCATTTCTTTTACCTTATAAACATGTATTTACCTGTTAAATACGTGTATGAAACCGTGCTAGCCCAGTTGGTAGAGTCGACTGTGACTCACAGATTGTAGGTTCGAATCCTGCGTGCACCTCAGAATATTTTTCCCGTGTGCAAGTTTGCTATCACCACTGGCTGTTACGGAGATGGAAAATTTCATGAGGAAACCAGAATCTTCTTTAAATCTTGGTCAACGGGTGGATTATTACCTTGACTCTCTCCTTGCCGAGTCCCAACAGTTGGAACATTTAGTGAGCTGCTTATAAAGCTATGCTGAAATACAAACCACTTAAACTTGCAACGTTCAGTATCGTAACTTGAAAACCTAATTTTTGGCTGAATAGGTTACGTAGTAAACATAACAAGTATATGTTTGTAGAGCTATCTTGCCCAACGTCTAAGCTCATAGAGTTATCAAACATACGAGTTCGGGACAGCCAATTTACATCTTGGCGAGAACTCCATCCGTATTCTAAGCATCTTGTGTCGGAGGCGTCTCGTTAATCATTCCATTGATTGACGCGCCGGAAGGCGAGACGCCATCCGGGCCGGAGACGGACGGGGCCGTGGTTACTGCTCTCTAATGATACGTGACTCCTGATAAATTGGCTTAGATTAATTTTGCTATTTAATAGCAATCAATCACATTAAGATTAGGAAGCTGAAATTTATCTTTCCATCAGGTTTTTTTTTGTTTTCCTAGTATCTAACATTATAAATATAAAAGTTTCGATGTTTGTTGCTCAATTACGTTAGAATGACTAAACGGATCGACTTGAAAATTGAAACAATTGGATTACAGACTGCAAGACTGTAACAGCACATAGGTAACATTTTTTTATTGCGGGAAAGTAAAGATAATGGAAACTATGTGGGTAAAACGGCGGGGCGCTTGTAGTTATATTAGTCACCTTAAAATTGTGATAATCGTCAGTTCATTATCAAACGCGTAAAAATGATTTATAAACTGGCGTTAGGTTAGGTTAGCTAGGGGTGCGTGGCTCGAGAACCTCCACGTGGTGCACCCTGGTCATCACACTTTGCCTCGGTGGCGTCTTCTTGTGTGATGGCGAATCCTGGCAAGGGCTGGGAACTTGTACTGGCTCTCCTCACCGCCTTGACCAGTGCGTGTAGAGGTTGGGGAGAGGGACTGGAAGACTTGGGAAGGTTACTCCGCTGACATATCGGCCAAGTAAAATTCCTAAGTCTTCCAGATGAAGGTCCTCCACGAGGACTCTGATGAGCAGACGGCTCAGCGGAAGGAATTAGAGTCAGTTAAAATCGATAAGCTAACGATGTCAGATTATGGACTAGCCTAACCTACCACATGATTTTAAATATTAAGTAAGGTGTTTATAATTTTGCAAAGACAATAATCCAGTAAACCACTGAATCAATTCCTTGTTGTGTCGCGGATTGAAAACTTTCCCACATTTCTCGCATCAGTCAACACACCAGCTCTTCCCTTTTCATGTATAGAACGCTTCAAAGTCCCAACTACCAAAATATTTAAGTGAATTCAGTAATTATCAAAGAGACAGACCACAAACGTGTTGCTAAACTCTGTTGTACTTAAACATTTCGCCAGTTCTGAACTTTGAACCTTCGGTACTTATTTGCAGAAGGTGTTTCGCATAAATAAAGTTACGGGTTTAAATTTTCTGGCTTTCATTTTTGTTTATTTATACAGTTTGTAGTAGAGGATATAGAAGTACTTCGAGCATGTTTTCAGATATGTTCTACAAATGTGCGTAACTATGAATATGAACTATGATTAGGTTAGTATGATAGTAGAGGTCGTCTGAGGCCAACTAGGTGCCACAGGTTAGTATACAAGGAAAGAAAACAAAAAAAAAATTGGCAGTCTTAGGAACTGCCGATAGAAGTGTAAACTTGTAACTCGGAATTTGATAGCTTACTTTGGCAATTACTTTGGTAAAACCAGAGTGCGTGGCCATGTGCATGGCCATCTAGAAATGCTGACGTATTTCTAGACGGCCAATGGCCATTGAGGTGTTCGCGTAAACAACTGTCGCAACAATCCTGACAGTGCTATATTCTAAATCTAGGTTACACGCGCGCCCTAAATTACGTAGTGCTGAGCTAGCATAAGTTAGCTTTAGAATACCTTTAGTTATAATGTTCATTGAATAAATGGAGCTGAACCCGACAACATGTTTTATTCCTTCACCTTCACCACCTAACATTATACCGTGGTCCCGAGTTTGCCCGAAGATTTCTTATCATTCTTGAGCGTGACGCTTGATTTAATTCACAGCCCACGAATAAACTGTCTTTGGCGCGCCAAAAGAAGTTTTCACTTCAAAAATGAAGACAGTATATATAGGGCCACCCCGATATTCATGGAATGCAAAGTCATTTAAAAGACCTCTATTAAGAAAAGTTCAGCAAGATGAGCTAACGGAACGAAAAATTGTGAATAACGAATTATCGAACACCGAAATATCACGCACTATGTACCTTGAAAATAAATTGATTGTACCAAAGTGTCCTAGTTACACCATTAGAGATAGTGTCACACAATATATTAGCCACGGATAATCCGTGATATTAGCCCATATTCTTGTCCATGTTTTGTTATAATTTTTGTTACGCGTTAGAAACATTTTTGACCAAAGGTAATTATTATCACCATTGCAAGATTATGCAAGCTATCAGCAGCTTAATACATGATTGTTAATAATAGTAAAATAATGTCATAATAATTTCGTTTGTTTCAAGATATAAATTTGCATACAACATAATGAACCACGTCTTTTGAGACCATAATTAAGACGTCTTTATTTTGGGTGGATACAAAATTAGCATTTTAATTGAAGTTGTGCAAAATTAATCCAGCCTCCCAAGACAACATACTTTTCTCTAAAATAATGACGGTTATCTTTAAAACTTGATGATAGAGTCACCGCATAATACAAATAAGATTATCAAGCAATATGCTTAGTAGACAAGTTTTATGTGGAGTATAGTTGGCGATTTTTGTGGTAATTTTAGTACGGTGACCGTATATAACCACAAAAACTTAGCAGCATTTTGAAACCAATTTACTTAACTGGCAACAACTGTTCCGATTCGTAAAAGCGTAATTAACAAACAACTTCCTCTTTATTTTAATGTACCGTTTAGCTTAATGGAGCAATTAAGCATTCCGACCCATGGGAATCGACTTTAAAAATCGAAGTTAAAATTAAAAGTTTGTGGAATTCATAGTATGAAAACTAACGTGGTTATTACACATTTTACATAAATACACGGGTAACTCACTAATTAATAATAACTAGTGGAATTCATTTTTGGAACTACTAGTAAAACGCAGCGAAATTAAAAACATTACACTTATTTTAATTAGTCATTCTCGTTATTAAGTAGGTATAAATGCACAAGTATTTGCAATTAGTAAATTTCATGGTATAATAGCCTTTGGTTTCAGTGAAATTCGTCTTTTTTTGTAATAAGGCATGAGAAGAAAATAAATAATTTCCAAACATTAATAAATGGCGGCAGTGGGATTTTATTTGCTACCAACGTGATTATTTCATTTCCTGTAAAAATACACAATCAGTCCAAATTACTAAGATTTGGATACAACATTTTCAGGTCATATTGAACTTCAGATTTTTTCGAACCATACATTCATAAGAATACTTGGTAACGTCGTTTACAAAAAGGCAAATGCTTTCTTGTTTACATAATAAGAATGAACAAATAAATAAAGTTAAATATGGATAAAGCATCTGTAAAATAAGATACTCGTAGATCATCATCACCATCGATCACAGAGTTAATGGAAACTAGGGAAGCGTGCGATATTTGATTTGACCAATTTAACTCACGCTGACAGAGAGATGGCTGTGAGATGGTGTCGACCCATTTAAGTGAGGTTAGTATACTATTACCTCGCTATACTATCGACCAACATGAGTAGATCAGACAGAGAAAGTATATGAGACAAGATAGAGAAAGGGAAATAGAATAGTAGGAGAACGCATCGTCTGTATATTTATAAAAAAATAATATTTATCAGATGTTACACGTCATTTGTATTTTTTACGTATCATTAATACATTCTCGATTTCAAACAAGTTACTGGAAAATTATGTCGTATTAGAGCGACATAGCCTAATTTTGATTGTACATTCCTGAAATGATGTCCTGAAATTGGTCGTACCAACTCAGATTTAGAAACGAATTTGATTAGCAAATGTTTATATGCAATGACGCAATCTTGGACATTGGCGAAATGACGGTGACATTTCCGAATGGAAGCCAAAAGAAAAAGTTGAAGTTGAAGTTGACGCAATCTTAGACACATGCTGTCATGTCAAAGCACGCTACGAAAAGTCTCAAAAATGAATATATTTTTCCGTTTTTGTTACATTCTTGATTCATGCTCCGCTTCTAATGATAGTAGCGTTATGTTCTATAGCCTATAAGCCTTCCTCGATATATGGACTATCTAATAGAAAAATAATTTTTCAATTCAGACCAGCACTTCCCGAGTTCCTAGCGTACAAACAAACTCTTCAGCTTTTTATTATTAGTATAGATTAAATCAAAAATAAGTCGTCATGTATATTGATTATTAGATACTACTTCAAGCTATTTGTAATCAGAGAAGTAGTACCTAGGATCAAAATCGTAGTTCTCACTTTTTATGATATCAGCGGCTTTTTCGGCCATCATTATAACCGCGGCTTTAATATTACCGCTGATAGTTGTCGGTATAACACTTGCATCAACTACCCGTAGCTTTTTAATACCTTTGACTCTGAGCTTGTTATCTACAACACCGTCTTGGTATCCCATAGAACAAGTTCCTGCATAGTTCCACATCGTACTTGCTATATTCAAGACGTAGCACTTCCAATACTGGTGACTACTAAACTCATAGTTTTCACATTCCTTGATATTCAAGTTTGCAACCCTTCCTTTGACTTTTTGAAAGTAAGTTGTGTTTATTACACTGACGAAGTCCGCAATGGCGAAAGCATGTCGATCTAAATCTGCAGAATTTGAGTAGAACCCGGTGAATATAGCAGCTGCTTTTTGAGGATCCCTGCTTTGCAATTCAACCTTTCCTCTAGATTTGGGGTGAAGTAACAAATGACTACCAAATAAAGATTCCCTCTTTTCATGCATCGCTCTCGTACATATTCGATTTTCTATTCTCAGTATGTGTCTACAGAATATTGCAGGAAACAAGGATCCTGCGGGCAATGGCATATTGCTGGTTTGATAGTCTGGAAACGATTTCTCAGGAATCATAGATACATAACCCAATAATGTAGGCGAAGGAAAGTTATCAAGGCTTGAGATGACTTCCAAGTTATTTATCGTTGATAAAACATCTTCTTCGCCAGACAAGCTATAAGGTACCATTGGAGTATCATGTAAATTTTTGCCAACGTAAGGGTTGTGATACTTAACTTCGATTTGATATTCTTCTAAATGTTTTTTCGGTCCGATTCCTGACAACATGAGCAGTTTAGGGCTGTTGATTGCCCCAGCAGACAAAATAATTTCTTTCCTCGCCTTGAGGTATATTTGGCTTCCATTTTTTAGAATTACATCTACTCCGGTAGCGACACCTGTATTGCTAATTGTAATCTTAGAGACGAACGAGTTGTAGGCAATAAACAGATTTTTGCGAGTTTTTATGGGTCTGATATAGGAGAATGCCGTACTCTGACGAATACCATTATTTGCAGTGAATTGAGTCTCGGCGTAGCCAAGTTGTTCATAGCCATTGCTATCTAAAAGAATTTGATGTCCTTTTTCTTGAAAGGCTTTTAAATATTTCCAAGACCTTTTTCCCCATCCTGGCTTCGTCACTTCTATAGGTCCTTTAGTACCGTGTAAATGTCCGGAGACACTTTTAAGTACAGTATGATCTTTCATATTTTCGCTTTTCATAAAATAAGGGAGAACGTCATACCAACTCCAACCACGATTGCCCATGGCAGCCCATTTATCGTAATCTGCTTTATTTCCTCTAGTATAAATCATGAAATCGAGACCACTGGATCCTCCGAGCATTTTCCCTTGTGATATGTGAATATTGCGATGAATATGGGCTTGGCTAGAGTGGCCATCATTGATGCTGGTATCATTCCAGTCGACATTTGAGGAGTCTAAAACTGGGAATAGTCCGGGTACCTGAAATAGTTAATTTTATTTTAATTTAAGCGAAAACTTACTACATGGCAAATATATTTAATTAGCAGCGCCCGGCGGTTTTACCCGCGAAGTTCCCGTACCCGTTATTTTTAATTACGGATTACGGGATTACCCGGGATACGATTTGCGATGAAGCGGGCGGGCTTACCTGAAGCCTGAAGGAAACTAATTCACTTTCGACCAAAGAGTTTACGTTTACTACGTATAGAGTTAGATTTTCCGCACGGTTTCTTAGTGTCAATCGTAAGCAGATGACGTGCATACTTTCTATGGCAACAGAGTGATGTGGCGCGACAAAAGTATGACACTTCCACAAGAGCGACAAGGCAAGACAGATGCTACCCGTACTTTCGGTTTAAAGCGTTTGTGCCAACTTTATACGTAGTATATTTGTAATCTCTTTGCTTTCGACATAGATGTCACCGGAAAATAACAAGAACCGTTAGTTAATCAATTCACTAGGTAGTTGATCAACTTTCGGAAAATAACAAACGGCGGTTGAAATGTATTATTTAACGTAGGTATTTTAGTAAATTGATCAATTGACGGCGTCTGGCCGTTAAAAATAATCCGACGAAGGCGAGATGTGCGCTGATTGGCAACGACTCACATGTTTTACACAATATTTTCCAGTGACATAGACGCCAAGATTGCAACCATAAGAAAAACCCACTCATTCCACAGCCTAGACGTTATTATCCCAAATGTAGATTCACACTGCGTCGTTCGAGCCTTTGGGGCAACAACCATAAAACGCGATATTTAAATACTAACGTCTGATGCCAAAGGCGGTAGATCTCCGGCCTCGATGAGTAGCACGGTCCAGTTAGCCTCGGTCAGTCTGTTTGCGAGCACACAGCCCGCGGTGCCTCCTCCGACGATTATGAAGTCAAAGCTTTGACCATCTGCAAATTGAGTTTTAGCTATGCACGATAGTTTCTACGTCACTGCGCTAGAATGCGATAGGCGTCGGGGCTATTGAGGCTCAGTTCCACAAAGGTAGAGGTCGATCGACACGATTCATTCTCAGAATTGGACAAAATGGCCCCAATTAACGCCGGATACGAAGTGTGTGTAATCTGTGCCGGGTACAGAAAAAAAAAATTGACAGTCATAGAAACTGCCGATAGAAGTGAAAACTGATAGCTCAGAATTTGATAGTTCACTATGGAAACTACGCGGGTGAAATCGAAGGGCGTGGTCATGATCCCAAGCTTATCCGAGGATTTCTTATCATTCCCGAGCGTGATGCTAGAATGCATTTCACAGCCAACGAAAAATCTGTCTGTGGCGCGCCTTAAAAAAGTTTTCACTTCAAAAGGTTCCACAGTTTATTTGGTTTTCCAAATATATACAAATAATTAATCTGTAACAAATATAGTTAAAGTACACAGTACACTTACAAACAATATTTCGTACAGTTGGTATTCAGTAACAGTATCAAATGTTCCCGCCGGTTTCGGCATAGGTACTAATGTAATCGGCGGCCATCTTGAAACCCGTATTGAGAGAGTCGAGTAAATATATATAAAACATCATTTTGTAACGGTGGCCATCTTTTACTGAGTTTCATCAATTAAAGCTAAGAATGTTCTCGAAAATACACCCTTGAAAAAATTCTAAATCATAATTGATTCATCACTCAAACTTATAGCAACCCGTCCTTTTTCGTCGGGGGTTAAAAATAGTAAGTTATGTAAACTTATACACCCAGATACAATAACCAGCCTTTCGACAGCTTAATTAAGTAAATTACTTCTAGGTATGCTACTGCTCTTTAATTTAAAGAATGTAGATAGCAATGATTCATCAAAGCCAAGCGAATGAACACCATTTTAGTTAGGCAGTCTACGTTACTCGATCCAAGATTTACTGAGCAATTGCATGTCAAGTAAGACCTAAATATGTGTGTGTTTGTTACAGTAGAGTACAATTAAAATTTGGCCTCAGCACGATGGACAGTTCTCCCGTTATGATTTTATTACCTATCTGTTACTATATTTTGTTAAGTAGACATAATTAGACAGCTTCAACTTGGCCCTTTTTAGTTTTGTGCTTAATAGTAAAGTACCGTCTAAACATCAGACAGTTATTGAGGCAACGTTGGCAAAAAACAAAATTGTGAAATAAACGGCTGATACATTGCGCCGAGTAATTTTTTGATTAAAACTGAGATAGCTAAAAATCATTAAGAGACTTCAAAAAATTAAAATGACTTATCAAGATCAATTTGTAATAAATAAATGTACTCAGCAAATTGAAAACCAAACATTGACTTAACATCCGTGGATACGAGTACAACGATTGAAATGAATAAATTTTATACACTTTTTTAATAATATTTCTTTTAAAAATACTAATATTTCTTGTCCCTAATAGCGATTTCTTTGAGGCAAACTAAGGATGGAAAAAGAATAAGGTAGCAAATAATGTCTGCCACTGTGTCCGTGTCCGTATCTGTGTCCGTCTCCGTGTTTGTTTACTCACCACGTACATGAGCTGATTTCGGATAGTACATCTCGCTGTTGTACAAGAACGAAAACAAGCTGAATAGAAGTTGTATCGTCTCTAGCGCGGGAACTGTAGCCTTCACTTTTAGATTCGAAAATAATTTGGCTATGTCCATCCTGAAAGGAAGTATATATTTCATATATAAAAAAATTGGCTGCCTGTAAAGTCGGTATACGGGCGAAAGTTTTACGTGACAACGACTTTGAGTGGTAAAATAATTTTACGGAAGGGACGCGTGCCTTTCACTTTTTATGTCTGTCTCTCTCGCTCTTAGGCGGGCTAACCATGCCCGAGTGGAAGGGACGCGTGCCTCTCACTCGCTCTCGATGTGAGCGCATAACGTGAGCGGAGCGTAACGCAGTTTCTTGAAGTGTCACCCGGCAAACCAATTTATAAGACGTTGTCACGTCAAAAAATATAGTTTATTTTTTACCTAAGGCTCGTAACATCATGAAAATATAAAAGATATAAGATAAAGTTCCATCATGATTACACAAAAAAATCACAAAATTTAGTATTACAGTGTGTAACATAAATAACTAATTAGTAGCGCCCCGCGGTCTTGGCCCGGGTCGCGGCCCGCATAGTTTCAGATTTGGACTCAATTGAGATATGCTCCAAAAGGCTTATAGGCAAACTCTCTTGTTAAAAGAGTTCAAAGTTTTGAACATCGGCATCGTCGCAAAGTTGCATGTATGTTGGGTTTTTATCGGATACAGTTTGAAGAGTGTGCAGTTGATCTGTATGATCTTAACACCTTACGTTTTATCGCAGCTCTAGAAAAAAGTCATTGTTTTAAGGATGATTGATGTTCCAAAGACTCGAACAAAGAGGTTTGTTTTTGCATTTTGGACATTGCTCTATTGCGAATTTAAATGTGCTCAGTGTAAGTAGTTAGGTACGTAGTATAGTGTAGTCATCATTGTAATTTAGTTTTGTTAAGGCGTTAGCCTTTAAAAAACTATGATGTTATAGGTACTTATTTGGTAAATAGTTGGGTTATATTAAGGTTTTTGATTGTGATATTAAGGTTTTTGTTTGTTTTTGATGAGTGACGACTCCGAAGATAAACCCTTTAAACAGCAGTGAACATTATGTTGGCTTCTAACTTGGTATACACCTGATCGCGTCAGGTAAGCCTGTAATAAGAGATAATATTTTATCAAAAAGATCTGTTTTTTAGAAACGTTTCAAATAAGTGACTTATAAGTATAAGCAGCCCTCTCAATGTTAACTCGCGTTGGTAACTATTTAGCATCGACTTCGTAAACAGCGTGGGATTCGGACCAGGGGCTCCGGATAGGCAGTTCCTGTTCTCCCGACAAGACAAGCCACAGCTAAATGCAAACTGAAATTAACGCAAGTTTGTTCTCAAATTTTACAAAAAGATATGATAACTTAATTAATCCTTCATTTGATTTTCATAAAAAGTTTTGTACATTGTATATGTAGGTACAGTTTTTAGATAGCATAATATTTATGTTGTTCTAGACTATTTTTGATCTACGTACCAAATTTCATCCACAAACTTTCGAGTTTATTATTACATTAGTAAAAATATAAAATGAGTAAGGAAGTAAGAATTCGTACATAATGCAGTAAAGTTGTTAGTAATAAATTCGTCGGTGGCAAACAATCGGCTGGAACCAATATCCGGCTGAGCTGCTATTAATGAAACAGATGCCGAGTGATAGATAGCGCTGATTTACGACGCACTGGACCACCTAAATTGCGTGAGATACGAGTAGTTCGTGATCCTGCCGCACTCTGAGTGTTAATACTGAGTATTTCCTTGTTCAAATTACGGCTGGTCTTGTCGAGAGAATGGCGACTGCCGCTCCGAAACCTCCGGGTTCAAATCCTATGCGCACCACTGCGTTTTTGAAGTCATATGCATAATGCTGCTAAATTAAAACTGGTGATGGAAACGATCGTAAGGATACCGACATATATCTAGAATCTTTCGAAGTCATGTGTCATCCGCAAACCCGCACTGGTCCAGCGCGGATTGTGGTTTTGACTCCCTCGTTGCGTGAGAAGGCCCCAAGTCCCAAGAGCGGGGACACTTAGTGGCCTACTTATGCCATTTCCTTGTTTTTAAGTATGAGAAACTTTAGTGTTTCAAGTCTTTACTAAAGCACAATTTTTATATTTTCGAATATTGCTCATGGAAGAAACATAAAAAATGTTGAGTATTCTGTACTGTTTTCCACTTTATTGGTTGATGATAGATAGCAAGGCTCGGTAAAATAGCAATTAGGTATTAAGTATAGATAGTATTGGAAGCCTTAATAAAATATTGTTAGTTGGCAGAGGATCACGCTCAAAAAATTTCAAAAGGAACATTTCTTGGAACTTTCGTGGTTCTTCACGATGTTTTCCTTCATCATAAAACCCAGTAGTGATACCAAACTTATACACCAGCAACTTGAAAAGTAATCAGAGTTACAGGTGGGATTCAAAGCCATGAACCTCGCGATTGAAAAATTCGATTGATGACTCTGTTGCCACAACCTTATTTTGAGGTTACCATAGCTTGTTTTTCCTCCGACTTGGTCCAGGATAAAACTTTAGGTTGTTTTTTGACGCCCGTCTTGGATATTCTTAGAAGTGAAGAAATGTAAATGACATCATTACTTAAACAGCATGTGGGAAGCGCGGTCACGTCAGAGAGATGCGAGTGGCATTAAAAATGAATGCCACTGAATATGACTAACAGGGATTAGCAGGCCGTTGAAACTCGCTTGCAGTGTTTGTCTTTTCACTTTCTATTCTTGCCCACGTTAAAACTATTCGATTTTCTGCATTATTCATAGCGACATTTTCTCGCGTTCAATTTAGAGTTTGATCTTCACGTTTTGAAGTTCACTTGTTCTTTCAAGTGAAAACTTCTGTTGGCGCACCTCAGACTAATTTTTCGTGGGCTGTGAAGTGAATTCTAGCGTCACGCTCGGGAATGATAAAAATTTTTCGGGTGAACTCGAATGTTAGAGCGAGAAAGAAAATATAGTGAACAAGTGCGGCAAAGCTAGAAAGATAATGTAGTCAACTGCTCATCGCTGTTGTGTCTCTGTGTTTAATATATTTGATTAGATAGTATTAATACTAATTTCGAAATAAAGTTCCGACTTTCCTACTCCGGTTCTACTTCGTTTCGCCCGATCGAACATTGTTTGATTTATAAGGCTACTCTAATTAGAGTAAGCTTAGAACATTTAAACGGACGAAACGACGGATCGAAGTAAAACCAGAGTCGCGAATTTTTCTCAAAATTACGTTGTTCGTAGAAAGAAATAGACGCACTGAATACATAGATCCTTATCTATTCATCCCGTTTTTGTTCTGAAACTAAAATTTCAAAATATAATACACGGTTTGACACGCGTAGTTTCCGCCCCCGTATATTTTCCAAGATAAAATATAGCCTATGTGTTATTCTTGACTATAACTAAGCTGTATTCGACATTTCAAACCGACCTGTTCCATAGTTCCGACGTAATTGAGTAACAACACTCAAACTTTGAAACAATACAATATTAGTACGATGAAAGAAATTAGAGATGAAAAGGGGACAGGACTTACAAGCTATAAAGATATCGCTAGAATTCCAGTGATACGTTTACTAACAGAGTTATTTTATATAAAAACAATCAAAATGTTGTAAAAGAAAAACACACGTTCACTTGAGCTCGGGATTGTAAAAGTGAAAGCAAAAACTACTGGCGGAAGATAATTGGCTGCTAATTATTTGGTAATATTGTTTTGAACAATTACTTTATTTAATTGTGTAGGACTCGATTTCGAAAACTAGTTGATTTCAGCGGTTTTTCCATAAAACTGAATTGAGAAAAAACACTATTTTATATCGAATTTTTCAAAACTTCCAAACAATTTTCCTGCTAAAATATTTTAATTTCACGATCTTTCTATGTGAACGTAATCTCAATGGACTTTATAAAACAAAGATCAGTGAAAGAAGACTCCGTTAAACATACATTTATGGGCAAACTTCCCAAAATACAAAAACGAAAAAAAATAATGCGCTTTACTTGGTGATAGACTAACTGCCAAAGGTGTGGTACTTTCCCAGGCGATTTCCGCAAACAGCCCAAAAACGGTATTCACGGTTTCTCAATATGAAGAGTGAAAAAACCATAGAAATCTAAATAATAAGGTAAGTACCATTATTTAGATTTCTGTGGAAAAAAAATGAAAGTTAGCGATCCTGCAGGAGTATTCTGTAGCATCCGAATATTACGCAACATATACTTAATACGAACAGACAATTGAGATGGGTAAGCAGTTATAATTTAATTTTCCCGAGACACTACAATTGAACATCGTCTGCCTTTGACACATTTTCGAGTAATTGTAGACTAATGTCAGAGTCTTGTGAGCTACGAACCGAGATAAAATAATTGAAATGAAACAAAATTTGTGCTGTGACTTTGTTTAAAAATAAATACTTACCTAATGCAAATGATAAAAGTAGCCGTTTCAAAATAAAGCTAAGTACCTAGTTGGGTGATAATTACATTTTTACAAAAAAAACCTAGTTGGATGAGCATTATGATAAATATATTGGATGATATATAAAAATTGAAAGTCATAGGGACTGCCGATAGAAGTGAAAACTTATAGCTCAAGATTTAATAGCTTACTTTGGAAACTACGAAGGTGAAACCGGTGAGCGTGGCTATGACCATTGCCATCTAGAAATGCTGACCCATTTCTGATGCATTTCTAGATGGCCAATGGCCATGGTCCCGAGTTTACCCGAAGATATCTTTCATTTACGAACGTGACGCTTGAGCTCAATTCACATCCCACTAAAAAACTGTGTGTGGTGCGAAAAGAAGTTTTCACTTCAAAAAATGTCGTGTAGAATCCCATAAGTATTTTTTTTTAAATAAAGAGTGACAAGACGAACAGGACAAGTGCCTGATGGTAAGCAACATTCCTGCCACATATTAGCACAGTGACACGGAACTATTGGAACATGAAGAGTCCAAATCATTACCCAGCACTGCACTCGTCACCCAGAGATCTAAGATATTATTATCTCTAAGCCCTGTAACTTTTCTGGAAACATTTTCATTCAATGTTGTTTGCTGCTCAAATCACGTTGTAACGAATTAACGAATCAGGCTGAAATTGGCAACACAGCTAGATTATAGTCTGGAAGAACACACACGTACTTTTTATCAAACACCTTACTTATTAAAAAACACCTGTTGTTTTTTAATGAGAACTAAAGGGAACGCGAGAAAAACCGCGGGGCGCTGCAAGTAAAATTATATAATTCTTTGAACAACAATCTACTTATGTTAAATAAATAAATTAAACAGTTCACTCATTTTAATATCTATACTAACATTATAACGCTGAAGAGTTTGTTTGTTTGAACGCTAGGATCTCGGGAAGTACTGGTCCGAATTGAAAGATTCTTTTTCTATTGGATTATCCATTTATCGAGGAAGGCTTTAGGCTATAGAAAAAAACTCTACTATTAATTGAAGCGGAGCATGAAACAAGAATGTAACAAAATCGGGAAAAAATATTCCCCTTTTGAGAGTTTTCGTACGTTTCGTGCTTTGACATGACACATGACAGCATGTGTCAAAGATTGCGTCATTGAATTTCAGTAATCTGTGCATTGAATATAAACCTTTGCTAATTTTTTTTTCTAAATCTGAGTTGGTACGACCAATTTCCGACAGGTGGCGTAGCAGGTAACTGAAGAGGTGTTTTGTTTGAAAGCGATGTTCGAAGGAATTAATGAACCGATTTCAGTCATTCTTTCAAGGGATCCTGATGAGAGCTATGTAAGGTACCACCACGGGCGAAGGATGTTTGTTACTCAATCACGTCGGAGCGTCTGAACGAATCGGATTATAATTGAGAACTTTGTTGAATCCTTAGTCTAGAAGAGCATATAGGCTATAAATATAACCATGGGAAAATAACGTGAATGGGAATTGCGCTTATAAATTCGCGCGAGGTGTTTGTGAACTAATATATCACCGACGCTGACAAGCTGGATAGTATACCTCGCTCTCTCGCGAGGTCGGAAACACTGACTCACATTATGGGACCGGAAGTTTATAACACTCTTCCTAAAATAGTTAAATCAGCACCGAGTTCGGGTAGCTTCAAAAACCGATTAAAAAGCTGGCTTATCGATCAAACTTTTTTATAGTTACAGCGAGTTTTTATATAGTGATGGCAAAATCACAATAAAATTGTAAAAAATTGACATTGTTCATTACAATTGTAATAAGTACATATGTTTTAATTTTTGACACTTATTTGTACGATACACTATCGAACAATATAATGTTCAATTTAAACTTTAAAAATGTATACTCTTTGTATGCTCTTATTTTGTTTTTTTTCTGAAATTGACGTGTAAATTGTACATTTATCAATAAAGAACTTTGACTTTGACGAATGTTTTTCTTTTTGTTGAAATTTACCAATTTTGATTTCAATGGGAAGTTTGAACGAAAATGTCTTATAAAAATCGGTTCACCCAATCGAAAGTTCTGAGGTATTTGTTTTAATCATCAAATACTAGATCTACTTAGTACTCATATGACAATAACATATTATTTTTAAATAGTTACAACTTTTTTATAATTTGTCTGAGAGCTACAAATATTCCAAAAGATAGTAGCAAGTTTTATTATGTTTAACATTATATCTACCAAACCCGATTGTCCGATCCAAAGACATTTAGTGAGTCTAACAATTGGGCTCATAAGTTAAGTTATATGTTGTGTTTAAAATTTGTTTTTTCTTGTTTTTAAATTTTCTGTGTAAAATTGTATTTTTATGTACATGTGCATTATGGACTGATGTCTGAAATAAAGATTATATTATTATTATTTGGTTAAGTATTTGAAGTAAGCTGAACATTTGTCACATAGTCACACACACCTCTCTTATTATTTTCCTATCATTAACAACCAAGTTTACGTTATGGTGACTTTGCGACCTAGCTTATAGATTTCTAAGGGCGACAATAAAGAATTAAACTTATTTTAATTCGTTCTTTCAGAGTCCATTTTAATTTTTAAATTATTATGTATATTTTTATTTCTAATTAGTGATAAAAAGAGTAAATATATAGTGCAGTTTTTAATTTTATCAGAAACAGACAAACAATATTTCCTCTTTCCACAATAATAAATGTGTACGTTTGTTTTTAATCAGAACCGGTTTAATAATTGGTATTAGACATATTGTGTTATAGGTAAATGGTAAAGTATTGCGAAAAGAGGAGTTATATTCGAGTTGGAGTATTTATTACCCTTCTGAAGTAATGGTTACAGTGCACGCGAGAATACATTTTGTAAGACGCTTTGTTTTATGCCTTCGATGAAAATGAGGTGGTGACGCCATCTATCGTAGTTTGGTTTTAACTATTCAAATTATTTTTAATGTCTCACTATTCCTACCCCCTCCGCTGACATCCTGTGCACCTCGCCGCGAAAAGACGTGCAACTGGGCACGCTCGCGCACCGTAAAAACCAACGCAAGAAAAACTGTCGTGAAACCCGCGAGTGAAGAGTGTCAAAATAATCTCAAATAATCGCCCGTCGAGTTCTGTATAAATATTACAAGACGAGACTTTCCGCAAGCTGTGCCTGTCCGCTGCAGAACAGCTTCCAGGGTCTCATATGCTGACCCCCGCTCGAACTCCGAGTTATCCTTTAGAAAATCGTCGCGTATCGCTTCTAAAAGAATATAGCGGCGTCGGCGCCGCCCGCGAGTGTCTGCTGGAGAACTCAGAACCGAGGAGGGTTCTTGGATTTGCAGTGTACGTGGAAGAAAGGTTGGTGCACTTCATTACATCCCCCCTACCCCCGTTTCGTTTTCTTTTCCAGTGAGACTGTTCAGTTCATTTTGCTTTACCTACTGTCGAAGAATAAAAAATAATTAATGGCTGGCGCTTCCATGAGGGGTGTCTTGATTCTCTTGATGTGAGATAGCTCTTGTGTCTGTGTTTACCTGTTGTATCGTAACTCGTAAACAAATCGACTGATTTGAATATCTCAGTTTGCTGTTTGTTGATGAATAGTAAATAAAATTGAGTTACTTGAAAATTTAAATTTTGTTTTTCCTACAGTAATATACTATACATGAACGGGTGTTTTAAGCATTTATATCTTTTTAGGGTTCCGTAAAACGTAAAAACGGAACATGGATCAAAGTTACAACGAATTACAAGAACTTATGTATTATGTTATTTGCTGCTACGGAAACCTTCATGGGCGAGTCTGACTCTCACTTGGCGGCTTCATTTATTTATAATTAGTACATATATATACGGAGCGAGTAAGACATGTGCCTGATGATGAAGAACCGGCCTGTTTATAATAATACAGTTCAAGACCAATTTTTTTATTACTCTTTTATTTTAAATAGAAAATATTAAATTTGAAGTTGTATATGTACGAGGAGACATATTGACGTCATATTGACATTTTCAGAGTGGTGGATACCCTATACACAGCAAGATAAGACGGATAAGTTGATCACATTTTTTAAATTAATTTTCTTAAAATAATCAAATATATCAAACTTATGTACTGCACACACAACTTACCGTACCGTGGGAAACTAATATACCTAAAGACCACGCGATGAAACAAAATAAGTGTTACGACCTCCTAAACGAATTAACAAAAAAACGGCTATGTAGTTAGTTTATACGCTGTAGAAATGGGAGCGAGAGGTAAATAAATAAATAAATAAGCCTTTTATTTCTTGCTCTTTAAGTTAGGTACAAAATTAAGTAAAATATAAATTTTTGGAAATAAATATACATAACTAGAACTATATGAAAAGTAATATAAATTAGTGTGGTTATGTATGTAGATTTTAAAGAAGCTAAATATTATTTTTCCAAATTGCAGATTTAGTTTGCAAGAACCCCTGGTTGGGTAAAGGCCTCCTCCAAAGATGCCCATGCCTCTCTGTCTTGTGCTTTGACACTCCAGTTCTGACCAGCCGTTCGTCTGAGGTCATCGTCCCATCTGGTTAAGGGTCTCCCTCTGCATCTTTTCCCTGTTGGGCTGCTCCAAAATGTTGCTCTCGCAGTCCATCTCTGGTCTGTACATCGCGCGACGTGGCCAGCCCATCTCCATTTTATTTTTCTTTTTTTCGACGCGGGTAGTCGCCAATAACACAGCTTTTATAAGTGCTCATTTATAAATTTAATTTTAAAATTGAATATTATTACAATTTAATTAATATTTCAATGTTACATTGATTAGTAGTATATAAATACCTGTCTGGGTGTGTTTTTTCTTTGGAGTGCACAGTATTTACAGTATTTGTAAATACAACCTACAAGCCACATCACAACACATAAACTACCACCAAATGGAGGCTATTCTGGAGTCACAGGAGAAGCTGCAGGCTTTATTCATGCAAAGAATGGACGTCTTCCAGGGAAAACTGCAAGTCTCGCCTTCAACATCTAAAACTTCAACATCTTTGGCCGATGAATTTGCTTCTTTTCGGTCATTCATTCTACAAGCTCTAAAGTCCTTGCAGAATCAAATTTCTCTCATGGCATATGAAGTAGACAAGCAGGAGATACGCGCAAGACGTAAGATTTTGTTATTTCATGGAGTCCCAGAAGTCAAAAGTGAGGACACTGTGGCCACAGTAGTAAAGGTAATCTCGGAACGGCTCAAAATTCCCAACTTCACCGCTGCTAATGTCAATAGGTGCCATCGCATGGGTCGCTCTGCTGGTCCGGACAAAAGCAGACCTATTCTGCTCAAATTTCGAGATGTGCCTATGCGTCAGCGAGTATGGTACGCGAAGACCGCTTTGAAAGATTCGGGGATTACTCTTTCTGAGTTTCTGACGAAGCCCAGGCATGAAACTTTCATGTTAGCCCGTGAGCGCTTTGGAGTCGGGAAATGTTGGACGCGAGACGGCTGCGTTATTGTGCTTGGGTCTGACGGAAAGCGCCATAGCGTCTGTAACCGGACTGAACTTGATAATCTTGAGGCGCCGGCTCCGATACAGCAGAAGAAACCTGAAGTTGAGACAGTGAAAAAGGAGCGAAAGCTGCAAGGAGACCCCGTTGAAGTAGCTCTCTTTCTTTTCATTCTTTGGCACATCGCTCATTGTTTTTTGGGTATGTGCAGTGTACATTATTATTTTCACATCACTGTTACTCATTGTGAATTCTAAACTTCTCCAAATAGTCAATTTTAAAAACTTCAGCTTGTAGTATGTGCAGTATACATTTTGGTGCTTATCACAATAATTCTTACTTTTGTAAATTGAATCAAATTTAAAACATTTAGTATTTCTTTAGGCAAATTGCAAATTTATTGTTTTTAAATTAATTTTCTTTAATACCTTCACATAAACAAATATGTAAAATAGTAATCTGTCTGATCGTGATCTGTCACTGTCATATTTGTATAAGGCAAATTTATGTCATATTTTATTTTTTTCTTTTTTGGCTTTTTAAAGTAGGTGAAGGTAAAGGTGCTGTTAAACACCATAAAGTGTAAAATAAATGTGTGCTATTTACTGCTCTCTGTAATTTTTAAGTGGAAGTTACATTGCTTATCTGTTGTAGAGTGTAGTGAAATATGCAGAATCCTTTCCACACAACCCGACAGGTGGTAAAATTCGTGCTACTAAGCTATTTTTATTTATTGTTATTTAGCTTATGTTTACGTATATATTATTATTAATTCGGAATTTATTAGTTTTATGTTATTATAATATTAAATATGTTCAGTGATGATGACTGCAACAGTGATGATGATTTTATATCTGCGTCTTCAGATTTCACGAGTAGCAGTCAAAGCTTCAACAGTTTTCAACCGTTATCTGACTTTCTGGAAAACTCTTTTATAAATATGCCGAAAAATTTCAACGTCATTCACATCAACGCGCAGAGCATTCCGTCTTCTTATCCTGAAATGTTGGCGTCTCTTGATCATGATAACATCCATGCTATATTAGTCTCCGAAACCTGGCTTCGACCTTGTCTTCCTTCGACCTCATATTCTCTCCCAGGTTTTATACTCATAAGAAATGATCGCGTCGGCCGTGTTGGCGGGGGTGTGGCCATTTACCTAAAGGCCAATATTCCTTTCTCAGTTGTGAGCCAGTCACCACAACCACCCCCAGCTGACTCGGGTGAGCATCTTCTTATTGAAGTACTTCTCTCTCACACTAGAGTGCTTCTCGGAGTCTACTATAGCCCTTCCAAAAACGTCAACTATTTTACTTCATTTGAGAACCTTTTACACGACTTAATACCTACCTACAACCACACCATTTTAATGGGTGACTTTAATACTTGCCTTCTTAAGAAAGACCTTCGCTCTTCTTCACTCCAATCGCTAATTAAATCTTTTAATCTGAATATTCTTCCTCTCAACTCCACTCATCATTTTCCAAACTGCGCCCCATCTTTACTTGATTTAATGATCGTGTCTTTTCCCAATAATGTTGCTACGTACGGTCAGTACACTGCCGATGAGTTTTCATTTCATGATTTATTATTCTTATCGTACAAAATTCGCCCTCCAAAATCTAAGCCCAAAATCGTCCTGCATCGCAATTTTGGTAGTATGAACCATGACTCGCTTGTCGATGACGCCAAAAATATTGATTGGGGTCCCGTTATAAATGCTGACTCGGTGGATGATCAAGTCGCCATCTTTAACTTGCTCATCACTCAGCTATATGACGTTCATGCTCCACTACGCAAAATTAAAATAAAACACTTACCTGCCCCATGGCTCACTGACGAAATTAAGAACTTAATACATAGAAAGGCTGCTGCTAAATCTCGATATAAATCGCGTCCTACAGATATCAACAAAGACAAATACATTCAAGCCAGAAATCGCTGCAATAAGGTGTGTAGAGATGCAATACGCCGACATGTCCACAAATCTGTTCATAATGAAAATCCAGGCAAAGTCTGGAAATTTCTAAAGTCTATGGGAGTTGGTAAATCTCGCTCAATTTCTGTTCCAAATAAACTTGATTTCGATGCACTAAACCAACATTTTTCGTCTGCATCGACTGTCTCAAATGTAGTAAAACATTCTACTCTTAATCTTCTTTCGGCCCTACCAACCCCTAATGGTTCTCCTTTTGCATTTATCCCATTTACTGAAGGCGATGTTAAGAAGAGTGTGATGTCGATCTCCTCCAATGCTGTTGGCGGTGATAGTATCAGTCGCAACATGCTGGTGCCTATCCTTGACACTATCCTTCCCATATTGTGTGTAATTTTCAATAAATCTATTTCCAGTGAAGTTTTTCCTACAATTTGGAAAGATGCACAAGTTATTCCTTTACCGAAAACGTCTAATCCTACCTCTTTTTCTGAATATCGTCCTATATCTATTCTTCCTTTCCTCTCCAAAGTCCTCGAGCGTCTTGTACACACTCAACTAAATTACTTTCTCAACATGCAAGACCTCCACAATCCTTACCAATCCGGTTTTCGTCCTGGTCACAGCACTGTATCTGCGCTTGTTAAGATCACCGACGACATCCGCAAAGGTATGGACGACGGTAGGCTTACTGTTCTAGCTCTGCTAGACTTCAGTAATGCCTTCAATGCCGTCGATTTCGATATCTTGCTTGCGACATTACGCTCCATTAACATATCGCAGACGGTAATTAATTGGTTTCACAGTTACTTGTTTGGACGCCGTCAACGTATTCGCCTCGACGATGTAATATCGTCTTGGTGTAGTACAAATGCTGGTGTCCCTCAAGGCGGCGTGCTATCCCCACTTCTCTTCGCTATTTTCATTAACTCTATTTCTCAACAGCTAAATTCTTCCTACCACCTTTATGCAGACGATCTACAAATATATTCTCAAGCTCGGCTCTCTGACCTAAACGTAGCTATTGGCACGATTAACGCCGATCTCCAAAAAATTATCCATTGGAGCAACTCCTTTGGCTTAAACGTTAACCCTACCAAAACTCAGGTAATCATAATTGGCAGTCCTTACATGATTGCCAGGGTCGACTGGGCTACTATCCCACAAGTTATATTCAATGGGATTGTAATTCCGTTCAGTGAAACTGTCAAAAATCTTGGCGTGATTTTCGATCGCACATTGAGCTGGGAGCCACACTTAAAATCAATTAGTTGTAAACTGTTTTCATCTGGCGGATCGTTGAGACGCCTCCGTAATTTTTACCAACTGCTACCAAAATTGCGCTTGCGCAGTCTCTTCTTCTTCCCATTCTGGACTATGCAGATGCCTCCTATCTGGACCTCAATGAAGACCAGCTAAATAAACTTGAGCGCCTTCAAAATTATTGTATACGATTTATATTTGGATTGCGCAAATATGATCATGTGTCTCAGTTTCGTATGCAGCTCAAGTGGCTTCCCATTCGCCTTCGTCGGAATGCTCATATTTTATCTCTTGTTTATAATGTATTGTTTAATCCCTCGTACCCGCGCTATTTGAAAGACATGTTCACTTTTTGGAGCATCGCGCACTCTCTGCCTCTCAGATCCAAAAATAACTTGTCGCTTCAATCACCCTCAGCACACAGTCAATTCTACGGAAAGTCGTTTGCTTTTCAAGCTGTTCAGCTATGGAATGCTTTGCCTGTGCCTACTAGGCAAGCTCCATCGCTTGCTGTTTTTAAAGACCATGTAAAACAAATTTACTTTTCGCAGTCGTCCCCTAGTTGAAGTTACTATTACTTCGCTGTGTATCCGTTCTTAAACTTTAAATTTATGTATTAGTTTATTACTATATTTCGTATTTATGTATTAGGATGTACAGTTATTATTATGTAGGTTTATCAAATTATTATTCATGTAATTGCAGTTTTATTTTGAAATATTATAGAGGTATTCACCACTTTTTATTTGTACTTCCCGTCTTCCTGTTTTCGTATCTGTTTTTCCATCCTACGGTTGCCTGGAAGAGATCGCTTTAAGCGATAAGGTCGCCCATTGCTACTTTAATTTTAGTTTAAGTTTTTTTTTAATGTATTTTTGTTGTTATTAAGTGCAATAAAGAGTTAATCTATCTATCTATCTATCTATCTATCTATCTATCTATCTATCTATCTATCTATCTATCTATCTATCTATCATTTTAGTTTTAACGCATGTACTAGAGCATCTGTTGCTTTGGTGGTTTTCCTTATTTTTGAATGTCTTACTTTGTCAATCCTCCTTATGTTGAGCATACTTCGCTCTAGTCCCCTCTGACGTGTTCTAATTTTAATACCTGCTTTTGCGGAGAACTTCCATGTCTGGCACCCATATGTCAAACATGATAAGAGACTCGAATTCATTACTTTTGTTTTAATGTCTGTCGGCATATTACTTTTAAAAATTTCTTTTAGGTTCCAATATTTGTTCCATGTTGATTGTACCCTTCTTTCTATTTCTAGCATATTGTTATTTTTGTCAAAACTTAACAATTTTCCCAAGTATATGTATTTTTCAACATGTTCTAGTGGTTCTCCGTTGATTATTATGGGATTTTTCCAGCTATTGTTGGTCATTGTCTTGGTTTTAGTTATGTTCATCTCCAGACCAACTCTGACACTGGCTTGGTGTAGAGACTCTATCATGCGTTGCATCTGGCTGGCTGTCTCTGACAGAAGTACTAGGTCGTCTGCGAATCTAAGATGGCTTAAGTAATCACCTTTTATAAAGAGTCCGAGTCTGTGCCAATCCAACTTGCCAATTATGTTTTCCAGGATTGATATAAAAAGTATTGGGGAAAGAGGGTCCCCTTGTCTTACTCCTCTTTCTATGGGAAAACATGGGCCGACGGACTCGAGTTTGATCCTTCCTTTATTGTTTTTGTATATACGTTGGATAGTTTTTATGTATACCTCTTCAACCCCTTGCTCTACCATGCTTTCCCATATGCTATTGTGGTAAACGGAATCAAAAGCTTTTTGGTAGTCTATAAAAGTTATATATAGAGTTCTCTGTTGTTCTTGATATTTTTCTATGATCAACTCTATTGTGTGTATGTGGTCAGTTGTTGAAAACCCTTTCCTGAAGCCCGCTTGTTCTTCAGGTTGTTTCATTTCTAGTGTTTTACTTATTCTTTTGTTAATAATTGTAGAGAACAGTTTGTAGAGGCTGGGTAGTAGGCTGATTGGCCTGTAGTTGCCAATGTCTTTGGGGTCTCCTTTTTTATATAGTAGTATGATGTTCGCTTCTGACCACTGAGTGGGTGTTGTAGAGTGTTGAAGTATCAAGTTGAAAAGTTTGGCTAATGGTTCTGCCAAAATTAACTGACCAGCTTTCAGTGC
Source organism: Ectropis grisescens (assembly GCA_017562165.1). NCBI lineage: Eukaryota > Metazoa > Arthropoda > Insecta > Lepidoptera > Geometridae > Ectropis > Ectropis grisescens. Next base: position 23,540,245 of record CM029777.1, on the reverse strand, counting down.
TTCGTTTGTGATGTTGTCGGAGCCTGGGCTTTTTTCTATTTTTAGTTTCTTTATTGTTTCTATAATTTCGGTTTCATTGATCTCTATAAAGTCTTTAAATTGGCCTTCTTCATTGTTATTTGATGTTATAATGTTGTTATTATTTTTTCCACTATATAGATTTCTATAAAACTCTGTAGCAGTATTTACAATATCGCTTCGTTTGTATATGTCTTTGTCCAGATTTTTTAATCCTTTTATCCAGCTCTTGTTTGTTTGAAGTTCCTTAAAAGATTTCTTCGTGCTACCGCAGAGCTGTAAGTGTCTCATTATAGTGTCTTGTCTGTATTTTAAGTAGTCTTTTTTTATATATTTATTGACTATTTTGTATAAGGCAGAGAGTTCATTTTTCATGGAACGAGTTTTGTTTTTAGTTGACTGAAGTACTTTTCTTCTTTGTAGCAGTTTTTCTGTTCTGTCTTGTATTATTTTATGTTTATGATTTTTCTTGTTTATTTGTGCTAATTTTTGGCTTTCAGAGATAGCATTACTAATCTTATCATAATAATCTTGTACCGTTTCGTTTACGTGGTGATTTATTGGCTCAGATAGTTTTAATTTAAAGTTGTCTTTAAATTTTTTTATTTCCTCTTCATTTCTAAGTTGGCTTTGTTTGTTGGTGAAACGGGCTCTACTTAGTTTAATATTGGAGAGCTTTATTGTTCCTCTGATTGCGCGATGGTCAGACGGATAGTTCAGGTTCAAAACTTCGAGGTTTGTGAATGATCTTGGATGGTTGGTGAGAATGTAGTCAATCTCGTTTTTGTGAAGCCCGTTCGGTGATTTCCAAGTCCATTTACGGTTTTTTCTTAAAGCAGGTATTTATTATTGTCAACCTATGTTCGAGCGCAAAGTTTACAAGTTTCTGGCCTCTATTATTTCTTGTGCCGTGTCCATATTGTTTCACAACCAAATATTCTTTTTCTTTAGGTGCCCCCACCTTAGCATTGAAGTCGCCCATAAGTATAATGTGTGTGTGCGCAGTTTTTATTGCTTTTCAATTGACTCATATAATTCGTCAATTTCGACCTCTTTTGCTTCCGTCGTAGGGAAATAGACTTGTAGAATGGATATCTTGTGGCCGCTTATGTCTATGTTGAGCATGGCTAAGCGTTCTGATATACCAATGAAGCTCTCTATATAGTTTTTTTATTGCCTTGTTTATTATGAAGCCTACTCCATATTGCCCTGCTGTCTGTCCCATGTAGCAGAGTATGAAGTTCTCATGTTTTTTGATTTCACAACCCTGACGTCTTACTTCTGAGATTCCCATTATATCATAGTTTATAGAACTTAAACTTTCTTCTAGTTCTAATAAACGTTCATATGAAGACAGAGTCTTAACATTATATGTCAATATTTTTAGTTGATGATTATGTTTGGTGTCGTTGTTTCTTGGAATTGTACCTAGATTTCTTTGGAGGGTTTTGGTCAAATCCTCCACGGTGACCAACCGGGTTGGAGGATCTATTAAGTTTTTTGTGTTGAAATACTTTTTTGTTAAATCTGTGTGGAGAGGGGCAGCTAATTGCTATGCATTGTTTTTGGAGGTTTCTTGATTAAGTGCGGTGTTTTTATTTATTAGGAAGTTTAACATGCTCGGTTTAATTACTCCTTCTGAGATACTGTTTGATCTTCTCACCAGGGTGTCTTGATGTTGTGATTTGTTCTTTTTATTTGTTAGCGAGTTTTTTTTCTTTTGGAATGTTCTCGGTGGGGTTTGTTGGTGACAGAGAAAACTTTCTTTTATATGTTTGTTTAAGTATGACCAGTTTATCATACTTTAGGAAAGCCGTGTTTCCTTTTTCTCTCTCTGATTTCAGTTGTATACCAGGGAGCGAGAGGTATACCAGCAAAATCTCTCTATAACCTGCTGAAAGACCTTTGTTTATCCAGAAGTGCAGTAAGTTCTATACTAGAACGAGTATCTAAAGCTGCACTAGTAGGCTCATATCAGATTTGGCTGGGCAGGGAGAGAAAAACGAGTAGTGAAGGTGAGTGTTGATGTGCGTCAGAAAGGGGTAAACTTGTAGAAAAATATTATTTCTCCACGAGTGGCTAACTCCTTCCAGTTCTGCGATTTGTTACACGTGTCGAGATATCTCTTGAGAGACTGCTGAAGGCAGTGGCGGGCACAGGGGTTGGCGAACAGGGCAATCGCCCGGGGCCTCACTCTTGCAGGGGCCTCGCGTAAAACCCAAGCGAATAAAAAAAATGGAGCAAAGACACCAAACACTTTATACTACCTGTAATGATTTTTCAATTTTAAACTTTTGATTTTGATCCTTAATTATTTATTCAGGTTATAACATAGCCATTCAAAATATAATAGAAAATCTCATTATGTAGTACTAGTAGTTCATCACCGAAATATGTAGTCTTGAGAGTTATTACCACTACACCTACACACTAGCTGCGTCTTCTGAAAGAAGTTTTCGAAACTTAAAATAAATAAAACATTTTTGAGGACACAAGATCAGCTTTCATGCTTTGCTATTCTTTCGATGATTCTTTATTTCAAGACGTTAGTCTAACGAAAAGCCGCAACCATCAATTTTAAAATGTATCATTGCTGTAGGTACCTACATATTTTTTAATTTTGAAATATTTCAATGTAAAATGTATCACTTTTATGTACTAAGTAGTAGATGAATCATATCTTGTCAAATACGAGAAATAGGTACCAGTACATAAAACCAACAACCAGACCTATTTTCATAATACACGCTTTTCACCAAGGTCAAAGGCCCTCGCAAATATCTGCCGCCAGGGGCCTCGCAATGGGTAAAGCCGCCACTGCCTGAAGGGTTCCGAAGGTATAATATTGGAAACTATCAGCCTGGTCGGCCTCGCACGAGTAAACATTCGTTACAAGTAATTATTATAATGAGTTGAATACATCAAATTTCGGTTTTTGCCGGCGGTATTCTTAATAAATTTTGATGACGACAGGGTCAAAAATATACCATTCTAATTAGTTCATTAGGTAGATTATGGAAAAATATTATAGAAAATAGAATTAGAGGCGATATCATATATCAGACGATTTAGAAAATAAAATATATAAAAATATAAAATATTGGTGGACAATTCACACACAACACCATCTGACCCCAAACTAAGCAAAGCTTGTGTGATGGCAGCCAGATAGCTGATATAATACTTATATAGTTTATTAAAGTTTTTTCAAATACATACTTATTATACATAGAAACATCCAGACACATCGCAAACATTTGAATTCATCACACAAATATTTGCACTGGGTGGGGATCGAACCCACGACCCTCGGCTTCGCAGGCAGAGCTACTACCAACTAAGCCACTAGGCCAGCCAATAGACCTAGAATTAGAAACAAAATGTTCCGTACTCTCCTTTATTTCCTTTTCTTCTCCTAATCTAAGATTCATGTTAAAAAGAAAACTAATGACAAAGGTCACAGACCCGGGAGTCTGTGGAGTTGCTAAATAAAAAAAAAGAAATATAAAACACATATATTTTGTTTTACCAGATTATCACAAATTGACAAAGACGTAAAATATCAAACTTCCGGAGTGGGGGTTGTAACGTCAATAGTAAAATCGTACAATAGCGTGACGTCACTCGAAACTTCTAAGCTCTGTACCTTTGTCATTTTTTGTTTGTGAAACAAATGAAAAAATACGTCTATAATAATTTTTCATAATCACACTGACGAACTAATAAGTTTTTTAGTCATCTCACCTATTTAGCTACGATATAATTTTAGAAGATTTATGAGTTGCCTGTTCCTTTATGAAAATATCAATCGGTGGAACTTATAAAGAAGTCATGTCATAGAACCAAATTAGGAAATTTTTATTTCGGGATAACATCTGCGCGGATAAAACCGCGGGCTAGTATTCTCGATAAATTTAATATTACTCAAATAGGTATTTATCATAGCTTGGAATGAATATTACACATAAAATAAAAAAGTTGGCTGATTGGTATTCCTTTTACAAAACTAAGTAGCCTTAAACTAAAAAAACTTGGTACCTACCTACCTGGCTACAATTTCACATAGATCTTTTCATCCAGAAAAATTGAAAAATTCTTTAGGAAAAACATTTTCTAAATTCTGTGGACTTTAATGATAAGGGGCAGGTATTAGTATTAATTTTGATCAGGTAATCATTTCAAAATTCAATAGTCTGTGTGTGCATGAGAGGGATCAAAAGATAATGAGGCTGACGTTTCACAGGATGAGAGATACTTTCCTGATCAGTTACTATGCGCATTCTGTAAGCAGCTTAAAATAAATTAACCTTCATAAATTTCAAAGCATTTTGAATTTTCGTTAAGGAAATCAGGACTAAGCTGCATAATGAGATTTAGGGGAAATGTTTTCAGTGACGTTTTAGGAGAAGCGATACCGTAAGTACGGGAGTGTGAAAATTCTTCCTGATTATTGCGCTGTCATCATTTTACATATTTAATAAGTTATTAACTATAAACTGTTATAGGCGAGCGCGGGATGCTATTTGCAGTTACTAAGCGTCATGAGGATCTATTGGATTGTGAAGACTAGGTTCTGAAATGAAAAAAAAAGTAGGGGAGAGTCCAACATTTCCAATTTGTAAAAATAGTCACACAGACGGTTCAACTTGATGATTTTAGTCATCCCAAATAGTAATCAAACAATTTAATGACATTGTTAACCTGGCAACTAGAAAAAAACATGTTTATTTTTCGTAAGTATAGTTGATTTCGTTGTAGATACTAGAAAGGCTGTAAAATAGTTGTCTGACGAACGTATATACAAATGGAGTATGAGAATTTAAGTAAAGTTAAGTCTTTATTTTGGGAGTTTTAAAGCGTCAGTTAAGAAAAACAGTCGACGGGAAGTGTCTGGGAGTATTGGGCCGTATTTTTAAAGATATTGCCTATAACATACGTGAAAATGAGTTATTAAAAATATGCGATGTAAGTAATGATTTTATGTACCTTCTGGACCCCATATCTCAAAATTGGCAGTCTAAGCAAGTTAGCGGGTAAGCAGGTGTTCTTAGTACATACTAATTCTTACATTAAATTAGATGCGTTAGTAGTTATTAGTATGTTACTATACAGAAGTGTAAGCTTCTATGTACTCCTAATTGTACCCCCATCATCCATTACTCATATCTTCTTCACCATCCCACGGTTGCCTGGAAGAAATCGCTCTTAGCGATAAGGTCGCCCATTGTTACTTTGTTTACAGAGTTTCTGTATTTTGTTTTATTATTTAAGTGCAATAAAGAGTTTATCTATCTATCCAACTCTACTCAATCGTCCACATTTCGTTCATCAGAAAATACGTGACGTCTGACGGCCCTGGGATCATACTCTATAAAAGAAAGACACAAAAATAAGAAGCGACATCATAAGACAAAAACAAAAGTAACTGATTCACTTACACACACTGAGACTATAGTAGAACTGGGTTGCCACAGACAGACGGTGAACCATCGAAACTACGCGTTTCCATTACAAGAGAAAAGAAGGCAGGAAAACCCATAAAACGGCTGACGACATCAGGAAGGTTGCAAGAAACGTTGGACGATGCGGGCTTAGGACAGAAAGGCATGGAAAGGCCTGGCCTTTACCCAAACTGGGGTCCATATCCAGAAATCAACTGAAAATTAACACAGTTACAACAAAGATTAAGAAAAATACAAGTACTAACAACAACTAGCAACATTTTAAATGAAATATGATTAAGTTAAATGGCTTAATAAATAAATAAATAAAACCTGGCACAAAAACTCTTCAGTTTTATATTTTAGTATCTAAACTCTTCAGCTTTATAGAATGATATCGCAGAATTGTCGATGCCCGAAATGCTAGTAAAGCCTATTCCTTCCATATGATCAAAGCTTTAAACATAAAAATATCGTTCTCGTCAACATGTAATAAAAATCTAAGCTGTTTTCAAGTAATTCTTATTTCCCGAAGCAGATTTAAATCAGTTCAGGATCAGGATATAGCTTGGTTTACGAGGTGTTTACCCCTTTACGAGTTTCCAATAGTTGTTCGAGTTTACCCGTATTCTAGACTTGGTACCAAAGACACGGTACGGCGATAGGTGGGTTGGAGTGGTAGCGGAAAGCGGTGAAATTTTTGAAGCGACAAAATCTTTTGACGCATCACACACGGATTTTCGTTAGCTGTAAGCCAAATAGGCACTCAAAAGCGAAAAATAAACTAAAATCATTATTATAAGCGCCACTCACTCATCTATTTGTATCTCCATCTTCGACTTCAAACTTGTGCAAACAACGACTTGTGGTTTTGAAGCCGGTTTAATTTTTTGTACGAAAATAGTTTATTTTACCCTTTTTAGTGCAAAACAAGTTTTTATTAATCCATTTACATAATTTTGTATTGACAGGATCGAGTTTCATAACTTTTGTGAAATCTACAACTACGTCATTCAGAAAATTGTACGCAAAATTTTAGTTTATGGTTGATATTTCCAAACTCGATTTGATAAGATTTTATGGGACCGTTGAGAGCATACCCGACCGCTTTCGATAAGATTTATATGGGACCATTCGAAGCATACCCATCCGAACACAAAAAGATTTTTTCAAATCAGTGCGGGGGTTTTCGAGAAATCAGGTAACAACAAAAACATAGGGGTCGAATTGATAACCTCCTCTTTTTTTCGGAAGTTAAAAATGTATTGAGGCTCCCATAGCACAAGCTATCCTTAGTTTGGTGTTAGATAGTGTTGTGTATGAAATGTCCAGTAATTCTATTTTTATTAATTTACAATGTATTTTCTGTAAAATCTGAAAAAAATCTATAATCGTAAAAACTTTCTGTGATCTATGTTTGATTGAATAAATGAATGGGAGTTTGGTGATATCGCTCCGCTTCGTTCGTCGCTGTAATAGTGGCCATGGCCTTTTCAGAGTTAGTGCTGGAATTTGAGCTGGAATGGTTTTATGGACTCGGGAAACCTATAATAGAAACTTAGAGGTCATAGCGGCGAGTCTTTAGGTTAAGTTTACACATAAATCTACATCAGGGAGGCCAAAAGCTTGCTTAAGTTAATAACTAGATTTCTCCTGGTAGGGTTTCAGCAGAGTTTGCGTGTTTACGTACCACATCTTTAAAAGTTATGGCCGGCAACACAAACTTATACTTACGTATTCCTGTTTGAAGAATATTATTCCGGGTGCAATTACTTGACGATGAAATATACATATTTTCTCATTACTTTGAAAACGAATGATCCTGCGAATATTATAAATGCGAAAGTAATCACGTCGTAACGCATGAACGGATCAGATGAAATAATAAAAAGAAAATTGAAACATAGATAGATTATAGTCTGGAAGAATACATAAGGTAATTTGTATCCCGGGAAAAAAACGCGAACTATGCAAGTGAAACCGCGAGTTCACGCGAGTGAAACTGTGGGGCGCTGCTAGCATAATAATAACGTAAATTGGTTACCACCCCGTGGGATTGTTGATTCCACGATCATTGTTTCGATAGTTGCGTCCACGAATGGACTTACGTATAGTGAAAAGTCTCAACCAACATCTTAAGAGACTTTCGGTTCGATCAAAAGTCAGATGCAGAAGGGAGTCATCTTCGACACAGCGCGTGTCGTCAGGAGGTTTCTCACTCTGTAGCACTAACTACCGGTAGCTTGAGCCCTGGGTTGATATATTTAATGTTTTATGTCGGTTTTATTTAACTTAATCTTTAGAACATGAATAAATATGTAACTTGAATATTTATAAATAAAAACTTTGACTTTAACGCCAACGAAAAGAAATCATACCAATATGAAAACTTAGTGTTTATACCTAATGTACAGGACTTAATCACGATTTAATTCATTGTTTAAATACCTCGACGTTTCGGCAGCGTTACAATCGCCGTGGTCACGAGAAGACATTCTGTGTTCACACATAATCAAGTCAAATCAAATCAAGACAAGTCATTATGTGTTCAAAGTATAAAGTATGTGCGCGAAAGTTTATAAACAATATATGAAAGCTTAGGTCGTCATATTACTATTCGTCATATTTCGCTCTCCTACATAAGCGTATCTCATACGCCGTACCATTAAAACCTGGAACCAATCAGCCGCCCTCAATTGAGAGCCACGTGACGTACCATACGAATTTAACGACTAAATGCGACATGCGGAAAATTGCTTCGAAAGGGTATTTCGAGTTCAGGTCATTAAGCAACGTATCGGTATCGCAAATAATGAGTTTTTGTGACGTCAGCGATTTATTGCAGTTGTGTCGAAGTACCTTCGTAATTATGTTTCCAAATTTTGTTTTTATAGTCTGAGTGTCTTCAAATATCACTGAATTGGTTTCTTCTAGGTTTGCGCGCTCCATTATGGAACGCATTATCGCTTAGCATTAGGAGAAGACGAGAGGTGAAGTGCCAATCTGTTATCGGTAAAAAAAGGACATAAACTTTATTGCCTGTCGACATTGGACCCAGCGTAGAAGACGTAGGACTATAAAACTAACTTAAACTTACTGACTACCTAGTACCTATATAATATGTTATGTTACATAAGTAGTACGCTTAAGAAGAGTTTTGTTTTAAAACTCTGTTATTGAAATTTAGTCAAAAGAAGTTGAAAAAAAAAGATTATTGTTTAAGATTACAAGCTGAATAACAGCTATGGATTCAGAAAAGTATTAGGTAAAAGGTAGTAATGTGTCTAGCCCACCTTATGTTCCCACTGTCTCCATAATATAAACCTATATCTATACTAATATTATAAAGCTGAAGAGTTTGTTTGTTTGTTCGTTTGCTTGAACGCTAGGATCTCGGGAAGTACTGGTCCGAATTGAAAGATTCTTTTTCTATTGGATAGTCCATTTATCGAGGAAGGCTTTAGGCTATAGAAAATAACTCTACTATTAATTGAAGCGGAGCATGAAACAAGAATGTAACAAAATCGGGAAAAAATATTCCCCTTTTGAGAGTTTTCGTACGTTTTGTGCTTTGACATGACACATGACAGCATGTATCAAAGATCATTGAATTTCAGTAATCTGTGCCTTGAATATAAACCTTTGCTATTTTTTTTTCTAAATCTGAGTTGGTACGACCAATTTCCGACAGGTGGCGTAGCAGGTTGCTGAAGAGGTTTTTTGTTTGAAATCGATATTCTCAGGAATGAGTGAACCGATTTCAGTCATTCTTTCACCGTTGGATATGTACGGGATCCCGATGAGTGCTATATAATATACCACGGACGAAGCCGAGGCGGGCATCTAGTACTAGATACTATCTATTTATGTATTATTTAACTGTGGTCAGGTATGTATAAGTCTGCAATGTGGGGATCCATAGGGAAGGCCTACGTACAACAGTGGATGACTATTAGATAGGCTGATGATGATGATGTATACGTTTCATGATTATTTATTACTACCAGTGCCCTGTAGTTTTACCCGCGTAGTTCCCAGTCCTGTTGTTTTCCAGGATAAAAATTGCTTAGGTGTTCTTCCAGACTATAATCTGTGTTTCAAATTTCAGCCTGATCCCTTCATATGTTACGACGTGATTGAGTAACAAACATCCAAACATCTATACATTTTTTATAATATTAGTAGGATTGGATAGGATTAGTTGATAATAGAATTTTAAATATATTTGGATAGTCGATTTTTTGTGCTTATGTTAGTAGGTACTCGTAAGTGTCAAATAAATAATTTCTTGTTTTCGTTTACTTCATCTACGAGTACTTTGTTGAGAGCTACGTTGCTGTGTATATATAGTACTATCCTATCTGTGCGCACCATGAAGAGATCACATTAATTTACAAGGCCTTCAATTAAAATGGCTTAATAGTTGCTCTTGAAATATTTTTTATGTACAAAAAGTTTATTTATTTCTGGTCTGTCTTATTTTTTTTTTAGAATAGAGAGTGACGAGACGAGCAGTTCATGTGCCTGATGATAAGCAACATGCGTGCCACATAATAGCACAGTGACACGTGCCTATTGGAACACGAAGAGCCCAAATAATTACCTAGAACTGCACTGCGCTCGTTACCCAGAAAGATAAGGTGTTTTATGTCTACCTGTAATTTCAATGGATACATTGCCCTTCAAACCGGGATACAATAATGTTTGCACATTATTGCTTGGCGGTAGAATAACTGGTAAAGGTGTGGTACTTCCCCACCCGGACTCTGCAAAGAGTCTTATCACTACAACATTTTTATTTACTAAATTTATCTATCTAAAAGCAGACACTATTCAGGTGGAGCGAAAAGAAAATTTTAAATGCAAAAGTGAAAAGAAGAGAAAAGAAGCTGCTTTTAAAACCGACCCTGTTTAACGGTTTACCATTATTCATTATGTCTTTGAACCCGAGGGCGACTTTCTTTTTTTATTGAAATAAAAAAATAGCCTTGCCATTCTTTACCTTTTGTTCGACTGAATAAATTGTAAAAACATTTCGTATTGTGCGTTGGAAGTAATGTAGGTGTACTTACTTGTGACCAGCGACCGCTTTTTATTTTAGCGAGATCTGTACATTTTTGAATATATATATGAGGGAAGTTTTCCTAGTAAATGTAGACTTTCATTAAACATTGAGTGGAACGATTAATGTTTCTGTATACATTTCGAAGGAATATTTTGGCTTTCCTATGATATTCGTAGTTTAACTGTATTGTGAATTGTCTTTTCTATTTTTCAATTATGTGTTTTGCAATGGTAACTATAACTTTATACTTGGTTTACATTTATGTCATTTCGTCCAATTTACACATTATGTTTGGTGTGTGGGACTTGATATTTTGCTTTTGTCGGTTGTTTTGTGTATTAGATAACTTATAAAAATGCTTAACAATATTTGTATTTGTAATTCGATTATTGATTTTCTTTTCTCATTATTTGTAATTTAACTGTGTAATCTTGCTGTGTTCACATGCTTAGGGATATTTACCAGCTCAGAACTATTATGCTTTCTCTCTTTGTATTATTTTGTAAATTTCCTGTTTTGTGTACCATAAATAAATAAATAAATAAAATGTTTTGTCCACGACAGTGTAACAATTGGCCAAATTTCGTGACTCCTAAAGTAATCCTCGCTTCAGAATATATGTACACTAGCTTACTGAATGTTTTGTTCAGTTAAGAATAATAATTCTTAACTGAATTCAGTAGCAACTAATTTTAGCCAAGTGTTAACCATTTTACTTAAAAGAACGTTTCTTTTGTCACTGTCGTGAACAACATCAACCGGTTCCACTCAATATATAAACAAAGTCTATATTTACTAGCATGCACTCTTGACTTGAAAACACTTAAAACGTTACCATCGGAAAATCCCACATGGTCAAGGCGTTCCACAACCTAGACGTTATTATTACAGAAATCGATCGGCTAAGTATCAGCTTGTGGCTCTAGAATCGAACGAGAAGCGTGCCAAAAGGCTCGGCAAAGACACTCTAGTGCGGAAAAAAACTCCTGAGTCAAAATTGCTAGTTTATCGGGTTTTTATCGGATACACTTCGGAGAGTGTGCAATTGATCTGCATGATCACCGCCTTGCCCTTTTTCTATTGTACTTCTCGTAACTCGAAGAAGCGGGACCGTTTCATGGTAGATATTCCAAAGACACGGACGAAGAGGTTTGACTCTACTTTTGTGATAAAAACGTCTAGGCTGTGGAATGAGTTGCCTGAGTGGGTTTTTTTATAATATTGGTGTTTTCAAATCGAGAGTGAATCGGTTTCTTCTAGGTAAACATAAACACGCTCCGTTGTAGACCGCATCGTCGGTAACCATCAAGCAAGATGGCGGTCAAGTGTAAACATACAGAAGTTAAAAAAACAATTGAGTCAAACCTCCTCGTTCGGGTCTTTGAAATGGCAACTACGAAACGATGTCGCTTTTTCGAGCTGCAAGCAGTCCAAAAAGAGCAAGATGATATTAAATCATGCAGGCATACTCTTCGAAATGTATGCGGTAAAAACCAATAAGCGCTTCGCTTCAGCGCGCCAGAGCTTCTAACTGATACTTAGCCGATCCATTCCAAAGGTGCGAACAGTACTCCATACAAGATTCAAATGCAGATTTACAAATTTTTTCATCATCGCTGGACTTAACTGTGAAGGAAAATCTCCCGAGGAAACCTGCATGATCCCAGGACCTTTCAAAGACATGCGTCAACCACCCAAAAACACTTGGAAATCGTGGTTAAACAAGGTCTTGTGAGTGAAAGCCGCAAGTCTCAGCTATGGGGATCAAAAATGGGCTGTTTATGCGAACGCTATCTTACATCTTTGCGTTGTCAACAAACGCAGTGCAGTTTCAAACAGTAATGAGAATGACACGTTTCAAATACTGCTAATTTAGTTTTGCTCAAACTATGCGAGCAAGCGAGGCGCTGAACATCAGGACGTAAGGCACCACCTATCTATATCTATACTAATATCATAAAGCTGAAGAGTTTGTTTCTTTGTTTGAACGCTAGGATCTCGGGAAGTGCTGGTCTGAATTGCAAGATTCTTTTTCTATTGGATAGTCCATTTATCGAGGAAGGCTATAGGCTATAGAAAATAACGCTACTATTAACAGAAGCGGAGCATGAATCAAGAATGTAACAAAATCGGGAAAAAATATTCTTGAGAGTTTTCGTACGTTTCGTGCTTTGACATGACACATGACAGCATGTGTCTAAGATTGCGTCATTGAATATCACAGATCACATACCTCTTGAATATAAAACCTTTGCTAATCCCTGAGTTGGTACGACCAATTTCTGACAGGTGGCGTAGCATGTAGCTGAAGAGGTGTTTTGTTTGAAAGCGATATTCTCAGGGATGACTGAAACGATTTCTAAAATTTTTTCACCGTTGGATATGTGCGGGGTCTCGATGAGTGCTATATATGTTCCACGGGCGAAGCCGGGGCGGACATCTAGTCTGTTATAAAGCTGTCTTGTTAAAATATTGTTTACGAAATAACAAGACCGAAAATAATAGCGATCGTATAAGATAGCCAGCAGCATTGAGGTACAACTGAGTTATGTAGAATAAAATAAAACAATGCAATAATATTGATTTTTATTTATTTAAACAATAACATTAACGTGTAATTGTGAAGGAAATTTCAACTGCCTACTTTGGCACGGTTCCTATTGGAAATGCCGCTACCACACACCGCTCAGGTTTACGTCACTAAAAATATCTTCACAACCTACAGATAGCGCCCGAGTTGAATGCAGTCGAGGTCTGAGGTAAGGAGCGGAGAGTCTTAATCTACCGCCTAACTAAAACTGTCACAGCTTTGACATTGCTATCTCTTTTTTTCCGCTTGAAATTATAGAAACAACAATAGCCAAAACCAAAGCAGATTCAGTGAGGCGGTAGATCCGCGTGAGCATCTCCCCTCGCTGTCCGCACGCCACGTCTCGCGCGCCTTCAGTGTAGTGCTGTGCCGTTGTCGGAAAAAATACATATGTCGATGATTTTGGTCTAACAAGTAACTGGATTTCGTAACTAGCGTCGGTTTAAATATGTAAATAAGCTATTATGTAGGTAAATCTTCTGCACCATGAAAGTAGAACTGATACAACAATTACAACAATGTTTGGAAATGCATAATTTAAAACAAACTATTTCCATCACGAATTATTACGCTTTCAAAACAGTATCTACCCGCATGGTGAGACTGTAACAGGTACGAAAACACAAACATTTTGTTTGAGATTTAAATTACACTTGAGTTGAATAAATACAATGGGGACACGATGAGTCATACTGCGTTGATAACTATCGACTCATAGAACTCGTTCGTGATAAGATAGGGTTTACATTATTATTTTTTTCAAAATGCATTCATTGCTTTTTATCCTCTTTTCGCTCTTTGAAAGAACTACACTGTGGAGCTTTAACCATTAATATAGCAAGTCATATTTACTTGTGAATGTGGTATAAGCTGCACCGAAAGTGCAGTGCTCCGCAATATTTTTTTTTAAATTAAGAGTCCAAATCCCTGCACAGTTATCTGTTTTCTCAATTAAGTAGGTCTTTCTCTGGAAATTTTGCTTTACAAATCGGAACATAGTAATATTTGCACATTAGATAGATAGACAGCCACTCTTTATTGTGACAAAAACATAAAAGTATTACATTAATGCTTGATGGAAGAATGACTTCTCCAAGCAGACGTATAATCGACGAAGGAACTGTGAATCGCTACAATACTCGTAGCAGGATTGGCGATCTCGTCCAAACAATAAGCAATCATTGTGTTTAATAGGACCATAAAAAAATGGCACGTCTCCCGCCTATGTTTGCATGTAGACGTTTCTACTTCATGATGCTTTCCTAGAAGATATTGCTCTTAGCAAAAGGCCACCACAGCAAAGTGTTTGACTGTGAAGGTCACAATAGTTTTCTATTTATCGCTCGGGATATGTCTGGTGTCGTCAAGTATAAAGTAAATCGATGTTTTTTAGATTTTCCCGTTTCACAAGAACTATAAGTACATCGTTGCTTAATAGTAGGCGGGATGGCGGTCAAGTGCAAGCAATGGCAGGGTGTTGCCGTCCCTGATACAGTAGCACAGGTTCGCAATCTCCCCAATCAGTCGACGAGGATACAATACTCCTGTCATCGGTGAAGACTAGTGATCTTCTTCTAAAGCAGGGTGCAGACAGGTACAGGCTCGCATCCCCGGCATTTAGGAGGCGAGTAAGCAACGCAGGTTTCATCACCGATGCAGCTGTGGTCTTCGCACACATCTTGACTGTACATGCAGAGTCTTGTCGCTGTCAACAAAAGATTACATTAAACTATTTTTATTTACAAAAAAATAATAATACGAAAACTCTGTCTGAGTATGATTTTGCCACTACGAGTAAAAAATAGTAAGTTTGAATCTCGCCTTCACCGAAAAACGTTTTTTCAAGTGCATATGTACTGGAAGCAAACCTCTCTGGCTTTTACGATGAAGGAGGACATTATGAAGAAATCAGCAAATTCTAAAAAAAAAACATGGATATGCGTTGTCGACGTGACAACGTGCAACTCGACGTGAGGGATTATACCTTCACGCTGGCCAAGTGCTAGTGGGATGATACCCTTGACTTTTTCTTTATGAGAAGGCTTAAGGAAAAAGAAAGACGATTTCCACAGTAAATCTTGATCAACAATCAAATTAATCATAATATACTTATCTAGAAAAAATAAAAAACTCAAAAATTCAAAACAGTGAATCGACTGCATAAACAGTGAACCAAACTACGTACCTATTTGTGTGATGAATTCCACTGTGTCTGGGTGTTTCTATGTATAATAAGTACCTACTACTCACACAAGTATAAAAGCTGAAAAGAATAAAACAAGCACTTAGATTTCTGGTGGTCTATTCTATAATATGTTATTGAATTAATACTATTGCAGGAAATAAAATATATTCTAGTAAAGGAACATAACAACTGAACAGTCGGGATCCATTAAACAATCAGATTGGCTGCAGAATAATAATGGATGTTCCTTTACTTTACTATAATATGTATATTTTATTTTCTGCAATAGTATTTATTCAATAACATATTATAGAATTCTAGACCACCAGAAATCTAAGTGCTTGTTTTATTCTTTTCAGTTTTTATACGGGTAGTAGGTAAGTACGTAGTTTGGTTCACTGTATATGCAGTCGGGGGTTTTGAGTTTTTAAATTATATTATTTTATTTGATACCTTTTAGTTATGAACAATGTTATGACCGTTATTATTCTCAACAAAATATGCATCTTTTGGTTTTTGACCAAATAAATGTCTTCGTTTCTACTGATACTACGATATGTAGGTTTTTCTACTGCATGTAATTTTTATAGTTTTGTGTATGTACCTACATACATATGTAGTCATAGATTTTCGGCCAAAGTTGAGTACTAAATCGTTTGAAGTCGGGGGTGGGCAACCGAGGCGGAGCGATTCCGTGTTCCCACCATCAGCGGCAGAGTTGAAACCCCATGGAGGTTTTAGTAGATAGAGGCACCATATCCATACATGGTATAGAGTCTAACATAACCCGGCCGTGTCCCCCGGGCTTATATGTATGCGTCAATGCATTTCCTCCACGTACGAAAACAGGTAGTGGACTACCTGTTTTCGTACGTGGACACCTACTAGATATAATACATAAACAATCACACATACAGCTAGTTTTTTTAAAATAAAGAGTACGAGACAAGCAGGACATGTGCCCGATGCTAAGCATGCCTCCCACATAACACCACAGTGACACGCAGCTATTGAACATGAAGAGTCTAAATCATTACCTAGCACTGCATTGCGCTCGTCACCCAGAGATCTAAGATGTTATTTCTCTAAGCCCTGTAATTTATCTGGAAACATTGCGCTTCAAACCGGAACACAGTAATGTTTGCACATTACTGCTTGGCGGTAGAATAACTGGCAAAGTTGTGGTACTTCCCCAGGCGGACTCTGGCAAGAGTCCTACCACGACAATTATACGAAGTTTTCTGCTACCTATACACCTAAATGCGTAATACATAAATGCGAGAATGGTTGTTACGCAACTTTAAATCGATAAACATCCTAAACGGTGAGCCAAACCAAAAAACGATGAAAGAAAACTAAAATTTATTTTTAAGTAAATATTCAACGATACCCTACATATATTTTGTTGACTTAATTTTTTTTATTTTGGACAATATGGCGTCCTGTAGCCGACATATTGAATTAACACTAATGTCATGTCTTTAGTGTCACTCGCGAGACAAAGAGGAATCGATTGACGTGTGAATCATAAAAATCGGTTCAGGCGTTTGGTCTGTATAGTGCTTCAAAGAATCATACATATATAGACTGATAAACACATTACCACTCCTTTGCGTCGCGCAGTCGGGTAAAAACTTATAACACTCAGTGCTAATCTACCTGCAGAAAAACTAATGAGCATATTTGTTGAATACACGTGGTTTTACATTTTATCCTGTTGAGCCTCTCAAGCGGCGAAACTATGCATAGGTAGGTACCTCGGAAGTGGTACATATTTAAACCGTTGCAGTTGAGACATTGGCCTGTTTTATTGGGGGCCGGGAGCTTTTTTCGTTTTCTTGACGGGACACGGGGCCAAACTGTTTATTTCGCTCAACATATAAGCCATTCATTGTAATAAATAGATAGATAAGCTCTTTATTGCACTTAATTAAACACAAGAACAAAATTAAAAATTTTGATTTGAACCCTAGTAGTCCAAGAGCCGCCAGACGTCATTTATTTTCTGATGGATGAAATGTGGACGATTGAGTAGAGTTAGTACGTACTAAGAACACATGATTACCCGCTCACTTGCTTGGACGGCCAATTTTGAGATATGGAGTCCAGAAGCTACATTACTTCCTTCACATATTTTCTGATAACTGATTTTCACGTATGTTATAGAATTGTCTATAATCTATAATCTTTAAAAATAAGGCCTCTATACTCCCAGACACATTCCGTCGGCCGTTTTTCTTAACAGACGATTTAAAACTTCCAAAATAATAAAGTTTTAAAGCGTCTGTTAAGCAAAACGGCCGACGGAAAGTGTCTGGGAGTATCGGGGCCTCCTTTGGCTCTGGGATCTTACTTTATAGGATTTGTAATATGTACAACATTCTACTAGTCAAGCCAACAACTCTGGCCTGATCATATTTACGAGTTCATCACATTTCGTTTTACCGCACAATATGTAACATCCGACCACAGACTGTATATCGCGGTTTACGAATTTGTTTTCGAAATGCATTCCTGAATACACAATACCTGCCTGTACTATGGATTTTACGATACTTATCACTACTAGCGGCTCAGACAAATTATTCTAGAGGTCGACAAGTGACCAAAATTCCACCTTAAATCAATAATAAACTATTCTCAATTTGACTACCGACAATAACAATAAACAAAATAATATTTTTGTGTGTGTGTGAACACCCATGGTAGTGTGTAATGTTGTTTTTTCGATTTAATGTGATTTTTACGAACACGAATAAAAATAGCTTTCTGCACTATTTGAACTATAGGTATGAAAAATACCACGTTAGTTTTTACCCGTTTTAAATAAATACACGGGTAACTCACGTTTGATACAGTTACAAATAACAAACTAAACAGGAGTGCTAAACGAGAGGCGATCACGCGCGCGCACTCTCCTTGAAAAAGGTCGCCAGCCGCGACTGAAATTTAAGTTGGACTGGATTGACTATATCAAACTTAACGTATTTTTATTTAAAACTATAGGCACCTAGACGACATTTCATCCTCCTCTGTCCGCGCAATTTTCATAAGTGTTTCCATTGCTGGGACTCGGGGCTTTCTCTCACAAAGAGGCAAGTAATTAAATCACCACGCTGGTCCATGGTGGGGGTTAAAAAGTCTTTGAATATACCGGTTTCCTCATAGTGTATCTTTTGACAGTTAAGGCCAGTGTTGATGGCTAACTTGTACATCTACACTTGGAAAAAAACGAACGAGGGATAAATAAAAAAAACATACACACACATACAACACCACTTGACCCCAAACTAAGCAAAGCTTGTTGGATCCGAACCTACAACCTCACGATTATGAACAGCGCGTTCCAACTACTAAGCCACTAAGGTATAAACATAAATAACACTAGCAGCACCTCATTGGCGTAGTTCCCGTAACTTTTCCGTTACATAGAATACTTTTTCAAAACATATATTTTAGAAGTTGTTAGCCACACGTTAAAATTCCATACAAATACTCATCATACCTGGAGTGTCGGATTCTGGTAAACGTAATATACGTTATATGAAAACCGCATAAAAGGAAATGTATATGTCGTTCCGAATTATACTTGATATGTTTTTATTTGAAGGAACTAAGCTGACAGATGCGCGCCCGGTCATGATGCAAGGGGATTTGGAGTCGTATTATTTTTGAAAAAAAAGCATTTATTACTAGCTGCGCCTCTCGATGTAACTAACAGCTTACCAGTTTAACTTATGGATTACAAATTCTGACGGTTAGATATATTTATGGATATTACGTTATCAAAAGCCTAAAACAAATTTCAATTGTCTAGTTTCAAAAATGACGGAAAGCCTTTACTATGCAAACTTTCATTCTCTTGAAATCTTTTGTTCGCATTATAACTTATGTCCTTTTTTGGGCTATATACAAAACAAATACCTACTACACGACGCCGACGCTAATATTATTTGATACACGATTGCAACGAATTTCTACGAAACGTGCGCCTGGTTATATTAGCAAATATGCACCTGAATCACTCGTATTAGTTTTTCCACAAGTATATAAAAGATGATTTCACAGGTGTAAAAGTCTGAATCGGAAACCGCATAAAAGGGAGTGTATGTGGTCGTTCCGAATCACACTTGACGTGTTTTTATTTCAAGAAGCTAAGCTGACGGGAGTGCGCCCGGTCACGATGCGAGGGTATTTGGAGTATTATTTACGAAATGTATTTATTGCTAACTGTACCCTGTGATGTAACTAACGGCTTACTAGTTTGATTTATGGATTACAAACTTTGAATGTCATATTTATTTGTAGGTAATAAGCTAAAATATCTGTAATAATATTCAAGCATCTACCTTCAATTATCTTACAGTACTGTATTTGAATTAAAAAGTATTCTGTATTCTTTCTCGGGCTGTAGAATATCTCTATACGGATCTCATTTAAATTAGTTTAGTACTTTTGGCGTGGAAATGTCTGACAAAGCTATAGAGTTCTCAGATTTATAATATTAGTAACTTTAGCGGTCCTAGTTCGAGGGGGTCACCAGTACGCTGCCTCAGATTTGGGGTCACCAGTAGAAACACAATAAGTCAAGTAAAAATACTTAATTAGTAGCGCCCCATGATTTTACTACGTAGTTGCCGTTCCAGTTGTTTTCGCGCGTTAAAAAATAGTCTATGTACTATTACATATTTTAGATTTTTAATTTAACGTTTACGATTTTGATTGCGTTCTTACTTGGTGTTCCATGACACCACATCTTTTTTTAACAAAATTTAATGATGGTTATTTAATACTTACAATCAATACACACTCCTCCGATACAGCACCCACCACAGCATTGCTCCGTATCGACACACTGCAATTTGAAAAAATTAAATGAGAGTAGTACATAAAATAACTGCAGTATAACCCAACCTAAACGATGAAATGCATTTTTTCTTAAATATAATGAGCCGGAGTTACTCCTTATCACATCAGATATCTGCCCGTGAAAGTACCATTACAATCGGTCCAGCCGTTTCAATAGAACAGACAAACAGATAACAATTTAAAATTGGTGTTTTTATGTAACTCTATATAATTTCAAATGCATTAAGTGAAACGGAATGGAAGTTACGGCTGGTCTAGTAGGGAGAACGGCGTCTGCTGATCCGGAGACCCCGGGCTCAAACCCCACACGCGCCACTGTCTTTTCGAAGTCATGTGCGTAATGCCGCTAACTTAAAACGGTGAAGGAAAACATCGTGAGGAAACCGACATGTACCTAGAACCTTTCGAAGTCATGTGTCATCCACCAGCCCGCACTGGGCCAGCGTGGTGGATTATGGCCTTAACTCTCTCCTTGCGAGAGAAAGCCCGAGTCCCAGCAGCGGGAACATTTAATGGGCTGTTAATTTGAAATTACAAACACCTCTAATTTTATTTGTATGTACCTATATAATAAGCTAGTATTTAGCCCGATCGTAGATTCGGTTTTTGCCCAGGTGCATTTGAGTAATTTCCAAATGGCCATGTGGAAGCTTGTTTATTATTACTTATAATGGCGAAGAAAAACAGCGTGATAAAACGGTCTTATTAAAAAAAGGGATTTTACTACGTACTAAAAATCCGGACGGGACCCGACCAGTCAATTGTATCTAATCCAGGAACTTGTAAAATTGATGTATAAAGCTTGTAAGCGGTACTAAAACAGCATGGTCTTAGAGTTTTTAGAGACTAAAAATGGACAGCCATTAAATTAGATAAAAACTTAAAAGATGTAAATTTAAACTGTGAAGTGTATTTATTAATAATGTGTGTATTTATTAGTAAAATGTTAATTTTTATTTGCAATCTAATCCTACGAATTCCGAAATTACAAAAATCACAAAACACAATTTGGAATTATTCTTAATTTCTTACTAAAACACACTCCACACTCTAAAATTATCACCACATTACGTCATACTTTTATTTTCTATTCAATAATGTCCCTAAAATTAAAATTCAATAACATTTTAGACCTTTAAACAAATATTAGCTTTCTTTCGGCCCTGCTATAGGTATCATTATAGGTACCTAATTGCTTGCGTGGGATTAAGTTAAGAAATCGAAACAAGATATCAATTTTTGAAAAATACATCAAGTTTGAAGACATTCAGAGGAAAACGATCAAATAGATGGTATTATTATACACTAATGAGTCACACGATCGAATACTCAAATCAAGATGAGGAAGCCTACTACATACCGATGGAAGCGTACCCAGTATTTAGCTATTATAACGCCATGTCTATGCGTTTACAAATAAAAGCAAGAGGAAGGAAATATTTTCTTATTTTCCCTCTAAATTCTATAGTCACAGACACGTTAAGAAAATATAATAGGAAACATCCGTGTTTTTGGATTTCCGAGCCGCATTTTCTTGACATTTTCCTTCGTATCTATTGTCCACCCACATTACTTGTCCGTTGACGTGGTAGTTGGCAAGATTATCTTTCTTAGCAAGCAAAAATGGTACAAAACATCAATTTGATGATGAATGTGACACAAAATTGCATGATTGGTTTTTCTTCATGCTAAGATTGGACAAGCGAGATTCCCCACTTTTACAGACTTCAAAAAAAGAGGGGGTACCTACTGTGTTCGATGACTGTATTTTTTTATTGAAGTTGGTTTTGTTTTTTTTCGGAGATAATGAATATTGTTAATAACTAGCTGTACCCTGCCACGCTTCGCTGTGGCACATTGTGATGCAAAAATTAGATAACAAGAACAAAATTAAAAATTTTGATTAACCCCCGACTACCTCAGATTTGTTATCTGTACGACATTCTACTAGTTAAGCCCTTTCATTTGATACCCATATTAAGGGAGTTGTGAAAAAAGAAATGTATTTCGCCACTTTGTAGAAGCGGCCATCTTGGATTTGAAATTTGTCATAGTGCAATATACTAGTCAAGCCTTTTCGTTTGATACCCATACTGAGGTAGTAGTGACAAAAATAATATAATTCGTCATTTTGTTGTGACGGCCATCTTGGATTTGATTTTTTTTATAGTGTAAGATATTCTACTAGTTAAGCCCTTTTATTTGATACCCATATTGTGGTAGGTTGTGAAGAAATATTTTGTCCGCCATTTTGTGGTGGCGGCCATCTTGAATCAATATTAACCAAACATAGCTAAGAACATCCGCACGGATATTAACTTTCAGATAAAAAAAACCGCATCGAAATCGGTCCATCCGTTTGAGCTCTACGGTGCCACAGACAGACACACACACAGACACACAGACAGACAGACAGACAGACAGCAGACATCGACGTCAAACTTATAACACCCCTTTTTTTGGTCGGGGTTAAAAACAATCCTTGATGCGGATTTTATATATCACTAGTTGACCCGGCAAACGTTGTTTTGCCATATAAATAATTTCTAATAAAATAAGGGTTGATCGAAGAAGGGTGAAAATTGAGGATTGTATGTATTTTTGTATGTGCATAAAAAAATAGAAATTAAATTTTTTGTCTAAAAATAATAAATAAAATTTAGGGATGAAAAATAGATGTTGGCCGATTCTCATAGATACCGGATAAGCACAAAAAATTTCATCAAAATCGGTCAAGCCGTTTCGGAGGAGTATGGCAACGAAAACTGTGACACGAGAATTTTATATATTAGATTGTAAAATTTCAGCTCGATCGTTGCAGAACTTTTTGAGTTTTTGAAGCGTACACAAACCAACATAACATTTTTGTATATAGAGATAACGAGACGATCAGGACATGCAACTAATGGTACTACATGCTATCGCATACCAGCACAGTGTCACGCAGCTTTTGAAACTTGAAGAATCAAATCATTCATCACCTAGCACTGCACTGCGCTCGTCACCCGGAGATATAACATGTTTTATCTCCATGCCCTGTAATGTTACTGGAAACATTGCACTTCAAACCGGAACACAGTGATGTTTTCACATTACTGCTTGTAATGACGATCGGAGGACAAGATTTTCGGCTTATGAAATTCTATTCAGTAGTAAGGGCAAGAAACAGTTTGTTTAGTTTGCCCTATATACGAGCCACCGCAACCGCAGTCAAACTTGTGCGGGTGTACAACTGTGATGCTGATTTTGTCCTTGGGTGAACGTGAGATATTGAGCTACGAGTAAGTTTTTGTGAGAAGTAAGATGGTTTTGATAGAGTATTTGCGTAGAATCCGGCCAATCTTGTCTCTCGCAAAATACGGGACCCTTTTAGTTTTGTCATGTCTGTCTGTCTGTCTGTCTGTCCGTCCGTATGTCACAGCCACTTTTCTCCGAAACTATAAGAGCTATACTAAGTACTTGGTAAGTAGATGTAATCTGTAAACCGCATTAAGATTTTGATACAAAAAATAGAAAAAAAACTTTAGGGGTGTCCCATTCTTGAACTGAAACTCAGAAAATGTTTTTTGATCAAAACCATACGAGTGGGTTATCTATGGATAGGTCATCAAAACTGATATTGAGGGTCCAAACATATTTTTATTCTAAACTGAATAGTTTGCGCGAGGGACTCTTTCAAAGTGGTAAAAAGTGACCCCTCCTCTAACGTCTAAAATTTTTAGATAGTTTACATTACCATGTAAACTATCAACGAAAATTGGTTTGAATGAGATCTAGTAAGTAATTTTATTTTAAAACGTCAATAATTGACTATTGTTAAAATACTGATTAGTTTGTTACTTGCTGCTTCTTGCCTTCATGGGCGAGTCGCACTTGACCACTTTTATTTTTTGTAAATTATGTTGCTTCTATATTCTCCGAAGAAACCACGTTACTGCCTGGACGTGAACCCATGACACCACATCTTTTTTATACGTTTTAGGGTTCCGTAGCCAAATGACAAAATACGGGACCCTTATAGATTCGTTATGCCTGTCTGTCTGTCCGTCCGTATGCCACAGCTACTTTTCTCCGAAACTATAAGAGCTATACTATCGAAACTAAGTATGTAAATGTATTCTGTGAACCGCATTAAGACGTTTATACCAAAAATAGAAAAAACAATACATTTTAGGGGTGTCCTATTCTTAGAACTGAAACTCAATTTTTTTCCATCCAAACCATACGTGTTGTGTATATGTCTATGGATAGGTCTTCAAAATGGTATTGAAGTTTCTAACATATATTTTTTCTAAACTGAATAGTTTGCGCGAGAGACTCTTCTAAAGTGGTAATATGTGTGTTCCTATATTAATATAAACAGCTGTAATTTCTGTAATTTCTAAAATAAGAGAATGACAAAAATCAAAAAAGTGTATGATGTACATTACTATGTAAACTATCAACGAGAATTGGTTTGAATGAGATCTAGTTAGTAGTTTTATTTTAATACGTCATAAATTGACTATTGTTAAAACACTGATTAAACTAACAAACGAACTACAAGAACTTTTATATTATGTTACTTGCTGCTACGGAAACCTTCATGGGCGAGTCCGACTCGCACTTGAACACTTTTATTTTTAGTAAAGAGTGATGAGACGAGCAGGACATGTGCCTGATGGTAAGCAACATACCTGCCTCATAACAGCACAGTGAGACGCAGCTATTGGAACATGAAAAGTCCAAAGCATTACCTAATGTTGCACTGCGCTCGTCACCCAGAGATCTAAGATATTATATCTCAAAGCACAGTAATTTTTCTGGAAACATTAAATATGTTACACAATAGCGCCGCCCATTAATAACGGGCGCCCATTAATTGTTTGGTACAGCACAGTTCAGAGGTGGTCCCATATCAATTTTATAAACTAAACTAAAAATTTAACTAAAATTTACTTTTGCGCACACCTTTGCGCCGGAAGCAGTAAGGGGTGGGTTATTCGGATGTTAGTTGTAATTTTATTATTATTTATACTTTTAAGCAATAAATGTCATATTATATACTAAAAACATTTTCTTATTTTTACTTTTATTTTTAACTTTCGTGTTTTTAGACTTATCTTCTAGATGTCGAAATTCGTGTAAATTTGGTCGAATGTCTGAACCTAATTTTAAATTAATGTCGGTTTTTGTTTTTTTTGGAGTAAATATATTGTGATTGTTCTATAATTAGGTTTTTTTTAATAAGTGCAAGTACAGTTTATCTGTATATACAGATTTTGATATCAAAAGACTCAATTTTTGCAAGCGATATTTTGCATTATGTCAATGGCAATAAGGTTTTAAATTGCATTACAATCATCTTTCCAAAAAAAGAGGGTAGTGCGATATATACCTTGGTGTTATTGTGCCCGTGATTAGAAACTTTTTTATCATCTCCCACCATTAGCCAGTTTTATTATGGTATAGGATGAGACGAGAAGGGCATGTGCCTGATGGTAAACAAACTGTCTGCGCATAACAGTACAGTGTTACGCAGCTATTGGACCATGAAGACAAATTATTATCAGGATTGCGCTGCGCTTATCACCCAGATATACTTTGATTTTAATACGATTGTAATTTCAGTGGAAACATGGCCCTTCAATTCGGAATACAGTGTTTACAGAGTTTACCCATGAAAGAGGTGCATGAAACTGCATGTAAATATAGAGGACTCATTCTACCATTGAAACCACGGAAAGTGTGCCGTAATTTTGATAATACTAGTGTAGAAACCTGACATATTATAAAAAACTTCTTAAGAGAACATTTGGCATCGCCAAACCCGACTTGAAACATGGTGTGTGCATTTAGGTCTGTACCTACTTTTGAGTTATTACTCCTAGTTATAACAAAAGGAACACAGATAAGGCTGCACAATGCACATGCTATGCCAGTACTGGCGTTATTATGCAAGTTCGGCCAATTATTTTGTTACAAAAAAATTATGACTCAGTTATAAAAAATATATCGTACTTCTTTCCACTTTTACAGATCACATTAACTGATTAAAATTCTTCTTGAATTTATTTTAGTAAATGAAACTAAAAGAAAATGTGAATTACCCTTTTCCCGCCAACTTTGCAGTCCTGCGCGTACGCAACGAGCAGAAGACACACGAAGAACAATGCAACTCTCATTCTTATTACAACAAAACGTTTTATTTTTCAATTTTAAATCACAATAATCACATTTTACTAAAATAAATATCGTGTTAAAATAAATTTCACCGACGAGTGACGTCCTTCCACAATACAATGAACGAAAAATAAAACTTCAGTCACTAAAAATCCCACTTTTGTACTACACTTGAGGAAAACTGCAGAAGAGCAACACTAATTGGTACGTCTATGAAATATTGTATGCAGTACGTTATGTCACGTGAAATATGTGAAAATTATCACCAACGCACGCGCAGCCGTCCTCGGCCGTAGTGACCGAGTTGCATTGTGTGCCTATTACGTGTGTCGATAGAAATTACACTCCATTAGATTTGCTTATCAATCAAGGAGTGGGTGCTTTAAGAAACGATTTGATAATTATTTTGTTAACCTAAAACAACATGTTTAGGAGACATTTAAACGAAGTTAATAGACTGTCCCGTTTATTGCGTTGCCTCCCAAAAACCGCTTATGGTAACGTTATATCTACATTTTTAAGTTCGCTTCAAATAACAATACCGTAATCTATTTTGTTAGGCGGTAGATATCGGCTTGAACCGGATAGGAAAACATATCGATGATGGGTGGATAAATATTTGTGGATATTCTCCGCAAAACAGTATCTAGTTTCAAACAAAGGCAAGTTTGTGTTGTGGAAAACAGACAGCTGATTATTTAAGCCCTACCTACAAGTAGAGCCCCGCGGTTTCACCCGGATAGTACACAATCTCATTATTGTCTTGGGATAAAAAGTAGCCTATATTACTTTTTGTACCTCTAAGAATATGCGTACAAAGTTTCATGAGGATTGGTTACTTATTTTTCAAGTAAAAGCGTTACAAACAAACTTACTTTTGCGTAAAAATATTAACATTTTTTTAAAGTAGCATTAAACTATTTAAACATGCATAACATAAACGATAATTATTTATACGTAGCCAGCAGCGCCCTATGGGTTTAGCCTACGTGGTATATAAACTAATTGTGTTTTTAAATAACTAACAGATCCATTCAGACGTTCCAACGTGATTGAGCATCAAACAAACATAACAATGAAAACATCTAATATAACATATAAACATCCAAACTTCCGCATTTTTTTAAGGTGAGTATTTAGTAGGGTTATGGTACAGCGAAACACCTAGATACAGAAGAAATATACATCACACAAATATTAATCCTGGATGGGTATCAAACCCGCCGACTACGGTTCAACAAGCAGACTTGCTACCAACTAAGACACAAGACTATTAGAGCTGGAGCCAGTGAGTGATTCGAAAATAAATATGCTACTTTTCAACTTTGCATCAAGATTTGCATTCAATTCCTTATCTTCGGACCTAAAATGTAATTTTTCTAAGTTTAGTCTTAGTAATACTCGTAGCATAAGTTTCAATTAACACATTTTAATGTTTTAAGCAAATTCATTCTAAACTATAAAAACGAATTCGCTCATTTTACCCCGTAATTTTCAAAGTTAAACAATATCCCATTCAAAATTACGAACTCCACTGTATTACTCTTATTATCCACGTCTATATCGCTAGAATTTACTCCAGAAGCATCACCTATATTCGGTTCTACGACCTTTAGTAATTACATAGAAATTGTATTACAACCCATTAAAGGA
The DNA here is from genome assembly GCA_017562165.1 of Ectropis grisescens. Lineage (NCBI taxonomy): Eukaryota > Metazoa > Arthropoda > Insecta > Lepidoptera > Geometridae > Ectropis > Ectropis grisescens. Next base: position 23,512,262 of record CM029777.1, on the reverse strand, counting down.
TTAACACTACACGTAATTAGGCCACTTAATTTCGAAATATCAGCGACCATGTAAATGAGATCTCTGAGCCTGTATAAGGTTTTCCTCTTTGTTTACGCTTCAGTTCAGGTAAAAGAGGGAACGGAGGTCAAAACATATTGGTTATGTTAATGTGATACGCCCGATCAAGCTTGAATGCGGGTTTTTGTATTTGAAAGTATTTTAACAATGGTGAAAGTGCACTTTAAAAATTGTTTTCATAGAAAGTTTTACCATATTTTTTTTTAAATAACTTTCGCTATTTAAAATAAATAAATAAAGAAAAACAAAATAAAGCATGCTTTAATTACTAAATGAGTCCATAGATATTTCTAGACGTAAGAAGTTAAGTAGAAAAAATGCCAAAATTAATATTATATGGGTGTGGTGTGGGTTATTATGAATCTGTTATATTAAGACAAACAAACGTAGTGTAGGACGCCCTGAGACTAGGTGGAGTGACGATATACTTAAGGCAGCTGGTAGCGGTTGGAAACGTAAAGCCGAGGATCGGGCTGAGTGGCGTATTATTGGAGAGGCCTATGTCCAGCAGTGGATGAATGTGGGCTGATTATAATGATGATGATATTAATACAACTAAAGTGAAAATTATCGAATGTTTGGATGTTGAGATGTTTTGATGTTCTGCTTTTCAACTTGAAAAATGGAAGGATTCCTCAGGGAATAATATCCATTATTTTATATTTAAGTTACGGCCAGATGCTTGTTTTTTTTTTTAAATAAAAAGTGACAAGACGAGCAGGACATGTGCCTGATGGTAAGCAACATAACTGCCACATAAAGACACAGTGACACGTAGCTATTGGAACATGAAGAGTCCAAATCATTACCTAGCACTGAACTGCGCTCGTCACTCAGAGATCTAAGATGTTACATCTCTAAGCCCTGTAATTTCTTTGGAAACAACAAACCGGAATACAGTAATGTTTGCACATTACTGCTTGGCGCTAGAATAACTGGCACAGGTATGGTACTTCCCCAGCCAGACTCTGCCAAGAGTCCTACCACAACTAAATATTTTTTATTTGATTAGGTGCGTTATTTTTTACAGACTTCCAAAAAAGGGGAGTTTTTTTCAAATATGTTACTCGATGGCTCGATAGATTTGTTTGGTAGAGCGAAGTTCTGAGTCATATTATAAATAAATTTTATCGAAATCGGTGTATCGCTTTTGGAAATATTTACAAAAAACAACTAATATTTACTATCGGTACCTCGATGACTTAGTGATTGCTTCCTATTGGATGGTTGGATGGTATGTCTGAATTTAATTTTAAATTGCAGTGGTTTTTTTTCGGAGAAAATTAATTATTCTGCATTAAAAAGAATCCATACTATAATCTGACTGACCGTACCAAATTTTAATCAGATTCGTTTAGCCGTTCCCACCTGATTCAGCAACAAACATCCAACCAGAAAAACTTCGACATTATAATACGAGTATTAGTAGGATGAAAAAGTACCCCATCTCTACTCGTAGTATTGATAGAGCCATATAGCCACGGTTAGCGATTTCAATCATCAACAATAGGTCGAATCTATTCGTTGTATTATTTAACAACACATTGTATAACACAATTGTTACGTAAAATAATAAAATAATTAACAATGACTACGTGTTTAGAATACGTATAGCTATATCAAGGTTCTGTGAAGCATTGCTGATAGGTAAAACCTTCTACACACGAGCCCTAAAATCAGAGGAAATTACGTAAAACTAGTGGGGAGGACCCTACATCGCACCATAAATCACCAATTATATGGTGCGATGGAAGCTCCTCCCCACTACTTCTACGTCATTTCCTCTGATTTTAGGACTCGTGTGTGGTGCGTTTAAGTCATATTTAACTAGCCAATCTACCCAAACGTGTATCTTTAAGACAAACAAAAAATATGATACATTTTTGAATAGTCAAAGGTTTTATGAGTAAATCAAGTTTTGTGGGTCCATTGTAGACCACATCGTCGCTTGACAGGCGAAACGGCGGTCAAGTGTAAACCTACGAGTATAATAGTTAAAAAAAACATTCACAATTTTAGCAATAAGTTCGCTTAAGCGATAAGGCAGCCAGTTGCACTAGTTTCCGAAGAAATTATAGCGATACATCATCTTACATCTCTGGGTGACGAGGGCGGTGATTAGGACTAAATTTTAGAAAGCTAAATGCCACTGTGATGGTATGGGCAGGGGTCCCTATTATAATACGAACTAGTGGTCCGCCCCGTCTTCGCCCGCGGTACATAACACACTCAAGGATCACATTCCTATACATCCAACGTTGAAAAAGTTTCTGAAATCGGTCCAGGAACTCCTGATATAGTGTGTTCAAACAAACAATTAAAGTAAATTCGTTAATTAATATCAAATAATGAAAATGTGAATCACTCAATCACAATGTTTTCAGTCTTGCTTGTTTTATCACAACTACAAATGAAAATAATATGAAATAAAAATGTTTATTAACCTTCAAATAAACAAAAACCGCATCGAATCGGCCCATCCATTTGAGCTCTACGGTGCCACAGACATACACACACACACAGATAGACAGACATCGACGTCAAACTTATAACACCCTTATTTGTTCGGGCGTTAAAAAGAAAACAAACAATGAGGTGTTATCAAGATGCAAAAAGACCTGTCAAAGACAGTTCCCAATTTCTCCATAGGTGACGCCAATATTTTATTTTGTTGATTTTGTTAAATAAATCTCACAAAAACAAACATTGGTGCCACATTTGGCAAGATTTATAACTATCTTTGACAAGTCAATTTGCATATGGAAAGCGCCTCATTTCCAAAGAACTTCCCATCCATCCCATCAGTCTGCCTTAATTTAAGATATTGCTATTCAATACAGCATTGAGGTTGTAATTCGATCCTGTCCATACACTTTCCGCAGAAATTGAAGCATTCTGTTGAAAAGGGTCGGAGGGCTCACGTAAAAATAGAAATTTAGCACCAGTGAAAGGTGTTCCGAATCCAGATTATGTAAATGACTGGCCGGCCCGACAGGGGTATTACGGGCCACGATACGACAAATGAGTTTTTAGAAGAAAACAGTAATATTACCAAACTGTGTACTAGATGGCAATGATAAGATAACACATTTTAGTGGAAACTTCTTCGCATTGTGCTCATTTTGGTAGTACAAAATCATAAGATTTTGTACTGTACGGGTTCACATCACCAACATACGTAATAGTTTATCAGTAGCAATACAAGTGACGTGCAGTCCACCATTAGTGCTGTTGTAATTCTATAATTCTGCGTAATTTTTACTAATATCAGCAGTCCCTATGAATGACAGTTTTTTTTTAAGTTCATGGTTGTAACCTCTCCTTTCATAAAATTAATTTTACCTAAAATATAAATTATACATTTCACGTGATTAAACATTAACGTGATTAAATATGAGGGTTGCATAAAAGTATAAGCGTACCACGAAATAATGGAACTGGGATGACATTGTCAGGGGGGCGTGGACACTGGGAAATCGGGAATCGGCAACCCTGGTTGGCTTGACGTCGGCGTTATAATATAGGTAGTTCCCATTTTGGGCCACGTGCCAAATTATTGGTGGACAATTATTATGCCTATTATTCTGATTATATATTATAGATATTATATATTATATTGTATCTCATCATCGCTTAACATCAGGCGAGATGGTGGTCAAGTGAAACCTATTATAGTTAAAAAAAAAAGATTGACGTAAATTTTGACAATTAACTTTCGTAATAATGTCATTTTTAATTATCCAGTTATACAAACAAGGGTATAACTGGATAATTAAAAATGCCATTGTTACGAAAGTTAATTGTCAAAATTTACGTCAATCAGAATAATAGGCATGATAATTAAAAAAAAACTTTTTCATAATGACCTTTGAGTATAGTTTGTCTGAGATAATGACCTAAGATGGAAAAAATGATTAGAATGGTATGCTAATTGATGGACTAATAATAATTAGAATGGTTTATTTTCTAACTAGTTATCATCTGAAGTCTCATTATACAAATTAGGTACCTACATTCGTGAAAGTTACATTTTTGTAAATGTGGACAAAATATCTTAACATATCGTACAGTGTCAATTTTGCTGGACACGTGCTATTTAAAACAAGAAAAGTATGAATTACTAACATAATACTTTGCAGCAATTTCATATATTATGTACTAGCTGTACCCTGCCACGCTTCGCTGTGGCACATTGTGATGCAAAAATTAGATTTAAACAATCCTTGATGCGGATTATCTATCATTGTAAAATTTCAGCTGCAGCGATCGGTGCATAACTTTTTGGAGTTTTTGAAGCGTACTCAAACCAACATAACATTTTTATATATAGAGATTTTGTATTAGAGAAACTGTATTCAGTTTTGAAGAAACAATGTCAAAGTGAAAGTTGGTGCAAAGAACAAGAAAAGTTGTTGCTATAAAGCAGATTTATAATATCTATCTATCAAATTTATTTATACTCTTCTTGTTCTAAATATCACGTGACAAGTAACATTGATACTGTACGATATGTAAAGATATTTACGATGTAAAAATAGTTTTACGGTGAACAACAAACATCTACCTATTATTTATCACACAAAATCTATCAGTAAATAGGTCAGTTTAATTATTTGCATTTTCGTTTCATTTCAATGGACATATAACAAAATAATTAAATCCTAAATCCGAGCGGTTTAATACTACAGGGACATTTAAATGTTAATTGACGGTTATTCTAACAGGAATTGCCCCTTTTATGTCAACCGAAGTCAGGCAGGGACCACACCATTGAATCCCGCTTCACTGCTTGTCAAAGGGTACTGAAGTCTCCAGAGGATGGATGGTATTCTACGCAACTTATCTTTGTTGAGTCCTTGCCACATTCTTATCAGTTTTTCTATAGCGCTGCTGTCGTATTACCCTTTAATTCTAGATGCAAATAAAATAACGTTTATTGTGCCAATAACAAACCTTTCTTTTTTATATCTTGACGAGACGAGCACGACATGTGCCTGATGGTAAGTAACAACATACCTACCACATAACATCATAGTGACACGCAGCTAATGGAACATGAAAAGTCCAAATCAATACTTAGCACTGCACTACGCTCATCACCCAGAGATATAAAGTGTTTTATCTCTTAGGCCAGTAATTTCGCTGGAAACATTGCCCTTCAAACCAGAACACAGTAATGTTGCACACTATTGCACACTTCCCCAGGTGGTCATTCGTGATATCTTAAACAATGTTTGATACGCTACTCTGGTATTAGTGATGTCGTGTTCTATAAGGAAGTCCATCGTTTTGCAAACCGACTCATTTCAATGTAACTCACGCGAAAGGAACAAAAAACGTCAATTTGTTGACCCGAACTCCATCCGAGCGACTCTGATGTCTCTCTACATTTTAAATAAGGATAAGAAAATGCAAAGTGGACTCTCTGGACAGTCTGCATTATAAATGGCTCAGAAAATGATAATTTTATGAAAAGGTACGCTTTACGGGAAGGAAACTTGGAATTTAAAAGGATATTTTTAAAATAAATAGGAATACATTAAGTGAAAGTCGTGTTTTTTTATTAAAATGTTTAGATGCGTTTTAATCTGATGTTAGAAGATAAGTGCAGCGTATCATACACAGATCACACAGAAGCATTAGCAATTGTGAGCAGTCTTGACTACAAAAATGTCTGGTCAGGTTAGTGTTTCTGTGTACTGGGTCCAATGAATTTATCCATGTTTGAATGAAAGTATAGTAGTGGTCTGAGGACTACCTATCCTTAAAATGGAATGATAAGTTATGTAATACTAAATGTACCCTGCCAAGTTTCGCTGTGGCACATTGTGATGCAAAAATTAGATAAAATCAATCCTTGATGCGATCAGCGATTTCAGCTCGATCATGCGATTTCAGCTCGATCGGTGCAAAACTTTTAGAGTGTTTAAAGCGTACACAAACCAACATAACATTTTTATATATGGAGAAAATTAATTAGTCTCGTGCAATTAACAAAGCTATAAGTTATTTCTTACGTAATCATCAACATCGCTAAGGCTATCGCTGTCACACAGCGAGTCCACCGCCACAACCGCCAAAAATAGCACCAACAACTTGATCTGATCACACATAGCGCAGATTTATCATTCCACTCGCGATATAATCCACAATGAACCCATTGTGGATCGCAAGTCCATTTATTTTCATCAATACCACAATAAAATTGTAGCTGGGAAAACTAAAACATGCTCTATATTAACGGGCTTAAGTCACATGTGAACTGTCAAGGGTTTTGGTATAAAAATCATAAGGACATGTCGTGAATATTGTACGCACTGTATCAGATTCGATTGATTATTTCAGAGTCCGATTATAGCATTTTTGGTACAATTTTATTTCTCAAGTTATACTTTTGGCGAGTTGGGGATTGATTTGAGCACACCGTCACTAAAACCAAAGAGCTTACATATACTACGTATACAGCGTTAGATTTTCCGCACGGTTCCTTTGTGTCAATCGTAAGCAGATGACGTGCATACTTTATATGGCAACAGTATGTGCCGCGACAAAAGTATGACACAAGATCCACAAGAGCGATAAGGCAAGTAAAATGCTACCCGTGCTTTCGGTGTAAAGCGTTTGTGCCAACTCTATACGTAGTATGTATATGTAAACAGTTATTCTACCGCCAAGCAGTAATGTGCTTACATTACTGTGTTCCGGTTTGAAGGGCAATCATCATCATCATCATCAGCCACAAGACGTCCACTGCTGAACATAGGCCTCCCCCCTAGATTTCCACAACGAACGGTCCTGCGCAACCTGCAACCAGCGGTTTCCAGCGACCTTTGTGAGGTCATCTGTCCATCTAGTGGGAGGCCGTCCAACACTGCGTCTCCCGGTTCGTGGTCGCCACTCAAGAACCTTTTTTCCCCATCGGTTGTCAGTTCTGCGAGCGATGTGGCCTGCCCATTGCCACTTCAGCTTGCTTACTCTTTGAGCTATGTCGGCCACTTTCGTTCTTTTGCGAATATCCTCATTACGGATTCTGTCGCGCAAAGAGACTCCGAGCATAGCTCTCTCCATAGCTCGCTGTGTGACTTTGAGCTTCGTTATGAGACCAACAGTGAAGGACCACGTCTCAGTTCCATAAGTCATCACTGGCAACACGCACTGGTTAAAGACTTTCGTCTTTAGGCATTGGGGTATTTTGGACTCAAAGATGTGCCGAAGTTTCCCGAACGCTGCCCATCCGAGTTGGATCCTTCGCTGGACCTCTTTGTCGAAGTTGGATCTACCTAATTGGATCTTTTGACCCAGGTAGACGTATTCGTCAACAACTTCGAGTGTGGTATTCCCAACAATAACCGGTACAGGTGAGACATGAACATTTGACATGACCTTCGTCTTGTCCATATTCATCCTCAAACCTACCTGTTGGGATACTCTACTGAGGTCCCTGAGCATAGCACCGAGGTCCTCCATCGACTCTGCCACAATGACTATGTCGTCGGCAAACCGAAGGTGAGTGATGCATTCGCCGTTGATATTGATGCCATATCCGTTCCAGTCCAGTAGCTTGAAAACATCTTCCAGCGCGGCAGTGAACAGTTTCGGAGATATAACATCTCCCTGTCTCACGCCTTTCTGTAGCTGGATATGTTTTGTGCACTGGTCCTGTAATCGGACAGACATTGTGGCTTTGCTGTAAATACACTTCAACACTTCGATATAGCGATAGTCTATGCGGCATCGCTGGAGACTGAAGCACTGCCCAGGTCTCGATGGAATCGAAGGCTTTCTCATAGTCCACATACGCTATACATAGTGGCCGATTATACTCCTCGGTTTTCTGTATAATCTGCCGAAGCGCATGAATGTGGTCTATGGTGCTATAGCCTTTTCGGAAACCGGCTTGTTCGGGTGGCTGGAAGTCGTCAAACCTGCGTGCGAGACGATTCGTGATTACCCTCGAAAACAACTTATAAACGTGGCTCAGAAGTGAGATGGGTCTGTAGTTCTTCAACAAGGTGTTGTCACCTTTTTTGAAGAAGAGCACCACCACACTTCTGCTCCACGCTTCTGGCGTACTACCGTTAAGTATGACGGAATCGAACAGCTTCTGGAGGACTTTAAGTACCGGTTTTCCACCCGCTCTCAGAAGCTCAGTCGTAATTCCGTCGTCGCCAGGTGCTTTGTTGTTTTTAAGTTGTTTGAAAGTTTGTTTGGGCCATCCTAATCTCATACAGGCTGACTTCTGGGATATCTTCGGTAAAGTGTCGGGTCAGCTTGGCTCTGGGGTCTTTTGCCATGCTAACGACAGGTTGTGCTTGCGTAGAGGTGTATAACTGTTCATAGAACCTCTCAATCTCCTCCAAAATCTCAGGCTTCGACGAGACAACGTTACCACTATCGGTCTTCAGTTTGGTCAGCTGACTTTGCCCAAGAGACAGATTTCTTGCGAACACTTTTGAGCCTTTGTTCTGCTTGATCGCTTCTTCAATACTCGAAGAACAATGCAGTGAATAATGCAATGAAGGGCAATGCTTCCAGAGAAATTACAGGGCTTAGAGATATAACATCTTAGATATCTGGGTGACGAGCGCAGTGCAGTGCTAGGTAATGATTTTGACTTCTCATGTTCCAAAACCTGTATGTCACTGTGCTGTTATGTGGCAGGCATGTTGCTTACCATCAGGCGCATGTCCTGCTCGACTCGTCACTCTATGCTATAAAAAAAATAAAACTCTTTCGTTGTAACTAAATTCAGGTTAAAATATCTAGTGATGAAGATATTATCCATTCTATGGTTAAAGTTAGACTTCTTAGCAGGAGGAATAAATAGAAGAATTATTAACTATTTGCGTGCGTACATAGGTAAGCACATACACACACTTTTTTGCACCAAAAGTAGGTTTCGGCTTGTCATAATGCGTTATAATGAACGATTCGGTATCATCGATATAAATCACTGGATGTGTCGTCCCAAATTTCAGGCAGTTCAAGTTATCGTTGCCAAGAGTGAGCTCACTCTTTCCGTTTTTGTCGATTGTAGGCAGCGGTGAACTCCGGACGTTTATTCTTATCGCTATTCGTTGTCAACAATCAAAATAACCACAACATACCTTGCCGCTAGCGATTTTTAGGGTCAAGTAGACTGGTATAGTCTATTTCAACTAGAGAGCGAAAAACGGACATTTACCTTTTAGTGTTGCGCAGGGAAGATCAACCTTCTTTGCATCAACAAATTATTTTAATACTTAACAACTATTTTGTCACTATCCAAATTCAGCTTTTCAGTTTTTTACCTAACAATTATAGTTTTATTACTATTATCACTATTTAACTCAAAACTGTGAACAAGTTTTATATGTAACTATCTACCTACAAATTAGTAAATTAATTATCTGACATTGACAGGTGTAGTTAGTTTAAGCTTTAAGTGTGTGCCAAATAAACTATTTATTATTATTACCTATTTAAAGGAAGCGATCCGAATCCAAGCGCATTCCAGAGCGAAATGTGGAGCCAGGACTACGTAATAATATCTTACCGAAACATGTCAAAATAGGTTTGCAATATCTGGTTGACCTTGTCGCTCGCCTCGCCCTGTACCACGAAACACGGTAAATGCGTAAGCGATAGGGAAACGATCCATAAATGTATGGAAAACGATACGCATCGTTTGTTTTCGGTGCTCTCGTGGTACCGTGGCGTGAACATTTTTCGCTCTCTAGTTGAAATAGACTATAGTTGTAAACCACTCACGCTACACACAGACACAATTTGTTAACAATTAAGGTGGCCGGGACACATCTTTTGATTTATATCGATGTTCGGTATACGATGCGATACGATAAAGTAAAAAAGTGGCATTCTATATTTTTAACCGACTTCCAAAATGAAGAGGAGGTTCTCAATTCGCATTTATAATATAAATACTGGTAATGAATAAAAGTAATAAAATAAAAAATATTGGGTTACTACCGGCCATCTTGGATTTTAAATCTATCATACATAGTGTATAGTATTCTACTAATGAATTTAGTACCCATATTAAGAGAGTTGTGATAAAAATGTTATCCGCCATTTTGTAGCGACGGCGACGGCCATCTTGGTTCAATGTTCATCAAACATAACTAAGAGCACTTTCGCATAACACAGCTATAAAACAATAAAAAAACTCAGTTTATCCGTTCGTCTGGAGCTACTATGCCAAAGACACACACATACGCACACTTTTATACACGTCAAACTTCTAGCACCTATTGCTTTTGCGTCAGAGAAAAAAAGTGTCTGTGAAAAACCCTCTACACACAAGCCCTAAAATTTACGTAAAAGTACTGGGGAGGAGCCTACATCGCACCATAATTATGATGGTGCGATTTAGGGTCCGCTCCACTAGTTTTACGTAATTTCATGTGATATTAGGGCTCGTGTGTAGAGGGTTTTAACTCTAGAAAGTAAGTATTCTCACAACAACGCAAAAGCAAAGGTATACGCATTATTTACGAAACTACGTGGGTGGAAGGCTCAGGTTGATTCTAGATGATTGTATAACGACACAAGAACCGAGGTAAAATTACCGATTATGCTAAAATTATGAAGCAATAATATGTAATAAGATTATTATAAATACAAATTTAAGAAATAATAAGACTAATTTCGCCAGACCGTTGTCTGACTCTGTTGAAGTGATGACGCCACGCCGCTTGCGGCTCGTCCAATCGACAACTGTGCTAACGACCTCCTAAACATAAAATAATTAACCGACTTCCAAAAAGGAGGAGGTTATCAATTAACAGACCTTATTATTACACCGAATTAAACGACCCCTATGTTTTTACACTGTCCTTACATACGGGTGTCAGACATGGGCTCTTACAAAGCAACACGCTCGAAAATTAGAAGTATGTCAAAACGCTATAGAGAGGAGCATTACGGGGAAAAGATTATCAGACAAAATAAGAACGTCAGCTATCAGCAAACAAACACAAATAAAGGATGTCTCAGTTATAATAAGAAAGCTCAAATGGAAGTGGACGGGGCATACTGTGAGAGGACGAGAGAAATGGTGTAAAACTATTATGTACTGGTATCCGAGAGACAGAAAGAGAAACCGAGGAAGACCATTTAGGAGATGGGTGGACGACATAAAAGCAGTTGCAGGGAGTTCATGGACCAGAACAGCTGAAAACAGGAGTCTGTGGAGGCAGTTGGAGGAGGCCTATGTCTATAATAGACAAACAGACAAAAATGATAATAACTCAACTATGTATTTAAATTTATTCATTAATTTTTAAAAGAAAATATTTTGTTATATAATAAATCATATTAATGTTATTGTTTTAAGCATCTATACTAATATTATAAAGCTGAGAGTTTGTTTGTTTGTTTGAACGCTAGGATCTCCGGAAGTACTGGTCCGAATTGAAAGATTACTTTTCTATTGGATAGCCCATTTATCGAGGAAGGCTTTAGGATATAGAACATACCGCCACTATTAATAGAAGCGGAGCATGAATCAAGAATGTAACAAAATCGGGAAAAAATATTCCTTTTTGAGAGTTTTCGTACGTTTCGTGCTTTGACATGACACATGACAGCATGTGTCTAAGATTGCGTCATTGAATATCACAGATTACATACCTCTTGAATATAAAACCTTTGCTAATCAATTTTTTTTTTCTAAATCTGAGTTGGTACAACCAAGTTCTGACAGGTGGCGTAGCAGGTAGCTAAAGAGGTGTTATGTTTGAAAGCAATATTCTCAGGAATGACTGAACCGATTTCCGACATTCTTTCACCGTTGTATATGTAAGGGATCCTGACGAGTACTATATAATGTACCACGGGCAACGCCGGGGCGGACATCTAGTATTTATATAATTATCAATCAAATGAAATAATGATTGTGCATGTGAAATTTACGTACCTAGTTGTCTGAATAAAGGCTCTTTTTATTTTATTTATGTTTTTATACTAACGGCACCCTGCGGTTATACCCACGTAGTTCCCTTTCACCCATTTTCCTGTCATAAAAAGCGTATGTGTTCTTCCAGAATATCTATATTTCAAATGTAACCTGATCCGTTCAGACTAAACGTCAGACCAGACGACATCCAAACTTTGACATCCCAGTAATATTAAAAAGGCAAAAGTTTCGATGTTTGTTGCTCAATCACGTCGAAACGTCAGAATGGATTAGGGAACAGGAACTGTACGCGTGAATCCGAGGGACACTGCTAAGCGTAGTTTGTAATTTGATATTATAGGATTTTTATTATTGGATTTATTGGATTTTATATATATACGTAGGATTGGGAAAGATCGGACGCAGTGAGAGGTAAACTTCAAGCGGTCATGGCACATTTACAAAAATTCATAGCGAATTCTGAACAAACATAAAGGTCTCTATTGTTGGAACTACAATAAAATATTAGCCCTTACAACAGAAAACAGACAAAAAACAAACCTTGGATTCTCGGGAAACTGGTTCTGGTCCAATTATATCGGAACATCTCTAATTGGTAACATCTTTTGCCTTGACATGGAAATCGTTTCATCTTTATGTCATACGTGTATTTATGTTATTTATATGTTTGTTTGAGTTATTACACTACATTTTTATCTAGATAACAAAGGTCTGCGCTTGACCGCCATCTTGCTTGACGTTAAGCGACTATTCGATTCGGGGGAATGATAATCTATTCATTTTAGACTTGAAGATTCCAAAAATCTTAGACTTACATATTTTCATCAGACAATACCCACTCAAGTAACCCATTTCAATGCTTAGATTTCTTTATGATGACAGTGAAGTCAAACCGTTTAGTGAAGTAAAGTTCGTCCGAGAATTCGACTGTTTGAAACATCAACTATGAAACGATGTCACCACAGACTAAGTAGAGAGATGATATCACGTCGTAGAGTTAAGAGCAGTCCTGTGGAAAGAATACCAAGGAGATCAACGCCAAAAGAACCATCGTTGTAAATTATAATCTAAATCAAAGCGGTTGGTAGTAAATCGTACATATCAGAAGCACGCCGCTCTTTATAGCCTTCTGAACAGCAAACTGGAGCGTTTCTCAATACCAGGGGCAGCAGATCTATTGGGAGTAGGGGTCGCTTGGATAGTTTTGTGAACTTATGGTACCCATAAATTATTTATTGTCAACAATATATCGTAATTCCATGACCACGACCGTTGTAGAACTGCCGAAACGTCGAGGTGATTATTTAATAAATTAAATCGTGATTAAGTTCTGTCTTATGTTTACAATAAAATATCATGGTACTCTTATACCAAGAAAGAGAGAAAAAGAGAGAGTAAACAGAGGTGTGTAATCAGTGAGTAAATATAGTAAATAGAATCTTTAAAGTCTTTAACTGTTACGAATGACGGTTAATCTCTAGAACGGTTGAAATTTGGAACACAGATTAAAGGTCTGTATTAGTATTGATATAAGCTACTTTTTATGAAGAAAATTACGCGGGCAGTAACCGTGGCGCGCTGCTAATAAATAAATAAATGCATTTTATTGCTTTACCTACAGAACTTTTAATAAACATTCGGTACGCTTTCAATGACTAAGGTTTTTAACCCCCGACCAAAAAAAGGGGTGTTATAAGTTTGACGTCGATGTCTATTTGTCTGTCTGTCTGTCTGCCTGTGTGTGTGGCACCGTAGACTCAAACGGATGGGCCGATTTCGTTGCAGTTTTTTTAATTTGTAAGTTAATATCTGTGCGGGTGTTTTTAGCTATGTTTGGTTAATATCGATTCAAAATGGCCGCCTCCACAAAATGGCGGACAAAATATTTCTTCACAACCTACCTCAATATGGGTAAGTATCAAATAAAAGGGCTTGACGAGTAGAGTACTATACGCTATAACAAATTTCAAACCCAAGATGGCCGCCACCACAAAATGGCGAATTAAATAATATTTTTCACTACTACTTCAATATGGATATCAAACGAAAGGGATTGATTAGTAGAATACTTTGCACTATGACAAATTTCAAATCCAAGATGGCCGCTACCACAAAATGGCGAATTACATTTCTTTTTTCACAATATGCATGCATTTTTTTTATATTTTTAATTCACTTTTTACATTATTATAACACAAAAAAAAATATAAATACTCTTGTAAATGTACAAATTGATTTTTAAAATAATAGATATTTAAAATATCGATATAGTTTGTCCAGTTTAAACGCCGCCATCTTTCCCGCGCCTGCATGACGTCACAGGCCACGTGTCACGCCACCTGTGTTTGTTTATTACAAGTGTTGCAGTTACTTTGTACCGATTTTTGAGTTGTGCTACTTAATAAAACGATGGAGAACACGACTTTTAACTCTCTAACTCTAACACTACTAGCTCAGTACGAATATCGACACCGTTAAAGCAGAAAACATGCCATGTGACGTCACATTTGGTTTCCACAGATAATGATGCGTTTCGCAAACTTGAATTTCCCGCGCCTATTTTGCACTTTTTAAATAATATTTTTTATAATTAATAACAAACTAAATAATAAAATAATTGTTTTGGCATAATGGCGGGACATTAAGGATTCTACGAAAAAAAAATCAAGCCAATTTAAACTACATGCATATTCCCTATTCCCTTAATATGGGGATCAAATGAAAGGGCTTGACTAGTAGAATGTTGTACAGATAACAAATCTAAGGTAGTCGGGGGTTAATCAAAATTTTTAATTTTGTTCTTATGTTTTATTTACCTTTGTTCTAAAACTATCATAAAACATTTGATGGCATTACTTTGGACCTGAGTTAGTAATCATTCTGAGAGTACCAGTTGTACAGAGTACCTATGTCACGCACCCCAGAGTCTGTGGAGTTGCTAAATTAAATAGAAAAACAAGTACCCGATAATTAGTAGTTAAGATTTTTTTATCGGAATCGTAAGGTGTTATTTGAAATATCAACAAAACACACAATTTTACATACCTTAATCTGGATGTCGTTATCATGTTTGTGTTCACCAAAAATTTTAAAAATTAGTCAAATGGCTTGAGTTTAATTTCAAATTGAAGTCGATTTTTGGGAGAAATTAATTACGTAATAAGATAGTAGGCGTCACAGAAGACTTGCAGCCCGCGAGTTGACAATCGTTGATCGAGAAGTCTCAGGAAACATTCACAAATTCCTGACTTTGCGAATAACATCCATTTCCCATAATTCTTCTATGGGGAAGAATATTGGCGATAAAGAATGAAACGATTCCTATAAGACGAGAATTTTATTCTTGTTTTATTCCAGAAAAGCACTTGGCTTTTTACCCCGAGGCGCTAAAGAGTATCATAATAAAACCTTTATGATGGATACTATTCTTTTAGTGAGTACATAATTCTTTATCATTCGCTAAATTAACGCACATCTTCGCCGCTCTTTAATTCTTACAGTAAAATTTTATAGGATATTTCTTATCCTTCATAGGTCCTTCATAGCACTTGACCAAATTTTGCCTGATGTTAAGCGATGATGCGGTTCATGATGGTGCATGAAAAATCACTCAGATTACTTATACCATCAGGAAATACGAGTAGCAACTCAGGCAATGCATTCCAAACTTTACTTGTTCTTATAACGAAGGTGTCAGATCTTCTCGTTCGACACTTTAGAACATCAATCATGAAACGATGTCGCTTTTTCAAGCTACGAGCAGCAATGCAATTGATAAAAAAAGTACAAGGGTATTTCAGGAATTGGGTAGGTTTGAAATGGAGTCAGAACAACAATAAGCAACATTTCACCGTAGGTACATACAGTATACAAAAAAGAACAAATGAAAACTAATCGAAGTTTTCCGCCATTTATTATAATAGCGCACGGCGGTTGTTGGACTCTTGAACGTTAGCAACTCACAATTAAAAAATTAAAAAGAAAAGCTTATAATGGAGGTATTTGTGTGCCACACCCTATTTATTTATAAACATCGATGTAAACCATGGATGTGCCCTCCCAAACTTCAGGCGCACGGAATTATGTCATCGTTGGGAAGAGTGAGCTCACTCTTTTCATTCTAGTCGGTTGCAGAAAGCGGTGAACGCCGGAAGTTTTTATTTATCACTATTCGTTGTCAACAACCAAAATAAGTAGACCAATGCATATCTCGCCGCTAGTGATTGTAGGGTCAAGTATATTTATTGTGTGTAATACACACACATTTACGATACTCACAGATACGCAGTTTATTACCGATTTCAAGGCACTCCTGAGTACCTTGAAATTGGTTCACATCTGTTGGTTTATATCGATGTTTGTAAAGGCTACTTTACAAAGTCACTAACCACGTGAAAACAAATCTAGTCCATTCACTGAATGTAAATGAAAGCGCATCTTTGATGAGGACCCAAGATGAGCCGCCGTTTACAATGTGTGGAGATCTGTTGGTTTAGGACTGTCACAACACTGGCCCAACTGTTTGCCAACGAAACTTAACTTTCTGGGTATCAGTCATTTGATTTTAGGGTTTGTTACTCAATCACATCGGAAGGTCTGAACGGATCGGGCTGAAATTTTAGACATAGTTAGATTATAGTCTGAATAGCAAAAGAACAGAAAATAGGGACTGCGAGGGTATTGAAAGAAGAAAATTGGAATTGCGTGGGTAAACCACGAGTCGCCGCTAGTACCTAATATAACTGGAATATCTGACTGATACTGACTTAATTTAGAAGACAAATGATAAATGTTCTTATTCAAACAAACAAGTTATTAGTGTTTTTAGGGTTCCGTAACTAATGGGTAAAAACGGGACCGTATTACTAAGACTTCGCTGTCCGTCCGTCCGTCTGTCACCAGGCTGTATCTCAAGAACAGTGATAGCTAGACAGTTGATATTTTCACAGATGATGTATTTCTATTGCCGCTATAACAACAACTACTAAAAATAAAATAAATATTTTAACACAACCCACGAAAAATCTCTCTGTGCCGCGCCAAAAAAAGTTTTTAGTTAACTAATTAATGTTTAAAAACAAAACCAACACTTGCCACATTTTTATTTTACAGAGTGTGGTTTGACAAATATTTCAAATTATATTTTAATTACTTAACAACTTAAACATAAAAACATTTCATTTCACAAAAATTAAAATTAAATTCTACATTATTGGCAAATTTTTTGGCCATGCCACTGCTCTGGATTTTTATGAAAATAAAATACATAAAAAAGTTGTTTAATTTATCGGACCGGTTAGGTAACTTAGGACCCAGATCCGACTCAGAGCACCCCGACTTCACCTAGTCTTGTCGCTACTACCCCTAGAGTGTATATAAAAAGTGCGGGAACCAGAAGCTCAAGGGAGGTCTCAGGGCTGACCGCAGAGCTTCTGGCGGGAGCCCACCCGGAGTCAAATCTTAGTAATAGATCCTAATCGGACAGGTTAGGTCAAAACTCTGTGACAGGACCTAATCAGAACGGTTAACTCCTATGGACAATTTAATGGGTACTTTTATGATTTTGTACTCAATTTCACAACGGAAGATTTATTTGGTAAATGTTAAATTTGTAAAATGAATAGTATATGAAACAAAAAATGTACAAATAACAAAATATCATTCGATGCATTGTCTAAATGTAACGTTTGCCGTATAAATGGTTATAAAATGATGGTTGGTAAAATAAAACATTTGTTGATGTAAGACATTTTTGAAATAAATATTATGCAAAACGTTGTTTTTAAAATGAAACATTTTTGTGGTGTAAAGTTTTCGTAATGAATATTATACGATTAGTTGGTTTTAAAGTGATGTTTTGTCAAAAAATGTTTGTGAAACATTAGTGAACCGCTTCACGAGATCTTCTTGAGAGGTGTAGCTGCTTCAGTCGTCGACGCATGACTGTCAGTCAGCGGTCGCAGCCGCGAATATTAAAGGGAATAACTACCCTCAATAATCGATATACCCTTAATAATCGAACTTAAACACTCTTTTGTTCTGTTCAAATTTCAAATTTTAATGTAATAACACTATTTTTTATTTATTTTTTAAGTAAGTAATGTAACTAATAACTATAACAATTATGTATGTTGTAATCAGAACCAACTATATAAATAACCTAGACATGTATTATTCCAAACTCCATTAACTCTAGACAGTAATAAAATGGAATACTTAAAGTTACATAAATGCGATATGTGCTACTTAAATAGAAACTTGGATCAGAGCGCCCAAGATACAGGCATAGCCTAGTTTGGGGCTCAACGTTAACTATGTAGCCATTGACAAAATAATTAGCTATACACCCTTAGTAAAATGTAAACTGTAAAAATGTATGTTTTAAAGGAATAAATGATTTGATTTGTTAAATATTTGAAATTATCGTTAATGTTACGCTACAAATATTGTAATATAGTTCAAGTTTGCCTACATTTAATAAACTACTCTACTCAGTATTTCTCATAGTGACTGTCTCCATTTCTACACAAAATAATTACCATTACTACGCACTCGGGTCTCAAAATACAAGTTAAGTGCTTAGTTTGGGGTCCGCTGAACATACACATACGGTTTAAGTTGTCTGTAAAGTTGTGCTACGCCTAGTGCTTTGTTAATTTAATTTCGTGTATGTTTTGTTACTTTCCGTGACGTGTTTTTTTTTAGATTTTAGAGTTGAATTGGTAATGGCTAAGAATACATATAAAGTCCCTTCATTACATGAAAATCGTTTCTCGCAAGGTGCAACCCCTGCAAATCTTGCAGCTATACTGCCATTCGGCTAAAGAAGTTTTAATTTCAGTAATATTTGTGTAGGTACGAGTAGGTATTGTAAGGTCCGTGTTTATAGTTCACAGTGTACTTATGCTCGTAATTCTGTTAAATGAAACATCGTTACAGCAGAAATACGAGACTACAGGGTAGCTCTGTATACAACCGTACGTTTATCGTAAGAGTATGGAAATGTCAGGGATAATAGGAGCTAGTTTAACCCGAAGTCCGCAAGAGGTTACCGCCCGCGTACTGCAAATATTTTACAACTCCCAAGATAAAGCGTAGACTATACAATACATTGAAGCTGAAGTGGCAGTGGGCGGGTCAAATAATTTAGTCGCAGAGCCGATGGACGTTGGGGAAGACGGGTTCTAGAGTGGAGACCACGTTCAAGACGTCCCGTGGAACGGCCTTCCGCACGGTGGACCGACGACCTGAAGAGAGTGGCGGGAAGCGGATGGATATGGAGAGCCGAGGACCGGATTTGGCGGTATAATATCCATAAGCTCATGACCAGCAGTGGTCGAACATGGGCTGACAATGATGATGATGATGATACAGTACACAAAAAATGTGTCGAATCAATTTTATTATCGTGTAACGTGTTAATGTCAGATATGTACTGTAGTTTTGTAGTGGTAGGACTCCTGGCAGAGTCCGCCTGGGGAAGTACCACACCTTTACCAGTTATTCTACCGCCAAGCAGTAATGTGCAAACATTACTGTGTTCCGGGTTGAATGGCAATGTTTCCAGAGAAATTACAGGGCTTAGAGATATAAGATCTTAGATCTCTGGCACAATGCACAATGCAGTGCTAGGTAATGATTTGGACTCTTCATGTTCCAATAGCTGCGTGCTACTGTGCTGTTATGTGTCAGGCATGTTGTTTACCATTAGGCACATGTCCTGATAGTCTCGCCACTCTTTATTTAAAAAAAAAAAGTTTTGGACTCGATGCGTATTCGCTCAGGGAACTACCACAACACACCGCAACATTTTGAGACAAGTAATGTTAAATTCAGAGTGAGTTGAAAATTGAAAGTAATTGCTTCTGTATCTCTCTTGCTCGCTCTCTCTCTCTTGGGGTGTACTGATTAAGGTCATTTGGTCAGAGTAAAACTTATTCATTTGGCTAAATTTAGTCGCTACTGATTTCAGTGAAGTGTATTAGCATTCAGTAAGCTTGTATACTAAATTCAAAAGCGAGGAATGCTTATAGAAACAATATGCTTCTGAATTCAGTCAACTAATTTAGCTTAGTGAATAAGCCTTTGAGATCAATTCATTACTTTGATTATGATTGAAAACTCAATACAGTGTAACCTGCGCCTTAGGTCACATACATTAATTCTGAAACTCTTTGCACGTTTCGTTGCATTTTTTATAAAGAGAATATATTTCTGTTTGCGCCACATTAGATGCCGCGGTTTCCTCTGACCCTTCCTCTCGGGAAATACCTTTTCAACCGTTTTCCGCAAGATAGCGTGCCAATGGTTTTTACACAATTGTGAATACAAGAATGCGTGATATTCCGTAATATTTACCCGGAATTATTGTTGTTAGGCTTTTTGGCGAAAGGATAAACAGTTTTTTGGCGTTTTTATACGCGGATGGCACTGGCAGATAGCAGGCTAATCGGCTTGGTATAAAATTGCCTGCCTTTTCCATTTTCCCTTGTGCGTGCGACACGGGCGTAGCTTCTTTTGTGGGCTTAATATGGATTATATTGTTGATGCTATAATTTTGGTAATAAGTCGTTTTGGTCTAGTAGCGATAACGAGCAATTTTACAATCCTGAGGTCGGGTTTGAATCCCGCTTGCACTTTTAAATATTTTTCCAAGTGTACGAGTTTGTCATCACTACTGGATGACGCTGAAGGAAGACATCGTAAGGAAACCAGCATGGTCTAAGAAACACATATATCGATGCCTGTATCATTTAGCACCCAGCGTGTGGTGGATTGTGTCTTTTTGTGATTGGAATGGATTTGAGATAACGCTTTGAGCCCCAGCAGAGGAAGCATTTACGTAATAAACTTGTATAATCCGATTCGATATTGAAGGGACTTCTGTTCGCACCTTTGAGGATGCATCGGGTAAGTACCAGCTGGAGGCACTAAAATCGAAAA
This sequence comes from Ectropis grisescens, assembly GCA_017562165.1. Classification (NCBI taxonomy): domain Eukaryota; kingdom Metazoa; phylum Arthropoda; class Insecta; order Lepidoptera; family Geometridae; genus Ectropis; species Ectropis grisescens. The sequence continues at coordinate 23,491,342 of CM029777.1, read as the reverse complement.
AGCTCGTAGTCAACGACACCTTTGTGAGAAAAATACTTCAAAGTATCGAACTTTTCCGCAAAATCCTTAATTTATCGGTTTTTTAATCGAATAAACATCTTCGGAGAGTGTGCATCTGATCTATATCAAATATGTACCACATTGCTCTTTTCTATATCGGGCTGTCCGTAGCCGGAAAAAGCTACATCGTTTCATGATTGACGTCCAAAGACTCTAACGAAAATGTTTGACTCTACTTTTGTGTTAAAAGCATCTAGACTGTGGAATGTGTTGCGTCAGTGGGGTTTTCTCGAGACTTGTGATCTTGGTGTCTTCAAGTAGAGAGCGAATTGATTTCTTCTAGGTAAGTACGCTCCATCATAAAAAGCATCGTCGCTCAACATCAGGGGATGTGGCGGTCAAGCGTAAACTTATTATAGTTGAAAAAACACAATTAACTTGCGGTGGTGTAGAGTGGATTAGACTCTTCCCGTAAATGTGGTTGAGGAGAGCAATAGCTGACATATGCGTACTCTTACAATTCGTGAACAAGTGTTGCTAGCGGGAAATGAACTGTTCGAGGCACATACGCTACATTCTAAATTTATTATTTATCAATTTTTCTACATTCCCGGCGCACCCTGGACCAGCCGGTGTTCGCACCGGCTGACTAATCCTTCTACCACAGCAATTCAATGCATACAATGCGACATACGCTACATTGAAATTCGTACTTAAATGTAACATTTCCTATAAAATAAAAACATAGGGGTCGAATTGATGATCTCCTCCTTTTTTGGAAGTTGGTTAAAAAAGGGTGAATCTGACAAAGAGCACAAACTCTCGTGATGTGATGATTTTTTTTTTAAATAAAATCGAAAATGTTCTCACAATTAAAATAAAACACGTTTAGCAAAAAGCTTTTTGACAGCTATCATAACACTTCAGCAAATAAACAGCCACACTTAGCGCAACGCAATAAAAAAAAACTGGACATGTGCGAGTCAAACTCGCCCACCGATGGTTCCGTATAAATTGACAACGATACATATCGAACATGAGTCTGTACTTTCAATTAATACTATTTTAATGATTTAATCTCAAAATATTTATTATATATTCCAGATTTTTCTAAATAACGCTATATTTTCCAAATAATACATTGGTCCATATGTCTATTATTACAGTTATTTCATGAATAGCTATTTTGTTATGTTTATATAAATGTAGTAGTAGCACACGAATAAGTCCACATTAATTGTACTTTGGTATTAATCCTTTTTTAACCGACTTCCAAAAAGGAGGAGGTTATAGGTCCCATTTAAATTTTATCGAAAACGGCCGGGTGGTTTTTGAAATATGAAAAAAAACTAAACTTGTTTTGCACTAAAAAGGGTAAAATAAACTCTGTAATCTCTGTAAAGGGTAATATAAAAAATTAAACCGACTTCAAAACTACAAATAGGCACTCAACAGCGAAAAATAAGTTAAAGTAATTATTATAAGAGGTACTCACTCGTGTGTATAGGGAGTAGATAGATACTACGAGTACTTACTTATCTATGTCTACTTACTACGTACATATCTATATATGTACCTACTAGGTTGACTGGCACCGACTTCAAATAGACGATTAAGTAGCGCTTATTATAATTATTTTAACTTATTTTTCGCTTTTGAGTGCCTATTTGTGGTTTTGAAGTCGGTTTGGTTTTTTGTATAAAAAGAGTTTATTCAAATAAATCACATTAAAGACTACATCAACACAGGACTTTATCAATCTGCAAATTACTTTTTGAATAATTAAAAACAGAATTACCATTATAAAGTTCTAACGAGTGTTTAAATTGTTATCAACAACAAACGTTGACTCTGTTTAATGTATAGCAGAGAATAGACACGTAAAACTTGGCTGTTGGTTCCCGTCTATGGTTGGGCCTATTAGCTAACTATCAAGGCCAATCGGGCAACATCGCACGGAACAGCTAGTATAAAATAAGACGATGTTATTACCCACTTCCCATAGTTCTAGGTCATCGGAAAATATCCTATAATTTTGATTCCATTGAGGTTGTTGATACTTTTTTTTTGCGGTAGAAATGTAATAATCACAACTTTTATTTTTTATTTTACTTCGATTAGGGGAGAGTCGGTTATATCGTACCACTTTTTACTTTAACTTAAATATTTCGACTATGACAAAACTTAGAATAATTATTGAATATGCAAAATAAAGCTGTATATTTTACCTCGCTAAGCTCGAGAAATCAGTTCCATATGTTTACTCTAACATCCTTAAAAACGATTTTTTATAAATGACTGCCATCGGTACGATATAGCCGACTAGTCGTTTTAATCGTACCACCAAGTTTTTAAATCGTACCATGGGTGTTTTAGTCGTACCACTGAATTAATGACAGTAAAATTTTGAACCAAATTATTTATTTTTAACTCTTAGGTACTAAAGAAATATTATGAATACCTCTTAGGTCGTAAATGAACAATGTTATTTCTTATAAGAATAATATGAGTGTACATTAAGATCAATCAACACAACTATAATAATAATGCAGTTTAAAAAAAAAAGATAAATATAGTTTTAACTAGATTAATAAAGTAACATGAAAATATACAAGTATTGTTAACAATGTTGCTTGTATAATATAGTGCATATTATTCTTATTGCAATAATACGATTGTGTAGGTATAGTTCTTATTAATATTGCTTATTGCGATATTGAAACAATCATCGCAAATGTCTGGATTCGAAAGACACGTCTCATGTAGCCACCGGTGATAGCGAATGAATTGAATCCAATCAACATTTGGACCCTTTTTTATCATAGTAATAACGATTGCACTTTTCACTTAAATTTCCGAGATCATCATCACTGTCATCATCGTCATCTAATTCCACAACAAGTGTATCATCTGAATCATCGCTAATAGTAATGGACGAGGATCGTTTCGTCTTAAAACTTTTGCATTTGCCCTTGAATACTTATAGCGGTTTTTTTATTTTTTTCACTGTTTGGTATTTCTATGGCTTACAAACCTTTCCTTTCTTTACTTTAACTTTCTTCTGCTTCATCTTCTTTTCTAGTTGATTTATTGTTCTTCTTTTTCGATTTATTTTTGGCAGTGGTTAAAAAACTTTTATTGTTTTTTTTTTACTATCAAAAGGCATAGTTTTTAGTTGAATATATTTTCGACGTCGATGGTTATGCATGTATTTCAGCCAAGTAAAGAAATCAAATGCTCCTTTTCTTTATTATCCTTTTATTTATTGTAAGTTTCTTTGTCGTCCTTTTCTTTGTCGTTCTTTTCTTCTATCTTTTCTGTATCTTTAATTACTCTTTTCTTTCTTTTTTTAAATGCTCAAGAAATGTAGGTTTTGGAATGGAATAAGTTTTTGAAATTTTGTTTTCGTAAGCCAGAATAGCTCTTTCTAGGTTATCCTTGTTCCAATTATAATATTTAATTTTTACTTTTGGACCCATCATCTATAACAATACAAATACAGTCTGTATAATATAAGTACTTTTAGACTAGTCGACTAAATCGTACCAGTACAATTTATCCAACTGTGAGTGGTACAATTTAGCGAATTAGGCATTTTTTTTAAAAAAGCAACAGTCCTAAATAACCTCAATACTTAGACACGCAACAAAAACTACCAATAATCTAGTATAAAACTATAATAATATAATGAAAGTTGTGTATCGCTATCTTACCTTGTTTACGCGTCATATCCTTACAAATGGCGGGTGGCGGGGGGTTGCACAGGGGTACAATTTGGTGTTGCTAATGTAGAAAAAAATACCCATTAAATGGGAATTTTAGAAGTGGTACGATTAAAATGGCAGTACGATATAACGAACTCTCCCCTATAGACTTAAGTAGGTATATGATTTTAATTGGAACTCGATAATTATATCCGTTCCCAAGATTAAGTTTCTACACATATAGACCGATTGGCTGACGGATAGAAGTACGAACGGACGGACAAAATAATCACAAAATGGTTCCGTTATTTCGTTTTGAGGAACCCCAAAAAACAGTATACGATAGCTGACGCGTTCCTATTCATTAACCTAAATATTACACATGGTCATTTGTTCACGACAAGTTATGATTATTCCCCAGCTAAAGCGTTTATAATATTAAATTTTCTACAGAGGTCACAAGTTAGGTCGTAAAACATCAAATGTAGACTGTCCCTTAAGTACACGCTTTTAGCCTTTTACTGCTGGCTCTATGTCGTCATTCTTAATCTATGGTATAAAAGAGAGGTTTTATAAGTTGGAGCTTGTCTATGTGTTTTGTAGCGTAGTAACTCTAAAACGAATGGAGTAATTCTGTTATGTCTCAGTCACAATAGCCCACAAAAAATATTAAAAAGTGGATGAATGTAAAAAGTGATTACTTACTCTGTGGAATGTAATTGAGAGAGCCACAGAGAGAATGAGCTAGTAGTTGTGGTGATTAGTTTAATATTCAATATTTTATTGTATATTATGTTGACTTTTAAAACGCATATCCACAAAAATGATACACAAACCTATTGATAAACCACGTTGACTATGACGCATTTTCTGAAGGTTTCTATGAGTGCAGGTACAAAGACGAAGAATAATCATATTATGTAAAACCAAGAGAAGTCGAAGATTATAGAAAATCTCAGACCAACTATACTTAGGGGACGAGCCTAGTTCTAAAATACCTCGTTCGTGTCCATACACCCCATATGAGTGTCAAATGAGCTTTATTGTCAAAAATCAACAGTCAACCGCGTTTTATAAAGCGTTTCGTAGATGTTTGCATGTTTTGTTTAGGTGTGTAGTGTAGCATTTGTCTTAATATAAACAGAGATTTGTTGCTCTTGTGCCAGTTCAAGTTTACAAATGTGTTAAATATACGTTACCCCGCGCCCCGCAAGAAATGTGAAAAAGTTTGTTGGCAAGCCAAATGTTTTTAAAAAGTTGATGTAATAAAGTTTCTATGAATTGGTCTCGTTTTTATAAAATAAATTCATAAAGGGATGTTTTAAAGTCTGCATACTGGTTTTAAGATTATATTTAAAAAACAAAATCCGCTTCGATTTATCTGCCTGTAGGCATATCCAAACAAAATCCATTGCAAGTATCTTTCTGAAAAAAAGATATGGTTATAGAGATAAGATATGATATATCATGGGACACCAGGTAGAAACGAAGTTCCTTCGGCTAATATAGAAACAACACAATTTGCAAAATAAAATTGATTAATTTTATTACTTACTAGATGTCCGCCCCGGCTTCGCCCGTGGAACATATATAGCACTCATCGAGATCCCGCACATATCCAACGGTGAAAAAATTTTAGAAATCGGTTAAGTTATTCCTAAGAATATCGCTTTCAAACAATACACCTCTTCAGCTACCTGCTACGCCACCTGTCGGAAATTGGTCGTACCAACTCAGAGATTAGTATAGGTTTTATATTCAAGAGGTATGTAATCTGTGATATTCAATGACGCAATCTTGACACATGCTGTCATGTGTCATGTCAAAGCACGAAACGTACGAAAACTCTCAAAAAGGAATATTTTTTCCCGATTTTGTTACATTCTAGATCCATGCTCCGCTTCGTTAATAGTAGTGTTATTTTCTATAGCCTTATAGCCTTCCTCGATAAATGGATTATCCAATAGAAAAATAATCTTTCAATTCGGACCAGCACTTCCCGAGATCCTAGCGTTCAAACAAACAAACAAACAAACTCTTCAGCTTTATAATATTAGTATAGATGGTACGAAGATTAGAAAAATAAAGTTGCCAACACTGGTTTTGTCAAAACATTGAATGAATACATAAATAAGTAAGGAATTTTGTTCCCAAAAAACACGTAGCTATTGAATATGAAGAGTCCAAATCACTTTTAATATTTCAATACGCTCTTCACCCGAGGATATGAAGTGATTTAACTCTATGCCCTGCAATTTACCCCAGAACATTGCCCTTCATACCGTACGTTTAGCGGTAGAATAACTGGCAAACTGGTTAAGGCTTCTCTTCATTAAACTTCCTCAGGAGAACTCTACAAAGAGTCTCCTACCACTAAAATGTATAGTTTCTTTCATTATTTTGCTGATTTATTTTCACTGTGTGTTATCGTACTACAAAATCGACGATTTACGCTTATTTGCGTCTATTCAAATGTAATTGAAAAAAAGAAATGTGACTTACCCATTTTTCAGCTTTCACTAGTAAAGAGGGTGCCTCGAGCGGTTTTCAACCCTGACTAAAGTTTTGAAAGCACCCTAATGTAGTCACTGTCGAATCCTTTTGCGAGATGTTTCGCCCTTTTTACAACCACTCGGGGTATTTTCAGAAAGAGAACTAACTGAACAGTCAGTGCGAAAATTTAAGTTTGAGCCAGCAAAATGTAATGTCGGTTTCGACATTCTTTTAGTTTTTGGTTTTTGTGTATTGACAGGCTGTTTCAACGATAAGGTTGAGTATGTACCTACTTAACTCCGATTAGGTTTTTGTATAAAAGTTTGAACAAACTAAATGTTCCCACTTCTGAGACTCGTAGCTTTGCTTACCAGGAGAGAGTCAAGGGTCAAATACGTCGAAAAAATTCTAAATATATGGTCAAGGAAATAATGATATACTTCGTTAGCCCAGAGCGAGTTGGCGGCTGACGCATGACCTTGAAAGATTCTAAGAACACACCGGTATCCTTGCGATGTTTTCCTTTACCGTTAAAGCTAAATTAAGTTTATGGCAAACTTGTAAATTTTCAATTTTAAAATTACTCAGAATTGCAGGCGCGGTTTGAACCTGTGACCTCACGATTGTAATTTGCACGATCTAACCGCTAGACCACCACGGTTTTCATAAGTAACTTACAAATGTTTTATCTGATGTGATTTAATATCATTTTGTAAGTTTTTTTTAAATAAAGAGTGGACGAGATGAGCAGGACATGTGCCTGATGGTAAGCAACATGCCAACCAGATAACAGCACAGTGACACACAGCTATTGGAACACTAATAGTCCAAATCCAAATGATTACCTAGCACTGCGCTGCGCTGTCTATTGAAAACTCATATTTTCACTCCATTTTTACAAACAGGTAAACTCCTCACCCTATTCTGACCGTTGATGATCCGTAATTGGCGCCACTGCAGCATTTGGTACCGGTATAAGATAGCTAATATATATGCCTGTAGTAAAGTAGTTCAGTTATTTCGCCATAGGATGTCAGTACTGGCGCGGACTCTTTTAAATTTCGTACAAACATAACAAGCTATCCAATTATGAGTTTTTTTTAGTTTTTAACAAGGTGAAATGTTTTTAAGGTTCCGTATAAATTGAAACATTTCAAATAACGCGATAAATAATTGCCGAAAAGAACACAAAAGTGAATGGGCTCGAAAATTTCAGTAACCCAATGAATTTTAAAGGCGTATTATTTGAGAAGCTGAAATTATGCTCTGACCTAAAATGTGTGAAGAGGAACATGCTTGTAAGCCATTTTCTATAGAATGCGTGCTTACAAATTACTTTTATGGGAATTGTGACATGAGAATTGAAATTTGAATTGCATTTGAATATACATAGGTATTGTTAGGATCGACCGCATCGTCGCTTAACATCAGGCGAGATGGCGGTCAAGCGTAAACCTATAAATGTTAAAAAAACCATTAGCTTTTATAAATTTTCTTCTCGTAAGTGTCTTTTATATGTGTTCAACAAAGAGGAGTCTCAATTCATCATTTTCGATGTTGCACGTGTAAAATTATTTATTCATGAAACCGGATAACTTGCGATCGAGTTAGCGGAAAACCCACGAAAAGTTCGGTAAATAGGTTACCAAGTTGGTTGTATAGTTGGGGATCAAAGCTTGTGATTGTGACGAAAAACTAGCTGAAAGGAATCCCGAGCCTTCATTATCGAACTGACACGACTATTATCACATGTTATGTGAATTGTGAATGCGTTTTTTTACTTTTTCATTCTTAAGGAGACGACAAAGTTGAGTCGAACTCGACACTACGACTACAATCTGCATGGTTCTTCTACCAAGGCAAGGAAACGCGAGGAAATGCGATACAACGCAAGGCAACGCAAGGCAATGTAAGGCAAGGCGAGACATGGGAAGGCAAGGCAAGATTTGTTTGCGTAGCTCTGTAATGACACGTGTCGCGAGACACGTGATGCGGTCTCGGCGCGAACTGGCGTCCATACAATTCCATAATGTCAAGTGCCTGTCGCGGTCCGGTCGCTGTCTCCTGTAGCGGTCTCGGCGCGAACTGGCATCCATACAATTCCATAATGTCAAGTGCCTATCGCGTTTCGGTCGCTGTCTCCTGTCGCGGTCACAGCGTGAACTTCTACCTTTAGGGCACGTATAAAAATTTACTTACTACTCTATTACTAATTTTATTTCCTAGGAATTCTATGAAATTCCGATCCTGTAAAAACAATACATACATCAAACGAATGCTTTCTGTGTTCGTGTAAATGTATAAAACACGTTAGTGCAGAATTTATTTTTCCTAAATTCTATGTATCCCTTTAATGGTGTGAACAATAAATAACTTTAACGAACGAAGAGATTTGACTCTACTTTTGTGATAAGTACGTCTAGGCTATGGAATGCGTTGCCTGAGTGGGGGTTTTCCGATTGTTACAATCCTTGTGTCTTCAAATCGAGAGTGAATCGGTTTATTTTAGCTAAATACGAGTACGCTCTGTCGCAGACCCCATCGGCGCTTAAAATCAGTCGATATGGCGGTCAAGTATAAAACTATACAAGTTGGAAAAAAAAACATAAAATCATTCATTTCCTGAAATTTTTATATTAAAACGGATTATATACATTTCCGTAAACATACATACTAAAGCTATGTACATATAAATAAAAACGAACTCATATTGTATTCATACGATTTGGATATGACCCTTTTGCATGCTACTTCACGAATAGGATTGCGCGAAAGGTCAGCATGTTTCGGGAAATGTAATTCGAACGTAGACAAGCAATTCGTCGCTTTCTATCCCTAGGGAGTAAAGATCTCATTCCCTCGTCTCGTCAATACACCTAATATAGACAGATTTGTTAATCCCAAAGGCTCTATTCCGAGACCGAAATACTGCAATTGGCAGAGTTCTCGTTTGCGATAAAAGGAATCAGTGTCACAGCGAGTACAAGAAATAAGATTGGTTGTGATCTGGATTTATGTGAACATACAATTTGGACGAAAACAAATCTAATAGGCTGCCTCGACCACAGAGGGAGAATAAACGCGCTTATGGGTCTCAAGTAGTCGCCAGCCTGTGAGGTGTTCCGGATTCTGGTAGAATTACCAAATGGTACGAGACAGGCGAGCTTCAAACTTCTGTGACTAATGGCAGGAAAAGGCTAAAGACAGAGAAGAATGCCGTCCTTTGGTGTCTGTTGCTTGGGTCGTTGAGACAAGTCAGTTATGTCGTTAGTTATATTACAATAATTCAATTCAACACTCTTCGAAATACATCTATACATAATATGCATATCACAAGCATCCCATTAAATGTTCCCACAGCCGGGACTCGGGGGTTTTTCTCGCAAGCAGATAGTCATCCCACCACGCTGGTCCAGTGATGACGCATGATATCGAAAGATTCTAGGAACATGTCGGTTTCCTAACTTTTTCTTTTATCATTTTAAGTTAGCTGCTCTAAGCACATGAGCTCGAAAGGACAATGGTGTGCGTTAGATTCGGATCGGCAGTCACCGTTCTCCCGACGAGACCAGTCGTAACGTACGTTAACGTCAAGTAATGAAATTTTTCAAATTGACACTGCTGTTGATAATTTTATACTTTTCCCCACTCTGTCACTCATGTCTGTCATTTTGAAAACGCCTTATTGAGTGGGTACAGCTTAAAACATGTAGAACAGCCGATTAGGCGTTAACTTCGTTGTGTAGAACCCTCGTCAGCGCGGCATCAATCAGTCGACCATCGGAGATGGAAAAACGAGCATGTTTCCTTAATGATGGCCTGTAGACAGTAATAAATTTCACTTATTTGCTTGGGAATTAGACAGACAATTTATTATTTCCGACCAAGTAAATAAGAAATTAAAAAAAGATTTTCTTATATCTGTTTATTCTGAACGGTGCTTTATTCCGTGGATTTAACCATCGCCATCGTCGTAACTAGGGTGTGTTTAGTAGCTATCAACAAAAAATAAATTTTGTGTTTTTAATAAAGTTTAATTTGGATACACCTATTTCAGAGAGTGTCCAGCTCAAATTCCTGATCTAATACGTCCGATTTTGCAATAATGGAGTCATAGGTTCAATTCCTGCTTGCAACTTAGAATATTTTCCAAATTACGCTTTGTATTATACAAGGTTGTCGTCACTATTAACTTTAACAGCGAAGGACCTACCCCTGGTGTTCCTTTTTTCATGTTCACAAGAAAAACATGGTAAGAACCATCAAACCACCATAGCTGTAACAGACAGCCCTCTATGCAGAGTACGCATGGAGGAGGAACAAACGCCACCGTATGTGCTGACAGAATGCAGCATGGCAGATCAACGGAAAGAACTCATCCAATCTCTGTTATCTGTCCCAGATCCCTATCACGACCTGAACAGGATGCTTGCTTTCTGGGTCCCTAGACTGGTTGGAGTAGAAAAGGGAGGTAGTAAGCATGAGTCACGCACAATGCCCCAATAAAGAGCCTAGGTGCGGAAAAGGACAAACAACAACAAACATCAAACAAACTAACTATGGTGAGGACCAACCGACCAACCAACCGACTTGACATCGTTCGAGGATTAATCAACCACCAAGTCACATTACTTTTGCTATTCATTGTTTTTTTATTAGTATAAGTTTGCATTTGACCACCTTCTCGCCTGATGTTGAATGACGGTGAGGTGTACGATAAGGCGTGCTAAACTAGAAGAAACTGATTCACTCGACTAGAAATCACCAAGATTGTAACCACCAGAAAAAACTCACTCGGGAAACTCATTACACAGCCTAGACGTTCTCATCAGAATACTGGAGTAAACATTGTTAAGAGGAAATAAACTTTATTATTAATATTTATTTACCTCTTCGTTCGATTTTCTGTAACGTCAACCATGAAATTGTCCTTATTTTTTTTGACATGGCCAGGTTCCGTGTTTAGAGAGCCATTTGTTAAAATTAAATTAAAACTTAATAACAAGGGATAGGGGGGAGGCCTATGTTCAGCAGTGGACGTCTTGCAGCTGATGATGATGATGAACAAGAGATACAGTTTTAGAGTTTAACTAGTAGCTCTTCGAGGTTTTACCTGTGTAGTTCCCGTTCGCGTTATTTTCCCGCAATAAGAAGTAATGTTATTTTTATCCTATGTGTTAATCCAGACCAAAATCTGTATGTGTTGTGTGTTCCAAAATTCAAGGCAATCTGTTCAGCCTTGACGGTGTGATTGAGCCACAATCATCCAAACTTTGATATTTATACATATATATTATAAAACAACTAGCGGCTCCTCCCGGCTTCGCTCGGATAGTAACCAAAATATCAAGTGCAGTGCCATAAACCGCGCTGATTTGTGAATCTAAACCTTCCAGGGCCCTGCAAAACTCAAGCGTACACAAAAAAAAATCATTCAAATCGGTCGAGCCGTTTAGAAGGAGTTCACTTACAACGAAAAGTGGCATTGATTTTTATATAATTATATAGATTAAACAAGAACAAAATTAAAAATTTTGACTAACCCCCGACTACCTAAGATTTGTTATCTGTACAACATTCTACTAGTGAAGCCCTTTCATTTGATACCCATATTAAGGGAGTTGTGAAAAAAGCAATGTAATTCGCCATTTTGTGATATCGGCCATCTTGGATTTGTAATTTGTCATAGTGAAAAGTATTCTACTAATCAAGCCCTTTCGTTTGATACCCATATTGAGGTAGTAGTGAAAAAAAAAATTCGCCATTTTGTGGTGGCGGCCATCTTGGATTTGAAATTTGTTATAGTGTATAGTACTCTACTAGTTAAGCCCTTTCATTTGATACCCATAAGATAAGATAAGATAAAACTGCATCGAAATCGGCCCATCCGTTTGAGCTCTACGGTGCCACAGACAGACACACACACAGACAGACAGACAGACAGACAGACAGACAGACATCGACGTCAAACTTATAACACCCCTTTTTTTGGTCGGGGGTTAAAAATAGGGGTTGGTGATAAAAGGGTAAAAATTTAGGGTTGTATGTATTTTTAATGCCACATTAAAAAAAAAATTGACCAAAAATTAAAAAAAAAAAATTAAGGGGTGAACAACCCTTATCACTTAGGGGTGTGAAAAATAGATGTTGGCCGATTCTCAGACCTACTCAATATGCTCACAAAATTTCATGAGAATCGGTCGAGCCGTTTCGGAGGAGTTCGATTACGCACCCCGTGACAGAAGAATTTTATATATTAGATAACAATACTATTATAGCCGCGCCCTGCGGAGTTACCTGCGTAACCCGATCTGTTCATGCGTTTCGACGTGATTTAGCAACAAACATCCATACATTGACATGAGAAGGTAATTTTAAACATTAGTAGAATTAAATAGATGCCAAGGGCCAAAAATGTTATGCTCAGAGATATTACAAAACGCAAGAAAATTGAAAAATTATCTCAGTCACGCTTTATGTGCGTGACAAGTTTCACTGTTCATTGATCAAGGCGCCCCTTCGCGTTGGAAATTTTTGGATCAACGTTTTTTCTCAATTTGTCTGCAAAAGTAGAATTTATGTTTTTCCGTTCCCTGGTTTCGCTCTAAATCGCCACTTCAGACCATGGCGGGGCGCCAGTCGGCGTCATCGCCTGCTGCTTGACTTATTTCTCGTTTATTTTCATTACAGTAGTGGGAGCTGATGAAATGCCGCCATTTTGTCGCCATCCGAGTTTCAACTTTATCGGCGCAGAAACAGGACGCTAAGATGAACAGCACTCATTATATTAATTGAAGTTTAGATGAGTTTTATGCAGCCTGAAGAGGGTACGCTGCAGTTGATATTATCTTACAATCTAAGGACTGCATTTTCGTCGATAATAGGTTTGAAGTTGATCGCCATCTCACCTGATGGTAAGATACAATGTGGTTTACGATGTAGCGCAACTGTCTAGAAGAACCCGATTCACTCTCGACTTGATGACACCAAGATGGCATCCATCGAATTCGGATTGAATTTTAAAATCGCAATTTGTGTAATGCACTGTGTCTGAGTGTTTCTATGTACAATAAGTATGGATTTAAAACGTTATAAAAAAATTAAAGTTAAAATATTAAAGTATTATATCAGCTATCTGGCCGCCATAGTACAAGCTTTGCTTAGTTTGTGGTCAGATGGGATTGTGTGTGAATTGGCCACCAATATTTATTTATTTATAAGCAGTCCACTAAATGTGCACTCAAGGCCTTCTCTCATATGGAGAGAGTCAAGGCCCTAGTCCACCACGCGGGTTACACATTAGTGCGGGTTGGTGAATGATGCATGACCTCCGAAGATTCCAGGTGCATGCTGGTTTCTTGTTTTTTTGCACGTTGTTTTACTCTACCGTTAAAGCCAGTGGTGAATTGGTGGTTTGCACTTCGAAAAATACTCAGAAAAGCAGGAAGGATTCGAGCTACGATCTCAAGATTGTGATTCACAAGTTTTAGCCATTAGGACACGACAGCTTATGTAAATACTGCTGCTGGACTATTGCTTATATGAAATCTTGCTATTTGGTTTGAATCTGCACGATCTAACCCATCTCTTCCACAACAAGACAGGTGACGTGTCAGCGCATTACTTCTTCCCTTTATTTAATCTTAACCTTTAGTTATTTTTCCTTATTCGTTCTTCAAACTTGTAGAACCAATTTCTGGCTACATTGTTTTGTGAGTGATAATAATTTAGAATATTACAAGATCACAATAGATAACTGTATTTTAAGTGTAATCATTGGGCGCATTATTTGATCACACGTGGATCACACTGTCGTTAATCATCACGCGATGTAATAACAATAATTATTAATAATAATTTTATTTCAAACTACAAAAAAAAAACACGGAACATAAAAATGGTTAAACGCTGACTTTGTGCTATAAAATTACGTTTATTAAACAGACAAGAGTAGGGCAAATGCCTGATGGTAAACAACACAAAACAAAAACAGCACAATGTTATGTAGCTACTGAAACGTGAAGAATCCAGATAATTGCCTAGCACTGTCTGCACTGCGCCGTCTAGAGATACAAGATTACTTATCTCTATGCCCTGTAATTTCTCTGGTAACATAACATTTGAGACCCGAACATATGCATAACTGTGATATTTGCTGCTTAGCGATAGAAATTGATAGAATAACTCAGGGATTAGATGTGTGGATGCTCCGGGGCATATGCCTCGGTTGTCCTTCCCTAAATCTGGCCCTGAAATCACTGGCAAAGGTGCAGCACTTCCCTAGTTGGACTCTGCAGAGTGTCCTACTACAAAAACATGTTATAAATCTGTAAATAAATTACCATTCCGTAGTTTTGTACTCGCTCAGTTACAATGACAAACAGTGAGTTTTGGGTTCTCGGATGGTTACCAATTAGGAAATTAGTTTTCAAAGCAAGCGCAAAAAGTAATAAACTTACCGTACTTGGGAATTAGTTGGAGAGTTGTTTGATAGGTGTCGGGTTGTACGGATCAAAGCGGGCCCTAGTTAAAATTCACCCTGTTTTGTTTACCATAACATAATTTCCTGTAGTACCTTTTACATCTGCCCCTAGATTTCGGTAGTGACCTTTTGAATTATTTAAACGTCTACTCTGTTTATAGGTGTTGTGAGGTGGTACCTACTTAATATAAACCTTTTAGTTAGAATGTAATAGTCGAAGTAGGTAAGTCAATTACAGGTTTTTAGTGATCTCGATTTTTGTGGAAAATGGCCTGAACCCCAGCTGTAGAAACATAAAGTGGTCTGCTTAGGCTAACGCTTGATTACCAATTGTTAGAAAAAACATGTCAGTTTTAGGAACTGCCGATAGAAGTGAAAAATCAGAATTTGATAGCTTACTTTGAAAACCACGCGGATGAAACCGGAGGGTGTGGCCAGCCAGCAGCATTGCCGTGCTGACACATTTCTAGATGGCCAATGGCCATGGTCCCGAGTTTACCCGAATATTTCATTATCATTCCCGAGCGTGAAGCTAGAATTCAATTCACAGCCCACAAAAAATCCTTCTGTGGAGCGCCAAAAAAAGTTTTCCCTTCGATAATAATTAATTGAAGTCATGGAGGTGCGAACCTTTCTTAATTGGCCAGGTTGTAAAGGTTTTTCATGGCTCGGATTGAAGAGAATGCTAGAAATCCGTGGTAACACAATCTAGCCTGATATTACGCGATGATGTGGCCCTACTGCAGAGTGCACTTCAAACCAGTAAAAACAATTCCAATGTTCCCAGAAACCGAAAATGTAAACCCAGAATGGATGATATACAAACATCATAATATTATGTTACCATTGATACATTCTGATCTATCTGGGTTAAAGTGCACGGAATGACTACTTGCAAAACGTAACGTCAAAAAATGTCTTCAAAGTTTCAGTTTTCGAAATATCATAAAATAAAAATGTCAGTCAATTGAAAACAAGGGTTAAGTAGTGCCATATGTACTAAGACAGATCACATCCTCAATTTCCAAGGCGATGCTAAATGCAATTTAAATTAGGCAGTTACTTCTTTATCAAAATTATTATTTTATAGGTTTTGCCTGTGTAGGGGGTGTAGGGGAAGCGCTTAACATCTAGCTTCCCCAAATGTCAACCTCTCCGCGCGTGGTACACCCTGCTGCCAACTAACGAGGCTCTGACGACCGAACCAATGGCGGTATATCCATTTAAAAGCCAGTCCTAAATGGACCAGGCCGATGACGGGCAGCGGCGTCATCGGTGCAAAGGATTGGCTCCGCGGTCACCAACCCGCTTGCCAAGCGTGGTGACTATGGCAAACACCCCCTATGAACATCACAACCAGAAAACGGCCCCTGGTCCCCGGCGGCTCCGCTATTCCAGGCGCTGGTGGCAGCCTTGGTTCCGGCGGAGCATGGGGTGCGAAGAATCTCCGGCAGACGCCCCGCCACCAAACCCAACGACTCGACCTGGCAACATATAACGCACGGACGCTGAGGGCTGACGAAAAGATTGTGGAGCTGGAAGAAGAAGTGGACAAGTTGCGATGGGATATCATGGGGTTATCTGAAGTCCGTAGACAGGGCGAGGACAGGATAACCCTCGAATCCGGCAACTTGTTCTACTACCGGGGAGGAGATCAACAATCCCAAGGGGTGTCGGGTTTATCGTCCGCAAGTCTCTCGTCAACAACGTGATAATGATCGAGAGTGTGTCGAACAGGGTGATATACCTTGTACTTAAAATTAGCGACCGGTATTCATTGAAGGTCATACAAGTATACGCACCGACCTCGACACATCCCGACGAAGAGGTTGAGGCCATGTATGAGGACATCTCCAAAGCCATACATGTCTCGCCAACACATTTCACAGTTGTGATGGGAGACTTCAACGCGAAACTGGGCAAACGTAGCGGTGATGAGTTGAGAGTGGGGAATTTCGGATATGGGCAGCGGAACCCAAGAGGGCAACGTCTAGCGGATTTCTTGGAAAGGGAGAGCCTCTTTATGATGAACTCCTTTTTCAAGAAACAGCCACAAAGAAAGTGGACCTGGATTAGCCCTGACGGTTCCACAAAAAATGAGATCGACTTCATTATGACGACTAAACGGCAAATATTCAGCGACGTCTCTGTGATCAGCAGGGTTAAGACCGGCAGCGATCACCGTATTGTAAGAGGCACGCTGAATCTAAACATTAAGCTCGAAAGATCACGTCTAATGAAGTCCACGCTCCGACCAAATTATGCTCAGATCGAAGATCCCGATAACTTTCAACTCGAACTTCAAAATCGCTTCGAATCCTTAGATGAGTGCGTAACGGCGGACGAAATAAACGACAGGCTAGTGGAAACTGTTCATGCTGTTGGCAGAAAATTTTATAAGAGCCGACGCCAAAACAGAACCCAAAAGCTCTCCGATCAAACTCTAGATCTTATGGCGGTCAGACGAGATATGCGGTTACAGTCTTCGGTCGACATGACGGTATACAGACGGCTCAATAGACAGATCTCTACTTGTGTGCGACGCGACATATGCTGCTTCAATACTTCGAGTATTGAAGAAGCGATCAAGCA
Organism: Ectropis grisescens; assembly: GCA_017562165.1. NCBI lineage: Eukaryota > Metazoa > Arthropoda > Insecta > Lepidoptera > Geometridae > Ectropis > Ectropis grisescens. Next base: position 23,474,071 of record CM029777.1, on the reverse strand, counting down.
GAACAAAGGCTCAAAAGTGTTCGCAAGAAATCTGTCTCTTGGGCAAAGTCAGCTGACCAAACTGAAGACCGATAGTGGTAACGTTGTCTCGTCGAAGCCTGAGATTTTGGAGGAGATTGAGAGGTTCTATGAACAGTTATACACCTCTACGCAAGCACAACCTGTCGTTAGCATGGCAAAGACCCCAGAGCCAAGCTGACCCGACACTTTACCGAAGATATCCCAGAAGTCAGCCTGTATGAGATTAGGATGGCCTCAAACAACTTAAAAACAACAAAGCACCTGGCGACGACGGAATTACGACTGAGCTTCTGAGAGCGGGTGGAAAACCGGTACTTAAAGTCCTCCAGAAGCTGTTCGATTCCGTCATACTTAACGGTAGTACGCCAGAAGCGTGGAGCAGAAGTGTGGTGGTGCTCTTCTTCAAAAAGGTGACAACACCTTGTTGAAGAACTACAGACCCATCTCACTTCTGAGCCACGTTTATAAGTTGTTTTCGAGGGTAATCACGAATCGTCTCGCACGCAGGTTTGACGACTTCCAGCCACCCGAACAAGCCGGTTTCCGAAAAGGCTATAGCACCATAGACCACATTCATGCGCTTCGGCAGATTATACAGAAAACCGAGGAGTATAATCGGCCACTATGTATAGCGTATGTGGACTATGAGAAAGCCTTCGATTCCATCGAGACCTGGGCAGTGCTTCAGTCTCTCAGCGATGCCGCATCGACTATCGCTATATCGAAGTGTTGAAGTGTATTTACAGCAAAGCCACAATGTCTGTCCGATTACAGGACCAGTGCACAAAACATATCCAGCTACAGAAAGGCGTGAGACAGGGAGATGTTATATCTCCGAAACTGTTCACTGCCGCGCTGGAAGATGTTTTCAAGCTACTGGACTGGAACGGATATGGCATCAATATCAACGGCGAATGCATCACTCACCTTCGGTTTGCCGACGACATAGTCATTGTGGCAGAGTCGATGGAGGACCTCGGTGCTATGCTCAGGGACCTCAGTAGAGTATCCCAACAGGTAGGTTTGAGGATGAATATGGACAAGACGAAGGTCATGTCAAATGTTCATGTCTCACCTGTACCGGTTATTGTTGGGAATACCACACTCGAAGTTGTTGACGAATACGTCTACCTGGGTCAAAAGATCCAATTAGGTAGATCCAACTTCGACAAAGAGGTCCAGCGAAGGATCCAACTCGGATGGGCAGCGTTCGGGAAACTTCGGCACATCTTTGAGTCCAAAATACCCCAATGCCTAAAGACGAAAGTCTTTAACCAGTGCGTGTTGCCAGTGATGACTTATGGAACTGAGACGTGGTCCTTCACTGTTGGTCTCATAACGAAGCTCAAAGTCACACAGCGAGCTATGGAGAGAGCTATGCTCGGAGTCTCTTTGCGCGACAGAATCCGTAATGAGGATATTCGCAAAAGAACGAAAGTGGCCGACATAGCTCAAAGAGTAAGCAAGCTGAAGTGGCAATGGGCAGGCCACATCGCTCGCAGAACTGACAACCGATGGGGAAAAAAGGTTCTTGAGTGGCGACCACGAACCGGGAGACGCAGTGTTGGACGGCCTCCCACTAGATGGACAGATGACCTCACAAAGGTCGCTGGAAACCGCTGGTTGCAGGTTGCGCAGGACCGTTCGTTGTCGAAATCTAGGGGGGAGGCCTATGTTCAGCAGTGGACGTCTTGTGGCTGATGATGATGATGATGATGAGGTTTTGCCTTTCCCTCTTGGTTTCTCAATTAAAAGTGCTTGGATCGTATTTGGCTTCCTTGAAATAATGTAACCCTGCCTTTTGTTAAAAAAAATCCTTTCCGTCTGTTCTAAGAAATACTCGTAGAAACCTTGACCAGTTCTAGTGCTTTCTTTTGAATTTACATCTCATTTGGATTTAGTATATTTATTACCAAAAATAACTTTAAAAGAAAGATTAATAAATTCTACTGATATTTTAAATGCTAAGTTTGGATGTTTGTTTCTCAATCACGTCGGAACGGTGAAACGGAAGGGCTTAAAATTTTGAAGTTGGGCTGGATAACACATATTAAATCTTGGAAAATAACGAGAACTACACAGATAAAACTGTGAGCGCTGCCAAGTACGAGTAATGTATAATCCAAAGAGAAAAAAAGTAAATATCGATCTTCCTGAGAGAATCTTCCAGATTCAATGCCAAAAAAAAAAAAATTTCAGATTCCCAATTCTGCCTCTCGGGTCTTTTCCCTAGGAGGGTTACTATGAGAGCCACTATCTACCATGTTGGACAAGTGCGGGTTGGTGAATAACACGTTCTAGAAATAGAGCTAGGTGCACTATTGCGTAGCTGCACGTAGTGCAGTGTTAGGTATCGATTTGAACTTGTCATGTTCCAATAGTAACGTGTCGCTGTGCTGCTATGTGGCAGGCATGTTGCTTACCATCAGGCACATGTCTTGCTCGTCTCGTAACTCTATACCTTAAAAATATCTTAATATTTAATTTAAAAAATATATTTCAGCTTTAAACGTGCCAAACGAGCGAACGTGCAAGTAGCGCATGATACTTCCGCGTGACCCTATTTCCAAAGCCTAGGGATTTTAGCAATGCCATCAATAAAAATGTTGCAAATGGCAATGTTCGCGCGATTACACCTGTCGGCGGATTTATTGGACGAAGAAAATAAAAACAATAAAACAACTCTTGTTAATATTTAATTAGATAAAATGGGCAGCCGTCGCGCGCGTGCACTCTCCTTGAAAAAGGCCGCCGAACGCGGCCGAAACTCGAGTCGGATTGACCGACCGTATATACGCGAGTGTCCCGTTATCCAATTAAATATGTGTAACAACCACGTTAATTTTAATACTAAAACTCTTGTTAAATTGATCAAACTCACGCATGCCATGGGTACAGTACTCGTAGTATAATAGCAAGCCACCAGACTCAATCAAGATGGCTCCCAGCCATAATAGTTTCAAACATCGGCTTCAACGCTGGCTTGTCGAGCGCTCACACACACATAAACATGACATTTACAAATTGTAATTTAGTTATTATTTTTTTGGATTTAAGTACTATTGATATACCATTATGATATTATACATTTGTAATTATTATTTGTGACGTGTAAATTGGCTTTACCAAATAAATGAATAGGAATACTTTTGCAGTTGACAAATAAAATATTTAGAGTTGCAGATGAGATTCAAATCTACAACCTTAGGCATGCGAAATCAGAGTATTCATCATTTCGCAATCATAGTTTCAACTCGAGTATTTGGGATCAAGTTTTATAACCAAATAGAGCACGTTTTGAAGTTTGAATTTTACAGAATAGTAGACCTAGAGGAAAGTAGAGTGCAATAATTCCCTTCGGAAATCAACTGTGACTGCATCAAGGTAGATCAACGGATATTCCTCTCTAGTCTGTTGACTGATATTCTTTTTCATAAAACAAGTATTAGGCTAATAGTACCATAGTTAATTAGTTTATGTAGTCCTGTTGCATCACTACATAATATATTATTAGATAAAAGCGTGATAATTGTTTTAAGCTATCACGGTAATTAACTACAATAATAGAGAAATTACAGGGCTTAGAGATATAATATCTTAGATCTCAGGGTGACGAGCGCAGTGCAGTAATAGGTAATTATTTGGACTCTTCATGTTCCAATAGCTGCGTGTCACTGAGCTGTTATGTGGCTGGCATTTTGCTTACCATCAGGCACATGTCCTCCAGCTCGTATTGTCACTTTAAATTATATTAAAAAAAAAATATTTAATTTATTTACCATGGTCAAATGGTGGAATGAGTCTCCAATATTTCGATGCATTTTTATTTATGACATACTAATAATAGTGTAAGATTATAATCATTACCATACATTATAAACTACTTTGAAATTTAATTAAAAAACGGCGATTTTTGCATAATAACAAAGAGTCGAGAAAATTGGGCTCTTGATAGTAAGCAACAAGTATGATGTATTAAAGTTATTACGTGACATATATTTTTAGCAATAAAATGAATTTAGCAATTTTTGAATGCGTGTGGTGGAAATTACGTAATAAATTCATTATTTAGCTTTATACTCGATATCAGCCATAATTCAAAAAGCTTTGCCCATCAAACAAGATCATAGTAGTTCTTTCCCATCAATACTTAGTAGTAGAAATACTGGCAAATGTATAAATCCTTGCTTTACGTGGACTTACAAAGACCTCTAATACCTTAATGTTTATAATGTACAAGACTTAATCACGATTTAATTCAATGTTTAAATACGTCGACGTTCTCTTCTCGTGACCGTCGACGTATTTAAACATTTTACGACATTTTACGATCTCGACGTTTCGGCAGCGTTACAAACGGCGGTTGTAACGCTGCCGAAACGTCGAGGTATTAAAACAATGAATTACATCGTGATTAAGTCCTGTACATTATAAACATGTGTTCAAATCGCGAAAGTTTAAAAACTCTATTACGTTATCATATTATACTACTCAAATTCCTACCAATAATACAACAATAAACAAATTTGACTGGCCTCGTGGCTTAGTGGATAGTAACTCTGCCTGCGAAGCCGAGGGTCGTGGGTTTGATTCCCACCCAGTGCAAGTATTTGTGTGATGAATTCAAATGTTTGTACTGTGTCTGGGTGTTTCTATGTATAATAAGTACCATATTGTACATATATTTACAACTATATAAGTATTATATCAGCTATCTGGCCGTCATATTACAAGCTTTGCTTAGTTTGGGCTCAGATCGTGTTGTGTGCGAATTGTCCACCAACATTTATTTTATTTTTTATTTTATTTTAATAACCTTAGTTTATATTATTTAATTATTTGATATTTTGGGAAGGTACATAAATTCAAAATGAATATTTCTATTTTACTTGTATGTATCCAATTTTCGTTGTCGATAAAAGGGTGTAAATAAGAATGTTTCTGAAGTAACGCCTCAAACTTCACGCTGTTATGACGGTGATGGGCTAGCAGAATACAAATCTGAAAAGGTGATAAGTTAGAAATGGAAGGCGGTAAGTTTGAAAGAAGATATTATCTAGGTGACTATGGCTACCTATTTACTTTTTCAGAATTAAAAGTAGCCTATGTGATATTCCAGACTAAATTATTTGTAATTGTGTCCGTTATAGTCCAAGTCGTACGATGTCCAAGTCGTATATCGTACGATGCGCGGTTCGCGAGATATTTAATAAAACGTGTTTTCCAAGATGGCGGCGGCAAGATAGAAGTGAACTCCTCCCGCCGTGCCCACTTGGGTTTACATTCACACCATTGAACATATTAAAAAAAATACAGGGTCCCGTACGTTGCAAAAAAAAACCCGGTACTTGGCCTATTAAGCTGTCCCGACGTGGGCAACAACCATCCAAACTTTGACATTTATTATATTAGTAAGATTATTTTTCTCTAAGAGTATATGTATATACATAAGTGTTCGTTAAGCCATTCCGACGTGATTGAGTAACAAACACCCAAACTTTGACATAAAAAAATAACAACATAATTTTAAAGCCGACATTTAAGTAAGTACCATATTTGTAAGATTCTTTTTCTGTAAAAGTTTGTGTAATAATTTGTTGATGAGTTTGTAAGTAGTATAATTTACACAAAACCGACTGAAATAAATACATTTCTTACATCTTAGACCATTTCCAGACCCATGTCAGTAGATAATCGAACACGTGACAGGAGCGTCGTCTCCTCGGCTTATCATGTCGCTTCAAGACTGGGGGGCCCTGTACCGCAGTCATATTACTTCCACGTTTTAGAATCACTGAGCCTGATTTTGAGCTATTCTTTTACAGAGTTTACATTCAACCAACAGTTCCAATGTAGGCTTACGTCTATGGTTCGGGAGAAATAAAGATGGAGTCAATTTCCTCTGATTTATTCTTCAGTTATAAGCAATCACACCAATGTTGGTAACAGTGTTTATCTTGTAGTAGTGAAGGATTAGTCAACTAATGTCGACGACTAGTGTTAAGACGAAATTTAAAGTTTAGTATTATATTTTAAGTCACTTTTATAATTGGACTATGCGATTTGATTTATTAAAATTACTAGTTTAATCAGTTATTTTTCAGTTTTGGGCAGTAAGAGTATTTTCAAGTAACTATGACTAATATTAAACTATGACTTTGTTAGAGCTGATAAACTTAATAAATAGGTAGGTACTCAGCGCCACAAAGTATTAGATACCAGATGATTCCATATAATAATCATCGAATTTAGAAAGAAATATCAGAATAACGTGACATTTCTAAACGGTAGTTCGATATAATCTATATACCTAGTACTTCTATACTAATATTATAAAACTGAAGGGTTGTAGTGGTAGGTCCCTTTGAAGAGTCCGCCTGGGGAAGTACCACACGTTTGCCAGTTATTATGCCGCCAACCAGTAGTGTGTAAACATTTCTGTGTTCCGGTTGGAAGGGCAATGTTTCCAGGGAAATTACTGGGCTAAGAGATTAAACATCTTATATCTCCAGGTGAAAAGCGGTGCAGTGCTAGGTAATGATTTGTACTCATCATGTTTCAGTAGTTGTGTGATACTGTGCCGTTATGGACAGGCATGTTGCTTACCATTTTATAAAAAAAGTTTATTTGTTTGAAAGCGCGAATCTCAGGAACTTCTCTCACCGTTGTATATGTACGTCATCCAATATGTACAGTATGTACAGCCGATATAGACCGCTAGCAACTAGATTTAATAATAATACGTGAAACAAAAACTATGTACAACATTTTTTAAAAATCGCGGCCGGAAGAGTTGGATATATCAAATTCTTATAGTTTATTGAGACAAGTGCAGAATACTGCAATGTTTTCTTAATTATGCTTATAAAATACAGTAAATCATTAAAAAAACATTACACACACTACCACGTATTATATACTAGTATTTGCCATACACACAAAAATACTCTCTTGTTTATGGTTACAGTCTGTGGTCAAATTGAAAATAGATCAATTGCTATAATGTCACATTTCGACCACTAATTAGCATTAGTATGATATAAACTATTTTATTTATTTTATAATATAATATAATTCGTCATTTTGTGGTGGCGGCCATTTTGGATTTGAAATTTGTTATAGTGTATAGTATTTTACTAGTCAAGCACTTTCATTGGATACCTATATTGAGGTAGGTTGTGAAGAAATATTTTGTCCGCCATTTTGTTCGCGGCCATCTTGAATCGACATCAACCAAACATAGCTAAGAACATCCGCACGGTATTAACCTTGAAATAAAAAAAAAAGCATCGAAATCGGCCCATTCGTTTGAGTTCTACGGTGCCACAGACAGACACACAGGCAGACAGACATCGACGTCAAACTTATAACACCCCTTTTTTGATCGTGGGTTAAAACCAACTTTTTATTAATCCATTTACACAATTTCGTATTGACAGGATCGAGTTTCATAAGTTTTGTGAAATCTTCAACTACGTCATCCAGAAAATTGTACGCAAATTTTAGTTTATGGTTCATAATTCAAAAACCACCCGACCGATTTCGATAAGATTTATATGGGACTATTCGGGAAGCATACCCATCTGAACACAAAAAGAAATTTCAAAATCGGTGCAGAGGTTCTCGAGAAATCAGGTAACATACATTAAAAAAAAAAACCATAGGGGTCGAATTGATAACGTCCTCCGTTTTTTGGAAGTCGGTTAAAATGCACGCCGATTCCGTTCGAATTCCGAATTTTGAGTGTTCCTGTTCCTGTGACCATCCACCCAAATGTTAGTTGCTATCCTTGAAAAGCTAAAAAGCTAGCTAATTGTAAGCTAACTTAATTTATTCGCTCCAGCATCTGTAGCAGTAACACGTTGAAGACTAAATGATGATGTGTTCTAAGCCAGGGTTTTGTTTTGAGTTATAAGCGAAATATTTCACGGTTTAGACCTAAAACGAGATCTGACACTTCAATATTCATACATCAAGACTTAAGAAAAGCGGTTATTTAATATCCCGAGACCAAGTTTCAGAGAGAATAAGCCTAAATGTGAAACCGTTTATTACGTACATGCTGAGGGAGTTTTTTATGTTAACACGTAAAAAGCAACAATTTTCTCGGAATACTGGAGGTCGTATTACATGGACGCATTATTTTATTCTTGGGTTTTGTGATGGGGATAATATTCTGAGAAGACTTGGCACGTAGAAAAGTTAATCTTTTATCAAATATTTGGGATTATGATTTTACCACTAGAATGTTCGGTTTTGGGTGGTGGGCAGTTTTGTATTAGCCTATAAGCAATTGTCTACGGCATTCCGTTCAGGGAAGCATCATAGACTACTGAGAAAACATTGATGGCAACAAAGTTAATTCAACCGCAATGTCTGCGCAAAATTTTAAATCGTTTTTTGACATGACAAAGTCTAATAAATCGATGAACGCCGGCTGCATGCACGAAAAAGTGTCCCGTTATGTCCCGTTACGCTCATTGCACGCTTGCGCTACATTTATCAATGTTATGACGTTGTCACGTTGAACTATCGTCCGTAAACCAACCGACTTTACAGACAACAATTTTTTCTCATTCTTTATCGCTAACTTAATGAGGTGTTTTCCAGACGCAAAACGACTTGTCAAAGATAGTTCTAAATATTGTCAAGTGTGACACCACTGTTGGTTTTTGTGAAATTTCTCTAACAAAATAAAACAGTGGCGCCAGCTACGGTGAAATTGGGAACTGTATGTGACAGGTCTTTTTACGTCTTGAAAACGCTCCATTATAGCGCACAGAGGCAGATTACCTACTTATGGCAATTTGCTACCTTAATCCGTAAATAAAAACGTATGTGGATTGACTATGGAATGTAATGCCAGTTTTTTTTTTTTTTGATAAAACTAGTTAGGTTAGTTTCTTTTCGATAACCATAGTCGACTCCATTGTCGTTTAATAGGTGAGTATTAAAATATTATCGTTAATAAATCTAAATTAAACAAGAACAAAATTAAAAATTTTGATTAACCCCCGACTACCTTAGATTTGTTATCTATACAACATTCTACTAGTCAAGCCCTTTCATTTGATACCCATATTAAGGAAGTTGTGAAAAAAGAAATGTAATTTGCCCTTTTGTGGTAGCGGCCATCTTGGATTTGAAATTTGTCATAGTGCAAAGTATTTTACTAGTCAAGCCCTTTCGTTTGATACCCATATTGCGGTAGTAGTGAAAAAAATTATATAATTCGCCATTTTGTGGTGGCGACCATCTTGGATTTCAAATTTGTTATAGCGTATAGCACTCTGCTAGTCAAGCCCTTTCATTTGATACCCATATTGAGGTAGGTTGTGAAGAAATATTTTGTCCGCTATTTTGTGGAGGCGGCCATTTTGAATCGATATTAACGAGACATAGCTAAGAACACCCGCACGGATATTAACTTTCAAATAAAAAAAACCGTATCGAAATCGGCCTAACCGTTTGAGCTCTACGGTGCCACAGACAGACACACACACAGACAGACAGACAGACAGACAGACAGACAGACAGACAGACATCGACGTCAAACTTATAACACCCCTTTTTTTGGTCGGGGGTTAAAAACAAGTTAACTTCTACACGGACAAAAGACGGAAAATTTCCTGTTTTTTCAGTGGCGACAATAGTATAAAGATGTCCTATTTGCTTTCTTTAATGGTATTCAAATTTGTAAAGTTGGTTTCGCTGTTAAGCGAAGCATGTGTTTCTAGATGCCTAGTCTAGTTTGCCCTGTCTCAGTTAGAAAGTTTATTGTACAGGGTCGGCTTTATGCAGAATGCATTACGTTTCACTCGAGTTACGCCAGTCGAGTCTTAAGCCTGTTGAACAGCAAAACAACAAAATACGTAGCTTGTTTCATTATTGAACGTTGGAGTTCAAGCTGGGACGGAGACGGGCTCGTCTGAACTGCATCTCAAGTAGCAAACGCTTTGTGAAGCGACTCTTCACTTGTAATTGTGTAAGCAAGTAGGAAATAGGAACGCAACAAGATTTTTACTCAATATATTACACAAGACTTAAACCCTCTATACACGATCCCTAAAATCACAGGAAATTACGTAAAAGTAGTGGGGAGGACCCTACATCGCACCATATGATTGGTGACTCATGGTGCGATGTGGGTCCTCCCCACTGTCAACAATCCCCAGTGACAAGACACTGTCCGCTGTCCTCTGATTTTAGGGCTCGTGTGTAGAGGCTTTAAGGAGGCGTATTTTGTAATGCAATTTTTCAAGATTTTAAACCACACCACACACCCCTAGTAAAGCAACGTAACGTTTTTTTGTACCTCTACCCTCACTTTCGCTAAACGTTACATAGCATCCAAATGATTAGTTTCCCGGGATAAAAAAGCCTACCTATGTGTTATTCCAAACTATTATCTATCTACGTACCAAATTACATCTAGATCCCTTTGGTAGTTTGGTGGTTGGAATAATTAATTTTGTGTGACTGGTATCGACACCTCTACCTATGACTGTTTTAATTAACTATATTTTCATTGGTTTCTTGTCTGTAACATATTATTAATTAAGGACTAATCAGAATTATGTATACGCGGTGTGTCACCCATGGTTATGAATAAATGAGTATATGAGTAGTTTTTGCGTGAAAAAGTGACGAAAATCCATTCACACTCGCGGTAAGTAACATCGATATATCTTCTCTTTATATAAAAATGTTATGTTGGTTTGTGTACGCATCAAAAATTCAAAAAGTTCGGCACCGATCGAGCTGATATTTTACAATGATATATAATCCGCATCAAGGATTGTTTTTATCTAACTTTTGTATCACAATGCGCCACAGCGAAGCTTGGCAGGGTACAGCTAGTCTTCTATGTATAAAAATGTTATGTTGGTTTGTGTACGCTTCAAAAACTCAAAAAATTCTGCACCGATCGAGCTGAAATTTTACAATGATATATAATCCGCATCAAGGATTGTTTTTATCTAATTTTTGTATCACAATGCGCCACAGCGAAGCTTGGCAGGGTACAGCTAGTAGATCATAAATGGGTTTATATCGACGATAAGTAATGGTTTTGAGTCTTCTATATTCTATATTATAGAGATCCGATCGCAAAATTTTAAAAACTGTTTACCAGCAAGATTTGATCATAACATTATTGTGCACCTTCTAGTATCTGCTTGTGACGTCGTTACCGTCGAGTTTGGAGAACAAATAATATTTACTATTAGGAACTTTAAAAAGCAATAAAAGTTTGCCAAAGTGCTACAGCTTACAGCTTAATATTTATCTACTTTTTTAACTTCAGACAGATCCATTCAATTCTTCTGGTAATCGTACCAGAAGATAAACCAGAGTACCAGAGAAGTACCAGAGAAGAACAAATAAATACATAGGTATTCAAACATCTATAACTTACAGATTTAATATTAATGGCATCGAGTTGAAATTTGGAACATAGATTAGTCTGGAATAACATAAGCAACTTTTATATAAAATAAAGAAGATTGCTGGTGTGTCTTCGACGTTCCGGTTCAATTACGGGTAATACGTGGATAAAACTGCTGAGAGCGGCTAGAAATTAATATTCGAAAATTGTGATTTCAACATTGTTTATAGATAAGAGAGTGAATCAGTAAAGGCAACACCGGCGACCCGCCCTCTGGCGACCGGAAATGTAAGAGATTAGGTTAGATCCTGATGGCGTCATCTCATAAGCATAAATGTAACTGCACATGTGCAAGAAATAAAAATATGTTCCATACACGTGGGTTTTACTAAATACACCCGTGACCCGTGAACCAAACGATGGCAGCCGAAACGAAGAACATAAACATGGTGTCAGGTATGGTACCGCTCCGCGGAATGTTGTTCGACAGTAATAACCTCTCCGAAAATTTTCGCAATTTTCAACAAAGGCTGGAGATTTATCTTTCGGCAACGGGGTTAGATGAAGCTAAAGACAAAAGGAAGATTAACATTCTACTTAATTACATCGGCGAGGAAGGTATTAAGATCTACAATACTTTCAATGTAAAAGGCACAGAAACATTCTCAGAAATCGTTGAAAAGTTCAACAACTACTTTGCTCCAAAAAAGAACTTGACCATATTAAGGAATGACTTCTTTACCATATCTCAAAATGGGACAAGACTGGAGGATTATTTTCAACGAGTCATCAATCTCGGCAATGGTTGTGAATTTAAAGACCTAAGGGAAAGCCTAACTGTGTCGAAAATAATTGCAGGTCTTGACTCTCGATACAATATGCATAAAACTAAATTAATGGCGGATGAGGACTCGAAACTCACCTTAGAATATGTTATGAAGTATCTATTAACTGCTGAAGCATCAACAAGATATCTGAAAAGGATGAAGCTTCAGGCTAACCTCAATGAAAATACTGTGTTGAATACGAGTATTACTAAAAACAGCAAATCAATAAAAACTGTCGTAACTGCGGTTTATCCCACAACATAAATCAATGCCCTGCATATGGGAAAACATGCTTCAAGTGCAATAAAACAATCATTTTGGAAAAGTTTGTCGGAGCAACAAAAAACCAAAGCCAATAAATGTAGTTGAAGAGCAAGAGAACGAAGGCGAAGACCTTTTCATAGGGTTTGTGGGCAATGAGATAGTTCAAGATTTTATTGTTAAGGACATGAAATTTCCGACTAAAATTGATACAGGAGCTGCTTGTAATGTCATAGGATCTGAGGTATGTAAGCGTCTAAAATTAAATAAATGTGAAATATTACCCTGTGATAAAAAAGTAGGTAATACAGCTTGATGGCAAATGTGTGCCAGTAAGAGGAACATGTTGGCTAGAACTGTTACACCCTAACAAAAGGACATATAATGTAAAATTCATAATAGTAGAAGGAAATATACCTACACTGCTTGGATGTAAGACATGCTTGACCTATAACTTTGTTTCAGCTAACAGAGATCTTGTAAAGGTACATAGTATAACTTGTAAGCCTAGTAATACGAATAATTTAATTAAAGCTTTAAAACTAATTACAGTGAGCTGTTCGACAGTGGTCTTGGTTGCATTCCCGGACAGTGAATATACAGTTGAGCAGGGATGCTGTGCCCACTGCGCAGGCAGCTCGACGAATTCCATTTCACAACTGCCTGAAATGCGTCTGGAGCTTAAGAGAATGGAGAGTCTAGGGGTTATTGAGAAGGTAGCAAAGGCTAAGAAATGGGTTAATAATTTAGTTCTGGTTCGTAAACCCAATGGGAAACTGAGAATGTGCATTGATCCAAGAGCTTTGAATAAATTTGTCATACAGCCTAAATATCAATTACCTACTCTTGATGAAATTAAAAGTAAAATGAAAGGGGCCAAGTTTTTTGCATTATTAGATGCATCAAATGGGTTTTGGATGTTAAATTTAAATGAGGAAAGCTCAGACCTATGCACATTCATAACACCATTTGGTAGATACCGCTTTAAAAGACTGCCTTTTGGAATAAGTTCAGCTCCAGAGGAATTCAGCAGAATAATAACTCAGATGTTTGAGAATGTAGAGGGAGTCACCCCATATATTGATGATATTTTTGTGTATGCTCAATCAATTGAACAATTAAATGACAGATTAAAGCAAGTTATGGAGATAGCTGTAAAAAATGGCATTAAATTTAATGAGTCAAAATGCAATTTTTTTGAAAAAGAACTCATATTTCTAGGACATAAATTTACTGAAAGTGGTGTTTCTCCAGACCCTAGCAAAGTACAGGCAGTAGTGAATATGGAACCTCCAAAAAATAAAAAAGATCTAGAACGGTTCCTAGGTATGTGTAATTATCTTTCTCGCTTTATTCCGAATTATTCAAAGTTAATCGAACCATTACGCATTCTAATGAAAAAGATGCTGTATTCACCTGGGATAGCAATCAAGAATATGCTGTAGAAGAACTAAAGAAAGCTTTGTGTAGTAGTCCATGCTTAGGTTTTTTTAATACTAATCAGGATATTATTTTATCAGTAGATAGCTCATCAACTGCAATGGGAGCTGTAGTTTTACAAAATGGAAAACCAATTGCATTTGGATCACGATCTCTTAGTACAACTGAACAAAATTACTGTCAATTAGAAAAAGAAATGCTGGCTATTGTTTTTGGTTGTTATAAAATGCATCAGTATACCTATGGGCGGAAAGTGTATGTAGAAACTGACCATAAACCTTTAGAAACTTTGTTTAAAAAACCATTACATAGAGTGCCAGCGAGGCTGCAGCGCATGATGTTAGCTGTACAAGGTTATCATTTGGAGGTAAAATATAAACCAGGCCGATTGCTTTTCATCGCTGACACTCTGTCTCGGAGCTGTAATGTTAAGACAGAAAGTAGAATTAAACAACTTCATGAAAATATAATTTGTCATGTTGAATTTCAAAGAGACTGTTTACCTGTATCAAGTGTTCAAATAAAGCAAATTCAAAAAGAAACTGAATCTGATCCTGTCTTGAAAAAGTAATGACATATGTAAAAATTGGATGGCCACAAAATATAAATGAAATAGATAAAATAGTACGACATTATTGGACTTTTAGAGATGAGTTAAGTGTAATAGATGGAATTGTACTAAAAAACAGCTTGATTGTGATACCAGAAGCTCTCAAAATTATTACTTTAAAAAATATTCACCATGGTCACGTAGGGTTAAGCACCTGTAAGATCAGAGCTAGGTCCTGCGTCTTTTGGCCCGACATAAATCGAGATTTGTAAATGTTTGTGAAGCAATGTCAATCTTGTTCCAAATACAATCCAAACATTCAAAAAGAACCTTTGATCCATCACACTGTAGAAAAAATTCCTTGGCACAAAGTTGGTATTGATATTTGTACTCATGACAATAAATATTATCTGGTGTTTATGGATTACTTTTCAAAGTATATTGAAATATGTAAACTCGATAATTTATCTAGTGATTCTATAATTCTGAGTTGCAAATCTATCTTTGCAAGGTGCTATTTATCTTTGCAACATTTTTTTACAATACTCTTAAGAGTATTGTAAAAAAATGTAAGGAAGACAATTCAGATCTATACTTAGGCTTGTTAAATTATCGAAATACACCTAAGCCATATATGCCTTCACCTGCACAATTATTGTTTTCTAGAAATTTAAATTCAACACTACCTTTTCCTAAGAATTATCTAAAACCAAAAATATTCAACTGTAATGAAAAATATTATAAACATTTAGAGTCAGTTAAGAAAACTTATGACAAAACATCTAAATGTCTTATAGAACTAAATATTGACCAAGAAGTTTACTTTAAAAAATCACTTGATACTGAATGGCTAAGAGGACAAATTGTTAAAATATGCAAGGAGCCACGTTCATATGTTGTGCGGGATGAAGTAGGTAACCTGTATAGGAGAAATAGAAAATTTATAAAATTAATTGACTTTAATAATCCCAATAATGATCTGCTAGAAGATAATGCTACAAATATACCAATGCTAGAAGGTAGTTTTGTAACACCGCTTTGTGAATCTCAGGTAATACCACATAACTCTCCACCGTCTTTGGATAACAACATTGTTGAGTTAGATACAAACCAAAATGTGTCTGAAGAACCAGCACCTAATGAAATAGGTAATGATGAGAGTACATCTCAAACTGGCCTTCCCAATGAGACGAAAGTAACACGCCGTGGACGCCGAGTGGTATTACCTAAGAAATTTAAAGATTATGTACCTTAGTAGTTAAGTACTTACTTATTTCCTTGATTACAATATTAATTAACTTAGATTAAGAAAAGGGGGGATGTTTATAGATAAGAGAGTGAATCAGTAAAGGCAACACCGGCGACCCGCCCTCTGGCGACCGGAAATGTAAGAGATTAGGTTAGATCCTGATGGCGTCATCTCATAAGCATAAATGTAACTGCACATGTGCAAGAAATAAAAATATGTTCCATACACGTGGGTTTTACTAAATACACCCGTGACCCGTGAACCAAACGATGGCAGCCGAAACGAAGAACATAAACAAACATAATATTAAATTCTAAAAACATTAATAAGAATGTTAGTAAGTTTAATATTAAATAACTAATATGTCACATGTTATTAGTAATTATAAAAAAGTCAGCTCAATAAATCAAAGGCAGGTTCGTAGTCAATATAAGTAGGTACATAATACATTTATCTCATAATAGTCATTGACATTTTAAACAATGCCACAATTGAAGAAAAATGTGTTTAAGGAGTAACTTTGGCTTCTTTATTTTAGAATAAATATATAAATAAATATATAAATAATAATAAGTATATGTAGGTACCTAAGCCGCGGATTATACCCTAGCTAGCACGGATATAAAATACGGAAACTACAAAAAGGTGCTAAACAAAATTGCGTCACCTACAGTTCTACCATCTCTACGACTAAGTGCCTACATAAATTGAAGGATTATAGTCACATTGTAGGAATGCTGAAAGTTATAAAGTAGTCCACGTTTGCGTTCCACAATCTCCTTCCAGGCCATTTCCCTGAGAACACGCATAAAGCAGGGAAGATGAATAACTTAAATCTGCTTAGTTTAATACGGCGTTGCTATGATGGTTGGGGTTGCCGTTGCATTAAGTTTATATTCCTTTTGTTGCCTATAAAACTAAAGTATGATATAGAGTACGATTGACATATGCAAAACTTATTGCTGATCCATTAAATAATCTTATCTTTTAACAACAGGAGATTCTTATAAATTTGGGTGAAAGTTCCTGATAACTGTTTATTTTAACAGTGCTTGAAATATATATAATAATGTTTTGTATAATTCAACCAGCTATAAAAACGTACTGCCAGTTAAATCGGTTCATAGGTTTAAGTTCCTACAGTGAGCTATGGAAATTGCTATGGTTTTGAGTTTCACAGACGGATAACTTTGTTCTCCAAAAAAAAAACAAGATTAGTGACAAGATCAATGCATTAGCAATTTGAAGTCACAACGGACCGATTATATCTGTCGCAGAATCAATAACCGTTAGGATAGAAGTGTTCTTGAGTAGAGACCGCAAATCAGCTAACGCAGTGAGACTAGATTAAGTGACGATATAAAGCAGGCAGTAGAGTAGATTAAAACGTAGAACTGAGGATCAGGCTGAGTGCCAAGTTAAGGGACTGCTTTGGGTTTCACAGTGGTGTAGGATAGGTCATAATATGATAGGTTCATCTTCAGTTTATCAGTTATAAAAAAAACGTAGAACTTAATGACAGGTAATTCAATAAGGCATACAAATTATGCCATCCATTTTTTTTTCTCCAAAAACTTCATTTCTTATACCTCTAGAACAGTTGTCCTACTGTCTTAATAATTTAATACATGTGAAAATTTGAATCTGTGTTGCTAAATCATACAGTAACCGGATCAAGTTGAAATTTGAGGCTCAGATTATAGACTGGAATAATTACAAAAGCTACTTTTTATTTCAAATCCTTATTTTCAGAGATTCTTGGATAATATCTTTCTTATAAAACCTTTATAAATTCTACAAAGGCATAGTTTGATTCAAGAGCTAGTTAAAAGTTTTTTTAAATTAGGATAATGTTTGTTAAATGCTTTTATTAATGTTCGATTTTAACAAATAATTTACACATTGATGAGGACACTTCTTCCTAAGCTCTTTAACCCACACAAAAATAGATTGCAAGAAAGTGTTTGATAAAAAACATTAAACTTATATTGTTCGCAGTTTATTGAGGAAGGGCTCAAGTAAATCTTTAAAACTATACACATTAAACTACCCCAATGTCCCTTGCCGCCAATAAACGCTGGTGTCAAGGGAAAGAAAGAGCTATGGCAACACAGCCTCGGTCATAAAATCCAGCCAAATGGTTCGCTGGCGGCCATGCAGAGATCGGATGAGTCTTAGCCGTGATATGATGTTGAGTATGATCGTTAAAGTTTTAAAGAGGTTTAATGATCTGATACAAATCTATGATAACGGTTTTTTTATATTATTATAAATTTACACTTGCCCGCCACGTGGCCTGATGTTAAGAAGATAGTTGTTCAACCGTAGGGTGGGCCCCTAAACGATTATATTGTTATTTACTCTGAAACCTCACTTTCCAATTACAGCAGTGGGTTTCGTTTGACTCGATAATTTTAATACAATTATCTAAAACTTGTTCAATGTATGTCTCAAGTTTAATCTATAAATTAAAGTCTGCTGTTCGGTTTTTAGTAGATAATCATTTATGACAATGATTAATTATGTGTATTTGAGTTTTCTACTAAAATCCAATATTCCTTTTATGAATTTTGAACGCCTGTACCTACGTATATTACTGTAGCTTGTATATTGAGCGGGTGTCCGGTGGTGTGGCGCGCTATGCATCCCGTCACATCCGGTGCAGTTCGCCCGCGCGTTATGCCACTTCCGGTAGCTCGGAGGGACAGTGAGGACGTCTGTATTCTAGAAATTATGATATATATGACAGATAGATAGATAACTCTTTATTGTGACACAAAACAGAAAAAATACAGTAACACACAATTATGAACTAGAGCCAAAAATATTCCGTTTTGAGAGTTTTCGTGCTTTGACATGACACCATGACAGCATGTGTCATGTGTCTAAGATGGCGTCATTGAATATTAACCTTTAATCTTTATCTTTATTAACCTTTGCATCAAATTTGTTTCTAAATCTAAGTTAGTACGATCAATTTCCGAAAGGTGGCGTAGCAGGTAGCTGAAGAGGTTTTTTGTTTGAAAGCGATATTCTCAGGAATGACTGAACCGATTTCAGTAATTCTTTCACGTTGTATATGTACGGGATTCCGCTGAGTGCTATATATGTACCACGGGCGAAGCCGGGGCGGGCATCTAGTTGATATATATTTTTGAAAATTTTTTACATGATGAATGTAACATCCAAGATAAAATAATACAGCCGTACAAACAGCAGTGGACAGCTATACAACCACTTACGATTTACTGGTGACGACAGCCATGCATTGTGCCAAATAAAATTGTTTTAAATTGCTTTTAAAGATGTTTAGAGACTGCGAGTTTCTAATAGAGGCCGGTAGAGCATTCCACAAACGGACAGCCTGCTTTTGCGGATAAAATTTGCTGTGATATATACCTTTTATGTTGCAGGCAACTAGCTTAGTCAGCCGTTCAACTGACAGCCTAACTTCTATACTAAATATCGACGTTTATCTAGCGATCTGAATGATATTCAGCCGTTGCTTTTGTTCTTTATTTAATAGGTACTTTGAAATGTAACAAGGTTACGTTAGATTAGTTTCGAAAAAAAACCTCATCAAATTTGAGGTTTTCCGACGTCAATTTGACAGTTTGGAGGGTTTCGGTACTAGGTGTCAGAAAGTGGTACTAAATTGAAGTGAACAGGCAAGGAATGTAATTAAATGTCAACGATTGTACGATACACACCGTCAGTTTCTGTCCCTCGATTTATGGACTGTAAGATTTACATTTATGAAAAGAAAAGAGGTGAGAAATAATTATTCTTTCAACAAACGGCAATGAGAGATAGAAGATTTTCTACCAACCTTTTAACCGCTCCCGCCTAGGGCACCACAATAATGCCTCAGGAGATCTCCTTGCCGAATTGTATCATGAAGCCCCAGGGCTTCACGAGGTTCTCTTGAGAGGTGTGTAGCTGCTTCTGTCCTCGACGTGTGACTGCCGGTCAACGGTCGCAGCCGCAAGTACTGGAGGGAATCTCTAACTACCCTCATGCCATTTATAAAGATCGAACAACGATCGAAGTATATTCGCTTAGCTATATTTTGAACAAACAGGTAACTAAATTTAATTCAGGAAGCTGGTTAAACGGCGCTGTTTAGTAATAGTATAAAAATAGTTTAGTAGTAGACGCTAGGCTAGGCTGTTGATTGAACGTCTGGTCAAGATAATTTGGCTGCTACATACTTAGGTACTACATATTACTCAATGGACTGTTAATCGCGTCTTCACCAGCATAAAGATAAAGTAAAAAAATGTATTACTACACAAAAGTATAAAACAAACCGCTGCATGCCAATCTTGGTCTTAAAGGTTTTTTTTTGGGTTTTTTTTGTTACCTCTCATTATTACCTCATTTTCTTTTTAGATTACAAAGTAAACTAAATACAGTTTAGGCGACTAGGTGCCTTAGCTGTTGTATAATGTTTATATACCACATGGCAACGAAACGAATGTTGACTAGTGTTATGCTCATATTCAGTTTTATGTATAACTGGTCTCTAGATTCCCAAGATACAGGGTTAGCCTAGTTTGGGGTCCGCTGACAGAAGTTCATATGCGACAATAAAACCTACTTGATTTTATGTACAATGGTATGTGTATGTTCTGTAAATGGCACGTGTTTTTATTTTTATAATGCTAATAAATATTCTATTATAAAAAAAATTAGGTTTCGGATGCCAACGTGCTATGGTAAATCTCTCTATCTGTGGATATGTGTGGGTAAAGGTCGTAGCTAACTTATACCGCACCGCCCCCGCATAAACATTCAGAATTATTCAGATTATGAGCTTAAACTAGTAACTTTGTACAAACAATTCACACTGACATAATAATAGCAGACAGCGTGAGGAAGAGAGCTTGTCGCAATTTCGCTGGTACTGCAAATTGTGTGTACAAACTTGAAGTGAAGGTTCATATTTCAATGCAAATTTTCTGCAGGGACTAGTGCGGTATCTTAGAAACAATTGGATTTTTTTGTAAAATCAAAAAATAAAATGAAGTGCTGAAAATAATCTGTGACCTAAGTTTTTTAAATATGTAGTGATGAGACAAGAAAGTCAGGCGACTCACGGTAAACAATACGCAAGTGTTCAAATATTTGCGTGATAATTATTGACAAGCATCAATAATTATCACGCAGATATTTGGTGCAAGATACATAAGATGTAGTAGTATAACTGGCAAAAGTGGGACACTTTCCCAAGTGTGCTATCATATTAGTGGCGACGACAAACTTGTACTTGAAAAAAACTTATATATATATTGGTGGACAATTCACACACAACACCATCTGACCCCAAACTAAGCAAAGCTTGTGTGATGGCAGCCAGATAGCTGATATAATACTTATATAGTTTTTAAATACATACTTATTATACATAGAAACACCCAGACACAGTGCAAACATTTGAATTCATCACACAAATATTTGCACTGGGTGGGGATCGAACCCACAAAAATTGTCATCCATGAATACTAAATACTTTACCTACTTATATTTTGACAAAAGTCAATTACACAAGTTCTACTAGGAAGTAAATTGTCAGGTAGTTTTTCGTAATTGCTATTGTGTATAAAACTCTTGATTTTCATTTGGTGGTACTGTACTGTTATAAGCAGATGGCGTTTCTGCACTTAGAAAAATATCTATAGGGCGGGATTTGAACTCAGTCGAAGACAGAGTTTTTTTGTAAATGCAGGTGTAAATAAATACATGTTATGTGGTAAAGAACATTAAAACAATAAAAATAAAGGGTTGCAAGACTAGTAAAATTGTTGCGATTCTGGTAATCCTACACGTACAACACGGGTATGACGTGTAGGAGACGGTGTTGACAATGTTATGATGAAATATACATTTGACGTGTCTGTATGCAGCATCGTAGCAAACAATATTTTATGGTCTTTACCACTTAATCGTGTCATCTGTAATGTTTAGGTTAACAATCTGTGTCACAAACAGTATACGAACTTCATACTTGTGAAATCGGGCGTTCTCGGCAACAAACCACCACGGCTTTCAGTTAAATACATAGTTAATGACATACACTTAGATATACAACTAGAGTAAAGCATTTAGCTTTAAACAGTTTTAAAGTAGACATTTATTTGTATTGTCCGAAGCAGCACGAGACTGGAATATTTACCCATTTGTTACAGCACAGTAAAGCAATGTGATTCTTATTTCTATGCTGTAACGTACATTTTTCCATTACCTTCAGAGCTTAAAACAAATTTATAGACTGTAAAGTGGTTTTGTAAAACAAAAGCAATTGTTTCTCTAATTGCCAGCAAAATACCAAAAGATAGATAGATAGATACTCTTTATTGACACACCAAAAAAATGATACAAAGCAAAAAAATAAACAAAAAATAGTAAATTAGTGCGACAGCGGGCGGCCTTATCACTAAAAGCGATCTCTTCCAGGCAACCTTAGGATGGAAAACAAAATGTGGACAAGTTAGAAATTGGGGTGCGCAAATAAGAAGTACAAAAAAACATACTTATAGTAATAAAAATAAATAATGGAAAGAAAAACACATTTAACATGAAAGGAAAATTATCTGAGTAGAGTATTGACTAACATTAATATGTAAGTACTGTGGATCTACTACCAAAGTAACAACTAACCACCGCAACGTATTAACTGACTAAACCAGCTACCAGGACTGTTTCATTGCAAAGTGTGTGTTTGTTTACAATAAAGAGTTTTAATTATTAATTTATTCAATGAGCACACAAAACAGAATGTAATAAACACATTTTATAACATAAAAGTATAGTATATGTAGTATAGTAGTATATGTAGTGTACAGAACTGTATTACATTCCAAACTATGTGGGTCTAGAAACGATTTTTGTTAAAATACAGTGGTTTGATTGAGTGGAAATTATTAAATTAGAGATAATACATAAAGAAAATTAGGCCAACAGATCTGAACTTAATACTCTCGAGGTCTTTGCGTTATTGTAGGTAGAATCCACAGCGGTAGTTTTGGTTTTACGTTTCCTGAGGCATGTACAATACTCGTAGCCTAGCTCCACCTCCACTTAATGTTCCTCTGACGTATTTGACTTACCAAATTTGTTGTAAAACAGTTTTGATGTAGTGGTGCAAATTTTTTATCAATAAAAGAATGGGAATCATTGAGACCGCCGATAGAAGTGGAAACTAATAACTCATAGCTCACTTTGGAGATTACGCCGGTGTGGTGACACCGGAGGCCGTGGCTATGACCGTGGATGACTGTGGATATCTAGATCATCCGAGTTCACTCGATGATTTTATTCATTTACAAATGTAACAACACTTGAACTCAATTTATAGCCCACAGAAATTCTGTACTGACTCTTATTTGTTGTAATAACTCTTTATTGCACTTAATAACAACAAAAATACATAAAAAACTTAGACTAAAATTAAAGTAGCAATGAGCGACCTTATCGCTTAAAGCGATCTCTTCCAGGCAACCGTAAGATGGAAAGACAGATACGAAAACAGGAAGACGGGAAGTACAAATAAAAAGTGGTACCTCTATAATATTTCAAAATAAAACTGCAATTACATGAATAATAATTTGATAAACCTACATAATTTTAACTGTATGTGATGCGCCAATTTAAAAAATCTCATAAATTTCACATTCTTTTAATGTTTG
Source organism: Ectropis grisescens (assembly GCA_017562165.1). Lineage (NCBI taxonomy): Eukaryota > Metazoa > Arthropoda > Insecta > Lepidoptera > Geometridae > Ectropis > Ectropis grisescens. The sequence goes on along the minus strand of CM029777.1, from coordinate 23,450,649 downwards.
TTTCTGTCTAAATGAGTTGTTTGTCCTATTCGGTAAATAAACCAGATGTATACCGCATTTCTTCATGAAAATTAATGTTTTTCTTATAGAGAGTGTGATAATAAACATATTATGATTCGCTTGATGGTAAGCGGTAGACATCAAAGACGCCGACGGCGTTTTTCTAGCATCGAGAGATGTTTACAGATGTCGTTTTTAATTAGGAACCTGCAAAATTAAGTAAAAAATAATAATTATATATTCATTATAATTATTGCGTTGTTTTTATTGCACGTTGGGTACTTCAGGTAAGCGCGCGCCATCGTAGACCGCATCGCCACAACATGAGGCGAGTGGACGATGCGTAAATGCATTTCTACTCAAGAAAAGGAATTGAAGTATAAAGGATATGGTAGCGACCTAAATGTTTTTCCATACTATTTCTAATTCAAATATAACCTAGTTCACATTTTCTCTTCTATAGGTACTTCATATAAGGTGGGGTTAAACATAAGTATAGAAAAACCACGTAGATAGTGCGAAAGCGCAATTCTAATCCTTTAAGGGTCGCCCCAAAAAGGAGCAGTGCTCGGAACGATTTAAAACGTGACCTGACCGCAGCAGAGTCAGCACTGTTCGTAACTGACCAAGAGAGTTCAAGTCCAGGTAATCATATTTTTTAATTTTACATATATTATTTACATCTATCTATTTGTTTTTATCTAGGTACTGTAAAAGTATTGTGACCTACGGTATGTTCAATTGATATTGGCAGTCTTGCCAGTTCGGTAAATTAATCTTCTGTTAGCAAACAACATAAAAGTTCCACAGTACTTAATTATTCTGACTCTCAGACAATGTGCAGGAATAATTCAGTGACGGATTTAGTTACTGTTAAATTATTCATGTACCTAATTGTAAACGTCTAGGCCTGAAGGAGGAATAAATTGCTCGGGAACGGAAATCTTGGAATAAAGCATGTTTCGTGTTGTGTGGAAGCCGCGACCGTGATTTCTTGGTGACATAAACTGTTTATATTCTCTCTGCTCGGTGTCAGGACATTATATCACAAGGAGAGAGTGAAGTACTTAATCCAACACGCCGGTGAAGTGTGGGTTGGCAGATGACTATTTATTATATACTAATATTAATAATAATTATTCGTTAATACATCGAAACGAAAGTAATTTTTTTTTTTGTTGTAATAGGTATTTGTACTTTTTTCTACGCTCGGCGAAAATTCGATGGCATATAGCACCACCAAAGGTCAAACACGGCAAATATGCGGCAGGTATGGAAATATATTGATATGCTTTTTCACTTTTTTTATTGGAAATGTTAATATTTTCGCAACGTTCAAACTTTTTCCGTAGTTCTATATATGTAATTAAAATCTCAAAACATGCCAAATTGATCCAGCCAATCTCTAGCTTATGTGAGACCTACTAGAATAGTGTAGAGAGTACTATTTATATTATACAATATATGGTAGTGTAGAGAGTATGTAGAGAATATTATAGTATTGAAAAACTATTTATAGATGTAAGTGTTTTAAAATTACGTGACTTCGAAACGTTTTGTACTCATTTTGTAGTAGTATTTTTCAATTAAAGTAGTTTTAAACTTTTTGCTATTGGTCTCTTCTTCCTTTTCATCAGAAACGAGCCAGAGCGGGAGTCACCGCTTTGGTTAGTTAAACGTTCTTAATTATGGCTTAATAAAAATATAAATGGCTTTTCAGAACTTCCTCCCGATTTTCCCCAGCCTACCGCTTCATAACTTTTTTTTCCACACCATCGTCTATACAAACCTTTGATACGCAAAAACTTTCAACAGTCATACACTATTAACAAACGTTTCTTGGTTGATCATACACGAAGTTTAAGCGGCACATAATTCATTTTATTGCTTCGTATAACATTCGAAACAATTCCAATTCGTGCTTACATTAAACAAACCGGTTTATCGAGGGTTAACTTTTAATTATAAATTTTGTACGAAAAGTGGATGTACGAACAGGAGAAAATGTGGTATATCTTTAAGATAAGCTGAGATTTTTTGTAGAGTCTGCCTGGGAGAGTGCCACATCTTTGCCAGTTATTCAACCGGTAAGCAGTAATGTGCAAATATTACTGGGTTCAAATTTGAGGAAGATTACTTACAGACACTATTGGGCAAATATTAATATTAAATCAAATGCTGTTCAAAGACACAATCAAGTGTTAGGCTACTATATGATCAAATATAAGTACTTAGCTGTATGAGATTGTACTAAAATGGGCAAGCGTGATGCTGTAAATTAAAAAAAAAAACATGTAACGTGAAAACACAACATAATATATATTATTTACATACTTATACACAGAAATGTTAGCAATGGTAACAGTGTCACGAGTTTTGGTTTTTTTTTCATCTCAGAAAATGCCTAAAGCAATCACTTCAAAACCTAGACCTTTCGAATCCTCTATGTGTATGAATAAACAGTAATAGTATTTCTCAAACGTAAGCTCATAGACAAGACTTAACATATTTCTATGATATTCTGCCATGCGGAATGCAAAATGTCGAATGTCGGCTTTGCTTTTTGTTAACGGACCATCACTATAAAACGCAGTATTTTAAGCGTAAAGTTAACTGACTAAGGTATTCTAAAACTATGTTTCAAAATTAAAATAGGTGATGTGATCCAAAAGACAACCAATTTGAAGTGGAGTTTAGCTACAAATGTCTGACGATATTTAGGCAAGGATAATTAGTAGCCGCTTGATACACTGGTGTGTAATTTAGCACCCAAAAACTTGGTTGATGACGACAACAAACAAACTTAAAATTGCGGACGGGTTTTTGGCGGGAATTTTGTTTTATCGTGTTTTTATTTGGAGAGGTATACCGATAAATTTGTGTTTAATGACGTCTACTTGAACCAGTATTTATTGTGATATTACCTACATTAAAATTAGAGATCATTTACATAGAAAAATCGTAAAATAAAAATAAAACAAAAAACAACATTTTTGTCGGGAAAATGGTCCCGAAGTATTGAAAAAAATATATAATTTGTGCAATCGAATGAAGTTTTTTTGGTGTTTCGAGTTTGTTATTTCGTATACAACACATTTAACCCATTAACCACAATCTCCACTATAAATTATTAATGTAATAGTTGTTAGACTACTTGAGAAATCGCGAATTTTTTTACTCCAGTGTCAAAAATGTTAGTTTACATTTTAAGTACATTAATTATAAATAAACAAAACCGCTAGAAGCGTCTTAAAATGTTCTTGAGAGTGACTGGGCTCAAACGGGTAAAAGTAAGGCGGCACTTCATATGCCGAAGCAAAACATCGCACTTATGTAACCTGACACCCGTTTTCCCGCCAAATTTGTAAACGCGAAGAGCGGGCGGTGCATCAAGCGGGTAGAAAGAAAGCAGATCACACGTTGCAATGGTGCATTTGGCAAAAACTAAATACCTCAATAAATGCCAAGTACTGGATTTAGGTAGAGACGCTTGGAAAGAGGATGGAAAATCGCGAACAAGTTGAGTGTTGGCTGTGTTTTATTAAATAGTTTACAATGTTCACCACAAAATTATTAAATTTCAAACGATGCGATGCTGCAATCATCTTTGACAAATATGTTATTAACATACTTACTGATATTTCGTTATGTTTTTTTTCCAAACGCAAGTCATGTCATAAAAAACCCTTTGTCCACAAACAATTTGTACAACTCTGCAAAAGTTTTTTACAGACTGTCGCAACAATATCAGGTGGAGATTAAAATAACCAGAAACGCGTATTTAGATGTTTCTCCGTCAATACATTCTCATTAGCGGTATCAAAGGAGCTCGTGTACCAAAGGAAATTTATCATCAGACGTTTGTGGGCCTTGACGAGGATATTTTTAGAGATTCTGAATGACACGAACGAATGACAAAGTCTTTTTAGCGTAGTAACAATACGATGCGGTGTTAGGTACTGTAGTTTCCGTTCCCACTATTTTCCCATGATAAAAATACAAATTCAGACCATACTTAATCCATATCTATAATTTCAACACGATTCGTTCAGATGTTCCGACGTGATTGAGCAACGAAAATTCAAACATCTAAATATTCAAGCTATCGCGTTTATTTAATCATGATAAAAGTGTATTCGATCCGACATTACTCTAAGTCACATTTTGTTTTAATCAACAATAATTATGTAGGCGCTTAACCTTTCTTGTACCAATTACACAATTCAATACGGCCCCCTCAGCTTCCATTTCTACGAATAAGTTAATGTCTAAATTCCTATGTAATGAAAGAAAATAACAGTGTATTTTTGTAAAGTTATAACTTTGACGATATTCTCCGATACGCCACAGGTAACATTATAATTTTTATTCTAAGTTTTGTTCTGACATCTGTTTTATATTCGTTCTTGCCAAAACAGAGTTACACAGAAACGTACTAATCTGAAAAGTACCTATGTCTATGAAATAACCTATAGTAATATACTCCTCTAAATAATAACTAATATTTTAGGAATAATACTCACTAAGAAATATCCTCCAAATCTTTAACTTGCAGGTTTATTGTTTTTTAGCCCCCGACAAATAAGGGGTTATAAGTTTGACATCGATGTCTGTCTGTCTCTCTGTGACACCGTAGAACTCAAACGGATGGGCTGATTTAGATGCAGTTTTTTTATTTGAAGGTTATTTTCCGTGCTGTTATATTTTTAGCCACATATGTTTGGTTAATATCGATTCAAGATGGCCGCCTCTAGAAAATGGCGGATAAAATATTTCTTTACAATCTACCTTAATATGGGTATCAAATAAAGGGACTTGACTAGTAGAATAGTATTATAGTATACATTATTACAAATTTCAAATCTAAGATGGCCGACACCACAAAACGACAAATTACATAATTTTTTCCACTACTACTTCAATAAGGGTATGAAATGAAAGGGCTTGATTAGTAGAATACTATGCGCTATGACTAATATCAAATCCAAGATGGCCGCTACCACAAAATGGTGAAATACATTTCTATTTTCACAACTCCCTCAATATGTGTATCAAATGAAAGTGCTTAACTAGTAGAATGTTGTAATTACAAATCCGAAGTGGTCGGGGGTAAATCTAAATGTTTAATTTTGTTCTTGTCTACATTACTATTAGGTACTATTGAAAAGTGTGAAGCTGATTTGCATGATCTAACAACACCTTGTTTTTTTGCTATCGGATCACATGTGGTGTTATGCCTAAGTCCAACACCTAGATGGAAAACTTATAAAAACGTACGCACTTGTTGCACGGTTTCGTCACTTGACCACGACTATATGTGGCTGTGGCTGTGAACTGTCCACATTATACATGACCCCGCTGCTAAGACTCAAAGATGCAAAGATAGACTCAAGGTTTTATCTTCTACGTTGAAGTGCAGGTTGGCAGAAGACCCCTCTAAATGTATTTTCTTCAAATACTTCTATTTGAAGTAAGTAGTCTATGGTAGATAGAAAGTAATTCTTTGAGCTATTTTTTCTTACGAAAACATCCACTCCACGGATTCGGGGGTCCGTGACCATTGTAAAACCACCAATTTTTTTTCCGTTGTTCTTTTTTTTCAGTTATCTTGGATACATTTCCAGCACAGTTGTATTCTTACTTATGGGTTGTGGTCTTCTGTGTACCCTTATACGTTCTTCGATAAAATTCAATAACAAGCCAGAAAATGCTACCATTTTGTTCAGTTTGTGACTTCGAGAATATTCTACGAACTCTACACGTGAGTGCCATGTGGCGTAATGAATTGCCGTTTTCCGTAAGTTACGATGTTTTCTCGATCCAACAAAATGTAAAATTTCTGAAAAAGTATTTTCTGTAAATAAATATAATGTTTGGTAAAGTACATATAATATATATTTTTATTTCAGAAAATGCTACCATTTTGTTCAGTTTGTGACTTCGAGAATATTCTACGAACTCTACACGTGAGTGCCATGTGGCGTAATGAATTGCCGTTTTCCGTAAGTTACGATGTTTTCTCGATCCAACAAAATGTAAAATTTCTGAAAAAGTATTTTCTGTAAATAAATATAATGTTTGGTAAAGTACATATAATATATATTTTTATTTGTAATTTATAAACATAGATAGTCGTTTTATTTTAAAATGTAATTTTACATATTGAGAGGCAGATTGTGGCGCTGTCATTGTTTTGTCTACACCTATTTAATGTACAATTATTACGATTATATTTTCGTAAGTATATTTTTTAGATAAAAGATTGTTATATAAATAATAAGCTATTTACCTATAATCAATTTTTAACAAACCTAATTTACATTTTGATTTATCTTATCGAAGATAGCAATAAACTCAATTCAATCTTAAAGTCATCCCGATTAAATCTATCGGAAAGGTTACTCAAGCATTATGATTCAACATCGTTAGTATCTTCCGACACTTTCAAAAGGAGATAACAGAATGTTTTACGATTTTGATCTCCATATTTCGCAACTTAAAATGAGCTTAATCTGAGCTAAGTTGGTGTCATGTCGAAAAATTAAATACACATTTTATTCTACTCAAAAGTTTTATACCATTTTAATACACAGTTAAACAACTCTGATTCTTATTTTTATAGCTTTTTGGTTCATATAAGTTTGCTTGGAATATGTAGTACCTATGTGTCTTAGTGTAATTATTACTTATTAGGTCATTAAATTTAGGTTAATACTTAGATTCCGTACCTTCTACACAAAGTCTAAAACTCTAAAGTTTGGTAGCAAGTAGAAGCCAAATAAAGCTAAATATCTTGCGTTCTTCCATTAGTTTGTCTGAATTCGGTACTGCACAAAAAAAAAAGTGACACTTGGCTTCACCCCAAGACCATAAAACCATACAAGGTGTTATATAAGTGTGCATGTGACGTGTGTCTATGTATGTGTATCGTAGTATTTTATTGAAGAGCTGATGTGATTGAGATATGGTTGGGGAAACTGAACCAGCTCACTTTATAATCTGTCCCCTGGAATTCAGGGTCATTTCCCACAAGGACACAATCGAAGTCATAATCCACCACACTGGCCAAAGTCGGGTTGACGCATGACAAATGTTCTCAAAAAATGTGTTTCTTAAAACAAACGTCATAATATTTTCTTTCACCGTAAAAGTCAGTGGTGAAGATAAAGTTATATATTTGCTGTTTAAAAGTTTAAAGTGAAATTCGTACCAACGACCTTACACTTGTCTTATAAGACATTTTTGCCACTAAGCCACAATAGTTTTAATCACTAATTCATTAATTACAATTACTAATTAATTATTAATTACTAGCCTTCTTCTTCTTCATGTCGATGATGTTTCTTATCATAACTTTGTCGTACATTGAATATATTTATTTCATCCCGCTAAAGAACCTCCGATAACACATCTCCCGTTTCTTACCTCCATGACAAGTAATTAAAATTTTATAAATCAAAAGGATTTGTATTTATACGAGTTTAATTATCACACGGTACTCGGGCGTTACATGCGTGGCGCGTGGAAGGAGGCTGCACGAAAAGGGTAATCTGACTTGAAATAGATATAGAAATAATACATAAATAATGATTCTCTGTGAAGTCGGGCTACGAACGATAAATGTTGATATTTGGATGTTTGTTGCTCAAACACGTCGTCAAACGTCACACGTCAAACAATGTAAGTTACACAGTTAGGTTATAGTCTGGAAGAACACATAGGCTATCTTTTTTCCTGGAAAAATAACGGGACGGGAACTACACGGGTTAAACCGCAGAGCGCTGTTAGCATCAAAATAAATGCACTATCAGCGCCCTAGTTCCCGTTCCCGTTATTTTGCCGGGATAAATTGACCTATGTGTTCCTCCAGACTACGAGTAAAATCAACCTGTATTCCAAATGTCAGCTTGATCCGTTCGTACGTTATGACGTGATGGAGCAACAAACATCCATACATTGACATTTATAATATTAGAGTAGGATGTGTCACGAGTCAAACGCTTAGGCTGATAGTGCCTCTCTATCGCTTGTTCCACGGTCTCGTTTGCACGCTCGGTTCAAGCGGAACGTGACATTTTTTCGTAAATACAGCTGGCGTTCATCGGCTTATAAAACCTTATCCTATTAAAGAAAAAAAAAAAGAAAACAGAAAATGATCGAATGATCGTGATCTTTTTTATTTATTTGCCCTCGATATTTCGGCCACTTTAAAATGACCGTGGTGAAATGAAGACCACGAGTGCGACGGGTCTTTCTATTACTAATCAACAATTTTGGACTTTTCATAGTTAATTAGCCATAAAACAGTTATGTCGTTGTGAACAGGCGTGGTGGTACCATCAGACGTAACGTCTTATGTAAAGGAAAGATGGATGGATCTCTTCCACGCAAGTACGACTGAAGCGATTTGGTTAAAATTTAGCACATACATAGATAATAGTCTGGATTAAAACACTGGCTCTTTTATATCCTACGAAAATAACGGAATCGAGAAATAAGCAGGTGAAACCGTGTGGTGCTTCTAGCCTACATTAAAGCCACAAAAAGCTAATAGTTTTATTCATGACTTCTTATAATAAGTAAGTCATATGTACATAATAAATAAATAGTTCAACCGCTTCTTTTGAGTGGGCACTTGACTCAAGATAACCGTTTTGTGTGACCTTGCTGATGTATGTATTATGACTCTGTATCCCTTTAATGAGAATATTAAGGGCTCGTAATGAAATTTATTGTGTTTAATTGAAAAATGTTTGGATAGGTACTGGCTGTTTTAATTTATATAGAAATTTGAAAACAATTTGGAGGAAAATGATTTAAAATGAAACTTGTTAATACATTTTTCTTTTGTAAGGGAATTCATCACACAATAAAACTCATTATATATATTGCTTGACTACCAATTAAAATACCCAACAAAAATAAGAGTGTTGTAAAATTATAAAAGGTCTTCAAAAATAAAAGAATGGTTTTGAAATTTGTGACATAAGTACTTGCAAAATCATCATCATGATAATCAGCCCACACTCATACACTGTTTGCAATATAATCTATTATACCTATAAGTATTATTGGACGCGCTAATAAAGATGATTCTTCATGAATAAACATCATGAATTTCTTTCGAATAAACGGTATAGAACTGTTGCTATGTAGTTCCCGCGTTTTACCATCAGGCTTGTCTTGCACATCACTCATAATTGTCGAAAAATTCACGAATATGTACCTACCAAACTCGTATTCAGTATTACGGGCTTAAAATTCAAAGTTTACACATGTATGATAATACCAGCAACAAAGCTGTCATTGCTATAATACTACTATTAATAATATAGTAGTAACAAAAAGGAATGTCGCTACGTCGCAGTGACGTAGAGAAATGATCCCGGGGTCCCGGGGGAAACCTCCACTCGGGCTGCAACAGGCGGAGCAGCTGCGAAATTAAATTATAAATGAAATCTTTCATTTCAAGTGACGTTTTTAAACAACATAAGTTATGCGACATTTCAGTTTGACTTATATAAGGTATCTTTTTCGGGATGATAGGAGCTTTGGTGCGATTTTGATGTTATTTTTTTTTATTTTTTTAACTTTTATAGGTTTACACTTGACCGCCATCTCGCCTGGTGTTAAACGACAATGCGGTCTACGATGGAGCGTGTTTACCTAGAAATAACCGATTCACTCTCGATTTGAAGACACAAAGATTGTAATCATCGGGGAAAACCCACTCAGGCAACGTATTCCACAGCCTAGACGTTCTTATCACAAAATTAGAGTCAAATCTCTTCGTTCGTGTCTTTGGAACATCAACCATGAAACGATGTCGCTTTTTCGAGCTACGAGCATTCCGATAAAAAAAGGGCAAGGTGGTATCAGATCATGCAAATCAGTCGCACACTCTCCGAAGTGTTTGTGTCACAATATTGTGAAGCCTGATTGGTCTGATGAGTTTTTTTTTGTAATGTAGAGTAACGATACGAGCTCCTATGTGCCTATTTTAATAGTGACACAAAACTATTGAAACATGTCGAGTCCAAATCATTACCGTACTGAGTTTGTCATCGTCGCGTCGATAAGATATTATAACTCTATGCCCTGCCATTTCACTGGACACATTGTTTCGGTAACGGGTGAACGATTTTTAATGAAATTAAATAACAAGGATCTATATTGGATTAACACAGTAGTTATTTTATTAAATTTAATTGTCATTAAGCCGCAACTGAGGTAGATAAATATACACTACTAGTTACAGATATGAATTACCAGTTACTTATTTATTACTGTAACATAATGAAGCTATAAATGATTGAGTATTGAATTAACTCAAGCACGCTAGAAAAAAAAAATCGCATTGGGTTCGTTCATTAATGATTTTTGATGAGATTTTGTGCTACAGACAAACACACTGAGACGCATATAGACACGTCAAACTTCTAAAATCATCCCATTTTCAATTAGTAGTTTCAAAAATCCTAACTGTATAAATCATGGGAACGTAAACTAATATAATTTTCCATTTATCGTGCTTAGCGACACAAAGAAATACACAGTAAAAGTGAAAATAGAGTTCTCCCAAACATCAGTTATGAAAAATTGTGCTATACTGGTTCAAGAAGTTTGAAATGTGGCGTTCATTTCCCCATTACGGACGGAAAGAAGCAGTGGAGTGAAAAACTCGATATGTGACGTTACGGCGGAGATATTGTCGTGGGATAAACTTTATATTACGAATAAATAGTGAATAAATAGTAGTGTAAGAATAAGTAGACTTTAGTAGTGGTAAGACTGTTTGCAGAGTCTGCCTGGAGACGTACTACATCTTTGCCAGTTATTCTACCGCCAAGCAGTAATGTGCAAACATCACTGTGTATATGTGGTTTGAAGGGCAATGTTCCCAGAGAAATTACAGGGCATACAAATAAATCGTCTTATATCTCTGGGTGTAGACCGCAGTGCTAAGTAATGATTTGTCCTCTTCATGTTCCGATAGCTGCGTATCACTGTGCGTATAGGCAGACGTGACGCTTACCACCAGACACATGTCCAGCTAGCCTTGTGACTCTATACTTAAAAAAAATTGTCATAGGGACTGCCGATAGAGGTGAAAACTTATAACTCAGAATTTGATAGCTCACTTTGGAAACTACGCGGGTGAAGCCGGGGAGCCCGGCTTGTCTGGAATCCATCTAGAAATGCCTTAGAATGGCCATGGTCCCGAGTTCACCCGCGGGTCTACCGCGTAACTAAAACTGTCTTAGCATTGCAATTGCGCTCTGTTTTTTTTCCTCTTGAAATGATAGAGACCGCTATAGCAACGCGAAAGCCGATTTAGTGAGGCGGTAGAAGGGCCGAAGATTTCTTTCATTTAGATGAAGTGAAATGAAGTTTGATCTTCAAAAAATAATAAAAAGATTGCGAAGACTTCTCGTGCCCATGACTGTTGAAACGCTACCGAAACGTTCAGAGGTAGCTAAACATTAGTTAGATCGCGATCCTGTGAAAATATACAAATATTACAACCTTTTTAAAGTCACAGTTTGTAGCGAAACAATTCCCCTTCACTATACGAGTATATGTGATGTATAAATATAAAAATTAAGTTAAGGCCGGAAAAATTTGATCATCGAAGTTTAAGAGAAAAGTATGAATTTCAGGAAAACAAATTTGAAGTTAAGATAACTTAACTTAAGAATTAAAAGGAATCGACTCATCTGGGACGGGTAATTCAAAGTATTTGGATTAAAGATTAAAAATATAAACTATTTTCGTCCAAAAAATTAAACCGACTTCAAAACCACAAATAGGCACTCAAAAGCGAAAAATAAACTAAAATCATTATTATAAGCGCTACTCACTCATCTATTTGAAGTCGGTGCCAGCCAAATCTTACAGGTAGTGGATAGATACTACTTACCTGTGCCTACGTACCATGTGCCTACATAGCATCAATCTACTAACTTTTTGACCTTTGAAAAAAAAATTGATAACCTCCTCCTTTTTTTGGAAGTCGGTTAAAAAGAACCACGACACGTGCAAGTTGGCGTGGGTTGTGCTCTAAACTCTAAATAGCTCGGGACTCGGAGTTCAGAGTCTTCTCTCGCAAGGAAAGAGCCAACGCCATAATACACCACGCTGGCCCAGTGTGGGCTGCTTGATGACACATAACTTCTAAAGATTCTAGATACATGTTAGTTTCTTCAAGATGTTTTCCTTCACCGTTTTAAGTTTGCGGCGAATATGCAAAGACAAATTAATTTGCAGTGATATCTTTATGAAATTTGGGATGTTTTTCTTACTTAGGTTACCCAAGCCACAGTAAACAAGTTAAAACCTAATTTAAATGTAAATGAACTAAGCAAAAATGGCGACATTATACCTCTACTATACGTTAACTGAGTTAGCCACCTTCTAGCTACAAACAATGGCCGACGTAATAATTAACCGTGCGGGCTTCAACTGTTTTGTTGAGGTTTATTACAAAGATAAGCAACCTGTACTGCCAAAGAGAGCGCATTTTAATTATATCTACTAACTTTTAAACAACATGAAAAATTAAGAGGTTTTTTGTGTCAACATGTTAATCTTAGCAACTACTGGACCGATTTCTAAAATTCTTTTAGAGTTGGATGTGTACGTGATGGCTGAGTACCTACTATAAGCTAATATCATGTACCACGGGCGAAGCCAGGACGGACCGCTAGTCAATAGAATAAATACTCTTTTTTGGGTGTTCAGAAGTTTGTGGATTAATCACGTTGGAAATGCTGAAAGGATGGAGTTGAAATTTAGAACACAATAGTAGCTCTCCATTTTAGACGCGTAGTTCTAGCTCCTGTAATGTTTCCGCGACATAAGAAACGTAGCTGCTACTTTGGGCTACAATGTAACTGTGCTTAGCCATGTCGACATGATTGGGCAACCATCAACCTACTCAATCTACTTTCTTTTTGAGTAATGAGTGACGAAACGAGCAGGGCATATGCCATGTAAGCAATATGCCACATAACAGTACAGTGACAGAGTGACACGCAGCTATTGGAACACAAGGAGTCCAAATCATTACCTAGCACTGCACTGCGCTCGTCGCCCAGAGATCTAAGATGTTATATCTCTAAGCCCTGTAATTTCACTGGAAATATTGCCCTTCAAACTGGAAGACAGTAATGTTTGCACGTTACTGCTTGGCGGTAGCATAACTGGCAAAGGTGTGGTACTTACCCAGACGGACTCTGCCTAGAGTACTAACACTACTAAAAAGTAGTAGTATTTGTAGGGTTTACGTTATAGTTTGAAATAGCACATAAATACCTAAGCTTTTTTATCACGTGAGATTTTTAGAAATACTTACTACCGGGGTAAAACCCCAGATAATTCAGTCTTTATCTTGATCAAACGTTTCGATGTTTTTCGTTGTTTCAAAATTTGCTTTTAAAAAAAGTTGTTCATAGTTATAAAACACCTCCTTTTGGCTAAGTTCAGTTGTTTTGAGTAACCCTTGTATGGACTGTGTTTTAATATACACGAATTAAGGGCACGTGTGGCTTTATGGCTGTAAGGCGACAATTTAATCATAGGAAGTATGTAGTAACTAAGTTCAGAGGAATTCTATGGTGAGCCCTTTGCATCACCACTTTGGTTTTAGTACGTATCGAGTAGGCGGTACGCAAATAACTAATAAAATAGATTGCCATTTCAGAACAATAGTTTCGATGTTATAACAATAGTTACGATGTTCTTGTCAACATGCAATGGAACGAAGCATACTGAAACCGAGGAAATAACAATACAAAAAACAAGCAACGTAAACATCAATGAAAACTTTGTCTCTACTTTTGTGATGAGAACGTCTAGGCTGTGGAAAACGTTGCCTAAGTGGGTTTTCCCTGATGGTTACAATCTTTGTGTCTTCAAATCGAGAGTGAATCGATTTCTTCTAGGTAAACACGCTCCATCGTGGACAGTATCGTCGCTTAACACCAGGCAAGATGGCGGTCAAGTGTGAGCCTATAAAAGGTAAAAAAAAAAACGTAACAGATGGTCTTCTTTTTAACAGTAGGAAGACATAAGAAAAGTTGAGCCGATGACATAACAAAAATGGCAGAAAAAATATGCATGCATACAGCAGAAGATAAAGAGGGAAAAAATTGGAGGAGGCTTTTACCCATACAGGGGCCACATAACAAACATAGAAGAAAAAAATGTACTTACAAGTTTATTGTAGGAAAATTTTAAGTGGAAAATAAAGGTATGATCATAAATTACAAAATGTATTCCTGGATGTACCAAGTTTTTTTTACATTTTGTAAATAAACATTTGTGTTATATTTTTCATATCATAATTATTGTTAATACTTTTTTATTGTTATTGTTCAATACTTTTTTATTTTAACATTTTAGTTTTAAGTATATTTTAACCGACTTAAAAAACGAGAAGGTTTTCGTTTCGGTTGAATGCTACGCGATAGGTCTGCCAATTGTGAATGGATTTTGATGATGCTTTTTTTATGGTAAATTATTGTTCAGAAGTAGTCCCATACAATTTTTTTGAAATCGTTTGTGGTTTTTGACATATATCACGAAAAAGCTGAACCTATTTCTGGACGACGTAATATTTGCACAAAAATTATGAATTTTAATGGGGTATCGGAGTTTCATTTTAAATTGGAATCGATTTTAGTTTTTTCGGAGTTAGATAAATTACTAGCGTAGACATTTAAAAATATTTTTATAGACAGTTTAAAAACTGTCCACACTATATGACAATTTACAATTTTGATGTCAAATAATAATTACATATATATCAAATACTCGTGTCTTTGTATAGTTTGTGGTTGGATGGTGTTGTGTAACAATGTAACCAAGAATAGTAATTATGAATGATCTCGTGGCTTATTTGGTAGTAGGTCTGCCTGTGAAGCTAAAGGTCGTAGGTCCGATGCCCACCCATGACAAATATTTGTTATTAATAACCGTGACTATGACTGACGTTCATAATACCTTGACCCTGACGTTTAAATTACAAATGGAAAATATCTAAACTAAAGATCATTAAACTCAGAATACCGAAAATAAATGTTCGAACGATGTCTTTGCCTTTTTTCCATAAATTGACGGGACAAACAGACATGCACCTATTACGATAGTAAGTAACGCGCCTGTGAATAATATATACATAGTACCATAGACTTACATGAAGCTTATATAAATTACTTAGTAGTCTAGTCTACGCTATAACAATAATTCTAATTCTTTGACGCCTTGAATTTGCTAACATAAATCCCATACATTCTGTGTTACGAGTAATTTATTCTACAGTAGTCATCGAAAATAAAATGTCTGACGCAGGTATGTAGGAACGTCAACATTTCATTCCGAAAGCTAGCACTAAACGTTGGGTAGGTGTTTGAGGCAAACTGGAAACTTGTCACATCGCTCTCTCATTATATCCCAACACGGGGCTGCAGACCTGGCTCGTAAGTAGGGTGGCAAATGAATCTATATTTTTTAAAATCTTTCATTTATTTATCATTCAATTACTTGTCACATTTACAGCCACACGTGCGACAAGGCATTAGATACATTGATAAAAAAATTGAATAATAATAACTTTACATTTCTACGTTTTAATTGTCATGAATGTACAACACTAAAATAGTACAATTGCAAATCATGCCATCTGTCATTTATTACATCAAAATAAACATTAAGAAGTTGATTACAACCGAAACAAACATTAACAATAACATAAAAAAATAAGGAATTGAATGTCAAACAGAAAAAAAATATCAGAACAAAGAGCTAAAGGTTAATAGAAAAAAAATAAAATAACAACAATAGTAATAACAAACAATAAATAACAATGAATTCAATGTCAATTAGAAAAAGTAAGATTAAGAAATAAAATTAAAAAAGAATTAAATGACAAATAGCAAAACAACAATATTAACAATACAACAAAAAAAATGTAAAGCAGGGAGGTTTGTTTTTGGTTGTTTGGTTTTATTTTTTCTTCATTCAATATGTTTAAGGCAACTTGCAATTTTCAGTTGGTGTAGTTATAAAACAAAAATAAGCCCAACAATGGGGCGTTTTTAAGACGTCAAACAACCTGTCAAATACAGTTCCCAATTTCAACGTGACGCCACTGTTTTATTTTGTTAGAGAAATTTCACAAAAACCAACAGTGGTGCCACACTTGACAAAATTTAGAACTATCTTTGACAAGTCTTTTTGCGTCTGGAAAACGCTTCATTTAATTGGGATTTTCACATTGCCAGACGCGTTCAAAAATAAGTATTTGGCAAAAAATATTAAAATGGAGGCAATTTGAAATTTTAATTGGGTATTGTTTTTGACTAAAATGGGAATTCTCAAAAAGACAGGTCATTATGGTCCACACCATATATATACCTGTAATCAGCCAGGTGATCTAAATTGAGGGTTACATTTTGCACCTCTACAACCAGCTAGGTCTGTACCTACATGATGGGGTACACCAGGAAATTTGTGTGAGGAGTTTTCAGCTTGCCTCTAATACATTCAAAATTCGGTGTCAGCTCTCGGAATATTTGGGTAATAGCTGATATAAGACTGAAGGATGAACTTATCGAACCTGTACAATCTACTTGTTTTCTGGGTATTTCAGTAGATTCAAAGCTTCAATGGGGTCCTCACATAGAGAGACTAGCTGATCGACTCAGTTCAGCTGCCCACGCAGTTCGTCAAATTAAAAAATATCAGACGTTGCAACAGCTAGGCTTGTTTATTTTGGCTACTTTCACAGTATTATGTCCTACGGGATCTTATTATGGGGTTCGGCTGCGGACAGAAACTCTGTTTTCATATTGCAAAAAGAGCAATCCGTGGTCTATATAATTTATCACCTAGAGAATCAGTACGGGAGATGTTCAAAACTATTAACATATTAACAGTCCCTTCATTGTATATTTATGAATGTATAATGTATGTAAGAAAAAATCGAAGTCGTCTGCAGAAATTAACTGATCTGAATCCAAAAGCGCACCATAAACACAAAATTGTATTTCCTAAGTGCAGACTTCAGAAAACAAATAACTCTTTCAAATTTAATGGTATTCGCTTCTATAATGCAATCCCTGTACAAGTGGAAGGCCTCAATGAAACCAAGTTTAAAAATGAAATAAAAAGCTACCTATTGAGCAAGGCATATTATAATATAGACGACTTTGTTAAAGATAGTAACGTATGGAAGAGAAATGTGTCGAAATTAGAATCTTGTAATAAGGTAAAATAATAGATTTTTAAGACTTTTGATGTCACATTGTTTGTACTAATGTAGTATCTGTATACTGTGTGTATTGATTATTTGTTATATTGTCTTCGACAAAGCCTTTTTACAGCTGCATGTAATTGACTAGGCCCCTTTACAGCTGCTTCATTCTTTTTGACGTTGTTATTTTATCATATTATGTACACAGATTCTTTGCCTTTTTGTAAATGACGTTACCAAGTGTTCTGATGAATTTATGGTATGAATAAATGAATTGAATTGAATTGAATTGTTATAAAACATATTGCTGTTTCATTGTAAACTAAAAGCTCAAGTCTGCTCTAAAAGCACAGTAATTCAATGCACGCCGGACATCGTTGTTATGTTATTTTTATAAAGTGGGCTTCAGCATGTCACTTCCCATAGAACAGACAGACTGTAACGCAATATGAGCAGCTTTCGTGGAACTTTGTTGCAAAAGCTTTTTAGAAGAAGAGCTTGTTGTTCACCCAAAGTTTTGACATCGATAATAAGTTACCAACTGACTGGCTGACATGTAAACGTACTGACCATAGAAATATGATTACTTTTCTAGTTTTTTGAGACATTACTTTAATTTTATAAATGCAAAATTTTGTATATCAAAAACTACTGAACAGATCTCGATAAAATTTCATATCGAGATAGACAATAGTTTGGAATTATACACATCTCTATATATAAAAATGTTATTTATTTATTTATTTATTTATTTATTTATTTAGGAATGACAACAGGCACAAAGTCATATCTTAAACTTAAAGTATCTAGTTATAAAAATAGCTTTTTAAACTTCGTGCCCAATAATAGCCATACTCAACTTATATTTATAATATGTAAGTTGACTGTTAATGGGGCGCTTTCAAGAGGCAAAAATACCCGTCAAACACAGTTCCCAACTTCGGTGTAGGTAGCGCCATTGTTTTATTTTATTAGAGGAATTTCACAAAAACCAACAGTGGCGCCACACTTGGCAATATCTAGAACTACCTCTGACAAGCCCCTTCCGCGTCCGGAAAACGCCTCATTTAATTACAATGATTGTGACATGCACCATGTTTTTACCTTTCTATATAATACTTATTAAAAAAAAAAAAAAAGTTTTTTTTTTTTTTCTCAATTATTTGAAGCAATTGTTGACAGCAGATTTAAAACTTCTCATACTATTAGCAAACATATCAATTGGATCGGCCAGATTATCATAGGTGCGGCACATTCTCTGTAAGGACTATTCCAAGATACATTGTTTTGGGTTAGTGTTGAGCTAAATAGCTGAACCTTGCGAACAGATCGTGTGGAACTTTAAAGTTAATATTTTGTAAAAGCTCACCTCCAGCAGTACCATTGACAATTTTATACAATGTACACAGATCCATGACGCTTCTACGACACTCAAGACTTTTCAGTTTGAATTTGGTAAGCCTGTCAGAGTATTCCTTGAGCTTGCGTCGCAATCCCAATCGAGTGCACAATGATCGCAAAAATTTACGCTGAATCGATTCTATTCTATCCACATGTTTGTCATATATAGGGTACCACACCGAAGAGCAATACTCAAGAATTGACCTAACCAGACTATTGTAAAGAATAATCCAGGTATCCACATTCTTAAAGGTTTAGCTGTACGCAAAATGAATCCCAGCATTCTGTTTGCTTTATTCATAAGATAATCATAATGAGGCCTGAAAGATAGTGCCGAATCAAATACCACTCGAGATCTCTAACAACATCAACACGCCCTAGAACAACCCCGTTTATATGATAGTCAAAGGAGATCCGAGATTTGTTTTTGGTGAAACTTATGACTTGACATTTTTTTGCATTAAGTGACATAAAATTAACCGTACACCAGTCTATAATGAAATCAAGATCCTCTTGAAGGCGTTCACAATCTAATTTAGAATAAATCCTGCGAAAATCTTTATGTCATCAGCATAAGCCAGGAAGTACCCATCCAACGAATCCAAAAGATCATTCACAAACACAAGAAACAACAAGGGTCCCAAATTTGAACCCTGCGGGACTCTGACGGTGCTATAAATGGTACAGAATCATATCCATACATTGAAACCAGTTGCGATCTGTTCTCTAGGTAAGAACTTAACCATCTATGTAGACTACCGTGGACGCCGAGCCTATCCAGTTTCCCAAGCAATATCGAATGATTAACTCGATCAAAAGCTTTAGAAAAATCTAAATAGATGGCGTCAGTTTGTACCCTGTCATTGAAAGAATCACTTATATAGGTGGTATATTGCAGCAGATTTGTAGTGGTAGACTTTCCTGCAACAAATCCGTGCTGGTTTGAGTTTAACCTATGCTTCACATGATTGTAAATATGTTCATATGCAATACCTTCAAATACTTTAGCAAAGCAATTAATAATACTGATTGGTCTATAATTAGTAGCATCAGACTTGTCACCAGTCTTAAATACAGGAGTAATCTTAGCTAATTTCCACAGTGTAGGAAAAGTACCTTCTGCGATGGACTTAGCGAAAATCAATGATAATGGTTTGACAAGGGCCGGTGCACAAAGCCTTACAAATATTGGAGGAATGCCATCCGGTCCCGCAGACTTCGTAGTGTTGAGACTTTTCAACCTAGCGAGTAAATCTTTATTCGATATGACTATAGTACATGTAGAGAAGCTTGTAGGAGCAAAATGAGGATGATATAAACTGGGAGAAGAACTGCTATAAACTGATGAAAATAGTCAGCAAACAGGTTTACAACTTCATTCCCATTATTAGCCACCTTATTTTTCAATTTAATGCTACTTGGTACAGTGTTGGTGATTTTTTACTTTTGTGTAGCGCCAGAAAACCTTTAAATTATTAGAAATATCATTTTCAATACGTTCAATATATTTCTTATAGCAAATATCCATTTCGTTTTTAACATTATTTCGGATATACGAAAACGTGTCATAATCGCGGGGTTACCATATTTCTTAAATTTAGTGTGGTACTTATTTTACTCCTTATTAATCGAATAA
Organism: Ectropis grisescens; assembly: GCA_017562165.1. Classification (NCBI taxonomy): domain Eukaryota; kingdom Metazoa; phylum Arthropoda; class Insecta; order Lepidoptera; family Geometridae; genus Ectropis; species Ectropis grisescens. The sequence continues at coordinate 23,430,358 of CM029777.1, read as the reverse complement.
GGTCCTTAGAAAACCATACCGGGTATCCGCTACAACGACTCTTTCTTTTAGGGGTATAGGTTTCTATGATGGCAAAAAGCTTATCGTAAAAATGTTGAACAAAATCGTCACAGTTTAATATTTTGAATGTTTATCCCAATCCTCCAAATTAAGTTTTTCAATACATTTTTCATAATCAGTTTTGTAAAAGCAAAGTTTCTCTATGTTTCCTTTTTCTTTCAGCATAGGTATAAAGCATGAATACGTCAGTTCAAAGGGTGGATGGTGATTGTCTAGACGACTAATCGCTGGGACACCCATCAACCTGCAAGCATCTGGGCTGTCAATGAGCACTAAGTCCAAAATTCTATTATTGTGATTAACAACATCATTTACCTGATGAAGTGATGTTGCTTGTAAAAGTTCACTGAGAGCTTTGGACTTTTCGCAGGAAACGTTGATTGGGCAGCCCAGTTCTCTAGACCACTTCAACTCACCTAAATTAAAATCACCTATTATACAAGTAGGATTAATAGTACGAGTAGCACTTATTACATCATTACAACTACTTAAAAAGCTCTCATAAGTGGTAAGAGGTATGTAGTCCGGTAGGTACACAGTACATAAATTAATAATTGTCTTATTTTTTAATTTAATTTGAACCCATAAGTTCTCAATCATTTCGCATTGCCAATCAGGTCTCATACTTATATCATATTTTTTCAAAACAGCAATCAGCACTCCACCGCCATACCTTTTACCATACCTTTGTTTGAACAAATCCGACCGATCACAACGCAAGACCCTATATCTACTGTCAACAATTTCATCAGACCCAATTGAGGCATCCAACCAAGTCTCACATAGACATATCACATCGTAATTACAACATAATATTGAGTTGTATACATCATTAACCTTAGTCTTATGTTGGTTTGTGTACGCTTCAAAAACTCAAAAAGTTCTGCACCGAGCTGAAATTTTAAAATGATATATAATCCGCATCAAGGATTGTTTTTATCTAATTTTTGTATCACAATGTGCCACAGCGAAGCGTGGCAGGGTGCAGCTAGTAATTTATAAAACGTAATAATGCTATAGTTTAAATAAAAACATCTGAATAATATACGATGCTATAGACATGTTGACTTTTTTTTATTTAATGTGCCATCAAAAGGCTACTCAATAACTGAAATATAGTGAATTACTTTGTTATCTTAAAAACTTTCCGTGATATCACGATTTTAAAATCACAATTTTAGACTCTCCTAAAAATGCTTCATACAAATCGCTACAGAAACGTGACGTCACACTGTCGTATTTTTTATTTGCGTCGCGCGTAAAGTGTGTTTGGTAGCTATATTAAATATTGCGTTTAGGAAACTGGTTTCATAACAAAAGTAATTTGAAATTGAATGGGTTATCCAACCGTAAATACATTTTCTAATAATTTCGTACTTGTAAAATGGACTCGCCCATCCAGCTTTGAATATTCATAAAGGAAGTTAAACTAAAAATATCAAAATAAAATTGATACTTATTTAAATACTGTCATTATTTCAAATAATTTAATATAATTGCAGGACCTGTCGTCACGCCTATTCTATTCAAAACACTTTATTGGGAATACGGTTACCAAAAAAAAAAAAAAAATGTTTGCTCACGAAACAATACTATCACAAATACTGATGTATTCCAGATTGCCTTTTAGACACAGACAGAAAGAAAAACTTTATCATGCACACAAGAAAATTAACATGTGATAATTAAATGATACAAACAAAAAATTTGGTATATGCAGCACAGCAGTAGCACCATAAATAGTAGTTTTAAGCAGCTAATAATAGCAGAAAAAGCCAGTAAATAAGAATAGAGTGCAAAAGTAACAACTCTTAGTGTCTTCAAGTCGAGGGTGAATCGGTTTCTTCTAGGTAAGCACGCTCCATCGTAGACCGCATCATCACTTAACATCAGACGAGACAGCGGTCAAGTGCAATCCTATACATAATAGTTAAAAAATACATAAGAAACTCCAAGTATAACCGTAGATAAACTCACATAATTCAAATTTTGCGAATTATCTGAATCCTGTAATTGACAGAATGATTGAACGAATTTTAACACCTTCAAAGTTTACGAAAAAGGTTTGGTGAATCTGAAAATTCCCAAAAGACTCGAACGAGTCAATCACCGAAGTTGGACTGATATTAAAATATACTTAGAAAGGTTTTAGATGTTCTAAGATGAAAAGGTATTAGTGTCCCAAATTTATAGAAAGGTTCCTAGTGGAATATTGTGAGTGTGTTTCCCTCCGCCCACATATCTTTAACTACCCACTATTGAGACACACAAGGAGAAGGTCAGGACTATCTTAGACTTTTAGTAGTGGTCTAGGGAAGTACCACACCTTTGCCAGTTATTCTACCGCCTATTACTGTGTTCGGGTTTGAAGGGCAATGTTTCAAGTGAAATTACAGGGCAGAGAGATAAAACATCTTATATTCTGGGTGACGAGCGCAGAGCAGTGCTAGGTAATGATTTGAACTCTTCGTGTCCCAATAGCTGCGTGTAACTTTGCTGTTATGTGGCAGGCATGGTGCTTACCATCAGGCACATGTCCTGCTCAATCTCGTCCCTTTATACTATAAAAAATATATCTGCGGACGTTAATAAAGTGTGGGTGGTGGATGATACTCGTACATACCCTTGAAAGGTTATTTTCACGTCCAGCAAGTCGCTGTCTTCACGACGATTTCTTCATCGTTAAAGCCAGTGATGATTACAAAGTATTTACATCTGAAATTCGAATAAAATCTTCTAAATTACTTAATAACTTTGCCAAAACCATCAAAATCGCGTAATTTACATACATACATACAAAAGCATACATGCAACCGAATTGAAGACCTTTTTTTAAGTCTGTTAAAATACGCAGAGAATGCGTAGGCAGGCAGAATTCGAGCCTCACCATTATGCTACTGTGTACGGACGGTGCCGCCACTGGACTACAACGACGTGACGTCTTAAATGTCCAAAAATATTTTTTTTCACTTTATTCGAAAATTTTCTAGCCTCTTGGCTCACGTAAGCTTATTACAAAGCTCAATTTAATCTTTCAAGTACAAAAGTTGAGAGTCAAAACAAAATTACGGCATTTTGTAGTGGTCGGACTCTTAGCAGAGTTCGCCTGGGGAAGTACCACCCTTTGCCAGTTATTCTACCGCTACTGTGTCTACTGTGTTTCGGTTTGAAGGGTAATACTTCCAGAGAAATTACAGGACTTAGAGATATAACATCTCAGATCTCTGGGTGACGAGCACAGTGCAGTGCTAGGTAATGATTTGGACTCTTCATGTTCCAATAGCTGCGTGTCACTGTGCTGTTATGTAGCAGGCAAGTGCTTACCATCAGGGACATGTCATTCTCGTTTCGTTACTTTTTATTTAAAAAAAAATACAAAAGCGTAAACAAAACAAAGTAAATGCGCTCAAAAGTAAAGTACTCCATTTTGTATACTACAATAAGAACTGTCTTAGCCCCTCGTCTTTACTTTAAAATGGTTTGGGTAAGACAATAGTAATTCCGAAGACAATGAAAGGCATCTCGTCTTAGAAGTAGTTTCCTCTCGAGGTAGTTGTCTTCTCTATTTGTCTTACGAGTACATTCACGAGAAACAAGGAAGTCTTAGCAATGCTTTAAATTATTGCATTTTTACGTTTGCGCGGAGACGGACTTTTACTTGAGGAAATTTAATTTCAACTGGCTCGTTCTCTTGTGGTCGTCTGTGTAGAATGTACTTAGCTTAACTTCAATCCTATTATCCAAGTGAGCTCTTTGGGAGCAAATTATATTTAAGAAATATTTTAAAATGAAAACGTCTTTTGACGCGTTACAGTCAGATTTTTCGTGGACTGTGAATTGAGTTTTAGAGTCACGCTCGGGAATGCTAAGAAATATTCGGGTAAACTCGGGACAACGGCGTTGGCCATCTAGAAATGTATCAGCATAACAGTTTGCGTAGTTTAAAGTAAGCTTTCAAATTCTGAGTTATAAGTTTTCACTTCTGTCGGCAGTCCCTATGACTGCAATGTTTTAATTTTCTTTAGTATTAGACGTATTAACTCTCCAAACTTATTTTGGGTATTAACTGCGCGGGTAAAACCGTGGGCCCCTGCTAGAAAATTACACTTATAACCTTCATTTAGCCGTTTGTAATACACAACAATTTCATTTCTATTTTTTACAGAGTGTAAAACAGCAAAGTTCTACCAAAAAATATCTAAAAACATATGCATTCCGTAAACTAAGAAACGAAAATAAAAATGAAGATTGAAAAATAACAGAAAATGAATTGTGCCAAACACAGAACAGTAATCTGTTCTGTGGGGACAAATGACTGAATGTCATTTGAAAATTAATTATCATATCTTTCAAGATGGCTCAAACTACACACTGTGTGCAAATTTTATTAAATTCTGTTTAGTAATTTAGGAGTCCATTGCGGACAAACAACGTGACGCGTAATTTATACATAAATATATATTAAGATAGGTATAGGCAAACATTAAAACAAAAACTAATTTCATAAAGTGTTTTTCAAAATCTTTTTTGGTGGCCTAAATAATATAATATGATAAAATATAATAAATACATTTTAAGGTCTCGACTTTATCGTTAGACCTAACCCAGCTGGTCCAAGAGGCCACAAGAGTACCCGACGTTGAGTCGCATACACCTTACTGCTTAGACCTTCTGCTGACAACAGATCCAGACCGTTATTCCGTGGTGGTATCTTCGCCGTTAGGCAGCTCCGACCACTGTCTGGTGAAATCTGTATCTGTCTACCATCCGCCTGATCCCAGCCCTAGAGGCAACCGGCGGTTGTGGCGATACAAGTCAGCAGATTGGGACGAGATGCGCTCTTTTTCTGCGTCTTACCCATGGCAGTCATTGTGCTTCACTTCTGGTGATCCCTCAGTCTGCGCGGATGCTGTAACTAATGTAATACGAACGGCTATGGAATATTTCATTCCATACTCCGACGTCCCATTATCCAGCAAAGCACGCCCTTGGTTTGGTTCTCAATGTAAAAGTGCTGAAGCATTAAAACATGAGGCCTACCTAGCCTGGGTTGATGCTCGACAGCGTAAGACAAGGGACATACACCAGAAGAAGAAAGCGTTCAACAAGGCTGCTAAGGCATGCAAAAAGGTTATTCTGAGGGCTCGTTTTGACCACATTAGTCGAATAGGGAACAAACTAGCTTCGTACCCTGCGGGCAGCAAAGCATTTTGGTCCCTAGCTAAATCGGTCGAATCGAACTTCTGCCGCCCCTCACTACCTCAATGCTGAAACCTGATGGGACGCTGGCTCACACCGCAATGGAGAAAGCAACCCTGTTTGCATCTCAATTTGCGGAATCTTCGCGTCTAGATGCTGGTAGCGCGACACCTCCTACTTCACCTGGCTGTCCGACTTTTATGTCTGAGATACACATACGCCAAATGGAGGTTCGCAAAGTGCTACGCCATCTGGACGTGAATAAAGCTAGTGGTCCAGATGGTATTCCTGCCCTAGTGTTGAAGGCTTGTGCGCCTGAGTTGTCTCCGATACTGACGCGCCTGTTTAGACTTTCTCTCAAACTGGGCTAGTACCGAAGTCTTGAAGCTTGCCAATGTGCAACCAGTGCCCAAAAAGGGTAGTCGTGCTGACCCTGCCAACTACAGACCCATCTCGGTCACGTCCATACTCTGCAAGACTATGGAACGTGTCTTAAACCACAGGCTCCTGACGTACCTAGAATCAAACGATCTCCTCAGTGACCGGCAATACGGATTTCGCCGAAACCGGTCAACCGGGGATATTCTAGCGTACGTCACTCACATCTGGAGTGAAGCTATTGAGAAACACGGGGAAGCACTTGCAGTCTCCCTGGATATCTCGAAGGCTTTCGACAGGGTTTGGCATGATGGCCTCATAAGCAAGCTTTCAAGTTATGGTTTGTCTCCTGGGTTTATTGCGTGGATATCGGACTTCTTGAGGGATCGCTCCATACGAGTCGTCATTGATGGCTGCTCGTCGGATCAAATGGCTATCAATGCCGGAGTCCCTCAAGGGTCGGTACTCTCTGCGACGCTCTTCCTGCTACATATCAACGATCTGTTGAAGCCCGGCATCTTTGGGTACGCAGATGATAGCACCGTTGTAGAGAGTTACACATCTAGCGCGAGAGCCAGTGGGCAGCAAACCCAGGTACTGAGAGAGAGTTTGATTGAGCATTTGAACTTGACCCTTGAGGCGGTGTCTGCATGGGGCAATGCCAATCTGGTCAAGTTCAACGAGAGTAAGACGCAGGCGTGTCTGTTTTCCGCAAAAAGGAGTCCATTCCAACTGACTCCTACTTTTCGAGGTGTGTCCGTGCCGGTTTCTGACCGTCTTGAGCTTTTGGGCGTTACTTTAACATCTACGCTCAACTTTGGCTCATATATCGAGTCCAAGGCCAAATTAGCTGCCAAAAAACTAGGTGTCCTCTCAAAGGTGCGAAGGTATTTCAAGTCTGAACAGTTGCTCACTTTATATCAAGCACAGATTCGCTCCTGTATGGAGTACTGTTCGCACCTTTGGGATGGATCAGCTAAGTATCAGCTGGAGGCACTGGAATCGATCGAGAGACGTGCCAAAAGGCTCATAGGCAATGATACTCTTGTGCGAAAAAGACTTCAAAGTCTTGAACATCGCCGAAAAATTGCTAGCCTATCGGTTTTTTATCGGATACACTTCGGAGAGTGTGCGATTGATTTGCATGATCTGATACCACCTTGCCCTTTTTATCGGAATGCTCGTAGCTCGAAAAAGCGACATCGTTTCATGGTTGATGTTCCAAAGACACGAACGAAGAGATTTGACTCTAATTTTGTGATAAGAACGTCTAGGCTGTGGAATACGTTGCCTGAGTGGGTTTTCCCCGATGATTACAATCTTCGTGTCTTCAAATCGAGAGTGAATCGGTTATTTCTAGGTAAACACGCTCCATCGTAGACCGCATTGTCGTTTAACATCAGGCGAGATGGCGGTCAAGTGTAAACCTATAAAAGTTAAAAGAAAAAAAAAAAGACTTCTATCACTGGTTGTTTTGTGATAAACTGCGCTTTATTTTTCCAGATACTTCGACGCCCTATGACATCGGCAACGTTATTATATTGCATGACGTTCAAAACACGAACCTCCCTAACAGACTTAACTGACACCCACGAAGATAAATAGTTAAGTCACGTCAATTACATCGGAGCATCGTCATGGTAGGTAATAAACGTGGAACGATATTCAAATGTGCAAAAAATGAGGGTACCCCTATTCCTCCGAATCATGTTGAGGGATGTGACGTCAGACAACATGATTAAAACGTAACTTTATATCACGCGGGTACTTAGAGATTGCAAACAGTGACACCCGTGGATGGGGAAGATGCGCATAAGAGATAGCGATTTGAGACTGATAAATTTATAGAAATGTGATTGTTTCAGTTATAAACTGCAGTGACATACGAAAATTCAAGCCTTTAGTTTTAAACTTCTAATTTATTAAAAAACTAGGAGCGCCTCGAGGTTTTACCCGCGTATTTCACGTTCCCGTTATTTCACCGGTATAAAGAGTAGCATACGACATTTCCAGGCTATGTATTCTATGTATGTATTCTGTGTTCCAAAAATGGTTGAATCCCTATCCGTTCAGCCGGTACTACGTGATTGAGCAACAAACATTCCAGTATCTTAACATTGACATTTATATTATTAGTAAGAAGTAGTATGTCTCATGGTGAGATAATGTTGTTTTTAAATATTCGCTATTTATAGTATCGAAAACACTAGCTAGCTATTACGCGAGACTTCGTCCGCGTAGTATGTGCTAAATTATTTGATTCATCATCCAAATGGTAAAAATGTCATGCTGTAAAATAATACAGTTTATTCATTCATAGCTTTAAACACCAGTTTTATGTTTATTCGTGTTTGTGTATATATCTCATATCTGTATATATATAATGTAGAAATCTCACCAGATACAGTTACAGTATAGTATGTACTCGATGTACTTTATATATTCGACTGGCCTCGTGGCTTTGTGGGTAGTAGTAACTCTGCCTGCGAAGCCGAGGGTCGTGTGGGTTCGATTCCCATCCAGTGCAAATATTTGTGTGATGAATTCAAATATTTGTACTGTGTCTGGGTGTGTTTTATGTATAAGACGTATGTATTTAGAACTATATAAGTATTATATCAGCTATCTGGCTGCCATCTTACAAGCTTTGCTTAGTTTGGGGTCAGACGGTGTTGTGTGTGAATTGTCCACCAATATTTATTATTGTTTTTGGCCCGTCATCACTCGCTGTGCGCTTGTACCTTGGTCGTAGTCATATTAAGGAGGGGCTATATTTGAGTCGAGCTAATTGACGCTCGCAGCCACCGAGCAAACACTACGACATTACAGCACCCTGTACACGGCCGTTCTTGCCCTCTGAAGCTATTTTAGTAACGCCCTGTGAATTTCGGCCACCTCTTGATGTTATCTGCTAGCCTGGTGTTTTCATTTCAAAGTTATCTCTTGCTTTTTTTGCGTAGCGTGTCGCTTTTGAATGCCGGAGTTATGTGTTGTTTTTACTAGACTGTTTTTTTTCGTATCCTGTTTAAAATTCTAGCGTGGTTTTACTTTTAACCGGCTTCAAAAAATGAAGGTTGTTAATTTGGTAGTATTAATGCTTTTTAATATTTATGCTTTAGGTATATAATTATAGCTCTTCAAATACTTAAATTTCAAAGGTCCCTTATCGAAAAAAAAACGAAGTATTAGGATAGATTGTCCCCTAAGTTACGTTTTTTTAGAGTTATTTTATATTACTAGTAATACAAATGACACCTTGAACCTTGTATCATTGTAAACTTAAAACTGTCATGAGAGAAACGTTTGAATGGAAGAGATATAAATGTATCCATTTAAGGTGGCTCAACAAAAATTCAGTGAATTTGTAGTACCTATATTCCTATTATACCTACGTATTTTTTTTTGTATAAAGTGAAGAGACGAAAAATTCGTGCCCCTTATGGTATATAACAAGCCCAAAACATAATAGCCAAGGGTCACACAAAGGCCAAGCATTCCATTGCGTTAGTTAGACACCCGGAGAAATAATTTCATGGAATGATTCCCCTGCAAATAGGAACACGGTAGTGTATGCATATTACTGCTTTGCGTTAGAATGACTGGCAAAGGCGTACGTATACTTTGTTACGCTAGCCTAACACTCGGTAATCGCTGCGTCTGCATCGCCCTCGATTCCGCGGTAGCAACGAGGACCGCGCCGTCAGCGCAACGTGCCTGGGAACGTGCAGCGACGCGACACCCGAAGCCGCCCGTTCGAGCCCGGCATTCTTCCGTCATTCTTAGATCCAACTTCGATCGAAGCAATCCATTTTAGTTTTAATTATAATTGTAATTTTATTTTTATTAAATTAAGTTAAAAAGTAAATTGTTTTTTTGCGACCTTCGGCTGCAATAAACATAATTAGCGCAGTCGGTAGGATTGTAAAATAAAGTCACTAAAATCGCGGCTTTTTACAATAAAAGAACTTACGGTTGTAGTCGAAGGAATCCAGACATTGATTCGGCAAAAGGAGACCATGTTGTAAGTGCTTTGAATTTTCTCAGTCCTTATTCCTTTAGCCTTATTCCATCCTAATTTTATTGAACCCATATTTTATTTTATTTTCTCTCATTTATTTTTTGTGTGTAATTTCTTTTTATACTGTGTCATTTATTTCTGTGTAATTTTTGTGTGTGCTATATGTGTACTGTGTAATTTTTCCAGGCTCACATATTGTGTTAGATTAATTTAATTTTTCCAAAATTTTCCATCCGAGGAAAATTAAGGACATTAGAGTAGGTAGAAGTAGGTCGTATAATAGGTTTAATTTAGTTGACGCGAGTAGAAATCTAGAAGAAATGGAGCAGCTCAAAGCTCAACCTCAGCCTCAGGCCCTCGCTCCATCCGCGCATGACAATATAGATGTCATTTACAAGTCACTTAGACTGTTACCCGAGTTCGACGGGAACCCGCATATCCTTACGCGGTTCATTAATTTGTGTGATCAAATAATTATAGCTCACGCGAATCCGCAGCCTGGGCACGAACTATCCAACTTAGCCCTCACTAACGGAATACTAAATAAAATCACGGGACCCGCGTCTAGATTGATAAACGCCAATGGCATACCGGAAACCTGGCAGGGTATTCGGAGTGCCCTTATTAACAATTTCGCAGACCATCGCGATGAAACTGCTCTGTATAGTGACCTTTCCCTACAGACCCAAGAGTCTAGTACACCTCAGGAATTTTACGAGCGCTGTCAAAATCTTTTAGCACAGTTATGACGTATGTGACTCTACACGAGCATATTCCATCTACTATTGAGGCTAAACGTACACTGTACCAAAACTAACCCTTCAGGCATATTTAAGAGGTCTAAAAGATCCCCTAGGATGCAGGATACGCTGTATGCGACCTGAATCTATGGAGAAGGCGTTGAAATTTGTCCAAGAGGAGTTAAATACGCTGTATTTGCAACAGCGCAATGATGGTAGTGGTCCTAAAAGGAATACCATCAACCGTCACAATTTGCACAAAATTTACCCTTAAACACTTTTGTTCCAAAGCCCATGACATTCGGTATGCCTGTTAGACAGCCGAATTTTAACATGCCCGGTCCGTCGCGGCAAATGCCAATGTTGACCCAACCTCCTCAAGGTTGGAGACCTAGCTACCCAAACCAAGTGCAACAGCCTCGAGGCTCAACCAGGACACAGCAGATGATGCGTGCTCCACCACCAAATTACAATAACCAACAAAATAACTTTTCTATGAATAATAGGCCTCAACAGCAATATAGATTCGGCAACCAAACTCGTCCGATGAGCGGGGTCAGTCATTTTGTTCCTAGAGCTTTACCACCCACTATGCAGGGACACGATTGGCGGAAATTCAGGGAATCCGCCCCGACTAATTACTTTAAAACTCGCGAAATGAACCATAACGAGTGCGACTTTAACTACCCTGACCACGACACATATTGTACCGATTATGAAGAACAGTACTATTACCCCTACTATGACTATACCGACTATGGGTATTACCCAGAGCCTCAGCCCTATGCTGAATCGGTAATTTTAGAGGAAGTAGAACAATCCCTCCTGTAAATGATACAAATTTTCAACAGGAGTCGAAGTGCGAAAAGCCAAAATAGAATTGAACTTTCACATCCAAAGACAGCTGGGTTACATTCAAATATCTAACCCACCATTAAAACTTTTAATTGATACGGGCGCTAATCAGTCTTTTATAAGCCCAGACGCTGTCGAAAAATATTTCAGCGATGTCGCTCTGAACTACGACCCTTTTGAGGTGACAAATGTACACGCAACGAGTAAGAACGATTACTCGATAACATTACCTTGTTTCTCGGAATTCTGTGAGCAAGATGACATTACGTTATTCGTGTACAAGTTCCACAATTACTTTGATGGACTAATTGGCTTTGATTTACTTGACGTGTGGGGTTCTAAAATAGACCTTAGTAGTAAAGTTCTGGTTACTCGTAATGCTGAGATACCTATTCGGATGTATGACTCTCGTAACGCTAATCTTTATGAGGAAATTATTCCAGCCAACTCTTCCAAATTAATTAGGCTACCAGTAAATTCACTAGACGGAGACGTGGTAGTTGAAACTCAGACTATTTGTAATTGCCTCATTTCCGATTGCTTAACCACAGTTGAAAATAACCGCGGTTGGGTAGAAGTTACTAACCCCACATCTAACGATATTATTTTTTGCTATGGATAGACCGGTAGAAGCCGAGGTATTTAACATCGAAAGTGAACGTACTGGAATTTTACCGAATCGCGTTAGTGAAGTTGTTTCCCGCCTCCGCACTAAACATCTAAATGTGGAAGAACGCGTTAACTTAGAACGCTTATGCGCGGCCTATGCTGATGTGTTTTATCTTGAGGAGAATCTTTAACATTCACCAACAAAATAAAACATAAAATAAGAACCACCGATGAAATCCCAGTACATACAAAACTTATAGATACCCCTATGTCCACCGACAAGAAGTTAGAGACCAAATTAATAAAATGTTGGAACAAAATATTATAAGACCTTCCGACTCTGCATGGAGCTCTCAATTTGGATTGTACCCAAAAGGCCGACGCTTCAGGCAAGGTTAAATGGCGTCTTGTTGTGGACTTTAGAAAAGTTAATGAGAAAACGGTTGATGACAAGTACCCAATTCCCAACATAACTGACGTACTTGACAAACTTGGCAAATGTCAGTATTTCACCACGCTTGATTTAGCAAGTGGGTTCTACCAGGTGGAAATGGATTTGGAAGACATACATAAAACTGCATTTAACGTAGAGAACGGGCACTATGAATTCTTAAGAATGCCCATGGGGTTAAAGAACTCTCCATCGACATTCCAACGGGTGATGGACAATGTTCTCAAAGACCTGCAGAATGAGGTATGCCTTGTCTATCTCGATGACATCATTGTATTTAGCACGTCACTCCAGGAACACATCCTAAATCTGGAGAAAGTGTTCAAAAACTGCGAGAATCTAACTTCAAAATTCAAATGGACAAATCCGAATTTTGAAGCTAGAGACTGAGTTTTTAGGCCATGTCATTTCAAACGAGGGTGTCAAACCTAACCCTAATAAAATACAGGCAATACAAAGGTACCCCTGCCAAAACAACCACTGAAATCAAACGTTTTCTCGGACTACTTGGCTATTATCGAAAATTCATCCCAGATTTTGCACGTGTGACTAAACCTCTAACCCAATGTCTCAAAAGGGAAGTAAAATTTCGTTAGACCAGAAATATGTAGAGTGCTTTGAGAAATGCAAATTACTTTTGACGAATGACCCCATACTACAATACCCTGATTTCACCAAGGACTTTGTACTAACCACGGATGCATCGAACTTCGCCGTAGGCGCTGTTTTATCACAAGGAACGATAGGCAGCGATAAACCCATAGCTTACGCATCAAGAACTTTGAACTCTAGTGAAATAAATTACAGTACAATAGAAAAGGAGCTTTTAGCTATCGTATGGGCAACTAAATATTTCCGCCCTTATCTGTTTGGAAGACAGTTTAAGATTGTTACAGACCATAAACCATTGCAATGGGTTATGAACCTAAAAGAGCCAGGGTCTCGCTTAACACGCTGGAGACTTAACCCTTAACCGGAATCGTTATTTTGACCAACGTAACTGGAATTGTGGGTCCATTCGGACCCATAATTTAAAACCCTCCTATTTCCTATATTATTTAAAATAACCACATAAATGGAAAAGTATCATAATAAAACATGTTTTCTACATAATATGAATCAACATTTATTTATAAACATATTAAAGCTATCTTATTTTTATAATCTAAACACTAAGCCTTATTTTTGGCAGGATTTTTTTGGTATCACTTTATCATGCATTTATACAATAAAAAAAACTTAAAATGAAAAAAAACAATACATAATGAGGTTTTACGCATCTTCCCCTTAACAAAAACATATTTTTTTTGAGAGATAGCTAAAACACAAAAAAAATGACATCCTAATCTAAAAAAGAATAAAAATCGATCAGTCTTTCAGTCCTAAGTATGGCACTTGATACACATAATGTTTTTTTGTGCGTGTTCTTTGCAGATGAAATTGTAACATCTGTCACACTTTTGTGATTGCTTGTTATCAATTTTTGGACCACATAGATAGCATCTTCCACGCTTTCGAGATCCACTTTGAGTAGAAGGTGCATTTTCTAGAATATTTTGCTGGATTTCAACTGGCCCTAGGAAATTATCAATCCTATTCCTCAAATCTATTGGTAATGTCGGATTCTCCATCTTTCTTTCCACAATGAATGGCTTGATCAAATTTAATTATATTTCTTTGATGTACTGACTACTGACAAGCTGGACTCACGATGCCAGGTAGGTGAGTTATGATGTTGTGACTTCTGACTCTTGAGTTGCTAGGTGGGTTTTTAGACCACTTGAACCGATTTTTACCTCGATAATATGTGCCACTTGATGATTGTCTATCTTCATCATCATCATCTTCATCTATTATATTGCTATCAGATAAAGAATCACCTGAGTTAGACGAAATTTCGAGTTGCGGATTTTTGTTGTCGCTTATGTTTTCATCTTCACAAGGTTGAAAATTGCTTAAACATTCTGATTCTCCATCAATTTCATCTAATAATAATTCTCTGATCTCTTTGTCGCTAAGATATTGTGTCATTGTGCTAATAAAACGCCTGAAACAATAGAAAATAAGAAAGTATGCACTAAGTGAAAAACTTACATTGCTGGAATCATGGGTCCAATTGGACCCGGCAATCGCACGTACCTCCACTTCTAGTAAGCTTCAAGAGTCGAACGTCCGGCCCCCGCCGCACCTTGCTACGTAATGAGATTACATGGGCGTGCAAACGTCTAGCTTCGCGCGTTTCGAAATAAAACAGTTTTTTTATAGTCGTTGGGTCCAAATTGACCCACGATTCCGGTTAAGGGTTAAGCTAAGTGAATATAATTTCACCACAGTATACAAGCAAGGCAAGGCTAATACAAATGCCGATGCTTTGTCGAGAGTAGAAATTAACATCAACGAAGATGTCAGCTCTATTATTGCAAACCCTTCTGAACAACCCTTATCTAGATCAGGATCTACCACTATAACAGCTCACAGTTCTGACGAAGTCCCTCCGTCAAATAGATCAGTGTCTGGTTCATCTACCGAAACCATTCACTCTAGCGCTGAAAACCCTATTTTGGAAGTCCCTATCTCAGACGACCCCTTGAATAGGTTTACTAGGCAACTAATTCTAAATGTCGTAGGTGACATAAAAGGCAGACCAATCGTCTCAAAACCATTTGCAACTCACACGCACATCCGTTCAAATATCTGAGTCTAACCTTGAGGAGGATGTAATTAATGCTATCAAAGAGTACGTCCACCCTAAAGTCAAAACTGGGTTGCTAATAAATCCGCCTTTAGCGTTATACAAAATTATACCTGTTATCCAAATCGCATTCAAAAGCTCATCCATGAGCCTGACACTCACTAAAAGGGAACTAGAAAATGTTAAGGAGTATCTCCGTCAACAGGAAATTATTAACAAGTACCACGATGGTAAGACCAACCACCGCGGTATAAACGAATGCTACTTAGCCCTTTCACATAAGTACTTTTGGCCAAATATGAGAGAAAATATTACTAAATTTATAAATGAGTGTACAGTGTGCGGTCGAGCCAAATACGACCGTAATCCTATAAAACAACAATTTAAAATAGTGCCACCAGCTGCTAAGCCCTTTGAACTAGTTCACTTAGACCTTTTGACAATAGAGAGTGAAAAGTTCCTTACAATTGTTGACGCATTTTCTAAATACGCCCAAGCCTATTACCTAAGAGACGGGACCGCAGTTAGCGTAGTACAAGCCCTTCTTAGCTTTAGCACACACATCACTCACTACCATTGACTATAGTCACAGACAATGGTACCGAGTTCACCAACCAACTAATGGCAGAGTTTTGCGTATCCATAAAATTCACCACCACAGGGTTGCTCCGCATGCACCAACGAAAACGGTATAGTGGAGAGATTCCATTCAACGATATTGGAACACCTTCGCATACTTAAAATCTACCATAAATCTGAATCAGTTATAAACCTAATGCCCTATGCCTTACTTGCATATAACAGTAGTATACATAGCCTCACTAAATGTAAACCAATTGAGGTCATAACTGGACATTTTGACCCTAGAGACCCGTTTGACATTGACATATCCTCGCAACTATTACAGCAATACATTACAAGCCACAAAGACAAAATGACCATAGCGTATAAAGAAATTCACGAACTCTCTAACGCCTCGCGTCAAGACTTGACTGAGAACCGAAACAAAACCGGGAACCAGAAACTGACTATTCCCCAGAGCAACAGATTTTTGTTAAAAATCCAGTCGCATCACGACAGAAGTTAGCTCCTAGATATACTCATGACGTAGTAATGGCTAACCTCCCTATTCACATCTACACAAAGAAGAAGAGAGGTCCTATAGCCAAAAATAGGTTAAAGAGAGTCCCTAAATCTAACCAATTGTTCCAGACTGATCCTGATTCTCCATCTGATCCTGCAACCAGCTCTAACGCAGGACATAAAACTTGAAAGCCTCAATGATGGCCCCGGTATTTTACCCTTTAAATTAGGCTCAGCTAAAATTATAACACATTACCATTCGTTCTTACAATACATTGACTTACAAGACCTAGAAGACAAAATTAATTCCATTAATAGCCAAATAGATAGTATCAGCCCTGACCTTCATTACAGAACCCACTCACTATTTGAACCACACATAACTTTTCTTAAAAATAAGCTTAATAACGTGCTGAGACAGCTAGAGACATTCGAGACTAACCGCGTTAAGCGAGGACTCATAGACGGACTTGGTTCGGTTATAAAAGTATAACCGGCAACCTTGACTATACTGACGCTAAGCACTATGATGAGATTTTGAAGTCCCTTAAGACCAATGAAAATAAGCTAGTTACCGAACTAAATAGCCACGTCAGTCTATCTAAAGAATGGGCCGAACGATACTCTAAAGTTATAGAGAGCATCGTGGAAAACCAAGGCAAACTTACTGAACTCACCAATAAAATTAATGAAACATTAGTTACTAGAGATCACGACCTACTTAAATATGCTCACTTAGCCCAAGTACTCACAATACTTAGTGACAATGTCGATGCCATTTCTCAAGAGCTTTTTAATCTCCAGAACGTTTTAGCATTCATTAGAGCTTCCACTGTGCATCATTCGGTCTTAGATTTGTATGCGATACGAGCTATGATTAGCAAGTTAAGCACACTATATAGCAGAGAGAGAGTAGTAGATTTAGACTTTAGAGAGTATTTTGACATAATTAGAATAGGATCATATTACGTAGAAAATAGGATAGTTATAGTATATAAATTTCCTATAGTTTTACCCTCTTTATATGATATGTATAAGTTATCTATAGTCCCGAACCATAACCGTGAAATCCTTTCTCCACCTTTGCCCTACCTAGCCCTCCTAGAGAAAGATATCAAGTACATAGAGGCTGAATGCCCGAAGACCAGTAAATGGTATCTCTGTAAAGAGAGTCGGAGCCTGCAGAGCCGATCTATAGAAGATTGCATAGTCCAGCTGATAATTACACAGAAGAGAAACGCCACCATCTGTCACCCAATGCAAGTTTCCCTGCAAACACCGGCATATGAAGAATTGGACGAGAAACATTATACCATCAGCTTCCCTGCCCCTACAAAGGTTCACCTCTCATGCAGTCAAGATCTCTACACTACACTACAGGGTAGCTACCTCACAGTAATTCCCCGGTCATGCTACCTGGAGACTACACATTTCACCATCTCCAACACTGACGATCGTCTCAAGGGACATGTACTCAAGCTTATGGATATAGTCAACGAGACAATTGTTACGCCATCGACTGTTCCCGCAATGAAACTAAACTCCATAAAACTAGACAGCCTTCACGAAATTAGCAAGAAAATTACTCTGCAATCCGAATCGATAAGGATGAACGACGACGCCGACTACAGCCTTTATCACACTACAGTACCGATGTACACGCTACTATTAAGTGCATCTGTACTAGTCGCCTGCCTATACTATCGCCAGTACCATTTCAAGCCTGCAAAGAAATTGCCCGAAAACGTAGAGGAAGACCCGAACTCCAGAAGGGTTGACATCAATCAACCCCCAGCTCAATTCACGACCAAGGTCTTCCATACTCGCTGTTCTTCGGGGGGAGGTGTTACGCTAGCCTAACACTCGGTAATCGCTGCGTCTGCATCGCCCTCGATTCCGCGGTAGCAACGAGGACCGCGCCGTCAGCGCAACGTGCCTGGGAACGTGCAGCGACGCGACACCCGAAGCCGCCCGTTCGAGCCCGGCATTCTTCCGTCATTCTTAGATCCAACTTCGATCGAAGCAATCCATTTTTAGTTTTAATTATAATTGTAATTTTATTTTTATTAAATTAAGTTAAAAGTAAATTGGTTTTTTTTGCGACCTTCGGCTGCAATAAACATAATTACTTCCAAAACGGAGTCTGCGAAACAATTACGTACAAATAAAAAACCAAAAACATTTTTGAAAAACTTTACTTGGTATTTTTGGAGCTTGGAATCTTTGTGATTGGAAATGATAAAATATGTATTTAGCTTCATCCGATCAACTTCTTGTAACGAAATATGTTAGTAAAAACAAAATAAAAAGTAAACTTATTTTACATAAGCTAAAATCATTATTATATCTACTGTGTTTCGGTTTGAAGGGATAATATTTCCAGTGAAATTACAGGGCGATAAATAAATCAGCTTACATCAAAATGTGACGAGCACAGTGCAGTGCTAGGTAATAATTTGGACTTTTCTTGTTCCGATAGCTTGGGTCAGGCTGTGGGGCTGCTCTACCAAAGCGGAGGTGTACGAACGGAGACGAGATGTTATAATTATTAGATGTTATTTTTAACCGACTTCCAAAAAAAGGAGGAGGTTATCAATTCGACCCCTATGTTTTTTTTTTAATAATTACAAATATGTAGTTAACAAACAATTGAAATTCGTTACTCACACATCTTATCTCTGCTCAGGTCCAGTGGAGACTACTAAGCGGAGATGTATTTGTACGGCGTGACGTAAGCGGAGATGTATTTATTTTATTTGTATGATGCGACGAAAGTGGAGAAATGAGCTGTGGCTCGCCGAGACCAGAAAAATGGGCAAAGACGACGACGGGTGGCGTAAGTTACAGCTTCGGTGGAGTCACCCGAGCTGAAAAACGTCTCTTCTCGTATCCGCTTCAGACATCTCCGCACATCTCCGCTTTGCTGGAGTGTCAGCCTTTATGGGCAGGCGCGTTGCTTATCATCAGGAACATGTCTTGCTTGTCCTGTCGTTCTGTAATACCTTTATTATATTAAAAAAACGTAGTAATAACAGGTAGGTAAACAAAAATATACCTGATTACGAACCCTAATTGAATATCTCGCAGTAGTTAAAAGAGTCCTTCACATAAAAATATTTTAATAGAATATACGATAAAACATCCAATTACTCCACATAAAGACCATCTTTTCAGCGTAATACTCTTTTCAGATATTTCTGGTATATTGAAATAAAAATAACTCCACGAAGAATACTTATTAAAATGTTCAATGAGAATTGACCGGTCTTTGAACTTTGGATTCAATTAAATGGCTGGTGTATCAAAGCCTATTTTTAAACAAAATTAATTCAGTTTTAGGTGCAGAGCCACCGAAGCTACGAATCACTGATAGCATAGTGCACTAAATCATACAGTAATTCGACTAGGGCGTCTAGATGGCGTAATCGTGCAGGGCGAGACGCGGGAAGCGTGCTCCCAAACTGCGAACACGAAAATGTTGGCAGTTAGGGAGGTTGATGCAGGTTTTTATTTTAACCATATTTAATGTTAATAATTGAAAATTGCTTACCGTAATAACCATGTTTCGTTTCTATAATGTTGTTGAAACTAAAAATGCTGACAAAAAAAAACTTGATTATCATTAATTAGTTGTCAGAGGCACGTCCTACTGGTAGTTTTTCTTTATACTGTGTTAATGCTACCATTTTCAACTTACGTAAATACAAACTTGTCACTAGTATTGTTAAATGGGATACAAAATCTTTACCATTGTTATTATGGTGTAGTAAACGCTATGCGGTGGAAACCGCGGGACGTTAACAGTAAATGATATTTATGGACCGTAATAGTAAGCTATTATATACGAAGATTTAGACAAAACAAGTGTAAAAATATCAAATGAATAAAGGTTATATCTACACTTATAATAAAACTGTAAATGCTCAATTGTGTACGTTGAAGATTTGTGTTTTGCTTTTCAGGGCAATTTATAATTTTTTTTAAATTGCCCTGAAAACAAAAAAACAAATCTTCAACGTACAAAATTGAGCATAATCCGTGCAAGAATGTCCCAAAGAGAGTAAACAGTAACCACAATGACGTCATCGATTACGTCATCATCAATCAATGCTCTCATCGAAGCGTTCTTAGTAGTACAGGAAAACTCTTTAAAAACTATAATGCACTATCAATAGATAAGTATGTTCGGTCATGACGTGAGAGACCTGGTGAAATTGATGGCACTCAAGTCTTGATTCTGATGAAATTCGTTTTCTAAGACATTTAATTATATAATGATGACTACTTTATTTGGTTCACTTGGACAAATGATTTTTAGGCTTCTACGTAACCCGTAGCTTATAGTTTTTTCCAAAGTAATTTTATTTCTGTGCGAATTTATATTATTTTAAA
Organism: Ectropis grisescens; assembly: GCA_017562165.1. NCBI lineage: Eukaryota > Metazoa > Arthropoda > Insecta > Lepidoptera > Geometridae > Ectropis > Ectropis grisescens. The sequence continues at coordinate 23,409,881 of CM029777.1, read as the reverse complement.
CTCCAGTCAAATCAGCGCCTTCTCACGAAGGTTTTTGAATTAAATTCTTATTTTAAAATAATACCTACTTTTTCAGAAACTTTTTTTGATAACCAGCTATTCTCCACGGCTTAAACCGCGTAGCTCCGTTATTTTCCTACCGCCAAGCAGTAATGTGCAAAACATTATTGTGTTTGAAGGGCAAAGTTTCCAGAGAAATTACAGGCCTTAGAGATATAATATCTTAGATCTCTGGGTGACGATGCACTGCGCTAGTGCAGTGCTAGGTAATGATTTAAACTTTTCATGTTCCAATAGCTGCGTGTCACTGTGCTGTTATGTGGCAGGCATGTTGCTTACCATCAGATACATGTCCTGCTCGTCTCGTCACTTTTTATTTAAAAAAAGTAGGCTATGAGTTATTCAAGACTAAAATCAAACTAATTTAAACTAAGTAACTAAGCAATTTAGAATTGCCACCCGTTTCGTTTAGACATAATTGAGCAGCAAAGTTCTAAACGCTTGAACTTCGTATCTATACTTATAATAAAACTGTAACGGGTCGAATTCTGTACATTGAAGATATTTAGAAAATTTTTTTTTGGGGCACTCCATAGTCGATACTGATAGCGAAACTGCATTTTTTTTCTTTCATGTCTGTCTGTCTGTCTGTCTGTCTGTCTGTCTGTCTGTCTTTCTGTATAGGGATCACGCATCACGCCGAAACTACTGATTCAATTCAGCTGAAACTTGACATGATTTTAGTTTATACTAAGGACATTGCTGTAGGCTACTTTTGATCCCCAAAGTCTGATCGGTTTTCTTGCGGGAGGGGGTGAAAGTCAGAATGTGTATTTGGTTGTAACTCATGTTTGCGTTGTTTAATTTCATTAATTCTTTTTTGTTAGAAAGAACACATTTTTATATTGTCCCGTCAAAATTTGAACAATATCGGTCTGTTGGTTCGGAAATTACACAAACATTAAATAATAACGACACGCGCGGCGCGTTCGGTACATACTAACTTCTAAGTATTCTGTGTATCACAGACGATCCACAGAATATCTAGATTCCAAATTCTAGAAAGTGCCCACGTGATCGCGTCGCGTCGTCTTGGATGACAAAATAATTGTCAAAAATATATTTTTGTGTAGAAAAACAAACATCATTCGGTTATAATCGACTTCAAACAAGGAGGATGCTCTCAATCGGGTTGCATGTTTTTTTATTTGGTTTTATTTTACGCGATAACTCCGCTAACTGTTAGTTGATCTTGATAATTCCTTTTTTGTTTGGTAGAAAATACGTCAGAAATGATCTTAGATATCGAAAACAGGGAGGTAGTTTTTCAATTATCAACAAAAAACTAAAATCAGCTTAGATTTCCTTAAGGGCCTTCTCTCGCAAGGAGAGAGACAAGGCCCAGTGTCGGTTGGTGGATGTGATATGACTTAGAACTTAGATTATAGGTAGATTTCGGTTTTTTCATGGTGTTTTCCTTCACCGTTTTAATTACCGGCATTACGAACATGACTCTGAAAAGATAGTGGTGCGCGTGGTTTTGAACCCTGGGTCTCCGGATCGACAGTCGGCGTTCTCCCGACTAGGTCAGCTGTAACTTACTAGACTAGCCGTAACTTATTAGAAAACGTATTATTTAAATCCAAATACTGTTTTAAATTTAAAGGTAGTGTTCAACAAGCTTCGGTGACCAAAGCAGACTGTTGTTAGGGTTCCGTACACAAAGGGTAAAAACGGGACCCTATTACTGAGACTTCGCTATCCGTCCGTCCGTCCCTCCGTCTGTCACCAGGCTGTATTTCAAGAACGGTGAAAGCTAGACAGTTGAAATTTTCGCAGATGATGTATTTCTACTGCTGCTTTAACAAAAAAATACTAAAAATAAAATAAATATTTAAGTAAGAGGTGCACCCATACAACAAACTTGATTTTTTTACCGTTTCTTGCTCGATACTAATAATAAAGTACCCGTCACAGGTAGACCCTTTAACTATTCACTTACGTTGGAACGGCTGAATGTATCGAGTTAAAATGAAAGACACATTCTTGGTTTAGCTTAAGTAATACATAGAGTACTTATACATAGGCAATGTTTAGCCTATGTGTTCTTCCAGACTGTAATCTAATTCTATTTCAAATTTTAACCCGATCACTTGATACGTTCCGCACTGATTAAGTAACAAACATCCAAACAGTGACATTCATAATGTTCACAGGACAACGTTGGAACGGCTGAACATATTCGGATGGAATTCGAAGCACACGTAGTTTGAACTCAGAAATAGCAAATCGGTTACTTATAGGTTACTGTGACGTAGGAAAGACTAAGCAAATTTGGTAGAAAATTGAAACAGAAATAACTCATAATCTGAAATACCACATTTATGTATTTATTACCTATCAACCTGAAAAGAAGCATGGGCCCTAAGGAAACAAATTTTAACAATCACGTCAAAACGGCACAACGATATGGGTTGACATACGAAACACATATAGTTTAGAGTCTAAAATTTCACATGGGCTAATAAGTCTATACTTTAATTTAACGCCATATTAATAGAAGCAGGTATATATTTTCGTGAGGAACTTGATGCGATGGTAAGGTAAAAGCCAACAATGAAAAATATATGCACCCGTTTTGGCGTAGATAATATAGGTGATTTGCGTTCACAATCAAAATAACAAGCAACATAATATTCTCATTAGACGGCGCTAACGCCAGTTTAAATCTAAAAGCACTAAAGGCCATTTAAATCGATGTTTTGCTATTGTGGTATGTATTTTTTTCTTTCATCACTAGGTGGCGTTACTGGTATTCTAAATTGTACTAATAAGTTTTTGCTGCTAAAAGGATTATGATGACGAATTTGGATTCTTTCGTTCTTGATTTTTTTCTGTGTTACCTACAATTGTCTGTCCTACCTGTGTCTGGGTGTTTCTTTGTATAATAAGTATGTATTTAAAACTATATACGTATTATATCAGCTATCTGGCTGCCATCACACAAGCTTTGCTTAGTTTGGGGTCAGATGGTGTTGTGTGTGAATTGTCCACCAAAAAAAAAAAAATTATTTAATTACTGTATTTAAATAGAATAAAATATGTATCAATTACAGTATTTAAATAGAATAAAATATGTACCAATTAAATTCATACATTAACATTTCACTAGGACTTGGCTTAGATTTACGGGTTCAACTTGCTTAAATATCATTAAAACTCAAAATTTTAATTATTTTGATTCCACACAGGCTTCGTTCAGAATTTTACGCCGGTTAAGTCGCGGGTAACAGCTAGAAAACAGCTTGCGGATAAAAAGAAATAGGTAAGTAGGTATCAGATCATGCACATTAGCTTCAGACTTTTCATAATGTATCCTATAAAAATCCTACAAACTTAACACTTGCGGCTATGTTCGATACTACGAAACCTTGCTAAGTATCTTTGATTTTGTTTAAAAAAAGAAAAACAAAGACGATAAAATTAAATATTTTTTTTGTGTGGAAATACAAATTCACTCAAACTCAAAGGTCAATGACTACTTACTTATCCAAATATTTGACGTACGATACTTCCAATTAATGTATAAGTCAGTAACATCTGCTTACGCGAACGAAGTAGCGGGTTCAGCTAGTTTTGAATAATAGTAGGATAACGTATCACAAGATCACAACGATTCATTCTCAATCTACTAGTAAGTTGTGGTACCTTGTACGATTCAAGTATCGTAGTTTAGTAACGTAGTACCCCAGTAGCTCCAGGCAATTCATTTTGACATAGTCAAAGCTGTTTTGCATAAATCCAATATCCGTTAAATACGTGCTAATCGCTCAGAGCCGAGGAATTGAATAGCTCGGGATAAACAAAATATGGATCGCCAATCATGTTATGCAAATATTGTGGGAGAAATAATTACGCCTTTCAGGCTTATCGGCTATGTTGTTTCAGAACGATAAACGAGCTAGCGGCTCCGCTGTGAACGAGTGCGTGTGTGCTGAGATTTACATACGTTTTCGAGAATTAATGACGTGGGAATTTCAACTGAAAGTCTTGTAATGTAAAGCGATTTTATATTTCTCACTGAAATGGGGGTAATTATTTTCTACCTTAATATAATAATGTTTGATAACTGTTTTTAGCTAATAAACGACTCCAAACCTCGCCGACTGACAATTGAATATTGGTGTTTTTACCACAAAATTGTACTTTATTCAGGGCCGAATCAAGAGATCTGGATCTGACCCTGATAATAAACAAATCATTTTCCAAATTAAATTAGAAAAACAATCGGTCCAGATTTCCGCAAATTCAGGAGAAGAAGAAGGGTACAAAATAGTAAGATTCAGCACTATCCGGCATTTGTAAGCTATCCAACTAAGTTTTTTTCTACCCTTATTGTTTTCTACGCTTTTCTTGTTGTTGTTTTTTTTTTACATTCCAGCATCCTACATAGGTCTCCTGGTGGTTCATATGACCCATACGTTTTGTTCACGGGCATGTAGTCTATTAATAGTTTTCCGGTAGCCGTGGCTTATACGCGGCAGATTCCACAAGGACCTAGGTTCAAATCCCGCCAGATCCAAAAAAACAAAGACCTGAGGTCAAACTCCTGGCTAAAATTAATTGCTTTGATATTAGATAGCAAAGATAGCAATAGCAAAGGCAAAGCCGCTATAGTTAAGCCGATACAGGTTTCCTGGTGGATTGCATGACCCATAAATTTTGTTCACGGGCCTATAGTTTATAACTGTGATATTGTGATATGTGTGTATCTTTGTTGTATGTCTTTCACGACTAAATGTAATTGATCTTGCTTTATCTGTGCGTTTGTCGCTTTCTCTCCGTAAACTCATGCAAATTATCATACTTCTTTGGTTTTAGCAATAAAATATATTCAATGTTTTAGCGAATTTCAAGGAAACAAAAAGCGACAGATCTTCAAAAGGGAAGTTAGAAAGGTGAGATTTTAAGCGAAGGGCGCGGAAGGAATTCCGTCAATCAACTGAGATGAAAAGATTCACCGGGAATTTGTTGATCCATTATTATCGACGTTTACCGTCGCAGCTGTGCTGTGATTGACGACGGTTAAAAAGTTTATGTTTTAGAAATCGTTAATATCGCATGTTTCTTAAAAATATAAAGTAAAAACATTAAATTATCCTACTCTTTTTATAAATGTCAATGTTTGAATATTTGAGTGTTTGTTTCTTCATAACATATTAACAGATCGGGCTGAAATTTGTAACACAGTTAGATGGCTTACAAATAGGCTGCTTTTTATCCCGGAAAAATAATAGAAACCGAAACTACGCTGGTAAAACCGCGGAGAACTGCTAGTAAGTTATATAACTTAAAAATTAATAATAATGAATGTATTATTTTTTTCTGTGTGTCCTTTTTTGGTGTGCAAATAAAGATTTTATTGTGTCTAGGTATTTATAGTCCTCTATTTCTTACTTTGTCATCTGCAATGTATTCATTAATTATTCCACGATTAGGAATTTAAATTGTTAAGGAGTCTACTACTGCAATACCTTAGACCTTGGATGGACATACTGATCAAACTTAAAACACAAAATCCACACACATCCTGCTGAAACACAAAACGTTGGCGAAATTGTGCTCACCAAGCATTTATCTCACACATATATATAGCACAACCAAATAGAAGCCAGAAATGAATAGAAAATGAAGAATTAGATGACATATGTATAACACAACTAAATAAAAACCAGAAAGGAAAAGAAGATGAAAAAGAAGAAGACTTTAATCAGCTAACTATTATAAAAATTTTTTCATTGTATAAATTAAGACTAGAACAAGTTGTCTTGCCAGACATGCATGCCTCTCGCAGAGGCCAGTTTGTATGGGTTCACTTTTAAAATGTTTTGTATCATCTTATCTTACCTACAAACAGCTATAAAGATATTTGTATTTGTAAGGATATATAATTATTATGTGTATGTACTTCGTTAACTAAAACTTGTAATTACATTGACTCGCCAGCAACTAGCCGATGGCACATCCCGTCTGGTGCCATAATTTCCGTCGATTACACCTCCAGAGGTGCACCTCTGGAAGCTATTCACTATGAAGTGATCTCCGGTTGTAATTATAAGCGAAAATTGCGTTCCGTTTTGATAAATGCAGAGCAAGTCTATACTTTGTATTTAAATAATGAAGCTCATGGAAAAATGCAATGCTTAGAATATTGAAAAAAGTCAAGTTCTATAGTCTTTTCTAGGTTGTTATACTGTCTGCTTTTTTTTAAATGAACATTATAATTTAATTAAATTAATTATACAGGCCAATGATCTTTCACGTAATTGTCAAGAGCTTTCATCCAATTTTTCGTAAAGCTTCCATTTTCCGTTTCATACCTTTCCACCGCTCACCTATAGCACGGGAATGCCTATTGTTGAGGTCAGATATGAGGCGATAAGCGGATGCGGATGTATCGGGAGCAGAGGTAAGAACAGTAACAACAAAACATAGAAATTAGAAATACAAAACCATGAACTGCCACACTGGCCAAGTATTAGTTGATGGATGACACAAATCCACGAAAGATATGTTCCTCATCGGTTTCTTCACGATGTAAGATTTACGCACGTTTATTCTGTAATCTATGTATATGTAACCAATTAAGATAGTATATCATACACTGTCTTAATTTGATAAGCCTTTGGTTGATTGGCGTGCTCAGAGCTAGTTCACTGGCATGCTACTATTACTGACACCTCTGTTCGAGCTCAGTCCTTCGCAGAAATTATAACATAAGAATCAGTAAAACGAGCAACGGTTAATAGGGAGCCTCTTAATGATAAATAATTTTATACATTTATAAGAGAAATAGTCTATTCCAAGATGGTCTGAAAGAAATTGCTTAGGCCAATTGTTATTTTAATGGTCTGACTGTTTTGCTATATTTTATGTATCAATTATTACTAGATATATACATACATAAGATATATACATTTCACATGGCAGTGAAATGTATATATCTTATACAGGTTTTATTACATTATACAAGTTTTCAGCTTTGACAAGATGGTTATAATGTAAAATCTTTATCGAGAAAACAATGATTTTTTCATTAGCATTTAGCTTTAGTCTCATTTCTGTTCACTTATCGCTATCACTATAACTAAACGCAGCCTAACGTCGACGCGTTTAAAATTAACCAAAATGATGTGGCGTCTACCGAACCACTGATGCGGCATAATAGCCGGCACGCTTACCTTTAAAAGAGCTCTGAGTTACTGAATTTTTGAAGTATATTCTGTTTTGTGCGTGTAATAATATACATTATTTTTATATTGTGCGTATATCTGATTTTGACCACTTACTCGCGTGATAGTGAGCAACCTGAAAGCGTGAAAGTACTTGACCTTGAAAAGTTCTAGATTGTTATTCTCAGGGAACAATGAGGCTGGCAACTTATTTCACTCTATAGTTGTACGTATGGAGAAAGTGAACTCAAACCTTTTCGACAATTTCTTGGCTGAACAGTTTTTTATTATAATATATATAGGCACGGAATGTTCTCCATGAACAGCGCGTAGAGTAGTGGTGAGACGCAACTTCCCTGCGGAACTCCCGCCGTGATACGCCTGGGCCTGGAGTGGGCGTTCTCGACAGATACGTAGAACTGGCTCTCAGCGAGGAAGGACGTGATGACTTTGATCAGCGCTGGGGACACGACGTCTTCATCAACTTGTAGATAAGACCTTCATGCCACACTCTATCGAAGGCATCCATCTCCAGGAATATGGTGACGGACCGAATACCCCTATTGGGTTCTTCTGTAAGATGGTGGATCCTCAGTCGGGGCGTGGTGGGGTTGCGAACACGGAACCGGAACAGATGCATTGCTCTTTTTAATAACGGGCAGGCATTAAATAAGGGAACTCATTCATAATATCACTATGGTAATATCTTGTCAGAATCAAAATCGTTTAATGATAACACATCGGAAATCTCATGTACTAGAAATGAAATGGACGCTATGGTACTACTTTTGAACCACTTTTGATAGACCATGAATGAATTATGAGTTCCTGTTATCTACCCAGGCTAGAAATATACAAAGTCAATCGCAAAACAATTTATTTATTCTACAAGAAATGCGATAGAAACAAGAGAATGTGTTATTAGTTAATGTAGATTAGATTCTGGATTTGAATAACAAAAATTCAATATTTTTCACAATATAGCAGTGTAATTGATGGCGTAGGCGGCAGCTACAAAACGACTACGCAGACAGGCGTAGCGAGACACGTGAACGTCACGTAGCACGTGAAAGAACTTCGCTATTTTAATGTAAATAACATGTTTTGTATAGAATTATGCGTAAAGAGTGTGCAAGGCATAAATATAAGGTTCAGACATACTTATTGTATGATGAGCAACTTTTAGTATACGACATGATTTCGAAAAAAAAAAACAATTCTCTCAACCAACGATAATTCTAATATTTAACTAAATAATTGTTTTGAACAGTTGTATTAAACTAAAGTTTCTTTTGTATCACAAAACTTGGCTTAATAACAATTTTCATTCTTGGCAAGAGAACAGTTTTCAATTTATGGCTTTTTGGCTTTCGTAAAAATTGATTACATTATTATTGGTTTAGGTACAGAGGTAATTTATCTTGTAAACGTCTTGTCTATATTTATATGTTTGCAATGAATTCATTACGTAGAATACATACATATCGTCAGTGAAGTTCTAACGGTGTGTAAGTCATTTTTTGGCAAAAAATATGCATAATTTGAATTTACTCCATATTCAAATATTTAACAGACTTGCGGATCGTGTAAGCTTTAATCTGTAGTTCATAATATGAGCATTTGTTTAAAGCTTACACGCTCCACAAGTCTCTTAAATATTTGAATATGGAGTTATTTCAAATGCAGCATATTTTTTGCCATAAAATTACTTACGCACTGTTAGAACTTCACTGACGATATTTATGTGCAGTATTTTACATACGAATTTTGTTAATAACCAGAAAATGTCGAAATACATTATTGAGGAACATATTTAATATAAGTACTTACATTATTTTGACTATTGACTTTGTAAAATAATTAGTGTACAAACAGACCAGTTCAGAATAATTAATTTAGGCATTATAATTCTGGTTCTGATGGTATCCGAAGAGTTTGCATATAAGACTGGTGACATCCCCATGCTGTATAGCTAGGGAAATGTTTTTGGCCACATAGACTTAAGCGTTGATCACGCCCCATCATTCTAACAAGTAACGTAAATTCATAAACTTTTTTTCTAAATTCATTGGGTATAAAAACTGTCCAATACCAATCTTAGCCAGAAATATTCTACTAGCTTCACGTAACGACGGGAGGGGTATCACCTGTCGAAGCCAGACTATAAGGTAAATACATTCATTTATCTGTCAAATACAACGTAATGAAATGAACAAAATACGAAAACAATAAGTAAACAGAATTTTTATTAACCGTGAAGAACCGTAGCTATTTAATTTGAGTTTAATATCTAGCCAAGCATTATATAACTACATTGACTGCAGGCCCGTGAACAAAATTTATGGGTCATATGATACAGCAGGAGACCTATGTCGGATGATAGAAGGGTATAAAGTGAAAAGATTGAGCACTATGCCGTCACTTGTAAGCTGTCCAACTGAGTGCAGTTGAAGAGGGGGTTTACACCTCGATAATTTCTCCTTGTCGTATGATTTTGTACGGCATTGCGAAATAATGTATTAGAAGAGGTATTGAAACTGTATGGAACCAAAGCCGAACATAATCAAATGACCAAACTTACTCTGTAAATCGTCGGAAAATCATGTTTTTTTTTCACAAACTAACAATAAGAATTTTAAAATTTATAATTTTTATAGTTTCAATACCTCTACTAATCTATTATTCCGCAACGCCGTACAAAAATAATGCGACAAGGAGAAATTATCGAGGTTTAGAACCCTTCCCTCCCCCTCTTCCACAGCACTCTGTTGGACAGCTTACAAGTGACGGCATAGTGCTCATCAGATGACCCATAAATTTTGTTCACGGGCCTGCAGTCTATCAGAAAAGGGTTGAGCTTACAATTCACTGTTTCCCAATAATTACAGCGAAAAGATAAAGAGTAACAGAGATAATCGAAGCCCAATAGATATGGAAAGAAATGTGTCAGAGTTTTATTAATTGGGCGTTTACTTTAATAGTGACGTCAGCAAGGTCAGTATAGAAACTTGTAAATAATTCAGTGACACCGTGAAAATCACAAAACCTTTTTACAAAAAAAAAAAAAGAAAACGTGACAACGACAAAATTATTGATGAAATTTTGCTTTTATGAATTGAATAATAAATAAACAACAAATAAACGATACATGTGTTATAGATGCGTTGCGATGCGATGCAGAACGCTTAGTCCTATCTTGCCTCTCTATCACTTTTTCCACTTGCTTGCGGAATGTGACATTTTTTGCGTGCGTGCAGACGAACATCATCGATTTATAAGACATTATCACGTCAAAAAAATTATACGTTCTACTAAATAATATTTTCGATTAAAACTTAACTTATATCTCATTGTCTGAGAAACTAATCACAAATCTTCAGTCTCAAATTCCATTCACCAGAAATGAGGATCTCATAGAGAAGTTACTGAGAAATTCAAAGTCCCTACACAATAATTTCTAGCCGATTTGACCCGTACCGTACAAAATCGCAATCGACACTAAAATCAAAGTAGCCTAATAAACATTCAGTAACCCCTTAGCCCCTTACTAGAAGGTAAGGGCAATGAGTGGGATCTATATTGTAGGATCTTACGAGAAAACGATGTTAACGTAATTTCCGAAATAGTTTTGACCGAAACCAAACGTCTGAAATTGGCTATTTGGGAACGAAGCACTTTTTACACGGGGCCTAATATTCATTGAGGTTGTTAGGCTAGACACTGCGGCCTATTTGTTTGCTATTTATTATGAGTGGGCGCCGAAGTTTTTATTGAACGCTTATTACTTGGAATTGCCAAATTCTAATATATTTTGTTTCGGGCTTTTGTTTTTATTACTTTAGGAGTAAAGAAAAAGATACGATTTTAAAACTTTGAGTAGGACTTAAAAAAATCTTTCCCGTAAGTTTACTGAACAAACAAAGTTTATTTTTGTTTGTACAGGTGTTGTCTGTACAATAATAGCCTTAGGATGTGGTTGGGGTTGCCATGCTTCTGTAGTGTTTTAAAAAGGTTCACACAGACCAAAACGTGGCTTTATGAGAATAATATCATTCTCTTCGCTACAAAAGCTGCGTGTCAGTGACAATAATATCCTATAAACACTATAACGGACAAACTTGAATGTCCCATGCAGAAGTTTTGGCCGAAGCTGTATTTTATTACCCTTCGTGGTTTAATACTTTTTTTGATTTTTCTTTTTGTAGTTGTGCATATGTTAACGAATATTTCCAAGCGCACACGCTAACAATCCTGGCGTTGCCATAACTTTGGTACTGAATGTAATTGGTACTTGTGCTTGCAAAACCCCAATTCAGTACCATGCCATCTTTAACAAGAGACAAATTAAAAATTTTGATTAACCCCCGACTACCTCAGATTTATTATCTGTACAACAGTCTACTAGTCCCTTTCATTTGATACCCATTAAGGGAGTTGTGAAAAAAGAAATGTATTTTGCCATATTGTGGAAGCGGCCATCTTGGGTTTGAAATTTATCATAGTGCAATGTGTTCTACTAGTCAAGCCCTTTCGTTTGATACCCATATTGAGGTAGTAGTGAATAAAATATTATTATTCGCCAATTTGTGGTGGCGGCCATCTTGGATTTTTTTTTATAATGTATAGTATTTTACTAGTCAAGTCCTTTCATTTGATACCCATATAGAGGTAGGTTGTTAAGAAATATTTTGTCCGTCATTTTGTGGAGGCGGCCATCTTGAATCGATATTAACCAAACATAGCTAAGAACATCCGCACGGATATTAACTTTCAATTAAAAAAAACGCACCGAAATCGGGCTATCCGTTTGAGCTCTACGGTGCCACAGACAGATACTCACAGACAGACAGACAGACATCGACGTCAAACTTATAACACCCCTTTTGGTGGGGGTTAAAAATGACGTTTTGATATCCTTTTAGTGGATTATAATATTAAAAGCGTAGCATATAATACCAAAACCAAACATAATGTGGCTTGAGTAGCACGCATTGCCGAGACGTGGAGATTTTTCAAGAACAGAATCAAGGCTAAAATTTACCCCGCTGGCCAAGTGTAGGTACGTTGTTGGATGACACATCCTCTCAATTTTTTGTGTCTTTTAAAAATGCTGGTTTCCTCACCATGTTGTTCTTTATCTTTAAATCTATGCTTAAAAAATACGCTGAGCTGCAAGTGCAAATCGCACCAGTTTTAATCAGTTTATCTATGGCGTTACATTTGTATTTCTATTTCAAACTAGATAAATATTATTCATCAAAAAGTAGTTCGAAAAAATTTCCAGGAGTATTTTCTTTTCTTTCTGACTGGTCGCCTGAAAGAAATTGCTCTCAGGAATAAGGTCCGCCACTTGTGGCACTAGTTAATAAATGTTTATTTGTAATATTTCAATTTGTTTGTGTCCCAACAAAGATCTATATATCTACATTTAATATCCCAACAAAGAGCTAAGGTGTAAAGATCTAGCTTCATCGGTAGTCTACTAATGATAGTAGTAATTGTCGGTTGTTAATGGTAGAGATAGTAACAATTGTATTCAATGACGGTGAGTAATTTGCGTAATTGTTGGTAGAAATCTTTGTGACAGCTCAATTTATTTCTTGAATAGACGTTGATTAGACGATTTAAATTTGGAATTCTGGATTATACATACATATATTACTAGCGCTGCTTCTTCGCGTAACCTTTGGTTTGTCAATTTTACCAACCTGTGGTTAATAAATAAATATTTTTTAATATTATGTGCAAGCAAGATACGAGGCTGATTACAGTGACAAGAAACAATATGTAATTTGGTGCATGAAGAATCAACATTATTGCCAAACACCAACCTGCCATCAACACCTTATGCCTGTACAACAATACTAATTTCTACATCCTCACCTTATATATAACCGTTCATCACTTTATATACAACAGGATAAATTTCTTTGTTCTGCTACTTCTCTAACGACAGTGACCTTCAAACCGGAAACTAGTAATATTTCCACACTACTGCTTGGTGGTAGAACTAGAGAGAATTTACAGTGTACTTATTCAAAACCAAGGCGAACCACTAGTGTCTTTCAATCTTTAGTTTCAAATATTTTTTCAGTAACTAAAACAAAAGACTTGAACTCACCCTGCCGTAGCCGCGAACACAATCAGAACAAAGGGAGCCTTTTAGATTAATTATTAGTTAGCAGCTATTTTTTGTTCTTGCATTTTTCTACAGTAGGACAATCTGCGGAATATTTTTTAGATAATGCAACTTTTTTAATAGACGGGCAACTGACATGTGTGTTAGTCTAGTCTGATTTAAGTTGCAGCCACATTCAGCGACTAGTTACAAGCACTTTTGTGACTAGTCCTCGTTTGGTACATGATACAATTTTTCTTTAATAAAACAACTTTTATAGGCTGATTAATTCCAGCCAGTCTAGTCCAGTCAAGTAATCTAATATCACTTCAATTCAGAAATATTTGAACGAATTATGATTTTCTTATTGAAATTACGGATAGCATAAGCATAAACATTCCACTTTAGGTTTCCGCTGGAACTTGGAGCCGCCTCCCATGAAGAAAAGCTGGCCAAGTGCATGTTGACAGATGAGAACCGTCTCCAAAATTTTATTTTGTGAAATTTGCTGGTTTCTTCACGATGCTTACCATGACAGTTAACGCCAGTGGTAATGAATAACTTGTATATCTGCAGTTCAAAAAATAGCTCTGAGGTTCAGGCGGCCTTTGAACCTATTTGAAATTATTTCACAATATAGAGGGAACCTCTCAAATTGTCAATAATTGTAAATTGACATTCATTAACAATAATTGTAAATTGACATTCTTGCCACTAGACTAAAAGTTTGAAATAAGAGTGATGTTTTAGATAAAAACCATCTCATTAATGCCAATTTTCAGATAAAAATGGTAAAATTGAAAAAAATTAGTTCATTAATTTAAGAAATTTGATGTTACAACTGTATAAAAGTAAAATCAAACTTCAGTTTTAATTTAACTTCAACACTTTTCGTTCAGCGTAAAAATAAAAGATTTGAATACTTGTTAAGAAAAATCTTCCAATTAGTCACAAATAACGATAAATTACTCTCGTAAAATGTTGGTAAAACTTCAAAATTAACTGTTGCAAATGGTAAATTCTAAGCTTTAAAATATTGAAAACTTGTTAAAGATTCGATCGCAAGATTCATAATAAACAAACTTTAGCAGTTACAAAACTAATTTAAAACCGACGAATTGGTTTTTCTAATCTATGTTAAGTGTAAGTCTTGAAGTTAACTGAGAATCGCTCACCATCTGCCACGTTTTAATTATAAAGTTTGTTCAGGACTAACAGCTAAGTTCTAAGTTATAGGCCATGACAACGGCGACGAGTAGCGCGGGGGGTTTTTTTTTGTACTCGGAGAAAATACATTTATGCGTATTATTTTGCCTGGGGATTATGATGGGATTATATTGAACTCGACTGGACGACAATGATATTTCTAACGGCTTAACCTCCACGAGGTTCCAATTTTATTGCTTACTTGGGGAACACTGTCACTTTAATAATTTATATCATTGTAAATAAATAAAAAATAAAAATAATTAAAGTATTGATTAAGCGGATTAACCAATAAATTAAATATAATAAATAAAATATAATAATAAAATTTATGTATAATATAATAAATAAAAACAATCAATAAAAAAAAAAAATTAAGAAAGAAACATTAAATATATATTTGTTTTTCAAATATACTGCTGTTGTGAAACAAGTATACTTTGAAGTCTATTAGGTTAAGATGCTTTATTTCTCTGTAACCAGTATAGCGCTACATATTAACAGGCACAAAGTTAGGCAGCGTCACCACAGGTTATCTCATCATAATAATAGCCAAGATTGGGCAAATGCAACGTCTATCATCCACCAATAAAATGGACCGATGATATTGCAATTACTGCGTGGAAAATCTAGGCTCGATTGGCACAAGATCGAAGAAGGACGGCAAAGAAAAAGACGTCCTATACACAGCTGTAAAACAAAAGATTGTAGATCGTGATGATTTCAACATACGTCAGGCTAAATCGAAACTCCGCTGTGATCGTGGCCACAAGCAAACAGATACAACTGTAAAGCCTCGAGTCGCGGTGCCCGACTTGATAGGGTTGCAGGTGCAGTTCGTCAACCTTCTACAACCGCAGCTTGCAGAAACTCAAATGAAATAATTATGCACGTACGAATCACATTACACAATTTTGAAATGAATTCTACCAACGTAAAAAAATATTCTTATTTAGTTGAGATCCTTGTAATGACTGCGTAGAGTTCACAAGCTTAAACCCAAATACTGTTTGCTGCTGGTATCCTGTAAATTCTTAATAGGAAGTTTATGTCGAGGTTTAGGGCGATTTTCCCTAGAAATTTAGTGCGAATAAAAAAAACGTGATGTGATCAAAACATTTGAATTATTTTAAAGATATTTATATTATTTATATATTTAGATTTTGATTTTGAAGAGGCATAACGATGTCTTCAACGTGCATATGAAAACAATTATTCTCTCGCAAGAACGACGGGTGATCTCAATCCTACTCTTTCAATAGTCAAGTTCTCATTAACATCTTTGTAAAAAGCTAAAAAAAAATCCTGAAAACATAAACGTTTACAGCAATTAACGTAAATGTAATTAACCATGACAAAGTACCCTCCCGTTTTATTCACGGCTTCAAGGGTAAGCCATTACAAAAATATTACGTCAAGTGATCTCCAGTGGGAAAGCTATCGACTGTAGTATTTACATCGTAATTTTTATCTCTTGATGTGAGGAGCCACTATTGCATGTCTTCTGTACTTAAACTCTATTTAGTTATATACAGTAAATATAACGATCTAACATGCATATGCATAATTATGAGTAACGTAAAGTCATACCAATGTTATTTGATTTTTATAGTCAAATATTTAAGATAATCCTTGAATTCGTATTTATTCTATGTGTGGGTGTATACCCGTTTCTTTAATTCTGATTCTTCTAATCTACCCATATTGTATAAATAAAATTGTCTCATAGATAACTCAGGGTTGAATGAACGGTAGGTGCTATTTTGTAAATTTTCTTACGGAGCTCAAAACACATATTAGCCTAAGGTGGGCCCGTCAGTAAATTTAAGGCATGAACATCTCTTTTAATACAAACGTATGATATCACAGACACAGTTTAACCGTACATTTTCATCATAAAATATTTTATTCTGTATTGGAATTGAACCCACATCAATTGAACATTAAAATCTTTAGATTGATTTATCAATTAAACTGGATTGTCTGTATACGCTGTCTATGTTCTGATACTCAATAGTGGTCATATAAAGGGAACAGCTGGTGGTAGCTGGGAGTGAAAAACCGTGATTTGGACTCATGGCCATACGACCCTTCGTCTACCAATGGATTCACAGTTTCATAAAGTATAATATATTATTAGGTTATCTGTGTTTTGTAAGTGTTTTTAGCTCCTGGTTTGGGAGTAGATAGTGTTGTGTGATATATGTTCACCTACATCAACAACTATAATTTAAATCATGACCTTTATCATGGCTAAAATTATAATTGGTGATGCTATCAAAATTATGAAGTTATTTGAAAAACTAATTGTTACACATACATTTGTATATTTTTTTTTATTATAACGACGTTTATCCGTAGCAATTTTAGAACCTAAATGATTTTAATGTAAATTGTATAAATAACCCTTTGAGTAAAATATTAGGAAACTCTTAACCAAAAGTTGCGTAGTACAAGTATTTCGTCACAAAGAGTATGAGGTAGCGCGGTCTCTAGGCTGTTACTTCGTTTGCAAATTGAAGGACGGACAAGTACGGTCAAGCCTTTTCGTAGTCAAATGAGGAAAATATTATAACTTTGACTTAATCCCAGATTTCAGGTAAGGCGTTGGTAACATGTAACCCATTTATTAACATATGTTAAGTAGTTGGACTCTGTAGAGTCCACCTGGGGAAGTACTATGTACCTTTACCATTATTCTATTGCCAAACAGAAATGGTTGATCATTCTTATTTTCCAGTACAAAGTGCATGTCTTTGAAGTAATGAAAATTCGATGTGATACATAATGTTTTTTCTCCGAACCCTGAATTGATTAGGACCATGTTTTGTATCTTTTATTTAGAGTTTATTTTGAATACTATATTGATAATGCCAATTTTGTTGCATGGTATTGTAATAAGATCTAATAAAATTAAAAGATTAATTAGACATTTGGCTGTCTAGGTACGGCAACTAGCAAGTAGTAAAACGTACAACAGGAAAAAAGTACAACCTGGTGACAACTTATCAATGTCAGTATTCAAAGCTCTACGTATGTGCGTTAGTATAATCAGTAAATTATATAGTTAGTAGGTTAGTACAGCCCTGCGTTTTCTGCGCCAACCCAAAATTTAGCAGTAAACGCCACCTAAAGCCAACCTTAGGGCCATTTACAAAATAACCTCCTCCTTTTTGGAAGTCGGTTAAAAACAAAAGCGTGTTAAAAAAACAAAGGTCGTTTAAATTATGTGACTAAATATTCCTCACAGTAAAAGCTTTCAGTTAAAATGTTTGACAAAACTAGAACGGAACATTTGACGGTACACCACGGGGACTAGTTTTCGGCGATTCAAATGCCAATAGCGGAATTTTCCAACGAAACTTTTCAGCTGAATGGATTTGAACTAGTCTTTGTTTGAGTAGAAATGTGGACGAACATATTGACGAGGATTGTTGTTCTGTGATACGAGAATTTCACCTTTATTAGCTTTTTTATTTTGGAAGACAATGTGGCAGTAGTTTTTCTGACAAAAGTTTTGTCTCTTGTGATAAGATCGAAGTTAAATTGTTTATTTGACATGTATCAATATTGTGTGTGGGTTGTAGCAATTCTTTTTTAGTATTCTTTTTATGTTTTCTTTTGATAGTAATTTGTTAGCCTTATATTATATTGTTTACTGAGTTAGGTATGTATTATTTAAGAAGGATAATATATCCCTTTACTAGGCAAAGCCCAACTATTAATTATTTTCTCTATTTTGTGGTCGTGTTGTTACATCAGGAGAATGTTACCACTTGTACCATTCTTGCAGGGTGTATGTATTATAAAAAAAACATTTTCTGGCACAGTTTTATAGAATTAGCGATAAAAATGAGTACTTCCCGGCGTCGCCAACTAAAGTAAGAGCAGAAAATTTAATCAATTTTATAGCATACATTTGTTAAGCTTGAGGAGTCTACCGCCTAACTAAAACTGTCTTAGCTTTGATAATGCTCTCTCTTTTCTTTTCGCTTGAAATTATAGAGACAGCAACCGCAAAGCCAGCAAAGCTCGGCGATAGACCCACGAGTCTTTGTCACACAATGTTTTTGCGTTAAACAAATGTATATTGCATGATTTGGTCAATAAAATCTAGAGTGAATAGGCAATGGTACGAAAAAGAAGAAGCATGTCCATTATAAGCCGCATCGTTGTTTAACATTGTGCGAGATGGCGGTCAAATGTTAACCTGTAAAGTTAACAAGAACAAAATTAAAAATGTTGATTAACCCCCGACTACCTCGGATTTTTTATCTGTACAACATTCTACTAGTCAAGCCCTTTCATTTGATACCCATATTAAGGGAGTTGTGAAAAAAGAAATGTATTTCGCCATTTTGTGGTAGCGGCCATCTTGGATTTGAAATTTGTTGTAGTGTATAGTATTCTACTAGTCAGCCCTTTCATTTGATACCCATGTTGAGGTAGGTTGTGAAGAAATATTTTACTAGTAACTAAGAACATCCGCACGGATATTAACCTTCAAATAAAAAAAAAACCGCATTGAAATCGGTCCATCCGTTTGAGCTCTACGGTGCCACAGACAGACACACACATAGACAGACAGACAGACAGACATCGACGTCAAACTTATAACACCCCTTTTTTTGGTCGGGGGTTAAAAAGGAAGCTACACAAACTTAACCTTATTTACCACTAAATATGTAGGGCAGTGTTAAAAATGTTCGGATTTCCTGAGGGCCGCCGCCGCCACCGTCACAGTACGTAATGTAAATCCATTTATAAGCGCGTCCTGTGTATTCTGCGCCGCGTCATCGCGCGACAAGACGGATGGGGAGATGAATGACGCCCGACAGACGAGTTATGAAGCATTTGTAGCGATCGTCCACGAATTTTGAACAGGATTTAGAGTAACTATACTATATGGTCTATAGTCTACATATTATTAACCTTTAAAAAGGAGGATGTTCTCAACTTAGAGTAGGTTTTTATGTATATTACGCGATTGTATCGCCAATTGAGAATCGATTTTGATGATTTTTTTTTTTATTTGGGTAGTTTCTCGCGAGGCGAATCAAAATAAGTCGATGTTTCTGATTACAGTAATATTTGAGTATATTTTACTAATAACTATTGATAATAATAAAATAATCCTTGATAAGTGTATTCAATATTTCTGTAAAATAATTAATGAGTTATATGACTTTGAAATTTTGACGAAGCGGTGAAAATGTATTAAGTACTTCAAACCTGATTACCAAGTCATAAAATTATATAGTAAAATATTTAGACCACTGGATTCAATACTTTATTTAAGAAGCTTTTTACCTGTATTTTTGAAAACTAAAAACAAAATCATAGAAATAATATGTAAATAATTTTTTTACCTTGATTTTCACAAACTTAGACTATTTCGATTTTTTTATTTTTGTTTATTAAAAAATGCTAATATTGTATAATGTATCCTGTCTACATTTTATCATGGGCGTGAAAGTGGATTAGACGTGAATTAGACTAGAAATAGTGCCGATGCGTGGTGTCCAGCACCGGCCTTCACGCCTTCGCGCCTAATGCACGCTACTCGAGTTTACAGATTATTTTTTGCAAAGATTAGGTATTGATGTGAAACTTTTGAAGTGTGTATTATTTATGAATGATAGCAAAGGGTTTGGAGGAAATCTTTGAATGGAACGATTAACTAAATAGTAACTAATAGTTTTAAACTTCACTACCTAAAAAAGATCGATTTAAGATATTCAATACTCAATCATTTTATTGCTAACATTATGGTATATGCTAATATTTGCTGGATTTGGCCACAAGTGCATTAACGCCCTATTTTGTAGCCTTACTTTTTGGTAAGCTTATCTGTTATTACTTTTTTGAGTATCATAATAATGTTTTCTATCTATGTATCTACGAATTTTATCAACCAATGTCAAACTCAAATCTAAAAAATACGTTTTCTAATTATCACCTCAGTAATTTCTTTCCAAACGAAGCAAAATTTCGCCATCATTTCCGATCTCCAGATGTTGGTAAACAAATCTCGTTTCGATTAAACTTTCCCCATGTTTTCGAGAGACATGATGAAATGTTTAGGTTGTGATTAAATATTGATTCCAATGATGACTATAATTTACGTCTTTAAAGTTAATGTGATTGGAGCAGGCGTCTTTGGGAGTGGCTTAATTTTATCTTAGATTTGGCAAGCTGGGTTCTACAAACGTGCTGAGTGTAAGTTTTCTCACGAGTTCAACGGGACGAGGTTATCAATTCAGCCGGTAATTTTTTATGTATGTACATCGATTACTCCGAGAATAATGATTCGATTTACGTTTTGAAAACAATATGTGTTCTGCTGTAAGTGCCTAAATCTTATACCTTTAAACGACCAATTCTTGTAGGTATATATGTATGTAGGTATATATATATATATATAGAATCTGAATCTCGGTAACGGCTCGAACGATTTTCATGAAATTATGTACACAGGGGGTTTCGGGGACGATAAATTGATCTAGCTAGGTTTTATTATTTAAAAACATCATTTTATGCGCGTTTTTAGACAATGAAAAACTCCTACAATGTCATTAGAATACGATAACTTATTTCGCCACTGTTATTTAAGTCTAAATGGCTCAGACGAAATATGCTCGCCCTTGGAGTCAACAGGCCCCGGTTCGAATCCTGATGGTTTTACACTCGGGACTTTTCTTTTTGTTCTTTTTTTTCTGAGAAAATCTTATACTTAGCGCCTTTTAGTAGGTCTAAGTAAGTCATCACTTCGTAATTCGTACCTGCCTTAATATATGTTATGATCCATGATAATATTATCATTTAAAAAAACCGAGCATATCTCGGTCAACCAGGTACTATGACATTTATAGCGTAGCGTCTCTAGTGCCGGTTGAACCTTGCTTTTGTACCAACGAAACATTGGAATTGGAATCAAAAACCGCAATGTCCGTAAAAATGTTTATCGACATTGCGGTTTTTGATTGCAATGGACTCTTTATTACTAAAAACACTTGAAATCAGTAGAGATGTTTTAGGCATAAGACATTCAAAAATGTTTTTTTTATGTATGTTCCGCATGTACTTTTATACTCAATGAATGAAACGCTGTTAATTGGAATTTACAACATAAGTTTGAATTTTATTTACGTGTACAAAGTAAGGTTTTATTTGAAAATTAGCAGTTTTTGTAGGATTTAAGTTAATTTTTTTTTATTGCATTGTTGATTCTCATTCTCACGATAAGTAAATAGTGGTAATTGAAATATTGGATGTTTGAAATAGTCCCGTACAGATGTTGCCTCTTTGGCAAAGGTATCGCCCAGAGCTAAGGTACGCCAAGAAATTTAATCTACACGTAACAAATAACTTCCTATATAAAGGCAGAGGAAATTGAATAGACTGTCAGAAACAAGGTCATATTGTTTAATTGCAAACTCCTGTTGAACTCTGCTTAGTACGGAATATTAATATCTCAACGAGAATTACTCCGAATGGAATTTTCAATATACGAGAATACTCAGAAAGGCTTTATTACACCAAAAGACCGTACTATTAAACTCACCGTTTCGAATGTTTTTTACTTTAACGTCGAGTCTGAGTTCTTGGAAAATGTATTGTTTCAAAAGAAATTACCATCGCTGTTTTTCCACTATAAATTCCGATATTCTTTCATATCAAAATGTGTAGCGGTTGCGGTTGCCTTAGGATCATCAGTAACTTTGTGGTGATATCAGCAATGTTTATATGCGCCACTTAAAGAAAGAGAAGTGGAAATTTTCTAGGTCTAAACGAGTTAGGGTACCGGGGCCCTAGGTGGCTATGTGAGTGTTGCTGTAACTCGTAGTTACAGAAAACCGTTAGTTTCGTAGTGGTAAATTTAATTCCCATATTTTTTAAAGTTATTAGTTATTCTGATAGTTGTTAAAAAGTTAATGTTAGCGAAATCCAATATTAGCTAATGTTGTCAAATTGTCAATTTTGTTGTATACGTATTTATAGTTTACTGTTTGTATGAGAAATTATTGTGCAAATCCGATATACGATTACAATCCAGCTCATTGTCCGGTTCATGCCTTTGTATGTACATATAGGTATGTAGTACTTACTACCTATGTATGTGAATCACACTATCCTCAATGTTAAATATTATTTTTAAAAATGTACTTTGTGTGTGTTAAAGACAAGATTTTATAGGTACCAATCAAACCACAAAAAGGCACAATTGTGTTGTTAAATCTTTATTAAACAAAATTTTCTAAGAATAAATTGGCCAATTGGTGAAATAAAACTTTAGGTTAATAATGCAAAGTTGACAAAAACAATGTTACAATAAGTCGTATTATATTTATTATCTCCTAACTAAAGGGTTGGAATTGGACTAAATAAGTGGATAAAACTACTCATTCGTGACGTAAAGTCGCATAAGTTCCATAATAACCCATGACTTTCTGAAATACACAAGTATATAAACAACTAGAAAGGTTTGTTTGACAAACAGAGAGAAAGAACATCGTTACTGCATTGACCCACTCCCAAAATATACACACAGTTAACAGTAGTCCACAGACATTTATAGTCATAGTAAGTTCGCTCTTTCAAGAATCTAATGGCATTAATCAACGCTAGTAAAAGTATCTAAATGCATAACAATAGAGTGGCATAATGCTTATTTTTTATTCAAGTGAACTAACTCTTGACCAACCGATCGACCGATATTCACGAAAGATGCCATTTTGTATAATTTGGTTCGTCTTGAGAGATTAACAGCTAGACAGATCAATTTATAGTCGCAATATTTGTGAACTATTTGAAATGACGTACCTAGTACGAACGAAGCCGCAACAGGCCTAGTAAATTTATAAAAAAACTAAATGATCCGGTGAACTTACGAACGTAACCTATCAAATATAATTATATTTTGTTTAGAGTTGTTGTGTTTGTTTAACACAATTGTGTGTTTTAGAGCTTGGAACAGTTGGTGTTGGAAAAAGAAATAGTATTTTTTACTCGTAGTATGTGTTTCTCGCGGTTCAAATCTCCCTGAACTTATTCAAATGTTTCAAGATCAAATTTAACCAAATCGGTAAAGCCGTATTCGAGTTTTAGCTTAACAAACAGACAGTGATTAATTTTTGTATTATGGTATAGATAGTTGTTGTGGTTAATATTCTGCTATTATTGCATGTTGTGCTTTTAAAAACATGTATTAGCTATGAATATTTGTTTCGTAAGTTAAGAAGTAAATAGAAATATTTTTGGATTTATGCTTTTTGTGTCATTATTTTCCCTAAAATGAAAAAGTAAACTTATACCAATATATTGCTGAACAATTTAATTTACCATTTTCCATATAATTTATTGAATCTGTTTAAATTTTCTGTAGTGCGCTCTTTGCGGTATCTATCCTAAGAGATTGTCTGTGTGAAATTCTGTCTAAAAGTTTGTCGACGGAATGTTTTCCCAGTCTCGACAGCAGACGCGGGATTTACTTCACAAGTTCCATTACTAACATGTGTTGCCCAGGTCCGACCAGGTACTGATCAAGCTGACTCGGCTAACTTCTAGCTAACGTACATCTACAAAACTTACTTATGTTGGGCAAACTCGAAAATTTCGTCTATCTTGTAGAATTCACAAACTATTCGTAGCATTTTGTTGACGGGAAGTTAGTTACGTTCATCATCATCATCAGCCACAAGACGTCCACTGCTGAATATAGGCCTCCGCCTAGATTTCCACAACGAACGGTCCTGCGCAACCTGCAACCAGCGGTTTTCAGCGACCTTTATGAGGTCATCTGTCCGTCTAGTGGGAGGCGAGGTGGGAGTTAGTTACGTTATAAAATAAAAATCTGCAAGGAATTAAACGAATTTAGCAAGGTTCTACGTTTGAGTCTTTGGAACAGTGATCATGGAACGATGTCACTATCTTGAGCTACAAGCAGTACGACAAAGAAGAGCAAGGTAGAATTCGGTATATCATGCAAATCATTTGCTACACAATATTTGTAACGTATCCGATAAAATCGATTTGCTGCTGTATTCCGAGAGATAGAAATAGAAATAATTATTTACCAAAAACATTGTACATATACAGAAAAGTAATCAAATTAAGTACTTAGGTATAAAACGATGCATATAATAAGTTATAATAGGTACAATTTAAATTACTCTGTACAGAACAGCTATTACTCTGTGAACCCCAAACTAGGCAAAGCCTGTATCTTGGGCACAGATCAGAAAATAGTTACTCTTGGGGCTCAAGTGCGAGTTTGCTTTAAAAATAAAGAGGGTACTTACACTTTGCCCAAGATATCACACTAAAATAATAAATAAAAAAGTTTGTCGTAGTGTGTATGATTGAATGTACGTATCTCTGTAACTGCTAAACGGAATTGAATAGCGTAGTAATTACATTGCTTGGTTTAACACGTAGGTACTTACGCTTGTTATCCCGTTAAGGTCACCGGATATTTTAGCCATAGGTTACACCGTCAGGCTCTGCTTATAATAAAAAATAATAATAAATATTGGTGGTCAATTTTCACACAACACCATCTGACCCCAAACTTAGCAAAGCTTGTAAGATGACAGCCAGATAGCTGATATTAAGCCCTCTACACACGAGCCCTAAAATCAGAGGAAATTACGTAATACTAGTGGGTTGGACCCTACATCGCACCATAAATCACCAATCATATGGTGCGATGTAGGCTCCTCCTCACTACTATTACGTAATTTCTTCTGATTTTATGACTCGTGTGTGGAGAGTTTAATACTTACACAGTACTACATAAATACATACTTATTATACATAGCAACACCCAGACGCAGTACATATATTTGAATTCATCACACAAATATTTGCACTGGGTGGGAATCGAACACACGACCCTCGGCTTCGCAGTCAGAGTTACTACCCACTAATCCACGTGGCTAGTCTGAGTATAAGATGTAATAAAATCGAATTTTTATCAGTTTTAGACTGCGAACCTACTACTTGGAACACACCAAACGTTCTTTATTATCCCAAATGAACTTTCGCGTCTGACAGAAGTGTTTGATTAGTAACAAAGTTGTTCAATTCTTGACACATGTCGCCCAACGTGCCGAAGTTTCTTCGTTGCTCCTCTGCAAATGACTTACGACGTGCGGCGTTCCAATAGTTCCCATTAAGAAACTTTCTTAGAAAACTATGGGTCTAATTTGTATTCAATTACCAACGTGTTGGATGAGTGGTTTTTCTCAGTGATCTTTGTGTCTTCAAATAGAGAGTACATAAAAGTTTCTTCTAGGTAACACGCTCCATCGTAGACTGCATGACCAATTAACATCATGCGAAGTGGTTGTCATATGTAAGCCTATAGAAATTAAAAAAAAAAACAATTTTGTAGTACAACTCTGCAGAGTCAGCCAGGGAGAGTACTGTACTTTTACCAACGCCCATCAGTGATACGATACCCATAATGTGTTCCACTTTTAAGGGCAATGTTCAACATCGTTTTAAGAATGATGGGTTTGCACTTGCCTTATTTATTTGTTATAAAATTACTTATATATTCATAATTTGTTTCTATGTTTCGGATTGACCCCAACACTCGTCACACTCTAAAACTCATTTCTCTTTCTTAAATCCTTTGATGACAAAAAAGGGCGTGACCAAGAAATAATGCATTTTAACTAATCGGCAATTTACTTTGAATACGCAACCTTTTATATGTTCCGCTTTGAAGGACAGTATTTTTTTGCACTTGTCAAATAAAATAAAACAATAGACGACATTTAAATTATATTTATTCTTAGTTCGTTTTTATATCGGATGGATCTTAGAGTGTACTCTTAAAACGCTCTAAAACTTCAATGCCATGTACGAAGCCCTAGACGACAGACCAAGAACGTGGCTAAAAAATAACGCATTATTTTATAATTAATTGCATTTATCTAATTCATTAAATTTATTTTGAAAATGCACGTAAAAGTACACAAAGAAGCAGCCAAGAACAATGACAGACAACTCTAACCTGTCTCCAGACAAAGTTGTAACTGCAACGGGTAAGTAGTTTCTTCAACTCATTAGCTGTTCGCAAACTGCGGAGTAACAATGTTACTCTCAACTTGCTTACTTTTGTACTTACTTAGACACTTAACACTGAGAAACGTCTTTGAAAATTCTTGTTAAATGTCATATACAGTCCTTATTATATTGACTAGCTTTGTGGCTCAGATTCAGATACAGATTCATTTATTTCAGACCTTAGGTATAACAGATATACACTTGGTAGCGTCATTTACAAAATTCATATTGTCGTGTCTCCAATAAAACCACTTGAATTAATTAATAAGTTTTTTATTCTTCTCGCTACGACTTTACACTTACAGCATCGTGACATAAAGAGAGGGAGAGGCAGAGCCCTCTGTACCACAACTACAAAGCTTGTAAAGCTGCGTTCAAAACATTGCTATGCATTACGAGTATTTTGAGATACGTTCAAGATCTCACACTCTCCCACACTTATTACAAATGATATGACTTATATCTAGTGACATTGAGTGAAACTTATTTATTATAATTAGATTCTAATGACTGCGAACAAGGCAGCATTTGGTTGATATGACGTTTCCATTTTAAGCCCTCTACATCTATTATATAACTAACACCTGGTATAGATTCCTCCAAAATTAAACCTTGAACCCATGGCCTGCCTCCTTTCCTATAATCGCTGACCATTACCTTTTGACCTATATCAAATTTAACAACCCTTTTTTTTTTGTCAATCTTTACTACCTTCTCCCACACTACATCCGACAGGGGTGGGGGTCTTACCATGCTAAATCTGTTTCTCAATTCTTTGCCTAACATTAAACGGGCTGGAGATACACCTGTAGTGCGCTGCGGAGTGCTTCTATAATCTAATAGGAATAAATTTATAGCTGCAATGCTTAATGCTTTGCCCTCCTTCTTTAATTTTTGTTATAGCAGACTTGAAAGTTTCCACAAATCTCTCTGCAGCTCCGTTGGTCGCTGGATGGTAGGGAGGTGTAAAGGTGTGTGTTATATTATTAGATTTACAGTATGCTGAAAATTCTTGACTAGCAAATGAGCGCCCATTATCTGTCACTAAATGCAATGGGAATCCAAATCTGCTGAATAAATTATCTAACATATCAATTGTATTTTTACTGGTAATGTTTGCCATTTCATACACTTCAGGCCATTTTGAGTAACTATCCACTATAACAAAGAACATTTTATTATAAAATGGTCCAAGAAAATCGGCATGTAATCTATACCAAGGAGAAGGGGGTACAGGCCATGTTTTTTGTACTTTTGTTGGTGTTGTGCTATTTTGTAGACAAACTAAACAGTTTTTTGTAATTTGCTCTATATCTGTGTCAAGGTTAGGCCACCAGAAGTATGACCTAGCAATTTCCTTCATTCGAACGATTCCGAAATGACTTGTGTAACTCTGACAAAACAGCTTCTCTTATGTTCCCTGGTATTAGTATGCGATAACCCCATAGAATACAACCTCGATCTATTGTCAACTCATTTCTCCTGTTGTAAAATGGTAAATAATCTTTAGCTAAAAGTTTTCTTTCTGGCCAACCACCTGTCAAAAAACGTAATATTTGAGAGAAGGTTCTATCTGTCTTTGACTCTTTTTGTATAATCTTCCAATCTAATGTTTTTATTTCTGAATCGTTCGAATAACAATTATGACTAATACTAGCATTAGCGCATAATGTGTGTGTTTCTACATTTTCGATTTCATTGTTCGATTCCGGCACGGCCCTAGACAAAAAATCAGCTGGGTTTGTAGATGACTTAATATATTTTACTTTATAATTGAATGCAGAGAGAAAGATGGCATTGGATAAATTTCAGGCCTTCAGTAAAGTACAATAGGGTTTAAGGTAGTAAAACTCCGTATTGTTTGGTAGAAGTATATTTCAAAAGTTACGCCACCGAGACATGGCACAAATGCCAAAACAAACGTTTGCGCGAGTTAAGTGTCTAGTGGCGCCATCTAGTTACCGATGCTAGACTTACAATACCATCGATATTCAATGTTGCATTGAACATTCCGCCCACCAAGGACGTTATGGACGTTCTTACACACTACACCGCCCACCATGAGGTCAAGAGGGTGTAGACAACTAACAAAGAAGTTCATCGAAATTACATTGTATTTTTTAACACTTGAATATATTGTCTCCTAAAGTCTTTATTCAACATCCTAGTGTTAACATATTGTGGAGAAACATTGTGAAAAAATATTTGCAATTTTCAACTAAAATAAACAAATAGGTGAAATAAACATTATTTCAACAACTTAACACAATCAATCTGTCACGGGCAGTATGCAAAGTTTCGATGTGGGTCGCTTAATAAAAGATTTGTTACATCTCAACGTTACCACCCTAGTAACTCCGTCCAAACCAGGATGTTTATTAACGATTCTGCCAAGCAGCCACCGTGCTGGTGGAAGATTGTCTTCCTTAATGAGTACAATATCTCCCACATTTGGTTCTGGAGTCATCTTTTCCCATTTGTAACGCTGCATACATTGCACAAGGTACTCATTTGACCACCTCCGCCAAAAGTTTTGAGTCATTTTTTGAATAAGCTGCCATCGCCTTAAGCTACTTATGTTTGACTGCTCATAGCTATAATCAGGTACTAAAACTAGAGGCTCCCCTATTAAAAAATGTCCTGGAGTTAGAGGAGATATAGTAGATTGGTCGGGTAGAGTAGACAAAGGGCGTGAGTTAAGGCAAGCTTCGATTTGTGCCAAAACCGTTGTCATTTCTTCGAACGTCAATGTAGAATCTCCAATAACTCGTTTTAAATGAAATTTTGTCGATTTGATGCCTGATTCCCACAAACCCCCAAAATTTGGAGCGTGTGGCGGGATAAAATGCCACGTGACTTTATTATCACTAAGCCATTCACGGATTTCAATGGCAACAGAAGATTCCTCAACATTAAACATACGTTGTAGTTCCTTATCAGCTCCCACAAAATTGGTGCCATTGTCGCTCCATAAATCACTAACATGACCTCTGCGGGCAATGAAACGTTTAAAAGCTGCTATAAAACCTTGAGCCGAGAGATCACTAACTGCTTCCAAATGAATGGCCTTTGAGGCCATGCAAACGTAGAGGCATATGTAACCTTTGTAGCTACGATTGCCCCTTCCCTTTGAAACCCTTATGTTGATAGGACCAGCAAAGTCAACTCCGCTGTGAAGAAACGCTCTTGCTGGTGTCACTCTGGCTTGTGGTAGTTGTCCCATAAATTGTGGTTTCGCTGACGCTGCATGTCGGACACAGACCACACATTTATGAACATGCCTTTTAATTAAACCTTTAGCACCAATAATCCAGTATTTTGTTCTTAAATATGTCAACATTAACTGAGGACCCCCATGCAATGTTTTTTTGTGTGCATCGTCAACAATTAAATCAGTGAAGTGACTTCTATGAGGAAGGATGATAGGGTGCTTGGCTTCTTCTGAGAGCAATGAATTTTGGATTCGTCCTTCAACACGAAAAACTCCTTTACCGTCCTTAAATGGGCTGAGTGACTTTAATTTTCTCATGTCTTGTTCCAAGTCTATTGATTGACATTGGCGTATGCAAGTCTCCATGGCTTCATCAAGTTCAAAACCTTCAATAAAAGGTTGAAATTTGTGTTGCTTTAATTTTAATAGTTTTATTTTTAAAATCTACGACAAATAGCGACTACTCGTATGAGTCTTTGTAGGGATGAAAATTTTGTCCAAATTGGGGACGCTACGTCTACGGATAAGTTGACTACACATTTTCTTTGTTCTAAGTCAATGGAGATTGACTTCGGTTTCTTGTAATCGATAGTAGACTGTTGAAGCCATGACGGGCCGTGCAACCAGGTACTATTTTGAATTAGGTCGTATGGAGTAGATCCTCTTGAAGCAATGTCTGCTGGATTTTGATTTGAACTTACGTGTGACCAGTGAGCATTATCAAGTTTGGTTAGGATTTCTGACGTTCTGTTCGCTACAAATGTCGTCCAACGACTCGGGTGACTACTAAGCCATGACAATACCACTGTTGAATCTGTCCAACCATGAATATTTGCATTGTCGATGTTTAGTACCCTGGCTACTTCATTAATCAATCTGGCAACTAGAACTGCACCCATGAGTTCCAAACGTGGTATTGACACTTGCATGGTTGGAGCTACCTTTGTTTTGGCCGCAATAAGATTGACATTAATGCAGCCAGCTAGATCTATCGTCCTCAGATACACTACGGCCGCATATGCGGTACTACTAGCATCGCAAAACCCATGGATCTCTAATGACATCATTATTTGTTACTCCTATCCATCTAGGCAAAGAAATCTCTCGCAATTGAACCAGCTCCGATCGGTAAGTTAACCATTCTTGCAACAATTCTGTGGATAATTCTTCATCCCATTCTATTCCGGCCAACCATAACTTCTGAATCATGACCTTAGCTACAATGACACAGGGGGCAACCCAACCCAATGGGTCGAAAAGGCGTGAGATGTCAGATATTACTCGACGTTTGGTAACGGGTTCTTGCAAAATTGGAAGCTGTACCGAGTAATGGAAGGAGTCAGATTGCTTATCCCATGTGATTCCCAAAACTTTCACTATATCGTTTGTTATTATTTGTTTCTGTTGTTCTTTGTTTTCTTCTCTGTCCATTACTATTGCTGCCAATTCCTTATTATTGGTAATCCACTTTTGCAATTCGAACCCCCCTTTATTCAATAGTTTCTTCATTTCTGTGTAAATCTTTAATCCTTCTTGTACTGTTTCACAGCCAGTCAATAAATCGTCAACATAGAAATCGTTCTTAACTATTTTTTCAATACCAGGAAATTCTTTGCCTTCGTCAGTTGCTAGCTGTTGCAGCGTTTTCACGGCCAAATAAGGCGCAGAAGCCGTACCAAACGTAACTCTCCCTAATCTGAAATCTTTTATTTCAGACTCCGGATTATCTCTCCATACAATCCGTTGGAAGTCTGCATCTTCAGCAGCAACTACGACTTGACGGTACATTTTGACTATGTCTGCGGTGAGGCAAATGGGATGTGTACGCCATCTCATTATAATGTGCCTTAAATCCTCTTGAAGTGTTGGGCCAACCATCAAATTGTCATTAAGAGATACCCCATTTGTTCCTTTGCACGATGCGTCGAACACAACTCTGAGTTTGGTCGTAGTTTTATCGTCACGTATTACCGCATGATGTGGTAGATATACCGCATCAGATGGGGAGTTAAAACTCGTTATGTGTTCCATGTGACCAAGATCTAAGTATTCTTGCATGACTTTGGTGTATCTTTCTTTAATTTCTGGATTCTTCTTGAAACGGAGCTCAAGAAGATGAAATCTTTTAAGCGCAATCTGCCTCGAATTTCCATATTTACATTGAGGATTATCTTCATTGAATGGAAGCCGAACGATGTACCGTCCCGTAGAATCTCTCTCGGTGGTCTTGCAAAACATCTCTTCACATAATTGTTTTCTTTGTGAGCAATTTTGTGTCAAAAGAGTCTGACTCAATTTGCCAAAATTGCTTTAATAATTCATTGTCATCAGTCTGAGCGTGCATGCAAGTGATAGTGCTGTGATGACATTTTGTTGGCAGGGATTTGTATTCATTAGAAGGTTGAATCGGACCTGACAGAATCCAGCCTAACGCTGTATGCTGAGCTGTCAACAAACCGTTAGGTCCCTTGACTATACCCTCTCTCAGTATTTGCCCATAAACGTCTGCACCGAGCAAAATGTCTATTTTGTTAGGGCTTGTAAAGTTTGATCTGCAAGACTGAACTCTGAGAGCTCAGGCCAGTTTAGGTTTTCCACTCGTTCACATGGAAGCAGGCTGGTAATGGCACCCAAGACGTGCGCTTGAACAACTAGTTTAAAATTGGGATCGTAACGTGATTGAACCGTCATTTCGACGACGTACTTCGAATCTAAATTTCCATGGCTGGCACCTAGTCCGGAGATTACGATTTTATTGTTTACCTTCTTCAGACCAAGCGTCTGAACGGTCGATTCTGTGACAAACGATGCTTGAGAGCCTTGATCCAGCAAAGCTCTAAATAGCTGCACACTACTGTTTTGGCTCGACTTTTGACAACCGCTGTAGCCAAAAGTATTTGATTGGGTCTGGATTGCTTTGAAAAGTGTGCGCTGACACTTGAAATAGATGGAGTAGTTTCTAATGCTAATTTAGCATTAGCTGGTGGTTTGTTGACTTCTACCTCTACTTCTGGCTTCGCTAAGCTGGAAGTAGTTGACTCTACTGATGGCGGTGGGTGTAATGAAGTATGATGGTTACGTTTGCATACGCGACATTTGTTGAAAGACCGACAACCGTTGGCGGAGTGATTCCGACCTACACAATTAAAACAAAATCCATTGTTTTGGACAAAGTTGTGTCGGGCGTCGTAATCAGCATTAACAAATTCTTTACAGTTCCACATCTTATGATCACCTTTCTTACAATATGGACATGAATTTGACTCAACACAATTTTCTGTTGTGATCGCGTGCAATACTTTGGGTTTTTGGTTTGAGACATTTGGCCTAACTTTAGAGTCCAAGAACTCAAGAGATCGAAACCTGGACTCCAAAAATTCTCTCATTTGATGCAAAGTGGGTAATTCATCAGAAATACTAATTTTAGCCTCCCAAAGCTTCCGGATTCAGGATCTAGTTTCGTGCGAATAATGTGAATAACAATAACATCCCATGAATCCACGTTAATATCCAAATTTCTCAAACCATTCAAAGTGCCGTTGGTTGTGTCTAAAATATCTTTAATTGCAATACAAGATTCAGTTCCAACACTTGCCTGATTCATAAAACGACTCAAAAGGCAACTGGCCAGATATTTTTTATTGTTATATCTGCTATTAAGAATAGACCATGATTCGTGGTAGTTAGCCGCAGTGACAGAAACATGTCTTAGAAGTTGTTCCGCCTCGCCAGACAGATGGCCCTTTAAATAATGCATTTTTGCACGTTGTCTATTGAGTCATTACTATGTATCAGAGAAACATACAAATCACGAAAGGAAGGCCACCCGAATATAGACCAGAAAAAATGGAATAGTTATTTTTGGAAGACGCACACTGCATTCGGATTTGTTTAAATTAGTATTTGAACTGTTATTAATTTTACACACAGATTTCATTGCTTCCTTTATATCCAGCTTATATATAATGTACGTTTCCTCAATTGCCTCGTATACGTTTTCTTCGAAATAATCGTGCTTAAGAATAGCATCAGACGCTTCGGCTGATAATCGAGAATGATAATCTCTAACAGAACCCCATTCTTGTTCTAAGTTATCAAGTCGTATTTGCAAATAAGATTCTTTGGCTAAGCGGTCTTTAGGAGACTTTTTGAAATTATCATAACTTTTTTCTATTATTTTTTTAGAGGCCATCAAACACTTTATTAAAGACGCCATATCATATAATACACAGTAACTTATTTATTTATTATAAGAATGAAAAATAAAATCGTCGAAATATTTTGAATCACACCGAAATTTTTCTAAGTATTTGAAAATTGTATTCAAACCTATATAGAAACCGGCGTGGATTCCCCGTCTTGTCGTTTATTACAAAATTATTCTAAGTTACTAACATGCATTGAAATTACGTTAAAGTCCAGAAATATTTTAAGTTGATGAAGCACTTCAAATTTTACAAGTTTTTATTAATGTTGAAATTTAGTAAGTCATCCGATGTATGCTGATATTTCTTGATTAAACACTTAGTTCACTTTTAACGAAAAATAATTGTACTTACAATTTTTCACTGGTATATCACCTTATAGTTGAACTTCTGTGCACGTCACAGCTGTGACGTCTCGTCTGGATTCGCGCAGTAGATATCGTGACGTCACGAGAAATCCACGCGATGCCTGGGTTCCAATTGATCCTCTTGATGGATCAATTCCATATAGCACCGTGTTCAATGGCGAACCACCATTGGTTTCTAGCGCTTGTAGACTGGTGACGCACCCGTCACACACTCGACAGATCACTGTCTGTCCGACTCGTGAAGGACCATGGATAAATTTCAGGCCTTCAGTAAAGTACAATAGGGTTTAAGGTAGTAAAACTCCGTATTGTTTGGTAGAAGTATATTTCAAAAGTTACGCCACCGAGACATGGCACAAATGCCAAAACAAACGTTTGCGCGAGTTAAGTGTCTAGTGGCGCCATCTAGTTACCGATGCTAGACTTACAATACCATCGATATTCAATGTTGCATTGAACAGGCATAATGTTGCAATCTCTTAGCAGCCATTTTTGGTATACTTTTAGTTGGTCCAAAAATTCTTATCAATGGTGCATTATCAGTTTCTAGTTCAAATGGGCGTCCATAAACATAATTATAAAATTTTGTGATACCAAAAATGATTGCCATTGCTTCCTTATCTATTGTAGCATATTTCTGCTCTGTTTCATTTAGCTTTTTACTGGCAAAAGCAATTGGTTTAACCACGCCATTTCTATCTCTGCTTGACAATACTGCTCCTAGGCCCGTGTCAGATGCGTCACAAGTTAAAATTAGTGGTAATTCTGGATCATAGTGTCTTAAA
The DNA here is from genome assembly GCA_017562165.1 of Ectropis grisescens. Taxonomy (NCBI): domain Eukaryota; kingdom Metazoa; phylum Arthropoda; class Insecta; order Lepidoptera; family Geometridae; genus Ectropis; species Ectropis grisescens. Next base: position 23,374,681 of record CM029777.1, on the reverse strand, counting down.
TTTTTAGCAGATGTTAATTTCTGTTTTATTGTTTCAAAAGCTTTATCACACTCTGGTGTCCAACAAAATTTACTCTTTTTTGTACAATTATACAGTGGTGTTAAGATAGTGGCCATATTTTGCAAGAAACGAGAGTAATAATTTATTTTACCCAAAAATGACTTTAGTAATGTTAAGTTAGTGGGAGCTTTTGCATTTAAAAGAGGTTTTACATTTGATTGTATTATACTAATGCCATTTTTGTCAACATGGTATCCAAAAACATCCAAACAAGTAGTGAAAAATTTGCATTTTTTTGGATTTAATTTAAATTCACATTCTTGTAATTTATTTAAAACCTGACATAAGGTTTCATAAGTCTTATGTAAATTTTTCCCCTTGATATAAATGTTATCAATAAAAACAATGACATTATAAATTTTTTTTAGTTTCTTCGACATTAGTCGTTGGAAAGCCCCAGGTCCTGAGCTAACACCATAAGGTAGATAATTATATTTATAGGTTCCTACTTCAGTCACAATGGTAACAAATGTTTACTTTCCTCACTGAGCGAGGCTTGGAGGTAAGCCTCTTTTAAATCCAGTTCGCAGTAATATTCGCCCTGCTTAAGGGTGTTGAGTACATCTTCAACATGTGGTAAGGGATAATGATCCGTCTCTAAGCATGGGTTAACTGTTAATTTGTAATCACCGCACAGGCGGACTGACCCATCTGGTTTTAAAATAGGGACCACTGGTGTACCCCATTCACAGTGTTGAACTGGGCTGATCCTACCATTTGTCAGCAATCTAAATATTTCGTTATTTACCTTTTCTCGAAGAGCGTATGGTACTCGTCTTACTGGTAGGCATTTTGGTTTAGCATCTGCTTTGAGTTTTAATGATATTATTTCTCCTTTGAAGTTTCCCCAACCAGGACTAAATACCTCTGCGAACTGGTTTTTAATTACTTGTTGTGCATCTGAAACATGTTGAATTATATTAGTTCCAATATCTAAACTATTCTTAAAGGTTGGAGGCCATAAATTTAGCGCATTTAACCAGTCTCGTCCGATGACTCTTGGTGAATCATTTTTTACTACAAAGATATTTAAGGTTTTTATCGTATTGTTATATTTAACTGTCAAGTTAGTCACTATACCTAATGGTTTGGTCAAGCTCTGGTCGAAATTCTTAAACATGATGTTACTGTTACATAATTCAAATGCACTGAGATATTTATTTTTATCTCCAATTGAAATTACTGTGACTTCAGACCCAGTATCTAATTGAAAGTCTAAGTTCTGGCCATTTACCTTTACTGTTAGATAGTGAGGAGGTATCCTACTTACTCCGTTACAGCTGTAAGTTTCATATTCTTCAAACAAGTTTTTTATAGAACTTTCTACTTCTTCAGTTTCTTTGCATACAGATCCTTCTGTGTCCAGTGTGTTTGCTTGACGTAGTTTTTTAGAACACATTCTATATATATGGCCTTGCTGACCACACTCTGAACAAAATTTCTTGAGCAACCGGCAATTTGCTTTGTAGTGATTCTTCTTTCCACAACAAAACACTGAATTTGCTGACTTTTATTATTATTTTCTCTTTGTTTTGACATTGTCTTTTGTTTACGTTGATTGTAAAACATTTCTGTTACTTCATTTGCACTGTTAGTATGTATTAAGGCAGCTTCAACAGTTCGGGCCACTTCAATGTATTTCTCTAATGACAAATCAACTTCACTTTTCATAAGTTCAAACTTTATAACTTTGGATGACACTCTTTCTATAAATTTTTCCTTAATCTGATCATCACTATCCTTAAATTGACAGTTTCCAGCCAATTTCCTTAATTCTAGCACATAATCCCAGATTTTTTCATTTGGTAACTGGTTTCTTTTGCGGAATTCTAACCTTTCTAAAGCCGTTGATAGTGGTTTGACATATTTTTCTCTGAGTTTTTTGCACAGTTCATCAAACGTCATTTTAATTGGTTTTAATGGTAAACATAGAAAGGTTAGTGTTTCAAAAACATAAGGCGTTAGTTTGGTTCTGAGTAAAGGAACTTTCTTATCTGCACTTATGTCGTTAACCGTGATGAAACATTCTAATTGTTGTTCAAATACTTCCCATTTTTCACCATTAAACTGTTTTAATTCTCCACATACAGCCATTTTTTTTATGTTAGTTTCGATTTTTTCCTGTGTAGATTTGTTTTGTGTCGTTTTAAGAAAATCACTTAGTATTTTTCTTAGGCCGTCTATGCTGGTTTTTGTTGAATAGCTTAGTTTGTAATACGTCAGTAATTCTTGCAATTCTTGTTTTGTGCACTTGTAAATATATGTACGTTTTCCAGATTTTATAAAAGAAATCTTTTCTTCGGATTGTTCTAATGTTAAATCTTCTTCTGAACTCGAGAAATCAGATTTCGACATCGAAATATAACAAAAATTCAGTTTGCGAACCCTTTTTATGAAGATGGCGTCGCTTGAACGCGTTGAAATTCCTGTCTTGAGCTTGCAAAAATAGGTTTCCGTGTCCGAGAAACTTTTTCTACTTTGTTACTCACGATTTTTGCACGTTAGGTTAAAATCCTCGTCGCCATTTGTCGTGTCTCCAATAAAACCACTTGAATTAATTAATAAGTTTTTTATTCTTCTCGCTACGACTTTACACTTACAGCATCGTGACATAAAGAGAGGGAGAGGCAGAGCCCTCTGTACCACAACTACAAAGCTTGTAAAGCTGCGTTCAAAACATTGCTTTGCATTACGAGTATTTTGAGATACGTTCAAGATCTCACACAAATAAAAGTTTAAAATATTGTCAATAAATTACGTGTGCAAGTACAAAATCTAAATACAAAATATGATTTAGCTCAGCTGATATTATAGTATATTACTATATTAAAAGTAAAAAAACTCGTTCTGACTGATAAGACGATCTCATAATATAAATATATAATATACAAAGAGGATACATATGTGTAATAAATAACCATAATTTAATAATTAAAAAAACGCGACTGCATTACAAGTGAACCTAACTACGTAAGTACTTACATACTATAAAAACTGAAAAGAATCAAAGGAACATAACAACTAAACAGTCGGGATTTATTCTACAGCCAATCTAATTGTTCAATGGATCCCGACTGTTGTTATGTTCCTTAACTAGAACATATTTTATTTTCTGGAATAGTATTAATTCATTAAATATTACAGAATTCTAGACCACCAGAAATCTAAGCGCTTGTTTTATTCTTTTCAGTTTTTATAGTATGTTAAGTACTTATGTAGTTAGGTTCACTTGTTATGCAGTCGGGTTTTTTGAGTTTCTTTTATACTTTTTAGATGAACAATGAACAATGTTTTGGTTTTTGACCAAATGTCTTCATTTGTACTGATAATATAATAAATATGTAGGTTTTTCTACTGTATGTAATTTTTATAGCTTTGTGTAAGTACCTATATAATCATAGATTTTCGACCGAAGATGAGTACTAAGTTTGAAGTCGGAAATGGACGACCGAGGCGGAGTAATCTGAGAGCGATTGCGTGTTCCCACTACTCTAGATACTTTTGTATATACGAGTATGTCCATTCACATTTACACGTACACCTAGTTTTTTTGGATAAAGAGTGATGAAACGAACAGAACGTGTGCCTGATGGTAAGCAGCATGTTTGCCACATAACACCACAGTGACATGCAGCTATTGGAACATGAAAAGTTTAAATCATAACCTAGCACTGCACTGCACTCCTCACCCAGAGATCTAAGATGTCTCTAAGCCCTGTAATTTCTCTGGAAACATTGCCCTTCAAAACGGAACACAGTTATGTTTGCACATTACTGCTTGGCAGCAGAATAACTAGCAAAGGTGTGGTACTACTCCAGGCGGACTAGCACCAAGAGTCCTACCACTACAATTATATAAAGTTTTCTGCTACCTCAAAACCTATAAATGTGAGAATGGTTGTTACCCAACTTTCATTTCATTTCAACTTTAAATCGATACACACCGTAAACGGTCAGTCAAATCAAAAAACGTTGAGAGAAAGCTAAAAAAAAATTTTGACATACCTATTCAACGACACCCATCTTCAGATAGTTTGTTGATTTTCATTTTTTTAATTTGGACAATATGGCGTCTGTTACCCGCCATATTGAATTTACACTAATGTCATGTCTTTAGTGTCGCTCGCGAGACTAAGAGGAATAGATTGACGTGTGAGTCATAAAAATCGGCCCAGGTGTTTGGTCTGTATAGTGCTTCACAGAATCATACATACATAGACTGATAAACACATTACCACTCCTTTGCGTCGCGCAGTCGGGTAAAAAAGGGCAAGCTGGTATTAGATCATGCAAATCAGTCGCAACCACTCCAAAGTGTACCTATCCGATAAAAAACCGATAGGCTAGCAATTTTTCGGCGATGACCAAGACTTTGTAGTTTTTTTCGCACAAGAGTTTCGTTGCCTATGAAGCTTTTGGCACGTCTCTCGATCGATTCCAAGGCCTCCAGCTGATACTTAGCCGATCCATCCCAAACGTGCTAATAGTATATTTTGAAAAAGCCTCATCATAAAATTAGTCAACACTTAGGGGAATTTTAAAATAAGAAGCTTAAATCTTTGGTACACTTTATTATAACGACAGCAAGTTTCACATAGTCCTCCACTGACATTTACATAACTAAACTTCTATTTACATCTAGTTTACATTAAAAAAATATTTTCAGCATAGCGTAGGCCTTACTAGTACACATTCTAAAGAAAAAAATGATTTCGTCAAGGGCTCACAGTTCTTTAGAACTTATTTGACGAAATACTTTTTTCTGTTAAATATCTATTATATACATAATACTTTACAAGTCGTATACTAAATCCTATGTACATTAGATCCAGTTTAAATTTCTTATGATACACATTGACGCGATTATTTTCACAGTACTATACATATATCATTAGAAATAATTAGAAATAGGTTTATATGAGTAAACCAAAATTTTAGAATAGTGGTGGCTTTTTCTGTGTTTAATTATTTACTCATACTATTCTAGCACCATAACTTATTCATTCCTTTGTCAATCAAATATTAGGATTTTGAATTAAATAGGAATCATCTTATCATCAAATCATGGCATTGGGGGTCTAAAGCGTCCCTCAATACAATTACCTAGGTACAAGTAAGGTCAATCAATAAAATTAAATTTTATTTGAAAAGCTTTGACTATTGTTAGTAAATTGACATTTCCATGATCTTTTTTGCCAGATGGTCTATTATATAATCTTCATGTATTATTAAAACATACATTTTAGATCGTCTGTTGTCTAATTAATGGTCTTCGTTTCATACAGACCCGGCACCGTCTCAACACCAATCGTTTTAATATAATTTCAACTCTTGCTGATAATTGATTGATTAATTGATGATTGAAGATTTTGAATAAACATAGCAAATAAATTAAAATTTGGTAATAACAAATTTCTTATTAGATACTAACTCCATAGTCTTTCAATACAGATGTCGCACTGTATCAAATCAATTAACATTGCTTATACAATCTTAACAAAAGTTTGGAATCGTTTAAACGCATAGCATATTATAGTTTATAGCCGAAGTGAGACACTTTTTCTCCTACAATTTAATACCAACTTTTCTCTAGAGGTATATAACTAAAGCGTATTTGCGTGAAATTGACCTCTTGTCGTGAGTTGAAGTGTTGGCAAGTCGGTGTTGAGTCGGTATAGCCTGCTACGGCTTTTATATCACTTTATAATTATAAAGAAAACAAATTTGGTTTTGAGACCGAAACTTTGAGGTCTGGTATGAATTACCATACTAAATCCAGCTGGTCAAGTTTGTAAAGAGTTTGTGCGCAGTTGTAATGGCGGCCTTGTTTATTCTGAAACAAAATTAAAATGTAATTTAATATCGTTAATTACAATTACACAAAGCGCTTGGTCGAGACGACGCATGAAAACATGTTGGGATTTTTTATTTTACATTGCTGTTGGCGGTATTGCCATTTAGCATGGTAATGCCGCCAGCATGCTGGACACTCATCAAACTAGTGGTGGATTTGATAATTTTTATTATCTTTTATATCTTTATTGGTCTATGGCTAATTCAGATTGGCTTATTGTAAGTTATGGCTGGTTTAGAATTTACGGCTGGTCTAGTCGCGTGAACGGCAACTGCCGATTCGGAGACCCTGGTTCCCACACGCACAGCTGCTTTTTCGAAGTCATGCCCGTAATACCGCTAACTTAGAAACGGTGAAGAAAAACATCGTGAGAAAACCGGCTGCTCCAAGAATCTGTAGAGGTCATGCATCATCCATCAACCCGCACTGGGGCAGCGTGGTGGATTATGCCCTTGTCTCTCTCATTGCGAGAAATGCCTTGACTTTTAGCACTTGGAATATTTAGTGGGCTGTTTATTCTAGTCTAAATAATTTGTAAGGTACGTAGTTTATTTTAATATTTTGTGATTGTATTTCTACATTTAGTGACTAGGCATCGGCATTACCCTGTGTTCACGACTGGTATTATTCGTTTTAGTTGATATGATAATGCTGTTGAAATAGATTAAAAAAGAGGTTAATAACTATGTTTAATATGTAATGATATTAATAACTATGTTTAATGTCCTATCTACTCATCGCGACAAGAAAAAAATCATCAAACTTCATAGTCGTTTCAAAACCGCAAAGCCACAAAACACAATATTAAATGCGGCCACTGAATGTGCTAACTCAAATATTTCAACACTAAAATAGAATTATAACGGTGCATTTGGTACAAAAATATTTTTATAGAGGATAGAACGGTCTCCGCTCAATTTGAACTGGCAGTAAAGTGTAGCGGATCAACAAACTCGCCGGCTTTGTTTAGAAATAAAGGAGAATTTGGAGACTGAGGTAATAGAGACTCTATAAGAGGTTCACCGGACGTTGTCCGGAGCGTGGAATCATTTGTAGGTACGTAGCTATGAACGTTTTGCACATACACGTCGGAACGTCTGAGATCGAGTAATATTTTTGGAGTATGTTTCAATTTTAGTTTGGAATAGCATATTTATAGGCTTCTTATTATTACAGAAAAAAAAGTTATGAATTGCGCGGGTTAAGCTCCGGGGCGCTGCTAGTAAAGATATGAACATAAAAAGTTGTAGAGTATTAAATATTTTAAACAGTGTTGAATTTTCAGATGTTTGGTGAGTTGTTTCAAACGCATATAAATGTGGTTCTCCTCGTTGTTTTTAGATGTTTGGTGAGTGGTTTCAAACGCATATAAATGTGGCCCTCCTCGTTGTTTTCGATCGTCGGCAACCCTTAGTGTTTCCGAGCAACCGACCATGTACCCTGATGTGACTCACAGAACTAATTTAGTTTTAAATATTTTATTCTAAATTTTACTACAAGGCTGACCATTTTTGACTTGGCATTTTTGGTCAAAATACGTGAGTAGGATGCATTTGCATAACATAAAATACTGAATGTTCTCACTGTTCGGACTCAGGGCCTTTTCTGACTAGGAAAAATACAATAACAGCTGCATAGCACTAGGTTGTAATGGGCAAGCGTGTTGCATACCATCAGAAGCATGTCATGCTCGTCATTTACCTCTATTGGACAATAAAAAAATCAGTAATATTACATAACGTTATAAACTAGCACAATTGTTCACTATTGTATTAATACTAACACGAGGACACGTGTTACGTTTACCCATAAACATGGTGCATGAAACTTCGTCGAAATATCAGGACAATCGACACTACAATGAAAAAAATCAATATATAAAACAATGAAATATCAACACGTGTAATATAAAGTAATGATCCCATTAAAAATACTTAACTAACCAATAAATGCTATTTAACTAGCCAAACGAACATCCTGCTGTAACTATTAGCTAAACTCTCACAAATGTAATTCCAAGCATAAAGTATTTTGAGACGTATAATGCCCTAGATTCAATTAGAATGGGGCTCTGTTATAACTAATATATTTTGTGGTTCATCGGCCGATGTTAAATAGCTTTAGCCAGTAATAGCTTTCCCCGAGAATGAACAAATGATAAACGATTATTGTGTATATGTGATATAGCCTAATTTAAAAAAAAAACTAATATAACAACCTGTAGATACTTACTGCTCAATTGTATGGCTATACCGAAGAATCTGATTGATCCATTATATGCTTAAATAGTTTTTAAAGCCCAACGTCATCGTGTTTTGACGTGACAACGTCTTATAAATTGGTTTGCCGGGTGACACTTCAAGAAACTGCGTTACGCTCCGCTCACGTTACGCGCTCACAACGAGAGCGAGTGAGAGGCACGCGTCCCTTCCACTCGGGCATGGTTAGCCCGCCTAAGAGCGAGAGAGACAGACATAAAAGTGAAAGGCACGCGTCCTTCCGTAAAATTATTTTACCACTCAAAGTTGTTGTCACGTAAAACTTTCGCCCGTATACCGACTTTACAGGCAACCAATTTTTTTATCGATAGAAAGACCTTAATGCGCAAATGTATCAAAATTTTCCGAGCCAACAAAAACAATATTTTCGACTTAGGGTATTCTGACATGATTATGGCTAACGTGGGAGGCCAAAATCTTACGCAATTTTGACTTTACAATCAATAACTTTCATAGGCAGCGGTGTAAAATAAAATAATAATAAAATTCCTCAATAAATGATGGCAAAGTGGCTTAAAGTCGTAAATAGCATTATTGCCGGGCCGACATTGAAACCTGTTTTTATTGCTACATAAGATTTGCGCGGATTATTGGACCTGCCAGCGATTTCACTGGGTGTCGTTTCAGGACTCATTTTATGTTTAATTGAATTTTCGTTCGAAATACTCGAACGAAAATGACTCACTCTACTTTCGTGGTACGAACATTTAAACTATAAAACAAGCGAGTTTCGATTTTTTAAAGGATTTCATCAGTGTTTTCAAATCGCTAATAAACAAATAGGGTTCTTTTAAATAAGAGCGCTACAAGACCAAACACCAACCTAGTGTTTGAAAAAAAGTAGCTAAAATATTGACAAACAGTGCAAATCTTCGGCTTCTGGGTTTGGTAGAAAACGAACATAGCACTTGCCCACCATCTCACCTAATGTTTTATCAGAAGAAATTAATTTCAGACTTGAATACACCCAAATCATAACATCACAAAATACCTACTTAGGCAACGCATTCCAATGTGTATATGTTTTATTGCGAAAGTGGAATCAAACTATTTGGTTAGAGACTTTAAATGGCGGTCAAGTGTAAATCTATAAAAGTAAAAAAAAACTATGTAACAGTGTGACTTTCTGGAGCTACGAGCAGTCTTATAGAAAAAAGAGCATTGTAGTATTAGCTCCTACAAATCTATTGTAAAACATTATGTTCAAATGAAAACATACTACATAAAATATTAAGAAGTATTAATATGTTGATCAAAACACCTAAATTACCCATCGTATTGCAAAATTTGACTTAGGCTCAATTTTGTGGCATTGAGTTCGATTACATCACAAACATCGACTGAGTTTCTCTCAAAAAAATTACAGGATTTTGGGTGACTTCCATAAATGTCTGGAACACAATGGTAAAACTGTAAAAACGTGTAAGTATGATATAAAATAATTAATTACAATAATAACGTCGTGACATTGTAATAATTCTATGAGTCATGTAACTTAAAATAAATAATTTTGATTTGATTTGAATAAAATATTACGTACCAGAAATATCCTATAGAACAGATACGATGGGCTCCTTGTCGGATGTAATCATAGTTTGCGTGTTCTCAGCATACATGAACATACCAACGCAGTCTTCATTAGGACTCGGGTCGTTCTCTGGTTTCTCATCGGGACTGATATTCTCTGTTACTTCCTTATTATTGAACTCAATCTTATATCTCACTGAAGGCATCTTATTCACAGTTGACGTGATCAAAGATTCCTGTACTGTATCATTTCCGTTACACGTTTTCTCTGATCTGTACATGCCAGTTCTATCACCTTGATCTGATCTTCTTTTCTTACCCAATAATCTTCCTAAAAACGGTAAGATTTGCATGAACTCTTTTCTGAAGTTCTCATTCAACCAAGCGTATAAGAAAGGATTGTAAATAACTGAAGACATAGCAATAAAATGCGCAATGAAAAAGAAAGTCATGTAGTAACTCCAGTCTTCAGCCTCTGAGTATAAGTCGCTGATTATATTAATTAAGTTGAGAGGCAACCACGATAGACCGAATATGGCGACCATTGCTATTAACATCCTATTTGTTCTTCTCTTTCTTTCTTTCTTTCTGCATCTTCCTTTTACTGTTCTTACTTCCAGGTCTGGTCTTTAATCTATCGTTTAGCTTAACACTAACAAGAGTATAACAAAAGTCATGACTACAAAAGGTATGATGAACTGCATAACAGCAGTCACGGATCCAAACGCTTTTCTTATGTGATCTGAAGGCCATTTTTCGGCACAAAAAATATCTTCGTTGTCCATGTAGTAACCATAAGGAAAAGTCACGGTTAAAGAAAATACCCATATAAAACAATGAGACCGATGCAAGTCTTAATCTGCATTCTCGGTTTAAATGGATAAATTATGACAAAGAACCGATCAATTGCTATGGACGTCAATGTTAACGTAGAAATGTAGACACTAGTGCCTTGAGCATAAGGCATGATATGGCATAGAGGCCCTCCGAAGGCCCAATAGCCTAGGAAAGTATAAAGAGGAGTAAATGGGACGGCAAACACACAGAGGAGTATGTCTGATAGCGCGAGGTTCGTGATGAAGAAATTAGTGACGGTTTGCATAGTTCGATTCCTGATGACGGCATAGCATACTATCGCATTCCCGAATATTCCAACTACGAAGACAATTGTGTAAGCCACGATGAACGTAGCTTGGACTGCTTTATTCTCAATAGGGTCTGTTTTCTCGGTAACATTTTGGTACGCTTCAGTAGAACTATAGCTGTCATTGTATAGCGGATCGATTGTCCATAAGTCGGTCATAATTTAGCTGGGTTCTTAACTTGGCATCATAAACTTTTTAGGCTTTCTGTTGTGGTCATATTTGATTATTTGACGTTGTATTTTTTGGTCTGCTTTGTTTGGTATTGTGATCATAGTGTTTAGTACGTTTATTTTCAGCTAGTATACTGCCATTAACTTCTTTGGCTGTATAGCGTTATTCTTGATATCATGTTGCAGGCAATAAATCTGTAACAAAAGAAAATACTTCGTGAGTTTCAGATATTAAAAAAAAAGTGCTAAATTGTACATTATTAGTTTGAAAAGTGAGTCTTATATTTTATTAGCTTCTGACCTTTTATCAAAAGAAAACGTTAACAATCCAGTTATTTTACCATGAAAAGGCTAAATGCCTCCCTTTCTTAAATTGTCTGACAATCATTATACTTAGATTCAAAGGTCGAGTGTAATTCAAGCATCAATTTGCTGTTAGGTACCTACTCAATATCTAAACCAACAAAAGCCTACACAATACTCCTTATTTTCCGCCAAATTTTCCACAAGTGCCCGGGATGGTCGCCCGACCTTTGTCTGTCAACTATTGCGTCGTAAATAGCGTAGCAGTGATTAATTTTGCATATCTATAAATTTACAATACAATTTATCATTTCTATAAGAAATAAACAATTGGTTAATTCATTTGCGTCAGCTTATGTTAGCTATCAGGATTTGATAACAGTAGTTTTGTTTAGTTAAAGCTATATGTTGTCTGAAAAAGTGTCGATGTATGTACTCATAAAAGTATGTTATTGTTTATTTAAATTTGTTTTAACGTAAATTCCGGTTTGCCCAAATTATTGTAAAAATAAAATCTGGTCAGACTTTACTTACTCATTTACATTACGTATAACATTTCAAGATTATATTGCAATTAGTCCAATGATAATAATGTTGTATATTTTAATGTAGGTATCTATGTTGATATCTATGTAGTTTTCATTCCAATACAGTTTACTGCCACTGCCCGTAAAAACCGCATTTGCGTTTGCCCTTCGTGACAATGGAAACAGAATTTCATTCCGCAAAAATGCAAATACGACAGATAGGTACAAAAAATGCAAATACTCTTTGCAGTGTCTACTTGGATAAATGCGACACATATGCCCGTTATTTTATCACCAACCAGAATCTTATAAACATTACTGTGGTACATCCGGTTCGAAGGGCGATATTTCCAGGGAAATCACAGGACAAAGAAATAAGTCATTTTACAAGTACATCTCTTGTTGACGAGCACTATACAGTACCTACTAGACAGTAATTTAAATAAATAAATAAATGTATGCATGCATGTTGTATAACCATCAGGCGCATATCTTGCTCGTTATGTCATTCTCATTGTTATTCAAATTATACATTAAAAAATTGCACCGTCATACACAGTCATGCGCTGACGGTAAAACGTATATTATTTTCGACAAACGTCACACTCAGCATACTGTCCAAATTTGATTAAACTAACCTATAAAAATGAAGCCTTGTCTCTAGATGGTAAACTGTATTTCGGTACACCGTTCCAGAGTGGTGTCATGTCTCAATCGGTACAATCATTGCGGGCGGATTTATTTGTACCGAGTTGAGTGTTTAGTCAAGGCTGACGTATTACTACCTTTTCAGACAACATTATATATAGTAGACTACAGGCCCGTGAACAAAGTTTATGGGTCAAATGAACCACCAGGAGACCTATGTAGGATGATAGAAGGGTATAAAGTAATAAGATTGAACACTATGCGTCACTTGAAAGCTGTCCAACTGAGTGCGATAGGGGTTGCAAATCTCGATCATTTCTCCTTGTCACATGATTTTTGTACAGCATTGCGGAATAATGGGTTAGAAGAGGTATTGACTGAATCAGGTCCAGTACGAGTAGTTCCTAAGATTAACGCGTTCAAACAAATAAACTCTTAAGCTTTATAATATTAGTATTAGATTTGCAATAAGTTTTCGATCTTCTATAAGATCCTGCTAGACAGAGACCTCCTCCAAGTATGTCCTTTTATAAATAAAGCGTAGTCTGAGAAAGGTTTTTCGTTTATTTACCCGCATTGTGGTCTGTTCTAATTTAGGTTGCTGTTTTCGTTGCCTGGGGGAGTGAACGTTGGACGGTCGAGTGTCACGTGTTATCGAGTTTTATCCTCTTGAGGAATTGCGGAATGAGGTCTACGCGTGTCGTTTTACGTGACTAAATGAAGATGATGAAATGCTGGTGCTACTTTTATAAAAGCGAAAACTTCTTTGGAAGCTTTTAGTCATATGGATTCGCGTTGCTGACTTGCTAATGTAGTAGCTTAGTGTTGGAGCGTTGGCGGAAGTTGCCGAGACTTGCGAGTTATGCCAAAGCGACACGAGGCTATTCTTTCGAGCTAGGATAGCAAGTAAACTAGTAAACTAGTATGTTAGCACTTCTAACTTCGTGTGGACAAAACTAGCGGTGTATAGCGTTATCTACACGAAGCTACAAGCACTAGCTTGCTAATTGACTAACACTAGCTTATTCTAGCTTGGAAAACTAGCCTCGTGTAACTCAGGCTTTAGAAGTTTTTTGAGAGGGTGAAATCTTGTGAGTTCACATTACTGACATTCGTTACAGCAGTAACTTTACAGATGGCGTACTGTACTTTATAGTCGGACTCTCTTGACAGAGTGATCGTGGTTCATAAGATGGCGGTACATGGAGGGGTTTGTCCGTCCTCAGTCTTCTCGGTGTACAATATAGTGGTCTTTATTACTGCGATTTTAATTTGGACGTTTTCAAGCAGCTATTATTTGTGATGGCTGAGCGACACGAGGCTAGTTTTTCAAGCTAGGATAACAAGCTATTGCTAGTAAGCTGACAAGCTAGTGCTAGTAATCTAGCAGGCTAGTGCTAGTAAGCTAGCTAGCTAGTAATTCTAGCTTGGGGAAGACAAAACTAGCGTTGCGTAGCGTTGTCTATGTACATGAAGAAGTACTAGCTTGCTAAGCTTGCTATACTAGCTTGAAAAACTCGTGTCGCTCGGGCAGGACTGCCATTTGGTTTTAAATTATATCTTACTAGATGCCCGCCCCGGCGTTGCCCGTGGTACATTATATAGTACTTACTCATCAGGATCCCGTACATATACAACGGTGAAAGAATAACTGAAATCGGTTCAGTAATTCCTGAGAATATCGCTTTCAAACGAAACACCTCTTCAGCTACCTGCTACGCCACCTGTCGGAAATTGGTTGTACCAACACAGATTTAGAAGAAAAAAATAGATTAGCAAAGGTTTTATATTCAAGAGGTATGTAATCCGTGACATTCAATCACGCAATCTTAGACACATGCTGTCATGTGTCATGTCAAAGCACGAAACGTTCGAAAACTCTCAAAATGGAACATTTTTCCTGATTTTGTTACATTCTTGATTCATGCTCCGCTTCTATTAATAGTAGCGTTATTTCCTATAGCCTATAGCCTTCCTCGATAAGTGGACTATCCAATAGAAAAATAATCTTTCGATTCGGACCAGTACTTCCCGAGATCCTAGCGTTCAAACAAACTCTTCAGCTTTATAACATTAAAGTATAGATTTTTTACAGAACGGGCTTACATTAGATTTCGTCTTATCACGTAACACAGGGTATACACAGGGTCTAAGGTACAACTCAATGATCTAGAAGAAACAGATTCACTCTCGATTTGAAGACACCAAGATTGTAACCATCGAGGAAAATCCACTCAGGCAACGTATTCCACAGCCTAGACGTTCTTATCACAAAAGTAGAGTCAAATAAATATCTTCGTTCGTGTCTTTAGAACATCAACCATGAAACGATGTCGCTTTTTCGAGCTACGAGCATTCCGATAGAAAAAAGGGCAAGGTGGTATCAGATCATGCAACTCAGTCGCACACTCTCCAAAGTGTTTCCGATAAAAAACCGATAGGCTGGCAATTTTTCGGCGATGATCAAGACTTTGTAGTCTTTTTCACACAAGAGTATCGCTGCCTATGAGGCTTTTGGTACGTCTCTCAATCGATTCCAGGGCCTCCAGCTGATACTTAGCCGATCCATCCTAAAGGTGCGAACAGTACTCCATACAAGAGCGAATCTGTGCTTGATATATTGTGAGCAACTGTTCAGACTTGAAGTACCTTCGCATCTGAGAGGACACCTAGTTTTTGGCAGTTAATTTAGCCTTGGGCTCGATACGAGTATACGAGCCAAAGTTGAGCGTAGATGTCAAAGTAATGCCCAAAAGCTCAAGACGGTCAGAAACTGGCACGGATACACCTCGAAAAGTAGGAGTCAGCTGGAATAATAGATACGCCTACGTCTTACTTTCGTTGAACTGGACAAGATTGGCAACGCCCCATTTAGACACCGCCTCAAGGGTCAAGCTCAAACGTTCAATCAACCTCTCTCTCAGTACCTGGGTTTGCTGCCCACTGGCTCTCATGCTAGATATGTAGCTCTCTACAACGGTGCTATCATCTGCGTACCCAAAGATACCGGGCTTCAACAGATCATTAATATGTAGCAGGAAAAGTGTCGCAGAGAGTACCGACCCTTGAGGGACTCCGGCATTGATAGCCATTTGATCCGACGAGCAGCCATCAATGACGACTCGTATGGATCAATTCCTCAAAACGTTCGATATCCACGCAATAAACCTAGGAGACAAACCATAACTTAAAAGCTTGCTAATATGGTCATCATGCCAAACCCTGTCGAAAGCCTTCGAGATATCCAGGGAGACTGCAAAAGACTCTTCATGTTCCAATAGCGTGCCACTGTGCTGTTATGGGCAGGCACATGCTCTGCTTGTCTTGTCACTCTAGTTTTTAAAAACAGTTTTTTTCTAAATTATACGCCACAAATTAGCTAGCAGATGAAAGCAATATAATTTACACTCTATTTTCAAATAAACTTAGTACCTAGTTCGAGATATTAATAAAGCATTTCATTTAATACTGTTATGATCTATTGGTTAATATATGAAACACCTCATTACGCAATATGATTAATCTTATGGATCCCTTGTCGCTCGTTACAACTCAATTAGCTGGCTCATTCGGTTGACACAGCCCAATATCGGGAATATCGGTAGATAAGCTATAATTACCAAGCATAATGGCTGGCGTGACTGTCGCTATTAGACTTTGATCTTCATTTTGAACTAGTTTATGTCTGGTTTCAACCGTATTTTACAACCGATTGAACAATTTTTGAGTTGGTTTTCGTCGTCAGCCCAAAGGTCCTACAGCTAGAAGTAAATTAACTCCTAAAGGAATGGCTTCCGTCTAACTGTGGACGTTTTTTTTTGTAGTATAGAATGACGAGACGAGTAGGACATGTGCCTGATGGTAAGCAACATGCCTGGCCATAACAGTACAGTGACACGCAGCTATTGAAATATGAAGAATCCAAAGCGTTACCTAGTACTTCACTGCTCTCCCAGAGATGTAGTTATTTTATCTCTTTGTCCTGTTATTTTTCTGGAAACATTGCCCCTCAAACCGGAGCGCAGTGATGTGTTCACATTACTGCTTGGCGGTAAAATAGCAGGCAAAGGTGTGGTTTTTTCCCAGGTGGACTGTCCAAAGAGTCCAACCACTACCGAACTTGCGTCTACGGTTGGATTATCAATTATCATCATCAGGCCAAAGCTTCTACGGCTACAAGTAAACTGACTCCTAACGAAGAGGCTAAGCTAGTAGCTTCATAAAGCGTTGTCTACACAAAACCAGAAGTACTAGTTTGCTAGCTTGCTAACACTAGCTTGCTATCCTAGCTTGAAAAACTAGCCTCGTGTAGCTCGGGGATTAGAATTTTCAAAACACTAACATTCCTTTAAGTACTGATTTTGACATAATGACTGTGAAGGGAAGCAGCTGCGTTGTTTAACTTTAACGATTAAAATTTCAAGGAAAGTGTTTTCGAAAACAAAAGAGCGCGGTTTGAAGTTATCTTGCCTTAAATTGTTGATTACGACTAACTTTAAACTTCGAATTAGAGAATAAATTAGTATCGTGAGAGACTGACATACTTTTTCGTTAGTTAGCTAGTTAGCTACGGTGGTCTATTCTTTTGTATGCATAACAAGGACCAAGCAAATCAGTAGGGAGACTTATTGTTTTCACTATATCATCTCAACTATATATAGTACAAACTTTGCTTAGTAGATCAGATGAGGGTCATATGGTATTGTGTGTGAATTGTCCACCAATCATCATCATCATCAACATCATCAACAGCCCACTAAATGTTCCCACTGCTAGGACTCGGGGCCTTCTCTCGCGCGGAGAGAGTTAAGGCCATAATCCACCACGCTGGCCCAGTGCGGGTTGATGGATGACACATGACTTCGAAAGATTCTAGGTTCACGTCGGTTTCCTCACGATGTTTTCCTTCACCGTTTTAAGTTAGCGGTATTACGCACATGACTTCGAAAAGACAGTGGTGCGTGTGGGGTTTGAACCCGGGGTCTCCGGATCGGCAGGCGCCATTCTCCCGACTAGACCAGCCGTAACTAAGGCTGCAGACTGAGGAACCTCCTGATGATGCGCGATGTGTCAAGGATGACCGCCTTCTGCATCTGGCCCTTGATCCAACCGTCTAGCGAAAGTCTCTTGAGATGTTGGTCAAGACTTTTCGCTATAAGGCCGTTTGTCGACACGACTATGGGGACTATGATCGTGGAATCAACATCCCACATTATTATTAGCATTTATTATCTCATAAAGCATCTACCATGTTGTACAAATGCGACCTTGCAGATGCCATCTTCATTTTCTTCTTTGGATATCAATCTTCTCTCGGACTTCTCGTATCTTAAAAAAGCGACATCGTTTCATGATGTTCCAAAACCAAAAACGAAGAGATTTGACTCCACGTTTGTGATTAGAACGTCTAGGCTGTGAAATGGATTGCCTGAGTGGGTTTTACCCGATGATCTTTGTGTCTTCAAATCGAGCGTGAATCTGTATTTTCTAGGTAAACACGCTCTATCGTAGACCGCATTGTAGCTTAACATCAGGCGAGATGTGGTCAAGTGCGTACCTATTATATTGAAAAAAAAAGACGTATATGCCCTCGAAACTTTGTTTTTCTTGGCACAGTTACCTCATGATGTTTTCTTTATTGTTAACACCAGGGGTAATGGCAACAAATATGGACGTACACTTGGCAAACCTAAAAACTACAAACATCGAAACATTAACATTTATAAAATTTGTTTAATTTCTTTAGCTATAGATAGGTAGTAAGTAGATTAAACCACAAGCCGATACTAGTACGTGCAACAAAGACTTTGATTTACTGAATAAATCAAAAAGCTAAAATTTAACTGCACCTACTAATAACAGAGTTGAATATTGGATAAAAATGTACACCCTCAATAATCCGAAACATCATGACGTATTTCGTTTTATGTAACAAGCTATTCGTAGGCGAACAACATCAGTGCACAAACGTGAAATCGTGAAATCTATTTTAGACATAAAATCATGTCCGTAATAAAACATAATAATGATTTGCGTCATGAAAAATATCAGACAACAAAAAATTCTAAGAATAATTTTCATACGGATTGGAGATTGGCGGTCTTTTGAATTTGGCAAACAATGCACTTGTTTAGAGTATTCTGGGTCTTCTGAAAAAAATATTGTTAAAATTTCTGTTTTTTTTTTTGTTTCTAAAGTGAAACCTTACTAAAGTCCGATTGGTATCTTTCGAGATAGGATAAAAACAATTAAAGTCACGAAAACAATTGAAACAAACCGTTACCGTTATCGACACCATGAACGTCACGTCAACCAAGACACTATTTGACGAAAAGAGTCAGCCATTATGCTTCTCGGCCATAAATATCTAGCAAATTTTATATATTGCAGCAAATTTTTCATTGATTAATTATTTGTTTTGCTACGTAGTCTGACGATACATGTTAAGCCGTGTTATATTCATTGTTTTTCAAATTATTTATGTAAAAATGACATGTTTAAATATGTCAATACAGATAATTATATTCTGTTAGTTTTCCAGAAGAGCGCAACCCCACACATTTTGCCACCGCAAGAAGGAGCCTCTTAGCGAGCGAGAGTGCTCCGGGCATACACCCAATCCCTACATATTTGCAATTAGATTAATTACTACCCTAATGCTCTTGTTAGAGCCTCATATATCTTTTATTCGGCAATAAAAGATAGATTTATTTGCTAAACCGTTAGGAATAGACGATAGTAGCTTTGTGATTAAGTAATAAGTTATCTCTTGTGATAATATGCGTTGATGTACAAATAACTTCTCACAAACTTCAAGGTCATGTGTTGTTTACCTATCTGCACTGAGGCAGCGGGGTGGATTATGGCATTTACTCTTTACTTGGGAGAGAAAGACCCGAGTGCTGTGGAAACATCTAATAGGCTGTCTATGCTATGCTAAACGTGAAGGTACGTACTTATAATACAATAGCTGCGTTTAGCTATGGGCCAATGTGGGTAGGCCAGCTCAAACGACAGTCCCTGAAATTTTACCCGCGTAGTACACGTAGAAATGTTCCTACGACAAATTATAGCCTTTTCCTATTCCAGGCTTTAGTCTGTGTTCCAGATTCCAATCCATATCATAGAATAGATAATATTCCATACAGCTGCTGTTCCGACGTAATGCAGCAATAAGCGTGAATACACTTAATTTTTTCTCATTTAATAGTAGAACACTCTTAGAGTAGGGTCTAGCTCTTTAGTAAAATACGTCTGTCCAAAGACCTTGACAGATATTTTAATGAGAGTTCCTGGCGTCCGTTAACAGTCACTCTTGCGAATAACAGAGTACTCAGACATTAGCACGGCACATTTCCTCCACTTCTGGAGCTATTAGATCCTACTGACTTGTTTAAATGTTCGCTTTCAGCGGAAACGTCGGAGGTTGTCTGTTTTTTCCTTTTTTTATTGTCCTACAGACTACTGTAGTCTCAGAACTCGGAAACATTGAGTCGCGCGTTGGTGAGATCGTTTTTAGTGCTAAGGCCGCTAGTTACTGTTGTTATACTAGTTTTTTATGGCGTGTCTTTTCCTCTGTACGTAGTGGTTTTGTTTTGGTGGGTACCTACAATAAATAGAATGTCTATAACACCACGTATGAATATAAAATTATGTACAAATGTTATTATTATTCCTTAACCAGCTGCACCCTACGGTGTAGCTCGCGGCCTAACAGATTTAGGAATTTATTTTTAGACCATCAATTGAAATATGTCAGATTTGTAAAAAAACCTTTCTTTTAAAAGCCATAATAATTATATAAACTAATAATAAAAAGTTCTAATAATTAAAAAAGATAATGGTCCTTTTTGTTATTTAGAATTTGTTTGGAGTAATCTTAATAAAAATGGATGTTTGTCTGTGTGTATTTTATAGAATCGTAAATCAAACATCTGATCATGTGATGATCTTCACAAAGTTGCTGTACATGAGCCAAAGTAGGTTTCCTAGTTGGCACGCCCAATTTTTGACAGGTGGCGTACCAACGTACAGCTATTACCTACTAAAACCTATTAAATAAAAGAGTGGCAGACACCCGCATATAAATAATCTTTCGAATAGTAGTAGCAATAGTAGTAGAATTACCAAAAACATTTGTTTAGTGACAAAAAAATGTGTAAATGTAAATGTTTTAAGTCATTTTATCGTTGTTTACTACCTTATTGCATCAATTACGATGTCCAATGCAACAAGATAGCGGCTAAATAGCGATGTACGTCTGTAGTTACTTAAAATTATGAAACTTTTCGACAGCTCTGCACACAGTGTTTTGTAGATAAGATAAAAAGCAACATGTATGATGCAAAGCTGTAAATGCGATTATAGTATATGAAAGCCATGCAGGTTTGCTCTTTGTCATGTGACCAGTGTCTGCCCGCGAATTCGTTTGCATATAATTAATAAGTACCTGGTTGACCGAGCTTTGCTCGGTTTAAATGCGTTTATAAAGGGCTATAAAAGATTTTCTCAGAAAAAAAGAACAAAAAGAAAAAACCCGAGTGTATTCATCAGGATTCGAACCGGGGCCTGTTGACTCCGAGGGCGACCATATTCCGTCTGAGCCATTAAGACTTAAATAACAGTGGCGAAATAAATTATCGCATTCTAATGACATTGTAGGAGTTTTTCATTGTCTAAAAACGCGCATAAAATGATGTTTTTAAAAATAAAACCTAGCTAGATCGATTTATCGTCCCCGAAACCCCCTGTATTCATAATTTCATGAAAATCGTTCGAGCCGTTTCCGAGATTCAGATTCTATATATATATATATACCTAAAAGAATTGCTCGTTTAAAGGTATAAGATAAGAATTGCTATTCCCTAAGATAAGATTGAAGAGTTTAAAAAGACTCTCAGAACTAGGTTAAGTGGAGTGAACTGGGGAACTTTTGCCCAGTAGTGAAAACATTATTGAGGTTATTTTAAAAATCCAAAACTCAAAAAATTCTACATTTTTTTAAATGAAAAGTAGGCCGTGATCTATTTCAGACAGTTATCTCAATTCGATCTCTTCAGTTTTAATAATGTGATTGAGTGACAAACATAAAAATTTAACTTATTTAACATTATTCGACTTTGCATTTACAAAACTACCATAACCTAAATAGATTTTTTTAGTTGAAAATAGCCTACATGTGTTATTTCAGACAATATGATATATGCATTTCAAATTTCCAACTATTCGTTTTGCAACAAATATCAAAACCATCATGCTATTCTATTACTTCAACTCTGCTTATGGCTCTGGCTTATGGCTTTTATTGTGATTTAGCCTCACAATTTCGACAATGTCACATAGAAATATAGACCGCCAAACAAACAAACAAGAAGATTGGTGTAGGCAACAGTGCTTTTGGACGGTAAATTTTGTTTAATGTATTTGTTTGTGCTGAAAAACCCCTTTCGATTTTTTTTATTTTTTTTTAACTATAATAGGTTCGCACTTGACCACCATCTCGCCTGATGTTAAGCGACGATGCGGTCTACGATGGAGCGTGCTTACCTAGAAAAAACCGATTCACTCTCGATTTGAAGACACCAAGATTGTAACCATCGGGGAAAACCCACTCAGGCAACGCATTCCACAACCTAGACGTTCTTATCACAAACGTGGAGTCAAATCTCTTCGTACTTACTAATTTCGTAATTTACTAATATTATAAAAGCAAACATTTGTAATGATGTTTGTCATTCTTTGAAGCAGACTACTGGATCTAGACGAAATTTGGTAAACAATGAATAGTCTGGAATAACACATAGGTCACTTTTTACTGGCACGAAGTTCCTTATGGCAGGAAGGAAGAAATAGAGATTTTGCTGTGCGGCCAAACTGAAAAAAATGTGAGACTGAACATTAAGAAAAAACTTCGGTTCGATCTCTTGTCCCATGACATCACGTCTTTTCAAAGAAAATATTGGGATTAAAAATACTTGAGTATAAGAACAGGAAACTGATGGTGTATATTACTAGGAAGATAGTATAATTAGGTTAACACAAGATTAATGAGTGCTGGTACAAACGGTTCGGAAGAACATCCAACAAACAGCTTGGAATAAATTCGTAATACAGCTTAAAAGTTTAACTAGCACCACGCGGCTGTTTCATCCATACAGTTCTGTTGTAGTGGTGGGACTCTTGGCAGAGTCCGCCTGGGAAAGTACCACACCTTTGCCAGTTATTCTACCGCCAAGCAGTAATGTGCAAACATTACTGTATTCCGGTTTGAAGGGCAATGTTTCCATAGAAATTACAGAGTTTAGAGATATAAGATCTTAGATCTCTGGGTGACGAGCGCAGTGCAGTGCTAGGTAATGATTTGGACTCTTCATGTTCCAATAGCTTCGTGTCACTGTGCTGTTATGTGTCAGGTATGTTACTTACCGTTACTTACTATCAGGCACATGTCCTGATCGTCTCGTCACTCTTTACTTAAAAAAAAAAAGTTCTTGTTCTTTTTATTTTCCCTTAATAAAATGTGTGAGCTTTTTCCATGCCATTCCAAGCTATTATCTGACTGTGTTTTTAAATTTCAACCCGATTCTTTCTGACCGTGATTGAACACCAAACGGCCAATCTTTGACATTTATAATGCTAAAGCAGGATATGGTTGCGAGTGTTCCCTACAATGTAGCGATGAAAAAAAACACAGAAATTGGTTTCAAAACGAAGAATACTACTACAAAACGAACGAAGAACTTTACTACACTAACTACTACCTACTAACTTACTAATACTACTTTACTGCTTTAGACTATTTTCACGTAACACATTCTAGTTTCAAACTCAGTTAATTGTGTATTGTAAGTACAATAAACACTATTTGTGCGTAATCCATCTAAAATTAATTTATGTTTTTTAAATTAAAATTAATTTACGTTAAAGAAGCTGAATGTCTGGAATAACACATAAGCGACTCATTATGATAGAAAATAAAATATAATAACGGACACTACGCGGCTAAAGTCATGGGGCACTGCTAGTCTCACTTTCGACTTATACTATACTCGAATATGAAAATTTAGCAAGTATGGTTACTCGTACTTTCTAGAATGAACAAGCAGAATGATCTGGAAATACAAACATACGTACATAGAAAGAGAGTAATAGTCTGAAATAACAGATAAGCTTTAATTGCAAAAAAAATATAAATACATAAAACAAGAAAAAAATATAGAAATTGAAGCTATCACATACGAATGATTTGCCAGACGCGTTACCGACTGGGCCAAAAAAGTGTATGCATGTGTGTGGAAGTTAAACAGGGATCGGTTCAATTAAATGCAGCGAGCCAAACTCCCAAGTGGTGGTGTATTCGTTTACAGTGATGGTAGACCCCAATTATATCGCCGTGAAGGTGGATTATACCTGTAACCGAGATAAGCACCGTGGAGAACACCAAGTTGCGCAAACTGCCCTCAAGGGGATGCCGTGGAAAACAGAACGTTAACTTCACCCCCAGGAGAGTCTACTATTTAATATCACTTACGTTACTTAGCCCATTTCATGTTTACACTTCTGGGGCTTGGGGCTTTGTCTCACAAAAAGAGACTAAGGATGATTCACCACGCTGGCCAAATGTGGGTTGCTGGAATTTTCTTTAATTGGAACCACCACGGATATTTGGGGGATATGCCTTGATTGCGAATTTAGTTCGAAACCTAGTGTCTCACAACATACATAAAATGGCGGAACATTTCCGTATTAACAAATAATTTTGTCTATGTAGAAGGAGTCACTCAACGCCCACATAATATGTCACTAGGGATTGAAATGAGTGATTGCAAAATTTATTCGACATTTTATTTTGGGCTGTATTATTATACTTTCATTTATTAAGTTTTATTAATATACAAATACGTACATACAATTATAATATATAGAAATGGATACCTTGTACGACATGTATTATACTATAAAGAAATGTATAAAGTTGGAGTAGGAATCTATTTGCATTTTTCAAATTAACAGTTTTACGTTTAATGTGTACGAAAGTACTAGCAGTGCTCCGCGGGTTTACCCGCGTAGTTCTCGTTCCCATTCTTTTATAGAGATAAAAGTAGCCTAAGCCTATGTGTTCTTCCAAAATATAATCTTACTGTATTTCAAATTACAGCTCAATCCGTTCATACGTTTAAACGAGATTGAGCAACAAACATCCAAATACCCAAACGTCCAAACATTGGCATTTGTAATATTAGGTACTAGGATTTACGATACGTACCAATGACAAAAAAACATTTTAAATTTTTTGCTTTCCTGCTTGTACTGGGTAATCTCTGAAACTGCTGGACTAATTTTAAGGTACTTTTAATGAAACAGGTTATTTAATAAACATTAAATAAACATCACTTTATTCCGGTTTGAAGGACTATGTTTCCAGAGGAATTACAGGGAGGTAAAACATTATATCTCAGACTGTCGAACGCCGTAAATCCTAATGCCGTGAATTGACTATCTGCAAGGAAGGAAGAGAGGTATTTGCCCTGCAGTGGGACAATGTAGGCTAGTAATAATATTAACATTTTATTTTCATTAAGCAAGAGAAAAGTACACGTTAAAAAAACGTAAAAAGTTATGCCCTAGACGATCAGCTGTCTGGTAGTGAAAGTCCCGTCATAATTGGTCCAGCTGTTTGGTAGATTAGTGGAACAAACAAGATAGATAAAAAGTTTTAAAATAGTTTTTAGGTATAGGTACTGTACATACTTTCATTTGTCACAACTTAGTAAACAGTTGTTAATTTGATATTACAAACGCTCCAATTTTATTTCTTTGTATATATTATTAATAATAATCATAAAACAAATAAAATCTCTAGAAAAATAGGTAGTTAATTAAAAATGAACAAAACGAACATTGTCCATGTAAATTACCGAATAAATTTTCGAAGAAATTTCACGGCGGCAAACTCCATTACCCCATCACTAACGCGCCAACGTACTCTCTAGGCGCTTCAGAGCGACTGAACGAATGTCAAATTTATACGGTCATATTAACCGTATCGAGAAGACACTGCCACGCCCTCAAGGCATATCCCCCGATATCCGTGATTGGAACGTACTAGTTTCGTTACGACGTTTTTCGTTATCAATAGAGTTAATTGTTGATTATAAACTTATCAGAAACATCAATCAGCTTTTGGAAAAACACACACAAATGCTGCTGGCGGGTCTTAAGCGTATGATACGTGGTGAATAATGACTTTGAATTATTATTTATGAGAGAATGAGTGTACCAACAGTGAGAACATTAAGGGCGCGTGGGCCGTAATTTTTAATTTTTAAAACAACTTTAAGACCTTTAAAATAGTGTATTAAACTTTGAAAAAAATATATGTATTAGTTAAGGATCTAATCTAGTGCAATTCGCAGTCAGTAACACGATTTAATGAATTTTACTTGATAGAAAAAAAATCCCAAAGTGACCCCTTTTCAAAAAGTTGTTTCAAGTTTATGACTAAACTAATGAATTTTTTTACAAAATTTTTGTACTCAACGAAAGCCACTAAAAAGTTATAGATGCATTCGCAGAGTTTGACTTGATAAAAAGTATCAGCTGTTCACTATGTTTTAATATCTACCATATATATAGCGCGCCGTTCGGCCAGCCTGATCAGTCGCGTTTCGGCGCTCATGGACGACGGGCCTGTGCTTGATTTTGCAATTTTGACAACCGATAAATTTTAAATATTACGATCATAGTGCCACAGTATAACAATATCAGTAGGTATTACTAGTGAAGCACGCTATGATCTTGAATTTGATACAGTTTTCATTGAATTGCAAATAGACGCTGATACTAATTAGTACGCTGTTACGTACTTTATGTTGTAGACCAAAAGGGGAGTCTCAAAAAACTGACGTCGATACCACATCAGTAAAAAATTCAATGCAATGGAAAATAGATAAGTATCGGTAAAATATTCGTCCGTTAAATCATAGATCGGGATAAGGAATGAT
Organism: Ectropis grisescens; assembly: GCA_017562165.1. Classification (NCBI taxonomy): domain Eukaryota; kingdom Metazoa; phylum Arthropoda; class Insecta; order Lepidoptera; family Geometridae; genus Ectropis; species Ectropis grisescens. The sequence goes on along the minus strand of CM029777.1, from coordinate 23,348,165 downwards.
GAGAGGAGAAATCCCTGCGTAAATCCCCTAATATAAATGCAAGTTAGGTATCATTTATGCCATTTAGGTAAATTCTTTGGTAGTAAGGTACTTAGTACTTGGAAGAAAAGTCCTCACATACAGATTTTACCACTTTGGAAGAGACTTTCGCGCAAACTATTCAGTTTAGAAAAAAAATGTTAGGAACTTCAAAACAAATTTGATCACTTTCCATAGATACACGTATGGTTTTGTTAGAATTTTAATTTTTTTATTTCTTTTCCAAGTTTGTGACACCACCAAAATTTATTGTTTTTTCTTTTTTTTTGTATGAAAATGTTAATGTTGTTCATAGAAATTTAGACACTCGACCAAATTTGATAAGAAGCCTTTTAGGCAGTAAAATTACTCGTAGAATTTAACTCTGCATTAAATTTCCGATTCGTATTTTTTATATAAGGTTTAGAATCATTTCCTGAGCACAAAATCACAAAACAATAACAAATCCAGGTGGAGCTTCAAGCGCCAGCTCGAAAAACGTTTTTTGGCTGATATTCTGAAAAGTTATAAAGCCTATTATTATTGTAGAAAATAAAATTTCCCATCTTGTGTTGCCAGTAAACTTTTTTTTTTCGAACTTACCGATTACGATTTATTATGTCAAATTTGATGATAACAATATAAAAATAGTAAGATGTAAATTCTGTTACCAGTAGCATAAACATGACCCTTTTTACCGGAATGGAAGAAGGGTTATGTTTTTCGCGCGTATCTTTATGTTTGTAAATCTTTTATTTCCACATATCTTCCAAACGGCTTTTTGGTAACTAAGATATTCTAAGACTAGTCTGACTCGCCATTATTGCCATTATTGTCGCAATTATTGTCAAAATGTATAGTTTCAAAATATCGGCTAAAACAGTTTTTTCAATTGGCGTTTGAAGCTCTACCTGGATCTGTGAGCATTTTGTAATTTTATGCTCATAGAAAAAAATGGATTAGAAATTTAGTGCAAAGTTGACCAAAAAACCTTCTATTTTTACTGGCCTTTCATTACGTTTCAGCACATTTTTTTAAATTTTTGACGAACTTGTGAATTATTAGGAAACATTTTAAAAAGATGCATGAAATTGGAAAAGCCATTCTCAACTTATAGTGTGACCAAAAAGAAAAGGTTGAGTTTTGTATATCTACGACTATAGATAAATTTAGGATTTCTTCGTTCATATATCAAAAAAAGTCTTATTACTATTCACAAAATTGTTATCACTAGTATAAACAAATCTTGAACAAAAAATGAGTTTAAATTACATAGTCCAATATTTTAATGTTATTTCTGCACTGTGGCACCGATTCCGCGGTCGGTGACGGTCGCGAGAACAAGACAACGTTAAATGCCTAATTTGACAGAACTACCTGGCCTTAAGTGAACTGCTCATGTACGCTATTATTATCATATAAATAAACAAATTAGAAAAATAACAATACTAGAAAATCACCGGCGAATTGGTTCCTGAAAGCGATTTCTCTTAAGCAACTTTGAGAATAGGTAGTAAAAGTCTTTGAAGGACGCTTGAACGGGACATAAAACTTAAATAAAGACTGCTATTACCTTTAATTATCTACTAATAACTATTACAGTGTTTTAAAGCTCTCAGTAGCAAACAATCCAACGTTACACTGTGTAGAAAGTGGAAGCAAACGATGAAAATATTTGTACTGACACCACCACAGCAACAGGAAAGTGAACTTTGCTTTTTCTGTCCGCAAGCCTCTCCTTTTTTCTTTTCTCTTTTTGTTTCTCCTTTATGTTGATTACCAAGAAGAGATTACTCTCTGTAACATAATCATCATTTGTAGCGCCTGTTCATAAGTGTTTTATTTTGTGAATTAAAAAAATATTGACAGTCATAGGAACTGCCAATAGAAGTAATAACTTATAACTCAGAATTTGATCACTTTGGAAACTACGCGGGTGAAACCGGAGGGCGTGGCCATGGTCCCGAGCTTACTCGAAGATTTCTTTTATTTACGAACACGTCGCTTGAACTCAAAGAGTTTACTTATACTACGTATAGAGTTGGCACACACCCTTTACACCGAAAGCACGGGTCTGATCGTTCTTGCCTTGTCGCTCTTGTGGAAGTGTCATACTTTTGTCGCGCCCTGGTCGCGGCGTATCACTTCGTTGCCATAGCAAGTATGCACGTCATCTGCTTACGATTGGTACAGAGGATCCGTGTGATAAATATGATTTATTTACTTATTCTCTATCTAAGCTTGAACTCAATTCACAGCCCACGAAAAATCTGTCTGTGGTTCGCCAAAAGAAGTTTTCACTTTAATAATTTGTCTGAGATGTTTTACTGTTCGTTAATGTCACATCAAGCAGTTCTCTATCTAAATATCTTATTTATCGTAATACATCGTAAGCCAGTCTACTGCTATATACACCGCCACGTCGTGACTCGCAGTCTTCCACATTAGCCGTTTATTGCGGCTATCCATAACAATTTGCGCAAGTGTAGGCAAGTAGGTCACTGCTCGTTACTGCTCTGTTGATCGCCTAAAAGCTGAGGCCGTAATGAACCCTCATTCTATGCTTTGGCTTCGCAATGGTCTTGGAAAAAAAATGTGAGGGAAAAATAATAAAAACAAGGCATACTTGCATCATAAGGAACGGTGCTAAGAAGATATGGCTTATTTCGTAACTGTGAAGTTGTTAATTCAGATTCAGTTTTCACTTTTGAGTACTGTTCTAAGCCCAAGCATACATCTGTCATCACCACAAGCTATAATCCAAAATAAATAAACCTAAATTGATATTTTTTGGCTGTTTAAGAACTTGTTTTTAAAATTTATCGTATGTTCTGTACAATTAGAGGTGTTTCAACATATTTGAAATTTGCGATGCCTATTGCGTAGACTTAATGCACCCAGGTGAATTAAGTCTACGAAAGGAGTGTGAGCTGCAGTATCTTTCATGATGTTGTGCCACCCTCAAACAAAGCTATATTTTATATGAAAAAATATTTACTGCAAAACCTTTGCATTTATGTTTACGCAATTATTTTTTTGTTTTTGTAAATTAGCTTTGGCGTCGTGAGCAAAAAAAGTCGTTAATTTTTCTTCGTAAAAACAAAACCCTACATCAATTTAAAATTAAACTCGGACACTCGAGTAGATTTCATAACTTTGTGAATGCTACTATAAAAACATCCAGATAGAGGTAAATAAATTTTAGTCTTTTGATGATATTTCGAAACCATACTGATTTCAATAAATTTTAACGGAAAATAACGAGAACAACGCGGACAAAACCACGGGCGATTCTAGTTTCACTTATCGATACCTTAATTTGCAAAACGAATAACTCCATAGTAACAAATTTCACAGGGGCCACTAAAAACTTAATATAAAAAAGAATTAAAGCATCAAAAGAAAAAAAACAGACATCCCTTTGGAAATTGTGTTTCTAGTAAACTAATAAACACTTAAAATAATGAAAATACCAGTTACGCAATAAATTTTAGTGGTGATTTAGTGTGACCCCTGTGAAATTTGCTACTATGGAGTTATTCGTTTTGCAAATTAAGGCATCGTTATGTAACTTCTATATATCAGTGACTTCAGTTCAGTGCTGAACTAAATTCTACAGAAACTAAGTATAAAGCAATTGCATCAGCCAATTTAGCTCTCAGACTAATTTAAGCAGAGCCAGGTGTGCACCGGTAACTCGTACATTATCCCAATGTAATATCCCCTCGTTATTACAACCCAACCGAATAAACGTAGCTACGTACAATGAACGTGGCTTAAACAAAAGCTTTCTAAAAAAATATTAAACAGAAAAGAGATCAGACGTCTAATAGCTAGCAAAAGTGACCCATTTTATGTATGCTCCCACTGCTGGGACTCGGGGCTTAATCTTACAAAGAGACAGTCAAAGCGATAATCCATTATGATGGCCAAAAGCGGCTTCGCACATGACACATACTTGTATCCTCAAAAGAGGACTTTCTTGCAATATGCCACTTGCCTCAAGATGTTTTTCTTCATCGTTACAGCCACTGGTGATGAGGAACTTATACATCTGCACATGAAAAATACTTAAAGGTGCAAACGAGATTCGGACCTATGAACACTATATTAATAAATAAATAATAAATAAATATTGGTGGACAATTCACACACTACACCATCTGACCCCATCATATTGATTGGGACTTTCTCGCCACTAAGCATCCACGACTTCTAGCAACACATGCTCTTAAAAATTTAGTGTGAATTAGATTTTAACTCATAACTTTGAAGCGTATGGTTCAATATTTCATGAAATCTCATTATGACTCTCATTATCTGACGACATAAGATGCCTGGTATTTATTTCTAGGAATAATAAATCGCAAGAGCCCTACAACATGCGTCGATTTGATCCTCTTGAACTTAGCGGGGAAAACCATCGTGAAGAATAGACAGTTTAACAGATATAAACACATTATTATGCGCATCAGAAAATAACAGTCAAACAAAACATATCCTGTGCTATAAATTACTTAATTAAATACAAGGAAACCAATTTGTCACAAGAAACTTTACCACCTTCCATTTGGATTATACAGCGAACCTATGCTGTGGGATTATATAAATAAAATTACTATAATTGAAACTTATTTAATAATATAGACGATACTGAAAAACGGCGAAATAAGTATTCAATTACCAAAATGTGCAATGACGTATTTTTGTAAGCGCCCATCAGCTTTTATATACCTTTTCAGAGTTGCCCAGATTACACCCAGCAAAATCCTAAAATTAATAATTAAATCACAGCAAGGGCATGACCCTTGAAATACGTAATTTCATAATGCTGGTCACACCAAGGGTAATCAGGCAATCAGAGATGACCCTTGTGCCGCGTCACATAAAGAGATTGGGGTTTTATATCCCAACTTTAGCTTTAGTGAATCGTTTTATCACTGATTTAATAAGATCTATATTGAGGAAAACAATATCCTTACCCTTGTTGATGTTTTCTGATCCCGATTGGATTTCCGGTTCTTTCAGTTTTTTCAAAGTGTCGCCTTTAATGGTTTGTTATTAGAGAGTTTCTCTTTGGAAATTGTTTTGAGCACTTTTCTGGTAACATTTAATTTGGCTACCTACTTTAAGGTAGCGTCCGTTTTACTATATCGAAAGTTAATTGTCGTGCTTGTTACTTTAACGCAGGGTTCGCCGATATATCATATATATCAATTGATGTTTATCTTGATATATATCTATTGATTTTTCCTGTATACTGAACTAAAAAATTTAGAGATTAAAGTTTACCCTGGAAAACCGTTTTTAAAAAACTACAATTCAGCATAACTCAGCACAGTTCCTAAAATGGCAACATTATTTAAAGAGGGCTTTAAACCCAACTAAATACTAACAATTCTTTTATAACTTTTTCTTATTTTTAAAGTGGTAATTTGACACATACTACTACTTAATGACTTATATTATTAAAAAAATCGCACGTTTTTAAGTGTGTAATCAAATTACAGAATGAAATTAGCTTCTTTTACTTAGCCTGGATATATATCCGATATAAATCGGATAAATAAAAAACATTGGAATTTTTATTTTTATATAAAAATGGAACTTTGCTTTAAAGTAAATCCAGTTTTATTTAATATCTAAATGTAATTGTAGCGAAATCCAAACAACATTGTTTGTATTACAAAAATAAAATCAAAGCAATATTGTTTGACAAAAATATTAAATAATTAATTAATATTAATTAAATCCGCTTTAAATTACAAGTAGGTACACATTTAATTAAAAAATATGAAAAAGCAGTTGTACCAAAGCTTAGATCGCACGCACCTATATTTGCAATTACAACAAATACCAAATAACAGTCTAGAGTTTCTACCACAGCTAATAAAAGCGTAAATACCTTTAAAATAACCGATTTTGATGTAGAATAACTAAGAACACTCCCAACTAATTCACCCTGAGAACACAATTCACTTTTAAAACAGAACAAACATAAAATCTATTCATCCGCTCGGAAGATATGATGCCACAGACAGACACACACAAAAAGCCACGATTAACTTATAACACTCCGTTGTTCTTATGTCGGGGTTTAAAAATAGAAATAGCATCGAAAGGTGCAACATTTCTAGTAATTTATTTCCAGCTCTGTTATATTAATCTCAAAATACATTCTTATTAATTCCATGATCAATGGCGGTAAAGCGATTTCTGTTATCCGATGTGATTACCGAGTAAACATGACCTAACCTACTTTTTGTTTGCAAAATGAATGGAATAATATGAGGAAAATGTGATCAAGGTTGGGTAATGAATATTGATGTGCTTTAATGAAATAGTATGCTTTTATTTATTCTATCATAAAGACATTCTATGGTCATCTGCCCGCGACTTAATCATATTTGACGCGTAGAATGTGGAAATAAACTGGTTTGTTAAGGAACTCTATATGTTTGACGAGGTATACCGTAGCTTATGTCCTATTCCAGGCGAGATTGTCAGGCGAGATGCTGGTCAAGTGCGAACCTATTCTAGGATCCAGACTATTATGTGTCTAAACTACAAATTTTAGCCTTATTCGTTCAGATACTCTGAAGTGATCGAGAAACAAACACCCACACATCTAAACGTTAACACTAACAATATTTAGGACGATAATCTTTGTTTCAATGGAAGGTCTGAGCTGGTTTTTTATTGTATAAAGTGACGGAACGTGAAGGGAAATCATAGTAAGTAATACACCTGCCCATAACAGCACAGTGTCACGGTGCTCTTTGAACATGAAACGTCCAAATTGCAGCCTAGCACTGCACTGCGCTTGTCTCTCAAAGATATAAAATATTTTGTCTCTTTGTCCTGTAATTCACTCTGAAAAAACTGCCGTTAAAATCAAAACACACTAATATTTGGATATTAGGTACTACTTAGCGGTTGAATAAATAGCAAAGATAGTACTTCCCGAGAGAGAGAGAGCTCGTCGTATTCCTTCATTATAACCTTTTTTATGCTTTTGAAATCGCGTATAAACAACGTGTCACGTAATTTATATACGTATGCGAGCGAAGCCGGAACTGGCTAAGATAAATTAAAGTCGAACAACCACGTAAACGATTCAAAATGTGATTTCCTTAAAACTATTTCTCGATGACGCAACCAATTACAACAGATGCTGTTAAAGCTTCATCAGTATTCCAGGCACGGGAATAGCAATATAAATCTATGAGATAAATGTTGCCTCTAACAATAATTTGCAATAAAAATAAACAATGGAAAGTACGTTGAGGGTTTTATGATCGGAATACCTACGTAGAAGAACATCGAACGTAAAACAATATAATATGTAGTTAAATTTTACGAGTTTGAATTCAATTAGTTTCTAATGTTAATATTAGATGTATTTAAATAGTTATTATCTATTAGTTATTTATTTTATTCTGGCACTAGTAGTGTTTCGCGGTTTTACCCGCGTAGTACTCGTTCCCATTATTTTCCAGGAATGAAAAGTAGCATATGTATGTTGTCTTGTATTGTTCAAGACTATAATCTGTGTTTCCAATTTCAACCTAATCCGTGCACACGCTACGTCGTGATTAAGCATCAAACATTCATATTTGACAATTATAAATTAGTCCAGTCCGACTTACAAATAAATTGTTTCTAGATTATAAATGAGCTAGATGCCCGCCCCGACTTCGCCCGTGGTACATATATAGCACTCAGCAGGATCCCGTACATATCCAACGTGAAAGAATGACTGGAATCGGTCCAGTCATTCCTCAGAGACTGAGACTCATCAGAGAATATCGCTTTCAAACAACAAACCTATTCAGCTACCTGCTACGCCACCTGTCGGAAATTGGTCGTACCAACTCAGAGTTAGAAACAAATTTGATTAGCAAAGGTTTATACTCAATTTATGACGCAATCTTGGACATTGGCGAAATTACGGTGACTAATGCCACCGTACCGAATGGAAGCCTAAAGAAAAAGTTGAAGTTGAAGTTGACGCAATCTTAGACACATGCTGTCATGTCAAAGCACGCTACGAAAACTCTCAAAAAGAGATATTTTTTCCCTGTTTTTGTTACATTCTTGATGTATGCTCCGCTTTTTATTGATAGTAGCGTTTTGTCCTATAGCCTACAGCCTTCCTCGATAAATGGACTTTCTAATAGAAAAAGAATCTTTCAATTCGGACCAGTACTTCCCGAGATCCTAGCGTTCAAACAAACAAACCCTTCAGCTTTATAATATTAGTATAGATATAGATTCATTTCATATTTCCGAGTGAGCGCAGTGACGGGCTAGGCAGTGGCTTAGACTCTTCATGTCCAAATACTCGTAGTTACGTGGTACTTGATTGTTATAGGCACATGCCTACTATCAACTAACATTAGTTGATTTACATTACACACATGGCAGGCTCGTCTCGCCGTTGGTTACGCAAAAAAATACTACTGTAACGTTCAAATAGGCTTGTACAAAAATCCTTGCTAAAATATGATTACTGGCTGAAAATTTTAATAAAACGTGGAATTCGTTTGGCAGACAGATCTGGGATGCACAGACTAAGTAGCGAGATTGAGATTTCAGCGAAAAGATAGATGGGAAAAAGATGCATATTAAAATTAATCATCATAATCTGGTTAATTTGTTAAAATACCGATGTTTTACTTCATTGAACTCTTAAAAACGGAAGAAGCGGCACACGCTCCTCAACGATGGCGATGTAAAATCAGGTGACGTCTCCTGATTGAGATCAGTCGCTATGTGAGCGACAAATGGAGCGCATGTGTGCTAGTAGTTCCACGAAATTCGATTTGAGCTGTTACAATGCCATTTTGTGTATGTACAAGGTGCACAAATAGTTCCAAAACCAAGAAAAAATTTTGTGGCATCACTTTTCATACGCAATTACACAAAATCTTTAACTATTTCAATTAAAATAGTATTTTCTGTTGTAATCAATTTGTCATTCGTAAAAAGGGACAGATATACTACATGACGTGAAAGAGTGAGACACGACCAGCGATATGTTGATTGCAGTGATAACGGGTAGAACACTACTTCTCTTTCACGCAAGTGTCTTCGTATGTCTTTCTATTCTTATCGAAAAAAGGAGAGAGCAAAGACCAAACTCTTCGTTCAACTCTTCAATCATGATGATGAACGGTACTGTTTATTCGAGCAAGGAGCAATATGATAGAATAACTTTAATTTAAAAACCCCGACTACAAAAAAATCTACACGTAAAAAAATATTACCTACTATCTAAGGACACTTTGGTGAGTCAGACTAGTCTTAGAATATATTTATTTACCAAAATCCATCCAGCCGTTTGGAAGATATGTAGAAATAAAAGATTTACAAACATAAAAGATACGCGCGAAAAACATAACCCTTCTTCCATTCCGGTAAAACGGACATGTTTATGCTACTGGGAACAGAATTCACATCTTATTATTTTTATATTGTTATCATCAAATTTGACATAATAAATCGTAATCGGTAAGTTCGAAACAAAAGTTTACTGGCAACAAAAGATGGAAATTTTATTTTCACAATAATAATAGGCTTTATAACTTTTTCAAAATATCAGCCAAAAACGTTTTTTTTCGAGCTGGCGCTTGAAGCTCCACCTGGATTTGTTATTATTTTGTGATTTTATGCTCAGGAAATGATTCTAAACCTTATATAAAAAATACGAATCGGAAATTTAGTGCTGAGTTAAATTCTACGAGTAATTTTACTGCCTAAAAGGTTTCTTATCAAATTTGGTTGAGTGTCTAAATTTCTATGAACAATATTAACATTTTCACCAAAAAAAAAGAAAAAACAATAAATTTTGGTGGTGTCACAAACTTGAAAAGAAATAAAAACAAAATTCTAACAAAACCAAACGTGTATCTATGGAAAGGTGTTCAAAATTGTATTGAAGTTCCTAACATTTTTTTTCTAAACTGAATAGTTTGCGCGAAAGTCTCTTCCAAAGTGGTAAAATCTGTATGTGAGGACTTTTCTTCTAAGTACTAAGTACCTTACTACCAAATAATTTACCTAATGAGATAATGCGTTAGGTATCATTTATGATACCTTACTTGCATTATTAGATTTACGCAGGGATTTCTCCTCTCATTATTTCCTTATCCCGATCTCTGATTTAACGGACGAATATTTTACCGATGCTTATCTATTTTCCATTGCATCCGCATTGAATTTTTTACTGGTTTGGTATCGACGTTAGTTTTTTGAGACTCCCTTATTGGTCTACAACATAAAGTAAACAGCGTACTAATTAGTATCAGCGTCTATTTGCAATTCCAATGAAAACGGTATCAAAAATCAAGATCATAGCGTGCTTCACTAGTAATACCTACTGATATTGTTATACTGTGGCACTATGATCGTAATATTTAAAATTTATCGGTTGTCAAAATTGTAAAATCAAGCACAGGCCCGTCGTCCGTGAGCGCCGAAACGCGACTGATCAGGCTGGCCGAACGGCGCTATATATATGGTAGATATTAAAACATAGTGAATAACTGATACTTTTTATCAAGTCAAACTCTGCGAATGCATCTATAACTTTTTAGTGGCTTTCGTTGAGTACAAAAATTTAGTAAAAAAATTCATTAGTTTAGTCATAAACTTGAAACAACTTTTTGAAAAGGGGTAACTTTGTGATTTTTTTCTATCAAGTAAAATTCACTAAATCGTGTTACTGACTGCGAATTGCACTAGATTAGATCCTTAACTAATACATATATTTTTTCAGAGTTTAAAACACTATTTTAAAGGTCTTAAAGTTGTTTTAAAAATTCAAAATTACGGCCCACACGCCCTTAATACAGAGTGGTTTAAGCTATCTTTGTTTCACTTTCTGAGTTGCTAGCTTACACTACGTAGGTAAAATAGCACATGCTGTTACAACTAACAGGGATTAGCTTACAAAACTCGTAGCTCCCGATAGAGAGCATATGAGAGAAAGAAGGCTTTGCTCAAAATTGGGATACAATTAGATGTTAACATTGAACTCTTTCCTTAATTATATTGATGGATGTTAATAAATATTTTGTCATACTTAGCGTGTGTTACTAAAATTAAAAAATAAAACAGGAATCATGACTTTTTAAGTAGACAAGATTTGTAATAGCTTAGATCATTTAGAAAAATTAGTTTGAGTGTCATTTTTATTTAAGTAAATAAATGTACCGATACTTTATTAAGAAATAAGATGAGCTTATACTAAAACAAGAATGAGTGTCATTACTATTATTTAGAGAAAAGCTGATATAATATTGTACACCGTAGGAGTAGGTGATGGTTTTCTCATCTTAGATAGTTAAATTAGGCTTAGTAACCTAACTACTATAAAATGATCAATCTAAAATGACCCAAACTTCTCGGAAACTCGACAATTGACGTCCAAACTTGAACTTGGCCTTTACTTGTTTACATTATTGTTTCGCGGCCTTAATCCACGGAAAACCGGCAGCTCGCCCCATCTGTTACACTCAGAACTCCTGATTGTGATTGATCTATTACATTATTCTGTAATCGGAAACTGTTTTCTGATTCGCGACTTTCGAGAGTTGAGTAATATGGCAATTATTATAATAAAGTTAGGCTGTAGCTCCATTTCAGATGAACAACGAAGTTTTAGAGGCTTCGTTGGTACGTCTTTTTCGATAAATTAGATTATATAGATGGATTGATATCTTGGAAATCTGTAATCACGTCGTTTTGTTGCTCTGTTGCTGGGCGATAGCAGTTTAAATAACCATCGAAAAAAATATATAGTTAGAGAGTAAAATGCTTATCTAGTTTTTATTATTAAAATTGATACAAACTTCTTGTGACATTTTAGGTCCTTATCCTAAATTATCTTTTAGATTCATCGTATATGTATGTGACAAAAACTAAATAACACTATATGCCCCCACCTGCACAGACAAACACGTACACAAACTCGATATAACCTTATCAAGGTAGAAGAAAATAGAACGATTCAATGTACTAGCTAATAAGTATAGTTAAATCTGAATGTATTTATAGTTATTGTCATATAGATTAAGCCCATAATTATAATTTAGGCTTTAGTATATGTTACAAAAAGAAGAAAATTCCAGAATCATAATTTATCGCACGATATTGATCTGTCGTTTTATATTAGAGCAAAAGCAGAATAAATAGAGTTTTAAACTCTAAAATTAGTTGTGTCCACTAAGGGCGCTATATAAATATGTTTAATACTTTATAACTTTATATAGAGCCCCGTTGTTCCACCAGCGATAAAAATTGCTCCTGTAGTATTTAAGACTACTTATACTCGTAATTCAATTGTGTTTCTTTCAACCAAATCCGTCCAGTCGTTTCGACGTGGTTAAGCAACAAGCATCGAAACTTTTGCATTTACAAAATTAGTACGACGAGCGTTTATTTTTTAAACAAACAGGACCCATATAAGCGTAGAACATTCCAGGAACAAGGAAATGAGGAGAATACTTCTAAATGTAAGAACCGGGAATATTGTTAATTTATTAAAAAGGATTAAAAGTAGCGCTTTAAAAAACGCGTTTGTAAATGTTTGTAACAACTGTGCAAGCTGATGCCTCGCTTAAATGTTTTATTTTCGTTCGCACATTTTTTATTTGTGTATTCAACAAGCACTTTTCATTTTAAGGGCAAATTGGGAGAGTTCGCAGGTGCTTTTAGTGGGTTGTTAGATTCGCATATTTAAAAAGCGTATGTGGCTGTACAGGTTATAATGACCATATATTTTACAAACTTGCTAAAACGAGATAATCGCAATTATAAATGCGAAAATTTGTGAAAATGAATAGACGAATGTTTGTTACGCACGTGTCTCTCACGCAAAAACTACTTAAGGGATCTGGATGAAATTTAGTACAAAGATAGATAGGTTATAATCTAAAACAAAACAGGCTTATTTTTATCCAGGAAAAATAATGGGATTGGGATTTATGTTGGTGAAATCGAAGGGCACTGAGTTTCTTTCTGAGTTATCAACCTATGTTCAGTATATGTTGTTTAGGTATAATGACGACTAGAGCTATGAATTTACTCAATGTAGGCCGGTAAAAATAGAATTTAACTCTGCAGTAAAGTTCGGATCAATTGGTTGTTTTTTATTAGGTAAGGCAGCAAATAAACTTCTAGTTTTACTGGACTAATGATTTGACAAATTTTAAATCCACGCAAGCTCGAATAAAATTGAATTGTTTGAATTAAATACGCCAATTAACTACAGATTATTTTGTTCATTCAAATAAAACACAATTAACTCGTAAATATGTACCAATTTTATTCCAACCGTATCCATGATTTATAATTTTAACAAAAAAGAACCGACTTTCAACGGAAAACGTATAAAGTAAAAAAGTTTTCCTCGATTTCTCTAACATCATCAGAACCTGGTTTCCATCATGGTACCACCCTTGGAATATTTTCTTTAAACAAAAAATAATCATCAAAATCGGTTCATAAACGACGAAGTTATCCGCGAACACACATAAAAAAAAAATATATATACGTCGAATTGAGAAACCTCCTTTTTTTGAAGTCGGTTAAAAATGAATGAATGCAGACCTTCATAAAATACTTTACCACTTTTATGCAAATGAACGGAAAGAAATATGAACTGAAAATACTGAAGAAATACGACTCATTATGCTAAACTAGAGCAAGTTAGCGGCTTTATTGTTTCATAATTTCTTAGAAATTTTACTGGTGCAATATTTGATGCTAGAATTTAACTTGAGTGCTGGAATTAAACTGGAGTGGCGAATTTCGTTCCGCCTAATACCCGAGCGTCACGAGGCTAGTTTTTCAAGCTAGGATAACAAGTTAGTACTTCTAGCTTCGTGCAGACAACGCTACGCAACGCCAGTTTTATCTCCACGAAATTCAAAGTACTAGCTTGTTAGCTTGCTAGCACTGGCTTGCTACCCTAGTTTGAACTCGAGTTTCGGTATTTTGACGGATACACCGAATTTTTATATGACTGATTGTCATATAAATATATTTAGTACCTGGTTGACCGAGCTTTGCTCGGTTTTTTTAAATGATATTTTTTAGGCAGGTACGAATTACGTAGTGATGACTTACTAAGACCTACTTAGATACGAATTAAATGCGTTTATATCTAGGCTCTAAGTATAATTTTTTCTCAGAAAAATAAGAACAAAAAGAAGAACTGTGTAACCACCAGGATTCGAACCGGGGCCTGTTGACTCCGAGGGCGAGCATATTCCGTCTGAGCCATTTAGAGTTAAAGAACAGTGGCGAAATAAGTTATCGTATTCTAATGACATTGTAGGAGTTTTTCATTGTCTAAAACGCGCATAAAATGATGTTTTTAAACAATTAAACCTAGCTAGATCGATTTATCGTCCCCGAAACCCCCCTGTGTACATAATTTCATGAAAATCGTTCGAGCCGTTTCCGAGATTCAGATTCTATATATATATACCTACATACGTATATACCTACAAGAATTGGTCGTTTAAAGGTGTAAGATTATACAATTTATACATACCGTTGAAGATAAATCCAAAGCTATGAAAATTGGTTCATTCGTTCTTGTCTTATAAATGGTGTAACTAGGAGTAGCACAGTAGGTACTACTTTCTTTTTGACTGGCCTCGTGGCTTAGTGGGTAGTAACTTTGCCTGCGAAGCCGAGGGTCGTGGGTTCGATTCCCTCCCAGTGCAAATATTTGTGTGATGAATTCAAATGTTTGCACTGTCTGGGTGTTTCTATTTATAATAAGTATGTATTTAAAACTATATAAGTATTATATCAGCTATCTGGCTTCCATAGTACAAGCTTTACTTAGTTTGGGGTCAGATGGTGTTGTGTGTGGATTGTCCACCAATATTTTGTAGATACATGAAGCAAACACTTAGTAGCCATTTTTTACGAAAATTCGGTGGATAGAGAGTTTGAAGTTGTGTAGAAAATACATAATTCAGATTGCTAATATTTAATTTAGACACACATTAAATTACTAATAAAATATTTCATAAACTGCGGGTGTGTGTCAAATATGTATTTGACACATACCCGCATATATTTATGTACTCTTTTGTGTTTGAACTATGAACGATTTTCGACATCACGATGAACATTATTTATAACGAATGGTTATGACGACAGTAAAAGGATTCAGAGGTAGAAGAACAATGAAATAAAGTAAAGGTCTGTTTACATTATGGATATGAGTCTAAATAAAGAAATGATTAGAAGTATTGTATTTGTTGAAGCCGTGGCTAAAACATCGAATTTATCAATCATGAGGTAGGTACGTTCACAAACGCTGGTTTCGTTCGCTTGCAACTCTGAGTATTTTCCAAGTTCATAATGTACGAATTTATTATTAGTTACTAGCTTATTGTTACTAGCTTTGATGGAGTAGGAAAACATCGCAAAGAAACTGGCGTGTTCCAAACTAGAGCTTTCGAAGACATGCGTCACCTGCCATTCACTTGGTCAGCCTGGTGGATAATGGCCTTGATTCTCTCAGAGGAGTAGTACATAAAGTATAGCTTATTCCGTTAGATTCCGAAGTTAATCCTTTATTGACTGAAATTACTGTACATTAAGGAAAACATAGAAAAGATCTTATTATCCGACCCAAAAGTAAGACCCTAAATAAATAGTAACACCCAAAATGTTGTTCAGTATTGTCATGGATTTAATAAAAAAAGAACACAGTTTTATTTGCTCAGTAGGTTGTAGCATAAAACTCTATGTTTTACGAGCTGTGTGCACGTAACCCCGAAATGTTGGCGTGCGGAAAGAACGTTACATCAGTCTTTCAACTTAACCAGAATAGAAAATAATATTGAAATTGTGAGAAACCAATATTTTTCAGGATTGCCACATTTTGTTTCTATTCATCTCACTTATATTTGTGTAACATTCAAAGAGTTTACATATACTACGTTTAGAGTTACATTTTACGCATGGTTCCTTTGTGTCAATCGTAAGCAGACGACGTGCATACTTTCTGTGGCAGCAGAGTGATGTGCCGCGACAAAACTATGACACTTCCACAAGAGCGACAAGGCAAGAAAGTTGCTACCCGTGCTTTCGGTGTAAAGTGTTTTTGCCAACTCTATTCGTAGTATAATTATGTAAGCTCTTTGCTTATATTATATTATAAACACCTATGAAAATTTTTGGGGACAAGGGATCTCCTTGTCTCACTCCTCTTAGAATTGGTATTTCCGGTCCCCTTGTCTCTAGTTTCACACAACTGGTACTGTTTTCGTATATATTTTTCAAAACATTTGTATACTTTTCATGGACCTGGCATCTGTTTAGTGCTTCCCAAATTGCATTGTGTGATATAGTATCAAATGCTTTTGCATAATCAATGAAGGCTACATATAAAGGTCTATTGAACTCTTTATGTTTTTCCATTATTTGCTGCATCACATGTATATGGTCAATTGTTGAAAAGCCCGACCGGAAGCCCGCTTGTTCTATTGGTTGAAAATTTTCGATTCTGCCACTAATTCTACTCAATAGTATTGAGGTAAAAAGTTTATAGATGCTAGGGAGAAGGCTAATAGGACGATAGTTGCCTATGTCTTTGGGGTCACCCTTTTTATATAGCAGTATTATATCTGATTTCTTCCATTGTGTTGGTATTAGTCCCGTGTTTATAATTTTGCTGAATAAATATGACAGTGGGCGTGCTAAAAGAGCAATTCCATTTTTTAAAGTTTCGTTCGGTATACCATCTGGCCCTGGACTTTTCTCGAATTTGAGATTTTTTATATGCCTTCTTACCTCCATCGCCTCGACTTCCGTGGGTTCGTACTCAGTGTCGTAATTGTTAGAAGGATAATTGTTTTGCTAACTGCAGTGTTACATTTGTATAGCTCCTTGTAGAACTCTGTGGCACAGTCTATGATGTCTTTCCTCGTGTTATTTCCTGTGGCATTTGTTTTTAAATTTTGTATCCAATTTTTATGTGTTGTCAATTGTTTATATGCTCTTTTAGTGCTTCTGTATTGCTTTAGGTTTGTTTCTATTATCTGTTTTCTGTAGTCTGCGTAGTCTTTTTTGATGGCCTTGTTAGTTTTCTTGAATAACATACTTAATTCTTCCTTCCTTTCCTTGCTTTTGTGTTTTGTTTTCATAAGTATTGAGCGTCTTGTCATAAATTCTATTGTAGATTTTGAAAGTATTTTGTTTGTTTTGATTTGATTTTCTTCTTTTTGTTTCGTTGACATACTTTTTTTGATTATGTGTTCTATTTTGTTATATAATGTCTGGACATCGACGTCATCATCTATGGTTTCTAATTCCTTAGTATAGTTTTCTAAATTTCTAGTGTATAGAGTTTGTTCTTCTTCAGTTTTGAAAGTGTTTAAATTTGATTTGAATGTCTTCCTGCATTTTTTACTATCTTGTAAAAGATAAATGGCTCTCACCAACCTGTGATCAGAACTAAATCCTAACCCGTGTAGCACTTTTATTTTCCTAATCTTTTGGGCTCATTTGACAGGATGTAGTCTACTTCATTCTTTGTTTTTCATTTGGTGAGATCCATGTCCATTTGCGATTATATCTCGTTTTGAAATGTGTATTCATAACCGACAGTTCGTGTTCAAGGGCAAATTCTATGAGCTTTTCTCCTCGTTCGTTTCTTATTCCATAGCCGAATTTTCCTAAAACTTTATCTTCATTTATTTTAGATTGGCCTACTTTGGCATTAAAATCTCCGATAACTAATATGTGCTCCCCGGCCTGATTTTGTGCTTCTTGTAGGGTATCGTAAAATTTGTCTATTTCTTCCGTGGATGCTTTTTCTGTTGGTGCGTATACTTGGATGATTGAAATCAACTGTTTGTTGAATTTTAACTGAAGTAGAGCCACTCTTTCCGAGAAGCCTGAGAAATTTAATATGTTATTTTGTATTCTTTTTAATAAGAAACCCTACACCATGCAGGCCAAGCGTTTCTCCTTTATAGCAAAATATAAAATCTTTGTGCTCCTCAATGTTACAGCCCATTCGCCTGACTTCGGCTAAACCTAATATATCAATTTTATTTTTCTAATGAATGCATGAGTTCGATATATCTGCTTGTGGATGCTAAGGATCGTACATTAAAAGTTCCAATGTGTAGTAAATTTTGAATTGGTTTTGTATTTTTCGCTGGAGGGTTTTGGTCATTTTCAATTAAAATTTTCATAGCTGTGCTCCAAAACATTTTTGTGAATTTAAAATGGGAGAAAGAAGGAATCAAAATAGGCAACCGGTACCTAAATCACCTCAGATTCGCAGATGATATTGTTCTTTTGCAGAAAGTAGTGAAAGATTAGAAAAAATGGTAAACGAGTTAAGTGAACAAAGCAAAAAAGTAGGCCTTTTGATGAATAAAAATAAAACTAAAGTTATGACAAACAGCTATACACGTACAATAACACTAGAAGAAAATACACTTGAATACGTAAATAATTTCATATATCTAGGAAAAGAACTATCATTTGAAGATAAAAGCGAAGAGAAAGAGATAGAACGCCGTATAAATATAGGCTGGAAAAGATACTGGTCTCTTAAAGAAATTATGAAAGGCAAATATCCGCTACACCTGAAGAAAACAGTGATGGATACATGCATTCTGTCAACTCTTACGTATGGATGCCAGACAAGGCCCTACAACACTAAAATAAAAACAAAGCTAGTCAGTTGCCAGAAAGCAATGGAAAGAAGCCTTTTAAAAATAAGAAAATACACAAAATAAGAAGCGAATTTATTCGAAAGAAGACCAAGCTAATCGATGTCCTTCAGTACAGTCTACGGGCGAAATGGCGATGGGCTGGGCACGTAGCACGATACAGCGACAAACGATGGACAGAAGAAGTAACAAAATGGAATGGACCTAGTGGGAAAAGACGGAAGGGAAGACCTATGAAACGATGGAGTGACGAAATCATAGCCATAGCGGGAAAAGAGTGGACTGAGCGAGCTAAAGATAGGGAAAGCTGGAACGCACTGGAGGAGGCCTTTACCCAAATAGGGGTTCCTATCTAAACTTTTTTTATATCCCAATAATGTAATCTAACTTGTAAAATAGCATTAAATAGTTATAAGTTGAAATATATGTAATAATTAGGGGATAGGAAATAAAGAGGCTTTATTATTATTATTATATTATAAACACCAACGTTTGTGAGTATGTATGGATGTAAGCTTGTTACTCTTTCACAAAATCCTGCTGAAGAGAATTGAGCGAAATTTGGTAAATAAATAAATAATAGATAAATAATCTGGAATAAAAAGGCTGGAATAACCTAGGCTATTTTTTATCCCGGAAAAATAAGAGGATCGGGAACTGCGCGGTTTTGAGAGTCGGAATCAGTTTTCCCACGATGAAAAACCTACGTATTATTCAAGATAACCAGGCCTGACATACAGACAGACCTTTGTTTTAAATTACAACCGTATCCGTTCAAACGTTCCCACGTGATTGAGCAACAAACATAAGCCTCATAGTTTTTGCGTGAAAGAGGTATAAACATTCATCCATCTCTCCTCACAAACTTTGTTAAGGAATGAAATCTACACTTTAATACCCTAATTTAAAACTAACGGGCAAATTAGAGCCTTAAAACTACGTGCCAAATTTCTAGAAGTAGGCATCGTCTACGCCAACGTCATTTGGCTCGGGTTTGCCTCTTATAACGTGGATGGTTGAGTTCAGTAGATACTTTCTTAAATAGAACATATTTGAAGGCTAAATAAAATGCAGAAAGTAAGTGCGACCGGTTTTGAAAACTTTGTTTATGATTATTGCTAGCAGTGCCTTAAAAGTCCCACATCATTAACTAGCAAACTAGCACTACACTGCGGCCAGCGCCGTGGAAATAAAAGATTATTTTTTATCTCTATTTCATGCAATGTCTCTGAAAACATTGCGATTTAAAACGGAACACAGTAATCTTTGGACATTGCTATTTGAGGGTAAAATAACTGGCAAAGGTGTGGTACTTCCCAAGGTGGACTCCGCAAAGAGTACTTACCACTATAGATCATAGTATCACGTGAAAAGTTCGAACTACGCTGTTCCAGTAAAATCAAATATTATATTGTTGCGCTATTATTATTTATAAGACAAATTAAGTTATACATCATCAAATAGTTTTTTTATAGTTTTACAAGATGCCGTAGCGATCAATGCAAGTAATTTATAGGTACTCATAATGCAAAGAGCGGGGTAGCGTAAGTGTTGTTTGGAGAATAGTTAATAACATTTGAATAATTTAAACATTATTTATTACGTGGTAAAAAATTTGATTTAAACTTTTTCTTTAAGCCGACGAGCAGGAATATTTGCTTATTACTATAATTTTCAAAACCTATCTAGAACTGCATGCACTTAAGTTTTTCTGAGATGACCTTTATTTGAAATTAACCATGAAACTACCTAACAAAGGTCTGAAAAACAAACAATGAAATCGAAAACCAATTTTTCTATAGAGCTTGGTGAGAATCACCAATTAAACGGATATTTCTGCCCAACTGTGAAACAAGTTCACAACTTTGTCGGCCAACTGCGTAGAGTTCAACAAAGTTCAGCGTCAGGCAATATTCCACAACACCTCTTAAAAACGATGTTTTCCCAACTACATTTTTGTGCCGCTTTAATATTGTTTACATCTTTTGTAGCTTCGTTCGCTGGAAGTTTTTATTCGTAGTAATTTCCGTTGCGAAACACTCTTGCGTCTTGTTTTTGTGAATTTTAATGATAGTGTGTCGTTAAAATTCAGATTTTGTTTTGAACTTCCTGTTCCAGATTTTATCTAATGGTCATACTATGTCGTATCATAATGGGACATTTTCAAGACGTAAAAATACTTGTCAAATACAGTTCCCAATTTTACCGTAGGTTGCGCCACTGTTTTATTTTGATAGAAAAATTTCACAAAAACCAACAGTGGTGCCAAACTTAACAATATTTAGAACTATCTTTGACAAGTCTTTTTGCGTCTGGAAAACGCCTCATTCTCTACAAAATATTTCGCTACAAATTGGACTGGAGACTCTTTTTGCTTTCACATAAAAATAACACAAAATTATAATCTGTAAAATTGCGCTAACAAAATAAACACAGAAACGACTGTTAAAGCTGACAACACTTCATTATGGGCCCTAAAATCCTTTAAATTAACAGATAAACCCGAATGACTTAACATCATAATGAAAATAGCCGTAAACATCGTTAATGACCATTGATACGGGCGCCATTTGAAAAGAGAAACGTTATCGCAATCATAAAGGACGTTGTGCACTGTGTACTCCATCCCACCGCCAACACACCGGGTCTTAAATTTAAAGTACCATGAAAAAATAATTTCGTACGGAATCCGAAACGTATAACTTATTTTATTTGTAATGAATTTAATAATATTTTTATTTTTATGCAAAACTAACAAGTTTTCACGATTTTACCCACGTAATTTTTTTTTATAGAGTTAGAAGACGAGCACAACATGTGCCTGATGGTAACCGACAAGCCTACATGCTACATAACAGCACAGAGACACAGCTGTTAGAACATGAAGAGTCCAAATCATTACCTAGCACTGCACTGCGCTCGTCACCCAGGGATATAAGATGTTTAATGTCCTGTATTTTCACTGGAAACATTGCCCTTCAAACCGGAACATAGTAATGTTTGCACATTACTGCTTAAAGATGGAATAACTGCCAAAGGTGTGCTACTTCCCCAGGCGGTTTCTCCAAAGCGTCCTACCACTTCGTAATCGTACTCGTTTCCGTAATCGCACATTTACTGCAATAAAAGGTAGCTTATGCACTATTCCACACAATTTTTTTTTTGATTTTTAAATGTCAACCCAATCCGTTGAACTACGAAGCGATTAAATAACATGCATCCAATTTTTCACATTTTTGTAGTACTAAAATTTAAATTTAAGAAATTATGGGTTTCGTCACTTTCTCTACTCTTTCTGTACAAAAAAAAATCTCACTTTTGAAAGTAGGGCTAAAAATTTAAACATTCAATTTTTTAATTCAAATTTCATATTTATAATTTTTTTATTGCTAAGGCAAAAAGGAAAATAAATTGAAAGTTTAGAGTTAATTTTAAACTTTACGTTAGAAGTTACTTAAAATCCAAAGTTGTTGCTTATATCCAGCTACTCAGTTAATTTTCGATTGTCGAGACATTAAATGAACGGTGACCGTGAACGTTCTGTCACAATTTGTAGCAGTTTTTCAGAAATGTTAATGCATAAAAAAGCTATTAAACCTTTGGCTCGAACGTGTCTCTGCTTTATTAAGGTCAACATTAAGCTTAAAGATGCCCATAAAGTGCTGCTTAATGTTTTGTTGAAAACTTGGAAAGTTATAGCTAAACTCATTATGACAGAGTTTTAAATTAAATCAATGGTATTTGTTAAAACCCCTTGAAGTCTACTAGTGCATGTTGCACGATTAACTCAATAGCTATGACTTTATTTTCTCTGCAAAGCGCAAATTTATTCATTTATTGTTTATTATTGAAATTAATTTTAAGTAATTAACATTCAAACCCGTTTTTGACGCAACTACAAAACGTTTTTCTACACAATGCATTTTTGAGTGGTTCTCTTTGTCCAAAACAAATTCATTTAACCAATATTCACTTAGTTCAACGACATGATTATAAACTATTAGAGTATCTCTTACAAAAGGTCATTTTTCGCATAAAATCGTCAACAACTAAAGCCGCTCAGAGTGTTGAGAGTACGGAGTGCTGACATACGCTGCTTTTGAATTGATTTAAATGGGAAATTCCGCACAGAAGCCCCAATGAAAATGGAGGTATTGAACAAAAAACCTTAAAGAGGCAGTAAAACCTAGAGATGATTGCCCGCATAGTAAATAGTGGTGTAACATGTTTTAGAAGGGTTTAAGACATTTTAAACATTGAAAATTTTACAGACGTTAATCAACCATACCAAGGGCAAACTTCACTGGCTTAAGTGTAAGTAGCCCACTAAATGTTCCCATTACTGGAACTCGGGGCTTTCTCTCGCAAGGACAAAGGCTATCATGCTGGCCCAGTGTGGGATGGTGGATGACACGTGACCTCGAAAGATTCTAGCTATATTCTAGGTATAGGTACATATATGACATGTTCTTGATAGTGTTGTCCTTCACCATAAGCATAAGTTGCCCATTGTATGCTCCCACAGCTGAGACTCAATGTCTTTTCTCACAAGTAGAGACAAGTTCATCTATCACGCTGACTAAGCGTGGGTTGGCATACGATGAATGTGCCCGGAAGGTGGCTTGAAAAACTCCAGTATAATTTTATCAGGTACGTTTTCATTCATTGGTTATGCCAGTGGTAACGACAAACTTTGAAAAATATTTAAAGGTGCAACCTATGAATAATTAAATGACAACTCAGTTTGCTGGCTCTCACAATAGGCGTTTCTCAGCTATCCCAAGAATACATTGGTATTTATATCGTATGATTATGAAAACCGTTGCCTTAAGGGCGTGTGGGTTACGGCCCACACGCCCACACGTTTTGAATTTTTAAAACAACTTTCAGACCTTTAAAATAGTGTACTAAACTCTGAAAAAAATATATGTATTAGTTAAGGATCTAATCTAGTGCAATTCGCAGTTAATAACACGATTTAATGAATTTTACTTGATAGAAAAAAATCCCAAAGTTACCCCTTTTCAAAAAGTTTTTTCAAGTTTATGACTAAACTAATGAGTTTTTTTACAATATTTTTGTACTCAACGAAAGCCACTAAAAAGTTATAGATGCATTCGCAGAGTTTGACTTGATAAAAAGTATCAGTTATTCACTATGTTTTAATATCTACCATATATATAGCGCGCCGTTCGGCAGGCCTGATCAGTCGCGTTTCGGCGCTCACGGACGACGGGCCTGTGCTTAATTTTGCAATTTTGACAACCAATACATTTTTGATATTACGGTCATAGTGCCACAGTATAACAATATCAGTAGGTATTAGTAGTGAAGCACGCTATGATCTTGATTTTTGGTACCGTTTTCATTGGAATTGCAAATAGATGCTGATACTAATTAGTACGCTGTTTACTTTCTGTTGTAGACCAATAGGGGGAGTCTCAAAAAACTGACGTCGATAACACATCAGTAAAAAAATCAATGCGGATGCAATGGAAAATAGATAAATATCGGTAAAATATCCGTCCGTCAAAACAGAGGTCGGGATAAGGTACTTGCATTTATATGCCATTTAGGTAAATTCTTTGGTAGTACTTAGGTTATAAGGTATTTAGTACTTGGAAGAAAAGTCCTTGGAAGAGACTCTTGCGCAAACTATTCAGTTTAGAAAAAAAAATTTTTGGAACTGAAATACAATTTTTGAACCATCCATAGATACACGTATGGTTTTGATAGATTTTTTTTTAATTTCTTTTCCAAGTTTGTGACACCACCAAAATTTATTGTTTTTTCTTTTTTTGTATGAAAATGCTAATATTGTTTATAGAATACATGCACTTACACTCTGCGAGGCATAAGCTGAGCTTTGCATTTGTGTGAGTGTACATGGATAGTGAAGGTGTGACAACCGGCCTTAGGCGCGGCGCCATTCTATCTCGCCGCGCTCCTGCCTGATTGGTGATCACTCACACTAATGCAAAGCTCAGCTTATACCTCGCGGAGTGTACCACGTTTTAATAGTATACTTCTTATAGTTTCGGAGAAAAATGGCTGTCACATACGGATGGACAGACATAACGTATGTTTTAAAATTTGTCTACGAATCCCTAAAAACCCAACTTCGTTCATTTAAAACATATTTAAAATGAAATTTAGATACTCGACCGATTACGATTTATTGTGTCCAATTTAATGATAACAATGTAAAAAAATAAGATGTGAATTCTGTTCCCAGTAGCATAAACATGTCTCTTTTTACCGGAATGGAAGAAGGGTTATGTTTTTCGCGCGTATCTTTATGTTTGTAAAACTTTTATTTCCACATATCTTCCAAACGGCTGGATGGATTTTGGTAACTAAGATATTGTAAGACTAGTCTCATTCGCCAAAGTGTCCTTAGATAGTAGGTAATATTTTTTTCATCCCACCAGCTCGGAAAGAGTACTTTTGCTCCTCGATATCAGGGCGCAAAAGTCGTTTTTACCCTCTAGAGGTTAAAGTAAATTTGAATTTAGAACATCGTGTGTACTGAGGTTTTGAATTCAAAACATAATTCAACCTATTTATTTCTACCTCCTTGGTGCCGAATGCATCATACATTTTTTTTTAATATGTTAAAAACTCAGACTCGGAACCTCCTTGGTACTTTTTATTTATTTGCTTAGCGTGAAAACATTAAAAAAATTGTATTTAGTCATTTCCTCGCTGAGGTGGAATGAAAAGTTACGTGTTGTACTCGAGTGCAAAGATTTTTCACCTTGTGCTCTTTTGATTCCCTTGTTACGCTCAGGATTCTAATTTTGAATCACTCGCTGCGCTCGTGATTCAATTTTAGAATCCTTCGCTTGCTCGGTCATCAAAATTGAGCACGCGGTTAAAAATCAACTTTGCACTCTTGTATAACAAATAACTATTTAAGTGTAGATTTTTTTGTGGTCCGGGTTTTCAAATTAAAGTTATTCTATCATATTGTTTGTTGCTCGAATAAACAGCGCCGTTCATCATCATGATTGAAGAGTTGAACGAAGAGTTTGGTCTCCACTTTTGTAATAATAACAACTAAGCTGTGAAACGCATTGCCAGAGTGGGTTTTTGTCGAAGGTTCGAACCTTGGGGTTACGAGGTACACTGTGTTTGTTTCTATTAGAGAAGCAATTTCCATCGTAGACCACAACATTTTCATCCACTATTGTCGACATCATCGCAACCGTATCATTAAATGGATTATAAATCGTAAACGGTAAGTTTTACAAAAAAAGTTTACAAGCAACAAAAGATGCAAAATTTATTTTCTACAATTATTGTCAAAATATATAGTTTCCAAAATATCGGCTAAAACAGTTTTTTTTCAATTGAGCTTCAAAGCTCTACCTGGATCTGTGAGCATTTTGTAATTTTATGCTCAGTAAGTGATCATACCTCATAGAAAAAAAATGGTTTAGAAATTTAGTGCAAAGTTGACCAAAAAACCTTCTATTTTTACTGGCCTTTCATTACGTTTCAGCACATTTTTTAAAATTTTTGACGAACTTGTGAATTATTAGGAAACATTTTAAAAATATGCATGAAATTCGAAAAGCCGTTCTCAACTTACAGTGTGACCAAAAAAGAAAAGGTTGAGTTTTGTATACCTACGAGTATAGATAAATTTAATATTTCTTCGTTTATATAGCAACAAAACTCTTATCATAAACAAACAAACATAAACAAATCTTGAACAAAAAATGAGTTTAAATTACATAGTCCAATATTTTAATGTTATTTCTGCACTGTGGCACCGATTCCGCGGTCGGTGACAGTCGCGAGAACAAGACAGCGTTAAATGCCTACTTTGACAGAATTACCTGGCCTTAATCTCATCTGATCACAGCCATGCAATTTCAAAACGTAAGCTCTGTCTCTCTCGTCAACTTTAAAACCTCATTTCACTTAAAAATTGGGCCAAAAATTCGCAGCGTTTCGAAATAAATTGTTGTTTGTCTTTTTAGTAAGATTTGATTCGAAAAGCGAAGTCACTTAGTCGAAGCTAACTTCCCGAGGATAAGTTCCTGTTGTTATTTATAGCCTTCATAAATCAAAAGATTTTAACTGGATTTGTTTTCAAAATTTCACAGTTGAGTAAGCTTACGGTACGTAGGTTATATTCGATTTTGTCCCAGACTTGTGCCACTTTATCCTTGGTTTTAATCGAGTTCAATCAAGGCGATTTAGCATTTATTATTAAATACGAGGAGTACATTTTACAAATCGTTTTTGAACCACCGGCACCGGGAAAATAATTTAATTGTTATAACAAGATAGATACCAATTTTTTTAACAGAACTAAGTAATAAATTTCATTTAAAAACCCGACTTCAAAAATGCAAAAGATAAAAAACATAATGTAATACAATATACTATCTAAGAGCACTTGGGAGATTGAGACGAATCTAACGATATCTAGTTGTCAAAACCCATCCAACTCTTTGGAAGATACGTGGGAATAAATAAATTTATAAACAAACAAGACAAGCACGAAAAACATGACCCTTCTTTCAGTCGGGTAAAAAGGGTAACGAGATAAGCTCAAGGTGTTGGAAAAAGTTAGCCCAAGTAAACGCAAGACTGGAATAATCCACAATTATCCTAAAACAATATTTAACGGTGGTTAAAGTTCTGAACTTAATATTGTATTTAGATCATTAATTACATTACGTTCACAGAAAAAGCAAGTTATTTGATTTCTTTGGTGTGCTTTATCTCATTTGTCGTCTATAGATTTGGAAAATTTATTTTATTTCAACTGGGTTTCAAATTACTCTAAAAACCGGTTCAATACTAACATCTCCGTAAAGTTGGAAGTTTATCGGGAACATTTCAGAGAGTCGAAATGGACGTCGTTTCATAGTTGATGTTCCGACGATTCCAATGAACAGTTTTCTATACTCTCGTAATAAAAACATTTCAACTTTGGAATACGTTGCCCGAATGGGCAATCTTTAGTAGTTGTGTAGTGGTAGAACTCTTGTCAGAGTCCGCCTGAGGAAGTACCACACCTTTGCCAGTTATTCTACCGCCAAACAGTAATGTGCAAACATTAGTGTGTTCCGGTTTGAAGGGCAATGTTTACAGAGAAATTACAGGGCTTAGAAATATAATACCTTAGATCTCTGGGTGACGAGCGCAGTGCAGTGCTAGTTAATGATTTGGACTTTTCATGTTCCAATAGCTGCGTGTCTCTGTGTTGTTATGTAGCAGGTATGTTGATTACCATCAGGCATAATATGTCCTGCTCGTCTCGTCACTCTATGCCATAAAAAAGGTATAATCTTCAAGTCTCGAGTTAATTGATGGGTGGTCTCCTAGGTACGAGTAAATGCGCTCCATCGTAGAATGCATCGTTGCTTAACTTTGGTTAGCCTAGTTTAAGCTTGTGGCTTACTTGGTAGCAAGTCTACCTGCAAAGCCAAGGTCATGGGTTAAATTCCCACCCGATGCAAATATTTGTGTGATGAATTTAAATATATTTATGTTCTGTTTTATAAATAGTTTGGAGCTAAGTGGCGTTATGTGAGAAATGTCCCAAAATGTTATTTTTAATCTAACATCAGGCAAAGTGATGGTCTAGTGCAAACCTATAACTAGTTGAAAATAAACTCAAAGTTAAAGAAAAACAAAGAAAAAATCTTTTGAAAGAAACGTTTAAACGAAGGCTTGTAAAGTTTATTAAAACCCACTTCATCAAAGCAAACATTTTCGTTTATTCCTGTGTAAACAGTCCACGATACTCAATTTTGCGGCTTCACAACACAAATCTTTACTTTCTTTCGCAAACAGAGAACAATAAGCACTGCGGTATCGAAATAGAAACTAAGCAAACACAAATAAGTAGGCAAATAAATTTCAATCTCTACTTGGTTGTAGTCAAATATATTTGTAAGCTCTTTGTGTCTGCGAGCCAGACTAAACTCAGTATGGGGTATTGGTACCGCGGCCGTGTTAAACGGTCCACACACGAGTCCTAAAATCAGAGGATATTACGTAAAAGTAGTGGGGAGGAACCAACATCGCACCATAAATCACCAATCATTTGGTTCGATGTAGGCTCCTCCCCACTACTTTTACGTAATTTCCTCTGATTTTAGGGCTCGTGTGTAGAGGGTTTTAGGGTGAATTTTACTTAATTTGTCTTTGCTATGGAGTGGGTAATCTGCCACTATTTTACTCACTTTTTTTCGTTTCTAATGTGTTTATAGATGTTATTTTTTCAGGCAGATCTAATTTCTATGATTAATTAATTTTAATGGTTGAATTTAGATTATTTAATTTTATACATTCAAAACGCCATTATTAACGAGTTATTATAGTAGTTATTATTTAGTACCTAACACCTTTGCATCGATTTTTATTTAAAGCGAATTCGATTATATGAGACAATATCTAAAGTAACAAAACTAAACACTACTACTACTAAACAAAAAAAGAATCATTAAAATCGATTTACAATTGGTGCTATAGTAGTGTACAAAAAAAAAAAACAGACAAATAAATTGGGAATTTCCTCCTTTTTACGTCGGGTAAAATATGCATAAAAATACTCTATTTGAAAAACATGAGCTGTCCAGTAGAAACTATAATTGACAGAAAACTAATTATGTCTCGTTGTCACACATACGAGTATACCTCTATAAAAAGACGCGTATTGTAATTTACCGTCCTAATTTTGCTAAGTTGTGATGAATAAAATACATCCATACACGTTTTGCATAAATAAACGATATATTTCCATACTATTTTAATGCTATAGCGGCTATTGTTAGTTCAATCAATTTTCGTTGTCACTCACTGAAGTTCCCTGGCGTCACTACACCCAAATTGGCGTGCAAGGAAAAGCAGTTGGCGAGAAAATTTCTTAAACTCCCTGACTTTTTTAAAGCTTTTATTTTATCATAGTTTTTGTCTCGACAGTGCGTAATGTTTTATCCGTTAATAGGAAAGAACCCGGATTGCCGAAATTGTAGTGTGTAGATTGTGACCATAATTATCATTTTAATTACACGTAGATAATTCCACTCGTGTCTTATGGTAGGCAGGATAGGCAGTGGTTCATTATCATCATCAGCCGCAAGACGTCCACTGCTGAACATAGGCCTCCCCCCTAGATTTCCACAACGAACGGTCCTGCGCAACCTTCGGCAGTGGTTGGATGATAAAAAATTTGGGGTCGGGCTGAGTTGCGTAACATGTGAGAAGCCTACTATATCCAGCAGTGAAATAAGATATGCGAATGATTAATTATATTTGGAAATCATTAATTTACAAGATACCTGATGTACCTTTGATGATACCTTTTATAATTCTAAAGACAGACGTGTGATACATAAAAGCATCCAGTCTGAGACGATGAAATGTCGTCAGGATGTCACAATCTAAATTCTAAGTAAATGTAGGAATTCTCGCGTAGCAATTTTGTTAAATAAAAACCTGTCCATTTTAATATCCTTAGTACTCTCTACTACGAATAACTAGTACGTCAGCAAGTCAGCATCCTCCATAAAATTTCAAATATAAAACTCTAAAACTCGTGCTCAAACTTAAACTACTTCGCTAGCTATTTTAAATTCTCATATCCACGCCTTTCCTACGCTTTGCCTAGTTAAAACTTTAGACGTTCAAAATATTACTACGTTATTTAAGTAAACACTAAGCAGCGTATGAGTTTATTTAGTTTAGAAAGCAATCGGTATTTATAGTTTAGCATAAGCAACAACAGCCACTTTATTTTCTCATAGATAGGAATTGGGGCCTTTTCGTTCACAGAAATAGTACACAAAGAGTAAGTACAGGATGTCATGTACCTGTCCTAGAAAGTGTGCATATTTTTTGGTGTATGCCGTTTTCTTCGCAATGTACGAGAGCTGGCACCAAATTTTGGGTCGGTTTTTGAGCAAACCTTTTGAAAGCTCTTTGCTTTGCTCCTTGCTTTTTATTTGTTAACTATCATAGACCGTGTCATTGCAAACTTAAACCTAATATGTATCGATGAGAAAAGTTAGTGGAAACGCTGCGAAACACGAGTATAGTGACACTAACATGTTCACAGTGGCATGAAACCGATGTGCAGTGAGAAATGATGCAACGACCACATCAAGAGTTCCGTCTAATAACGTCGACCGTCTGCAATGTGACATTTGTAATTCGATACGATTTATGGCAATAGTGGCGAGCTGGATACTAACTTTTTTACCAACTAGTCAACTTAAAAATGAGAATGTTTTCAATTCGGCTGTAGGTATGTTTTTTTTTTGTGAGTTGCAATAGCTCCGCCTATAGTCATTTTGATAATTCTTTTATTTTTTTTTTTGGTTTTCAGAAGTGGTTTCTTATAAACTTTATCGATAACAGAGTAGTGGGTTCTGCAAAATCAACATAAGCCTAAAATTTGCTTACCTTTACCTGGACGACGAGTTGGAACTACATACCTCACCGTTTTATTGGAACAGGGTGCTTAGTTTAACATGATATTTGAAATTTAGTATCTGAATTCCGTTTTAAATTGAAGTGGATTTTGGTTTTTTCGGAGCAAAATTTATTTTAAATCTATCATAATATCATTTTCAGCATGATAATGACCCTACTGGTGTCAATCCTACGCTAGCGTCAATCAATGCATGGATACGCGCGTTTTCGATATTTCATATTATGTACTCGTAAGTCACGGGTCGATTTTTCACATGTCTGCATGAATGGATAACTTCAACTAACTGTAATGTTTTGATGTTAGGACATACAGGAGCAAGCATAGGAGCAAACGATAGAATAAAACAATACCTGGACTGCAGTGGAGGGCGCGAATCGATAAACGTAGCAGGACGCTCTGAAACAAAAAAGAGATATATGAAAAAGTGGTGACGGTAAGAAACATAAAACAGAGGATCGGGCTTAGGGGCATATTATGGGAGAAGCATGTGTGTGGGCGAACACAGGCTGATGATGATACCAATGTCTAAACTAAATGGAATTGACTGTTTATTTAATAAACGCGCTAATTTTGAAAACTATCTGTAGGAGTAGACAATAGAGGTATATTTTTGCATTTGATAACTGAAAGTTCACGACGATGATTCCACAGTTGAAACAGTGAAGCAAAATGTGTGGTATGGAAAGAGGAATATAATACGAATACAAAACGAAATTTGGCACAAAATAGGTTTGAAACAACTACTCCTGTATTGGAAACTCAGAAATATGAACAGCTGTAGGTTTCCTGATTTCAGGCTTGGCTCCATTTTAAAAAACGTTTCTGTATTGGCGCGGGTACAGCGCTCCAATTTTGGCTTAGCTTTTTGGCTGTATAAGTGGTTATTTCATATATATAAGTGGTTAAATGTAATCTTTTAATTTTTTTATTTTATTTTTGTTGTTATATATGTCGGCGGAAGTGGTACTAAGAGAGTCAGGATGGTAGGTACTGGTGTTGGTCCTCTTCAGTAAACATTGTGTGTGGGCTTCGATGTGGTTCACGAACAAGAACAAATGCGTAGAAACTTTACAAGTGAGTTTAACACAAAGTAGGTACTACTCCATTAAACACGTGGTACAGTTTTCTTATTAGAAAGTTCTTATCAACGAGACGTGAGACAGTTCCCGAACTACGTGGTCACACGACGGCTATCGGAGGAGGAATGTACTCCCGTTCGAAATGTCTTCAAGCAGCCTCGCACGACGTAATAATCCGGACTCTGCCGAAGCGATGACAGCACACCGCTTGCGCCTCGTATTGAAATCCAATACTGTTCTGAATGACCTCTTGACACGGCCATCCTGCTGGACACACGTCTCTGTGTGTTTATCTGGAACAATATTCCACGCACAGTATCACATAGCT
Source organism: Ectropis grisescens (assembly GCA_017562165.1). Lineage (NCBI taxonomy): Eukaryota > Metazoa > Arthropoda > Insecta > Lepidoptera > Geometridae > Ectropis > Ectropis grisescens. The sequence goes on along the minus strand of CM029777.1, from coordinate 23,315,561 downwards.
CGGCCACTCCTGGCCTTTCGTCAAATCAATTGACAGAAAACCAGAAACTCAACAAAACTCTATCTATAACTGACTTCACAAAAAGAGGAGGAGGCTCTCAATACATTTTTTATGACGCTTCGATAACGAATCAAAATCTACAAACAAAAGAATTAGGAAAATCAAACACACGACTGACTTGATAACCAAAATATGTACTCTCACTAGAGTCACATAGATCACAGCTGAATCAAAACATGTGCTTGAGCTCTACATAATCTCTGGTCCATCATGCGCATCCCTCCAGGATCGCCGAGTCACCACCGGACTCACAATGGTTTCCTTGAAACCCATCCAAACCTCCGCCAGAGTTGACTGCCCACCGCGTACTCACGGACTACTAAACAGTAGACGCCGATTTCTACTGAGCTACGGCTACACGACAACCTCTGCTACGGTCCGACCATTATGCAAACTCAACGCACTATTCTCATCTCTAACCATCGTTACTTTCCTTTACTACAATCTCGTCAGTTATACTTTGATTCTCCGGCATCTTTCTCAACTTATCGTGTGCATACTTTTAGGCACGATTACAAATATTAAGCGTCTTTAATAGTGGTCTCCACAAAGAACCTCTGCAACTCTATGACCACAAAGGGACTTTCATAATTCTGATCAAATTTTGTTTGATTACGTTTCTCATTCATAATCAAAACAAAGTCACCAACAGAGAATTGATTTACGTGCGCCTTTGTTTGAACAAACTTACGCGTTTCATAAGTGGCGGCATGCTCTATGTGTCAGGCATCATCTCACACCACATTTATGTCAATCTCGAACTCTAGGTTGTGAGCGGATAAATGAAACGGGCTGTATTACCTTATCAATAAACAGTTCTTTTGTCACACATTGATTGTACAGTTAAAAATAACAAGTTGACGTTGACTAAGGAGTCTTGATATGAACGATCTTTTGTTTCTACCGTAGTTAACATTAACTTTAACAATAACCCTGTTATGCTCAAAATGTCATCAAATTTCTCTAAGATTTTAGCCGAAATGAATGACTGATTCATGTCGTTGTTCACGACTGACAATCTGATCGCTCCAGGTAATATTGGTAAGCACTAAGTACGACTGTTACGTTGCATCTTACGATAGAGACCTTTGCGAATATCGTAAGTTCTGTTGTTCAGTCATCATTTAATTGTCCACTAGTTAGATCAGTAATGAGCTTAGACATTTCAAAGTCGCGCTACTTTTCAGCAAGTAACCAATTACAAATTAGTTCAGCTAAGTTTGACTATTTTCTTAAATTCTGCTTTAAACTCAGATCCGATATACGGGGGATGATTTCGCGACAAGAAATCTACGCGTGCCATGTCTTTTTATCATTATTGTTTAAAGACACTAAGCTACCACCTGTGGACTCGCGGTATCAAATCAATCTTTTACATGAAGGTTTCAATTAATTGCAATCAGTTAAATTAAAATCTGCTTGACGAATATTACATTCACATGTCGTCACGCGAATTCACGTCATCCCGCTCATAAAATAATCCAAATAATGGGTTAACTGAGATATAATCAAAGATTTTTGTTCTTTGGAAACTAAGGTGTCAATTAATTTTAAATTATTTTAGTTAGGTATCGTAACCAGATGGTCCGTTACCGTGTGCCAACCGGGACTAGATGTAAATTGCAATTATTGTCTACATTGTCTGTCATGGAACAAAATGTGTCGCGGTAATGCTAATACTAAAATCCATGAGATAATCTTTACACAGCCTATTATCATATCACTTCGCAAATTGGCATCAGGCAAAACATGCAACCAAATTTCAATTAAATTATTATCCTTCTCAACAACACTTAAAATCTGCATTTTACTGTATAGGGACACTTGGCTGACTAGCCCCTGTAAGCCATATTTTGCTCGCATTTACGACAACATTTTTTTTTTCACACACTCTCTTTAATAAGATAACATTCAGCACCAGACTCAAATTGAAAACGACTGACCTGATTAAAAACGGTCCTGTTGGGGATCGACAATGCACATGACAACCCATCGCTCGCTATGTTGTACGCGCGATGTCTCGATGCTGCTGCGTCCCACTGGGCAGCGAGTGAAGATGTGTCCTGGTTTTCACCTTTGTAGCAAACGGTCGAGCTTGTGGTTGCAACTTGCTGATGAGGGTCATGTCTCGAAGGTTGAACGCGCTGTCTGTTAGTCGGTTTTCCTTTCGCCTGCTACTTGCGTAAACAAACGTGGCTAGCTTGTGTCCAATTTTCGCACAGTGAAAACATTTAATTGTTGACAACCGAGATGTCTTCACACCCTTGACTTTTCTGCTCCGGTACTTGACTCAAGGTTCAAGTAGGTAACAGCTTGTAGTTTTGTTGTAGACATTGGCGATAATTTATTTCAGGTGAATAACTATTCTCTGTAACCTCAAGTCGAACTGTGAAATATGTGCGACCGTTGTTGTCACTATAATTGTCTCTGCGGTAAGACCTTTCCAGCGCAGCGGTTTGATAACAACAACATAACACGACTGCCGTAAGTTGCTAAAGATTCGCTCTCTTCTGATTTGTCGTTGTTTAATTTCAATAGGGCACCGGCGGGCGTTTCCGTGTTTACGAATCTTGGAGTAAACAGCTCTTTAAATTATGACCGCGTCACACCTGGATATGAAACTGACGATAGCCACGCTTATACTGCTCCTATAAGCACCTCACTGAGTATCACGATTTCATCATCATCAGCAACAAAGATCTGACATTGCACACCACGTCCGTGCATCCGCGTCGCTCTTCTCGGGGTCTTATTCGAGTGTTTTGAAATTTGCCTTCCAAACAGTAACCGCCGTTTGTCTCCGCTCCCGTCGTTATCTCTTCGTAGTACGCTTCTCTTTGTCTTGCTCGTATCCCACTTCTGATGTCGGCGGAAGTGGTACTAAGAGAGTCAGGATGGTAGGTACTGGTGTTGGTCCTCTTCAGTAAACATTGTGTGTGGGCTTCGATGTGGTTCACGAACAAGAACAAATGCGTAGAAACTTTACAAGTGAGTTTAACACAAAGTAGGTACTACTCCATTAAACACGTGGTACAGTTTTCTTATTAGAAAGTTCTTATCAACGAGACGTGAGACAGTTCCCGAACTACGTGGTCACACGACGGCTATCGGAGGAGGAATGTACTCCCGTTCGAAATGTCTTCAAGCAGCCTCGCACGACGTAATAATCCGGACTCTGCCGAAGCGATGACAGCACACCGCTTGCGCCTCGTATTGAAATCCAATACTGTTCTGAATGACCTCTTGACATATATATAATTTTTTTTATTCCCCTTTTTCTGTGATTGCTATTGCATATTCTTCGCTGTTATCTGTTGCTCGTCAGTTTGTCATATCGGTAACTAAGTATATCTAATTACCTTGTCAGTATATTTATGCATGTAAGTATATGATTAGTTTTATTTATTAGTGTATTTCGTTTTATCTGTAGTTTTATGTATTTGTATGTAACACTATTAAAATTTACGTCTATCTCATAGTCTTATTATATACCTAAAGAGTAATTGTTGCGCACCACGCTTTATGTTTAAAATATTTCTGTCCATCCCAAGGTTGCCTGGAAGAAATCGCTTTTAGCAATAAGGCCGCCAGTTGTCTCACTAGTTTTTACTGTTTTACTAAATTTTATGTATCTTTTATGATGTGAACAATAAAGAATTTTCATTCATTCATTCATTCATTATTTATATGGTATGTTAAGATGATCAAATTACAATAAATCATATTGACAAGTACATTTTGTGTTTACCGCATTGACTTATATATTACTGCGGTTTATTATGAATTATGATCGCAGCGTGTCTTAATTTTTTGCGACAAATTGCGCGCGTTTTCAAAGTCGATGAGAATTTTGACTTTGCTACGTAAATATCTGTAACCAAAGAGCTTACATATACTACGTATAGAGTTGGCACAAACGCTTTACACCGAAAGCATAGGTAGCATCTTTCTTGCCTTGTCGCTCTTGTGGAAGTATCTTAATTTTGTTGCGGCGCATCACTCTTTTGCCATAGAAAGTATGCACGTCATCTGCTTACGATTGACACAAAGGAACCGTGCGGAAAATCTAACTATACGTAGTACAGTAGAATCTCTATAAGTCGAAAATCAAGGGAGACGCCAAAAAATTCGAGTTATAGAGTTTTTAACTTATGGAGGATTTCGACTTAGGCGGATTTTGATTCGACATAAAGAGTTTGAGGTTTATTCTTATAAATTTTGAGTTAGAGAGGTAAAATAAATAAAAAATCAACTTGCAGAGGTGACAAACATATTTTTATTTATTATAAATCAACATTATTTCAAATCATTTTTCCATTTGTTACAGGTTTCAATGTTGACACTTGCACTTTCCCCACAAACTTATTTAAAAACAAGTTCCTGTCTTCTTTTGAATTTTTCTAACCATCCATTACTAGCTCTGAAATTAACGAGTCCCAATGATTTAGATAATATTTGGGCTTTTTCTTGTAACAGTGGTTCACTAACACTGATATTTTGGCTGCGACACTGCTCAAACCATTTAAGTAAGCACTCCTCCAAGCCCGGATATTCTGCAATTCGTCGTCTTTTGCAGGACAAACATTGACCGCTTTGTATTTTTCTCATGATGTCTGATTCATTTTTTATTATGGAGGAAAGAGTACTTCATTGGCAGGCCAAATTGTTCAGCAACATCTTTCTTTTTTTGATACCTCTTCACATCTTCGAGCACTTCTAATTTTTCAGCAAGACTCAAAGTTTTTAGTTTACGTTTCACAGCACTCATGTTAACTGTTGTGCTAATTGATGTGTATTGCAGTAGAACCAAACTATGTATTTCTGACAGTATTTAAGTCGAAAACAAATGACTTGCTTAGCTAAATTTCAAAGGAAATTAAAATTGAACACCTGACACTAAGCAAGCAAACACGTGTTTACGTGAGTCATAAATTTATTATCGTATACTCCTAAAATGTTTTCTAAGAAACAATAGTGTACTCACATTGTCGGCAAGTTCTTAAAGTCGGTAACTTATTTTTGTTCGAACAATAGACGTAATAAATTCCAAATGATCAAGTTGTCCTCCTCCTAGAGTCGTATTCCTCATGTCTGAGGGTCGTGACCACCACGTCTCAACAACTTCTCAAAGATGAAATTACGCCATCTTCCTCTATCACCGGCGACCTGTAGGGCGTCGTAGACTTATGTGTCTAAAGTAGTGCGAATCTGATCTGACCAACGCGTCGGACTACGGCCTCTTGTTCTCTTACCGTCGACTTTCCCAGTGACTATCAGCTTCTCCAGGTTATGACCTTCTTTCCTAGCTATATGCCCAAAGTACTCTAGCACTCGTTTGAGGCAGATGGTAGAGAGTCTTGTTTTGATCTTCAGCTGCTGAAGAATTGAAATATTGGTCCGACGCGCTGTCCAAGGTATCCTGAGCATTCTTCTCCAATACCACATCTCAAAGGCATCAATACGTCCGCGGTCTGCTGCTTTAAGTGTCCATGTCTCAGCTCCATAAAGAAAAATGGAAAAGACTAGGGTCCGGACTAGTCTCATCTTCGTCTTGAGATTTATCCTCTGTTCTTCCATATCTTACCAAGCTGTAACATGGCACCTTTGCCATTGCGATGCGACGCCGAACATCTGTTTCGCTGGAGCCTTTGTTGTTGATGCCGGAACCGAGATAGATGAAATCCTCGACCGTCTCCAGGCCCAACACACCAGTGGAGCTCAAGGAACCAGCACGATCCACCACCATGAGTTTGGTCTTTGCTCTATTTATGGACAGTCCAAGTTCAGCGCTGACATGCTCCATACGACTTAACAATAGCGACATTTCGTGTTCACTTGTAGCCAAAAGTGTCGTATCATCAGCATATCTGAGATTTGTGATTTTGACTCCGCCCACACTTACGCCTCCTTCCCAATTTTCACAAGTCTGGCGCATTATATACTCCCATATGCATTGAATAATATGGGTGACACAATGCAGCCCTGGCGTACGCCTTTTCCAAAAAGAAAGGTTGAGATGTCATTTCATCAATCCTAACTACTCCTTGGCTTGAATGGTAGAGTCCTTGGAGCAGCGTGATCAAGTGGTTTGGAACGCCCAGGGCCGCAAGCACCTTCCACAAAGAGTCCCAATTGACACAGTCAAATGCTTTGCTGTAATCCACGAAGCACAAAATGACAGGCACATTGTACTCGTAGGCTTTCTCAATTACCTGCCTTACATTGAGAATTTGTTCACGCGTGCCTTTGCCTTTAACAAAACCGGCTTGCTCCTGTGGAATCTGCTGATCCAGATAGTAACGGATACGATTATTTAGAATATGAAGCAGAATCTTGCTTGCATGGGATATCAACGCCAGAGTACGGTAATTATCACATCGTCTCGTGGAACCTTTCTTGTGTAAAGGAAGCACAATAGACTCCGTCCAGTCTTTCGGCCACTCGCCAGAAGCCCAAACCTTATTACAAATCGTGTGAATTACTCCAATTCCTCTTTCACCAAGAGCTTTCAGCGTTTCCGCCGTAATTGCATCAGGACCAGGAGCTTTATTGTTCTTTAAGGCATTCAACGCCGTTACAATTTCGGAACGAAGAATGTCCGGTTCTCTATCCGAACCTCTCCAGGTGTCACGAAGCCCCGGCGACGAGTCCTTGTACAGATCTTCACAGTATGCACGCCATCTTTCTGTGATATCATCCAACTGATGCAAAAGCGTTCCGTTGACGTCTTCAATCACCCATGATTTGGCTTGAACCGTTTGGCGAGCAATCGAACCTTCTTGAAAAGGTCTGCAGTCTGATATTTAAGAGCATGGCTTTCTATGTCAAGGCATATCCCTTCGATAAAGTTGTTCTTATCTTCCCTGCAACATGCATTTATAGACTTGCAGAGACGATCATACTCAACCCTAACCCCAGGATTTTGCAAACCCTTAGCCTTCAGCTCCTTTCGTTGCTTAGTGAGAGCCCAAGTGCGATCCGAAATCCAAGCAGTTTTCTTAGGATTATGCTTTTGTGTTTTCTGAATGTCGGTAAGAGTCTCGTTTATAAGCTCCTTTAGATGTTTCCAATCATCTGTGACACTAGAATCCATTACAGACTTCTCAAGTTTATCCTCCATTATTTGTCTGAAAACAGTTTTTCCAGGTGTACTTAATTGTTTAGGACTTGGTCCTGGTCGCTTTCTAGGTGCTTTTAAACGAATCATGAAAGTGGCAACAAGCAGATTGTGATCGGAACCACAGTCAGCCCCAGGAAAGGTTTTCACATTCAAGACGGATGATCTCCAGCGTGTATTTATGAGGATATAATCAATTTGATTTCTGAATCTATCGCCTGGAGACATCCATGTGTAAAGACGCCTGGAGTGATGTTGAAAACAAGTATTCATTATTGTGAGACAATTACTAGTGCAATAGTCTATAAGCTTTCCCCCACGGTCGTTCCTGACACCCAGTCCATACCTTCAAGTTGTAAAGGTTGTAAAATAAAATATGTTCGAGATACAGAGGTCAAATTTATTTTTTCGAGTTATGGAGTGAAAATATGTACCAAAATGGCTTGGTGATTATATCGACTAACAGAGGGTCAAGATTTCAAGTAATGGAGGTTTTGGCGTTTGAAGGGAAGGGAACAAAACATTTTTTCGAGATTTGGAGGTTTTTGACTTATCGAGGTTCGACTTAACGAGGTTCTACTGTATATGTAAGCTCTTTGTCTGTAATGGAAGCATTGTTGGCACGCTGCTGTTTAACTAGGTTTCAAAGCTCCAACATGGTGGCATGTTGGAACAATATCTTTTTTAAGTGGAGAAAATAGAAAATGCATTCATCCATGTCCGCCATGCAGGGACATGACCATGTAAGTCGGACTCAACATCACGGAACGTGATGCCCCTACCGACTAAAACCCCCATAGGGTTCTCCAGCCATCTTCTTAAGCTTGGCAATATCATCACGTGACACAATATAACTACATAATATTAATATTTAAGCGTTTGCAAGCCATTTTTGTAAGCCATTCTTTCCTAAATAAAATTGGCACATTTTTTAGGACATATAAATATTGCTATAATTAAAACAATTTAGCTGCATTTATGACACAACACTGCGTGTTGGTGTAAATGTTTGTTTCAACTGAAAATAAACTTAATGGATTAAATATTTAATAACAAGTTCAGTTATTTGAGTTGATATTTATTTGAGTAACATCGATTCTTAACATGTGAAAATGAATCGATTGATCTTTGAATGTCAAAATTGGCACATTTTTTAGGACATATAAATATTGCTATAATTAAAACAATATAGCTGCATTTATGGCACGACACTGCGTGTTGGTGTAAACGTTTGTTTCAACTGAAAATAAACTTAATGGATTAAATATTTAATAACAAGTTCAGTTATTTGAGTTGATATTTATTTGAGTAACATCGATTCTTAACATGTGAAAATGAATCGATTGATCTTTGAATGTCATTTGTGTCAAGTGTCATTGCTGATTACTTTGAATTACATTAATTAAAAGAAACTTCCCAATGAGCTCCCAATGCTCAAACGCTGGACATTGGCGAAATTACGGTGACATTACCGAAAGGAAGCCAAAAGAAAAAGTTGAAGTTGATTACGTTAATTAAACAATAATTGAATCAATAAGTTTTTTTTTGTAAATTGAATGCGTGTACACAAAATTTTAAGCTCCGTTATGATGTTTTGTCATAACATAGGTTACAATTGTTTTATGAACGCTTGTTCGCTATCAACATTTGGCACACTGCTGTCATGCGTGCGTGTTGATGTCTGTTTATTTATTCTGGTGCGTTCGACAACTACGTCCGTCGGCCGTGTCCTTCAACCGTATCACACTACGTAGAGAGATACTCTAATTGAAATAACTAAATTTTGATGTAGGTACGTTCCTACGTACCTACGTTCACATTTAAAGAAAAAATCCGGGGCTATGTTTTTTCCCCAATAATAGGTTAGATAATATCGTCGACCCATCTTGGAAGTCGAACCTGGGCTCGATTGTCACTTGACTGTGGAAGACTACGTGATAAAAGAGAAGCCTTTACCCAGAAGTGTATTATAGAAGGCTGTGGATAATGATGATGATGAAACCCCTTTGTTTTAATTTGACTGACATCTTGCCTGATGTTAATGAGACAACACGGTCTGATGGAGCGCAATTACTTAACTAGAAGAAGCTGATTTACTGTAGACTTAAACTTAACACTCAAATTATATTCATTATCATTATTAAAATAACCACATTACAATTAACTTTACATATTTCATTGGGTTAACGGAAAACTCGCGTGTAATATGATCAGTCAATCCGACTCGAGTTTCGGCCGCGTCCGGCGGCCTTTTTCAAGGAGAGTGCACGCGCGCGATGGCTGCCCGTTTGACACTCAAACCAAACGGGCAAATTTGCCAAAAGGGTAGCCGTCGCGCGCGTGTACTCTCCTTAAAAGGCCGCTTGACGCGGCCGCAACTCGAGTCGGATTGACCGACCATATTACACGTGAGTTTCCCGTTAACCCAATTAAATAACTACTACATTTCAATGTCAAATTTCTTGGAATTCAAAAAAATACCATTTTTTCCAAAGATTGACTCAAAAATGGGTTTACGCGATCCAACAGTCCAAATTTCGACTAATAGGTACGGTTGAGCCTCTCAAAACCACAGATTTAGAATTTTTGGGTGATCTTAATGTGATCTAAATCTATCTACCTAAATCTATGACTAAAATAGTATAGAAAATGTTTCAACGTTTATGACGTCAAACTAACGTAAATAAATCTTTGTTTAGACGATTTGTTTGCGACGTCCTTTATCTTGGAATCGATCTAAATAAAGCGCAATAAAATAAACTCGCCACAGCTCATGTATTGTAGTTTGATCTCGAGGACGGCCATTGACACGACTATTCCAATTTATTCTCCTTTGTCCGGCTTCGACAGATCTGCTATTAAATCAATGAATAGGATAAAATGTTTACAGATTCTAGACTGGTAACTGGAAATGTTTACAGATTATAGACAGTGCGTTTTATGAGCTGATGTTTTGTTTTCATTTACAGTTTTGTGTTTTTACGTTTTTCATGTTAAAAGCCGTTAAAACGCCGTGGTGGCTTAGTGGTTATAACGTGCGATTAATAATCGTGAGATTGTAGATTCGAATCACTGAGTATTTTTTCAAGTGCAGATGTACAAGCTTGTTATTACCACTAGCTTTAACGGTGAAAGAAAATATAGCGAGGAAAACCGGCAAGCCCCAAGATTTTTAAGGGTATGCGTCATCCGCTAACCCGCGCTATGTTAGCGTGGTGGATTATGAAATGAAATGAAAATGAAATGAAAATGAAAATGAAATGAAATGAAAAACGTTTATTGTGCCAACAACTAAAGACATTATGAAAAACACAAAAAAGGGTATACATACCAGTGATAAAAGATACAGTGATCGAGTACATATTGTGTTAGTGTGCACTGGACCCACACTAGGGTAACCTGTGTTGTAGGATCCAGGCTTCTCCTGATTTTATACAAGTAGGTAATAATAAACTGCAGAGATACTAAAATAGAAAATAGAAAATTATGGCCTTAGCTCTCTCCTCGTGAGAGAAGGCTGCAAGGCCCAGCAGTGGAAACATTAAGGGCGTGTGGGCCGTAATTTTGAATTTTTAAAACAACTTTAAGACCTTTAAAATAGTGTATTAAACTCTGAAAAAAATATATGTATTAGTAAAGGATCTAACCTAGTGCAATTCGCAGTCAATAACACGATTTAATGAATTTTACTTGATAGAAAAAAATCCCAAAGTAACCCCTTTTCAAAAGGTTTTTTCAAGTTTATGACTAAACTAATTAATTTTTTTACTAAATTTTTGTACTCAACGAAAGCCACTAAAAAGTTATAGATGCATTCGCAGAGTTTGACTTGATAAAAAGTATCAGTTATTCACTATGTTTTAATATCTACCATATATATAGCGCGCCGTTCGGCAGGCCTGATCAGTCGCGTTTCGGCGCTCACGGACGACGGGCCTGTGCTTGATTTTGCAATTTTGACAACCAATAAATTTTAAATATTACGATCATAGTGCCACAGTATAACAATATCAGTAGGTATTACTAGTGAAGCACGCTATGATCTTGATTTTTGATACCGTTTTCATTGGAATTGCAAATAGACGCTGATACTAATTAGTACGCTGTTTACTTTATGTTGCAGACCAATAGGCGAGTCTCAAAAAACTGTCTCAAAAAAAAATACATCAGTAACAAATTCAATACGGATGCAATGGAAAATAGATAAGTATCGGTAAAATATTCGTCCGTCAAATCAGCGATCGGGATAAGGAAATAATGTGAGGGAGAAATCCCTGCGTAAATCTAATATAATGCAAGTTAGGTATCATAAATGATACCATTTAGGTAAATTCCTTGGTAGTAAAGTACTTAGTACTTGGAAGAAAAGTCTTCACATACAGATTTTACGACTTTGGAAGAGACTATTGCGCAAACTATTCAGTTTGGAAAAATATGTTAGTAACTTCGATACAATTTTTGAACACCTATCCATAGATACATGTATGGTTTTGATAGATTTTGTTTTTATTTCTTTTCCAAGTTTGTGACACCACCAAAATTTATTGTTTTTCCTTTTTTTGTATGAAAATGTTAATATTGTTCATAGAATACATGTACTTACCAAGTTCTGATAGTATACTTCTTATAGTTTCGGAGAAAAATGGCTGTCACATACGGATGGACAGACATAACGTATATTTTAAAATTTGTCTACGAATCCCTAAAAACCCAACTTCGTTCATTTGAAACTTTTTTAAAATGAAATTTAGACACTCGACCAAATTTGATAAGAAGCCTTTTAGGCAGTAAAATTACTCGTAGAATTTAACTCTGCACTAAATTTCCGATTCCTATTTTTTATATAAGGTTTAGAATCATTTCCTGAGCATAAAATCACAAAATAATAACAAATCCAGGTGGAGCTTCAAGCACCAGCTCGAAAAAACATTTTTGGCCGATATTCTGAAAAAGTTATGAAGCCTATTATTATTGTAGAAAATAAAATTTCCCATCTGTTGTTGCCAGTAAACTTTTTTGTCGAACTTACCGATTACGATTTATTATGTCCAATTTAATGATAACAATGTAAAAAAATAAGATGTGAATTCTGTTCCCAGTAGCATAAACATGTCTCTTTTTACCGGAATGGAAGAAGGGTTATGTTTTTCGCGCGTATCTTTATGTTTGTAAAACTTTTATTTCCCCATATCTTTCAAACGGCTGGATGGATTTTGGTAACTAAGAAATTCTAAGACTAGTCTCATTCGCCAAAGTGTCCTTAGATAGTAGGTAATATTTTTTTACGTTTAGTTTTTTTTGTAGTCGGGGTTTTTAAATTAAAGTTATTCTATCATATTGCTCGTTGCTCGAATAAACAGCACCGTTCATCATCATGATTGAAGAGTTGAACGAAGAGTTTGGTCTCCACTTTTGTAATAAGAACAACTAAGCTGTGAAACGCATTGCCAGAGTGGATTTTTGTCGAAGGTTCGAACCTTGGGGTTACGAGGTACACTGTGTTTGTTTCTATTAAAGAAACAAGCTCCATGGTAGACCACATCATTTTTATCCACTATTATCGGCATCATCGCAACCGTATCATTAAATGGCCTATAAATCGTAAACGTTAAGTTTTACAAAAAAAGTTTACAAGCAACAAAAGATGCAAAATGTTATTTTCTACAATTGTTGTCAAAATATATAGTTTCCAAAATATCGGCTAAAACAGTTTTTTTCAATTGGCGTTTGAAGCTCTACCTGGATATGTGAGCATTTTGTCATTTTAATTGCTCAGTAAGTGATCTTTGCGTCGTAGAAAAAAATTTAGGTTAGGTATAGAAATATAGATATAAATAGGTTTATAAATTTAGTGCAAAGTTGACCAAAAAACCGTCTATTTTTACTGGCCTTTCATTACGTTTCAGCACATTTTTTAAATTTTGACGAACTTGTGAATTATTAGGAAACATTTTAAAAGATGCATGAAATTGGAAAAGCCGTTCTCAACTTATAGTGTGACCAAAAAAGAAAAGGTTGAGTTTTGTATACCTACGAGTATAGATAAATTTAATATTTCTTCGTTTATATATCAACAAAACTCTTTATCATAAACAAACAAATCTGGAACAAAAAATGAGTTTAAATTACATAGTCCAATATTTTAATGTTATTTCTGCACTGTGGCACCGATTCCGCGGTCGGTGACGGTCGCGAGAACAAGATAGCGTTAAATGCCTACTTTGACAGAACTACCTGGCCTTAAGTGGGTTACTTATGTGCTTATGCCATTGAAATGGTTCTTTAATTATTTAAATTAATAAAAAAAATAGAACATAGATACAATGAAATGTAATTGTCGCAGCCGGATCGTATAATCCGCCGTATTACATTACAGCGAGCCGTTTTGAAAAACAGGGCCGTTTTGTAATGCGGCGGTTCAACGGTTAGCCGGATTGTCATTGCGGTACGTTCTTCAATACGGCGGCCAACGTTTAGCCGCATTGTACTGCTTAAATTGTAGGGTGACCATACATACAAAATAAACAATAAAAATTAATTGTATTAATAAGAAAAAGCTGACAGATTATTTCTTTCTATATTCCTTACTTTTTTTTAATTTATTTTTTTCAGATAAAACTTATAAGTCTCTAACTTGATATTGGTGATGGTACACCTAAGAAATGTGGTACACTTAGACTAGGGTCTATCATTGAGATTTGACTCCGGGTAAGTTTCTGGCTTCCGCATTTTTTATATACACTCTAGGGGTAGTAGCGACAAGACTAGAGTGTATATAATACTGGAGTCAGGATGCTCCGAGTCGGATCTGGGTCCTTCGTAACCTACCCGGTCCGATGTAGTCTTAACAAGGTAGTCGGTGGTAAACCACCCCAATAATATTGTGTAGAATTCCGCCGAATACCAGAATTCAAAGTCACCTTAGCAATTTAGCAACACACGTACTGTTTTCAATGCCATAGTTGTTATGTCAGACAGCGCCATGAGTGTTAAGAATTGGAACTAAAAATTTTCAAAGCGGCGGCTAATCTTTCGCTATATTACATTACGGTTACGGCTAACCGTTTTGAATGACGAATGGCGTCGAATGCATTCTGTTTTTTTTAACAGTCGCATTCTATCTGGATAATCGTTAAACCGCCGCTTTACAAACCGGCCCTGTTTTTCGCTAGCCGTAATGTAATACGGCAAATTATTACGACATAATAATTGTTTTATACATCAATGATCGTAATTCATTTCAAGTCAATCTTGACCACGCTGACTACTTTGCATAAATTGCCTGATGAGTTTTTTTAATGATATTTTCTCTAATATATGTAGGAACCGTTTTCGAACATTTACTGTTAACCGTAAATATTCGAAAACGGTACCATTTGAAAATGGGTCAATATAAACGCAAGATAGTGTTTTGTCACTCCCAGATGTTAAGAAAATCAAAATAAAACACAAAATTAAACGTAATAGATGTACGTCAGAAAGGGGCCCCTTAAACCTACGCCCGAGTCACAAGTCTCGGGGTCTACTCGGGTTTTCTCTCTCTGCCACACGATGGACCCGGCACCCGCACGGTGAATCCATGGAATGCTAAGAAAATCGTCTCTTCAAATGTCAGATCATAACCTAGTTTATTAAAAACTTTCTCAGAACCTAATCGAAGTATTTTTCAAAAGAAATTAAAACACGAAAGAGAGCAAATAATTTGCTTAAGAAAATCATTCTCATTTGTAAGCAACACAATCGAGCATTTCTCCAGTTTTAATTACGAGCAGGCTTTGTTTGGGGCTCGGATTCGTTCTTATTATACGAAAAGAAAATATTGTTGAGGGGAGGCGACGAATTTTTGATGAATTTCACTTTTATAATGTTACTAAGAAAACTTTCTTGAACATTTGAGATTTTGATCTCAATACTAGATTGTATGTTAAGATTGTCGTGGTAGCACTATTTGCAGAGTCCGTCTGGGGAAGTATCACACTTAGGCAGTTATTTTACCACCAAGCAGTAACGTGCAAGATAGCGATTAAGTATAAATCTACAATAGTAATATTAATTAGTTTAAAAACACTAAACAAACACGCTTACCTATCTTCCAGCTTCATCATTAGACCTTGAAACCTAATCGCGGTCAAAGTTCATTACAATACTTTTCTAACAAATTCAAACACGGCTATGATATGATGTTCCATCATGAAGTTCCAGTTCATATCTTCCGGCTTCATCATCAGATCAGCTCGACAGCACCATATTATTGTATTGTCATCAGAACTACATACAGCTGCCAATTTTTATGACGCTACGATCCTTGGAAGATGGTTAAATTAGTCGCCTTAGATTTCATTAGGTACATATTTACATACAGGTCGACCTAATAAAAACGTATGAAAATAAAACCAACACGACGAGCAAACTTTTCAAAGAAATTACACGGCATAGAGATAAATCATGTAGCTGTCTGCGTAACGAGCACAGTGCAAAACTAGACAGTAATGTTTATTTTTCATTTCCAAATATCTACATACATATCACTACTATAATGAGCAGGCGTTATTAACAATCAGGCGGATAAATCGGTTGTCCTGTCTGTTTAAATATGTTTAAATCTTGAAAACTAGGTTAATTTACGGGAGTTTTTAATTGAATACCATTTTAATGAAATTTGAGGAAACTGTTTTTCTTCATCGCCAAAGCTAGCAGTGTTAACCTTTAACTATAGACGCGCGGTCTCACAGACCGCATGCAGTTTGTGATTCTTGACTTCCTCTCCTCCCACGTACCCCAAGCGTGTGCCGGCCTAAGTAGATTCAGATTTAGTGGCAAAGCAACCGCTGATAGTGAAGGTTACATCGCCGGTTGAATGTTGCGTGAGTAATTTTGCTTTATATTTTGAGCGATCTCTGTGAACCCGCGTTCACGTTTGTGTTATAAATCGACGTTAACGGCGATTTCATTTGTTT
The DNA here is from genome assembly GCA_017562165.1 of Ectropis grisescens. NCBI lineage: Eukaryota > Metazoa > Arthropoda > Insecta > Lepidoptera > Geometridae > Ectropis > Ectropis grisescens. The sequence goes on along the minus strand of CM029777.1, from coordinate 23,299,427 downwards.
TCAATTATGTTTACTTAAATTAAAAAAAAAAAAACGATCAACTAACGATTGCATGTAAACGAAAATCGAGCTCGACGTAGTTCGCAGACAAGTTCGTAGTAAAATATTGGAATTAGATGATATTTATTTTGAAGACGAGATTCAACAATTGCTTTCAGAAATGGATCAGTGCTACAGCAATGGGGATGTTGATGATTGATTGTTTGTTTTACGAAGCTCACATTGAATTAAATCCCTCGTGTGAACAAGAGATTAATTGGGCTACAGAACCATTATCTAGAAAACTTCACATTCCAGAGCATAATATTGTGTGCGACCCACACTTGTCCACTGTAAGCACCCAATATGCCTACAATGCTCTAGGCCGATTTGCAAAACCTGCCAATAAATAGGACCAGGTTGGACCCTTGTCGAAATCTTTATGCTAAGTTTTGAGAAGATTATGTTAAGTTTTTTATGTTCTTTGTTTTTTTTTATTATAAAAGAAGAGAAACTAACTTAAATGTCATTTTCATTCATGGTAACATACCTATGCATAAAGTGATCTCAAGCTAAAAAAGTCTGAAAAGTACCTCTGATTGTTATATCGTTACATTAAACTTAAAATAAAATAAAAATAAACATGAGTATTTACATCTTTTATTTACGTTCAGCACCTAGCTCTTCTAAGAGATAAAACAAAACATTATGCAATACTTACTCATCAAGATAGAAACCAGCCCGTAAAGGTAGCAGTCTGAGAGACCACGGGTTCAGAGTAGAGTAACAAAAATGGAATGTCCATAGTTAAAGGTTAACAAACTTGCTGAGATGCAAGCGAGATTTGAATCTATGAGATCACGTTTCTAGAAGCTGAATTTCTAGTAGTTATGGTTTTTTTACATTTAAAAGTTTACACTTGACCGCCATCTTGTCGGATATTAAACGGAGATGCGGTCCACGATAGAGTGTGGTTATCTAGAAGATACCGATTTGAACACTGAAATTGTAACAATTCTTAAAAACTGTAGTGGTAGGATTCTTGGCAGAGTCCGCCTGGGAAAGTACCACACCTTTGCCAATTATTCTACCGTCAAGCAGTAGTGTACAAACATTACTGTGTTCCGGTTTGAAGGGCAATGTTTCCAGGGAAATTACAGGTCTTAAAGATATATCATCTTAGATCTCTGGGGGACGAGCGCAGTGCAGTGCTAGGTAATGGTTCGGACTCTTCATGTTCCAATAGTTGCGTGTCACTGTGCTGTTATGTGGCAGGCCTGTTGCTTACCATCACATGTCCTGCTCGTCTAGTTACTTTTTATTACAAAAAAACTCACCACGCGCGAAAGCCTAGACGTTCTTATCACTAAAGAATAAGTCAAACTTTTACAATAACGAGTACTTGACAATATTACACTCAAATTGACAAAATTTAATAGATTACCCAGAAAGAAACCTCTTGTCATTCCTAATTAAATGTAGGTTGGTGAAAATTACTATTCAGTACGTGCGCTCCCTTTTCAATTTAAGAGAGTAGGTAAAGACTGAGTGATTAATTTCCTGCCTTATTTAGTACCTACCTACGTTATCAAATTAATTGGTTGTTAGGTAAACGACGTACCGAATTGTTTTGCAAGCGACAGCCGCGTAGTATGAATAGGTAATAAGTCTTGGTAATAGACCATTCAAAACGTTTTCATCTCTGAATGTTTCAAGGATTAGGAGGATCTTTTCTGAGGATAATTTAAATGTATTTACATATTTTTCGGTCGATTTTAGACTGATCTTTAAATGACAAATAAACACTAAATGAAGTTTAAAAGTACTAGGTGTTGTGTTGGATTCTAAAACAGCGATCGCAAAAAAAAATATGTAGGAAAATATTTGTGGAAAAAATTATTTATTTATTTAATAATAGGCTAGCAGCTTTTGCTGATATGCCTATATCTCAGTGTTGAAATAACAAATTATAGGTAATTTTCTGTTAAAATCATTTTGTCTTTTACTATCCATTTGTCAAGTTTGTTCTTAAAAGAATTTAATGACTTTGCCGAAATAACATCCTGAGGCAACCTGTTCGAGTAAATCCTCAGGCAACCTGTTCCAGTACATTAAATGGCAACTTAAATTGGTGAACTCGCGGTTTGGTTAAAAAAACGTCGCTTTGATTTATTTTGGAACATAAAAACAGCTATTTACATTCATAACTCATAACAGCTATTTACTTCACAACATGTATTATGCCTATAAATTGTAATGCGATTGCTTACGCAGATGTTTGTCGCGCGTTCTCTTTACACACACGTTTGTCCTAATTTTCAGCTCTAAACACTAGGTAAAGTAATATTTTCCTGGTTTTAAGGGCACTAATAAACAAAATTAAATTACAATAAAGCTACACTACGTGCCAACTCTTTAAGCAATGAATTACAATTACAGGAAACCTTACATAGAGAATAAGTAAATAGATCTGGTTTTCCGCACGGTTCCTTTCGTACCCATCGTAAGCAGATGACGTGCAAACTAGCTATGGCAATAGAGTGACGTGCTGCGACAAAAGTATAATATTTCCACAAGAGCGACAAGACAAGAGCGATCAGACCCGTGCTTTCGGTGTAAAACATTTGTTCTAACTCTATCCGTAGTATATGTAAACCCTTTGCAGTAAACACATTTGAGATAACCCTCTTCTTGTTAGATTTCTTTCTTATCTTGATTTTTAACCAACATCAAAAAAGGAGGAGGTTCTTATTTCAGTTGTTTGTTCAAGCAATGAATAAATAGTTTTATCAAAAGATGAGATAACAATCAAAATTTACTTCCGTGTGACTGTGATTTGGTTTAGTACAATTTTAATTGTATTATATATCAATGTAATTTGTGTAGGTGGTAGGTTAGTCAGTTTAAGTATAACTTTGTCAGTTTTTTAAATAAATAGTGACAAGACGACCAGGACATGTGCCTCATGGTAAGCAATATGGCTGCCACATAACAGCACAGTGACATGCATCTATTGGAACATAAATAGTTTTTCTATCGACAAGCAATAACCACTGTGTTCTGGTTGGAAGGGGAATCTTTTCAGAGATATTACAGGGTATTGAGATAAATCATCTTATATCTCTGTGTGACTGCAGTAGGTACTGGGGAATGGTTTGTTTGGCGATTAATTATGGTTTCACAAAAAAAAATAAGAAGACACAGTGCTTAGAAGATTCGAGTGACGTCACTTTATGGTACGATTTTTACGATAAAGTGACATCACAAATCATAACCATTCCACTCCGAAAGTTTGGTGATCTATATCAATTGCTAATGCCTAATTTGATTAAAGAAAAAAATTGTGTCAAAATTTTTACATAATCAACATGACGAATTAATTAGGATCGTATATTTTTTAAACTAGTCGGCGAGTCAATTTTTTCTGTTTCTCGTATATGAAACTAATACTAATATAGTGGCATAAAAACGTCCGTCGAAAAAATCCATTTGTTGACGGTGTTTTATCGTCGCCACACGAAATCTAAAGCGTGTGTAATCTTCACACGAGATAAAATTAATACCATTGATATCATGACCAGATACGACTTATTCCGAAATTACATAAATGTTACAGTGTTGTCTGCTTACATACTCTTGACTTCCTTAAATGTGATAAAAAATTGCAGATGTTGCCATGTCGATAGATTTTATTGTTTGTAATTATTTTATTGTACTTATGTTAATAAATAAAGAGTGATAAAACGTACTTACTTATTTAAATTTATTTTAAAACGATGTTGTTGTTTATTAATTTTGTTAGTCCACTAGTATTTATCCGCTACTTACATTTAGAAAAAAAATATATATTTCCAAGGTTATTCGTATAAAAAGTATCCTATCTACAAGGCCAGACTTTAATCTCTATCCTACTTAAACAATTCAATTCATGAATTGTGAGTAATTTTGAAAATATTACGTGTTTTTTTGTAATGATACCAGTTTGGCTATTGTGGCTTTTTACATTTACTACCGAACGCAAGCACTAAAAGCCACTGTGCCTTAGTTACCTAAGCCTACTATTTAACTAAACCTACGCACATACGTAGAGTATATCTGAAACCATTTAATGTACTCTCCATACGCACCGCACTCAATGATTATGGCATAAACATGTTGCATAGCAGAAACTTCAAAACGCAATGTATCCTAGAAAATATTTGTGTCTTCGCACAAATAACTTTTTTTCGGTGAAATTTAGAATTTTGTAGGTTTATGCTTGTTTGGAGGAACAGGTTCAATTACAAAAAATCCAATGGTTGCTTACGTCATCATTAAATATACTTTGTACCTATATTATTTATTTAATACATAGTGACAAGCGAAACAAAACATGCGACTGATGGTAAGCATAACGTTAATGAAGTAAGTTTTATAGTTTTAACCAATAATTTTTTTTATCGCGAATTTATTTAGAATCTAATATAACTGATTAACAAACATATAAACCCGATCTGGAATGATTCTAGAGCAAAGATGGCCATGAATCTGGCCACATTCCTATATTGAATGGCAATGGCCTAATTCCCACAGGTAGCCAAAAGAATCTACATTCTGATAAATAACGTGAAACAAAAGATTGGGATACATTAAGGTGTGAGTACTTAGTCATCTATCGGTTTGGGTTCAATGTTTAGTTGGGTAATGTGTTTTGAAAATATGTACTTACTCAATACATATCTCGAGATTCTAATTTTATTGGAAACCATATCTGTAATTTACGTCACAGCTTATTTACATACACGAATATTTATGGTGCAAGGCATTAGTTTTATAAAAGCGGCGCTATCATTTTCAAATATAACGGTAAGCCAAATTACGTCATATTGCATTAAAACACTAAAGTCGTTGAGGGTATCGTACAAAGTCAATATTTATCAAATCTAGGGTGATTTACGATACTAAAACTGCACTTATTTTTATCAGAAAACTGTTGATACAGATATCTACGGTTTTGTTGTTTTAATTATGAAAACTTGCTTCTGGAAATCAGATATTTGACAATTCGTGAGATTACTTCAATTTGTTTTTTATTTGTTTTTAGTAGTATCATACTTATCGCTGTGTAAATATATGACTTCGTGTATCATTTTACGTAAAGTCTGCGAATGTGAGCTAATAGATTGGAAAACAGTAGAAGCTATCTGAGGCGTCTTGCTAAAGTTCTGTTAAATAATAACATGTAAAATATATTTTAACTAACGGTCTGTCTCAGCTTCATCCACGCTACATAATACATAGTCTTATAGCACTCAACGTTTACGTAAGTAAGTACATCGCCAACGGTGATAGTATGTTTGAAATTAGTCCAGTAGTTGCAGTGTGTTGAAATTAAAAACCCTCTCTTCAGCTCTCTAATATTAATTCATATAGATATGATCAAATGTACATAATAATAATAAAACTAGGATCATCATCGACCCATACATTAGGAAGAAAATTAAGCCAATATTAGCCACGCTGCGTTATCATGTACTGAGTAACTTTAACAAATGAAAATTTAAAAAATATAAAATTATACCCCAGTCATGCCAAATTCGCAGTCTTCTCAAGAAAAATTGCGAAATCAAGTTCATTGTTCGGAGTATTATTGGATATCTGGTAGCAATCGAGATAACCGTCGGAGGGTTTTAGGTCGAGAGTGGATTACAGCGGCCAGTAGGTACCTTCGGATTTGATTGTTTGACGAAGACTTGAGTAATAGGACAGGAGATTATCCTGAGACAGGCCGTTGACTGTGGTGATGAGCGCGATTCGGAATTTCCTTGATTCACTGTACTCTCTAGCAGCCCGTTATTTCGTCCGCGATTCATTGTTTATAGATTACAAGTAGGATTTTTTAACTTTTATAGGTTTAAACCTGACCACCATCTCGTATGATTTCGAAGACTAGTCTTCTCGTGACCACGGCGGTTGTAACGCTGCCGAAACGTCAAGGTATTTAAACAATGAATTAAATCGTGATTAAGTCCTGTACATTATAAACATTATGTGTTCAAATCGCGAAAGATTAAAAACAATCGTATGATTTAAGCGACGATGCAATTTAAGATGAAGCGTGCTCACCTAGAAGTAACCGATTCTCGATTGATGTTCTGCATGTAAAAGAGTAACAACAATTGTATGCTTACTCGTAGAACTTTCTACAAACCTAACAGAATTTCATAATACTAATAATTTTGCCGCCGTAAAATCTAACATAACCTAAGCCGCAATAAAAAGTAGTCTAACAATAAAAGCGGCCAAGTGTGAGACGGCCTCGCTCGTAAAGAGTTCCGTAGCAGCAAGCATACATAAGTTGTTGTGGTTCGGTGTAAATTTGATCAATGTTTTAATGATAATGTACTTTTGACGTACTAAAAAAACTACTCACTAGATCGAGTTCAAACCAATTTTCGTTGGAAGTTTGTATGGCCATGTACATTACATATTTATATATTTTTTTTTAGTTTTATCATTTTCTTATTTTAGAAATTACAGGGGGGGAGACAAATTTTACCACTTTTAAGTGTCTCTCGCGCAAATTTTTCAGTGAAGAAAAACTTAATTAAAATTGAAACTTAAAATCTATTCCAACATCATTATTGAGGACCTATCCATAGACCCATAGACATCCCACACGTATAGGTTTGATGTATTATTTTTTTTAGTTTCAGTTCTAAGTATTGGGCACCTCCAAAATTAATTGTTTTTTTTTTCATATTTTTGCGATCCACAGAATAAATCTACTCATCAAGTTTCAATGGTGAAGTTCTCATAGTTTCAGCAAAAAGTGGCTGTGACGTACGGAGGGACAGACAGCCAGACAGACTGTCATGACAAATTTTTAAGGGTTTCGTTTTTACGTTTTACAGAACCTTAACAATGACACAAAAACTGCAACAAGTTACAGGCACATAAGGGATCTTATCGTTAAGTAAGTAAGAGTGCATTTACTTTAATACACTCAATCTGGGTAATCCTGTAAAGACGAAAGCGGTCTTATTTACCAGTATTATTAATTCAGGAGTTTGTTCCTGAATAATTTATACCCACTGATAATACGTCGGAGGAATATTAACTGGTCTGAGCATAATAGCTGCCTCCGATGCTTTTGTGTTGACTAAATGAAGATGACTCAATGATATTTTTCTGCTTCAATATTTTGTATCAAATATTTTTCGCTAGATTAATGATAAAGTAAATGAGACTAATAGGTTATTTGAAGTCGGATGACAGTTTGTGATTTATTTGTTCTTTAATATCTATGGTACCTAGCTTAGAAGCTGAAAAATATTTTAATTGTTTCTTATACCCGAAATTACATATTGGTACTGAAGAGCTTTGGTGAGCCAGAAACCTTTAAATTTTTCAGTGAAGTTAGATCGGTACAATTTTTTCCGTATTTATGACGTCAAAAAAATGAAGTTATACAAAGTTTAGCTACTAGCCCTTTTTCAATCTAGTATAAAGTATAGACTACAGGCCCGTGAACAAAATGTATGGGTCAAATGAACCGCCAAGAGAGCTATGTAGGATGATAGAAGGGTAAAAAGTAATAAGATTCAGCACTATGCCGTCACTTGTAAGCTGTTCAACCGAGTGCAGTTGAAGAGGGGAGGGGAGGGTGGTTTACACTCTATCATTCCTCCTTGTCACATGATTTCTGTACGATGTTGCGGAATAATAGATTAGAAGAGGTACAGTGAAATTTTACAAGTGACGGCATAGTCCTGAATCTTATAACTTTATACCCTTCTATCCTTCTACATAGGTCTCCTGGTGGTTCATTTGACCCATACATTTTGTTCACGGGCCTGTAGTTTATAGTAGTTCAAGCGTTTTGCAAAATAATGGTCATCACTATCATCATCTTTCACCTGATTGTAGCACTTATTAGTAGGTACGTAAGTTTAATAGATTAAACCAAAAGTATATGAAACCGTATTTATCGGCTATTAACTAACTACTCGTAGTATAAACACCCAACTAAAATTCCCATTGCTAGGATTCGAAGCCTTCGATCATCAAGAGAAAGTCACGGCCATAATCCACCACGCTAGCACAGTGTGAATGACGTTTGGCCACGAAAGATTCTTGTAGCATACCGGTTTCTTCGTGATGTTTCTTTCACCTTTAATACCATTTGTGAATACAAACTTTTACATCTGAAATATACTCAGAGGCAGAGGGCGGGGGGAGGATCAATCAACATGCTTGATTGATAATTCCCCTACTCCCAGTATCTGTCCGATACTGGGTTTGGCAAATGGTTTAGGGAGTTAGCGCAGGTCGCAGTGATCCCCTAAACAAGGCCAGTGGACTATCCTTCACGAGGTTGCCGCCCGTTATTGACCAATTACCCTCTGTAATTGGTATAACAGAAACCTCTGGCCGACCCCCATTCCCATTCCTATCCCAACATCCTCTCCCTATACCAACTCCCCCAACCTATCCCAGTTTCTCCCCAACATATCCTAAGTCCCCTTTTATCCCATTTCAACTCTCCTACCCAACCAACTCTCCTCCCTATCCCATTCACCAACCCTGCACCAACACTGATTCCCCTGATCACTCACATTTGTAACCGTTGCTTGTCGTCTGGGAAGTTTCCTCAGGTATTTAAAACTGCGGTTATTACTCCTATTCACAAGGGAGGAGATGGAGAAAGTGTTGAAAATTACCGACCAATATCCGTTTTAACGACACTTTCTAAAATTCTGGAGAAGATTATAAATAAAAGACTAATTTCTTTTCTGGAGAAATACAACATTTTATCATCTAGTCAGTTTGGCTTCAGAAAAGGCAAATCCACAGAGCATGCAGTGAGCAGTTTAACTGATTATGTTGTAGATCAGTTGGATAGTAAAAAAAAGGTTATTGGGGTATTTTTAGATCTCGCTAAAGCGTTCGATACTGTCTCTATACCTATACTGTTGAAAAAGTTGGAAGTAATGGGCATTAGAGGTATTACTTTAAACCTATTAAAAGAATACCTGACGGGGAGGACCCAGATGACAAGAATTGGTACTTTGATGAGCTCGGAGGCTCCTGTGACATTTGGTGTACCACAGGGCAGTGTGTTGGGCCCTACTTTGTTTCTGTGTTATATAATGACTTATGTAACCTGAGACTGTGTCATACTAAAATATATTCCTATGCTGATGACACGGCTTTGATTTTTGTTGGTAATAATTGGAATAACGTACGAAAATATGCTGAACTTGGACTAAGAGATGTTACAGAGTGGCTAAGAAACAATGTTTTAACTCTAAACGTTGACAAGACCAAGTTCATGACGTTTACCTTTCCACATAGCATCAAGCCTAACATAGACATAACCGTTCACACTGATTGTAACGTAAGAGACAGTTCCCACTGCACTAAATTAGCTCAATGCCAAGCTATTAAATATCTTGGAATCACGATTGACGACACTTTGTCTTGGAAGCCGCATATACTCCTCCTAAGCAAACGTGTCCGCAAGTTGATCTTTGTGTTCAAGAACTTGAGAGATGTCGCGACAAAGATTCTTCTCTTTAATATTTACAACGCGTTATGTAGATCTCTAATATCATACTGTATCGCAGCATGGGGTGGTGCATGTGTGACCCACATGTTGATGTTGGAGAGAGCTCAGCGAGCAGTCCTTAAAGTTGCTTTAAAAAAACCTTTTCGTTATCCTACCATAGAGTTGTACAAGGATTGTGGAGTTCTTACTGTGAGACAACTTTATATACACAACCTAGTATTGTTAGTGCATAAAACTATAAATTTCAATAGCCCTAACTTTGACAAAAACAAAAGACGGAAAGATATAGTGCTATGTACGTCAAATTGTAGAACACAATCTGCACAAAAACATAAAATATTTCTAGGTTCTCTCATTTACAATAAAATAAATAAATATATAGTCGACTTTGTTCACTTAACTTACAATGACGCTAAAATTTCTTTATTCGAATTATTAGTAAAATTTAATTATCAGGATACTGAAAACTGCTCAGACCCATATGTTGAAGCAATTGAACAGCTACAACAGTTACCATGTTCGCTTGACTGATAAACAAAATAAATATCTTAACAATACACAATATCTACCTAGTGGGTTCCTTCGCTGATACCCTGGGGAATTTATCACTTATGAAGCTAGTACCTACTACATAAGGTTCTGAACTACTTTACATTGTAACCCAGTCCATACTTCAAAATCCAAAACACTACACTACACTCACCCACATTTCACACTATATCCAAAAACAATACATTTTAACATACAACTACTCATAAAACACATGATAAGACAGTACATTATCCAAAACACACAACACTACACTTACACACATTTCACACTATAGGCACATACAATACATTTTAGCACACCAATCGACCACTCATAGAACATATAACTATATCGTACCTACAAATTCTACACTTGTACACTACCTACTAACCCCTAACTACATAATTGTATAAGAACGTGGCTTTTATATTATTTTTCACTTTATGAAAATTACTTACCACATTATTTACTTACCTACTTATTTATAAAAACTGTAATTTTTGTCTTTGTTCAGTCTGTTATAAAAGTCATTTGAAGGGATACAGAAACCTGCCACACAAGCTTTGCTTAGTGCAGGTCTGTGATATTTAATTGTGTAGGTCAAGTTTTTATGGAATAATGTGAATGTGAGTGTTATTATGATTGAGGATTAATAAAGAATTAATTAATTAATAATTCCAAACCTACTCCTTAACCCTTTCCTAATTCCTTTCTCCTTCCCGTATTCCTTTTCCCAAAACCATAGCCGAACCGTGGCGGCGTACCCACTTCCTGGGCTAGCAAGGCCCTGGGGCACCAAATACCCCCAAAAATTTGCACCACACCTATCAAGGGCGGGTAGTGTGTGAGTTCTTACATCAGCTCAAAACCCAAAAAATGTCGGCACAACGTCAAAAGAATTTACTCCAGGAGGGTACCTCTAGTTCTGCTAGAGGAGAATCCCTCACCGAGCCTAGCTCGGTCTGCCCCTCGTATTCTGGGGGGGGCAACTTGTGCTCTCAACCAGGCTCCAGCCTGGATTTATCAGGCCTCATGAAGGCCATACCTAACAACCAAACCACCTTCGAGTCGCAGTGGACCTTAGTGTCGCATAAGCGCCCTTGTAAAAAGGAGTCTACGCACCCGAAGGTCGAAACCCAAAAACAAGGGCAGAAGAGCGGACCGGAACGCAGTCGCCACAACAGGCGCGCGAGCAGAAAACTCTTCAGCCTATTAAACCAAACATCGCAGCAGCGGAAACGCAGCGCGAAATACCACCATCCACCTCTACAGGGGTGGCATCAACACTACCACAACCACCACCACCATCAGTTCCCAGCCAAATGAAGAGGAAACGGAACCCGAGAGGTGCTCGCGGTAAACGGATCGCTGCGAAGGCTTCCACCCCATTCCTGAAAAGGAACATCCAGAGAAGGGGTCTTTGCCGGGCGAGAGAGCTTCATCGAAGCGCGCTCGCCTGGACGAGACTCAATCTCCCAGAGGGAAGCCAAACGCGCGAAAACCGACTTAAAACCCAAGCGGACGGAGAGCTACGCAGACGCGGCTCAATCCCACCTTAAAGTGGTGATTACCACCGTCCCGCCGAGGATCCTCTCGCAGACCCAGGCAGAAGCGGTTCGGGAGGCTGTCGATGACAGCATTCTCCAGGCCATTCTGTCTCCATCCTCCTCGAGTGCGCCCGCACCGTCTTTCCGCGGTCGACCCTTCCTGCTGGACGGGGCGCTAGCGATGTGGTGCGAGGATGAGAAATCACTCGGCTGGCTGAACGAAACGGTCAGAACCCTACCATCACCGATAGCAAACACCACTCTAACGGTCATGAGGCAGTCGGATATGAAGAAGAGGCTCAAAGCAGGGCTTCTGATTCATACCCGTATTACCGACGCTGCCACACTGCACCGAGTCCTATGTGCCTATGTGTGAACCCGTGGTACAAGGTGGACTCGTGGCAGTGCTACGACATGACGGTAGACGACAAACCACAGGAGGTCACGGGCTCCAAGGAAAAGGTAGTGCACCTCATCCTGGGAATACCCGAGGACCAAAAGCAAACAATCCTGGACAGAGACCGCCGGGTGGCCCACATTTCGGGAAGTGGGTACATCCGCTTCTTCTCCCCAGAAGAAGCGAAAACGGCCGTACAGCAACCCGAAAAGACCAACACAGCGGGTGAAACAGAGGCAAAGGAGACTTTGACTCCGGAGCCACCCACTTCTGCTCCCAAACCGAGCCAGAGCGAAGTGGAAACAGTTTCACCGCTGCAAAGTGAGGGGTGCTCTAGCAGTGACGAAGATGACGTCCTGCGTAGCCCATAGCCCCCTCAAATTCATACAGACCAATCTCCAGCACAAGCAAATAGCGGCGGCCACTTTACGCAGAGTGCTGGAGAAAAATAACAAGACCGTCGCCATGATCCAGGAAACCTGGATCAAAAATAACAAAATCTGCGGTCTCAATAACATCGGTGGTAAGTTAATGGTAGATACTACTGTCGAAAACCCGAGAACCTGCATTTATATGCCTAAATCTATAACAACCACTCTGCTTAACCAATTCTGTTCTAGAGACCTTACAGCAGTGAGACTCACCACAGAAAATCAAACCGTCCTAGTACTAGCATCAGTGTACCTGCCGGGCGAGGGTGATATTCCCCCAAAAGAGCTGGCCGACCTGGTGCAACACTGCGAAGCACACGACTGGGACCTGATCGCATCTGCCGACTGCAACGCTCATCACTCTCTGTGGGGTAGTAAAAACACCAACAAAAGGGGTGAGTCTTTAGCCGAATACCTATTCCAGACCAATCTGAATATTATGAACAGGGGTACGGAACCTACTTTTGTAAGCTCTAGGTACCAAACTATCATAGATATTACACTGGCAACCAACGCGGTGGCAGGCCAAATCGAAGGATGGCACGTATCAAACGAGCCATCGTTTGCGGACCACCGCCGCGTTTGTTTCCAATTACAACATAAGTCAACAGGCCATGTTCCATATCGCAACCCCCGTAAAACCGATATAACAAGGTACACAACAGCAGTAAACCAAACACTAAGTAATATACATCTAACTGACGCAACACTTAGTACAGACAATATAGAAACGAACGTACAACTCCTAACCAAAACTCTTTTGAATAGTTACGAACTAGCATGTCCTGTGGTAAATTCAAATAACGTAGGTAAGAGTTCCTGGTGGGGGCCAGAACTTGATAGACTACGCCATAAACTAAGGACGCTTTATAACCGGGCAAAAAACACCAGATCCATTGAAGACTGGGATAACTATAAAACTGCACAAAAGCATTACAAGAAGCGAATCAGGTTCCGGAGAACAGAATCTTGGCACAACTTCTGTAATAGCATAAACTCGACAAACCAAGCCGCCAGAATAAAGAAAGTCCTAGCCAAGGGTGAGCTCAACCTCCCGGGCTCCCTAAAAAAGGAAGACGGCACTTACACAAATACAGATAAAGAAACAAGTGTAGTACTTCTAGAGACACATTTTCCTGGTTGCCAGCTCACAGGTGACACAAAGTGGCCAGAAGAAAACTACTGCAAACCGACAACCCAAGAATGGGAAGTCGCAAACAAGGTAGTAACTGCGGATAGAATAAAATGGGCACTAAAAAGCTTTAAACCTTTCAAATCCGCAGGCCTGGATGGCATATTTCCAGCATTACTACAATGGCAATCTAACCAGGCAACAGAGCACCTACTACCAATCTATAGGGCCTTTTAAATATATTCCGAAAACACGGAGGAGGCGAAGGTAATCTTTCTACCAAAACCTGGTAAGGAAGACTACACGCACGCCAAATCGTTCAGGCCTATCAGTCTAACGTCATTCCTTCTAAAACTTTAGAACGATTAGTGGACCGACACTTAAGAGACGGGGCACTAAAACATAAACAACTACATCCTCAGCAACATGCATACAGGAAAGGTAGATCAACAGAGTTGGCACTACATATGGTCGTACACAAGATAGAATCGGCTCTCACAAACAAACTTTCAACACTTGCCGCCTTTATCGACATAGAGGGGCTTTTGATAAAACAATGCAACAGCATTAACCACGCTCTTTGTAAACTCAAGGTCGAACCAGTTATGAGGAACTGGATCACCGAGTTGGTTAGCAAAAGAGCGGTCCAGATAGTGATGAATACTACCATAAGGGCAAAGGTAGTAAAAGGATGTCCTCAGGGTGGCGTCCTATCACCACTATTGTGGAACATAGTAGTGGATAGCCTCTTAAAGACGCTAAACAATAAAGGATATACTACTATTGGTTATGCGGATGACCTCACAATACTGATAAGCGGAAGCGCTGAAAACGACCTTTGTAAGTCAATGCGCTCGGCTCTTCAGATTGTGGAGAAATGGTGTGACGAACATAAACTGTCAGTAAATCCGAAAAAACAGAACTTATTCTTTTCACACACAAAAGAAAGTTACCAGAACTACAACTCCCAAAACTATTTAATACCAAACTCACCCTATCACCTCAAGTTAAGTATCTGGGCGTTATCCTTGACAATAAGTTGAACTGGGCGAGTCATATCGATACAAAAATTAAGAGGGCCTGCCTAACTTTTGGCAATGCCGGAGACTCATTGGGAGAAAATGGGGTCTCAATCCAAAAATAACACTGTGGTTGTATACTTCAGTGATCAGACCTCTATGACCTATGGATCGGTTGTGTGATGGCCTAGAACACAACTGACCACAGTAAAAGCTAAGCTCCAAAGTCTGCAACGCCTGGCAAGCATAGCAGCCACAGGATGCATGAAAACTACACCCTCAGCCGCTTTGGAATATCTCTTAAGCTTGAGACCTCTACACTTAGTCATACAGGAGGAGGCCACGGCAGCCGCCCTACGACTGAGAGCAAACGGACTGTGGAAGCAAAATACAGAAACAGAACACTCAAAAAGTTCTGCAACGGGTGCTGAAAGAAATACCATTTCTCGAGGCACCCGTGGACAGAACAATATGCCAACATGTCTTTGATCGAAGATACAATATCCAACTCAATGCAGAATTGAAAGACAGCTCTGGCAGCAGAGAAGTAAGGATATATATACAGACGGCTCCAAAACCACACAAGGTACAGGAGCCGGTGTCTTCTCAAATGACCTAAACATAAAAATATCAACATCACTAAGTAAGCTAAACACAATTTTTCAAGCCGAATGTATTGGCATCACCAGGGCAGCACAGGCGGTCGCAGCCAGAGATGTCGGGGACTTAAACATCAAAATTGTTTCCGACAGCGCGTCAGTGCTTCAAGCCCTAAAAATAATACCATAACCTCTGTCCTTATATTGGAATGCCATAATGCACTCCAATCCATAGCAGGGACGAATAGAGTAACCGTCCAATGGATTAAAGGACATAGCGACTCACTAGGTAACGACGCAGCCGATGAACTGGCCAAAAGAGGAGCAAAGGCAGTAGTGTTTGGACCGGAACCTTTGATGCCTATACCTCAGGCCCAAATAAAAACATGGCTGCAGGAAAATACTTGGAAAGCACATTCGATGGAATGGAGAAACTCTGAAGGTTGCAGGCAAACCAAAAATGCTGTTACGGTAGCAACAAAAAAACTTGCCCGCAACTTGATCAGATTAAGCAGGGACAAAATCCGTAAAGTTATAGGCACTATGACTGGCCATTGTCCTTTAAACAAGCACCTGTTTAATTTAGGTGTGACAGACAGCCCTCTATGCAGGGGTTGCATGGAGGAGGAAGAAACGCCATAGCATGTGATTGTGGAATGCAGGAGCGTGGCCGATCAACGGGCAGAATTCCTCCACTCCCAGCAGCAGCAGTCCCAGAGGCCTTCACCAACCTGAATAGGTTGCTTGCCTTCTGGGATAGCCTGGGATGGTTGGAGTAGAAGGAAATATGAGCCACGCACAATGGCCCAATTAAGAGGCTAAGTGCGGAAAAGGCCCCGTCAAACTAACTAACTAACTAACTATACTCAGAGGCACAGACGGGAATCGAACCTACAACCTTATGATTGTGAATCGCACGTTTTAGTAGGCCACCACGGCTACCTACATAAACTAACTAAATCTAAGAACAAGAACAAAATTAAAAATTTTGATTAACCCCCGACTACCTCAGATTTGTTATCTGTACAACATTCTACTAGTCAAGCCCTTTCATTTGATACCCATATCAAGGGAGTTATGAAAAAAGAAATGTATTTCACCATTTTGTGGTAGCGGCCATCTTGGATTTGAAATTTGTCATAGTTCAAAGTATTCTACTAATTAAGCCCTTTCGTTCGATACCCATATTGTATCACCGAAGACCATCCGAGATTTCGACCTACAGATGGCCATCAGGGACAGAAATGCGGCCGTTGTGGAGGCTCTGGGCTGGGAGGAGGCAGCTTAGGCAAATGGCAAAAGGCAATTAGGCAAACACTCGATGTCGAGTCGATTAGTAGCGGAATCCCAACCGGTAGTGATCGGCTCTACAGACGAGCACTAGAATTAGATTTTAAATGTACCCAACTCCCTCCTATTTTCCTCTTCTTCTCCTTATCCAAATATGTGTAAAAATAATAATAATATATAACTGTAATGACAAAGATCACGGACCCCGGAGTCTGTGGAGTGGCTAATATAAATTTAAAAAAAAAAGATACCCATATTGAGGCAGCAGTGAAAAAAATAATGTAATTCGCCATTTTGTGGTGGCGGCCATCTTGGATTTGAAATTTGTTATAGTGTATAGTATTCTACTAGTCAAGCCCTTTCATTTGATACCCATATTGGGGTAGGTTGTGAAGAAATATTTTGTCCGCCACTTTGTAGAGGCGGCCATGTTGAATCGATATTAACACTCGAATTGTCGGCGGCCATTTTGAATCGATATCAACCAAACATAGCTAAGAACATCCGCACGGATATTTACCTTCAAATAAAAAAACCGCATCGAAATCAGCCCATCCGTTTGAGCTCTACGGTGCCACAGACAGACACACAGACAGACAGACAGACATGGACGTCAAACTTACAAGACCCCTTTTTTGGTCGGGGGTTAAAAATGGTTCTTACCTTCTATTTTCCTCATGACTTTAAATGTTTCAGGTTCAACCACTAACCGTAAACTGTTGACATGGATATTTAACTTGCTACCGTCCCTTTGACTGTCTAACTATGATTTGGCTATTGCTCTCCCTATAATTTCAAGCGGAAAGAGGGAGACAGCAATATCGAAATTAGCACAGCTTTCAAATTAAGGTGACGCATTGATAAACTTGACCGGCCGTACCAGCGGCGGACGGCATGGCTGGTCTATCGTACGTGGCGCTACGAACGGTGCGCGGCGAAACCTGCCTGCATCGCATTTATTTTAGATCTTAGCGGATCGGTTAAAGGTTGATAATCGCCTGGCACAGCGGATGATGTTAAAAACAGTGAGCGTAATTTTACTTATTTTTGACTGGGTTTTTAATTAATTACTCGTAATGTAAACATGACATAAAATAACTGCTCGGCCTATGAAATAGAATAGCAGTCTGGCTATTTTATTCGTAAAAAATAGTAGGGTGTTGTCGCTGATAATTCCAAGCATTTGAACTTTTTTGGTAAAAAGTTTGTGCATTTTTTTCTTTTAATAATTCTAACTATTTTCAAAAATTTTGTCCAGTTCACAAAATTATACAGGCTTTCTCCTTATCTACGATATTTTTAAAATTTGAATTATATCATTCGTTGGTATCATACTATGCAATCAAAAGTACTCGTTTTCATGTTTCTTAGTTCAAGGCGTCGTCTTAAGGTTTAGTTTGGCGGTAGATTGAGTTAGAGGTAGGCTTTCCGCACCAGTTGGCTGGAACTGTTTTTGTCACACGTTGTTCCCTAGTACGAAATAAGGGTTATGATAAATGGCTGTTAAGAGTTTTGCAAGAAATTTACATCAGCACAAAGTTTGTATGTTTGTTTTAGACACAAACATCGTCAACAGACTGGCTGTTTAACAGCAGTCTATAACTGATAACATCTATTTTGATAGTACAAGTACGTATTTGAAGATATATACGAGCAGCAAGCAGTAGCACTTAATTAAAATTTAATGTGTTTAATTGTATTGAGGTTTCAGTTAAGTACATTTTAACTACATTTTAGTTAGAAGATCGATGTACTTAGTTGGCTAAGTAGTAGTAGAAGTAGTTTAAGCTTGTGTCATAATAAACATTTGCCATTTTACTTTACTAAATAGTTATTACAGGTTTTGCCTTATACGTAGGTATATCTTATGTTATTTTTTTAGAGTGGGTAGAGCCTTTATTAACAAAACTAAAATACAATGAGAACTAAGTACACTGCACTACAAACCTACCTAATTAACTACTCACACTAAGCACACCTGAATTATCCATAGACCACTGTAGGTCTACAGATAATCAAGATGTGCAAGCCCACTACCAATCTAAAGCGTACCCAGCATGCTGGCGGCATTACCACGCTGATTGGCAATTCTTATACGTTGGGCCAAATAAACGGAATAGCTTTTGGCTCTTATATTATTGGGCTTTGACCATGACCAATCTTGGAATACGGTGGCAACTGTATTTAAACTTAAATGTATATATTTTAAATTGAGTCCAATTCTTTTATAAGTGTTAAGTGTTACCTTAAACAAGATTATTTTTTTATTTTAAACTGAACTAGTCTAGTTTTTAAATGAAAAGATAAGTTGAGTGAGAGAAATGGTATCAGTATTATGGCACGCGACTGTTCATAATAACAAGAGTCACGCACTTGAACAAGAGTTCAAATAGAATATAATAAATCTATACTAATATTATAAAGCTGAAGAGTTTGTTTGTTTGTTTGAACGCTAGGATCTCGGGAAGTAGGTACTGGTCCGAATTGAAAGATTCTTTTTCTATTGGATAGTCCATTTATCGAGGAAGGCTTTAGGCTATAGAAAATAACTCTATAGCCTAATTAATTGAAGCGGAGCATGAAACAAAAATGTAACAAAATCGGGAAAAAATATTCCCCTTTTGAGAGTTTTCGTACGTTTCGTGCTTTGACATGACACATGACAGCATGTGTCAAAGATTGCGTCATTGAATTTCAGTAATCTGTGCATTGAATATAAACCTTTGCTATTTTTTTTTCTAAATCTGAGTTGGTACGACCAATTTCCGACAGGTGGCGTAGCAGGTAGCTGAAGAGGTTTTTTGTTTGAAATCGATATTCTCAGGAATGAGTGAACCGATTTCAGTCATTCTTTCACCGTTGGATATGTACGGGATCCCGATGAGTGCTATATAATATACCACGGGCGAAGCCGGGGCGGACATCTAGTATTATAATAATTTTGTAATACACTGTGATCAATGTACATCTTTGTTACCACAGGAAGGAACTAGCCACCAAGATACGGGTTTTAACACCCAGTTTGGTGGATAGAGTAACATGACAACTTATATGTACTATTTTTGGATGAATAAATGATTTGATTTGATTTGAAATAAGTGCCTAATACATAAATACAATCCGCGTTCGACGTTCAGAAAAATAATTTCGTTTCTTATTCATTTCGTGTGGCTCCTTCAGACTTAATAGAATAATGAGTATTTGAATGATAAAGGGAAAATAATTTTTAACTGACATTACGAGTAAAGCTTGCTTAGGTATGTTTCCCGTGGGACGTTGGAGACAAATTTCTTTTTTCATTCTGTTTTCTTTATTATTTTTACTTGACTTTTTAATTCAATTTTCTTGTAACTAAATAATGTCTGCCTTTGTTCCTTTGATGTATTTTATGTTTAACTGATTAAGATTTAGTACTATTCCAATAGAAATATTAGGTTTATTTTTAATTTGGAGATTTTTACGGTTTAAGGGCGAAAATATGGCAAAAATAACTGGGCTTAAAATAATTATGTAGGTATGAGTGAATCACTCTTGCACATATTTTTTTAATAATTTATAATAATTTTAAAATTATTTTTTTATATATGTTTAATTAATAAAACTACAGTACAATACAATACAAAAACACTTTATTATACCACAAAAATATTAAAAGAACAATGATTAAACATAACATCAACACATTTTGGGCACAAAAGGCGATCTTATCGCTAATAGCGATCTCTTCCAGATAACCTTTCAGTATTGCAAACCTTGAAAATATTACAATATTTAAATATCAACAGCCCATTAAATGTTCCCACTACTGGGACTCGGGCCTTCTCTTTTTAATTTTTAATATGAATATATTATCTATTAAAACTTTTGTGATAAGAACGTCTAGGCTGTGGAATGCGTTGCCTGAGTGGTTTTTTTCAGTGGTTAAAACTTTGGTGTCTTCAAATCAAGAGTGAATCAGTTTTTCTACGTAAGCACGCTCCATCGTGGACCGCATTGTCGCTTACCATCAGGCGACTTTGCAGTCAAGTGTAAACCTATAAAAGTAAAAAAATGGCTTATAGACTAGAAAAACTGAGAATAAGGCAGAATGTCATGTAATTTATTAGGACCTTCTTTTCGGTTTAATACTGGCTGGTTGCGTACCCTTATATCAACGTACAAAATTCAAGTCTTTAGAATTCAAATAATCATTAGTCAGGCATAATAGATCCACAAGTAACTACAGTTATATCTCTTAAAACTTTGAATTTGGTAATCTAAATGAACGAAATTTCGAAATTGGTAAATGCCGAACATTGCTTGAGCAAGTAATAATTCGTAAAGTAGCTTAATTACTTTGGAGAGGCTTTCGTTGAAATTCGAAAACCTAAACCCTTATTCATAAACGTCTAATAAGCTTAGTTATAATGATCGTTGTCGAGTTGTGTCTGACGAAATTGGTTTCGATAATAACAAAACAATATATTATATCATAGGATTTTAATATAGTGATAGGACTCTGTTGCAGAGTCCAACTGGGAAATAATATCTTCAATTTAAAAACCCGACTGATAAAAATCAACATATTAGAAAAATGTTATGTGATAAATATACTTTAAAACTAACGCGATTAGGACGAATCTAACGATACCTTAATTGTCAAAATCCATCCAGCTCTTTGGAAGATACGTGGGGATAAAGAAATTTACAAACATACAAGATATGCGCGAAAAGCATAACCCTTCTTTCAGTCCGGTAGAAATAGACAATAAATATAACGAGAAAATAAAAACATACTTTTAGTGCAATCATAGGCGAATTCACTCAATTGTTATAATTTTTGAAGTGAAAACTTAATTTGGCCCCCCACACATAGATTTTTAACCCCCGACCAAAAGAGGGGGTGTTATAAGTTTGACGTCGATGTCTGTCTGTCTGTCTGTGTGTGTGGCTGTGTGATGGGCCGATTTCAATCCGGTTTTTTTATTTGAAGATTCATATCCGTGCTTCTAGCTATAGAGAGAAGACGATTATCACGTACACGCTCAACATCAGCTCTGTAAATAAAAATCAATACAAGCGGATTTTTTGGAGCTACGAGCAGCCCAGTGGTATCAGTGGACCGGCGACAGTTCAGCGAGCCAGGAGCCGTGTTGACAGCCCCCGGGACGTCAGGGATAAGGAAAAATCACAAAAAATACCGGACGAACAGCCAAAACAAAGGTTAGTTTAGTTTCAACATCACAAGATCGCAAAGTTGTATTTGGACAAAAGTCACGTCCGTTGACAGCGATCTGGTCGGTATAGAAAACCTTTGCCTGACACGTTCCTATCGCTGCACGACCGACCGGCGCCGGCGACCGACGCACGTCATTGATTGGAAGAACATCATCATCATCGCCAACCCCTGTGGAGAAACTGATTGCTGGTGACTGAACATCTACTGGACAGCCCGAACATCATCTAAGTCAAGCGTGTACGTAAGAACACTGACAAATCTTAACTTGGAGAAGAAGAAGAAGAGGAAGAAGAAAAGGACCATACGCGAGTAGTATAAGTTTGTTACCATTTAATCTGACCTAATTCTGTTAAAGTACCATACAAAATGTCCGACATAAACAAGAAAGCCGCCCCCTCCACCTCTGCCTCCTCCGCCTCTGCCCCCGTCATCGCACCAAAACGACCAAGGGTGCTTTCTGTGAGGTCAGTAGCGTCAAACCTACATAAGCGAATCTTAAAAAAAAATGTTAAGGCCGGCGGGTCAGAAGTGATGCAGCCGACGCGGCAACATGGGAGAGCCCCAGTGAGGCCATAGATATTCCCGTAGTAGATTCCGGTCGCGTTCAGTCTCTCGGCAATGTGCCGTCGCCGCCACAGTCAGAAACAGCTAGTGAGACTTCGGCCCCGGCGACCTCGGTGCCCGAAACGAGCTCAGAACAAGTGGCGGCGGTGGACAGAATCGAGAACTGGAAGCAATGCGGGATATCACCGCCTAAAGAGCTGAGGACCGATGACGAGACGGACAGCGTGTCCGAGTTGTCTTCCCGACCTCCGCCCGCAGCACAAGGGTCAGCATGCTGATCGGAGATTGCGCAAAGCGGACGGGGTCGAAATGGACAGCGCTACGAAAGTGGCAAACGACGCGCTGCTCCGGGGCAAGGACGCTCTCGAGTCGTCTCATAATGTGAGGCGCGATATAAGGCAAACGGCGATTGAAAGCTTACAAACGCTTTACGAGATCGTCCTTTCCTGTCGGAGTCCAGACATCGTCACATCGCCTCGCTCGAAAAAGAAAGGGCTCGACACGCCATGGAGCTGCTCTCAGTGGAAAGGGCTCACACAAAAGCAACACAAAAAATATTCTAGATCTTACAAAGGAGGTAGCTCTGGCCAGAGAACAACTAGCGGAATTACAAAAGAGACTAAAGCCGTTAGAGACTGGCAGAGCTTCGAGTCGAGAGAGCCCCACCAGCACATAAAAGCAACAGCGGAAGCGGTGAGGGACATCGGCAGTTACCTAAAATCTGTACCGTGTGAAAATACCACTGTCAACCTAACGCCGCTGAGGAATGATTGTCTCGGCATAAAACTGGGATAGAAATTCTTCAGAGGCAGGTCGACGAATTCCGGAGACACTCCAACACACATAGTGAACAAGCCGCCGAAGTCCTTAATCGAAACACAGACATGTTGCAAGAGCTCGCCTCGACTCCTCCACCTGCTACTCCCCAAATTATTCGGATAGTCTTAACAAAATAGAAAAATACTTACAGAAAAATGCTGACGAAACAAACGCCACCACCATCCTCCGCCCCAATTAAAATAAATATTGACGAGCACGTGCTACCTATCACAGAACGGTTAGAAGCTGTATCGTCAGAACTCCGGACGATGCGGCAGGAAAATTAATTCTTCCCCTACCAGCCCTAAGTATCGAGGCCGAAATCAGCCAAGCGGAGACGGGCAAGCCATCTAAGCCCAACTACGCAAAAATAGCGGCTAAGCCAATCGTGCCAAAACAAACCCACACTCTCATCGTGACAACGGCGAACACCACATCTCCCACTACTGCCGAAAATCTAATAGAGAGGATAGCGGTAGCACTGGACACGAAGAAGACTGGAGCAAGGGTTGACCGAGTGCGAAAAGGTCGAAACAGGAAAGTTATCCTGAGTTGCAGCACAGAGGAAGACCTTGGTCTGGTTAGAAATCGTGTGCAGCAGGACAAGTCTCTGAAGGTGGAGACCGCAAAGCGGGTAATCCACTAATCATCATCCGAGACGTTCTGTCTTACCACAAAGACAACGAGATTGTGGAAAACCTTTTGGCGCAGAATAAACATCTGCTTCAGGGGGTTGATTTGCAAGAGAGCACAATGAGAGTGCGGTACAGGAAAAAAGCGCGTAACCAGCATGAGTGCCATCCAGTGATCGAGGTCTCACCTCGCATTCACAGAGCGTTTTGGACGCCGAAAAAGGTCTACATTGGGCTCCAGAGGAGACCAGTGGCAGACCACTCGCCTTTGGTGCAGTGCACCAAGTGCTTAGGTTTCGGTCACACAAAAGCGATCTGCCGGGAAAGGGATGAATGCTGCAGTCATTGCGGAAAACCCCACTCCTGGACCCAATGCAAGACAAGAAAAGAAGATCTGCCACCCAAATGCAAAAACTGCGCGAATGCTCATCCAAACAGCCCCAACAGAGAACTCGCTCACAACGCTTTTAGTCGCGAGTGCCCTGAAAGGGTAAAATGGGATGGCATAGCGCGGTCCCGAATATCTTATTGCTAAGGGCACTCATGAGGAACATGGCTCAATCTCCCAAAGAGTAGGCAAACTAGGTTTGCGTTTCATCCAAGCAAACCTGCAGCGCTCCCAGAATGCAACGACAGAACTCCTGAAGGTCGCGAGAGAAAGGGGAGTTTCAGTTGCCCTTGTACAAGAACCCTATGTGGGAAACAAAGGCGTGATGAAACAATATCCTGGAACTCGCATTATTCAGTGCAGTTTGAATAGGCAAAAACCAGTTAAGGCAGCCATAATAGTCTTCGGAGACATGATGGAGGTAATCCATGACCCCCAGATTGTTACCGAAACGGAAGTGGCTGTCCTATTGGTCGGTACAGGCCTAAAATTGGGAGTGATTTCTGTCTACTTAGAAGGAGACCAAAAAGTCGACCCCTACCTCAGCAGGATCAAAGCATTCAGCGAAAAACTAGCTACAAAAGACCTTATTGTTGCTGGTGACGTGAATGCATGGTCCCACTGGTGGGGAAGTACGTCTCAAAATGAGAGAGGAGAAGCCGTAAGCTCTTTCTTCAACGAAATGGACTTGTACATTCTCAACTCCGGCGATACACCAACCTTTGAGATCGTCAGGAAGGCAAACTCTGCACAAGTGTAGTAGATGTAACAACGTGCAGCGTGTCTCCTGGGAAAAATCGAGGATGGGAGGTTGACAAAAGTATCACAACATCGGACCACAACGCAATCACCTTCACTTTGCGTCTAGTTAAGGCTCTCGAACAACAGAGGCCAATAACAACACGCAAATACAACACCAAGAAGGCAAAGTGGCCAAACTTTATGTCACGACTAAAATCTTCCCTTAAAGAAAGAAACATCACGCCGGAGTCAGTGGGGAAATGTGAAAGTCCTCTAGAACTCGAGTCGATGATTACGAGCTACACATCTAGTATACACGAAGCCTGCGAACACACTATTCCATTAGTAAGCTCGCCGAAGGAAATCCAACCCCCATGGTATACCAAAACGCTCGAAAATCTGAAGAAAGAAGTTCTCAGAAGAAAGAGAAGGATCAGGAATGCCGCCCTGACAGAGTTGAACTTGTAGTCGAAGAGTACCAAATTGCTCGGCAAGACTACAAGGAAAAAGTCAAACAAGCTCAGACGGAAAGTTGGAAGGAGTTCTGCACGAATCAGGAGAAAGAAAGTATGTGGGACAAGATCTACAGAGTGATGAGAAAAACTTCGACGAGACAGGAAGAAATACTCCTAAGAGATACCGAAGGTAACACTCTATCCCCGCAACTATCAGCAGAACTACTTGCCAAAACTTTCTATCCCGACGACTCTGAGAGCACAGACCAACCGTGTCATGCAGAGCTACGGAGCAAACGATGGAAACGCCTATAGGCTTACCGGAAAATGATCCACCATTCACATCAGCGGAACTGGAATCAGTATTGAGAACTCTGAAACCGAAAAAGCCCCGGTACAGACGGGCTAACCGCTGATATTTGCGCAGCAGCCATACGTTGCGAATGGGAGGTTTTCTTGGCGATAGCAAACAAATGCTTGTCACTGAAACACTTCCCAAGCAATGGAAAGAGGCGCACGTGGTCATATTACGAAAACCCGGTAAGACAGATTACACACATCCAAAATCTTACCGCCCCATAGGTCTTCTGTCCGTTCCCGGAAAAATCGTGGAAAAGCTTCTGGCAAACCGACTCCAATGGCATCTCCTCCCAACCATCAGTAGGAAACAGTACGGCTTCATGCCCCAAAGAGGCACCGAGGACGCCCTCTATGATCTGGTAGAGCACATCAAAAAAGGAGTAGACAGTAAAGACACCGTACTCCTAATCTCCCTGGATATAGAAGGCGCTTTCGACAATGCATGGTGGCCCGCCCTCAAAAATCAATTAGCGAAGAAGAGGTGCCCAACAAACCTCTACGACATGGTAAACTCATACCTCAGCGGCCGTAAAATCAAGGTCAACTATGCAAGAGCAGTCTATGAGAAGGAAACAACCAAGGATGCGTCCAAGGGTCCATCTGTGGACCAACCTTTTGGAATGTGATCCTAGACTCGTTACTGCGAATGCTAGAAGCTGAGGGAGTATACTGTCAAGCATTCGCGGACGACGTCGTTCTCGTATTTACAGGCAGTCCGAACATCATCGAACAGCAAGCGGGCAGGGCGCTGAGCATGACAGTGGAATGGGGTAAAATCAACAAACTCAACTTTGCAGCGCATAAAACCAACGCGATGCTTTTCACAAAAAGTTGAAGTACGAACCTCCAAACATAGTCATGTCTGGCGTCCGGCTCAACCTGGTCGAGGAAGTCAAACTGCTAGGCCTACTGATCGACCGACGGCTCAACTTTAAAGCACATGTGACCGCCCAATGTAAAAAAGTGGCGAACATTTATAAACAGCTAGCATGTGCAGCGAAGGTGACCTGGGGATTAAATGGCGAAATCACGAGAACTATCTACGTCGCTGTGGTGGAACCTATCATCATGTATGCCTCAAGTGTATGGGCGCAAGCGGCAGACTTCGAGGAAAACAAGTCTCAGTTGAACGCTATCCAAAGAGGTTTTGCCCAAAAAATCTGTAAGTCTTACCGTACTGTTTCTCTGAAAGCAGCACTTGCTCTTTCCGGACTGCTTCCCCTGGATCTGAGAATACAGGAAGCGGCAAATTTGTACAGAGTAAAAAAACCTCTCCCAAGACTACCTCCCACCAGAAGTGGAACTCGAACGGAATGTTAACTGCCTGGACCAACCTCATCCGTCAACGCAGTTTTCCGTAGAGTACGAGCTCCTAGAAGACACCTCAATCTTCCACAAGGGCCTCAAATTTATACTGATGGCAGTAAAATTGAAGGTAAAGTCGGAGCTGCTCTAACATGGTGGGAGAATGGCAGAGAGGTCAAGAACTCGACCTTCAAGCTCCACCCGAATGCACAGTCTTTCAATCGGAACTTTATGCTCTTTACCGGGCAACTCAAATGGCGTTAAAGAGCAAGGACCCGAAGTCAATGTCCTGAGTGACTCCCGATCTTCACTCGAACTGCTAAGTAACCCAAAAACGAGCCACCCCTTGGTTAAGTGCGTAAAGGAAAACATTGGACAGATAAATGCTGAAGGGAGATCTCTTCGTCTTTTCTGGGTGAGAGCGCATGTTGGCACCGTCGGCAACGAAAGAGCCGACGAACTGGCCAAATCGGCGGCACTCACGGAATCACCCAGGGACTACGAGGGGATCCCTTGTCCTACGTCAAAAGGAAAATCCGTGAAGAATCGGTCAAGAAATGGCAGGATCGATATGAGACCTCGGACACCGGAAAAGTCACCCAGACGTTCCTCCCCGATATAGCAAACGCATATCGGGTGATGAGAACCACGAAACTGACTCCTTCCAGGTACAAGCGTTGACGGGACACGGAGGAATAGCAGATTACCTGTACAGATTTAAGCTCAAGAACAGTCCGGCATGCGAGTGTGACCCCGACCAACCCGAAACGGTCTGGCACGTGCTAGTCGATTGTCCCCGATTCATGGTCGCAAGACATGAGCTCGAATCTATGATCGACAGAAGGCTGGTTGTCTCGGATCTCCACAACATCTTAGTAGATCCAGACAACAGAACACGGCTCCTGTCCTTCATGGAGAGCTCATTCCGCATAGCGGCCATGAGAAACTCCACTAACTCAAATACGCGCCCTCCATCGCCACCACACCCTGCCCCGCTGTCTGTAGACGCCACGTGGCATGCGGTTTCCGCCCAACATAACTCCTCGAAGAGCATCTCCGTCAAACAACTACTGGAGAACGCAGACCGAGGAGAAGCAGGGATCCGTATCCGCGGAGTGGCTCTCTTCATGGACAGCAACAAAGAAAGATTCGAATAAGCTTTTGCTTCGCCTGGGAACGGAAACGAGCCCGTTTGTCACCTGGATTGTCTTGCCTGCTCAATGGGAGTACCGCAAAAGTCACAATGAAGCGGAAAACCTACGACGCCATGCCGGTGTGCGAGGTAGACGGCCACCGATTTCGGTTGGTGCGATCGAAAACAAAACGATTGCACTAATAGAGTACTCGGAAGGTCGGACGCCTTTCACACAGGCAAGTGCGCTGCTCGCACATCTGAGCAGAAATGCAGGTGAAGCACCCCGGTGATAAGCGTGGATGCGATGGCAATCGAATATTCAAGAGCAAGAGTCGCAGACCGGCTGGGTTGCATTGAGGCCTCTAAACATCATGAGATTGTCGTATACGAAGACAGGGAGAAAATCTGAGCTTCCTCAGAGCCCCTTCGCACGACCAAACAAATGCAACCGATAGCTGGGGACATCCTGTTCCTAGTTCGACCATCCAAACCGGCTCCGAAAGAGCACAGCAGAAGGCAGCCGCGGAAAAAGCCTCAGCCAATCTAACTGGCAGCCGAGGCACCAACACGGCGTTCGTGACTGCCTTCAACGCAGCAGCAAGGAGCGTACTCCGAATCACATCCCATTCATCACCCCCTTGACGTCAAAGACCCCAAAGCAGCTTCACAGCAACAAATGAGCCGAACGAGAGCCGACATGGGACAGGTGGAACCGCCCCGCTATGTCACGGCTTCGGAGCCGCGGAGCCATGCACGTAACGCCTTCATCGAATTCATAGCCACACTGAGCGCGACACGACAAGTCAACCTCAAGACCTGCGAAAACATCATGCAGTCCTATAGGCTAGGAAGTGAAAGCCTTTAAAGGCGAAACTCGAGGAGGCCGAAGCAGCCATTTACAATAATGTCACTTCCCGGGTCATCAAGGGAACCATGACAGGACAGTATATGGCAGCTTACAGTGCAGAAAATGGCTTCGTGACACTGAACGAGAGAGAGACAGAGCGCGCGGGAGTGCCTGTTTATGCGACACCACTAAACGACCCAATTGTAGTTACTGCCCGATGCACCAAGATTATGCTGGACGATAAGATCCTAGAGATGGCCAAGACCATCGAAGGGAACGGAAACGTCAAAGCAGATTGGGAAAATTGGGAGGTACCGAGAATACAGTGGGTCAACGGAGTTCCAGGATGTGGAAAAACAACATGGGTGATTAGACACTTCGACGTGGACAAGGACGCCATCATCACTACAACAACTGAGGCAGCAAAGATCTAAGAGAAAAGCTATCGCACCGAATCGGAAACCTGGTCAAAACCAGAGTGCGAACCATGGCTTCTGCTCTGGTAAATGGTTTCGGTAGAGAAAGTTTCAGCCGCCTCATGGTGGACGAAGCTCTCATGAACCATTTTGGAGCCATTGTGATGGCTTCAAGGCTGTCTGGTGTTGGTGAAATTGTCCTCATTGGAGACGTCAATCAGTTGCCTTATATCGACAGGGAAAATCTCTTCGAAATGAGGTATCATCGCCCGAACCTGGTAACAAAGATCAGCCAGGAGTTGCTCTGCACACATCGAAACCCAATGGACGTCGCATATGCGCTGAGGGAAATATACTCCGGTATGTACTCCTCAGCGCCCCGAATAAAGTCCCTAGAGCAGAGAAGATATAAGGGAGCGCAAATACCAACAACATACCAAACACCCTCTTCTTGGTTCACACTCAAGAGGAGAAGGAGACCCTGACAAACCAGGGTTATGGGTCAGGCACCGGGTCACGCATCCTTACCATCCATGAAGCTCAGGGACCAACATACGAGTCGGTAATCGCAATCAAAACCAAGGCAAACATGAAGCTGCACGAGAGCGTACCCCATGCGGTTGTTGCAATCTCACGGCACACGGGGACCTTCACATACTACGCTGACGACACCGACGACGCCATCGGTCGTTTCGTGCGGCGAGCGTGGGCTGCATCACCAAAGACCATCCGAGATTTCAACCTACAGATGGCCATCAGGGACAGAAATGCGGCCGTTGTGGAGGCTCTGGGCCGGGAGGAGGCAGCTTAGGCAAATGGCAAAAGGCAATTAGGCAAACACTCGATGTCGAGTCGATTACTAGCGGAATCCCAGCCGGTAGTGATCGGCTCTACAGACGAGCACTAGAATTAGATATTAAATGTACCCAACTCCTCCTATTTTCCTCTTCTTCTCCTTATCCAAAATATGTAAAAAATTAATAATATATAATTGTAATGACAAAGATCACGGACCCCGGAGTCTGTGGAGTGGCTAATTTAAATAAAAAAAAAAAAAAAAAAAAAAAAAAAGCTATCTTTGGTTAACATCGATTCAAGATGGCCGACAAAATATTTCTTCACAACCTACCTCAATATGGGTATCAAATGAAAGGTCTTGACTAGTAGAAAACTATACATTATAAAAAAAACAAATCCAAGATGGCCGGCACCACAAAATGGCGAATCATATGATTTTTTTCACTACTACCTCAATATGGGTATCAAATGAAAGGGCTTGACTCGTAGAATACTTTGCGCTATGACAAATTTCAAATCCAAGATGGCCGCTACCACAAAATGGCGAAATACATTTCTTTTTTTTTACAACTCCCTTAATATGGGTATCAAATGAAAGGGATTGACTAGTAGAATGTTGTACAGATAACAAATCTAAGTAAGTCGAGGGTTAATTAAAATTTTAAATTTTGTTCTTGTTTGTAGGCTGTGAATCTCATCGTTACACTCATAAATAAAAGAAATGGCATGAATGGCGGTTTTTACACCTTAAAAGCGTCTGTTTCAGAATTAAACTCACAGAGGTGCCTCGTAGTCTGAATAGATATGTCAAGCTTACCTTTGTAACGGGTCCCACTATCTATAACAAGTTGCCGGATCTGATCGTTTCAGTTCCCACAATCGGTAGCTTCATATCAAGACACAAGCGTTGGATTATCATGCCGTTATAATTATTACTACAGCTATGACGAGTTCACGAAAGATACATTTCGATACCATAATTTGCAAAACGAATAACTCCATAGCAACAAATTTCACAAGGGCCACTAAAAACTTAATATAGAAAAAATTTAAGCATCAAAAGAGAAAAACTCACATCCCTTTGGAAATTGTGTTTCTTATTAACTAATAAACACTTAAAATAATGAATATACCAGCTACCCAATAGATTTTAGTGGTGATTTAGTGTGACCCCATGAAATTTGCTACTATGAAGTACCTAATTCGTTTTGCAAATGAATTCTGAAATGATGTAAGTATTTGTAATAATATGAGTTGTGTTTATAAAATATTGTTATTTAGGTACTAGGTATGTTTGTTGTAGTGGATAACTGGGATGTTTATTAATATTTATAATGTTTGATTATTTTGACAATCCAGGGTTGCTGGTATCAGCCTGCGTCTGTTTAAGGGCAGAACCTGGTTGACCGAGCTTTGCTCGGTTTTTTTTAATGATATTTAGGCAGGTACGAACTACGTAGTGATGACTTAGGTACTTAGACCTACTTAGATACGAATTAAATGCTCTAAGTATAAGATATTTATAAAAGGCTCTAACTATAAGATTTTCTCAGAAAAAAAAGAACAAAAAGAAAAGTTCCGAGTCAGGATCCGAACCGGGGCCTGTTGACTCCGAGGGCTAGCATATTCCGCCTGAGCTATTTAGACTTACAGAACAGTGGCGAAATAAGTTATCGTATTCTAATGACATTGTAGAAGTTTTTCATTGTCTAAAAACGCGCATAAAACGGATGTTTTAAAAAAATAAAACCTAGCTAGATCGATTTATAGTCCCCAAAACCCCCTGTATATATAATTTCATGAAAATCGTTCGAGCCGTTTCCGAGATTCAGATTCTATATATATATATATAGGTACATATATATACAAGAATTGCTCGTTTAAAGGTATTTCTTTAAACAAACAAGTTTTGTTAAAACTCAATACATGTCCCAACAACAACTTTACACTTTACAATACAATACAAAAACACTTTATTGGTACCACAAACAAAGTTGACAATAAGTAACAAATAAAATAACAAACACATAATGGGCACAAAAGGCGATCTTATCGCTAAAAGCGATCTCTTCCAGATAACCTTTAATTTACAAAGAAACAAGATTTGTAAGATTTTGGGCAGTGGTACAACAAACAATATAAATAAACACGTGTATTAATTATATATAAATTAAATATAATAGAACAAAATATAATATAATAGCTGTACAATAAATAAATAAGTTTAAATATATAAATACACATACAAATACATATATATATATATAATAATAAAATAATGTATGTATACAATAAGAAACACAAAAATCCAAGAAAAATAAACATAAATCAGTGAACAACTTTTGTCACTTTACAGTTACTTCATGACATTTTTACTTTTAGTTTAGGTTATAAAATCCAGTTACGTCGAGATGAGTAATCGCATTCATTAAAAAAATGTATCATAATATGACATGAAGCAGCTCAAAAAAGACCTAGTAATATTTTTATCAAGTAAAAAATCAAGTAATGTGTTACTGTACAAATAGAG
This sequence comes from Ectropis grisescens, assembly GCA_017562165.1. NCBI lineage: Eukaryota > Metazoa > Arthropoda > Insecta > Lepidoptera > Geometridae > Ectropis > Ectropis grisescens. The sequence goes on along the minus strand of CM029777.1, from coordinate 23,266,744 downwards.
ATATTTTAATAGGTACTTAATTACCAGAACACGAATTAAACAAGATATTCTGCTGTCACAAATTCCAAATTCCTAGTAATGTGGTTGAAATTACGATTTAGGTGTACTCATAGGCTAAGTCTGCGTAGGTGACCTTTGATCTGTCTCTAACAGTGTGATTTCAACTGGAAGGCTGAACATAAATAACTTTTAAATTAACGTGTCCTATACGTAGGTACTAGACAGGTAGGTAGTAGTATATATTTAATAGGTAGTTTATAATTATTATAGTGGTAGAACTCATTTCAAAGTCCCCCTCGAAAAGGATCACCTTTGGCAGTTATTTTGCCAGTAAGTTACGGCTGGTCTATTTGGGAGAACGGTGACTGCCGATCCGGAGACCCCGGGTTCAAAACAACGCGCACCACTGTCTTTTTGAAGTCATGTGCATGATGCCTCTAACTTAAAATAGTGAAGGAAAACACCGCTAGGATACCAACGGGTACCTAGAATATTTAAAGGTCATGCGTCATCCACCAACTCTCACTTGGCCAGCATGGTGGATTTTGGGCTTGACTATATCCTTCTGAGAGAAGACCCTGACTGAGTCCCAGCAGTAGGGACATTTAGTGGGCTGTTTATGGTTTAGTTATTCTACCACCAAGCTGTAATTTGCAAACATAGCCGTGTTTCGGTTCGAAAGGCTATGTTTTTGGATTTCAAAGGGAAAAAGATCTTATATGAATAGGTAGATGACCACCGCAGAGCACTGCTGAATAGCGATTTGAATCCTTCACGTGGAAATAGCTGCACAGAACTATGCAGTTATCATAAGAGAAAAATGCACAGCTTTTGTTCTTTACGGCGATGCGATGCTATCAATTAGCGGCCATGATGTATAAGCAACATACATAGTTACTGAACCATACAAACTGGTTATAGGGGTGGATTATTCACTGCTGATATTAGTAATCGAGATGCTTGACAATTTTTTTGAGGCGGAGGATTGAGAGGAGTAGAGGATTCTTGCTCATTCGCGGTGGAAGAAGCGGGCATGGGGCGAACCACTCTGGCTCACAGTATAGGCCTGGGGTGTTGGACGCTTAGAACCGTCTATCACCTGACTAGAAGAGAGATCCTTTGCGAAGAGGCGAGGTGTCGCTTTTCTATGCATCACTGCAAACAAAACTGGGGTCCGTTCCTCCGGAAGGTGAGCCCGCAAAGGCGGTAGCAGTTGCAGCAGAGTTGCGGTCGAATGCGAGAGCGGTCCTGTGACCCTGCCGCCAAGCTACGCCTGGAAAACCTCTGGGGGCTTTAGTTGGTAGGTGTACCACTCTAAATGGTGTTCCCACCGTGTGTTCGGAAGGTAAACATGCATAAATAATTTTTACAAAAAAAAAACAACTGTCCAAACTATGTTTATTTACTTATTTTAATTAAATTAAAAAATGCAATGAAACCCAAAAACCGTACTTTTTAAATTAATCTCAGTTCTACCGGGCAAAAGTTTCCCCAATTCCCTCCTCTAATTATCCAAAAATTAATTAATATTTAAAGTCTCCTCACAATAGTATCTGCATATGTTAAAACTAAGCTAATCCTGTTCTGAATATTAAATTCTAATCTGTGTAGTTTCACGTGTTATGTTCGTTCGTTTAATACCACATGAAACAGCGCGAGCTGTCTGTGGAACATCCCGTATTATAACTATAGTTGTGTGGAACTCAGTATAATAACATACTTTAGGGTTATCCAGAATAAACGTACCTGCTAAGCTAAAATACACGAATCTTTATCATCACTACGCATAATTTTTACTTACTAACCGACTTCAAAAAAGGAAGTGGCTCTCAATTCAGCTGTATCTTGTTTATTGTATATATGTATGTGTTACACAGTAGTGCCGCCAATTGTCAATCGATTGAGTTACTTTTTAGTTTGGTAGATCATAGGTTAGAGGTAGTCCCATTTAAGAATATTATCAAAATCGGTGAGGCGGATTTTGAAATAAGTAACAAACAACAAAATACTTTCATATATATTTATTTGTAAAATAAAGAGTGACGAGACGAGCAGGACATGTCCCGTAAGTGGTAAGCAACACGCCTGCCACATAACAGCACAGTGACATGCAGCTGTTGGGACATGAAGAGTCAAAATCATTACCTAGCTTTGCACTGCGCTCGTCACCCAGAGATCTAAGATGTTATATCTCTAAGCCCTGTAATTTCTCTGGAAACATGCCCTTCAAACCGGAACACAGTAATGTTTGCACATTACTGCTTGGCGGTAGAATAAATGGCAAAGGTGTGGTACTTCCCCAGGCGGACTCTGCCAAGAGTCCTACCACTACAATATTTAGACAAATTGCAATAGACTATCACTATATTTAGACAATATAATGATAGTCTTTTGAAATTTGGTTGAATTTAATTTTAAATTGCAGTCGGTTTTTAATTTTTCGAAGAAAATAAATTAATTATTGTAGTAAAACCTTTTTTGCCCGCGCTGCCACTTTTTTGTAGGGTAAAATGTGTCGTGATACTCGTCACTAACATGATAATGATAATCGTAAATCTATTAGTAAGTGTAATCTAATACGTAGGTGCTGCTAAGTACGCTGAGTGCGAGTTTTGTCGACCACAAAACGCACTCGCACTCAAGCAAAAAGATACTTCACAACCTATACGAGTATACCTGACCGTTTGCTGTGCGCGTTAGAAGTTTTTGAATGGGTGAAATTTGGTGAGTTGAGGTCTGATATGCTAATATAGGTATCTGTTGATGTAGTTATAGCGTATGGAACAGTCTAGGTCTAGTGAATAGTGTTGTCTATTACTAAAATTCAAAGTTTTAAATTTTCACCTCTGTCGGTAGTCCCCAACTGTTTGACTGACTGCCTTTTATACCAGATCGACCTATCTTATTGTCATTTCGTCGTTTTATCGCGATTTGCCTGACGATTTGCCTGCTAAGCAAGCAACCTAAATAATACTATACTCCCGATTGGAAGAAAGATGTAGAGGGGAGACAGATGAAAATGTTCGCCAGTTTTGTAATGACGCGATAAACGATTTAAACAAACAAATAGCATTGAAGTATTATTAAAAAATCAATCAAATATTTTTTTATGATCTAGATTTATTATTCTCGAAGAAAATTTATTGTAAGTACTTAGGTAAATGATGACTATATCTATAATTATTGCAATAACTATAGAAACCCGGAGCCCTATACCTATTCAATGCTTTTAACTGTTTAATATACCTTTTAATAAATATGGTGACATAAAGTTAGTTTATCACCTAATTAAATAAATAAAGAAACACATAGACACAGAAAAACTAGCATTTTTTACCGAGTTAAAAAAAATATTAGGTTCTCAATTTGATTGTATGTTTCTTTTGAAAGTATGTTACACGACAGTTCCGCCAATTGAAAATCAATTTTGGTACCAAGTTTCAATTTAGTTTAATAGATCTTAGTTTAGAGGTGGTCCCATATAAATTTAAAAGAAATCAGTGGAGCGGTTTTTTAAAATATTTCATGTATCTAGCTGACTTAGTGATGGTTTCTGAAGTTTGGTCACTTCATTTTATATTGAAAATAAATTATAATCACAGAAATATCTGATTTGGGTGAGCATAGAACCACGACCTACGTCTACGAAAAACTTAATACAACTGAGACACGACGCTATCATGTGCCAATTCATATCATCAGACAAATTCACACATATAGTGTTAAGTTCTATTGACATTAAATAACTCATACCTCACAAACCTACCGCGTAGTCTATTCTATTATATTGTTCGCAAAGTTAGGAATTAGTTTCACGTTAAGTCGTAGGCTTTGGCAACTTCGCCTCGGGGTATTGTTCTTGGATTTAATAGATCGAAAGTAAACATCGAAGAAAATACAGGACGATACCTTGTACTTTATTCCTTTTTGGGTGGATTTGTTGTTTACCGTTCTGTCGTAAGTAACAAATATGTATTTATGTTATAAAATGTGTAAAAATATCTGTCCTTGTTGACTCCAAAAGACAGCTTCCTTCTATTCTCTTACCAGTACTGTTACTTTTTTTTTAAGGGGTTTCTGTAGTTTTGTTACTTTTTGTCTTATTAGTGCAATTAAGAATTTATCTATCTATTTTGTCAATGTGAGACTCTGGGACTTACAGGTTAAGGTCGACAGTTCAAAATGGGTTATCTGGGGTGGGCAGTTTAAGCTGGATAGTTTAAATGGTCAATCCAGTGTCAAACCAACAGTAGTAGGCGTTTTGGAAGGTTGGTTCAGGGCTTATGATTCCCGGATGAGAGATTCTCGTCGTCGCTTTAATTTAAGTTTTGGATGGTCTAGTCGCAAGAACGGCGACTGCCGTTCTTGCCTGCGAAACCTGCGCGCACCACTAACTTTTCAAAGGTATTTGCGTCATGCCGCTAACCTTTAACGGTAAAGGAAAACATCGTGAACGACCATGTACCTAAAATCTTTCGAGGTCATGAGTCGTTTACCAACGCGTCTGGCTCAGCGGTGGATTATGGTGTCGACTCTCTTGCGAGAAAAGGCCCCGAGTCCAAGCAATGGGAACATTAAATCTAATGGGCTGGTTATGCTATGCTATTAACAACATGCATTGTATAAAAACTAACGTGATTTTGACACATTTTAAATAAATACACGGATAATTCACGTTTGATATAGTCAGTCCAGTTCGACTCAAGTTTCGATCGCGTCCGGCGATCTTTTTCAAGGAGAGTGCGCGCGCGTGTTACCAACTCGTTTAGCAGTGAGTTAGTGCTAAACGAGCTGCGAGCACGCGCGCGCACTCTTGAAAAAGATCGCCGGACTCGATCGAAACTTGAGTCGGACTGGACTGACTATATCAAACGTGAGTTGCCCGTGTATTTATTTAAAACATGCATTGTGTCCAATATCATTCTTAAAATTGTAAAACACGTAAATTAAATAACTCAAATGAATTCCGAAAAGTTGGTCAAAGTATAATTGTGCAATAATAACATTAAACGCTCGAGCATAATGGATATGCCGACATTCATGTTAAACGAACTACGATGTGGGTCAGTGAATATTCGAATAGATTTACCGCCATGGCACTGGCCAGAAATTTTCTGGCTAACTACGTTTGCACTACATTGGACGAATGCCTGGCCAAAATCGTTGTTTGTGGCTAAATTTGATTCATATTTTGCAATTTAAAAGTTAGCCCAACGAGGAAAAATTACACAAATCTAACCAATTTCAGTATGTAACCATTCTCAAAAATGATTAAAATAACTAAGTATTTTTCTCTATGATAATCTACTCGTATTTCAAGTTAGTTTGCTAAGGCGGTATACTTTTTTTGAGTAAAATAGAAGTGAACTTCCAGAATCAGTATAATATACAAACAAATAAGGTCTTCAAAGTTGAGGGCAATCAATATCGACTCAATTAAAAATACATAAAAAAATACATTCGATCATAAAACCTACTCTTTTTCCCAAATCAGACCTACTCCCGAGTCACAAGTCTCGGGATCTACTTGAGTTTTCTCTCTCTGCCACACGATGGACCCGGCACCCGCACGGTGAATCCATGGAATGCTAAGCAGATCGTCTCATACTATTACATATTTTTTGTAGATGCAAATCTATGTCATAACCAAGTGGAGGTTGCAATTATCACCGAATCACTATATTTTGTGCCCTGGAGAGTCGTTTGACATTATCAAAATGGAGAATAATGTTTAACTTAAAAGGTTTGCTAAAATTATGGTTGACCATAGCAACTGGCAAAACGATTTTCTATTTCAACGTGATATTTTTTTTTTACTTACTAATCTATACTTATAATAAAACTGTAACGAGTCGAATTCTGTACATTGAAGATATTTTGAAAAAAATTTTTTTGGGGCACTCCACAGTCGATACTGATGGCGAAACTGCATTTTTTTTCTTTCATGTCTGTCTGTCTGTCTGTCTGTCTGTCTTTCTGTATAGGGATCACGCATCACGCCAAAACTACTGATTCAATTCAGCTGAAACTTGGCATGATTTTAGTTTATGCTAAGGACATTGCTGTAGGATACTTTTGATCCCCAAATTCTGATCGGTTTTCTTGCGGGAGGGGTCGAAAGTCAGAATGTGTATTTGGTTGTAACTCATGTTTGCGTTGTTTAATTTCATTAATTCTTTTTTTGTTAGAAAGAACACACTTTTTATATTGTCCCGTCAAAATTTGAACAATATCGGTCTGTTGGTTCGGAAATTACACAAACATTAAATAATAACGACACGCGCGGCGCGTTCGGTACATACTAACTTCTAAGTATTCTGTATATCACAAACGATCCACAGAATATCTAGATTCTAGAAAGTGCCCACGTGATCGCGTCGCGTCGTCTTGGATGACAAAATAATTGTCAAAAATATATTTTTGTGTGGAAAAACAAACATCATTCGATTATAATCACAGACTAAGTAGAGAGATACACTCATCGACTTCAAACAAGGAGGATGTTCTCAATCGGGTTGCACGTTTTTTTATTTGGTTTTATTTTACGCGATAACGCCGCTAATTGTTAGTAGATTTTGATAATTTTCTGATAATTTACTTTTTTGGTTTGGTAGAAAATACTTCAGAGGTGATCTTAGATATCGAAAACAGGGAGGTAGTTTTTCAAATATCAACAAAAAACTAAAATCAGCTTAGATTTATCCAAACGATATAGTTATACAATTTCTTCTTAATCTTCTTATAAAATTTAGTCGAATGACAGAATTAAATTACCTGTCATTGAAGTAGATTTTTGTATTTTGGAGAAAACATATCAGCATAATAAGTAGCAGCATAAACAACCCATTAAATGTTCCCACTGCTGGGCGTCGGGGCCTTCTCTCGCAAGGAGAGAGACAAGGCTATAATCCACCACGCTGGCCCAGTGTCGGTTGGTGGATGACATATGACTTAGAATTTAGATTATAGGTAGATTTCGGTTTCTTCACGGTGTTTTCCTTCACCGTTTTAATTACCGGCATTACGAACATGACTCTGAAAAGATAGTGGTGCGCGTGGTTTTGAACCCTGGGTCTCCGGACCGACAGTCGCCATTCTCTCGACTAGGTCAGCTGTAACTTACTAGACCAGCTGTAACTTATTAGAAAACGTATTATTTCAATCCAAATACTGTTTAAAATTTAAAGGTAGTGTTCAACAAGCTTCGGTGACCGAAGCAGACCGTTGTTAGGGTTCCGTACACAAAGGGTAAAAACGGGACCCTATTACTGAGACTTCGCTATCGGTCCGTCCGTCTGTCACCAGGCTGTATCTCAAGAACGGTGATAGCTAGACAGTTTAAATTTTCGCAGATGATGTATTTTTATTGCCGCTTTAACAAAAAATACTAAAAATAAAATAAATATTTAAGAGGTGTTGTATGGGTGCATACAACAAACTTGATTTTTTACCGTTTCTTGCTCGATACTAATAATAACGTCCCCATCACAGGTAGACGCTTTAACTATTCACTTACGTTGGAACGGCTGAATGTATCGAGTTAAAATTAAAGACACATTCTTGGTTTAGCTTAAGTAATACATAGAGTACTTATACATAGGCAATGTTTAGCATATGTGTTTTTCCAGACTGTAATCTAATTCTATTTCAAATTTCAACCCGACCACTTGATACGTTCCGCCATGATTAAGTAACAAACATCCAAACAGTGACATTCATAATATTTACAGGACAACGTTGGAACGGCTGAACGTATTTGGATGGAATTCGAAACACACGTAGTTTGAACTCAGAAATAGCAAATCGGTTACTTATAGGTTACTGTGACGTCAGAAAGACTAAGCAAATTTGGTAGAAAATTGAAACAGAGATAACTCATTGTCTGAAATACCACATTTATGTATTTATTACCTATCAACCTGAAAAGAAGCATGGGCCCTAAGGAAACAAATATTAACTATTACGTCAAAACGGCACAACGATATGGGTTGACATACGAAACACATATAGTTTAGAGTCTAAAATTTCACATGGGCTAAAAAGTCTACATTTTCATTTAACTCCATATTAATATAAGCATATATTTTCGTAAGGAACTTGATGTGATGTTAAGGTAAAAGCCAAAAATGGAAAATATATGCACCCGTTTTGGCGTAGATAATATAGGTAATTTGCGTTCACAATCAAAATAACAAGCAACATAATATTCTCATTAGACGGCGCTAATGCCAGTTTAAATCTAAAAGCACTAAAGGCCATTTAAATCGATGTTTTGCTATTGTGGTATGTATTTTTTCTTTCATCACTAGGTGGCGTTACTGGTATTCTAAATTGTACTAATAAGATTTTGCTGCTAAAAGGATTATGATGCCAAATTTGGATTCTTTCGTTCTTGATTTTTTTCTGTGTTACCTACAATTAAATTCATACATTAACATTTCACTAGGACTTGGCTTAGATTTACGGGTTCAACTTGCTTGAATATCATTAAAACTCAAAATTTTAATTATTTTGATTCCACACAGGCTTCGTTCAAAATTTTACGCCGGCGAAGTCGCGGGTAACAACTAGAAATCAGCTTGCGGATAAAAAGAAATAGGTAGAAATAGAAATAGAGTAGGTATCAGATCATGCACATTAGCTTCAGACTTTTCATAATGTATCCTATAAAAATCCTACAAACTTAACACTTGCGGCTATGTTCGATACTATGAAACTTTTCTAAGTATGTTTGATTTTGTTTAAAAAAAGAAAAATAAAGATGATAAAATTAAATAAATTTTTGTGTGGAAAAACAAATTCACTCAAACTCAAAGGTTTTTCAATTACTACTTATCCAAATATTTGACGTACGATACTTCCAATTAATGTATAAGTCAGTTACATCTGCTTACGCGAACGAAGTAGCGGGTTCAGCTAGTTCAAATACTAAATTTAAAAAATTATATCATGTTGTCCAATGAATGCAAATTCTTGCGAATTTACATCAAAAGTAGTTGAACCCGCTGGGAATGACTAATAATTTATGTAATGCTTCTGAGAGAAGAAGACGGTCGTGGTCGTGATACGCTACATTATAACCTCGATGCAGCGTGAAGGGACTGAACAAGCGGTTTGCTCGGGTTTTTAGAACTCTGAAATATAACGGTTTAATATTTAACATAATGGCAACGACCCAAATCCAGATAAAAGAATTAAACCTGATATTTTAATGCATCCCAGCACCCCTATGTTATACTCTTTGAATTGCTGAAACACAAGGCCATGTGATACGTCATAAAGTCCCAAAAAAGAGATTTAAAAAAAGATTGTTTGCGCTATTTTTACAGTTGAACGGCGAACAGCTTGTTTGGCTCGTTCTTGTCTTTGAAATCACATGTTTCTATTGCTATTGAATATCAGAAAATGTTTAAAATTCATGTTTAAAACAATTCTGTGCACCATTCCGGATTCTAGACTTCTTCAACTTTTTCCCTTAGGCTTAATCCAGCCTAATCCGGATCGTATTTTTTAGCCCTGTAGCCTTTCTATGTAAATATTTTCCGGAGTTTCGAGGCAACATGCTTATCGATTTCAGGTCGGCTTGGTCCGATCGTGTTATTCAATTTCACGCTGAAAATATCTTGAATGAACATTCCGATACTGAAGAGATTGCAAAGTTTCATTTAAGTGAGTTGATAATTATGGAAATGAAAATGTTTAATAATACCCAGGAATTCTTGAAAATTACAAAAGTTACGGCATTCTAGTCGGGAGAACGGCAACTGTCGATTCGGAGCCCCCGGGTTAAAATTCCACACGCACCACTGTATCTTCGAAGTCGCGTGCGTAATGCCGCTAGCTTAAAACGGAGAAGGAAAACATCGTGAGGAAACTGACATGTACCTATAATCTTTTGAGGCTATCTGTAATCCACCAAACCGTACTGGGCCAGCGTAGTGGATGACATGATTCTCTCCTAACGAGAAAAGGCCTTGAGTCCCAGCAGTGGTAACTTTTAGTGGCCGCTTATACTGTTCTTAAAACTTACATTATATTCTTGCTTAATGTTTGACGACGATTGGCAAGTATGTCACTAAAATGTCACTAAAACTATGTTTCTATATAACTACTACTTATTTTTTATAGTTTAGAATATAGTGATGTTAGATGATATCTGTCTTTTGCAAAAATCCTCCACGTAGTCAAAAAAGTTAAATTTGTTAAGTTGAAAAAGCGAGTTTCCTCGTTTGCTTAAACTATAACAAAAGAGTACTTATTATTTTGTTCTCAAGTTTGTTCAAATGGAAAACTTTGATTAGAAATTTACTTAGTAATGACCACGGAAACTTTCTCGTAATCTTAAATTGTTGAGCTAAGTAATAAGGAAATCTTTTTGAAATGTAATATAATTACCTTTTCTCCATAATTGAAAACATTCTATAGGAGGACTAAACTGTGCACTTCGTAATCAAAATGCAGGCCTTTTTTACGCAGTAGGTACATTAGTAAATCACTTTACCACCATACCATTAGTAAACCACTGTCTCCTTTTTCATTTATTAATATAATAGCTTTTAGACTACTTGAGAACTCTCAAAAACTTTGACTAAAGTGTCAAAAATGTTAGTTTACATTTTAAGTATCTTCTATTAATTATAATCAAGTGATTTCGCTAGAAGTATCTTGAAACGTTCTTTAGAATAAATGGGCTCAAACGGGTACAAGTAAGGCGGCACTTTGTATGCCGAAGCATAAACACCGCATTTACGTAACCTGACACCCGTTTTCCCGCTAAATTCGTAAACGCGAATAGGGGCGGTGTATCAAGCCGTTAGCATCGCAATTCAATGTGGTAATGGCGTCGGCATTTTGAGCACAATAGGCGAGATGACTAAAAACAACTAATTAGTCCGTTAGTTAATAAAAATCTAAAAATACCTATTGTACACAACTTTTTTTCTTATTTTTCACAAACAAAAAAATGACGAAGATACAGTGCTTAGACGTTTCGAGTGACGTCACATGGACAATTTCAAGATAGACTAGATACGCGCCCCGGCTTCGCCCGTGGTACTTTAATTAGCACTCATTGGGATCCCGTACATATCCAACGGTGAAAAAATGACTGAAATCGGTTCAGTCATTCCTGATAATATAGCTTTTAAACAAAAAACCTCTTCAGCTACCTGCTACCCCACCTGTCGGAAATTGGTCGTACCAACTCAGATTTAGAAACTAATTTGATTAACAAAGGTTTATATTCAATAACGAAATCTTGGACATTGGCGAAATTACGGTGACATTACCGAATGGAAGCCAAAATAAAAATTTGAAGTTGAAGTTGACGTAATCTTAGACACATGCTGTCATGTCAAGGCACGCTACGAAAACTCTCAAAAAGAAAGATTTTTCCCATTTTTCTTACATTCTTGATTCATGCTATGCTACTATTGATAGTAGCGTTATGTTCTATAGCCTATAGTCTACCTCGATAAATGAACTAGCTAATAGAAAAAGAATCAATTAATTCGGACCAGTACTTTCCGAGATCCTAGCGTTCAAACAAACAAACAAGCTCTTCACCTTTATAAAATTAGTATAGATTGACATCACGAGCCCCCACTACGGAAGTTTGATGATCTATATATCTTTATATTATTTTGCTAATTTGATAAAAAAAATACGTGTGACAAATTTTTCATGATCTAATACCTAACTAATTAAAATGGTATATTTTTGACCCTGTCGTGATTCCCGCTGTACTGGTCTCTTAGACTAATTTTAAGTATGTGCAAGTAGTGCCTCGCGTTTTCACCCGCGTGGTTCTCGATCCCGATAAGGTTAATTTTCAGGGATAGTAAACGAATACTTAAAAAAAGCTTATACAAATCAAGAAAAAGGTTCAAAGATCAAGAGAAATTAAAATCATTTCTTACTTTTTAGTTACAAGCGTGTTTTAAATTTGATCGACTAAGTGGTAACAAAACGCGTCATACTGACTGCAACGTCTGTATGACACTAAACCTCACTAAACTATTACAGTGATTACAGTAGGTACGTGAAAATGGTAGGGGAGCCCACGATGCTAAACGGGGAGTTACTCGAGCGTCATAGAGACCTATTGGATCGCAAAGCTGTAATAAGAAGAAAAAATGTTGAATAATGGTACCTTTTCCTTTGTGGGGGGCGCGGCTATAGAATTTCAAATATAAAAAATCAGATTTATGAGCTAATTAGTGATGAATTTTTGTTACTTCGGCTTGTGGAATCCTTGGATATTATATTTTTCGTTGTCCTTGAATTATTTCCTTTAAAATAAAATAACCACGTTCGAGAATGTAGAAATGTTTTTAATAACTTTGTAGCCCTCCCCTTTCTTTGTGTCGCTCTCGAATTGTCAGATTAGTGGAAGATATACTTCTTAGCATGTAATTAACTTACCCTATCTTAATCTGACGTACTCGAGAATAACTGATGATCAAAAAAATTTTTTTTGCTAATCGGCCTTATATATGATGCTCATATTTGGTTGAGTTACTTTACCGGGTACAAGGTTTTCGACTGTATATTAATCTGCCGCGCTGGAGTAAATCCCGAAATCCCCTCTTGGGCTCCCCTACTAAAATGAAATGTAAACAAAAGCACCCGTCGTTTCACCCACGTAGTTCCAGATTCCGTTATTTTTGCGGGATGAAAAATAGCCACACATATGTGTTGTTAAAACATTTACCAAACTACAATTACAGTAACTAATCAATGTATGACCGTGACAAATTACGGAAATCGCTCTAGCCCATTTAAATTCCAGACCATCCCAATAGTTTTCAAACTGAAATAATAATTTCTGAACAACGCCGATCAATCAGAATATAGAACAAGAACGCAAAAACGTCGCATTCTCGGTAATGGGTCGTCAAATACGAAACATAAACGCCGAGTACAAATAGTCGTCAGTTATGTTCAAGGAAATTTTAAATATGGTATTCGTAGATACCTACGGTAGATTCGTTACCTACCTATATTATTAGTTTTTTCATCCTACTTCCTACTTATGCTATATATGTCAATATTTGGACATAAGCGACTCTTTATCTCGGGAAAATGATGGGAAATAGAACTACGCGGGTAAGGTCACGCGGCGCTGCTAGTCAAACTATGTTTTTAACAAAAAATGCTAATCAAACCCTACCAATACTATAAATGTTAAAGCTTGTATATTTGTTGCTCAATCATGTCGGAAGGGCTAAAAGTTTTGAAATTTAGAAACTCACTTTTCCCCAGAAGAATAATGGGAACGGGAACTATGCGGGTAAAACTGTGCCCTGCTAAAATATGCGCTGCTAAAAATATAAAAAAAAACGCTGCTGTAAAATATAAAAGGTTTAAAGTAATCTACGCAATCATCAGATGGACAAGTTGTATAGGTTTGCGAAACTCTTATTTTAAGTGCAATGTTTCTAGAAAAAATACTGGGCTGGATAAAACACCTTAGATGTCCGAGGGACGAGCGCAGTGCGGTGCTAGGTAATGATTTAATGATTTGAAATCTTCATGTTTCAATTACTACATGTCACTTTTATATTTTATAGTATGGAGTGACACGACAAACAGGACATGCCCCTGATGGTAAACAACATGCCTGCCCATAAAAGCACCTTCAAATCGGAACGCAGTGATATTGAAACATAACTTCTAGGTGCATTACTAGCAAAAGAGCGGTGTTTCTCCAAGCGGACTCTACAAGAAGTATTACCACAGCAATGGATAAGTTTGCTCTGGTAGATTACTGTGATTATCGAATCGAAATTTAATTAACCATACACCTTTCAGTTTGTTTAAAACTTCCTTGTTTGCCACTGATTTGTTAGCAATACGAAATAAGTCGTGCGAATATCATGCGTACCGTAATTTTGTTTACGTATCGTGTTTACTCACGTTATGAGAGTTATGAGTTACGTTATGTGGTGTTTATCGAGTGATTAGCAAGTTTGTGTGGTTAGGAAGATCAGCTGCTATAGGTATGTTTTATAATAAACTATGAATAACAACCCTACCAATATTATAAACGCAGAAGTATATAAGAATGTATGGATGTATGTATGACTAGCAGTGGTCCACGGTTTTGACCGCGTAGTTCCCGTTCTTGTCCAGAGAAATCACAGGGCTTAGAGATATAAGATCTTAGATCTCTGGGTGACGAGTGCAGTGCAGTGCTAGGTAATTTTGTTCTCTTCATGTTCCAATAGCTGCGTCACTGTTCTGTTATGTGTCAGGCATGTTGCTGACCATCAAACATGTCCTGATCGTCTCGTCACTCTTTATTAAAAAAAAAAATAAAGAAAGGATAAAAAGTGGCCTATGTGTTTTTCCAGACCATAAACATAATCTATTTTTGTTCGACACGATCCATTCATGCGTAACGACGTGACTGAGCAACAAACATTCAAATGTCCAAACATTCACACATTGGCATTTATAGAAATAGTGTTAGTACCGCCGCGCCGTATTTAGACGAAACGGCCCTAGCACGTTTTATCGTAGACCAACATCAAAATCGGTTCATAAACGACGGCCAAAATGTAAGTTGTACCTAAACACACATAAAAAAAATAACATAAAACTTGTACCTAATATTTAAAAAAAGTAGTCTGTAAAGTTGTTCTGTAAAGTCGGTTGGCTTACGGACGATAGGGATAGATGCAATACTACAATCACTGTAATTTATATATATATTACAGTGAAGTTTTTCGTGCATGCAGCAGGCGTTCATCGATTTAAATATATATATATAAAATAAACTACAAGAAGTATTTGGTGATGTTAGGGTTCCATACAGACCTTGTCCGATCTAATAATTATTAATAGTTGGTTAAAATCTTTACAACCTCGTCACTAAATTAAAAATAATAAGTAAATAGTGTTCAATTGTTTATATCAAAAGGTACACATAACAGATAAGGAAGTAAGTCAGTAAGTTAAGTGGGCTTATTTATGCATCTCAAGTCCACTGGCATCCATAAGCCCACTTAATAATCCCACTACTGGGACTTGGAACCTTCTCTCAGAAAGAGATAGACAACGTCATAATCCACCACGCTGGCCAAGTGTGGGGTGACATAATATTACACAATATGTCCTCCAAACACGTTTTCTATAATAAATTTTCAGTGATTTCTTGCACCGTTAAATCGAGTGGCGGTGATAATCTGCATTAAAAATTAAAGGAACAGTTGGTTATTCAAAGCGATAATAACCTCAAAATAGTCAAGCGTATATATACCGGTATACCTATATATATATATATCACGTGATCTTTGAAAATTACTTACCTATATATATATATATATATATATATATATATATATATATAAATTACAGTGAATATATAATTTATATATATATGTTCGAAATTAATGATAAAGCAGTTACTTTCTTTTATGACTTCTTTTCCAAGTTGTACTTACAGAATTTTTATAGTTTATGGAGGTTGGCAACCCAACCCCAAAGAGAACGTTTTGCGAACACGTGTGCCAAGCGAATCGTAACAATTTGTAAAGGAACCAGTTTTATTCAAATAACCTAACGATCGTTCCTGATTTTA
Source organism: Ectropis grisescens (assembly GCA_017562165.1). Classification (NCBI taxonomy): domain Eukaryota; kingdom Metazoa; phylum Arthropoda; class Insecta; order Lepidoptera; family Geometridae; genus Ectropis; species Ectropis grisescens. The sequence continues at coordinate 23,251,161 of CM029777.1, read as the reverse complement.
TTTCAAAGTAATTTACATTTTCATAGTCCTTTTCCGTTACAGTGTTCGTAATATATTCGTAATAAAGAAACTGGTTTCATTGTTGATATTTTTAAAAGGGCTGAAACCATCGAATCTTCAATAAATAATTTGCATTCAACAGCCCTGTTATGATGTCAGCAATGGTGAGTTATTACTTTAGTTTATTATCCGACTTTATTATTATTAATTATAAGGCACAGCTAGATTGCACGTCTGTTATGAGAAATAGTTGATAGAAAACTTTTAAAACACAATCATATATTATTGTATTCATTGCAATAGGTAAAATTTATTTCTGTTTAAACATTTTATCTATTTTACAAACCGATGTTTAGATTTCTTTCCTGTTGTAAGTAGTTAAATATACCAAATACTAATGTGTTTGAAACTACGTCTGTTTTGAATTTAGAAAATAGCCATTTTCTTCACTCAACAGTATATTGGGATGAAAAGTCACCTGTGAGTTATTTTAGATTACCCGCACTCTATTTGACTTCCAAATTTTAGATTAATCTATTGTGTTCTTACGACGTGGTTGAACACAAACAAATATTTAAATAATAATAATCGAATAAAGTGAAAAGTTGGTAATTAGTAAAAAATGGGCTAGTTTTGTATCACAATGTGCAGAGTTTTCATAAATCAGTCAATCTCTTTGTGAATTTTACGTGTATTAAAATATGAGCAGATGCAAGTAGCTTTTACTATTGTAAAGAAATACAATCATTGTATCTTCATTATGTGTAGACCTTATATATAAAAGTCTATTGTGTGAGTGTTAAGAATAAATTCTCCACAAAAAAGGTGTAGGCTGTGATTGCGTTGCAAAAAAGTAAACAAAAGTTACGGCAAGTTTTGATGTATTTTTCATCACAATGGCAGCGATGTATAAAAGGAAGTTGATCAACTTTTTCCGAGTGTAGTGGGGACAAAAGATGCGGTCCTCAAAACGGGCTTTTATTTGCAGACACTTTGGATAAAACTTTGTACAATTCTATCTGCGTGAATATTTTACAAATGTGTTTCTATTTCGAGTTATTATTTGTAAATAAGTTGTACATTTCAGTTTTGAGTACCTACCTATATTGCAAAATAAACTCGAAACTTTTAAATTAGTTTTGGATCTATATTTTCCTGTCTATACATCAGCCAAGACGAGTACAGGCCATCCCAACTGAACCTATAGCTAAGAAGAAGCTATACTTTTAAAACATTTATTCAGAACTAGCGGCCCGGATCGGCTTCGCCCGTTTTAACTAGTACGAGTATATAGCCTATAGCGCTCAAGGATTACCTACTATATATTATGTACTCGTATCTTATGACGTTCTGACATTCATTACGTTAATTGAAATTAAATTAGTTACTTTTTAATCTCAAACCAAAAACAGGGGTGTTATAAATTTGACGTAGATATCTGTCTGTATGTGTGTCTGGCGTCGTTGAGCTCAAACGGATGGGCCGATTTTGATGCGGTTTTTTCTCTAAAGGTAAATTTTCGTGCGGATATTCTTAGCTATTTTTGGTTAATATGGATTCAAGATGTACCTCCACAAAATGGCGGACAAAATATTTCTTCACAACCTTACTCAATATGGATATCAAATGAAAGGTCTTGAGTAGTAGAATGTTGTACAGCTTACAAATCTGAGGTAGTCGGGGGTAAATCAATGACGTCTATGACGAACCTTTCTATTTCTATCTATTTTTGTACCTAAATAACGTAATTAATTGTGTGCTACGCAAATACATAAATATTGGTGACCATTTCACACACAACACCATCTAACGCCAAACTAAGCAAAGCTTGTACTATGGGAGTCAGATAGCCGATATAATACTTATAAATATTTTTAAACAGGGACATACCTATTTAAATCTTTACTTTACTGGCCTACAAAGAGATATGACAATAGCAATAACAATGACACAACAATGTTTCCTCATAATTACCACCAAAAGGGATTATGTCGGCATGCCAATATCCGATCAAGTTAGTTCTGATCGCTGTGTGGGAGTCAACGACCCGCTCATAATCCGGACATAATCACTCAAAGCTTGGATTCAATCAATATGGAGCTTCAGGAAGTGACAATCATAATGTAGTTTGTCGCTATCATTGACCATTCGATTGTCATACGTAACACTTTAGGCAAGAGAAAAATTATAGATAGCTAAAAAGACATGTACTGACTTAAAAAAGAATGGGTTAAAATAATTTACAGGGTTTTTTAAAATAAAGAGTGACAAGACGAGCAGGTCATATGCCTGATGGTAAGCAACATGCCTGCCACATAACAGCGCAGTGACACGCAGCTATTGGAACATGCGGAGTCCAAATCATTACTTAGCACGGACTGCGCTCGTCACCCAGATATCTAAGATGCTATCTCTAAGCCCTGTAATATCTCTGAAAACATTGTCCTTCAAACCGGAACACAGTAATGTTGGCATATTATTGCTTGGCCGTCGAATAACTGGCAAAAGTGTGGCACTTCCCCAGGCGGACTCTGCCAAGAGTCCTACCACTACAAAAAGGTAGTTCCTAACATTGTTTTAAACTATCACGGTATTATATAAGAGAGTAGGAAAGCCTTTTCCTATCACTGGCATATGGACTCATGACAATCCTAGTAGAATCATAAGTATGCAAGATTGGATATTTGTTTCTCATAATGTACCTAAGAACTGCACGGTTCTTCAAACTTAGAGTTTCGTCTGGAATGGCACATATGCAGGCTCCTTTTTAATCTGAAAAATTCCTTAAGAAGCAGATGCTAGTTGGAAATAAAATTTCAAGCTAGTGTAGTGAAAAAAAAATTATAAGCCAATGACTTGTAACTATTTGAACCAATAAAAGAGTATAAATATGAACATAAAATCCATAAACAAAACTTACTAGCGGCACTACATAATTTACTAGCGGCCCTTTCCGGCTTCGCTCGGATATTGTCACATAAAGACTATTAATCGAAATAAAAACTATCCTATCTTTTAAGTTGGATCAATCTACACACTATGTGCAAATTTGATTAAAATTGGCTAAGTAGTTTAGGAGTCCATCGCGGACAAACATCGTGACGGGAGATTTATATATATTAAGATTTTGAGACTGTGATACTCGTATATTGATTTTATGATATGACTATTTATTTGTTTTCGGCAATTTTCACACCGCGCTCTCAACGCAATGTGCATTCGCCAAGAATAACGCTGAACCCACGTTAGTATTGTGTAAAGGCGTTGGATAATATTTGAAATAGCAAAAAATATGTGTACTGGTTTGGTTTTTTTGAAATAAAAGTTATAAATTCCATAACAACAACGTATGGATTTTAAAATTGCAAAAATGTATTACTCTCTGTAAAATAACATTTGTGCATGCAATACACACATTTGGCAATCTACCAAAACTTAAAAACATTTAAGTAAAAATTCTGCTTCCAGCAGCAACTTTGAATAAACTTTCAGCAACTTCAATCCCAAAAAATATGTGATGTTGAAATAAAACAAAATATTTTAAATAACTCAGTAACGTTCAGTGTTAAAGTATTTGAAGTACCTGTGATATTTCTATTAAAACATATTTTATTAAAATAATATTTATTATTAGTTTGCTAAACTGTTTATCGTTAATTTGTTATCGGTCAGTGTTTAATTGTATCTACATGCATTTAATTCTTAGAAAATGTACATTAAAATCTAAATAATAGTGGCAAAATGAGCTGATGTTAACGCATTTCATATTTGGGGATGTCCAATCACTGCCAAAAATTACTATGCTCTGGTACTAGTGAAATACATAATGTATAGGTGAAAAAATACGTTACTCGGAAACGTTTCTCGAATTTTCCTGCGTGGGTTGGGGGATGACATGACTACAATTTGTACTAATAGAATAGAAGTTTCCTCTCGATTATTTTATTCACCGTCAAAGTCCTTGATGGTGATTTGACATAGACACATTAAAGTTGTAGGACAATGATCCAGTGACATCACAACATGAAAAACCTTTAACAAAGTTTTCCCTTGTGTCACACCTGTTAAACAAAAGGAAATAAAATTGCATCAATCAGCAAACTCATGCACAGATGATAATGTTGATACATTCAAGACGTATCATCATCTCATTTTATTGACACAGATAAAGAAGTCAGATTACGTTCCTTTATCTGATATCAACATGTACTTGGCACTATCGAACTGGGAAAAATACGGACAGAGACAAGAAAACGCTGACTAAAACAATGAACTTAGCGGTAATACTTGGTCAGTCAGGTCAGGAACCACAAAGCATTTGATTGGTTTTTTCATCATCATCATCATCATCAGCCGCAAGACGTCCACTGCTGAACATAGGCTTCCCCCCTAGATTTCCACAACGAACGGTCCTGCGCAACCTGCAACCAGCGGTTTTCAGCGACTTTTGTGAGGTCATCTGTCCATCTAGTGGGAGGCCGTCCAACACTGCGTCTTCCGGTTCGTGGTCGCCACTCGAGAACCTTTCTTCCCCATCGGTTGTCAGTTCTGCGAGCGATGTGGCCTGCCCATTGCCACTTCAGCTTGCTTACTATTTGAGCTATGTCGGCCACTTTCGTTTTTTTGCGAATATCCTCATTACGGATTCTGTCGCGCAAAGAAACTCCGAGCATAGCTTGCTGTGTGACTTTGAGTATCGTTATGAGGCCCACAGTGAAGGACCACGTCTCAGTTCCATAAGACATCACTGGCAACACGCACTGGTTAAAGACCGTCTTTCGGCATTGGGGTATTTTGGACTCAAATTTGTGCCGAAGTTTCCCGAACGCTGCCCATCCGAGTTGGATCCTTCGCTGGACCTCTTTGTCGAAGTTGGATCTACATAATTGGATCTTTTGACCCAGGTAGACATATTCGTCAACAACTTCGAGTGTGGTATTCCCAACAATAACCGGTACAGGTGAGACATGAACATTTGACATGTCTTGTTCATTCATCCTCAAACCTACCTGTTGGGATACTCTACTGAGGTCCCTGAGCATAGCACCGAGGTCCTCCAACGACTGGTTTTTTAATGGTCAACAAATACTAATTTTTTTTAATTATGAGCCGTAACTTGGTTTTTATAATTGCATAATATTTTCAAAGATTGTACAAATTTTACCTTTGTATCATATTTGTTGAAAATAAATATGTAGTTTGAAAAACTAGGGAGCCGTTGGACGCAGTTAGTATTATTAGAATTCCAAAGATTATATTTATAAACTATACAAGTATTGAAGTTTATTAAACTTTTTAATCCATAAATTGTATCATTATATATTATACTAGCTGTTACCCGCGACTTCGTCCGCGTAGAATTTTGATTTGTTATGTGTGTAAATTCACTGCTTTCAAAAAATGGTAAAAATGTAGAGTTGTTGTCTTACTTTGTTTATTATAGTTCTTATAATAACTCCGTAGTTATTTTTGTATGTTTCACTCTTTACCAGGGAATACAAACATAGTTTATGTGAATTCTTACAAAAACAATAATTTTGGCAAATTAGTAACGTTGCGTCGCGTCGGCAGAGTTTTAGTCAGCTGTATGCCGATTCAGAGTATATACCTTATTTCGCCAAAACCGGCTGACATACAAAATACCTTAAAATCTTTCGTGTTTATCGTCGTTATGTTATGCTATGTTGTATTGTGTTGTGTTGAGTTCTGTTCTGATCTGTTTCGTTCCGTTCCGTAACGTAAACGCAACGCAAACGCAACGCAAACGTAACGCAAACGCAACGCAAATGTAACGCAAACGTAACGCAAACGTTACGCAACGTAACGTAACATTATTATTATAATATTATTAGTAGGATAGGATTTCAGACTAAGAACTATTTGTGTTTCAAATTGCAACAAAATCTAATAAGGCGTTCCGATATTAAATGTATACTTGATCCTTTAGGAACTGTGTATGTTTTCGGATAGTAAATAGCCTGTTTTATTTTGATGTTTGAATCTGTGTTTCGAATTGCAACAAAATCTAGTTAGGCGTTCCGATCTTACATTTATTTATACTTGATCCCTAAGGAACCGTGCATGATTTCGGGATAAAATGTAGCCTATGTGTTATTCCAGACTATAAGCTATCTGTGTACTAAGTTTCAGCTCGATCTGTTGAGCCGTTTGGGCGTGATTGAGCAACAAACATCCAAACATTCAAACATTCATACATTGAGATTTATAATATGAGTAGGGAAGTAGGATTTCATGCAAATATGTCCAAGGAATAAAAGTTTCATGCAATCGTTCATCCCCTAATTTATCCCTTTAGGGGTTTAATTTGGATAAATCTTTCCTTAGTGGCTACGTACGCTATAAAAATAATATATGTGTGAAATTTAAAGGGTGTCCTAAGGTTTCGTCCTGTGCGTTAATATAAAACTTTCATCCCTTGTCTAACACTCTTAGGAGACGACTTTTGAAAAAAAGTACTACATAGCTCATTATTTTGGCAGTACTAAGTACCTAAGAAATTTAATGTAAATATGTCCAAGGAATAAAAAGTTTCTATACAAACTTTCATCCCTTATTTCATCCCTTGGAGGTTGAATTCTGTCAAACTCTCATTATTTTGGCAGTACTAAGTACCTAAGAAATTTGATGTAAATATGTCCAAGGAATAAAAGTTTCTATACAAACTTTCATCCCTTATTTCATCCCTTGGAGGGTTGAATTTTGTTAAACGCTGTAATACGTGTCTCATCATTTTAGCTAAACTCAATTTTTATGAAACTTCATGGCAATATATCTAAGGAATAAAAGTTTCATGCAATCATTCATCCCCTATTTCATCCCCTTGGAGGTAGAATTTATCAAAATCCTTTCTTAGCGGATGCCTACGTCATAACATCTACTTGTGTGCCAAATTTCAGCCTGATCCCTCCAGTGGTTTGGGCTGTGCGTTGATAGATCACTATGTCAGTCAGTCAGTCAGTCAGTCAGTCAGTCACCTTTGAGTTTTATATATATAGATTACTCTATATAAATGCGAGAGTTTGGATGTTTAGATGTCAAGATATTTGTAGCTCAATCTCGTCGGAACATCTCAACAGATCGGGGTGATTTTGGGAATACAATTAGATAATAATAATCTGGAATGACGTATTAGCTACTTTTTATCACAGGAAAATGATAGCAATGGAAACATCGCAAGCAAACAGATACAACATAATACAACAGAAACAGATGCACTGCTCGTACAAAATAAATTGAGTAGATATAGATAAAATTTGATGCATGATAGATTTTATTATCTAGAAGTAACACAAAGGTTATTATTATCGCGAATAAAATTACGTCAACGGGAACTCCGCGGGTAAAACTATTTGAAGAGTCACTTCTTTAGAGTCACTTTTTGAAGAGTTTACATTACTAACATTAATATTGTTTTAGTAAAATTTAAAGTCCGCAAAGCTATTTCCTCTCCGCGGACGGTAGAAATTTCTCTAATGCCCGAACGACACCCTCGTGTCGTTTTTCTAGTTTTTCAAGCTAGTGTTTCAACCGTCACAGAATGCGGGATTAAAATTGCAATAAAGACTATTTTATTCGCATTTGAACTAGCTGCGGCTTTATCTTGGATGCCCGAGCGACACGAGGCCAGTTTTTCAAGCTAGGGTAGCAAGTTAGTGTTGGCAAGCTAAGACAACGCTACCGCAACCCGCTACGCAACGCCAGTTCTGTCTACACGAAGCTAGAAAGAAGTACTAGCTTGATCTCCTAGCTTGAAAAACTAGGCTCGTGTTGCTCGGGCATCCGAGATAAAGCCGCTGCTATTCCAAATGCGTCTACATTAGTGTTTATTGCAATTTTAATCCTGCATTTTGTGACGGTTTAAAACGATACACAGTGAGGGAACAAACTTTCTAATTTATATTGTGGAGTGGTTTGTAGTCCACCGTCCCACTGTTAAAATGATTGAATTAAATAAATAAATTCTTGTAATATGGCGGCCAGATAGCTGATAAAATACTTATATAGTTCTAAATACATACTTATTATACATAGAAATTATAATGATTCTCCGATAATGCAAAAAAATTATATAAATTGCTCAGTAAATAATTGTTTCAAGAAATAAATAGTTTTTTTTACTATAATTTGATAATTTGTATGGGTGGGCTATTTCATTAATTTGACTGTATTGTTATGTACCTCTTTAGTACCTATCTAAATCTTCTGAATTATATTTTTATGAATATATTAACAGTTTAGAGAAATACATGTTTTGTATATCATTAACAGGTACATCTCTTTCTGATATGATTGAATTTTTTTCTTAGTTAGTCTTGGAAAGTGGCAGTTTTTTTGTATCGTTAATTAAGACACACAGTAACACTTTATATTATACTTACCTATCAAAAAAAAAATGCAAACAATTAAACAATGTCAACAATGACTTACCTTTCTACACCTAGTGCCATAAAAGGCAGCCTTAACGCCAATAGCGACTTATAATCAATCACTTATCTACTATAAACTAAAATATGACCGCTCTGTTGCTTCAAATATTGCACTGCTTTGCAATAATGTGAAGATGAGAAAAGGACTCAGCATGTAAGTAAACAATGTCCTCCTATATAATTAATGTAAATTAAATGTAAATTATTCTCCTATCTAGTTAATACGTGTCCAGCAAATCCAATTATGTTTCCACCAATTAAGATATTTATCGAACAAAGATTTACGTTATCGTCGTAAGGCTGAGGGCTATAATTTATGCTTGTTAATTACAAGGTTTTCTTAACTTTCTTCATTAAAATTCCTTAATTTGTAATTAGTCAACATTAAGTTGAAGTAACACTGAAATAAAACTTCATGTACTATAAAACCGCGTTCACATTTTTTTAAACCAAAAATATTTAGACAATTTAGTGAAATAGAGTTTTTCAAACTTTGACACGATAAAAAGTACGTAAAAAACTTACCAAAACATGAAATCCAAGAAAACCGCCAAAAATTCAGCCAGTAACAAAACGTGAATAAAAGTCAATTAAAAAGTTTGCATGCGAAATGAACCACAGATTATAAAACGACGATGTCCACGTTCGGAATTCAAAAAACTTGGTAGGATTGCGCGCTCGGTCCGTGTAGGCGCACGGGAGTTCTCAGTCAGACTGAGTAGCGAGTCTCGCGATACTCTGATAGGGGCGTCATCGTGATATCACGACAGTTTTATTTTTATGGCCCTAAGAAAAAATTGCACGGTTTACGATTTGAGCAATATGTACCGTTTTATTGGTTCGTACGGCAGCCGAGTGGAAGAATTTCGTAAGGCGTGGTATTGGTAATTTCAAGGATCGATAACATCCTGTGAGATGAAATTTAATTAGGTCAGATGGTAGGAATCACATTTGTGGCTTTTAATTAATTATAGTATATAGACATTCCGTACTAGTTTCTTAGAACTAACCCGCTATAGACAGAGAATGTGTACCTACTTTTTATATTTATAAATCAAAACGTATTATTTGTAATATAGAATTATTTTGTATTTTTAGTTTTGTGTATTATAAACAATATAAACAGAATATCCACCTAAATTCTCTTTCAAATAACTGAAGAATACTTATGTTTAGACAGACTTATATTGGAAGTTTTATTGTGGTGCAGTCTTCATCTTTCAAACTTTACTCAAGCATAGGTCTGATTCTAAATTAAAATGCAATTAACATGCACATTCGTATGTTTTCTAAAATTAAAAGAGTAAAATTACGTAATAATTTTCTGTTTTTCTTGTCTGGAATTTTATAATTGGTTTTAAAAATGCAAAAGCTTATAATTATAAATTAAATATGAAATTTGCAAAAACAGAACCACAAACAGGAAAAGTTTAAATTCTAATTTGCAAATTTGTCAAGTACCTAATATCAAAACTAAAAAATGTTTAGTTTGGTCTCCTCGATTTTTATTACAAACTTTGTAATGGTATGCTTCTATGTAGATTCCGATTAGAAATGATTACATCTTTGCCAGTTATTTTACCGCCAAATGGTAATGCTTACACATTACTGTGTTATGGACACAGATAAATAATAGCCAGTGATTTGAATTAAAGGTTTCATCACGAGCATAAAAAACTTAACGCTTATATTTTTTTATTGTATTATATTGTAGTGGTAGGACTCTTGGCAGAGTCCGCCTGGGGAAGTACCACACCTTTGCCAGTTATTCTACCGCCAAGCAGTAATGTACAAACATTACTGTGTTCCGGTTTGAAGGGCAATGTTTCCGGAGAAATTACAGGGCTTAGAGATATAAGATCTTAGATCTCTGGGTGACGAGCGCAGTGCAGTGCTAGGTAATGATTCGGACTCTTCATGTTCCAATAGCTGCGTGTCACTGTGCTGTTATGTGTCAGGCATGTTGCTTACCATCAGGCACATGTCCTGATCGTCTTGTCACTCTTTATTTAAAAAAAAAATGATTTGAAATTTCAATGGTTTGAATAGTTTTTTTTCCTTTTGCTTGCGTAAGCCCTATAATTAAAGTTTACTCGTAATGTGATAACCACATAATTTTATTACGAGAAATTGAAAACATGTGAGTATTTGACATCTGCAACAAGTTTTACAACTTCCTCCGCTGAACACCACACTTACGAGTCATTCGTAAACCGCGCGTTTACCGGAGTTAGATCGTAAACCACTTCATCCGGCAACTCTACCAAATCGTGTACCTTTTTCATATAAAAAATCCTACGACAAACAATATTAACTAAACTTTTTGATTACACATGTCATGGCTAAGCGATGATAGCGCCGCGTCTGTGGGACTTCTATAATGTAAAGAACGCGCATAAAACTTCGGTACCGGATAAGCCGACGAGAAAAACAAACGTAAGATACAAATTGCTTTAGTTTTTTTTGCTGTGACAAAAATTAGGTGTTTTTGTGGAAATTCAAGCGTATGACCTAATTCAAGCATGTGACCTTTTTGTTAGAAATGTAGCGCTCAGCGGAAAGTCCAAATTACAGGGTAAAGATATTTGTCCTGGTAGCGGTGACGAGTATACTATGGTATGAGGTCAGAATACATCAATGTGTCTAATGATGTATTATTCTTGACTTGTGCCATACCTATACGGATACGGGCAGTTTGAAAGACCTACCACTCTGTTTTAAGAAAAAAAGAAAGCTGTCTGTCATAGACTCAATCTGTTTCAAAAAAGAGTTAGGCTGTCATAGGGACTAGCTCTTTAAAAAAAAAAGTGGCAGGCTGTCATAGGGTCTGCAGATAGGAGTGAACACTTTTTACTTGGGAATTTAATATCCCACATCACTAATGTTGCGGAATAGATAGATAAACTCTTTATTGCATTTTAATTACAAAGAAAAATAACAATACAAAAAAACCTTAGAATAAACAGCAATTGACGACCTTATCGCTAAGAGCGACTTCTTCCAGGCAACCGTAATACAATACGTCAATACACAATAGTTATATAATAGATACAGACAGATAATAATATGGTGTTATTACGCATGTCGTTAACGTGAACTGAAAAGATTTTAACCATCCAAAATGGCTCTGCCGCCGCGCCGATGCTACACTGCTCCTGCGGAACTATATCAGAATGTCAGTGACGTGATCTCATGAAATTGACCCTTACCAAAAAATGCTTGATGAGGCTGAAACAATGTTAAATTAAACAGATAAGTGTAAATAAAAAAAAATGTTAATGTGAAAAATTCAATGAAAAAATGTACATTACATAACATGTCATAGTATGACATAATGTTATTTTATTTTTATACCTAAGTACACAGGTCCTTCGCTCATTATCTTTCTCTGTGTTGTCATATATAAGCAGACACTATGCTTGTTAATAGTAGGACGTGGTACCAACCTACCAACTTCATCTAGAATGTACTGGCGCCATCTCACAGCCATCTCTCCGTCACCGCGCGCACTTTGATCAAATCAAATAGCGCTCGCTTCCCCGGTTTTCTGTATCATTTCCAACTCTTTCCATGAAATCACTACCACAAAAATATTTAGCAATGAAGAGAGAGAAAAAATGTTACACATTAACAACAATAAATCTCCCGGGTTTACCTATACTGAGCTACGGCTTTTTCATGGCATCTCACAAATAATCCTATAATTGTTCTCCCAACAAAGCAATATTCGTATATCTAAATCTAAAACAATTATTTTCAAATGAAAGACACTATTTCGAGTTTAGGTTTTAATTAATGAAATATATTTGAATGAAGTATATATAATAAAAGAACATGTATGCATATATCGCGATAGAACCGTTATTTGTAGATCATTTTGGTTTTTTTTTTGGTTTTGCAAATAATAATACTTCAGTGGTCAATCCCAGATAAATTTTATGGTGATCAGTGTTAGTGGTTTGGAAATATCAACATAAATCTATGATTTCTTTCATTCATTCATTCTTACCTGGATGATTTAAGTACAATTTAGTAAAGTATATACCATTGAAATAGTATATATTTTACTTTTTTTATAACAAAACCAATTCACAAAAAATATGAAGTTTAGCTGAATACCTGAGTACAATTTTAATTTGTAGTCGTTAACATGAAGATATTTTAATTGTGTGAACCACAGTTTCTCTAATAACAAGTCCAAATTTAAAATGGACTGTAAACTTCTAGTCTAGTCTAACTAGTTAGTCTAGTTGTCTAGACTAACTACCTATTATACTGAACACATCTGAAAAATATCCACAAAGTAATGAAGGTCTAGAGATAAACCAGATATATCTAATCAGCCCACTACCGCTGTAAAATTTGTACATATGTCAGTACAATGTGTTTGTCTACCCGTGTCGGACCCTAAAATGGTAAAATATATGCCTAATTTTATCGACAAATCAGGCATAAATATATTTTTGTTTTGAATATTTTTTTCCTTGTATAGAAACACCATTTGCAAATGTTTAATCACGTTTTGTTGCCTATACGTTCAGCTATCAAATGATATCTTTTTTTAGTCAATATGCTTCTTACATAGTAAGTTATGACAAAATTAATACAACCGACTATGGGTTGATACCAAAAAAAAACAAGGAGGTTTTTTTTTATTAAAGCCTGCTTTGGCGATAAAATTAATCATATATTATACCATTTCAGGTTCCGATACCGGTACACAAACACATTGTATAACATCTACTAACAAACCTAACAGCACATCTAAATCACCCAGTAACGAGCACAAACACAAAAATATTGATTATCTTCTGTTTAGCAGTTCAGTGGCTACGTTTTAGTTTTACTTACGTAATCTATAATTTTATTATAAAAATGTAAGTTTTGTCTGAATGTCCTTTATGTAATCATAGACTACACATTTGATTATGAGATGACCTTTGGCAAAGTTGTTGTGTGTGAGCCAAAAAAGATTTCTGAGTTGGTACCACCAATTTTCGACAGGTGGCGTAGCAACGCGGTCAGGATACAGTTAGCACCTATAATAAATTTATGTTAGTAAATTTTGAATATAACTGATTTTTATTTTAACTTATTTAAACTCCTGTAGTAGCAATGAACAGGTTATATCTGTCGCAGAACCGATAGCTGATAGATTAGTAGATGTGTTCTTGAGTGGAGACTGAAAATTGGCAAACGTACTGCAGGATACCCTGAGAGTTAATGTTGACTCGAGTTACGATATACGGAAGACAGCAAGCTGTGCCTTTGTAGCTATTCAACTCTGTAACTTTAATAAGATTGAGCAATAAACCTCCAAATATCGGGACGTCGATATGTCGGGAGGCAATCAAATAATACTGTAGAGTCCGCCTGGGGAAGTATTACACCTTCGTCAGCTATTCTACTGCTACGTATTGCAAACGTCACTGTATCCCGGTTTGAAGGGCAAAGTTTTTGAAGAAATAATATAATTGTCTGGCCTTAGTGGGTCGTAACTCTGCCTGTGAAGCCGAGGGTCGTGGGTTCAATTCCCATCCAGTGCAAGTATTTGTATGATGAATTTAAATATTTGTACTGTGTCTGGGAGTTTCTATGTACTTATATAATAAGTATGTATTTACAAATATATAAGTATTATATCAGCTATCTGGCCGCCATCTTACAAGTTTTGCTTGGTTTGGGGTCAGACGGTGTTGTGTGTAAATTCACACAAATTAAAACAAATGCCCACCAATATTATTTATAAAAATAAACCAACCCAAATCTGAGGGTAACAGCTGCATAGGTAATGATTTGAACTCTTCATGTTCATGGCTGCGTGGCATGCGCTGTTATAGGTAGGCGCGTTACTTCCTACCAGGCACATGACTGCACTGATCGTCACGTCACTCTGTAGTAGAGACTATCCTATTACAAAATAATAGGTAAGTATCCTGCCCTCTTTCTGTCAGACCACTCGTATCTCGAAAAAGCAACATCGTTTCACTGTTGACGTTCTAAAGACTTGAGCGAAGAGCTTTAACTCTATCTTGATACTTTCAAATGGAGAGTGGATCGGGATTCCAGGTAAACAATCCATCTTAGACCGCATTATCACTTAACATCAGATGAGATGGCAGTCAAATGTAAGACTATAATAGTTGAAAAAAAATTGCGAAAGTTTATGATGTATATAAAATATACATATTTGTTTTCAACAAAATGAATGTTTACAATCGCACTTAACTTTAAATTGTACAAGTACATTAGTAAAAACAAAATAATAGCTTATAAACATTAAGTTGACGAGCTTCAGATCTCCCATTTAAGCTTGGACTTGAATGTTGTAAAACAGCTAAAAACCTTATAATACTGTCTAAATTTACGGACTTAATTCAGGAGCAAATTTAGAAGGAAGGTTAGTCGACTGAATACAGCAGCAAGATTGAAGCAAGGAATCCTCGCTTCTACGAGTATAACAGTTCACTGAATTCAAGTGCGACTAAATTCAGTTGACTAAATTTAGTCAAGTTTAATAATCCATTTAATATAAATAGTTAGAAAAATGCTGACTTAAAAGTTAATAAATATATCAAACTGATTCTATGGTTCCATTGATCATTGAGGAACGAACTCATGGAGGAACGACGAAATCCCACGTTAACTTCGTACCAGGAACAAGGGGCTCTAAATAAGAAAATTACCAAACTTGTACGACGTGACCTCCGATTAGCTAACACGCTCTTGATTGAAAAATCAATTGAGCAAAATCGGGGGTCAAAAGTGTTCGTCAAGACACTAGGTAGAAGCCACCTGACGAAGTTAACCACCTCGGCGGGGACAGTCGTTACATCCAAAGCGAGTATTCTTTCGGAAGTGGAATACTTTTACGGCCAGCTGTACGCATCACATGCTTCTCATCTCCCACAAAACGAGGACAAAAGAGCCACTCTATCACGCCACTACACAGAAGACCTGCCTGAGATAAGTCTAGACGAAATTGTAATGGCTCTTGGACAACTTAAAAATGGAAAAGCCGCGGGCGAGGACGGGATTACAACAGAGCTCTTAAAGGCTGGTGGAGCCCTACTTATAAAAGAGCTCCAAGAACTGTTTAATGCCGTCCTCTTCACCGGGAGGACTCCACAGGCGTGGCACAGAAGTGTAGTTATCCTTTTCTTTAAAAAGCGAGATAAGGCCCTTTTAAAGAATTACAGACCAATATCGCTTCTGAGCCACGTCTATAATTTGTTTTGAAGTGGGTACAGCACCATATACCACATTTACACGGTACGGCAGATTGTACAGAAGACAAAAGCGTACAATCGGCCTCTTTGCTTAGCGTTTGTGGACTATGAGAAGGCGTTTGACTCGGTCGAAACCTGGGCTGTTCTGGAGTCCTAACAGCGAGGCCAAGTCGATTGGCGATACATCGAGGTGATGAGATGTTTGTACAACGCCGCTACCATGACGGTCCAAATTCAAGACCAGCGGTCGAGGCATATTCCTCTGCAGCGAGGCACAACACTGAGACAAGGGGACGTAATTTCCCCGAAATTGTTCTCAAACGCACTAGAGGATATGTTTAAGGCTCTGGATTGGGTTGGACATGGCCTAAACATCAATGGCGAGTACATCTCTCACTTACGATTTGCGGACGACATCGTCATTATGGCAGAGTCGCTGGAGGACTTGCAGTGTATGTTGGACAGCCTGGCTGACGCTTCTCAACGCATCGGCCTCCGGATAAATTTGGATAAAACCAAAGTCATGTGCAACGAATTCGTTGCTCCGGGGCCGATTGCCGTAAATGAAATCACTCTTGAAATTGCACATAAATACGTTTACCTAAGACAGATGCTCGAACTAGGTAGAAGTAACTTTGAGAGTGAGGCTATGAGAAGAATCCAGTTGGGCTGGGCAGCATTTGGAAAACTTCGTCGAGTCTTCTCGTCATCCATCCCACAAAGTCTCAAGACAACAATGTATAACCAGTGCATCTTACCCGTTATGACCTATGGTGCTGAAACGTGGACACTGACAGTGAAAATGGTCCGTAAGCTCAAAGTCGCTCAGCGAGCTATGGGACTGAGGGATTGCATCCGCAAAGAAGTAATTCGTCAGAGAACTAGAGTCACCGACATAGCTCAGCGTATTAGCAAACTGAAGTGGCAGTGGGCCGGTCACATCTGCCGTAGACCCGATAGCCGTTGGGGCAGACGGGTTCTGGAGTGAAGACCGCGAATCGGCAAACGTAGTGTGGGACGTCCTGAGACTAGATGGAGTGACGATATTCGAAAGGCAAAGCTGGTGGCGGTTGGAGAAGTAAGATCGAGGACCGGGCTGAGTGGCGTATCATAGGGGAGGCCATGTCCAGCAGTGGACGAATACAAGCTGATGATGATTGATCATTGAAATTGAGACCTTCAATAAATGTATAGAAGAGACCGCTTCAATATTGCTTTATAAATGAAAATGATGAATTTAATATAAAAATGAAACCCTAAATTACATATTATAAGCTTAGATAAAAGTGGAAAGCTCTGATCACAAATTGAATGCGTGAAGCCCCTAGTCATCAAAGACGAGGTCGTATCATTAAAATTCAATTAGTACGCATATTTACTCGCTATGAATGCCGTGAGTAAAATATTTAGTAAGTAATTTTTGGTAAAATACCGGTTTAAAGAGAAAATGTGTACGGCAAAAACATTTAGTTATGTGCATTACGTGTATATGTGTCGATGTACCTACGATGTTTGAGTCAAAGCTATGTTTTATGACTGGCCTTGTAGCTCGATCGGTAGGAAGGCTACTTACAAAGTTGTAGGGTCGTGAGTTTGATGCACCAAGGGTAAAACATATTTATGTAATGTCAAACATGTGTAACGCCGCCTTGTATGACGTCATCACGTCTTCTTTTATTATATACGTGTTGTCATTTTTTTATTATACTATAGATATTGTCATTCTTAGACATTGCTCACACGGCTGAACTGCAAGAGCTACTACCGCAAAACCTTGGATTTAAACTACATACTTATCAAAGTCGACAACAACATCCTCCTGAAGGACAAGACGTTAGCGTAATTGTGCTCACCAAACATATCACCACCGGATAGAAACTAGAAATTTATGGAACATAAATCAGATGACATATAATATAATACAACCGATTAAAAGCTAAAAAATGAAAAGAAGAAGACTATCAGCTGACTATTATTATCACTGTATAAATTCAGACCAATACACTCTGCTTTGCCAGACATATTGCATGCCTCTAGAAGAATAGGCCAGTTTGTATGGCTCAACTTTTAAAAATCTTACCTACAAACAGAATAAGATTTTTGTATTTGTAAGATTTTAATGTAGATTTTTGTTTTTGTATTTGTCAGATTACAAACTAAGTGAGATTATAATCTGCCGGCGTTGACAATTTTACGATGACAAATACAAATATTTGTCTTATGTCTGGATATTTCTACGTAATCTTCAAAGTTATAATGTATTTGTGTGATGAATTCAAATGTTTGCACTGTATCTGGGTGTTTCTATTTATAAAAAGTATGTATTTAAAACTGTATGTGTATTATATCAGCTATCTGGCTGCCATAGTACATACAAGCTTTGCTTAGTTTGGGGCCAGATGGTGTTGTGTGTGAATTGTCCACCAATATTATTTATATTTAAATACAATTTAAATAAATATGTAGATTTATTAAATCAATCTATGTAGATACTTTTTGTAGTGGTTGGAGTCTTGGCAGAGTCCACCTGGGGAAGTACTACACCTCTCCAGTTATTCTGTCGCCAAACGGTAATGTCTGTGTTCGGGTTTGAAGGGAAATGTTTCCAGAAAAATCTGTTATATTAGAGGGTTAGGGATATAAATATCATCTTAGATCTCTGGGTGCCGAGCGCAGTGCTGTGCTAGGTAATGATTTGGGCTCTTCATATTTCAACAGCTGCGTGTCACTGTGCTGTTATGTGACAGGATTGTTACTTACCTTGTTACCTCTAAAAATGGCTGTAGTATATTAATAAATTACCCGTCGTACTACTGGTAGTAAGACGGGTAGTAACACGGGCAATAAACGAATTATTTTAATTGATCTGTCACAACATCTAGTGCAAGGGTCAGCAACAGGCGGACCGCGGTCCGTATCCGGACCGCGAAGGGTCGAGCCTCGGACCGCCAATAAAAAATATTGTATTGTAAGCCAAGTATACATTTTAAAATGTAGATAATGTACACTGTACCTTCATTAATTTAAATAATATTTTTTGCCATATAGAATCTATCTTAGTAAATAAATGATTTTTCTATTAAATATTTTCCGCAAAGCGGCTAAGAGAAACTCCACACTTTCAAATACACGCTCCTATTCGCCACCGCACGCTGGCTCGCTGTCCGTGGAAACGAACGTGGTATGCGGTCCCCGCCGAAGATAACTCCGCGAAGAGCATCTCCGTTCAGTAAGTACTAGAGAACGCAGACCGAAGAGAGGCAGAGACCCGATCCGCGGAGTGGCTCTCTTTATGGACAGCAACAAAGAAATATTGGGAATAAATATTGCTTTTGCTTCGTCTGGGAACGGAAACGATCCCGTTTGTCACTTGGATTGTCTTGCCTGCTCAATGGCAGTACCGCAAAAGTCCCAATGAAGTAGGTTTCCTACCTACGACGTAATGTGTGCGAGGTAGACGGCCATCGATTTCGGGGCGGAGGTGTGATCGAAAAACAAAACGATTGCATTAATAGAGTACTCGAAAGGTCGAACGCCTTGCACGTACGCAAGAGCGCTGCTCGCACATCTGAGCAGAAGTGATGGTAAACATCATCATCATCAGGTTGTCATATACGAAGATAGGGGGGAAATCTGAGCTTCCGCAGACCCCTTTGCACGATCAAACAAATGCAACTGACATAACTACACATACCTTTTCCTAGTTCGACCATCCAAACCAGCTCCGAAAGAGCCCAGCAGAGGACAGCCGCGGCCAACCAACGACGGAACCATGGTGTCACGCACTTTATGCCTTCTTCGAATTTATAGCCCCACTGACAGCGACAAGACAAGCCAATCTCAAGATCTGCGAAAACATCATGCAGTCCAATAAGTTAGGAAGTGAAAACCTCTTAAAGGCGAAACTCGAGGAGACTGAAGCAGTCGTTTACTATAATGCCACTTCCCGGGTCATCAAGAGAAAAGGGAAGAGTGCAGAAAATGGCTTTGTGACACTGAGCAAAAAAGAGATGGAGCGCATGAGAAGACCTGTTTATGCGACACCTCGAAACGACCTAATCGTAGTTACTGCCCAATGCACCAAGATTATGCTGGACGATAAAATCCTAGAGATGGCCAAGACCATCGAAGACAACTCAAACGTCAAATCTGATTAGGAAAACTGGGAGATACCGAGAGTACAGTCGGTCAACGGAGTTCCAGGATGTGGAAAGACAACATGGGTGATTATAAACTTCAACGTGGATAAGGACACCAACATCCAGCATCACCACAACAACTGAGGCACCAAAAGATCTAAGAGAAAAGCTATTGCACCGTATCGGAAACCTGATCAAAACCAGAGTGTGAACCATGGCTTCTGCTCTGGTAAATGGCTTCGGAACGCTTTCAGTTTTAGTTGTTTTATGGTGGACGAAGCTCTCATAAACCATTTTGAAGCCATTATAGCTGACAGACTGCCAAATTGTTCAATTTGTCACTTCAAATGGAAATATTTGATATTCAAGAAGATATTATATCTTTGCAAATGTATAAAACTGTATCCACTGAAGAATTTTGGGCCAAACACATCTCAGAAAAATATGGAAATTGCAAAAAAACTAGCTATCAATTTGGCTACTATGTTTGATTCGACTTACTTACGTGGGTCTTTCTCATTTTTTTTGCAACAAATAATTTTGAGATTATCGACTCCCAATTACTCGTAGAAAACACACGTCGAATTTGCTATTCTTCTCGAGGATCAAACTATAAAGAGCTGGTTCAAGAGGATCGGTGTAATTTGTCGCATTGATTTTAAGTCTTGTGTGTTTTAATAATTACAAATTGAGTTTGATACCGTACAATAAATACTAAGTACCACTTAATTATTACCAAGTTACGGCTGGTCTAATCGGGAGAATGGCGATTGCCGATCCGGAGACCCTGGGTTGAAAACCACGCGCACCACTGTCTTTTCGAAGTCATGTTCATAATGCCGCTAACTTAAAACGGTGAAGGAAAACATCGTGAGGAAAACGACATGTACCTAGAATCTTTCGAAGTCATGTGTCATCCACCAATCCGCTCAGGGCCAGCGTGGTGGATTATGGTCTTGACTCTCTCCTTGGGAGGGGAAGGCCCCGACCCCGAGGTTCAGCAGTAGGAACATTTAGTGGGTTGTTTAAGCAATTATTATCACTAATTTTTTTTTCTGGACCTCGTTAAAATTTCTGCACTTCATCCGGACCCCGCCTAAAACTACTTGCCGACCCCTGATCTAGTGGCTTAGTTGGTAGTAGCTCTGCCTGCGAAGCCGAGGGTCGTGGGTTCGATCCCCACCCAGTGCAAATATTTGTGTGATGAATTCAAATGTTTGCACTGTGTCTGGGTGTTTCTATGTATAATAAGTATATATTTAAAACTATATAAGTATTATATCAGCTATCTGGCTGCCATCACACAAGCTTTGCTTAGATTGGAGTCAGATGGTATTGTGTGTGAAGTGTCCACCAATACATTTTTTTTATTTATCTATTAAAGTTTGGGACACTGTAAATCAGCGCCCCTTGATCTGATAAGGCAATAATTATTGTTATAAGTAACTCGTCGTTTCTGTAAAAAATTACATTTCGATCCATTGTCCCTAATTTTATTTAATATTATATTTTTTACAATTAATCAAAAAGTGCATTATAATATAAAATGTTTCTGTAATTTTTTTCTACGGTTGTTTTTTGGAATCAAAACAGAATCTAAAGGTCATGGCTCATTAAATCACTGGACATTCGACTTGAACCGCTTGTTTTGAAGAAGTTGGTGTATATTTTTTGAACTTGTATAAGTCCGGTCACGATTTCAATGTCGTAGTGTCAAAGGATCGCCTTTTGTATGTCACGCGGATTGTAAGTTGATAACTAACTTCTCGTATCCTTCCCTTGCAATGCTACGTATAGCTAATGCAGAAATCCTAAGTGATCCGAACAGCCGCACAATAACAAAGAGTGACCCCGCGCGTGGCCCACAAAGATGACGCGAGCACAATGTGTCGGAGATGCGCTGCTTGCCACTCGTTTTACACATTTGTTGTTTAAAATTTCGGTCGCATATTGTGTCGCCGTTTTGTTACAGCGTTCATCCGTAGTTCAACTAGCGACAACAAATGGATGCCGAGCGACGAAGTGGTGCGGGTCGGGTGCCGGATGTCTCTAATGAGCTATGACCTTAAAGCACTTACTTTTGATTTCTCAAACAAATTCGATTAAATGGCGGATATCAATAGATAAAATTAAATTGAATTTCTCTGTAAACGCAAAAAAACTGTTTTACGGGTTATTCTACCTATCAAAACTTTGAAATTTATTTTAACATTTTTCTGCCAAGTTGATAAGTGTTTTATTTTCATCACACTGCGAAAACACCCAAAGGGCTTTTTTCCTTATAACCCTTTTATTTATAGTCGGCATTTTAATACGAAATTGGAGTTGTCACCACTGGGGCACGGAACACTATCCAAGTTTTTTTGCCTTGAAAGGCAAATAGACACTTTGACGTATCCAAAAATACCAGGAAATAGCTGCTTGCGAGCGAAAGTTACGAAATAAAAAGGTTTTTATATTTAAAAAATGTGTTGTTTTAGGGTTTTGTTTGGGAACAGAGCCCAAGAGACCAACCGAAGGTTTTCATTTCAACTAATTTGGTGAAAAAGGTTGTCAATGTTGTCATAACCTCTCAAAAATTTTCCTTCATTAAAATGAACCAAATATTTTTTATATGACCAGCCATTTAATTTTATTGCAAGACTACTTTTTTTTAACTATAATAGGTTCGCACTTAACCACCATCTCGCCTGATGTTAGGTAAGCGATGATGAGATCTACGATGGAGCGTGCTTACCTAGAAGAACGGTTTCTTCTTCTTTCATTCACTCTCGATTTGAAGACACCAAGATTGTAACCATCGGGGAAAACCCACTCAGGCAACGCATTCCACAACCTAGATGTTCTTGATAATCACAAACGTGGAGTCAAATCTCTTCGTGCACGTTTTTGGAACATCAACCATGAAATGTCGTCACCCTTTTGTGGAACGAGAAGTCCGATAGAAGAAAGGGCAAGGTGGTATTACATCATGCAGATCAGTTTCACACTCTCCGAAGTGTATCCGATAAAAACCGATAAGCTAGCTAGACACCTACTTAACAAACATCACTACTGTACGCACAATAAATTCAACTAAATGTACTTACACTCGAATACTTTTTATTTATGCCATTCTTCACCGAACGACCAACTATTTTCTAAAGTTGGTATAAATATGGTACTAAATTTCTTAGGTAGATTTCTGTTTCATGCGATTTAGGTTCACCCGTTTATCCATATAGATAAATTGGTTTAAACTATGCTTACTATTGGAATCTTTTCAAGGCGCATGACGTCAAACATGAACTATACTCTCCATAAATATTTTCTTTCACAATCGAGCTCCATATCAAAGTACCTCTTAAAATTAATTAGCAGTAATAACTCAGTTGACTGCTCCATTAGTCGTATTGAAACGCAATTTGATAGTTTATCTTTCAAAGATATTTACTCTGTGACTCCCAGTTGTGATTAATGAGTTGATTGAACTAAATAGATACAATTATGCGATACTAGTAGCGACTCGCGGGCTTACTCGCATAGTTAGGAATGTTTCCCCGTAATTTTCTTGCGATAATAAGCAGCAAAGAACGAACGAAGAGATTTGACTCTACTTTTGGGTTCTGGGGAACATTCCCAGAGGCAATTGCCCTATGCCACCCACCGCGTCGCAGGTTGCGGATAGCGAAACAGCCTTCAGATATGTAGGCTAGCTGCTTTTGCAGTCGCGGACAGCAGGGCGGTCCATCTGGAGGGGTGCTGGTAAATACTCATGGCGGAGATTTCTCTACAAAATAGCACTAAACCCAATGAAAGTGGACGACACTTACTCCGAAATCAAAAGTAACCGCTGCCTTGTGGAGAGATGTTTGATCATCAAAGGCTAGGGCGTCAACCCAAAATCATGATGTGTGGTGCCTTGGGGAAGCGCTGCACTATTCACCCAACCATCGTAATGAAATGAGTGATAATAATGAGAAAGTTTTGCCTTGCCTTGCGGCTAGCCCCCGGCGCTTGCAGGTTACCGGGCCTGTAAGTGAGAAATTGGTTACCGAAGACTGTAAGAGGGTGGGTACCCAGGTTCCCTTACCAGTAAATGTTACTGGTCAGAGTAATAAAAAGCTAATGCAACAAGCATTCCACCCCGGCTTATTCGTGACTAGACCCAGAAGTGCATCATTAAGCCTGGTAACAGATACCAGTACTCTACATCGCCAGGAATCTAACATTATGAGTGTGGACATAGATCATGACAAAGAAATAGTCAATTCACCCGCTTGGCAGAGAGCACCTACGCTTCGAAACGCTAAAAGAAAGAAGCCATCCTCCCCATCCCCAGAAATAACCCTGATTGCAAACCGATTCAGCGGACTCCCTGTTGACCAGGAAGAAGACACAAACAAATACGATGGCCCTAAAAAAGTCCCGAAACCACCAGTAATAATCCTATATGGAGTGGATGACCTCACCAAGCTGACGGAGTTGCTTGAAACCATTGTTGTTAAAAGTGATTTCAAATACAAAGTGGTAAGTAAAAACCAGCTGCGACTTAACTGCTCCAGTGTAGAGGTGTACAAAACCGTGATAGAGACTCTCAAAGACAAGGGACTTATTGGACACACTTTTAACAGAAAAGATAAACGACCATACCGAGTAGTTGTTAAAAACCTACATCACTCAACTCCTCTAAGCGAAATTAAACAAGCCATTGAGGACACAGGAAATACACTAATTGGGGAAATAATAAACGCAAGGTATGGTCCAGAAAAGAAACCCACATGCACATTCTTTGCAACAGTGCAACAAGGCCCCAACAATAAAAATGTAAAGAACATAAAGTACATTAACCACCAGGCAGTCACTATAGAAGAACCAAGAAAGCGTAACACCATTGTGCAATGTCAAAGATGTCAGCAGTATGGTCACACAAAAAATTATTGTATGAGACCTTACCGCTGCGTGAAATGTGCTGAAGCTCACAAGACATCAGAATGCTTAAAGACTGATCGCAACACACCCGCAAAATGTGCATTGTGCCTTGGTGCCCATCCTGCAAACTTTAAAGGATGTGAGGTTTATAAAGAAATTGCATCAAGAAAAAATAACAAAACTCACACCTTGAAGGTAGAAAAAACACTAAGACAAACGCTAGCAATAATAACCAGCAGAGGTCACAAGCTCCCAATATAGTAGTCAATGAACATAAACAATCACAATTTCATAATCCAACTGAAAAAGACAGAATAAATCCACATGCTAAAAAGAGAACAGGATATAATGAAGTACTTAAAGCCAATACAAATTCAGAAAATTCACAGATCCCAAGGCTGAATACAACAGCAGAAGAGATGCTCCTCAAACAAGCTGAGAAGTTTGATATAATACTACAACAAATGAGTACCCTCATTAGTCTCATAACAACTTTAGTTACACAAATATCAAAATGACCTCCCTCAAGATAGTGACGTGGAACCTAGATGGTCTATCACCCAATCTAGAAGAAGTAGAAGTATTATTGAATACGCACAACATAGACATATTGCTAGTGTCTGAATCTCACCTAACTGACAACAAAACTGTTACCATTCGTAACTACAATATCTACGCCGTCAACCATCCAGACGGCACAGCACATGCAGGTGCGGCCCTAATTATAAAATCTAGCGTCAAACACCATGAACAGCCACAGTTTAAAAAGCCACATACAAGCTGCCACAGTAGCAGTAGAAGATCGTAATTGTATGTTCAATGTATCCGCAATATACTGCCCTCCAAAGCACAACATAAAACAAGAACAGTATGAAGAGCTATTTAACACACTTGGAAAGCGGTTTATAGTCGGAGGAGATTGGAATGCCAAACACGTCCACTGGGCCTCAAGATTAACTAACACAAGAGGAAGAGAGCTTAAGAAAACCATTGAAAAAATAACCTCGCTACAAAATCAACGACAGACCCGACCAACTGGCCTACTGACCCTAAGCGACTTCCAGATGTCATCGATTTCTTTATAACTAAGGGACTTTCGAGATTTTCTTACGACGTACGCACATGTTTGATTCGGACACTAATCATGTTCCAGTAATACTTACCATCGGTGCTACGGTTTTGAAAATGGAAAGCAATTCCAAACTATATAATAAATACACTGACTGGAATGCATATCGGGAACTCCTGCACGATAAAAAAGACTTAAAAATTGGTCAGAAAAATGAGGCAGACATTGATGATGCTGTGCGGCACCTAACGTCAGTGTTCCAAGAAAGCTGTTGGATGACTACTCCTGAAGCCACCAATCGTCCCCTACAGAGCAAAACTTATTCGGAAACCATACGGCATATATTTTTCATATGTGAAAAAAGGAGACTCCGCAGAATATGGCACATCAGTAGACACTCTAGTGACAAAACGTTATTAAATAAGGCTGCTCGGGAACTGAAGGAACTCATCTCTGAAGCAAATAATGCTGCCTTAGACACGTACCTGGAAGGATTAACTGCCACAAAGGCAACCAACTACTCACTATGGAAAGCTCGAAAGCAAGATACATGTGTACAACACAGTGCTAAAACCAATTTGGACATATGGAATTCAGCTATGGGGAACGGCTAGTGCCTCAAACATATTGAAAGTCCAAAGGTCACAAAATAACATCTTAAGGCAAATGACGAACGCGGCTTGGTTTCTTCGAACAACAGAGGTCCATGAAACTTTAAACGTGCCTATGGTAAAACAAGAAATAGAACGCCATAGTGCTAACTATAACCTGCGACTGCAAGAGCACCCGAATGAACTTGCGGGTCGACTCACTATCCCTGAAACCGTACGTCGTCTCAAAAAGCGACGGGACATGTATGATAGTTGACACAACAATAATGTATAAAGAAAGGGGCAATCTCCACTGGGAGTGGGACCCTCAACGCCATGAAACTGTCATCTCATCTGTTTATAGTCTGCCAAGACTGATTGCATGATTAAGATTACAAAAAAAAAACTTTTGTGATAAGAACGTCTAGGCTGTGGAATAAGTTACCTGAGTGGGTTTTCCCCGATGGTTACAATCTTTGTGTCTTCAAATCGAGAGTGAATAAAATTGGTTTCTTCTAGGTAAACACGCTCCAGCGTAGACCGTCGCTTAACATCAGGCGAGATGGCGGTCAAGTGAAAACCTATACAAGTCAACAAAAATAAACCTATGTGTTATACCAGACTATAACATGTTTCCAAATTTCAAATTGTAATATTCAGCCGTTTTGACGTGATTGAGCAACAAACATCCATACTTTTGCATTTATAAAATAAGAAGGATCAGGAATCAAAGTTTTACACATGTGAAGGCACAGTGGCGATAACGTACAATTTCAAACGTGTGAGTTCATGGTTCGAATGCAGCCGGAGAATTCGTTTAATAAACTTTTAAATTCAAATTGCAGTCAAATTACTGTTCCCGTCTTTCTACTGTTAATATAATGGTTAGAAAGAAAAAAGGCATTGAATTTAGTTTTGCATTAAGTCAAAATCTTTTTCCTCAACTAAAATATTGCTAATATGACAATATTATTGACAATACCCCATACCCCTGCCTCCCTTCGATATTGACGGTAAAAATGAAAATTTTTCGATATCAACAACAAGAAAAATATGGAACAAAATCGCAATCCGTATAACTGACCGTTCACATACAATATTATAGACATACAGATTTTCTCAAAAAAAAAGAACTTGACAAAAGAAAGGCACCCAGCTGGATTCGAACCCGGATCTTACATAATATTACGACCGCCCAACTTCCCGACTGAGTTAATATACTGTCGCGCGACGTCGCGAAATTTACCGTCGCATTCTTATGTTTGTAACAGTTTTACACTGTCCAAAACAGCCATAAAACGGCTTTTTTAAACTAACCTGGCTAGATCGATTTGTCCTCCCCGAAATCCTCTGTATCCATAATTTCTTAAAAGCCGTTTCCGAGATTCAGATTCTATATATATGTATATATATATATATACCTATAACAATTGCTCGTTTAAAGGTATAAGATACGTTTTCTTTGTGACAATATTTTTATGTATGTGCGGTTAGCCTTAGTCCCAGGAGTAGGAACATAAAAAGGGCTGGTTAAACATGTGCACAACCAGAAGTATTTTATTTTCTACGAAAAACTAAAAACCGCCTTCAATTTAAAACTAAATTCAGACACTCGACGTCTCATAAAGTCGTGTAGATTTTTCCACATTTATTTTTTATAAATGACAGTCAATTTTAGTTTTTGATTCATATTTCAAAAATTGCCTCATCGATTTCAATAATATTTACATGGGAACATTTCCAAACTACTACGACCTACCAAATAAAAAAATCTTTAAAACCGATTCACGATTCAAATTCAAAATTACAAAAAAAAATGGCGACTACCAATTGTTTTAAAGGCTTTAAAATAGTTGCCTGTTAAACATAAAAACAAATGGAGTATGAGAATTTAAGTGAAATTAAGTCAATATTTTGGGATTTTTAAAGCGTTTGTTAAGCAAAACGGCTGGCGGATAGTGTCTAGGAGTATTAGAGCCTTATTTTTAAAGATATTTATTGCCTATGACATACGTGAAAATCAGGTATTAGAAAAACCGTGAAGTAAGTAATGTTTTTATGTACCTTCTGGACCCCATATCTCAAAATTGGCCGTCTAAACAAGTTAGCGGGTAAGCATGTTCGTGTACTTAGTACGTACTAACTCTAGTTGAACTAATAATTGAAGTTTGTGTACGTACTAACTCTAGTTAGTACGTACTAAGTACACAACATGCTTTAGTAGACTCAATCGTCCACATTTCGTTCATCAGAAAATACGTGACGTTTGGCGGCTCTGGAATCTTGGACTATCTTATCTTATACCTTTAAACGAGCTAATCTTGTAAGTATCTATCTATATTATATATATAAAACTCAAAGGTGACTGACTGACTGACTGACTGACTGACTGACTGACATAGTGATCTATCAACACACAGCCCAAACCACTGGAGGGATCAGGCTGAAATTTGGCACACAAGTAGATGTTATGACGTAGGCATCCGCTAAGAAAGGATTTTGATAAATTCTACCCCCAAGAGGGTGAAATAGGGGATGAAAGATTGTATAAAACTTTTTGTTCCTTTGGCATATTTGCATGAACTTTCATATAAATTGAGTTCGGCTAAAATCATGGGGTACGTATTACAGCGTTTATCGAAATTCAACCCTCAAAGGGGTGAAATAAGGGATGAAAGTTTGTATAGAAACGTTTTATTCCCTGGGCATATTTGCATGAAATTTCATATAAATTGAGTTTGGCTAAAACCATGAGGTACGCATTACAGCTTTTATCGAAATTCAACCCTCAAAGGGTGAAATAAGGATAAAAGTTTGTATAGAAACTTTTTATTCCTTGGGGATATTTGCATGAAATTTCATATAAGGTGAGTTCAGTTAAAATCATGAGGTACGTATTACAGCGTTTATCGAAATTCAACCCTCAAAGGGGAGAAATAAGGGATGAAATTTTGTATCGAAACATTTTATTCCTTGGGCATATTTGCATGAAATTTTATCTAAATTGAGTTTGGCTAAAATCATGAGGTACGTATTACAGCGTTTATCGAAATTCAACCCTCCAAGGGGTGAAATAAGGGATGAAAGTTTATAGAGAAACTTTTTTATTCCTTGGACACTTGGACATATTTAGTGTGGCCAAAATAAAGAGTTATGTATCACATTTTTTTCAAAATTTAACCTCTAAAACGAGTTAAATAGGAGATGAACGTTTTATAAATATTAACGCACCGGACAAACCCTTAGGACATTCTTAAAATATTTTACACACGTATTATTTTTATAACGTAGGCAGCCACCAAGGAGGATTTCAAAATTCAACCCTAAAGAGATGAAATAGGGATGAAAGTTTGTATGAAACTTTTATTCCTAAGACATAATTGCATGAAATTTCATATAAGTTATGTTTGGGTAATATCATGAGGTATGTATTACAGTGTTTATCAAAATTCAACCGTGAAAGGGGTGGAATAAGGGTTGACAATTTGTACGAAACATTTTATTCCTTGGACATATTAGCATCAAATTTTGTAAGAGTTGAGTACGGCCATAATAATGACTTACGTAGTACATTTTTATCAATTCATCCTCTAGGTTTTAAAATAGGGGATGAAAGTTTTATGATAACGCACAGGACGTACCCTTAAGACATACTTAAAATTTCACACACGTATTCTTTTTATGACGTAGGCATCGACCAAGGGAAGGTTTTTCAAAATTCGTATTAATTGATTTCAGCTAGCATCACGACGATTCTAGGATAGCAAGCTCTACCGTAGACCACATCATCACTTAACTTTAGGCGACATTGCGGTCAAGAGTAAACCTATAGCAGTAAAACATTTATTTGCATGAACATTAAAAATAATGAGAGTATTAGTTTTCCAAAATTGAACCACTGAGATGGTAAAATAGGGAATTAAAATACATAATAACGCATAAACTACCCTTAGGCCTATTATAGGCGAGCATTAGTTATGTTATTATTTGACGCTCATGCTATCCAACTAGGAATCTACAATAAAAAACTTACTGAACGCGAGCGAAGCCGCGGGTTAAAGCTAGTCTAATATATAAAATTCTTCTGTCACGGGGTGCGTAATCAAACTCCTCCGAAACGGCTCGACCGAAATTTTGTGCGCATATTGAGTAGGTCTAAGAATCGGCCAACATCTATTTTTCACACCCCTAAGTGACAAGGGTTGTACACCCCTAAAAATATTTTTTTAATTTTTGGTAAATTTTTTGGTTTTTATTTTTTTATAATGTGGCATTAAAAAATACATACACCCCTAAATTTTTACCCTTTTATCACCAACCCCTATTTTTTAATCTATATAATTATATAACAATCAATGCCACTTTTCGTTGTAAGTGAACTCCTTCTAAACGGCTCGACCGATTTGATGATCATATTGAGTAGGTCTGAGAATCGGCCAACATCTATTTTTCACACCCCTAAGTGATAAGGGTTGTTCACCCCTAAGCATGTTTTTTAAATTTTTGTTCAATTTTTTTTGTTTTTTTTTTTTTTATAATGTGACTTAAAAAAATACATACAACCCTAAATTTTTACCCTTTTATCACCAACCCTTATTTTTTAATCTATACAATTATATAAATATCAATGCCACTTTTCGTTGTAAATGAACTTCCTTCTAAACGGATCGACCGATTTGAATGATTTTTTTTGTATCCGCTTGGGTTTTGCAGGGCCCTAGAAGGTTTAGATTCACAAATCAGCCCGGTTGATGGTACTGCACTTGATATTTTGGTTACTATCCGAGCGAAACCGAGAGGGGCCGCTAGTATATATATAATTTGAATCTCGGAAACGGCTCGAACGATTTTCATGAAATTATGTATACAGGGGGTTTCGGAGATGATAAATCGATCTAGCTAGATTTTATTTTTTAAAAACATCATTTTATGCGCGTTTTTAGACAATGAAAAACTCTTACAATATCATTAGAATACGATAACTTATTTCGCCACTGTTGTCTAAGTCTAAAAGGCTCAGACGGAATATGCTCGCCCTCGGATTCAACAGGCCCCGGTTCGAATCCTGATGGTTACACTCGGGATTTTTCTTTTTTATTTTTTCTGAGAAAATCTTATACTTAGAGCCTTTTATAAACGCATTCAATTCGTATCTAAGTAGGTCTAAGTAAGTCATCACTACGTATTTCGCACCTGCCTAAATATCATTTAAAAAAATCGAGCAAAGCTCGGTCAACTAGGTACTTATCTTTATTGTTCTAAAAAAAGTAAGTACAGTCATGTTAACAAATTGCATATCATAAACAATTATGATCTATCTGTATTATATATAAATACAGACAAATATGAATTACATATTTGTTTTTTCTGGCCGAGGGTAGCTAATTAACAACACATAGTTTGATTCTCTTATCTATTTTTAATTATTAAAAATAGTTCTAGTCACTTTTAAATAATAATTTTATGTTTTTATAATTAACAAGGCACATTACCTGCCGGGAAGTGTTATCTCCAGGTTTCACACTTGCCTTTAAACTTAATCACCACTAAAATATTGCTGTTGTGTTTCACTAACAACTATATAAAACAACATGGAAGGCATTCAAGAATCACTATCTCAATTAAGCCATATGTTCAATGTGAAACTGGCACAATTTGAAGAAAGGCAGCAGAAGTTATCAGCTCCCAAATCTCAAGTCGATGGAAGCCTCTTTGCGGATTTCACTGTCTTCAAGAACTTCACTTTGAATTCACTTCGAGCACTGCAGACACAGGTTGAGCTTCTTTCTCAACAGCACGATAATTTAGAAATGTATTCTCGGCGGAAAATTTTGCTTCTCCATGGTGTTCCGGAAGTAAAGGCGAGGATGTGGTAGCTGTGACTGTAAAGTTCATCAA
The DNA here is from genome assembly GCA_017562165.1 of Ectropis grisescens. NCBI lineage: Eukaryota > Metazoa > Arthropoda > Insecta > Lepidoptera > Geometridae > Ectropis > Ectropis grisescens. The sequence goes on along the minus strand of CM029777.1, from coordinate 23,218,878 downwards.
ACAGTCTCTCAAGTTAAGTGAATTTGAAAGTTGTTTTATCAGCCGATGTCACAGAATGGGTAAGTCTTCATCTCTGGACCGCCCAAGGCCCATTCTGTGTAAGCTTAGTGAGGTGTCCTGGCGTGCTAGGTTATGGGCCTCTAAAAAGATTCTTCGAGGTTCCGGAGTAACAATGTCCGAGTTCCTAACTAAGGTGCGTCATGACACTTTCATGGAGGCTCGAAAACGTTTTGGAGTGGCAAACTGCTGGACCTGGAATGGCTCGGTCGTGGTGCTGGGGATGGGCGGCTTAAGGCATCGCGTCTGCTGCTTGGCTGACCTAGAGAAGATTGGCATTCCATCGGAAACGGTAGTGGCCCCTGAGATAAGCGTGGAATTGGCCGGGGCGTCTGCGGTTGCCGCTGAAGGTATCCCAAGGATGACCAAGACAACTGCAGCTAGCGACAAGCCGTCACGACGTATTCAGAAACTTAAAATCCAGAAGTAACCAAATGATTAAGTGTGCAACTTCTTGTTTATGTTTTGCAAGATTTGTATCCAGTGTTTTCGCGTATCTGTCCTATGTTCCTTTTTCTATATAACTACCTCAGTTATTTTCTATTGAATTAACATCAACTATATGATAGTTAAGGGTAGACACCTAAAATTATTAACTACTTTGCAGGTAAAACTCAACAATTAACATTTTTTGTTTGTACTTTGTACTTGTAGTGTTTATTTTTGTGTGACACTGACAGTTGTATGTTTTTGATGTTTATATTTTTCGTTTTTTTTTTTTTATCTTTGTTTTACCTTATAAAACGTGCATCATTATACAGCCGAGTCTAGTGTTAGTTGATGACTAATAATAATTTTATTACGCAAAGCTGTACTTATCTTGCATCTGTACTCATTTTATACCAATTATGAAACTTTCCGGCAGGTATCTTAAAAGATTTACCAGTGTATTAGTGTAGTTTTAGAAAACAGTGTTGTGTTGATAGTCGTGTATTTATTTATTTACTGTTTACTTATTATTAATTATTTTATTATTTTATTTATATTGATATTTAGTACCATATTATGTTAAACATTTTAAAGATATTTCTGATGACAGTGGCAGCTTTGTTTCCGGGTCATCTTCGATACACAATAGTACGGATGACAGTTTTATCGATGTTCCAACCCTTTCGGAGCAATTGAGGCGCGGTTTTCTGATGTACCTCAAAATCTAAACCTAATTCATATAAATGCTCAAAGCATTCCAGGCCATATTGCAAACATACAGGCATCTATCGATAGCAAAAATATACATGCAGTTTTAGTTTCTGAAACCTGGCTTCATACTTCCCTACCCTCTATCGCTTTTTCTTTGCCAGGTTTCAATGTCATTCGTAATGATCGGGCTGGACGTGTTGGTGGAGGTGTCGCTATCTATCTCCGCAATTATATTCCCTACTCTGTAGTAAGCACATCTCCTCAGCCGCCACTCGATCAAATCGGTGAGCATCTATTTTAGAAATTGTACTTTCACACACCAAGATTCTTCTTGGTGTTTACTATAGCAACTCATCTTCCAATAACTATTTCTCTTCCTTTGAATCTATCCTTGAAAATCTCACCCCATCATATGGTCACACTATCATCATGGGTGACTTTAACACTTGTCTTTTAAAATGCGATAATCGTAGTTCTAAATTACTCAGCTTAGTAAATTCATGCAACATGCATCCTTCCTTTTAACGCAACCCACTATTTCCCAAACTCTTCTCCTCCTTCTCGATCTTGCTTTAGTCTCTTCTCCAGAGCATGTTGCAAAGCACGGACAGCTTTCAGCTGATTTCTCTTATCATGACCTCATTTTCCTATCTTATAAAGTTCGTCCCCCCAAATCAAAACCGTCAGTGATTGTGCAGCGCAGTTTTTCTAGTGTAATTCAAGAAGACCTTATTAATGACGCGTCTAAAATTGATTGGTCGCCAGTCTTAACTGCTACTACCGTGGATGACAAAGTGGCTATCTTCAACTCACTTTTAACTAATCTGTATGATGTGCACGCACCATTGCGTACTATAAAAATCAAGCACGCTCCTGCACCTTGGCTCACCGATGAGATTAAATTGGTGATGCATAAAAAGGCAGTTGCGAGGACGAGACTCAAAACTCACCCTAATGACTTAAACAAACAAAGGTACGTCGAATTGCGGAATTACTGTAACAAGGTGTGTAGAGATGCCCAACGACGCCATATTTTCAATTCAGTGCAAGACAAAGATCCAGCTAAAGTGTGGAAATTTCTCAGATCTTTAGGAGTCGGAAAACCAAAGCAAGATAGTATCCTAAAACCTTGATCTACATGCGCTAAATAAACATTTCTGTGCGTCTCCTGCTATGGATGCTGTTTCGAAATCCACCACTTTAAATCTAATTTCCAATCTTGCTACTCCTGATCAACCTGTTTTCAATTTTAGTCAATTTACTGATGGTGATGTTAGGAAGAGCATACTCTCTATTTCCTCAAACGCCGTGGGACTTGACTCAATTAGTCGAAATATGATTGTCCCCATCCTTGATCCCTTGCTAACTATCCTATGTCACATTTTTAACTTCTCAATATCGAATAGTGTGTTTCCTTCCTCGTGGAAAGAAGCACAAATTATTCCTTTGCCAAAAAAAGCTAACCTCAATCCTATTCTGAATACCGACCTATTTCTATCCTTCCTTTCCTGTCCAAAGTCCTAGAACGACTTGTTTACAACCAGTTAAGTTTTTATCTCAATAAAATAACCTTCTCAACCCGTTTCAGTCAGGTTTTCTTCCGGGGCACAGTACGGTTACAGCACTTGTTAAAATCACTGATGACATTCGTCTAGGTATGGAAAATGGCAACTTAACCGTGCTGGCGCTTCTGGACTTCAGTAATGCCTTTTGCTCCGTAGATTTTGATGTCCTCCTCGCAATACTTCGCTCTTCCAACATATCTCCTACAGTAATAGACTGGTTTCAAAATTACCTGTACGGGCGCCGCCAGAGAATACGCCTCGAAGAGAAATATTCTTCTTGGTGTGTCACCTCGGCTGGTGTGCCGCAGGGTGGCGTCTTATCTCCGTTACTTTTCGCTCTTTTTATTAATGCAATCTCACATAATCTTTCTTCTTCCTACCACCTCTACGCAGACGACCTGCAATTATATTGTCAAGCTCCATTGGGGTGGCTATCGGAAACCATTGAGTCTTTAAACGTTGACTTACGCCGTATATTACAGTGGAGCATTTCTTTCGGCTTGAAGGTGAACCCCACAAAGACACAAGTTATTGTTATGGGCAGTTCTCGCTTCATTGATCAAATTGATTGGAACTCACTTCCACAGGTGATATTCGATGGGGTTATAATACCTTTCAGTAACACTGTTCGTAACTTGGGTGTAATATTTGACCGAAATTTATCTTGGGGTCCTCAAATTGCTGAAACAAGCCGCAGAATATTTGCGTCCGGTGGATCATTACGTAGGTTGCGTAATTTCCTTCCAACCACTACTAAGACTGCGCTTGCTCAATCACTCTTGCTCCCTATTCTCGATTATGCGGATGTCTGCTATCTTGATCTCACAGAAGATCAGCTATCTAAGCTTGAGCGCCTTCAAAATTACTGCATCAGGTTCATATTTGGCCTGCGCAAGTATGACCATGTTTCAAACTACCGCGCTAAGCTCAAGTGGCTGCCTGTCCGTCGTCGCCGGGATGCACACATACTTTCGCTGCTGTATAATATTCTTTTCCTTCCCTCTTCTCCCTGTTATCTTCGTGAACGCTTTCAGTTTCGCCAATCTCTTCTTCCCAGGTTACTGAGAGAATCGTATAACCTCACGCTTGACATCCCTCGACACGCTACAACTTTCTACTCTTCTTCTTTTACTGTGAGGGCTGTTAAGTTGTGGAACGAGCTACCATTAGAAATAAGGCGTGCCCAGTCTCTAGCTGTTTTTAAATGTCGGGTTAAAGACTTTTTTCTAGAGTGTTAGTTGCAAACTGTCTTCTACTCGTAGTAAACATTAATTTGGTACATTTATGATTTTTATTTCATGTATTTATATGTAGTATAGCATTATATAAAATATTAAGTTAATGTGTATTTTATTGTATTTTAATTAGTATGTGTTAGTTTATTTATGTTGTAAATATGTAGTATGTTATTATTTACATTTTGTATTTATTTTCTGTTGTGATTAGTACTCATAATGTTGTTGATAAATGAAATGTATTAATTAAACGGGCCATGTTACTATCTTTTGTTTCTGATCCGTGCACGGTTGCCTGGAAGAGATCGCTCTAAGCGATAAGGCCGCCAATTGAAATGTCATTTTTTTTTTATATTTAGTTAAGTTAATTGTTTTTCTTTTGTATTATGGCTTTTAATAAAGAGTTTTCTTATCTTATCTTATCTTATCTTATCTTAATTACAACGGGTCCCAAACTAAGCAAAGTATTATACTAATTCAATTCCCAATCCAATAAAATCACTGTTTTTTGATAAAACTGCAAGAGTACTACAGGATAATCACTAGTAATCATTATACGAAGTAATAGTTAAAGTTTACTTTCGAAAGGACTTTGTATCTCCATAATTTTAACGATATTAAAGTGATTTATAACGCCATAAAAATTGTTAGAAAGTAGTATTTTATACGAAGCACTCGTAACCATAAAAATATGATCATCATTCTGGATTAACCATTATTTATTAGGAATTTATAATTTTGCGATAGTGGACAAGATTTAACTATGGATCACTTTGTTGGAATGTTTATACTATAATACTATTACTATGCCTTTTAACATTTGATTGATAAGGACTTGTAACAGGCACGGTAGTTGTTATCAGAACTGGTCGGACTGGGCTGAAAGGGCCCGGGTAGCGATAGCGGCCCATGGCGATCAGAAGCCCGGGGCCCGAGACCTTGTCCTACCCAGGCCCGTGGGGGCCCGCGCTGGCTGGGGCCTGTCTGGCACCACCTCCATCATATGGTCAGTACGACGCCGGTTGTTATTCTATATCAGAGGTCCGCCCCGGATTCGCCCAAGGTACTATTTAGCATATACAGAGATCAAGTACATATCCAACGGGGAAAGAATTTTTAAATTGACCCAGTAATTCCTGACACTAGCACGTTCTAACAAACTCTTCAGCTTTATAGTATTAGTAGATATAAAAGTATGAATTTTGGGGATTTTATTATGTCCACAGATTTTTTGAATTCTGTTATTATAGGTGTAAGGGAGTTACTAATGATTTCCTGAATTAATGGTTTTGAATAAACTTCTGGATTTATTTATTTGAATAAAATAATTAAATTGAAAAAACACATCAAAACTAGTACGAAGGCGCGCGATGATAATGGGTTAACAAATACAATTTATAATTAATGTGAAACTTTGAATATTGAGATGTTAGTTGCTCAATCACGTTGGAACGTTCAAAGCAGTTTCGTTATCGTCTGGATTAGCACATAAGCATCTTCTTATTACTGGAAAATATGAGAATGTAAGAGAACAGGAATTACACGATTAAAACACGGGTGTAATGGACTCTTTGCAGAGCCCATCTGGGGAAGTACCACACATTTGCCAGTTATTCTGCCGCCAAGCAGCAATGTTCAAATATTACTGAGTTCTGGATTGAAGGGTAATGTTGCCAGAGAAATTACAGGGCATAGAGATAAAACATCTTATAGAGATATATGGAGTGACGAAAGCAGTGCAGTGGGTATTTGAATTCTTCATGTTCCAATAGCTGCGTGTCACAGTTTTGTTATGCGACAGGCAGGTTGCATATCATCAGGCACGTGCCCTGCCCGTCTCGCCACTCTTCACTATAAAAAAACCACGTCGCTGCTAGTACTCGTACAGATTAAAGTTGTCAATATTTGAATTAAAATAAATTAGAAAATAGCTATTCTCGTTACATTGGCTGTTCCAGAAAATACCGATATGGTTAGATTTTATCCATTATAGTAGAAATTTAATTACGAGAGTATAATTAAAACCATTAGATTTAATAAAACTTATACGATTTGAAAACACATTTAATTCATATTATAATTTTCATTATAATTATATTATAATTTTAATATAATTATTAATATTTAATTAATAATTAATATGTTCATTATAATATTATAATTTTAATTTCATTTTTTAATTTTCATTATCATGTTATAATTTTCATTATAATATGAATTTCCATATTATAATTAGTTTATATCAAAATAAATAGTAATATATCAAAAAAAAAAAAAAAATACAGTAAAGAGTTTGCAGCAAAAGTGGCTGCAATGTTTTATTTCGATCATCGAAAATCATTCACTTTGTTGTCAAACATTTCCCGATTTTTATTTTCTCAAATATTGAATACGATATACGTTACATAATTTTATTGAATTCTAGGGGCGCTACTTTTACTCGCAATGTTTCTGTTTCTTGATCATTGATATCATGATAAAAATAGAAATTCCTCAATCAGGTCGGCATTTCGAAAGGGTCAACCTTTCGAAATGCCGACCTGATTGAGGAACAAACATTAAATTGTATGTATAAAAATGGTATTAGTAGCATCACAAACTCTCTGTGTCTGTTTTTTGTCTACATACGTAGAAGTCATCTTTTTCTCATGGGTCCAGATTAGGAATAAACCACATCCTTCCATTTGCTAGGATTCTGATCCACATCTTTCGCTTTCATTGAGGTATTTTCAAAGTGCTTAAATATATTCTTACGACTTGCGCGTATTGACACGGTTGTAATAAATAAACTTGCAACCAAGTAAATAATCAAAGCTTGCAACACTGGCAACCGATCGTAAAGTGACGGGATTCTTATAAATTATTCACAGCTCAATAATACACTAATACCGTAAGCCACAGAAGAAAAGACTATTTACTAACTCACGACCAAGGAAATCTTGAAGTAACATGGTATATAATGAAGGTATAATCTTTTCAATCAATCTGTAAATAGGATCTATGTCTTAGTAAAGTATGTTTGGTGAATGTTTATATCAATGGTATGTTTATGCCGCGGTCTCATTAAAAGAACGTTTGGACGTGTAAACCTCTGCCATTAAGGATTTGTTTACACACATTTAATTTTGTTGACCTAGTTCTTCAGTCGATCGATGCCTTGAATTAAAGCAAAGCGTTCAAATAAAAAGCGATAAAGTTAGTTCAAATTCTAAATAATAAGAAATTATGGTTTCTTTACTTTCAAAAATAGCATCTTTTTCAGAACATCTTTACCACAATCTTAAAACAATACTTTTTTTAGGAAAGGGACTTATGGCAATTTTCTTTAGAAGGCTTCTGCTTTCCAAGCTTTGGATCTAATATGGTATATTCTGTGCTTTGGAATGTAATTGTACCGGGGGTACATATCTCCGGAATCTCTTCAAAGTGAACCCCTGGGGTTCAGTTGACATTTTTCCTCTTTCTGGTTGGTTCCATTCCCATCCCGGTAGAAAACGATTTCGGCTGTGGTAGGAACATTTTTGTACACTCGCTGCTCTTCCAACGTTAAAAAAAATTGGTTGCCTGTAAAGTCGGTATACGGGCGAAAGTTTTACGTGACAACGACTTTGAGTGGTAAAATAATTTTACGGAAGGGACGCGTGCCTTTCACTTTTTATGTCTGTCTCTCTCGCTCTTAGGCGGGCTAACCATGCCCGAGTGGAAGGACGCGCCTCTCACTCGCTCTCGTTGTGAGCGCATAACGTGAGCGGAGCGTAATGCAGTTTCTTGAAGTGTCACCCGGCAAACCAATTTATAAGACGTTGTCACGTCAAAATGACGGACAAAACGGTCGTCTGTTCTCTTTCTATGAAAAACGTGATTTCGGAATAAGCAACTTCGCGACTTTCCTACTCCGCTCCGGTTCTACTTCGTTTCGTTACAGTAATATTATCTATGATCTATAATATATCAAATATTATATAATAGGTAATATTGTGGTGGTTATTCTGTAGAGCGCAGCTAATTTGTGAATGCGATTGAATATTTCTATCCCAAAATGTCTTGTATATCTAGAATACCGCCTGATCATTCTATCTGCGCAATTAAAATACCAAAAGCGAAAGTTTCGTTGTTTCCTAAAGACAATAGCAGCGTAAACAAGAGACGATATTGGTGGATTTTGTTGAAAATCTCATTGTGTTCTGAATCATAATACATTTGTTTCGAGAGATATCTGGTATTTGACTTTGTATTGTCGAGAGGCAACTTTTATCGTAATGGAGAGAAATTTCAACAACTTACAAAACAACAATTAAAGTAGCATCATTTACTAGTCGGTTTGTAAATGAAAAATGTTCAAATTTGTCAGTTTGTGTTTTGTAACACTTAGTACAAATACGACAAAAAAAAATATGTAAAAATAAAATACGCATCTGATTGATGCGCATGATCAGCAGCGTCCTCTGTCCTCTCTAGCTCTCTAGCTCTCGGCACATCATTTAACGAGTGTTAAAGAGCGCTTGCGCTCTTTTTACGAATTGTTATAAAGAGTTCGATGCTTTTAGACTGGGTAAAAACATATTATTTTATGGAAAAAGTATACGTTTTAAATAAAAAAAAAAAAAAAATTAATTTTAATTTCTTTTTGTAAAAACTGTAGAACAAAAGTTGTCGTTTTGAATGTGTGTAACATCCCCTTAGAAGGATGCAGACTGATTACTAGTAGCCCTGTATAATTACAAGCAGTACCCCGCCAAGTCCAAGTAGCATTTAGAAATACATTTAATATTTTATTATTTTTATCGCAATGACGCTAATTAATTAGCATTTGTTAAAGTCTATTTTTGAAAAAAAATCTTTCCTTCCTGTCTCAAATTTGTAAATAAACTGTTTAATATTTAAAGTAACAATTATACTAATAGGGTAATAATTATTTACATTATTGTTGTGAGAGCCACGAAGGCCGTAATAATCATTTCATCTTAATATCCCTGGAACAGGAAACGGAAATCCTTATTTTATGTAAAAGAGCAGGTCGTTTCCCTTTAATGGCGACAATTTATTACTGTAGTGCCACACGGAATTCCAATGACAAAATTCTGCTGTTACTCTTCTTCATAATAAATGAAAATTGGTCGACATATTTTAAACTAGCGGTTGGCTCCGGCTTCACCCATGGTACATAACGTGTATTTATTAAATTATTATTAATTATCTCAGGTATTACGTACATATCCAACGGTGAAATTTTCTTTGCAATCGGTCTAGTCGTTCCTGAGATAGGCGCGCGTTCAAACAAAAAACCTCTTCAGCTTTATAATATTAGTTTACACATACACTATAAACATTACACACGATTTTTGATCTCACTGAGAAATGGTCAGGTCTTACTGGGAAAAGATATACCTTCATTTGTTTTTCACCGTATTCTACTACTTATTACGAACGCGAAATTTTGTAAGAATGTACGTATGGATGTTTTGTGTTCTCGTAACCACGCCCACTATAACGTTGTCTATATATCGAGGTAATTAAATAACATATTCAACGTTTTAACATCGTTAAGACCTGTGTAATAATTTCAATTTAATTTTTTTTTATTTACAAAATAGTTCAACGTTTTCCGTCTAATAACACGGCTATAACTGCAACCGTGGTACATAAGTACTAAACGATAAATAAACGTAACTTCGGACATTCTTTGGCATGAACTTTCAATTAAATCCAATTAAAACTTTCGTAATTTGTTCAAACGCTTAATCAATAAACAAACAAAAAGATTCTAAACACGCTCTAGTAACTTTGTAACACTGCTGTAGTCTCAAAATATTGTGGGACATTTTTATGCGTTTACCGAAAATTATATATATTATGGAGTCAATTTTAAAGCGAAAGAAAAGTATTTTTTGTAGTTTTGAAATCAATATTTGAATTGTTTTGATTTTTAAGTTGTAAGAGATTAGTTTTTTTTATCCAAAATTTGAGTCAAATATGAATGTAGTCTTAATTATTTTTATTAAAACGATTATATTTTATGTTTATACTTAGTTTTGCTTCAAACCTTTCAAATATATTCAGTGTCAGATGTTTAAGTAACTGCAAACGTTATTATAAAAAATAACATTATAAACGTACGCGGCCTTTTAGGCCTCACGTTGGCACTAACGTTAGAATAAATGCACGTCGTTACTTAAAGGTTAAACAAGATTGTATTTTTTATTCATTTCATTCATAATTTAAGAGCGACGCTCTTGTCGGTCGAGTTCCTTTCATGTACTTCTACACTCCGCCTTCTCCTTGACTTCCTGATACGACACTACATTTATCTTCTCCTTCACTTGGTTTATGTAACTTCTCCTAGGTCTACTCCTCCTCCTTCCTCCTCCCTTCTAATTTACCTTCCATTATTGTTCTATTAAAGTTGTCGTATCGTATCAGATGTCAAAACATCTTCCCTCTTCTGTTTTCTATTGCATTTTTATTATATTTGATAATTATTATTTTTATGTTATTATAAATTGAGGCAAGCTGAAAACTTGTCACATAGCTCTGTTATTATAAACCCCAATACGAAAATGCAGACTTAGCTGGTGGCTAGCGGCCTAAACTGGATACAACGATAATAATGAATACATATAAATAAATGAAGAATTAACTTTTTAATTAGATATGTATTTTAATATGTTGTAGTTAAATGATTAAACATTAAAAAAAAAAAATGTAGGTTTTAACATTGCCAGACGCGTGGCTAAAGGTTTTGTAAAAAATATAAAATTGTGTTTGTGACAATTTGAAATTTTAATTGGGTATTATTTTTTAATAAAAATAGATATTCTCATTTTGGTGGGATTTTCTACCTGCCAGGTGATCAAAATTAAGGAATTCATTTTGCCTCGCTACTAAATCTAAAAAAACTATCAAATCAGCGTCGGTCGGGATGAACGAATCGCCCGATCAGATCAACCGACCGATTGTGTTTCGTGGTATAAATCGTCCATAAATTTGGCCGATATATCGTTTATCGAACTTCGTAGTAGACCTGCAGGTCTGCATCTCCATGTTGGGGTATGAAATGACAAATGACAAGTTTTAAGCTTGCCTCAAATACCCACCTAAAATTTGCTACCGGCTCTCGAAATATTAATGTAATTTCCAAGTAATTTTATCGAGTCTAAAGATGATTTTTGGGCAGCTATTTTTACTTTTACAGGGTCATCCCTGTAAAAGTAAAAATAGCTATATAAAAGTTTTTCACAATGACAGATACAGTATCGATAAACGGGATACAAATCTACATAAATCTCCGAAGCTTTCGTTGTCAAACGAAATAAAACAGACAAGATTTTGTAACACGGCGGTATTTATTTCCTTGAAATACCTGGTAAAATTTCTGGCTCTTCCGTTCGCCTTGAAATATTGTTTTCAACGATATTTATTGTCGAGATCTTCGCTAAAATACTAAAATAGGTTGTTTTGAAACCGGACAGCTATTATGATGTCATTGTATACATCGAAGCTTAGTACAATGGGGACGTGGCACCATTTCCACGAAATGTTTTTCACGGCGTAAAAAATAAGTGGCTACAGATTTATAATTCAGAAATTTGAGCTGAAAAATAAGACATTTTTAAATCGTTGTTAGGCGTTGGGATGTTGTCTCTTTTTGTTTCCAATAGGTATGCTCATGACCACCGTCTCGCCTGATGTTAAGTGACGATGCGGTCTTCGATAGAGCACACTTACTTAGTACCATCCAGATTATACCCTCAAGGAATACTTATATAGACAACGTAGGTATAGGGGACTATGCGGTCTAGGAAAAAGTGCAGTTACTTAAAACCCCCGATCAGTTCCGACGAGATTGAGCAACAAACATTGAATAATACAAACTGTAATACTCGTATCTGTAACATTAATGGTATTAAGTAATGTAAGTTACAGGTAAAAAGCAAAATAATATTTTAAACACTACTATAAAAATAAACAAATTAACAAATTAAACGCCCGTCGAGATCACTACTGCGCGACAGGGTACCCAGAATGCTGGCAGCGTTGCCTCTTTGAATAGTTAAACTCAGCTTTTTGGCAAAGTAGGCGCCAGCTCTGGAATCCCCTGAAGCGAGGATCTAACGTTTCGAAAGATCTTTTACAAAATGTTTGATAGTTAAAGGTTTAAGTATCATTTATCCTTTTGACCCTGAGATAGGCATAGTACTATGAACATAGAGAAGCTATTTATGAACAAACGTGACAAGCGTGGATGTCACTAATAGAATTATTGTCATTATTCACAGCCCATTGGTACCAATGGCACTATTCTTGGTAGCCAATAAAAAACACGTGTTTGCCAATTTAACTTGACTTATAACATGCTATGATTCTGCACTATCGTAGGTCGATTAAAACCGGCGTCTGTCGATATTATGGTTTTGGTTACCGTGAATATGGTCACAACTAATGATCATATAAGTTAAGCCGAAACTAATGGATTACGTGACCGTAGATCACGTATCAGTTCGCTTGGCGACCCTTCCTCAAACTTATGCTCGGCTAGAGCATGTGTTGTTTGTTTCAAACTCTAAGTTTGTTGGCCAATGACTAATCTTGGCCCAATAATTGTGAAGAAGGGAACTTCAGAAAAGTAATTAGGAAGAAGATTTATTATATGCGAATCTATGTTGTGTAATCTTATTCTTGACTCTTTTAGATGGAGATATGTTATAAACCTACGTTATATAGAAACCTTTTTCAAAGCAAAATAATTATATTGTCTCAATAGCTGTGTACCGAAATAACTCAACTTATTATTCGTGTTTTTTTAATGTTTTTGTTAGGTATGAGAATAGATTATAAAGAGTTTTCCACCCTCCTGTTCATTCGCATTTAGTTGTTTTTAGGCGTTGTATTTTATTTGTTTAAATGGCATACAAATAAGTCAACACTAATCATATCCCTTGAAGCCATTACCAGAAAGTGTCATGTTACTTCCACACATTTGCAGGCTCAATATATTGCTCAATCATTATAATGCATTTGAAAATGCCTGAAATTTAGCTATAAATTAAATTTAACTACATTTTGTATGATATTAAGGAGAAGAAGAACATAACTCTAAACTGGCGACGCAGATTTCCAATGTACCTCTATATTTGCCCTGTCTCAAAAAGAGGGTCAGGTTTGGGGTTTTTTACAATGTATCTGTTCTCCGTTGTGATAAAACATTTTTTACAATACTTTTATTTATTGGTTTTTATGATCTTCGATTAAGATTGAATACATTTCTCATCTATCGTTCATTGTTATTGATATATCAGTCGAAAAATCAAATAAATGTTACAGTGAAACAAATAGCAGCAATTTTTCCTTCTCGTAGATAGGTATAAAAATATACGGTCAAGTTGAGAAGCCTCCTTTTTTGAAGTCGGTTAAAATGTGTTAAACTTGTAGAACGTTACTTGAACGTAGCGCGTCCGATGCTACAATGTGCGTATGCCATAAAGCGCACCTATAAAGCTACGATTGCGGTTTTAGGTACAGTCAGGTATAAAAACACACATTTTTACTATTTGTGCCGGATCATGTGCTCTTTTCGTAGCATTTCAATTAGTTGTATAAAGTCCTTTGTAGCGAGCATACTTGTTTGAAAAAATTGTGCAAATAGGAGATTGTTCCATTTTCAAAAAAAAAACACCAAAAGACAATGGACCACATTCTCTTAGTAGCATGAGAGTGCAATCCGCCAACATATTTTCCGAAAGTAATCTTGTTGCACAATTTGAAGTAGAGCTTTTTTTTTTTAATTATAATAGGTTTAAACTTGACCGCCATCTCGTCTGATGTTAAGCGATGATGCGATCTAAGATGGCGCGTGCTTAACTAGAAGAAACCGATTCACTCTCGATTTGAAGACACCAAGATTGTAACCATCGGAGAAATCCTACTCAGGCAACGCATTCCACAACCTAACGTACGAAAAAAAAAATCATTTTTTTCCGACCTTACTTGAACTTTAAAGTTTTTAAAGTATTATTTTGAGTATTTGTTTTTATTATTTTTTATTATTATTTTTATTTGATAGCATACGCCGCCGATGTGTTTGTCATCTATGGTCAATTTAAATTATATATTTTAAAAGTGTTCGTTAAATTACAGTTATGGATATTTTAATGTGATCTACTTACTTTTTCCCCCATGTCTTTCATATTCAGAAAAGGGATTTACGTTTCTTCCATTCATCTTTATCAGCCGTCATATCAGATTCCACCACACTTTATTCATGTCTGCTTTCACGGGACCCATCCATACCGTATCACTGATTGCAATCTACCCCTTCATCTTTCTTTAGTTTGTCTAAAAAGACCAGCAAAAAAATCTTTCGAGTAAAAATTTAAACCACAAAGTCTAGCGAATCTAACAAATTACGCAAAACATGTTTGTGTACATACCTACTATTCCGAATAACATCTCACCTCAAGCTAAGCAAAGCTTGTACTACAACCAGATAGCTGATATAATACTTTTTTTTTATTTAAATTAGCCACTCCACTTGCTCCGGGGTCCGTGATCTTTGTCATTACAATTATCGTTTTTACACATATCTTGTATAAGGAGAAGAAGAGGAAAATAGGAGGGAGTTGGGTACATTTAAAATCTAATTCTAGTGCTCGTCTGTAGAGTCGATCACTACCGGTTGGGATTCCGCTAGTAATAGACTCGACATCGAGTGTTTGCCTAATTGCCTTTTGCCATTTGCCTAAGCTGCCTCCTCCCCCGGCCCAGAGCCTCCACAACGGCCGCATTTCTGTCCCTGATGGCCATCTGTAGGTTAAAATCGCGGATGGTCTTCGGTGATGCAGCCCACGCTCGCCGCACGAACCGACCGATGGCGTCGTCGTATATAATACTTATATAGTTTTAAATACATAATTACTATACATAGCTTTGCTTAGTTTGGAGTCAGATGGTGTTGTGTGTGAATAGTACACCAATATTTTTTAATTTTTTTATAGAAAGAAAGAAATACCCAGACACAAAACAAATATTTGTATTCAACACACAAAATATTTGCACTGTGTGGGAATCAAACCCACGACCCTCGGATTTGCGGACAGACTTACTTCCAACGAAGCCGTGAGGCCAGTCTAAAGCTTCTTCAATATTTTCCATGGAAATATACTCTGTGGTGCTGTGGTGCCTCACGGCCTCAGGGTTGTTCAATCATCATAGTTTCGAACTAAGCCGAAAAAGGCTTGTAAACTTAGCCATAACTATCTAATTACATGTACTTGGGTGTTTTATGTGTGTAATAAGTAACTTAAAACTACTACTTAATTATATATTCAAAAAATATATATTTAATATATAAATAAAATAAATAAATATTGGTAGACAATTTACACACAACACCATCTGACCCCAAACTAAGCAAAGCTTGTACTATGGCGGCCAGATAGCTGATAGAATACTTATATAGTTCTAAATACATACTTATTATACATAAAAACACCCAGACACAGTGCAAACATTTGAATTCATCATATAAAATACAAGTTTGTCAATATAGGTCTCTCAGCTCTCTGGCTTCCACAGTACAAGATTTGCATAAATTGAGGCAAGATGGTGTTGTGTGAGAAATGTTCACCAATGTTAATATTAATTTATTTAAATCTTACTAATATTAGATACTAATATTACATAGGTATGCGAAACTTTTGATGTTTCAAAGTTTGTTGCTTAATCACGTCAGAACGTCTAAACGGCTCGGGTTAAAATTTGAATCATAGATTATAGCCTGGAATACATACATATATCTATACTAATATTATAAAGCTGAAGAGTTTGTTTGTTTGAACGCTAGGATCTCGGGAAGTGCTGGTCCGAATTGAAAGATTATTTTTCTATTGGATAGTCCATTTATCGAGGAAGGCTATTGGCTATTGATCCGACCAATTTCCGACAGGTGACGTAGCAGGTAAATGAAGAGGTTTTCTGTTTGAAAGCAATATTCTCAGGAACGAGTGAACCGATTTCAGACATTCTTTCACCGTTGGATATGTACAGGATCCCGATGAGTGCTATTTATGTCCCACGGGCGAAGCCGGGGCGGACATCTATTTGTTCATAAATACTGCTTATGATTAGACAATGACTTAAAAAGATATAGATATTTTGAATGTAAAGAGACTAAAATTCATTTATTTTTTAACATTTTAAAACTACGTCAAAGCTGTGGAATGCCTTGACTGAGTGAGGTTTTTCCAATGGTTACAATCTTGTTTTTTTTTTTTTTTAACTTTTATAGGTTTACACTTGACCGCCATCTCGCCAGATGTTAAGCGACGATGCGGTCTACGATGGAGTGTGTTTACCTAGAAGAAACCGATTCACTCTCGATTTGAAGACACAAAGATTGTAACCATCGGGGAAAACCCACTCAGGCAACGTATTCCACAGCCTAGACGTTCTTATCACAAAAGTAGAGTCAAATCTCTTCGTTCGTGTCTTTGGAACATCAACCATGAAACGAAGTCGCTTTTTCGAGCTACGAGCATTCCGATAGAAAAAAGGGCAAGGTGGTATCAGATCATGCAAATCAGTCGCACACTCTCCAAAGTGTATCCGATAAAAAACCGATAGGCTGGCAATTTTTCGGCGATGATCAAGACTTTGTAGTCTTTTTCGCAGAAGAGAGTCATTGCCTATGAGCCTTTTGGCACGTCTCTCGATCGATTCCATCGATCGATTGGTATCTTGAAATCGAATGTGAAGCGTCCCACCACTTTTTATATAAAAAATACTCCAGCAGTGGGAATTATATAAGTTAATATGGAAGCTGTTTATACTTTACAAACATATTACATTCTTTTGATTTTTTATATAATTTATGATTGATTTAATATCGCTAAATTTCCAAACATTTTGCAACACTTTGCCGACGTAACGGAACGTAATATTTTATGAGTCATTGTATTGATAGCTTTCCGGGTTGCACAGAATGGCAATGCTTACTTACGAAACTGGAGCTCACTTTGTTCATTATCTCACTAGTGCTAAAGATTGTTTGGAAGAAATAAGTGTTAACGATAAGACTGCAATTTATAGAACTAGGTAGGTATATCAATCTTTATATTATGTCTTATTTGGTGTAATTTTTTTAATTAAAATTTGTGTAAAACAAATTTAATTGTTTCTCTTTGTCTGTTTTTAGCTTAATATTGTATGTTCGAGTACATTTAACAAAAATAAACTTTTAATTCTGGGGAGATTGGGTTATAAATTATAAATATGTTGAACTTGGCACATGACATGGTGCCTTTATCAATTTAAATCTCCACTGGGGTCTGCTTTTTACATCCCCATCGATTTTTTCATCTAACGGTGTCGAAATAAATAGTGGTAGAAGCATGAAAAGCGATCGACAGGATCTAATACAATTTACACTTACACACTCCTAGCCTGTTGTTTCGTTCAACAAGCAGCTCCAAAAACCGACATCGTGTCATGGTTGACTTTCTAACGTCACATTCAAAGGAATATTCAAACAGTGCATTACGTTACCTTATTGGGCATTTTCCAAAAGGCTCATTTTCATTACCAATCTGAAGAAATCCAGATTGTATTAATTTCAAACCGCGTTGTCGCATAATATCAGACAAAATTGCGGTCGCTCGACCGCAATCTTGAATCTTGCAAACCACAGAATTACCAAAGAATTAACAAAAACCGCAAAAAATACTAAAAAACACAGTCAAGTCTCTGGATGGATTCCAAAATCTTTAGCTGGTACTTAGCCAACCTATTCCAAAGGTGAGAAAAGTATTCCGTATAAGAGCTTGCTTGGAATAACTTAAGCAACTGTTAATATTTGATTTTACATCTAATTTTGTGAAGCCTATTTTGGGCTTAATTTTTTGCTCAATTTAACAGTTCATTATAACAATAGTTTTGCATTATAAATACTGTTCATTTCTTTCGTCTTGGTATACTTGCTCTGCGTAGCCTTATTGATATCATGTTGTGAATTTCAGGGCCAAAAACAGAGGCCCTTTACCCGCTATCTTATCGTTCGATGGCAATACATCCACACCGCCCATTCACATCTGCCCTGAAACGCTCGATACGTTATCAATAGCTCGTTCAATGAATGTGATGTATGGGGAAATCTAAGCAGTCATGTTTGGCGGTATTGATTGCATAGGCTTTGGAAAACTATTGTACAGATTCATTTATATACTCGTAATATATAGGTACTTGTACTTCAAGTCTGCACAGTTGTTAAGGTTGTACAAATCACATTCGCTCTTATATGAAATATTTTTCGTACCTTTGGGTGGGTTTGGCTAAGTACCAACTTGAAGTTTTGGAATTCATCGACATACATTTCAAAAGACTCATATGCAACGACAGCATCTCTAGCATGGCCGCATAATTACTAGCTTTTCGGTTTTTCCCAGAAATACATGGGGCACTTCTAGCTACTTCGAACTAATGACTTTAACATAATCTTTAGCAGAATCTGGCGCGTTCCACCACTTAGAAAAACACAAACATCTTTCAAAGACGTGGACTACTTATTAAAAGTCTGGGATAGGACTTAAAACTAGCTATGCCCGCAGTTTCATGCGCGTGTCAGAGATATTTTGTTTATTTCGCGGAACCCTGTTTATTTTCCTAGAAGCCTAAGTTATGCTTTAGAACATCAAATATTTAGAAGTGAAATCAACGTGATAATCGGTCCAGCTGTTTCGGAGTTTAGCCAGAACAAACAGATAAATAGACAGATAGACGAACAGACAGGCAAAAATTTTAAAAAGAGTTGTTTTGATGTATACCGTCTACACATTCATATAAATATATGGCATGCGCGGTCCGAAGGGAGGGTTGTTTATTTGTTTCTGAAGATCTGTAGATGTATAGATAATTATATGTCGTTTATTATTTTTACTTAATTTTTAAGATTTTTACAATATCTATACAAAATAATAATTGTTTATATTTTGGTGGTGGTTAGGGCTGCAGAGTAAGGAACCACAGACTAAGTAGAGAGATTAAGGAACCTCTAGAATATGAGCGCTGTGATCACCTTCTGCGTCATAATGACACATGTCTTTATTATTAAAACTAAAAATTTCACTTAAATAACCATAAATAAATCTGTCATAAATTAAGATTATCTATTTATTTTATTACAGGGAACACGGTATGTAATAGATAAAGTAAGTGTGCCATTAATGGACTGGCCCTGTAATACGGACTAAATCACTACATCATAACTCTAAGAAAGTCCTTTCTATCGAGCTGCGATTGGCGTGACGGTAGGTTCCATCCCCTCACAGCTTAAAATTTGCTTGCTGTTCGTGTGTGAGTGAGGGAATATTTATTATTATATACGGAAGTCATATTTAGTTTTTAATGAAGTGCGATGTAATTTCTAAACCAACTTTGTCAGCTCGTATTACGATTACTACTTTATCGGAAATTGAATTAACCCAGGAGAAGGTGAGCTATTTTACAATTATTTATATTAAGTTCAAATATCCAACGATTTTTTTAATTTTGACTGAACATTTAAGGCCAGGTAGTTCTGTCAAATTAGGCATTTAACGCTGTCTTGTTCTCGCGACCGTCACCGACCGCGGAATCGGTGCCACAGTGCAGAAATAACATTAAAATATTGGACTATGTAATTTAAACTCATTTTTTGTTCAAGATTTGTTTATACTAGTGATAACAATTTTGTGAATAGTAATAAGAGTTTTTTTGATATATGAACGAAGAAATATTAAATTTATCTATACTCGTAGATATACAAAACTCAACCTTTTCTATTTGGTCACACTATAAGTTGAGAACGGCTTTTCCAATTTCATGCATCTTTTTAAAATGTTTCCTAATAATTCACAAGTTCGTCAAAAATTAAAAAATATGTGCTGAAACGTAATGAAAGGCCAGTAAAAATAGAAGGTTTTTTGGTCAACTTTGCACTAAATTTCTAATCCAATTTTTTTTTTATGAGGTAAAGATCACTTACTGAGCATAAAATTACAAAATGCTCACAGATCCAGGTAGAGCTTCAAACGCCAATTGAAAAAACTGTTTTAGCCGATATTTTGGAAACTATATATTTTGACAATAATTGTAAAAATTAAATTTTGCATCTTTTGTTGCTAGTAAACTTTTTTGTAAAACTTACCGTTTACGATTTATAACCCATTCAATGATACGATTGCTATGATGCCGATAATAGTGGATGAAAAATGATGTTGTCTACGATGGTACTTGTTTCTCTAATAGAAACAAGCACAGTGTACCTCGTAACCCCAAGGTTCGAACCTTCGACAAAACCACTCTGGCAATGCGTTTCACAGCTTAGTTGTTCTTATTACAAAGTGGAGACCAAACTCTTCGTTCAACTCTTCAATCATGATGATGAACGGTGCTGTTTATTCGAGCAACGAGCAATGAGATAGAATAACTTTAATTTAAAAACCCCGACTACAAAAAAATCTACACGTATAAAGGACACTTTGGCGAGTCAGACTAGTCTTAGAATATCTTAGTTACCAAAAAGCCGTTTGGAAGATATGTGGAAATAAAAGATTTACAAACATAAAAGATACGCGCGAAAAACATAACCCTTCTTCCATTCCGGTAAAAAGGGTCATGTTTATGCTACTGGTAACAGAATTCACATCTTATTATTTTTTACATTGTTATCATCAAATTTGACATAATAAATCGTAATCGGTAAGTTCGAAAAAAAGTTTACTGGCAACAAAAGATGGGAAATTTTATTTTCTACAATAATAATAGGCTTTATAACTTTTCAGAATATCAGCCAAAAACGTTTTTTCGAGCTGGCGCTTGAAGCTCCACCTGGATTTGTTATTGTTTTGTGATTTTATGCTCAGGAAATGATTCTAAACCTTATATAAAAAATACGAATCGGAAATTTAGTGCAGAGTTAAATCTACGAGTAATTTTACTGCCTAAAAGGCTTCTTATCAAATTTGGTCGAGTGTCTAAATTTCTATGAACAATATTAACATTTCACACAAAAAAAGAAAAAACAATAAATTTTGGTGGTGTCACAAACTTGGAAAAGAAATAAAAAAATAAAAATTCTAACAAAACCATACGTGTATCTATGGAAAGGTGTTCAAAATTGTATTGAAGTTCCTAACATTTTTTTTCTAAAAACTGAATAGTTTGCGCGACAGTCTCTTCCAAAGTGGTAAAATCTGTATGTGAGGACTTTTCTTCCAAGTACTAAGTACCTTACTACCAAAGAATTTACCTAAATGGCATAAATGATACCTAACTTGCATTTATATTAGGGGATTTATGCAGGGGATTTCTCCCCTCTCATTATTTCCTTATCCCGATCTCTGATTTAACGGACGAATATTTTACCGATACTTATCTATTTTCCATTGCATCCGCATTGAATTTTTACTGATGTGGCATCGACGTCAGTTTTTGAGACTCCTTTTGGTCTACAACATAAAGTAAACAGCGTACTAATTAGTATCAGCGTCTATTTGCAATTCAATTAAAACTGTATCAAAATTCAAGATCATAGCGTGCTTCACTAGTAATACCTACTGATATTGTTATACTGTGGCACTATGATCGTAATATTTAAAATTTATCGGTTGTCAAAATTGCAAAATCAAGCACAGGCCCGTCGTCCGTGAGCGCCGAAACGCGACTGATCAGGCTGGCCGAACGGCGCGCTATATATATAAATAATAAATAAATAAATAAATAAATATTGGTGGACAATTCACACACAACACCATCTGACCCCAAACTAAGCAAAGCTTGTGTGATGGCAGCCAGATAGCTGCCATCATTATTCACTATGTTTTAATATGGTAGATATTAAAACATAGTGAATAACTGATACTTTTTATCAAGTCAAACTCTGCGAATGCATCTATAACTTTTTAGTGGCTTTCGTTGAGTACAAAAATTTTGTAAAAAAATTCATTAGTTTAGT
This sequence comes from Ectropis grisescens, assembly GCA_017562165.1. Classification (NCBI taxonomy): domain Eukaryota; kingdom Metazoa; phylum Arthropoda; class Insecta; order Lepidoptera; family Geometridae; genus Ectropis; species Ectropis grisescens. The sequence goes on along the minus strand of CM029777.1, from coordinate 23,196,898 downwards.
CATAAACTTGAAACAACTTTTTGAAAAGGGGTGACTTTGGGATTTTTTTCTATCAAGTAAAATTCATAAAATCGTGTTATTTACTGCGAATTGCACTAGATTAGATCCTTTACTAATACATATATTTTTTTCAGAGTTTAATACACTTTTTTAAAGGTCTTAAAGTTGTTTTGAAAATTCAAAATTTCGGCCCACACGCCCTTAACCTAAAAATGTATGCGTATCATAATATAGACCACTGGCATGTTTTGTATACAGACTAGTGGCCCATATTACATACCACTGTTAACAAATTGTTTGACTAATTTATTATCTTACAAATTTTATTATTTTTACAATTTATTGTTCAGGTTTTAGAATGACATCTAACATAAAAGATTCGACAAACATGCACAAGTCTTTCAGGTGATTCAATAGCTGGTTTTATCTGGAACACATTTGTTACCAAAGCATTACAGTCTTTACCACGTTGTAAAGATATTGTTAGGATAGAAGGAGAAAAGCAGCTAAGCCTAACTGTATTGATATCAAAATCTTAACTAATATAAAGTAAAGCAGAGAGAGTTCAAAAACGTATGTAAAAAGAAAATAAAGTAGAAACCAAAAACACGAACAGTCTCAAAAAGTAACTTGTTGTCCAGTCGGGGTAGACCACGGATATGGGTAGACATTTAAATAGAAAAATTCCGAGGAGCTATCTTTTTTTAAATTTTGCAAATATTGATCCTAGCGTAAAAACAATTATGACCAAACTTGTGAGAAATTAAATTTCCAACAACTTTGGATCCCACCATTTTTGCTTTAAAGTTGAAAATTAACGAGTTATTTCAGAAACACGAAAAAAATTAACTTTAAAACAAGATGGCGGCGAATCCTTTACCGGGATTAGTTAGAAAATCGAGATTTATACTTCCAGCCATTATAATTTACCCGATCCCCGACGTTATAAAAAAAAATCGCTCCCCGGATTTTTTTTTATTTCAGGCTAGTTTTATGTCTACCCCGACTGGACTGGCTTTAAAAAAATTATAAAATGAAAATTTAAATATAACACAAATATAATTCAAATTATATTCGGAGTTGAAGAAAAAACGTAAGGAACTTCTTTTCTGACGAGAATCTCCCAACCAGACAATTTTTCTTCTACGTCAAACGTATGTATAAAATATACAATATTAAGTTAACGGGGCGGTAAGTTGCAGATAATTATATGAAACCGTTTCAATCACCCTCGTAATGTTCACCTTTCCCAACAATTTAATTTGGCTTCTGTCGGATTACCCACGTCGGTTTTAATATCAACGGGCGAAAATGGGATTGCCTTATATTAATAACGTAGGTTCTTGAAGAGATACTTGGTAATTAATACGCATCCGTACCCACGTATCAAAACATATTTTTTGGAAGTAAAATTTTACCTTTATTTAGCCGTGTTGAGCTATTACACCGACTTGCTATAATAGCAGTGTAGTGTCAGAGCACGCACTGGGCCAGCGTGGTGGATTCTGGCCTTATCTCTCTCCTTGCGAGAGAAGGGCCGAGTCCCAGCTGTGGGAACATTTAGTGGGCTGTTGATGATGAGTGTCGGAGCGGTGCGGCGGCTGAGCAGGGGAGCAGGACAAGAACGAGACGTGCGAGATAGAAGCAAGGAATAGGTATAAATTTAATCAAGCCCACCACCAGTCGGAAGCGTGCCTAGTATGCTGGTAGCATAACTAAACTGAATGGCAATGCTTACACCTTGGGCTAAATAAACGCTAGCTAGCGTTGTGGTGTAGTTCTCATTGAATTTAGATTTGTTAATTTAGGTTCTCTGCCCGTTTAAAACTAAAATAGATTGTACAAAACATATTACATTAAAGAATATGTATCTTATATTATGCGAAAACTTTTTATAATTTTTTAAATAAACTTTTCTCTACCGATATTTTTTTTTTTTGTAAACACATCTCTATTCACAAAAGCGTATAAAAAAGCTCGTTTTCAATACCATCTCGAATGATCTATCGAATAACTTCTCCATTTACAGGAATCGATCTAGATATCTAGGCCATAACCGAGATCATAAGCCATACGACCCCATAACCAACACACATGAGCGAGAAAAAGTTACATTTCGCTTCAGGAAATGGGAGAACATAATTTTCGCCTCGTCATCAGTATTGTAAGACCCGAAGTGTAATATAGACGGTGTTTATAGTCTTGTTCATTTTGGGACTATTGACAATCATTTCTTCTCATGACGTGAAATTACTCTCAAGGGTTTTTACTCAAATACTCGTAAGGGTATTTGTTCAGATATTTTTGAGGTTATATTTAGGAGACAAATTAAGAAAAGAGGTAAATTTACATAATTGAACGGTTATCGTTATATAACGCTGTCTAAGACATACCTACGTACGGCGCTTACGCTATGTGGGTACTTTTAAAAAAATCGTTTGGCACTCGAGGATTGCCTCAGTAAAGCTTTTGCATAGCATTTTTTGTCAATTTATGTAATTATAATTATGAATTATTTCAGCATAATAAAAATATTTACAATAAGAAACAGTACTTATAGACTGCAGGCCCGTGAACAAAATTTATGGGTCATCTGATACAGCAGGAGACCTATGTAGGATGATAGAAGGGTATAAAGTAATAAGATTGAGCACTATGCCGTCACTTGTAAGCTGTCCAACTGAGTGCAGTTGAAGAGGGGGGGTTCTAAACCTCGATTATTTCTCCTTGTCGCATGATTTTTGTACGGGATTGCGAAATAATGTATTAGAAGAGGTATTTAAACTGTATGGAACCAAAGCCGAACATAATCAAATGACCAAACTTACTCTGTAAATCGTCGGAAAATCATGAAATTTTTTCACAAACTAACGATAAGAATTTTAAAATTTATAATTTTTATAGTTTCAATACCTCTTCTAATCTATTATTCCGCAACGCCGTACAAAAATCATGCGACAACGAGAAATGATCGAGGTTTAGAACCCCCCCTCTTCAACAGCACTCAGTTGGACAGCTTACAAGTGACGGCATAGTGTTCAATCTTATTACTTTATACCCTTCTATCATCCTATATAGGTCTCCTGCTGTATCAGATGACCCATAAATTTTGTTCACGGGCCTGCGGTCTATACGTTATACATATCATTCCAATCAAAACCCCACAGAAAAACAAAACACACCACACAGCTCACTGTTGGTATTATGACGCAATCACTAAATTACCGCGAATGCGAAATTCCATATCATCTGAATTATCCCATAGACTATATTATATAGCATTATTTTCCGTTGAAAAATTAAGTAACATGTATATGAACGTATGTAGCACAGTTTCTTATTTATTCACATATAGTCTGTAAGTCATAGTAAAAATAAGATTTGAAGTCAAATGGCCGAGGGACCAAATTTGTGTGGGGGTGTTAGGTTTTATTCTCGTTGCGAAATTTCTTGATTCGGTCGCCGCGCTCAAAGCCTGCGATAAAACTATGCAATAGCTTAATTACCACAAAAATATTTGTCCCGTGTAAGAATGAAATATATCACTCTATGAGAAACCTAACAACTGACTCATCTAAAAAACAATAAATATACATCACTGAAATCATAGAATCACTTTTCTTCACTTAGCTCAGCACTACCGGTAGTAGGGTAATAAAACAAGTTTTTGTACATTACAGAAACAAAAGAACGTGATAGAGAAATATTCATAAAGAATGTTTTTGACGAAACGTGTTAAGAGAAATATATGCGAGTTAAATGTGCCAAGCGGTGTGGTAAACTGTTGTTTATTTTACTGTATATTTATTTTATCAATAATATAAGCACCCTTCTTCAAGTTACCACTACTAGAACACAGACACGCACATACTCGTCAAATTTATAACACCACCCCGTTTAGGCCGTTTAGGCCGTTTAGGCGTTGTAGGTAAAAATACCATTGATATTGTACCAAATTCACAAATAAGAGTATAACAATGGTACGGGTTAGATACAGAAAACTGATATTCTTGACACAGATGGCTCACAGAAAGCGGCACTCTAGGCTAAGGTCTTCATATTTTTCGTGTAATGTAAACGCTTATGTTAAGTAAATTTACATCTTGCCCTTTTTATTAGATTTCTGTGTTATGTTTGATATTCCAAATACCTACTTGGATGAAGAGCTTTGACTTCATTTTTGACATAATAGCTGTAGAATGACTTGGTTGTTTGCATGATGAAAGTTTTTCTCAATGGATGCAATGGTCTTTAATGTATTTAATGGACGATAATGTTTGCACTGTTTCTTCACATGTTTCATCAAAATCGCTTTGTCGAGATAAGCGCACTCCATCTAAGAATACAAGTTTGCACTTAGACCGCGACAGGAGACCGCGACCGAAGACTGCGACAGGCACCTAACATTATGGAATTGTATGGGCGCCAGTTCGCGCGGAGACCGCGACACGCGTGTGTCTCGGTCTCCGGTCGTGGTCTCCTGTCGCGGTCTCCTGTCGCGGTCTCGTGTCGCGGTCTCAGCGCGAACTTGTACCTTTAGGTTGCATCGCGTTGAAGGGCCTGACAAACATTAATTTTGCTTTTTAAAACACATTGTTTTGGAAAATCTGTGCTACTATGCACGGAATAACATAATTATACATCATTGTCTACTACTTTTCTGGTATTTTTATTTATTTCAAAAAACGATTGACTGATTTTTTCGGTAGAAAAACTACGTGAACAACGTTATCAACGAAATTTTCAATTTTTGACTATATGTTTACGTCCAGCAAGACAACGATCACGTGTAAACCATCATCGATAAAAGATATACAAATTTTGTGTAGTTTGGACGAAGAAAATAACTATGACTATGATGTCTATGATTGAACTATGGTCGCGATAATTTAAAAACAAAATTTACCACGACTCTACTTAGGAGAGCCAGATAGATACGGACGTCAAAATTATATGCTACTATTACCATAAAATGATGGTAAAGGTAAAGTTTTATACTACCATAGTTTAGTTATACGATTACAGATAGAAGCGACCTCCTAAAACATATCCCGTAATTACGGAATATACGGGCCACCTGTTGAACACAAGCCCTGAAGGGTTTTACTGTCAAAGCTGAGTTGAGAGTTTCAGTTAGTTTCCGGAAATAGTACAGGGCTGATACATTAGATGGCGCTTTATCTAATTAGTGAGAAAGTGATTTGGTTATGATTTTATTGTTATGAATGTCACTATAATATTGAAAATAACGTCAGTTAATGATCTAAATCTGTTAGATCATAAAATAATCTGACCCACAGTAGGTATAATCTGACGCGTTTTGTAATAATCTGACGATTATTTTAATTTTACGGTGACATTTACACAAAACCATCGTATTCTACACGTTTCCTCTAGGCTAACGAAAGCCATATTAAATTTTTGAGCGCAGTAGAATCAGTACAAAAATTTTAGACGCTAATAAGTAGGTACGGTAAGTAGAATTAAAAATCTAAATACTCTGTTTATAAGGCCCTTGTTTAACCAGACTATCTTCTCCAGGGGGAAGCATAATAGGTATATGAGTAAATTCGCCACGTAGAAAAAAGATGGCTGCCTGTAAAGTCGGTTTACGGACGATAGTTTAACGTGACAAATGAAATTATTGCATACAATGCGATCGAGTCGAAGAGATGTAGATGAGGCTTAAACTTACAATGAGCGTAACGGGACACTTTTTCGTGCATGCAGCCGGCATTCATCGATTTATTAGACGTTGTCACGTCAAAAAGGATCTAAGTTTGTGCAAAATGTTGTGTTTTGAAGCTAAAAGCTTGAAACATAGTTTTAAAGTTAAAAGTTAAAATTAGATAAAAATAAATCAAACTAAAATTATATATACATATGCGAAAGTATCATATCGGAACGTCTGAATGGAACGACTTGAAATTTGGAACACATTTAGATAAAAACCTGAAATAGCACATAGACTTCTTTTTATCGCGGTAAAATAAAAAGATCATGAAAATAGCACCGCGGGACGCTACGCTGCAAGTAGGACATATTATTTGAAAAAAAAAACGAAAAAATGCGGCGCCAAATGAGTTAACACGAAGATGGCTTTGTTATGTCAAGCAGTAATGTGTGAACATTACTGTGTTCCGGTTTGAAGGACATTGTTTCCAGAGAAATTACAGGCCTTAGAGATAAAACATCTTAGATCTCTGGGTGACGAGCGCAGTGCAGTGCTAGGTAATGATTTGGACTCTTCATGTTCTAATAGCGTGTCACTGTGCTGTTATATGGCAGGCATGTTGCTTACCCTCAGGCACATGTCCTGCTCGTCTCATCACTCGTTATTTAAAAAAATAAAAAGAGTGATGAATTTGACCAAATGTACGCAAAAGTATACCCTTACATGGAAATAAAGGCACGTGACCCAAAATGAGAACTAAGGCCGTCGTCAAGCCAACCAGGGTTGCCGATGCCCGATTTCCCGATGCCCACGCCCTCCTGACAATGTCATTCAAATGCCATTTCATGGTACCCCTATAACAATTTAAGGGAATTTCTATGGACGCCAAAATAAAAGTTTTTCACTTAGATGAAAAGACCGCGACCGTTTCGACTAAGTACATTTATCTACGTAACCTCGTACACAACCTTGTATGTATTCCTTCTTTCGCTAAAATCCCCGGCCGTATCGTAAAGTGGCAAGCCCTGTAAAACTAGACCCTGATACAGACTTTACGGCTTTCTTATCTGACCTATCTTTCCGCTACGCCATATTAACAACCATCTAGAGGCTTGATATGAAACATTATTCCTGCTTACGTTGCTTGGGATTCTTCAGCTTCTTTGTTGAGTCGGCGATCTACTGTGTTGTACTAGCTAGACCCTGTAGTGTAGAACGTGGCTTAACAACTACTGAATTGAATGGGATAAAAAGTTGAGTAGTCTGCAATAGTATTGTTGCCTTGCCTTTTTAAGGGTTCCGTATCCAAATGGCAGAATACGGGACCTTTATAGATTCGTCATGTCTGTCTGTCCGTCCGTATGTCACAGCCACTTTTCTCCGAAACTATAAAAGCTATACTCTTGTAAGTAGATGTAATTCGTTAACCGCATTAAGATTTTGATACAAAAAATAGAAAATAAAAACAAAATTTTTGGGGGTGTCCCATACATGGAACTGAAACTCAAAAATTTTTTTTTTGATCAATACCATACATGTGGGGGTATTTATGGTTGGGTCATCAAAAATGATATTGAGTTTGCTAACATATTTTTTTCCTAAACTGAATAGTTTGCGCGAGGGACTCTACCAAAGTGGTAAAAAGTGTCCCCCCTGTAACTTCTAAAATAAGAGAATGACAAAATTAAAAAAGTGTATGATGTACGTTACCATGTAGACTATCAACGAACATTGGTTTGAGTGATATCTAGTAAGTAGTTTTATTTTAATACTCATAAATTGACTATTGTTAAAACGCTGATTAAAGTAACAAGGAAGTACAAGAACTTTTGTATTATGTTACTTGTTGCTACGGTAGCCTTCATGGGCGAGCCCGCCTCGCGTTTGACCACTTTTATTTCATTCTGCTCGTAGCTCGAAAAACCGACATAGTTTCATGGTAGGTAGACTCGGACGAAGAGTTTTGACTTTATTTTTGTGATAAGAACGTCTGGACTTTGGAATGCGTTTCCTGAATGGGTTTGTTCTGATCGTTACAATCTTGGCGTCTACAAATCGAGAGTAAATCGGTTTCTTCTAAGTAAGGACGCTCCATTGTAGACCGCATCTTCGCTTAACATCGGTATAATCTACTCACCTATGTTTAATTTTTTTACCAGATCCGTTCAGATTACCTACGACTGCTTGGACAATGAACATCCAAACTTTGACATCTACAAGTCTACATGTTTAATACATAATAGTAGGATTTTTGTCTGATTACGTAGTAGGAACTAGAACAGGAAGCAGTAGAATATTAGTGAAACCGATGAAGAAGAAGTGCTTCTTGCTTTAAAATTTTAAAGCAATTCAGAAAATGGGGATTCATTTTGCGAAGCACATTGATTTATGATACGATATCTAGTTGGAAGGCGGCCAGTGCTTTTGTAGGCAAGCTAATGCTGACGTATGTATATCTACTTGTAGATGGATTTATGTAAAGGGCACTAGGACTTATGGCATAATAGAGAAGATTTGACTTTTAACGTCTGACAAGCAAAGCCTCTAAAAAAGCTAGGTGAAATGTCTAAAACCCTCTACCCACGAGCTCTAAAATCAGAGGAAATTACGTAAAAGTAGTGTGGAGGAGCCTACATCGCACCATATGATTGTTGATTTATGGTGCGTTGTTGGCACCTCCCCTCTACTTATACGTAATTTCCTCTGATTTTAGGATAAGTCTGTAGAGGGTTTAAGTTTGCAATGACGAGCTCTTTCAACTAACTTTCTAACTCTCCTGTTTTCTGCTATGCAAATTGTGACGTCATCGGCCAATTTGCACCCGTATGCAGCGGAACGCAATGCAGATGTAGTTGTCTGTTTTCATAGGCGTTACCAAATTGGCCGATGACGTCACAAATCAAAGTATAGCAGAAAGTTATCCATTCTATGGCAAAAGCAGGAGAGTTAGGCGGTAGATCTGCCAGACTTGACCAGTACATTATGGTCTTGCCATTCTCCTTGGGAGAAGGCTTCCGAATCTACTTATTTCCCAATGAGACCTGCAATTTACCGCTGTATCGTGTTTAGCGAAAAGAAAACCTCAGCTACGGGTGACACCGCGGGCGGTGTGGAGGGGAGTTACTTAAATAATAATTTTGATCGTCAATAAGGCCTGTTTTTACCCGACTGCGCGACGCAAAGGAGTGGTAATGTGCTTTCTTTGAAGCACTATAATACAGACCAAACGCATGTGCCGATTTTTATGATTCACACGTCAATCGATTCCTCTTTGTCTCGCGATTGACACTAAAGACATGACATTAGTGTAAATTCAATATGGCTGCTACCGGACGCCATATTGTCCAAATTAAAAAAAAAATCAACAAACTATGTCAAGAGGGATATCGTTGAATAGGTATTTAAAAATAAATTTTATTTAACTTTTAAAGCTTTACACAACCACCATGCCTCCTGATGTCAAGCCCTGTGTTATGTTTACTATGATTTACATCATAGTAACATATTTCAAATGAACATAAGTTCAAACTACGAAAGAAGTTAAAATATTTTAGGAATGCATTGAAGTGAAGCATTAAAAGTTTTACAAAAAAAAGTAAATTTCAACTACCTTCAAATATATCTCTTTTTTCATAAGCTTTAGTTGTTAATTGACCAGTTCGAAAAACTCTCTTTCGCTATGTCGCAAAAGCTAATGGAGGTATGTAACAAAAGAGGTAAGTACAACTTATCCTAAAATCTTCGCTGAAACCTGAAACCAAAAGCCGTTTCCTGCGGACATGACGTGTTTACACAAACAATTCCCGAGACGCACTCACATTGAAGGATGGCATTAGGTAGTGATGAGGCCTCGGCCAGTACCAGAGGTCCCAAGGGCGCCCTGTACCGTGCGTAAGAACTCGACAACCCTAGGCGGACAGTATATGTAAAAATATAGATAAAACGTCATTTTACGAGTACCACAGTTTCACACAAAATTTATGTATGTTCATATCAATAGTTAACGCAGTTATAAATCAATAAAAGTTCTACAAGCCTTTTATGGCACTTTTTTAGTATATATGTTTCCAAAATTGTTTTTTACAATATTTTATTATTGACAGTTTTAGAACAATTTTAGGACATATTCAAAATTCCTTGTCTACTGGGTGTTCCCATGCGCTCCTACTAAAATAGCTACTCATTTATATTTATACCTATTTATCATGTATGTTTCCCAATTCCCCAGCACGCCTAAATGTGAAATGCGATGAAAACGCGAATATGAATCCTAAGATAAATTGGCCTTAGATTTTTTTCCATATACTGTGCGCGTCAGCCAGGCACAACGAAAATAAATCATTATTTCAAGTCACGTGCCTTATCTCGTGACTTGCAACTTGTAAATCAATACACGGAGTAAGAGTGAATCAATTTTATTGAACACTAAACTAACACGTACTAAATTTCTCTCTATAAATGAGATGAATGAGTTTTGGTACTCTATCTACATTTTATAAAAAAACAGATTGTTTTATATCTATGAGGTGATGCCAATCTGGTCGAGTTTAACGAGGAAAAGACAGAAGTGTGGCTATTTCTGCAAAAGGAGTTAATTAACTGCGTCATACTTTTAAACTGGCCATCTGGCACATTTGGATATCATTTTAAAATCTACTCGTACGTACATATATGGGTCTTTCATCGAATCTAAGCCTAAAACAACGGCCAGAACAGTGATGGTACGAACCACCGAACATATTCTGTTGGATACAATCCCGGTATCATCGAGTCGAGAGAGAATCCGATTCTTTTTTTTATAGTATATAGGTATAGGGTGACAAGACGAATACCTGTTCATAACAGCATAGTGTCACGCAGCTATTGGAACTTGAAGAGTCCCAATCACTACCTATGTAGCTCTGTACTGTCCTCGTCACCTAGATAAATAAGAAGATGATGTATTAGCCCTGTATTTTTTTTAAACGTTGCTCTTCAACCGATACACAATAACATCAGCATATTGCTACTTTGAGGTACAAAATCTGGCAAAGGTATTTCCCCAGGTGTACTCTGCAAAGAGTCTTACCACTTTATGAGGTAAGTTCGTTTTTGTCAATAAATCTAATTTCACATTCCATTATCACCATCACTGCATAGTATAATACAAAATCACTTTCCGCGTCTGTCCGTCCCTATTTATATAACCACCAAACAGAATTTGATGCAGGTTTTTTATTTGATAGAACCACTCAAGAGAAATGTTTTATGGATAATACGTGCGTAAAATAGCAGAGAAACATGGGTAATGTTAAATGTTTCTAATGTAACGTCATAAATAAACACATTTTTGTGCTTACACAGCAAACGCTGGATAAACCCTACCTATGAGCTAGATCAAAATAATGTACAATAATAATTATGTAATGCACCTCTTCAAAATATATACTAAAAAGACTGTCATAATTATGTCTAACTCTTGGGAATAACCCGGAATAACCATTTTATCAGTAGTTATATTTAGTACTCATCAGCATTACGCCCGTGCGAAGCCGGGGCGGGTCGCTAGTTATTAAATATACGTGCTTATGACAAAAAGGCTTCCAATCTATTTCTATCCACAAAAGGACTACTTGACGTCACAGTTAAGTGACGCACAGATTGCTGGGTTCAGGGAAAAATATGATTTCATTTTGTCTTTTCGTTCTAATGGTCGTAATAAGGCAAATCTCAGATTGGACTCAATCTGAAATCTTGGATTACCGCGTTCGTTTTATGCTGAAGAACTAAAATAGGACTTTTAAATACTACAGGACGTGTACTCTCTTTCTACGAAATACGTAATTTCGAATTAAACTCGTGACTTTCCTACTCCAGTTCTACTTCGTTTCGTCCGATCGAACATTATTTTTGACTTCGTTTCCCGATCGAAGATTATTTGACATTGTTTAAAAAAAAACGTCACAGGTAAATACAGTACTAGCCTAGCACTGCAATTTACTTTTCACCCATAAATATAAGATGATTTATTTATGACCTTTTAATTTCTATGAAAACATTTTCTCTCAAACCAGAAAACAGTGATGCAGTAGAATAACTAACAAGTGTGGTATTACCCCAGGCAGAATGAACAAATACACAATTGTTAGCAGAAAACGAGATTTAAGGGTCCGCGGTGGTGGAGGAAAACCTTTATAAACGATCACGCGCTCAGTTCGGTCTCTTTTTCTGCCATCATACACTCGCTCAAGCGATAGCTCTGATCGTTTGACCAGCCAAAGTTTAAATTGTAATCATTATCTGTCAAATTTACTTGAGGTATCGGTTATTTAGATGTTTCAGTTTAATTGTTTAAGATCGGTTTAATTTTGTTTGTATTTCTGTTAAGTTTCGTTCTGTGACTGTGTAAAACTTAATTGTGTTTTTTGTTCTTTTCCCACTTCTGATCTCTAATACTATAGTAATTTATTAACTCTGAAAAAAAAAATACCGACAAAGTACAGTCTATTTTCAAAAACTATCACAATCTGTCTTTGTCTATTTTACCCGACTGATAGAAGGGTTATGCTTTTCGCGCGCTTGTACGAGTATGTTTGTAAATTTCTTTATTCCCAAATATCTTTCAAACGGCTGCAAATATAATATTATATTACAAAATGTTTCTTTAACTATTTTATTTTTGCAGTCGGGGTTTTAAAATTAAAAGAAATATTGTATCACTAGCAACACACCGTAGTTTTACTCGTATAGTTTCCGTTCCCGTCATTTTCCCACGATGAAAAGTAGCCTATGTTTTTGTTTTAGCATATAAACTGTGGCATTTATTATATTTTATTAGTAGGATGTTAACTGTGTCTCATAGTTTCAACAGTCGATTATAAACGTAAGATTTATTCAAATCTAATAGTGACAAAGATACACACTTTCAAACATAAAACAAACTCTTCTGAACGTAGTAGCAATTTTTAAAAGAAGATCTAGAAAACCCTTAAATTATTTAAAAATAATTTGGCTGAAAGAATTTTTTTTTTTTTTTGTGATGAAATGTTATAAAAAACAAAAAAAAAATAATAATAACAAAAGATATAAAACAAAAACACAAGAAAAGGTAAACGTGACATTGAAATAAGATTGAATGCAATATCATCCGTCTGTCTGTTTCGAATGTTTTCAAAATTGGTTTTATAGACCTTATTACGTCCACATATAGGCGCTGTCATTGACACGCATAATGAGCCATTTACTTGTACATGTGAATGTATGACGACAAAAGAAATTCTAAAATATAATTTGTGTGGTTGCGTCAATACATCTTTATAATTGGAATTTAAAGGAAATTGTGCCTATAATTTTGCTTCCTACAGCTTATTTACAGTACAGCCTTAGATAAATAATAACTAAATAGATCAGGTTTTTCCGCACGGTTTCTTTGCACCAATCGTAAGCAGACGAGGCGTACCTATGTTATCTATAGCGGCATAGTGATCTGCCGCGATAAAAGTATGACACTTCCACAAGAACAATAAGACAAGAGCGTGCCCGTGCTTTCGGTGTAAAGCGTTTTCTCTAACTCTGTCCGTAGTATATGTAAACTCTTTGAGTACAGCTGAAAAAAAAAGCATTTGCTCATGTTACAACAAACACAGGTTTATTCTTCAAATCAAATCGAATCAAATCAAACCCCTGGGCTTACTTTGAATTTCAAAATAAACAAAGAGTAAAAGTCAAATTGTCGTTTTACTACAAGTCAAAATATCCTCCCTGCCCTCGATTAAAGGTTCATCTAAGCTCTATTCATTGCTCAACTATTCCGAAGCAAATTTTTCCTCAAGGAGACTGGCGCTCGTTTCTCATCTTATAAATAAGACTCACTCACTTAAACTCATATTTTATTAACAACATTATATTTTCATTACAATTGGCTTCTTCTAAAGGAACCCAATAATAATCGTCGTTACTTTAATTTTATTAGCACTTTAAAATTTCTATTACAATTGCAATTATTGTCTTGCACAGAGTATTTATTGTTCTTAAATTTGGTATGGGTCGCCTAAGTATCAGCTGGTAGGCTCTGGAAACTGGAAACGATCGAGAGATGTGCCAAAAAGTTCTTAGGAAACGACTATCTTGCCAGAAAAGACTTCAAAATCATGAGCATTGCCTCACAATTCCTACCGTGCAACTAATCTGCGTGATCTTATACTACCTCGCCTTTTTCTATTTGACTGTTTGAAGCTTGAAAAATTGATATCGATTCATGGTTGACGTTCCAAAGATTCGAATGTTGAGTTGAGGTTTGATTTCACATAACGTCCAGGCTGTGGAATGCGTTGCCTGAGTGTATTTTATCAGATAATTAAAGTATTGATGTCTTTAAATCGATAATGACTAATTTTTCCCAGGTCCATTGCAGACTGCATCGTGAGTAGGTATTGTGGAAAATTAGATGCATTCTAAACAACCGAAGCAAATAATTTTCTGGTGGCTTTTTGACGAGTTGGTTACATTTTACTCTAAAAAAAAAGAACATACGTAGTTTTATTTATTTCAAATGTTTTATTTTGCTATTCTTTCTACTTTTTTTTAACTATAATAGGTTTGCACTTGACCACCATCTCGCCTGATGTTAAGCGATGATGAGATCTACGATGGAGCGTGCTTACCTAGAAAAAACCGATTCACTCTCGATTTGAAGACACCAAGATTGTAACCATCAGGGAAAACCCACTCAGGCAACGCATTCCACAACCTAGACGTTCTTACCACAAACGTGGAGTCAAATCTCTTCGTTCGCGTTTTTGGAACATAAACCATGAAACGATCTTCTCATGATAATCTTCTCTTGCAACAACTATTGAACTATTTTTCGCATCGAAAACGACGTCTTTTGAGTATGAATATTTAAAAAACTGAAATTTCATAAATATGCAGAATATTAACGAACATTAACAAACAGTACCTACATTAAGTATTATTGGGGCATTAAGCCGATATAAATGCATTGTGCTCACCAGCAATGTTTTATATACTTATTTAATTTTTGATATCAATGGGCAAATAAAATAGAAAAGCTACTGATCCATGTATGAGTTAACGAACAGATATTTCGATCTTTATGAAGCGAAAACTGCTCCACGTGTGTATCTTGCCCATTCTAACCTAAGTTGCATAGATTTGATTGCTCGCCAAAGCACAGAATTTTTGCCTCGGGGTTTTCCAACAAGCAAAGCGACGCTTGTAACAGGTACTTTGGGTATCAAGGAGCATGACAGCTTTACTTAGTTTGGTGTTAGTTAGTGTTGTATAAAGAATGATTCTATAATTCATTGTATACATTCATTCCTTCCAGTCAAGATAGAAAGCGGAGGTTATCCGTCGCTCTGTAAATTCTTGGAGGGCTGGTCCATGAAATACCTTATGAAGGGAGCTACTTTAGTTACTCTCAAACGTAAGCTCATGGACAATGTACATGTGCGTACTCCCTATTCTCACAAACTGAGCGCAAAATTGGTCTTTGACCAAAGATTTCAATCTCGCAGTTTGCCGTCGAGCTATGGAACGCAGTATGCAGGAAGCGTTTGCGTAACGACCTTGATAGCTATTTAAAAGACTGGGACTTTAACACAAGATAGAAGCAAATGGAGGGAGGGTAGGGAATCTTTTGCGCAGCATTAGGAACTTAAAGGCTCCAAATAAAAATAATAATTGTGTGGCTTTTTGTTACAGGTGTAATACTCAGGGGTTTAGGTCTACCATACTTAAATAGGAATGTCCAAGACATTTATAATACCCGGATCAGTGGCCAAAGATTTCAAGGAGTAGATGCCGTCGACTCCAGTAGCACCCTTCGATGCAATGTCGACATGAATTCAAACTGTATATAAATAAAATATAGTATGCTGGAAACTCAGTATTGCAAACAGTGGAACGAATTGAGGTAGACCTTTGGTTATTTTTTATTATTTTTAGTTTTTAAATAAAGAGTGACGAGACGATCAGGACATGCGCCTGGCCTGTGCGTGGTAAGCAACATGCCTGCCATATAACAGCACAGTGACATGCAGCTATTGGATCATGAAGATCATTATTAGAGTCCAAATCATTACCTAGCACTGCACTGCGCTCGTCACCCAGATGTCTAAGATGTTATAGCCTCTAAGCCCTGTAATTTCTCTGGAAACATTGCCCTTCAAAGCGGAATACAGTAATGTTTGGTTAGCTATAAGACAGCTAATAATACAGTTTAAATTGAATAAAAAACAATAATATAAATAGTATAAAACACGTTATTATGGGTTGAATTCTATGTTACGCTGATATAACATAGTGTTAAATACATTTTACCCTGAAGGGGATTCCCTGAAGTATAAAATTTGATTTAATTTATATTTGAAAGGTGAATTATTCGGGTATTCATAGCAATGTTTCATCAAAATCGAGATAACCGTTTCTAGAAATCCTAAAAAACATATTAGGTATTTGCTTTACTTTCAAACAATTGCAAAAAATGCTCAACAAACATACCCATATCTAAATATAATCGGCATATTATTACGCGAAAAAAATACTAGCTTATCTTCATGTTTTCTTCAGTAAGCTTAGAACGAATGAAAGAAAAACCAAGTAGTAAAACTCCTTAACAGTTTAAGGTAAAGCTGTAGCAAAATCCAAATGGTGGCAACTTCTTTCAGGAGCCAACATTAGGTTTAAAAGGTAACGGATAAGAGCTCTTTTCACTCTGAGCTTTGGCTTTCATAATTCGCTCAAACTACTGCAATGCACATTTTTATCAACTGCTCTATTTCTAGCGTTTGCAGTTAGCATATTTGTTGAAAATAATGTAGTGTTTTTTTACATGGCTTTCACTAAATGTTCAATCAAATATTATAGGTATCTACATCTATCTATGCGTCGTAAATTGTTTTTACATTTATCTTAGGTACATAGAATGTGTTATTGGCGTCATATAACTCGTATTTATGAAAACTTATAAGGCTTTCTTTAAAATATAAAATTCACTAAATCTTATTCTTTTTACGACAAATTTATTTATTTTAAGTGCCACTATTCAATTTGTAATATTAACAATATCGACATGTTAATACTGTCCTATACTTATAATAAGGAATCCAATTCTTGTTCCCATAGCTGGGACTCGGGATCTACTCTAACTAGGAAAGAGTCTCTCTAATAAGGTCACAATTCACCATGCTGGCCAACTCATCCGCATGATACAAATGTCATTGAAAAAAATAGCTTTATTGGAATACGCCAGTTTCCTCGCGACGTTATCTTTCTGCTAAAGTCAGTAACGATGACAATCTTACATCAGCAGTGAAAAGAATGGTCAGTGGCGGAGGCGGGAATTGAACCTTCAACATCGCGATAATAAAACGGGGCATTCGTTAGCTCGTAAAAGTTTTAGAAAAATAAATAGACAGATAGTTTAAATATGGAAATGATGCTTTATTCATTCTTCCTGCGCACTTTTTATTTATTTATTTATTACATTTGATAAATAATTAAGTTCAATATAAAAAATAAGTGGACCCCGATTCCGTGGAGATTTTAAACTATAAAAGGAATAAAATTGGGAAATTTTCGTCACTATACCAACGCAACTTAACAGATTATGGCGTATTTATATCATAAGCTTAGAAATAATTGTATGACTTCGGGGCAATTCATACAGTTCTGAATAAGCCGGTTTATGACCACAGGAGTTAATATTTTTGGCCTTCCCTCCTTCTGCCACATCTTCAACTCTCTCAAGTGAATTAATGGATTTCTATCCAAAATTTTTAGTATTAGCTCCTCGGTGAGAACAACCCAAGGTCCAATGTAAATGTATTCAACGTTTCTGCAGTTTGAGAGAAGATACGGAACGATCGTATCCTCAAAGTCGTAATGGCCATAATAGGTATGCCAGTCCAATGAAATTCTTTTTAAACATTTTAATTGAGGTCTTTCAACATTATAATTCCATATTTCCAAATTTTGTGTGACATTGCAGTTGAGAATGCTTAATGTTTCCAAATATGGGCATAGTTCACCCAATTCTTTTAAATTTAAGTCATCAATCTCTTCTAGATGCAAATGATCTAACT
This sequence comes from Ectropis grisescens, assembly GCA_017562165.1. Lineage (NCBI taxonomy): Eukaryota > Metazoa > Arthropoda > Insecta > Lepidoptera > Geometridae > Ectropis > Ectropis grisescens. The sequence goes on along the minus strand of CM029777.1, from coordinate 23,179,138 downwards.
TACGTCCCTTTCTTTGTAGCATTTCTTTTACTTGATCATTTTGAAAATTAAAACCAACCAATTTTAATTCATTTAACTTTTCTAGGCTTGTAATAGCCATGAGGTTGCTTTGTGAACCTGTGTTTTTGTGAATTGATAAATTCTCGATTACTGGGCACATTTGGATCATTAGCTGAAGTTGCTCAAGCGGGGCACTCGTTGTACAAGATTTTAATTTAAATGTTTGTCCAGCGTAGTCTTCAGAAGATGCTATTTGCTGTAGAGTGTGTGCGATTCCTCCTCCGAAATTTATATTTTCGATATTTTGGCACGACATTAAAAGAGTTTTGATTCCTTTTCCACTAACTGATGTTCCACACAAGCTTATGGTTTTCAAGTTTTCAAATTGTGTAATAATATCTACACTGCTGTCGCTAATATGTGTACCTGATTTATTTAAGTCTAACTCTTCGATTAGAGTACAAGTAGTAATAATACTCTTCAAAATATTATCGGTACAGTAATGGTTTAAAGAAAAATGCTTTAGGCTGTGTAATTGGCGCAAAAACGTAATAACATCTCTCTCCAAAGTCTGTAAATCACTAGAATTTGATTTTGGGTAGTACAGTTGTAGTTTTAAACTAGTGAGACCAGTTAACACGTGGGCTTTGGAATTTAGTAGGTTTCCATATATTTTGAATTCATATCTGGTGATGTTTAAAGAGTTCAAATGTTCAGTCAACAAGGTATCAAACATTGCCACTATTACATCGAGTGGACTTATGTCTCGGTTTCTAAATATTTTAGTTGTCTTTTTAGCTGTTTTCTCATATAATTTTGTTAGATTACTCATTGATTTGGACACCAACAGCGGATGTAACTCCTTGTATCGAGGTATGTTTTCATATAAATAGGTTCGAATGTTTTCTATATTTTGTATTGAGTTTTCAAGAATATATCGCAGTCCTAATAGATTGTCTTGTATTAACTGTGTCGTTATTGATTCCATCCAGTTTCCAAATTGGGTGATTGTCATACTTTTTAACGTTTTTGGCTGTTGTATGAGATATGTCGCCATTCTTCAGCTGCGACAGAAAACATATAGTTAGTCTACTTAACTGTAGTAGTTTCTAAAGTACTATAAATTTTTACGGAATACTCGTTTTTACCGTTTTTTGTGGTGCTGTTTTCCTCTGGTTGAAATTAGGAAAACAATTAGATTATAGGCAATAGAACAAATGGAAATGTTCATAGCAATATGTGCCGATTACTGTATGACACAGTGCTGTGTATGAGCAGGCATGTTGCGTACCATTAAGTTCATGATATAAAAAGTATTGTTGCGAGAAAAGCGATGACTCCGGTTAAAGGTATAAGTAACAACAAGACAACAAATTTAACTCACCAATGATTGCTGCCACAAATGTAAAAGAATGACAACAAAATATTATGATTATAAATAATGTTACAATGCAAAAAACAAGCGTACTAGCGTTGTCAGAGACTTGTTAACATGCCTTATCAAATAAAGCGTAATGACGTTTCATTTCGTCAGTTTCAATTCTGACGAACCATCAGTTCAAGAGAATGAAATGTTATATTATCTCGCTTGTACTACAAGGATACTCCCTCAAGTGCAAGCGAGAGGTCATGCTATTAGAATGTGTCGTATTCAAACGAGACAAACGAAAATAATTAGCAACTAAAAATGTAGATGGCGCCTATGTAACGCCTAACATGACTTGAACATATTTTGTCTATGCCAGAATATTATCAAGATTTAATGACAATAATTTAATTTTGTACGAATAAACAACAACCGGCTTCAATTTAAAATAAACTCAGGTACATTTCAGGTTATACAGACAAAAAATTTATGAAACAATTAAAAAGTAGTTCTGTAGTGGTAAGACTCTTTGCAGAGTCCGCCTGGGGAAGTACTCGTACCACAAGCCCGCCAAGCAGTAATGTCCAAACATGACTGTGTTCCGATTTGAAAGGCAATGTTTCCAGAGAATTACTGGGCTTAGAGATATAATATTCTAGATATAATCTTAGATTATGAGTGACAGTATTTTTTGTATGGCTCCTCTTCTATATAATAAGCTGCCAAATACAATTAAAAACTTAACTCATCCATGTTCAAAAGTAAATTAAAAAAGATACTGGTACCCAAATGTTATTACACTGTGAAAGAATTTTTAAATGATAGGGAAATTAATTGGAATACTGATGTATAGATGTTGTATAACTTGACATTTTACATTCCATTAACTTCCACATTAAATTCCATTAGCCACATTAGTGTCCACTGTCTATATTTTATGAAACTTTAGATTTAACTAATGTTAGATCAGATAATATATTGTAACGGACAGGTTGAATCAGATTACTCTATAATATATTGTGAGAGTTCTTTGAGTAGGTATACAAATATTAAATTTTATACATGTTAACATTCTTTTACACACATTGACATTGTTTTATTTTATACAAATTGAATTATTATTATCATTATTTTGATTATTATTTTTTGATTTTTCTATACATAATGACATTCTTTAAAATTGCTCACACGGCTAAACTGCAAGAGCTACTACTGCAAGACCTTGGATTCTACATGAAACCACACACAAACATGTCAAAGTCCATAACATCATCCTGCTGAGGCACAAGACGTTGGCGTAATTGTACTCATCAAACATATCACACTAACATAACACACCGGGATAGAAGCCAGAAATTAATACATGATGAATCAGATGACATATATGATACAACCGATTAAAAGTTAAAAACGAAAAAAGAAGAAGAAGACTATCAGCTGACTATTATTATCATTGTATAAATTCAGACCAATGGAAACTGCGTTGCCAGACATATTGCATGCCTCTAGAAGAAGAGGCCAGTTTGTTTGGGTCAATTATTTAAATGTTTTGTATCATCTTATCTCACCTGCAAACAGCAATAAAGATTTTTGTATTTGTATTTGATCTCTGTGTGACGAGCGCAGTGCAGTGCCCTAGCACTGCACTGCGCTATATGATTATTTATATATTGCATTACCTATAATGATTTGGACTTTTCATGTTCCAATAGCTGCGCGTAACTGTGCTGTTATGTGCAGGTATGTTGCTTACCATCAGGCACATGTCCTGCTCGTCTTGTCACACATTAGGCATAAAAAAGACTCTTTAGCTCAAAGCAACCAACACAACATAGGCCGTGTTGGCCTAGCAATGAGAACATTCGGCTCGCACTCCTATGGCCGTAGGGTCAAATCCCGTTTGCACTTCTGAATACTTTGCAAGTACAGACGTATAAGTTTCTTACAACCACTGGCTTCAACATAGAAGGAAAACATCGAGAGGAAACCGGTATATTCCAAGAAAAACATCTTTCGAGGATACTAGCCTGCAGTTGGTCAGCGTGGTTGACCTTGACTCTCTCCTTGTGAGAGCAGGCCCCGACTTCTAGGAGTGGATTAAGTGGACTACTTGTGGTGTATGCTAATGTTCAAAAAGTCAAATGTAGAAAGTATCATTATCAGCCACAGGCATCAGAATTGCAGCCGACTGTCCTATCGTAACACTAACTTAACATTACACAATCTAATAGTATATGTATTTACTCGTAATGTATGTTATAATATTAATTTTATTTAAATATATTAATTATATAAAAACATACAAGAAAACAATAAGTAGTTGAAAAGTAGTTGTCCTCAGACGGACTCTGCAAAGAGCCCTACCACACCTTTGCCAGTTATTCTATCGCCAAGCGGTAATATGCAAACATTACACTGTGTTCCGGTGTTTTCAGTAAAATTACAGGGCATAGAGACAAGACATCTTTTATCTCTAGGTGACGAGGGCAGTGCAGTGGTAGGTAATGATTATCTTCTAATGGCTGCGTTTCACTGTCCTGTTATGTGGCAGGCATGTTACTTACCATCAGGCGCATGTCCTACTTGTCTCGTTACGCTATACTATGTATAAAAAAACTTGTTGACAATTTGAATACAACTTCTATCAATACATACCCAATGCTGTGTTGGAGAACTGAGCCACGGTAATCTATCAGTAATTTAACTGAACCGTTTCTTTGAAATTCATACCTACAGCTGCGAGCACGTAAACAAACGATAAGGCTTATGCGACTTACACGACTCGGCTACCTTATGTCATGTTAGTAGTTAGTTATGTAGGTTTGTAGTGTAGTTCTCATTGTATTTTAGTTTTGTTAATAAAGGCTCTGCCCAGTAAAAAACATTAAGATAGAGATTACATTGGGAACACCTACCCAGTGCGCCCCGAGATCGAGGCGCGTAGGTACAGCCCGCGTTTCGTCCGTTTGTATGAAGTCGAAATACTGGTAGTTACTGAGCGAATATATGAGGATATATGAGGATAGATACCATTATTACTACGTCCGTTCTTATATCACGTGAGATAGACAATGGTTGAACTTTTCATGATTATAGTTACTGTTCCACGGTATTGTGCTGTTCCCCGTGTGGTGAACGGTGTGTTGTGCTGGGCAATGCTTGAACTCTTCATGATACCACACCACTTCATAGTTATACCACAGTATAAAGAAATATTTCCAGTAGTACATCGCCTTTGATCTTGGGAGAAACGCCGATAATGTCTAGACACGGGTAGAGTTGTTGCAAACAAAAATGTTTATTACCAAAATAAAATTAAAACACATGGAAGACGTCAGCCCCAAGCCACGCTCCTGCAATACTAACATTGTAATGTAGGCAATGCAGGAGCGCGCTTCTCGCGTCTCACCCTGCACGCTCCACGCGATTGCCTCTGTCTAGACGGCTTCGTCGAACGACAGTATGATTTAATGGACTGTAATGGACTGTAGTTAAACGGCACTGTGCTGTTATAGGCATGCGCGGTCCGAAGAGGGGCACAGGGCAATTGGACCCCCCCCCCCCCTTAAACGACTATGTTAATTTAAAACTAAAAAAATAATTAAAACATCTAATACTAAATATACAATATATATTACATTATATTTTATAACGAGGGAAAACAACTGGAACGGTGAAATCGTGGGGGCGCTACTAGTAAAGTATTTTTACTCGATCTACTGTATTTATACTGGTGAAACCCCAAGATTTGAGGCTGAGTACTGGTGACCCCCTCCAAAATTCGAGGCTGGGACCGCGCCTGGTTATAGGCAGGTATGTTGTATACCTTAGGACGCGCTTTGCTGATGAAATGAAATAAAAATGTATTTTTTACATAATTACAAGTGCATTCTATGATACATCACATTATATGATACATTTGTACAATTCAGCTTCAGTATAATTAATTAAGCTTACATAATGTCTTGTAGCACATTGCAAGTCTTGTGTTGTAAGTGCTGTTTACCCTTCTCCATTTACACAAGAATCCAATTAATTACGAGTAATTTATATTACATTGCATTTGTATGTTAATTTAGTATTCGATAAAGCAATCTAAATTTAGAACAGTATGAACTTATGGCATGGGTTTAATTATTGTTCTTTTAAATAAAGCTATATTAAATGAAGCTATATTTTTTATAAGCTTTAGCTATATTATATCCATACTAATATTATAAATGCGAAAGTAACTCTGTCTCTCTGTCTATCTGTCTGTCCGTCTTTACCGCCTAAACCAACCAACAGATTTTGATGAAATTTAATACATAGATAGAATAGATCCCGAGAAAGGACATAGGCTACTTTTTGTTCCGAAAAAAGGGTTGAAAGGGTTAAAATAAGGGATGAAAGTTTATATGGAAAACTTCGTCATTGTTGAAGAACTATGAAACTTTACGTCTAGATATTTAACACGAAACCATAAAATGTATATTTAAGCAGTTTTGTAGTTTCAAACTGTACCTACGGGGGTGGAATTGGGGGTGAAAGTCTGGAAGTTCAATATGACTACCATGAAACTTTGTATCTAGACACTTGAAATGGAGTCGATAAACGTTTGTTCCAGCAATTTTATAAATTCTAACTACGGGGATACTTATACAACCGCTTGATACACTGGCCGCTTTTCGCGTTTTACAAATTTGGCGGGAAAACGGGTGTCAGGTTACATAAGTGCGGTGTTTATGTTTCGGCATATGAAGTGCCACCTTACTTTTACCCGTTTGAGCCATTTACTCTCAAGAGCGTTTCAAGACGCTTCTAGCGGTATCATTTATTTATAATTAATGTATTTAAATAAATTCAAGATGGCCGCCGCTACAAAATGGCGGATAATTTATGTTTTATTAATCCCATCAATATGGGTATCAAATGAAAGGGCTCAACAAGCAGAATACAATATACTATAAAAAATTGAAATCCAAGATGGCGGCCGCTACAAAATGGCGGATAACGTAGGTTTTCTCAATCCCATCAACATGGGTATCAAATGAAAGGGCTCAACAAGCAGAATACAATATACTATAAAAAATTGAAATCCAAGATGGCGGCCGCTACAAAATGGCGGATAACGTAGGTTTTATCAATCCCATCAATATGGGTATCAAATGAAAGTGCTCAACCAGTAGAATACAACGTATTATATAAAATTAAAATCCAAGGTGGCGGCCTCTACACAATGGCTGATAACTTAGGTTTTATCAATCCCATCAACATGGGTATCAAATAAAAGGGCTTGACAAGAAGAATACAGTGCACTATACAACCTCAATACTTTAGATGGGCGCAGCCACTAAATGGCGTATCAGACAGAATTTTTGATAGTCGACGAGATTTCCATGGTGTCTTATCAAATGTTATGCATGATGGACGCTCGATTAAGGCAAATTAAGAACTGCGAAAATGAGTTTTTTTGGAGGAGTAAACGTATTACTTTTCGGTAATCTTTTACAACTGCCTCCTATAAAATGATCAGGAACACCTGTTTTCAATTCTAATACGAAATTATATATATGAAAGTAGCTCTCTCTGTCCGTTGCCGTCTAACGCCTAAGCCACTTAAATAGTTTGTTACAATTTGGTGCACAGATACACTAGACTTAGGAAAGGACAACGGCGACTTTTTATCACAGAAAAAGAGTTGAAAAGAGTGGAAATGAGGAGTAAAAGTGTGCATGGAAGGATCTTTGCACTCTTTGTATGCTATTTTTAACCAACTTAAAAAAAGGAGGAGGTTATCAATCCAGTTGTATTTCCAATTGTGAATCAATTTAGATGGTTATTTTTTTGGTTGGTAGATTATAGTTCAGAGGTGGTCATATAAATTTTATCGAAATCAGTGGGGCGGTTTTTGAAATATGAACAACAAACTAAAATTTGCGTTCATGTAATCAGACGATATATCTACTAAGACTCTAATAAAATTTGGTGGACCGTCCCAATATGATTTTAAATTAAAGTCTGTTTTTGAAAAATTTTTTGTAAACATAGTTTTTTTGTAATTTGCCGTGTAAATTGTACATTTATTAATAAATATAAAACTTTGACTTAGACCGATTTTGATTAGGAAACGTGAATTTGTATGGTAGTAGACATACGAGTAGGTACTGCCTCAATTACTTTAATAAATATGTTGCGCGGACGAAGTCGCGGGTATAAGCTAGTTAAGCTATATAAAGCTATATTATTCATTTTTAGGCTTGTTAAATATTAAATGTAACAGTAAGAACTAGTGTTATGTTTTAACTTAAGTAATTCTATCAACATAATATTATTTATACATTATTTGTTATACATTTTGTATGACAGATTTAAAAATATATATGTTACAGTCATAGTGATTAAATAGTTATTATACATAATGACTGGTTATTATATATAAAAGCCAAATTCACTAGACAATGTAATTAATTAATCACTTTATCTGGACATTATCCATAATAGCGTGTCAAAGTTAGCTAAAGTAATAATACGGTCTAGCCGACTTGTTACCCCTCCCTCACGCGTGGCAGGTTAGGTTAGGTTAGGTTATTACTTTATAACAATGTTAATTGAGGCATGCTTAAGGCAAATTGAAATACAAATTTATTCTTAAACGAAAATCTACTTGTTTTATTACATTATCCAAGTCTTCGAAGATATTATATAAAATAGCTAGTTAATGTCATTAATTTTGTGTCAATTATCACTTTATCTAAATTGAGTAGATATTATATATAATGGCTAGACAGTATATATAATATCCAGATTCATTACTTTGGCTGTAACATATATATGTATTAACCTTTGTCATACGAAATTGTAATAAATAATAATAATAACTGTATAAACTAATGAAGCTGAATGTGTATAGATAGCCAAGTGTTGTAGTTGAAAAAAAGACTTTTTTATTTTATGATTCTATCAACAAAATCATACTAATATTACCATCACACTAGTTCCCAAAATCATTTTAGCAAAATATACGACTCGGGTCGTAACCTAGGATCAAGCATAACTCTAAATTAGCGGTGCGTTTGATACGCAATCACGTGTCATATAAGATCCACAGGGGTCCGTTTTACCACACAGCTTAATTATATACCCTTAATGCAGGGCGGCTCGTAAACCACGTAATAGATCTGGACAGAGATGATAAGAATTTTCCGTGGTAAATGGAAAAGAAAAAGTGAGAGTATCTGGAAAGGTTTAGTTTTTATAAGTTTTTTATTAAGCCCATGGTGTGTATATTTTATGTACTTGTTGTTGTTGGAACTAAAAAAAAAAAATCGTCTACGCGAAATGTGCTACTTAAATAGAAACTTGGATCAGAGCGCCCAAGATACAGGCATAGGCTAGTTTGTGGCTCAACGTTAACTATGTACCCATTGACAAAGTAATTAGCTATAAACTCTTAGTCAATTGTAAACTGTAAAAATGTATGCTTTTAAGGAATAAATTATTTGATTTGATTTGAACTACACAGGAGATTTCCATTATTTTTTGTGACAAGGCGATCAGGACATATGCCTGATGGTAACCAACATGCCTGACACATAAAAGCACAGTGACACGCAGCTATTGGAACATTAAGAGTCCAAATCATTACCTAGCACTGCAGTGCGCTCGTCACCCAGAGATCTAAGATCTTATGTCTCTAAGCCTTGTAATTTATCTGGAAATATCTCCCTTCAAACCGGAACACAGTAATGTTTGCACATTACTGCTTGGCAGTAGAATAACTGGCAAATGTTCCCCAGGCGGGCTAGTCAATAAGAGGTGCTGCAATGACGCAATAAGCTATTGATATTATTAGGTGAGCGCTGCATCTGGGAATTGGCCAAGTGGCCATAGCGGCATAGAGCCGAGAATATTCGATTTTACAGCGTTGAGGTAGTACAGTTGCATACCGCTTGCACTTCAGAGTATTTTTCCAATATCAGTTGTACAATTTTGCTATCACCATTGACTTAAACCACTCAAGCATCTGCTTGGCTCCTATAGTGGTCTAAAAAGTTTGCAATTGAGCGTTCCGATGCACAGAGCGACAGAAGCAGAATCGAAAAACATTTATTTTATTCATCATCATCATCATCATCGTCAGCCCATGTTCGTCCACTGCTGGACATAAGTCTTTCCAATATTGTGCCACCAAATCCGGTCCTCGGTTATCCGCATCCATCCGCTTTCCGCCACTCTCTTCAGGTCGTCGGTCCACCGAGCGGAAGGACGTCCCACGGAACGTTTCGAACGTGGTCTCTACTCCAGAACCCTTCTCCCCAACGTCCATTGGCTCTGCGACATATGAGGCCCGCCCACTGCTACTTCAGCTTGCTTATTCTCAAGGCTATGTCGGTTACCTTAGTTTTCCGTCGGATATCCTCGTTGTGGATTCTATCCTTCAGAGAGACTCCGAGCATAGCTCTCTGCATAGCTCGCTGTGTAGCTTGGAATTTGTGGACGAGCCCTTTTGTCAGTGTCCACATTTCGGTTAGGACCGTTATTTTATTCTGTGATTGATTTCAAAAAGCTTTTTGAATTTTACGTTAAATGAACCTTCAATAAGAACTACGGCCATGGGCCGATAACAGCAGGACATGTACCTGATGGTAAGCAACATACCTGCACAGTGACACGCACCTATTGAAACACGAAAAGTCCAAATCATTATCCTTCACTTATCTCAACATTTTATTAACGCACACAACGGCACGCACAGAAATACACTTCATAGAGCTAGCCTGCTACCGCACGCCATCGCGGGTGTCATGGCGGCACCGACGCGGCGGAAGTGCCGATCTGCGACTAACAAATCTTCGTGAAGTACATGTTGATCGTGATGCCAGGACAGCAGCAATAAATAAATAAATATTGGTGGACAATTCACACACAACACCATCAGAGCCCAAACTAAGCAAAGCTTGTACTATGGCGGTCAGATCGCTGATATAATACATAAATATAGTCTTAAATACATACTTATTATGAATAGAAACACCCAGACACAGCAATCGGCGCATCCACCACAGCAGCCACCACAGCACCCACTGCAGCACATTTTGAGGAAGAGTTTTGAAATTGAAAGAGTACAGAAGTAAGCAATGGGTCTAAAGACCTGTAAAATAAAGTGGATTTTTTGAGAATGTTTTTGAAACTTTTAACAAATTTAAACATTTTTAGAACGTTTTTTGATATGTATACAAATGATTTGACTGTACTGCACTGCACTCATCACCCAGAGATATTAGATATTATAGAGACGATCTTCTAAGCACTCCATGGATTCACCGATGCCGGTGCCGGGTCCATTGTGTGGCAGAGAGAGAAATCCCGAGTAGATCTCGATACTTGTGACACGACACACTTGTGTAGATTTAAGGGCCCCTTTTCGACGTACATTAACACTCACCTTCACTACTCGTGTTTCTCTCCCTGCCCAGCCAAATCTGCTATGAGCCTACTAGTGCAGCTTTAGATACTCGTACTCGTTTCAAACCCTAGTAATTTCTCTGGAAACATCAATTTTGCCTATTTTGTTAACTCTTGACAATACGTAAAATATTCCATCCATGCCTAAAAGTACTCGCGTCATTTGTTTTCCTCAATGTAACATGAGAATTACCGTCAATTATTACTGTAAGCCTGATTACGAGCAAAACATCATGAAATAAAATCTTCAACGTTGGAGTATTGCTTGTAAAGGTTTCCAATGTTATGATAAACTTCTTTCTTCCAGAAGAATATTCATCCACGATTTTTGCCTACTGACGTCACGAATGCTGAAAAGGTATCAGATTATTTTATTTTACTGTCAATTTTTATAGTTGAGGAAAGTTTTGGATGTTTAGAACACAAGATGAAGAAATATGTCAATATAACTATTTTCAAACATATTCAATGTGCTTAGGGTACGGTTCCACTGAGGCTGAGCGGAGCAGAGCGGATACGTCCATTACAAAATAAATCGCGGCAGAGCTCGTCTCTACTCTGCTCCTCTTCGCCTCAGTGAAACACTGCCTTATAACCTTAAACCGTAAAAATTTTTTTGTTTGTGAGGAATCCCCACAAGACTTTATGAAAATGCAAAAATAGTTCTGAATTTTGTTAAAACTGGTACCAATTTTTGAATTTCTTACTCGTATATAAGCTTGATGATGATGATGTAGTGGTACGACTCTTGGCAGAGTTCGTCTGGGGAAATAACCAGACCTTTGCCAGATAGTCTACCGCCAAGCAGTAATGTGCCAACATTACTGTGTTCCGGTTTGAAGGGCAATGTTTCCAGTGAAATTACAGGACTTAGAGATATCTATAGATCTTAGATATCTGGGTGACGAGCGCAGTGCAGTACTAGGTAATGATTTGGACTCTTCATGTTCCAATAGCTGTTATGTGGAAAGCATGTTGCTTACCATCAGGCACATGTACTCCTCGTCTCGTCACTCTTTATTAAAAAAAAAGTTTGTGTAAGTAAAATCTCAATATGAATCATACAAATATTTACACCTTTTTAAGTTGTCGGTCTAGGCTTTTCAGACACAACTTTACCATTAGGAATTTATTGTTAATATCATTGTTCTTCTAGACGTCAAAGGCGAACCCTACAAGGAGCCGTTGTGCTCGTAAGCATGGATAGTTAAAACACTATTGTTTAAATTTAAATAATTAAAACATGATTATGCAAAATTCATGTTTACTAGAAAAGAAACCATTTTACTGTGTTATTGTTATGAGAGTTTAGTTTTTCCAGAAGCAGAAATCAGAATATCGTCTGCAAAATATTAAAATAATGTAAAAAAGGGTCGAACATATTTTTCCTTGACCCGAATTCTCTTTTGCGATTGATACTTATATTGGGATTATTTGTATTCTTGCTTATCTACGGATTGTAGGTATTTTGTTACGTTCTTCTGGTATTTGATTTTGTTCTTTGTATCTTTTTTCGGTTTTATAGCAAAAAGGGTCAATGAAACTCGGCTTATCTTTTTTGTCTAAGGTAGGTTTACGTTTGGCCGCCTTCTCGATTCATGTGCAGTGATAAAACGATTTACAATAAAGCTTGTTTACTCAGAACTAAATCAATTCACGCTTGAATTGGAGACACAAAAAGTATACTGGATGGTTGCAGTACGGTTCCTAATTTCTACCAAGAAATATTCCACTCAGACCAAACCCAGTATAATTTTACTTTGCTTTAGTATTTAAATATTAATTTGTTCAAAGGCGAATAGTTCTTATTTCATGCTTTTTTTAACTGTAAAAGGTGCGCACTTGACCACCATCTCGCCTAATGTTAAGCGATGATGCGATCTACGATGGAGCGAGTTTACCTAAAAGAAACCGATTCACTCTCGATTTGAATTATTGTTAATAATTTGATTTTATTATATTGCAGTGCAGTGCAGTTAAGTAATTTGTTTTACTAGAGTCTGGCCAACGAAAGTAGATACTGGTTTTTTTCGCAAACTTTTTACATGACAACACTTCAGTGTTCCTACCATCGGGTATTTACCCTACGAATTGGGATATTTTAAACAGAAAGTACTTAGGGACAATTGATTCCAAAAAAGGCATTTTCAAAACAAACTGATTTAAACATTATATGAAATAAGTTTTAAAAATTCGTATGTGATCTAAAATTGTTTTCATCAAAAATAAGTACGACGCATGTACGTGTTGGCGATTATTTCAAGAGCAACACTAAGCCTTAAGTTGGCCTAATAAATAGATTAATTAATTATGCTATTTCATAGAGAATCGCTAATGCAATTTCACGTTAATTTTCGGCGATAATCCGAAAGATTTGGTAGAATCAGTATCAGTGTATGGTACCACCCCCATCTCTGACGCAACAAAATGGCGTATTTTTTATGTTTCGTAGTAGCTTGTGTTTATTTTTAGCGAGATTTTCAGTTTAGGGATGCCATGCTGATATATTTTAAATTTGCCGCGCTTTCTCAGTATCAACTTTCGTTAGCCAGACTCTATATTTGTTAATATAGCACGAGGAACCCACAACACATTGTATAGGCTATTGCTTGCCATGGTTGTCATCCAGCCGCCAACCAACAGACAGACAGAAAAACACCAAAAAAATTACTAAGTCATTAAAATAAGTTACGCACGGTAAGCGTTACGTCCATACTCACATAATTCATTGGCATAAACATATGCAAATATGTGTATACACAGGTCAAATGTCGTCATTATGTTCAACTTATACAAGTAGACTGAACAGTAAAATTAATTTGTAGTTTTCAAACTTATCCTATTTGAAGTTACATAGAATTTCTCGTAACCACGACCAATGTAAAGCGGTGTTACTACGAGGTAATTAAATCAAATAAATACTGGTGGGCATTTAAGTTATTAAATACATATTTATTTACGTATTATATGTACATAGAAAACATCCAGGCACAGTATAAATATTTGAATATATTACAGAAATATTTGCACAAGGTGGGGATAGAACCCACGACCCACGGCTTCGCAGGCAGACTACCAACTAAGCCACCTATCAGGTCAGCCAAATAATTATATAGATCGTGAGCAAATACTATGTAGATAGATTGACTCTTTATTGGGCTTCATCTCTATAAATAAAAACGTTATATTGGTTTGTGTACCGCTTCAAAAATTCAAAAAGCTCTGCACCGATCTAGCTGAAATTTTAGAATCATAAGTATATAATCCGCATCAAGGATTGTTTTTATCGAATCTTTGCATCACAATGTGCCACAGCGAAGCGTGGCAGGGTACAGCTAATTACAAATAAAATATATAAAATGAAGAGACTATGGAAGCAGCAATAGACGACCTTATCGCTTATCCTAAAAGGCTTAGACTGTGGTTTAAATTAAGTATCACGGGTGTTCTGTACACTACTTTACGAGTGTGCGTATCCTCGCTTATTTCCCGACTTTCTGCGCGGGTGCCGCGACGTCGTACTAAAATTGTCGGCCACATTTGGCCGTTTAGGATTCAACGGGAGCTGTGCCATGCTAAATCTACCTGTGCTCCAAATAGCAACCTGTTCCGTTTAGACGTTCCGGCGTAATTATACAACAAGTTATATCCAAAAATAGACATAAAAATTTGTAATATTGTTAGGATAGGATTACTAGCCCTGAAATATCACTACTTTAATCGCGTAACCGTTCAATTTACTTTCCCGTAGTAAAAAGTAGCCTATTTACCTGTAAATACAGACTGACTGAACAGTTACGTACTGACAGATCTGACTGTTTTCTTTATAATTTAAGATGTCATAGCTCTAAAACACTTGAGAACACGAAAAAAATCCGACACAAGTGTCAAAATTGTTAGTTTACATTTCAAGCACATTAATTTAAACAAATGATACCGCCAGAAGCGTCTTAAAACGCTTTTGAGAATAATGCAAGTTACGTGACACTTCATATGCTGAAGCGTAAACAAACGCACTTAGGTAACCTGACACCCGTTTTCCCGCCAAAATTGTAAACGTGAGTCGCCGAAAGTGTAGCAAGCGGCTAAGTAAAGGAAGTAGGTAAATAAATATTGTATAAAATAAATGCCAGATTTAGAAACAATTTTGTCTAGAGCATGAATTGAATTTGTAGTCGTCTAGTCTATTCCAGAGGATTCTCAACAATAGCTTAGTCAATAAAGTTAAATTCCGTTCCGTTCGTATATTTATTCTGCCGCCACTTTCCTAATCACGAACACGTTCAAGTCAGCTATTTACTTGGAATTCTCGCATATTACTGAAATTTAACCTCACAACTCCAAGTCAAACTGTTTTATGAGGCGACCGCAGTGTGTGTCAGAGTGGAAGATTGACACATGGTATTTTGATTAAACGAAATCTCGTCAACAAATGTTCAAACAATTTTTTTACATTCCTAGAATGTATAGAATTGCGCTTTGAGATCTTCTTTTTAATCTAAAATCTAAATAACTAGGTAGTGCTTTTACTAATAAAACTAAACTATCAAATATCAGGAGATGGTAAAATTATGCAGTCCAACCTGAACACACCTTACTTAACACTTGAAGCGATGTTTGAAACTTTGAAAAAATATGTTGTTTGACTCTAAATTCTAATAAGTAATTTTTATAAACAACACTCAACAATGAAATTTATGGAATATTTTTTACGCATTATTTAGTAAACAAGAGGTAAATTACAATAAAACTGCGCTACATATTTTATCTAATTAAGTACTTACTAAACACATCAGAATGAAACATGGGCCATGGATCTAAAGACAATTTTAAGATGAAGACATGGTAGTCGAAGGTGTGTCCAGCATGTCAGCGACATTAATGCTTATAATATATGCGAAATGCTTACAAGTTGATACAAAACTCCGCCAGCATTTTGGTCACGCGTCGCGTCGACCAAGCGCTCAAAGGGTTTGAAACTGAGATCTCCTAGAGCTCCTAGCCTCCACGGGCCGAATGTCTTAACATCAAACAGTTCAAACATTATGGAACCACTACGAAGATATGGCATATTTCACATACTCCAAAGCCAGATTTGGATGTTTTCTTCGACAAATTGGGCTATTTCAGGTCCGAAGTCCTTACCTATATTAGCTCAAACATGTAATGTGTTGGTTTTTATACAACTGTAAGTTCCATGTTTAAATTGTAAATAAATAAATATTTCCATTTGAGACGTTCAGCAGGTTAATTCTGCTGTTCTGCTGTTCTGATGTTAAGTGCGCCATCCATCATTAGGTTTGTGTCTCAGGAAGAAGTGACTGTGTCTAAATATCTACGTAAGTGGCGTCGCTCACTGGCTAATCCAACTTCCACGGCAATAACAGTCATGCTAGATCTTACTACGCTATGATTAAAATTTTAAATCAATTATTCCGATAATAAAGCACGATAGTAATCAGATTCTGTATCTGCTCACTCTTCAAAATGTATCCGATTAAAAGCTAGAAACTCTCGTACGCGTTGTTTTGAGTTCAAGTTTTCTCATAATATAAAACTCTAATTGACTAAATACTGCAAAACCGTACCGAGTGGTCATGAAGCTACAATAAGGCTATGAAAGTGCTATTTGCACTGGGCGATTAAAGTACTTACTTTAAATTAAATCAGCGCTTAATGCAACTTTACTAAAGTTTAATCTCCACAGTATCTTGTTCCGTTTGCTTCAAGATGTTTGTACGAGTATTTTATGCTTCTTTAGGAAAGTTGTTAGAAAACTTAAGTTCGAGTACTTTTCTGCAAACTGTTTGCCGCAACGTAAAAGCTAATAAGTACTTTCTGTTATTGAGTTGAATACGTTTAACGGCTAAATAATCACTTCTTTTAACCATTTCAACAATAATTTGTGTTGGTATTATTGACAATCTATATTTGATATTATAAAGCTGAAGAATGTATTTGTTTGAACGCACTAATCTCAGGAGCTACTGGATAGATTTTTGAAAATTCTTTCACCATTCGATATTTACGTGATAATGAGTGCTATAGACTTTAAATTTTTTATGTTATGTATCACGCGCGAAGCCGGTGTAGACTGCCATATCTATTATTACTGCTAGTTAATATTATCAACTATTAATTGAATTCAAATTGGAATCTCTTTCAACAGATATTGTACAATAACAGTTTTAATTGAAGAGATTGAATATTTATTATACTTACCATATTTGTTGCTCTTATTTATATCGACTAGCGGTGTGCCCCGGCTCCGCCCGGGTTATACTTTATACAACCTATAACACTCAGGGATCATGTACATACAGTATCCACGGTGAAGGAATTTTTGAAATCAGTTCAGTAGCTCCTGAGATTAGCGCGTTCAAACAAATAAACACTTCAGCTTTATAATATTAAAATAGATATTAAATAGTTTTTCACAATGTCCCCTTGCCGTCTTTGGTGCGCTAAGACGTAAACTTGTGCTTCTTTATGAGAGTATTAAGAAAACCTAAGTTCAAGTACTGTTTAGAATTACCATATAAAGCCTCCAAACTGTTGTTCGCTGCTTTGATATCGTAAAGTCTTATTGCTGTAGTCTAGGAGTTAGATCTACGTCAGCAAGTGTTATTTGCCTACAAATTCTTCATTACAGCTCCCCTTCAGTATATAATTACGTGTGAAATGTGTTTGTTTTCTTTTTTAACACGACGCAGAAAGAGGGGTGTTATGAGTTTGACCGCTCTCTCTGTGTATATGTTTATGGTCGTAGCACCGTAGCTCTAAAACACTGATTTGGATATGTTTTTTTACTTGAATGCAAATGTTCCAGTTTTTTTTATAGTATAGTGACGAGACGAGCAGGATATGTGCCTGATGGTAAGCAACATACCTGCCACATAACAGCACAGTGACACGCAGCTTTTGCAACACGAAGAGTCCCAATCATTACCCAGCACTGCACTGCGCTTGTCACACAGAGATATAAAATATTTTATATCTATGCCCTGTAATTTTACTGGAAACATTGCCCTTCTAACCGGAACACAGTAATGTTTGCACCTTACTTGGAAAAGGTGTGGTACTTCCCCAGACGGACACTACAAAGAGTCCTACCACTACAATAAAATCTAAATATTTTTATAAAACTCACGTGTCATGACGTTTGTTCTCTTAGAATTTTTCATTAAATCAACCAATATTAAACAAAGTTTGATTTTTTGCGTAATTTGGTCCAATTAAAGACAAAGAATATCTATTTAATAGCTCAATTTACAGTCGCATGTTTGTTACAAATATGATATAACCCGAGTGAAGCTGGAACAAGTGTCTAGTACCGTTGTAAAAGATAAAGACTTAGCTTCAATCTATTCACTACATGAAACATTGATTGCTCTTCGGAGTACTCAACACAATTTATGAACCCTAAAAATAGCTACTGTATTATTCGGAGGAATTTTAAAAGTGTTTATCATACAACCCATTATCGCCACTACGATGATTTAGGAAACAATAATATTTTCTTTAGAAAAATAATAATCACAATTCGTTTTGTAAGTCTGTGTTTCCCTTTTCGCTATTGTTTATATTATTTATCATTCCGAATATTTGTAGTAAGTAAACAAATCGAAATTTAACTGAGGCTACCAAAATTCATTAATCAATTCATTATTCATCAATTCATTAATATTACTAAATTCACAGTTCAAGATTAACATGCTACAACATCTTAAGGATAAAAACAAGCCAAGTGTGTAAAACCTGCATGGTCTACTTGATGCCTTTATCAATATCGAGCAAAAACGAGCCAAAAAAAAAGGTTTCTTGTGTGGGTCACTTTAAGCATGTCTGGTAACAGACGTACAGACAGATAGACAGACGGACGCACAGCCGAATCGTTATAGGGTCCCGTTTTACCATTTTTTTTACCGTTTAACCCTAAAAATAAACTTTCCTTATTTTAAACTTTCCGACTAAAAAAAAATGGCAGTCATAGGAACTGCCGATAGAAGTGAAAACTTATAACTCAGAATTTGATGGCTTACTTTGGAAACTACGCGGGCGAAACCGCAGGGCGTGGCTATGAGTATGGCCATCGAGAAATGCGTTAGCATGGCAAATGCTGACGCATTTCTAGATTAGCAATGGACATGGTCCCAAGTTTACCCGAAGATTTCTTATCATTCCCGAGCATGTTGTTAAAATTCAATTCACAGTCCACGAAAAATCTGTCTGTGGCGCGGCAAACGAAGTTTTTACTTCAAAAATATTTTATTTTGCACGCTTGGAATATAAGTGGCTTAAACTAGCAAAATGAACATGTTTATTAGCACATAAAAACTTAAGTTACTTACAATACCAACTTAATTAATTAAACGAAAATAACGAAAGTTCATACATAGAACGGTCATAAAAACCTTTTGATCCACAAAAAGAACAGATTTTAGTTTATGGCTCATGTTTCAAAAACCACCCGACCGATTTCGATAAGATTTATTTGGGACCATTCGGGAAGCATACCCATCCGAAGACAAAAAGAAATTTTAAAATCGGTGCAGAGGTTCTCGAGAAATCAAGTAACATACATAAAAAAAAAAAAAAAAACATAGGGGTCGAATTGATAACCTTCTTCTTTTTTTGGAAGTCGGTTAAAACATGCTAAAATAACAAAAGATAGTGACGTCAAGTGCTGTAAACAGAACCTTAGTCCATACAATTTCATTTTTGCTGTTTGCAAAAATTAAGAATTTTTTACTAAGCCACGACCAAAGACGTGATATAACTAGTAAAAATACTTATCTCCAGTTTATCACAAACACTCATAACGTCGTGTCATGGAATTGCCGCGTAGAGCGAACAAAACGCAGATTTTGAAACAACGTAGGCTGTAGCGTCATCCACCGGTGAAAGTTCGCCGTAGCTCAGTTAGTATACAGCCCGCGACCGATGCGTACGATCGAACGCGCTCTCCAACTAACTCCCTCCGTAAACACGGTAAACTTGGCTAAATGTATTG
The DNA here is from genome assembly GCA_017562165.1 of Ectropis grisescens. Lineage (NCBI taxonomy): Eukaryota > Metazoa > Arthropoda > Insecta > Lepidoptera > Geometridae > Ectropis > Ectropis grisescens. Next base: position 23,159,312 of record CM029777.1, on the reverse strand, counting down.
TTCGTTACCTAAAATATTAAAAAAGAAACATTAAACAGCGGGAACATTCTTACTGGCCGCATAGAAAAATTTAGTTTTATTTTCTTATTTCAAAAAAAGTTTGGATTGTGCGTGTTGTTTTGTGAGTGTTTTGTTTTTGTTCAATATTTCTTAAAATTTCTTCAATGAACTATGAGAAAGAAATAAGAAGACATTGAAAACTCTGAATTACACTCTGCTATTCTTCTAAAAGTAAGTTTTTGAACAAATTATTTAAATATATTTTTATACTTTTGTAGGAATCACGCAATAACTGATATTATTTTACTGGTATTTTGTGCAGACTTCACAAAAAGAGTTTAATTTATTAATTGCTAAAACATAATAATTTATGTAATAAAAAATTAGATACATGGAAAATAATAATTGCCGGCAACCTTGTCGAAGCTAAATTTATACTCGTATTAATAGGTAATAAACTATTCCGTAAGGAATGTTGTGTTGTTATGTATAAACTTATGTTTTTTTTGGAAATAAAGTAATCAATAAGTATGCTTTTCCAAACTAAAATTTATTTGCGTTCCGAATTGTCACTTATCTGTTTTGATATGACTAAGCAACAATCACTTTAGTATTAGTACTTTTATAATACTAGGATTTTTGCTCATAGATAGTATTTATGGATAGTAAATAAAATGACGCAGATAATCACTTCGTATGAAATTCAACCTGTTCAAATATTGACATCAATTCGTACTCTAGAAATCTTATAACAGAGGTACGTCGTATACTATTCAAATAAAATTTGAAAATATTGACACCAAATCGTACTCTTGAAACGAAGGTACGTAATTTACTATTCAAATAAAAATTTCAAAAAGAAACTGCAAATTATCATATTTTATTAGTGTTTGTTAACTGATTATATTTGAATGTATGATTTCGTCTGCAAATGTATCGTGTAAATATTTGATTGTGACTTATTAAGCTAAGAAACATCTTAGTTTTTCAACGCCTCGAATTTTAATTTTGCGGTTTCATAGACTTGGAACATAATTAACAATAATTGGAGAGTTCTATACGATCAAATTGCGATATATGTATTCTATAGCCAATACTGACGCTCGACAAAAATTATTATACTTCTCAACAATAATAAATCATCATTGATTCATCGAGTTCAAAAAAAGCATGGCTTGATCTTTCAGAATAACATTCATAACATTGCTATTTAAAAGTTCAATACTCGACAATTTTATAAACTTACTAGCAGCTCCTCGCGGTTTTACGTGGTTCCTGATCCCGTCTTATAGGGATGAAAAAAATAGCCCATGTGTGTGTGTCATCCGTTTTCCTTAGTAAATATTGGCATGAAAGAGTAACAAACATACATCCATACATTATTACAAACTTTTGCGTTTATAATATTTGTAGGTTTTATCTTCCTTCTTATCTTTTTCTTCCTTTTTTCCATACATTGCATACATAGAGAAGCTCATCACACACAGCATATCGAATTATTCTATTAAAAACATCTCGCTAAAGTATTTACGTACTTTTTTTTTTTTTTTTTAAATAAAGAGTGACGAGACGATCAGGTCATGTGCCTGATGGTAAGCAACATGCCTGACTCATAACAGCACAGTGACACGCAGCTATTGGAACATGAAGAGTCCAAATTATTACCTAGCACTGCACTGCGCTCGTCACCCAGAGATCTAAGATCTTATATCTCTAAGCCCTGTAATTTCTCTGGAAACATTGCCCTATTATTTAGCAAGCCTATTTTTAAATATTGGTTGGGTAATTTGTTATATATTTTAACAGACACTGAAATTTGAAGTTCAGATATGCAATAAAAATTTTAGAAGCGATGAATTTGTTAGAATTCGTATTTCGAAATATCAGGTATCGTTTGGCTTTTTGAATTAATGTAGCGCTACAAAAGCATCGAATATTGCTTATCCGGTTTAACTTTTCTAAACATTTTACAGTTTCTGGGTTCGCAAACGTCTTACTTGGTTTGAATGGCAATGTTTTCGGAAAATTCACCGGGCTCTTCATGTTCCAATAGCTGCGTGCCACTGTCTTATTATGTTAGCAGGGATGTTGATCCTCATGAGGCACATGTTCTTCTTATCTTGTCACTCTATACTACAAAACAAAAAAAATAGGATTCGATTAGTAATACGGTAAGAGTTACATTTACTCTTCGAATACTATTAGATAGTTTTATTAGAAGAGAATGGTAAATAAAATAAAGATGACATTGAATCTAAATAGCTTAAAAAAATACAATTTATATTATCCACGTTATTAGAATACTTACTGAGAGATAACGCTAATGGGTTTAGATGGGTGAGCTGATTTCAAAAATTCTAATTTCGTTTGACGACATCAAATCTTAAAAGAATAGTTTCCAGTTCAACTCACAGATAGGCAATTAAAAACGGTCCAGTAGTTTAATATCGGAAATATTAAACTACTGACAAATAATGATCGAGAATCCAGATTTTTGACGTCAAAATTTTTTTCTATCGTGAATAAGATCATCAACTCGACTACTTATTTGTAAGAGATGATGTGGTTGAAGATAAAGCACGTAAAATTAAAACATTTTTCGACAGGTCGGTGTTCACGATGCGTATGATTTTTTTTTATTATATCTCGAAGCATTTTTGATTTACTCTCAGATTACTGACTGTAATCTGAGGGTTTACTGAACTCCACTATCTAGTGATAGACTAGGTAATTTCATTTGAAATATAAACGTATTTTTATAATAATGTTTTTAAATTGCTCTCATGAGCGATAGTGTATGCTATCAAATGCAATGCTCATATTTCAATTGGGATTGTTAATAGATAAACTCTTTATTTCATTTAATTTATAAAAAAAATACCCATTTTGAGAGAATAGCGAAAAAAAATTAAATCGCCATTTTGTGGTGGCGGCCATCTTGGATTTGAAATTTACATAGTGTTAAGTATTCTACTAGTCAAGCCTTCAACCGAAGAAGATGAAGAAGTGAAGTCTTTAATTTGATCCCATGTTGAAGTTGTTTGTTTTTGGTTGAAGGAGGTTGGGAAATAATATTTTATCCACCATCATTTGGAGGCTGCCATCTTGAATCAATATTAACCAAACATAGCTAAAACCCACTGCACAGAAACTAGCTTTCAAATAAAAAAAACGCATTGAAATCGGGAAATCCATTTGAGCTCTACGATGCCACAAACACACACACAAACAGACAGTTAGACAGACATAGCTGTCAAACTTATAACACCCCTCTTTTTGGTCGGGGTTAAAAATACGTATAATATTATACAAAATTTCAATACAAAACAAATCCAAAAAATTTACAGATAAGCGTGTTCATAGATATACCAAACAAACATTTGAACTTTGTATAAGGTAGGTACATAAGTACCGGCGGAAGAGTTTGCTTCCAACGATAAGGTTGCTCTAACTGTCGCGCTAGCTTTTAAGTTTGTTGTTACTTATTTCTGCTATTCGTTTTTATCTAATGTGTATTTTACTACAAAGTAATGATATAGTGTATTACATTGTTCTAACATACTCGTATCAATCTGTTTTGACAACGGTATCCGTTCTTTTGAAAAACTTTTTTTCACAAATCTATACCTGATAACCAACGTTCGACAAACTCACGGGTCGTCAAATGATTATTACACAAAAAAACATTTCACAAATTGGTTACATCTCAAAATATTTATTTGACAAACTTTCATTACATAACGTATTATTTGACAATTGATTCGTTTAATATTTTAGTTAACTAATAAATGTTTAAAAACAAAACCAACACTTGACACATTTTTATTTTACAGAGTGTTGTTTGACAAACATTTCAAATTATATTTTAATTACTTAACAACTGAAACATAAAACATTTCATTTAACAAAATTAAAATTAAATTCTACATCATTGGCAATTTTTGGCCATGCCACTGCTCTGGATTTTTCTGAAAATAAAATACATAAAAAGTTGTTTAATTCATCGGACCGGTTAGGTGACTTAGGACCCAGATCCGACTCAGAGCACCCCGACTTCACCTAGTCTTGTCGCTACTACCCCTAGAGTGTATATAAAAAGTGCGGGAGCCAGAAGCTCAAGGGAGGTCACTCAGGGCTGACCGCAGAGCTTCTGGCGGGAGCCCACCCGGAGTCAAATCTTAGTAATAGATCCTAATCGGACAGGTTAGGTCAAAACTCTGTGACAGGACCTAATCAGAACGGTTAACTCCTATGGACAATTTAATGGGTACTTTTATGATTTTGTACCTAATTTCACAACGGAAGATTTTTTTTGGTAAATGTTAAATTTGTAAAATGAATAGTATATGAAACAAAAAATGTACAAATAACAAAATATCATTCGATGCATTGTCTAAATGTAACGTTTGCCGTATAAATGGTTATAAAATGACGGTTTGTAAAATAAAACATTTGTTGATGTAAGACATTTTTGAAATAAATACTATGCAAAACGTTGTTTTTAAAATGAAACATTTTTGTGGTGTAAAGTTTTCGTAATGAATATTATACGATTAGTTGGTTTTAAAGTGATGTTTTGTCAAAAAATGTTTGTGAAACATTAGTGAACCTTTGACAACACTACTACGTAAGAATTTTGGAGGTAAAACATTTGTCTCCTAAATTTTGTGTTTATCATAAAAAATAATGAATAAATACTAATTTCTTTTTACTACAGTTGGGTATAAATCTGAACCAATGTAAAAGGTTTTATTTAGAGTGACTGAGTCTACAGAGTCTTTAGGGTACAAACAGCTACCGACAGACACGAAGAAGTTGGGCCGGCCGTGTTTATAAAAATCTTAAAAAGCAAGCTTGACTGAAAAGGAAAGCCGAAAATAATCCGTCAATCCGTCGTGAGCATTTTTTATGTTGCCTATATCTAAGGCTACTGTCTGCCTTCATACAAATCGTATACTTATAAGCTTATTACCACTCATCCTATAAAAAATGGAAGTGAGTGGTTTATCGAGAGGGATATATTTAGAGCAGAAGAAATAACACATTTAAAGATCAAAAGAAGGTTAATCTTGATTCTGAAAAAAAGTATCCTTAAAAGCAAATCTCTCGCTAATTCTACTAACCTTACACATTTGCGAAAGTTAGGACGTTTCTTGCTCAATCACAACGGAAGGGCTGAACGGATCGAGTTGAAATTTGGAACTCACTTACACTATAATTGTTTGGTAATATACAGAAAGTAACTTTTATACAAGGAAAGTAATGGGAACGAGAACGACGCAGTGAAACCGTGGAGCATGGCTAGTTAAGTTTGATTTAGAACAATGACAACGTTTCTTCACTAAACTTGTAGCAACTACGTCCAAACATTTAGTGCTAGACAGGTCAAAGTCAAAGTCAAAGTACTTTATTCATAAATGTACAATTTACACGTCAATTAATAAAATAATAAAAATAGGTTATATACTAAGTCCTGTGAACGTTGAAAATGTTCGCAACTCTCCCATATTTTCCTTTTCTTCTCTTAATACAAGATATATATTATAAAATAGAACCCATGTGACAAAGGTCAGAACTCCGCAGACTGTGGAGTGGCTAAATTTAATCTAAAAAAGAAAGGCCTGTGAAGACGCATCAAGAAACATAATTTACGCAAAGCAGATTCCGAAATCGGAATATATCATCATCAAGACAGACAATGATTGGACTTAGCCTTGAGCGATATCTTTATCAAAACATTCCCGTTACCCAAGAAAGTATTCAGAGGTTTTATCTTTATTTTCATGTCATACGAGTGACAATAGGCAGATAAGCCTGATAACGTAATGCCTGGCTATATTTCCAATCAGTGATGCCTTCATGCTGTTTTTGTTATCGACAGTTGGGAAAAATCTGGGTCAGCTATGGTATTGTTGTGATGTTTAGGCTAATATACACAAACTGTGGTATCTATTAACTCAACTTAAGCTCAATTTTTTCTCCTTTACTTCGCTTTATAAACCCACAGTGGCCTACTGGCCAGATCATGTGATTCACAATCGGGAGAGGTTTGAATCTCCCCTACACCTCTAATTATTTTTCCATGTGCAGAAATATGCACATCTTGTACGTACATTGCATTGCCATCATCCCTAGTATATAGTTGCTGATTATGGTAAAGATGTCGCGAAATCAATTGTCTTTACCTTTTCATGAACATGTGAAAAGCCTTTATTTTTGACAAAGACAAGGAGCGAAGTCGCTCTGTGAATGTAACACTATTATTTTTCAATGAAAATATTCTTCACACTTTTTTATTCTTTGGTATTGTAATTATGTAGGTATGTTTTAGTATATAATGGTTTTTATGTATTTGAAAGTATCATAATTAGAATGTATGTTATCATGATGTTAGTCAACGAATATTATTAATTGTTAGTTTTAATAGGTATATAATATGTACTCTTTGTTTGTGAACTCCCTTCCTTTATTTTTTTAATCCCTTTCCATGTCACTGTTGTCTGGAAGTGATCGGTTCTACCGATAAGGCTGTCAATTGTTTCGAAAGTCATGTTTTTTTTTTATTTGAAGATTTGTTTTAATTTAGTGCAATAAAGAGTTTACCTATTTATCATAAAATGCCTAGCGCGCTTAAAATAGTTTTCTCTTCAAAAACTGTGTGTGTCACTTGTGTCATGTCTTTTTCATTGATGTCGATTGAACACCATAAAAGCGTGCTTTTTTAAATAGCTTTAGCGTTGTCAACAATACCTACAATCTACAGCATTGTTGGTTACCGAATACTTTTTCCTCGTCGATAGTGAATAATCAGCCTTTAAAGTAGTTTATCATAAGCATAGAAATACTATTTGATTGATCGGAGAAAACATGTCACCCGCCCGACAAAACTGAACGGACAAGAAAAGGGAAAATATTTTACGAAAGCCCGCAAATGCTAATAAATCTCCGGTTGAATTTGTAAGAAATAGGTTACGTTTGAAAAGCATTTTGTGCGAAGGTATTTGTGGTCCTAATTTGTATAATTTTGATATTATTTCTTGTATTTAAAGGAAGGTTTATTAAATGAAATGGTTTACAGATTACAGGTAAGAGACATTATTTTGTAGCGTTTCTTAGTAAATTAAATTTAAATTGTACAAGAATAAACACAGACCTACTAGTGTAATAAATGTGAATGTTTGTATGGTTGGATTTATGGATATTTGTGACTCTATCACGCTTAGAAGATAGATAAACTGAATGTATCAAGATGAAATTTAAAATTCAGACAGATTACAGTTTTGATAATCTATCGTTATTATTTACAATAGTTTTGTAGTTCATATAATACAAAAACAACCGAGATAGTATCAAACAATTCGTTTTAATGAAGCCTGGTCCTATAAAAACATATATACGGTCGAATAGAGAAATATCTTTTTTTGAAGTTGGTTAAAAATTAACAAACATACAGTACCGTATAGATGCCTCGCTTAGCTGAAGCCAGTGTCTAACTTTAGTATGTTGGTTAAAATATTTCTAGCTGCGTCACCATAGCTAGATATTTTAGCTGACTCCGTTATAATTATTTTAATAAAATATGTTGCTTATAATCACTTGAAAACCTTTTCTTATTATTTTGTAAATGTAACGGGATGGTTATCAGTCGTGGATTTTAAAAGTAAACAATATTTTTCTTTTACCAAGTGGCCACGTTCCAGCTAAAATAACTTGAACTAAAACGATCAAAATTACTCCCTACCCAAAAATACAGAGTTTGGATTTAGTTACAAAGATAATATTGTGTTCAAAAATAATTTTACGACATTTAAACGGACTTCAAAGAACTTAATGGCCTGCGGAATATTAACGGATCCTACGCAGATCTCTGAAGCAGAATGAGTCACGGCACCGAACCCTTTGCATATCAAATAAATCTTCATGTAATATATTAAATCTAGTTTGTAATCGTATTTATAGATCCGGGACCTTTTCAAGATATTAGAATGAGAGTACAAACGAATAATGTCTGCACTTGCAGTCATTGCTACATTTTTAGTAATATAGTATCTTGTATTAACAGTGCTTAATATTTTATTTCGTTTTTTATGGTATTTATCATACAAATAGAAGTATCAATATTAGCTACGGGATATTTTACCAAAACTAAATATCATAGCGAGTTCCCGATATTTTTATGCAGATTCATATACCACAATCACGGGTTCACTCTATCATTTAACGTCAGTAAATATGTCATAATCCAGTAAATTTTCCTTACTATTTTGTATTAATTACACCCTTACTAACATAACATCTTTTGTGTTGGTATGACTCCTCATATACTTTTTTTTGTTAATTTATATTCGTTGGTGAATATAATGTTTCAAAGTCTCGTAAACAAAACATCGTAATTTTTTAAATATCTTAGCAGTACATTGTTAATAGATACTTCTATATGCAACGCTGTATGAAGAGGGTCTTACCAACGAGCAACTCGATCTTCCGCGCAAGCACGGAAGAGAGTAGCCTGAGTTAAAAAATATTGTTCAAATCTTTCTGTAATTTCTTTTGGGAGGGGTAAGTTGCACACTACAAAGCCGCACTATTACATACAAAACATGTCTGTACCGATCCATTGCCGATCATACTCACACAGCCAAATTACTAACACAAAAAATAAAGCACCATTCACAAATCTAGCCCCGCTCTCAGCCATAATATATTATCAAACTCCATGGTCCACGTGGACTTGTACTTTATCAGAGGGGAAACGCTGTGTTGCCTACTCCCTTCCGTGTTGCTCGCTGGGGTCTTACGTATAAATATAAAATACGTAAATATATAGTCGATGTCATGCCAGATAATGTAGGATTATAATAGTGAAAGAATTTTTCAATCGGTCCAGTAGTTTCGGAGCCTATTCGATGCAAACAAACAATCAAAGCTTTCCTCTTTATAATATTAGTGTAGATGTAGATGAATAGCTACTTGAACCAATTAATACTAGCCTCGAATAGCACTTGGGTTATATTTTATTGCGGAAAACTGATCAGAAACAGAAACTGCGCGGGAAACCGCTAAAAGTGGAAATCGAAGTGTGATCCATTTCACTGAATACCAATTAAAGTTGTTACAAAACGAGCTACAATCGAATAGGTATTCGGTTGTATCTTATCATCTCTACTATTACGTAGACGAGTAATTTCATTGTATGTCGTATGTCTACATCTTATCGTTAATCCGACCATGACGTCAGGGAATAGATTTGTTTCAGAATAGAAAGTTTCCATACGCCTACAATGCGTAATGAATACAAACAATACATCTTATTAAAATTATCTCTATTCTGATACTCACTCGTAGAACACAAGATATAGATATATAGATTAGATTGTTAGGTAAGTAGGTATAGTAAATGTAAGTATACATAACAAGTAACGCTGCTAACTAAAAACGGCGAATAGATTGTTAGGTAAGTAGGTATAGTAAATGTAAGTATACATAACAAGTAACGCTGCTAACTAAAAACGGCGAATGAAAACAAAGTGAGGAAACCGACATGTACCTAGAATCTTTCGAAATCATGTGTCACATACTACCTGCACTGGGTCAGTGTGGTGTATTATGGCCTTGACTCTCCCTTGCCAGAGAAGACCCCGAGTCCCAGCCGTGGGAGCATTTAGTGGGCTGTTTATGGTATACAGCGTGGCGATTTGGTGTCGACATTAAATGAACACACAGGTAGGGTTACTGATCGGTAATCATACAAACGATGTGAGAAAAATAAATTCGCTTATTTTAAAAAAAAAATCTAACAAACTAAATCATTGTATCAAGCACTCGAATCAAAATCACCCTGTGCACTAGATTCATTCAACAACGTCAGTAAAGTTGTGTGCGTGATTTACATCGTTACGAAAACGTAAATATGGTATAACAAGTAAGCTTATGTTAGTAGGACCTTCACCACCTACTGAACTTGGGGTTAGCGCAGAAGGGGGTCTGCGCTAACTCCAAGTTCAGTAGGCTATTATAGAAGCCATTTGAGGTAAAGTGCCACTGATACCTTATTTACCCAGTTCAAATCCATTACGGATATCTACCACCAGCCTTTGCAAGAGTGCAAAAGGGGCAGTGATTATGTGAGACTCTTCCTCTCACCAAAGCGTCGGCCTACCCAGGAAAACACTAGGATTTTTATTTAAATACAGAGTGACAAGACGTGCAGAACATGTGCCTGGTAAGCAACATACCTACCACATAACAGCACAGTGACACTCAGTTATTGGAACATCCAAATCCAATTGGAGAGTCCAAATCATTACATAGCACTGCTCTACGCTCGTCACCCAGCGATCTAAGATGTTATATCGCTAAGCCCTGTAATTTTTCTGGAAACATTGCCCTTCAAACCGGAACACAGCAATGTTTGTATTTTACTGCTTGGCGGTAGAATAACTGGCAAAGGTGTGGTACTTCTCCAGGCGGACTCTGCTAAGAGTCCTACCACTACAAACTACCCTAGGATGTCTCACCAACGCTGTTGGTCGAGAATGTGAACATGCTTCCGAAGTCCACCTGAGTAGCAACTAGCTTCATAACAATCATTTTCCGATAGTCGTTTCGTTGAACGGCCTTAGAAAAAAAGTAGACCAACATCACAAGAGACTTTCTCTAGGCGGAATGGATCAAAAATCAGATGCAAAAAGCAGTTATCTTTGATACAGCATTCATTATCAGCGGGTTTCTCAAGCTGCATCCCTAACCACCGGTAAATTATGCCCTAATCCAACAATAGCGATCTAGGTTTTTATAGTGTTTGCGTTTTAAGTATATCAGTTGTAAATGATGCCGCTTAGGTCCCTAGCACACGTTTTATTGAAAACGAGCAGATGATGTGCTAACGTAACCTTGAAACCTAAGCGCTTGGAGCGATCGTGAACCCCGCGTGTGTATACGCGCAGACACAACGATACAGACGCGTTGCAGGCGCTCGTAGCTTCCGCCTTTTGATCAAATACTACTCATCAGTTCTGTTGTACAATGAAGCCCCTCCTTCGCTCTTTTGTACGTGCTTCAAAAGAAATTCAAACGCGTTTCACGGACGTGTTTTTTTACCGCGTTTTCGCGCTTTTGATTCTCTACAAACGCAAAACTCGGCATTTACGCCGCAGAAAACGCGCGTTTCTGAATCACGCTTTTTCTGCCCGTTTAAGATACGCCGCGTGTTAGTGCTCTAAGAAATCAAATAAATGACTGAAATAATAATACAACTTTGGTAACACAACTTCACGTTTGAAGAGTTATTTGTGACTTGTTTTCGTTTATGACCGCACAAAAACAAATAAAATGTCCAACAATAAATAGAAAGCTATGAAGGCTACAGGATATTTGTTAATAACTTTGTTTATCTTTCATAGTGTAAAGTTAGTTTAGGTTGCGGTCGTGACAGGTTATCCGGTTAGTGTGTTGGTAAATATCCTCTGAAGCTGTCAACTATATTGATTGCCTTAAGTAGTCAAATTACTTGTAACTAGAAGTAGTAGTAGTGGCGTTCCGCTCAGGCTTCGTGGGCGGGCTTTTTTCCGCAACTCAACGTCTCCGTGCGCCTGTTTTGCGTGTTACTTGTAACTATAATTTTCATGTCGTTTATTTGGCTCATCGTATAATAATTGTCCTTCTGCTTGGTAATGCCGCCTCGTATTGGACTCGAAGAAGTATTTTGAAATGTTTTTCATCGAGTTTCACCACGCTTGTTGGCAGCCTAATAATCATAGGTACGAGTACATATTTTACTGAAGATACCTTGTTTCTGTACTTTAGTCACTAGTCTTATTTTAGGTATTTGTAATTCATCGTAAACTCAGGGCTTCCTTATAAGTCTAAGTGTTCTCTTCATGATGGTGTATTTTTCGTCATAGATTTCTAGTAAACAGTTATAAATATATAATGATTTCGCAATCGTAATTTTATTGCTTTAATAAAAGTGGTCAAGTGCAAAGTGGACTTGCCCATGAAGGTTTCAGTAGCAGCAAGTAACATAATACAAAAGTTGTACTTCGTTATTACTTTAATCAGTGTTTTAACAATAGTCAATTTATGACGTATTAAAATAAAACTACTTACTAGATATCTACCATTCAAACCAATTTTCGTTGATAGTTTACATCATACACTTTTTTTGTCATTCTCTTATTTTAGAAGCTACAGGAGGGGGGGGGGGTGACACTTTTTACTACTAAATCTGTTAGAAAACTCAATATCATTTTTGATGACCTATCCATTTTGATCAATGTTATGTTGTATGTTATTGATCAAAATGCGGTTCTCAGATTACGTCTACTTACCAAGTTTCAATAGTATAGCTTTTATAGTTTCGGAGAAAAGTGGCTGTGAGATACGGACGGACAGACAGCAAGACATGAGGAATCTATAAGGGTCCCGTATTTTGCCATTTGGCTACGGAACCCTAAAAATGGTCTACTTGCGTGCTGGACACGCTTCTGATTGATGGTCTTAGGCCGTTAGGCCTTGATTGGGTCGGCCTTCTTAGTGGTAGTTGCTTAGGCAAGTTAGATCAAGTAGTTCATTGTAATTTTTGTGGTTTAGTCAATAAAGAGTCTGCCCAAAACTTTGAACTACCGCAGATGTGATAGCCCAGGGTGGGCAGTAAGTGCCACTGCTAAACAGTCATAGGGACTGCCGATAAAAGTGGAAAGTCATAACTCAGAATTTGATAGCTCACTTCGGAAACTATGCGGTTGAAACCGCAGGTCGCTGCTAGTCTGGAATAAATCTGCAAAATATTTTCGTCTACATTCGTCTAAATAAGTCTTCTGATCAAGGCCATGGTCCCGAGTTCGCCCAAAGATTTCTATCATTTACGAGCGTGACGCTTGAGGTCAATTCAAAAAGTCTGAAGAGCCAGTTGTCAATCAACTTTATCATGTCGTTGTTTAGTAGCTGATAGAGTACGAGGTGGTGTAGTCGATGTGCACGCGCTTCGTTAAAAATACACCTTTTTATTTTTTTTCCAAGTTTCCAAGAGTGGCAAAAGAAATACAACTTCAATAATACAAACCTTTTCCAAAATCAATTTGTACGATTTCCTTCGAATAAGAGCGCATGGCAGCACTATCTCGAGTCTTTACGATCGCTAATTTCCCGTTGCGTACATTGATAGCACTATAATCCCGTAATACTATGATCCCGTGATACGTTATCACCTTGTTTGGGTTTATGAGATATTTTGGTGGCAATACATCTGCAAACAATACTGAAGTTTGAGACGCCTATTTATGGTCGCGACGTGGTAACTAATTTATGCTTAAACTATATTTTTGTGGTAGGAAATGAAGCGTATTACTTTTACCAGTAAGATAAGTATATCTTACACGTGCTGAAAGGTTCCTTGACCACTTGTGCTCGCTAATATGCTCCTTTTTGCTGCGGTAAAGGCCGAAACTGAGAGAAATAACAGCATAACATTGAAATACCTACATGTGTTGACTACATAACAAAATTCAAAAAGAGCCTTTTATTTCTTGAATAAGTTTATCAGAAGTATGTATTGAGATAATGTCAGCTATCAACTTTGCTTAATTTGAGATCGTGTGTGAAAAAATGCCGTATTCATACATAACTTAAAGCTATTTAATTTTTCCCAAAAAAAAAAACGGCTTCAATTGAAAATGAAACTCAGATTACATAGACTATTGAAATACCTAATTTTTGTTGAAGCTACGAATAGGATAACATCATCCAGACAAAGCAAAATTTCGTTTTTTGTTGATGTTTTAAAAACTACTACACCGATTTCGGTAAAAATGATATGGGGCTATAACTGAACAAAGATTTACAAAAAAAACAACCATTAATTAAAATTAATTCACTATTCTTCGTGGAGCTATTGCATAAAATCCATGCAATAGAATTAAGAACATCTTTTATTGTGTAGCAAATAAAATTCAATATGCATTACTCCATTTAGAAAAAAAAAGTCCCCCAATTTGATTTAGTTCGAGCGTGATATTGAGCAATCATTGTTATTTCAGACACCACTCATGTTTTGACTAGGAGGAGTGTTTCATTTATCGAGGAAATAAATCAAGTTCATTGACACTATCTCAAGTGCATATGGTGAGTTATTGTGATAAATGAAACATCAGTCATCAAATGAAATCAATACTAGTATCTCATTTCCATGAATAAGCATATTTGACTATACCGATGCACATTTTGGTAATGCATTTTTTAGAGCAGTTCCCATTAGAGGAGCCAAGATTATAATCTATCACTCTGGCCAACTACTGGCTGGTAGATGACGCTTATGCTCAAACGAAGTCTATCTTGGAAACATGTTAGTGTTTCTTCGACATTAAAGCTACTAATGATGACAAACTCTTATAAACGTCAAGAAATACACAAAGGTGCCGGTGACATTCGAACCTCAAAATTATTAGCTGCGGGCTATATCTACCGCAAGGCACAGCTACTTTATCATATCAGGACATAAATTATAGTATACAAAGCAGCGTATACAACATTTGTATAAGCGTCAAAATCATTACACGGCAGCATTCAGCCACTATTTATTTTAATTTACCAGAATTTATGATCAACATGTCAGAACGCGGCTTTATGGGATCGACAAAAAACTCATATTATACTTCCTAAACAAACTTTGCACGCGTACTCATTATGCCAGTAAGTTGTGAAATTGAATAGAATTCGTTACGAAGTTTTCCGCAAAATTGGGTACGACTTTCCATGGCTTTGACCATTATAATAAACTTCAATTCAAACCAATTATAATAACAATAGGAAATTCTTGTTTACATAGAAAAAGAACTTTAACTGTACTTAAAATACGGTATTTTATCGTTTGATTACCAGCCTTAACGCACGTACGAGTATTTACTGTGGATGAATGCGTATTCGTGTTATTCCTTCAAATTCGGTAGAATAGGGAGGGATACATCCGAGTTATCTACCCTTGCTATCTTCCCGTGATATATATAAATATAAATTGAACTGTAATTTATGGATAAAACTTATATAATTAGGTAAACGAGTAACTCACGAGTGATATGATTGGTTAATCTGACTCGATTTTCGGATAAAATTTGCTTTTTATTGAGCTTTATCTTATAAGCTGAATATGCAAATCAATATTTCGATGTTTAATAAATTAAATGAATTGCAAAGGTTACACAATAATAATGATTTTAATTAAGTAGTATTATTTTAATTTTGAAATAAGTATTTAATTCATTGTTATCTATTGACAACTCAAAATGTTTTTTTCAAGGCCTTTATACACGTTCAAATAGAATGACTCATTCACATGACAAGTCAATGATCCCATACGGACTTTCTCGAATCGAAATATGATAGAAAATCGACTTGTTAAAAGCTGCAATTGATGAGATCGATTTTACCTTTATAAAGGAAATAGACCGATATAGACTTAAATTACTATTTGACATTGCAGTCCAAGGTCTTATTGCTTTTTGCAATCTCTTTTAGGCCACCGTAAAAGGATCACTCTAATATTAGAGCCAAAAGTTTGTGTGTCTGTTTGTTCGCACGTAACTCTGATTTGAATGATTTGAATTAATATGTAGCAAGGATTTGAAGTAAATAGCAAGAGCATATCCTGGATTAACACATCATATACTCTGAATTAAATAACAAGAGCATATCCTGGATTAACACATAATATACTTTAATCTGGTTAAAATGAAAAGCTGTATTCCGGTTTGAATGGCAATGTTTCCAGAGAAATTACAAGGCTTAGACATATAACATCTTAGATCTCTGGGTGATGAGCGCAGTGCAGTGCTAGGTAATGATTTGGACTCATGTTCCAATAGCTGCGTGTCACTGTGCTGTTATGTGGCAGGCATGTTGCTTACCATCAGGCACATGTCCTGCTCGTCTCATCATTTATTATTTAAAAAAATATATATTTGTGTGAAATGTTTTGGTGAAAATAAATCATCGTGAAAAACTTGTAAGACACTGTTTACACTGCGGAGAGTAGCTAGTTGGATAACATAGACACACGGGCACGGTAACATTATCTTTGAAGGTTAGTCCCTGCGCTGTCTACGATAGCCTAGCTCGCTAAGCACAAGAGATCATCCAAGACCGGCTTTGTGGCTTAGTTGGTTTCTCGTCTGCCTGCAAAGCCGTGGGTCATGAGTTCGATTCTCTCTCTCTCGAGTTATGTGTTCTACTTACCATAAGTATGTAATAATAATAATAACTTTTATTGCTGCAAAAAATAATATGTATTTGCGACTATATAAGTATTACAGCAGGTATCTGGCTCCCATAGTACAAACTTTGCTTAGTTTGGGGTTAGATGGTGTTGTGTGTGAATTGTCAACCAAATATTATTAATATAAACGCCAACTGCAGCAGACAAACATACACACTTTATTGTGCACACCAGAAAAATTACAATAACATCAAAATAGACAAAATTACTTAGACGCAGTACCATAAAATTAAATGGCGGCCTTATCACTTATATCAATTTCTGCCAGGAACCATTAAAAGAGGATAGCTAGCTACCTTTAAAGAAACCCAGGGATCAATAACTCACCTTAATCCATATCATGTAACACATTGTTTGTCTTTTGTTCTATAAGCGTACAAACCTCCGGTTGTTATGAAAGCAGGCCCGGGGCGGTGTCAGGGCCACATCCAGAGTTTGGCGTCAGGGCTAGTCATTTGGGTCCAATGGTGTCATTAGGACTAAAATGGTTTCAGAATAAAACGATTATAAATAAAATTGTTCCCGTTACCGGGATAAAAATAGCCCATATGTTATTTCAGAGATTAGACTACCTGTTTTCCAAAATTCACTTGGAACACAGTACGTACGCGACGTTATTGAATAGCACATATTATATACAAAAAATTACAAAATCTCAAGGCGGTTAAAAAAAATGGAAAAAACTAACTGGGGCTTCCCCCAGTTTGTTTCTCCTACTGTAGAAAACCTGCTTACTTCATATTCCGATGGATGGTACTTCATCACGGTCATAATAAAATTCACCACTCTGTTCAGGTAACTAATGGCTGGCGGAAGGTATTTTTCTCGAAATGTTTGGTTCCTCGCAACGTTTACTTTGCCGGAAGCTGATGTTTAACCGGGCTTGTAGCCACACATTTTCGTGCCATTTGACGCGGGGTTTTAATACATGCACATTTCTACCCCATCCCATACTAGATTTTTATAAAAATTTGATGAATCACAACCAAATGGCCATTATAAATTCAAATTTTGAATCGATAAACGGATTTTAACCTCTGTTTCGGGCGATGCTAAGCGGCGGTGTGGTCTACGGTGAAACAGAATGCCTTAAAAGAAATCAGTTCTATTAAGAAATTGAAGACACCTAGACTAATTATATTCGTGAATACCCGCTCAAAACACCGGAGTGTAATGTTTATACCAAATGAAAATCAACAATCTTAACTTTGCAGTCGGGGTCCTGATGACATTTTTTTCGTTTTTTATATAGGCAGATCAGATAATTGATACTTTAACGGCGTCTTCTTGAATTAGTCTTTATTTTTACATAAAGCATATTTGGATAAAAGTTACTAACTTAAAAAAATTGTAAAATCAAAAAAATATGTCTATAATAATGCGTAAAATTATTTTCGAAGTTGTCAGCTCAGCTTGCATTCTAGTTATGACCATATAAGAAATTATGTTTGTTCAGATATGTTCTTTGTAATATTATGTACATAAACGGGTTTTAAGTTAAATGCTTTGCTTCGTCACAATAGCGTGCCCCTCCCCCAAACCTTCCTCTTAGATTCACTCAGGGTGGGTGTACTTACATCGACGAGCCTCTATTAGTCCGTATCTTCTAATCTGGTATAACGGTCGGTTTAACGCGATATTTGTCCGATTGTACCCCCGATTTCCACGGGATAGTGCTAGCTATTATTATATTAGACTATTGGTACCACACAGTTTCACTTGCGCTACAGAAATAATTGTATATGGAACCAAAAGATAAGAAGCTTAATTAAAAAATAATTAAAAAACCAACCTTGTATTACTCGTTAATAAAAAAAATAAGTAAAAAGCTAATAACCATCTTCTAGCTCCACCATTAGACCCTGGTGACCACTGACCATCTCACCAAAGTATTTGTAAACGAATCATACGAGCCCAAACTAGATGGGGTTGCGTCGTTTAATTACAGAGTTCCTATTGCCATTTTCTAGTTCCATCATTATACCAGCTCCATGGTACCATATTAATGTATGTGTTGCCATTTAAGTTACATTTTATAAATACATAGTAAGCATCATACTAGTTACAAGGTATACCAAATTTCAGCTCATTCGATAACCGGGAAGTGGTTCAATCTTGTAATATTCTGTACAGGCAGTCATGGTCTGGACAGCTGAAACTAAATAAAAGATTGTAAAAAACGTGTTAAAAAGACAAACATTTTTATACTCTAGTGCGAATTTTATTTCTTTAAAGTTAATGCGATTTTAAAAGAAATTGGTGGTTAAAGTTGCGTTTTGGGTTTTTGGCGGGAAAAATTGTTTTTCGTGTTTATATTTGGGAAGGTATACCGATAAATTTGTGTTTAATGGCGTCTACTTCAACCGGTCTTTATTTTGATATAACCCACATTAAAATAAGAGTTCATTTACATAGAAAAATCGTAAAATTAAAAAAAAACAAAATCAAAATGTTTGGCGGGAAAATGGTTCCGAAATATTGAAAAATATATGTAATTTGTGCAATCGAATGCATTTTTTGATGTTTCGAGTTTGTTATTTCGTATACAACACATTTAACCCATACAACCACTGTCTCCCTTATAAATTATTAATATAATAGTGGTTAGACTACTTGAGAAATCGCGAATTTTTTTACTCAAGTGTCAAAAATGTTAGTTCACATTTGAAGTACATTCATTATAAATAAACGATACCGCTAGAAGCGTCTTGATACGCTTTTGAGAGTAAATGGGCTCAAATGAATACAAGCAAGGCGGCACTCCATAAATATGCCGAAGCATAAACACCGCACTTATGTAACCTGACACCCGTTTTTCCGCCAAATTTGTAAACGCGAAGAGCGGGCGGTGTATCAAGCGGATAAGTTGCCACTTGCACGCTATTTTATGGTATTTTGTTTTTACGCGGAGAAAATGTATTTACGCATACTCTTCCATCTGAGGGATACGGTCCGGTAATGTCGGGCTCTATACAACAAGTGATACCGACCAAAACATCCACGAGGTTCCATCTTTGCCGCATATGGGAGAATGCGCAGGCGCTCTCGTATTTTTGTGCAAACCCGCCACGGCTTGCATGTTCAAACCATGTTCTTTAGACCCGTTACCGTTGTCGGCGTACCCGAATCCAAGGTACGCCGTCACCACCTCTCCAGTAATCAACCAGTAAGTGGGTGCCAGACCCTTTCGTTTGGACATCTTTGTAGTCTGTGATCCTGGTGTTGGTTGTAGAATACAGGGAAAGCGATGCTCCGCAACACCGGCACTCATCTTCTGCTTTACCACCACCGCGTTCGCCATGTCGTGGTTGCGAACCTGTCAAGACCACGGCACGTAATACCAGAACAGGATACAATTATTTAAGAGATATTGGGCTTAAATATTGTTTCTTACCAAGGTTCCGTTCCCAGAGGAAAAGGCGGATTAGCATGAGCCGCAAATGAAACGAAATTATTAATTAGATAAGACTTAGGAAATTACAATTTTATATCCATAGGGTACAACAATTCAGGAAATTAGGTTTTAGAAGTATAATATTTTTGGGAACGAAGTTCGTTACGACAGCCATGGAGGAGACAGGGATTTTGCGGCGCGATCGAACTGAAAAAAAATGTGAGACTGAAACTCTACGAAAAATATATAGAATGAAAATGGTGCCTAAAACTACTCGTGACCAGTGAACCGTGAACCAGTTCAGTTACTGAAGAATTAATTACACGTTCCACGTCATTCAAACTATTAGATTCGTAATGGTAGTCCTTACGCAGAACTATGTTATCTATTGGCTCAAAACAAACTGAAGCTTTGAAATCTTGCCAAATGGCGGTAAGTAGCCAAAAAACAATACATTTGCATGTGAAGTGACTGAGCTTATTACAAACTTCCGTAGATGCCAAATAAGTTAATGGAGCACAGAATTATTACTACAAACAAATGTATAGATAGCGATTTTATAATATATACGCCTCACTAATACTATAACGGAGGAAGTTTGTATGTGTGTTTATTTTTACGTATCACTGTAATACTCACGGATATTCGGGTAATACTAGAACAGTTTTATATGAAATTCAATACGTAGTAAGTAGGTACTTTGGTTTACATTTACCAGGTATTCTACCGGCAATCATTAATGTGTCAACATTACCGTGATCCGGTTTGAAGGGCAATATTTCCAGGGAAACTGCAAGGCAAAGAGATAATTCGCCTTATATACGGGTATCTCTGGGTGATGACTGATGAGCGCACTGTGGAGTTAGGGAGTGATTGGACTCTTCAAGTTCGAAAAACTATATGGCACTGCGGTATTATGGGCAGATGTGCTGCAATCAGATACATATCTTCCTTTTGCTGTTACTATATTCAAAAACTTACTTACTAATATTATAAATGCAAAAGTTTGGATCGTTAGGGTTTTTTTAACTTTTCTAAGTTTACACTTGACCACCATCTCGTCTGATTTTAAGCGACGATGCGGTCTACGATGGAGCGTATTTACCTAGTAGAAACCTATATAATCTTGATTTGAAGACACAAGGATTGTAACCAACAGGGAAAACCCACTCAGGCATAGGTGTTTATATGTTTGTTGCTGACGTGCGAACGCCTGAACGGATCAGGGTTTGCAAAGCAGATAGATTATAGTTTGGACTAACACACACACATATTAACACAGTTTTTTGCCGGAAAATATCGGAGCCAAGACCTACGCGGGTAACACCGCAGTCCTACTAGTCACTCGTTAAATAAAATTGTGTAAATTACCTGTTTTGAAATATGGAGGTTATTTAAAACATTGATATAAATCAATGGGTGTGCCCACCCAAACTTCAGGCGCACAAAATTATGTTATCGTTGGGAAGAGTGAGCTCACTCTTTCCATTCTAGTCGGTTGTAGCAAGGGGTGAACGCCGGACGTTTATATCTATCACTATTCGTTGTCAACGACCAAAATAAGTAGAACCACAACATACCTCGGCGCTAGCGATTCTAGGGGCCAAGTAGATTGGTAGTTGTAAACCAATCACACAGAGACGCAGTTTACTAACAATTTTAAGGTGCTCAGAGCACAACAACAAACTGATTTATATCGATGATTTTAAAAAAATGAGTATCTTTTTGGATACCATTTCTTATTATTATGATGAACTAGCTACTTCCTTCGATGTAACCCGTAGCTTAACAACTACTCACTATACTAGGTTAAAAATAGCGTTTGTTTTAATCCACGTGTTGGGTAAAATTATATAAGATAAGATAAGAGAAGTCATTTATTACCAAAAACTAAATTACATTATTGTTATCCTTAAATTAAAGCACATTCTATACATTTTTAACCCAATTGTAGCTCGGCAGTTTGTCCGGTGGGTCCCAAACTAGGCTAGGCCTGTATCTTGGGCACCCGGTAATAACAATCAGATATTACATTGTACTCGGAATGCAGAGTTAGCGCTCACAGAGTAAAGTTGACAGTAATGAAAATAAACTTAAATGAAGAGACCTTAGCTTATTTTAGGCGTAAGTAAGTAACTTATCAAAACATACAAACAAATTAATTTCAATACAGTTGTTAGTAATATATGTTTTGAATCTACATATCTTCATATAAATGAAGGCCACGATTTCCGCAAGTCTCATTAGTGGATACTTCAAATGGGTTGTTTATACTACGACTTTATATTATGGAAAATTGCAGTCATGTACAAATGGAAAACTTTTCAAATTTTCTTTCGGTTTTCTTTAAGTTTCAATAATAATTCATGGTTTCAACTTCTTCGAGTTTTTGAATCCGGGATCGAGATCGGAAGTTTGTTATTAATAATATTTTTGTACCAGGCCGGAATTTGCCAATATTTAGTTAGGTACTTTGAGAACGCTTGACGCAAAGATTTTGAATAATGTTTGAGAGCAACTAACTCGTTCTCTTTGTAAATTAATTTATACATTTTGAGCTTTAAAAATATTATTGTGTTAATTTACAAACCATAAATGTATCAACTGTATTGAAGTTTATTTTTACTTTCTTGCTTATATTTTTATTGGTGTATCAAGTGACATCTTCTAAGATAAATTATGGTAAATAAAACGTTATTCATAGTTCATACTAGTCGTGTGATAAACCATGGGAGTTCCAAACAAGAAAAATATTCATTTGCACAATATTATTATATCTTCATGGCATAGGAACGTCTATCCTCGAAGTAAGTTGTAGACAATCCAGGTTATTTGAGTTTTCCTAAAGTCTAATTAAAGTGCTTTACCGATTCTCTGGTAGTCCTTTTCAAACAACTTAGTTCTATTGCCCATCAAATTGATTGTGTTATTGCATGGTTTAAGCAAAACAACTCAGATCTCCGCTAACTACTACTACCGATTAATAAATTCAAACATTATTTAACTCCAACACGTCCGAATTATAGCCGCAGTGGGCTAGTGAAACCGTAGTGGTCTAGTGTCGAGCACACATCATTCTCAGTAGTACGTCCCTAGGTTCATTCCCATTTACATCTAAGTAGCATTCCAAGTTCAAGCTATACTAGACAGTTTCAATTTTTAGTGTCACAAACAAATCAGTACAGAAACGTGACGTCACAGCGTCGTATTTTCTATGCGTCGCGCGTAAAGTTTGTATGGTAGCTATATTAAATATTGCGTTTAAGAAACTGGTTTCATAACAAAAGTAACTTCAAATTGAATAGGTTATCCAATGGTAAATTCATTTTCTAATAATTTCGTACTTTTAAAATGGACTTGCTCATCCAGCTTTGAATGATCATAAAGTTAAACTATAAAATGACAAAATTAAAATTGGTACATATTTTATTCTATTTAAATACTGTCATCATATCAAATAATTTATCATAATTGCAGGTCGTGACCTGTCGTCACACCTATTCTAAAATGTTGTCGTTCATACGCCAGAAAGCTTCTATTATAGGCATCTGAAATAACAAGATATACGAGTACTAGGAAAACATAAACGAAAGGGTAAATTCACGTTGAAACTAGAATAATGTTGATTCTACTAAGGCATACAAATATACGGATACCTCGAAAGTTTAAGTAGATATTGCTACATTGTACCTACAGAGGTGATTCGTGTATGATGAAATATCAAGGCCTGTGTTAATCCATCCTTTCATGGATGGATGATCGTAACGACGAATTTCATAGATAAGACGAAACACCCATGTTTTAAAACTCGATGCAAAAACGACAGGGTTTTATAAGTTTGACTGTGTGTCTCTGTGGTATAGTATCTCCTGAATTGATATATCAATTTAGATGTATTTGGTTGCATTAGACGGAAGTTTCCCTAACTATGTTTCATTAGATGTGCAAAATGGTCTGTCCTCCGCGTTATAGTGGATTACATATTGTTTTAACATAACTCCCTCAATGTGCATATCAAATGAATTGATCGCGAGACGTCCCAAAATGCTCATAGGCAATGACTCGTTTGTTCTATAAAAGTTTTGAACATTATCACACATTTGTAAGATTATCGGTTTTTTATAGGATACATTTCGGTGGTTGTGCTGTTGATCTGTCTGATGTAATACTTACGTTACATTAGGAAAGATATTTTTGCTATGTTACTTGGATATAATACAAGCAGTAATTTGAAATACCCTCAAAATGATATCTTATTCGCTTATTACTTATCTATACAAATTTGATTCAAAGTCCAACAGTTGATATCACTTAAGAACCAGAAGCGCTACACTTGAACTTAGTTACAAGATATTGTCAGACAAAGGACGATCGGTTCGCTGAATGACGGGCTACCACAATATACAACTTCAATTCAAATGGAATGCTTAAATGTAGTATAAAAACTGTAGTTTTTGTGTCGGAATAATCAAGTCATTGTCCAATGTTATCAGGAATTTGATGATCTTCCGTAGAAACAGCGGTGCATTAATTTTATCATGTAGAATAATGAAATTAATACATTTGACTATTATTCTGCTAAAACTAAAATAAACAAAATTAAAAAAAAGAGAAAAAATAATTCATTTCAAACTAAGGATTAAGGTAGTGGAAGAACTCCTTGCAAAGTCCGCCTTGGTAAGTACCACACCATGGCCAGTTATTCTACTGCCCTAAAATAATGTGCAAACATCACTATGAGTGTGGTGAGAACATCCAATTTCGTCGCAGGTTCGAATCCCGATTCCATTTGACTGGCTTCGTGGCTTAATGAGTAGAAACTCTGCCTGCGAAGCCGAAGGTCGTGGGTTCGATTCCCACTCAGTGTAAATATTTGTGTGATGAATTCAAATATTTGTACCGTGTCTGGGTATTTCTATGTATAATAAGTATCTATTTACAACGATATATGTATTACATCAGCCAATTGGCCGGCATAATATTACAAGCATTACTTGGTTTGGGTTCAGATGGTGTTGTGTGTGAATTATCCACCAATATTTATTTCTGAATATTTTTCAGTATTATACCTAGAGGTATTTGTGTACTGAATATTTTTTTGTAAGTATATTCTGAATATTTCTGCAGTATTATTCCGAGAGCTGGTAGCAAATTTTGAATAGAGGGCCAAAACGATTTTTTTTTTATTCGTTACTTCAATAAATATTTGAGGCAATAGACAATGTTTATATATTGTAGTTTAATGTTTAAAGAATGAAAGAAGAAGAAGAAATAAATAAATAACTAACTTCTTTCTTGCGTATATAACACACACACACACTTGTTTTAACTCAAATGTGTCTAGTTGTTTTTAACTCATTTGAGTTAAAAAAAATGTGTAAGTGTGTTACACACTACTTTTAAGTCATTTGGGTGTCATTTAAAAAAAGTGTGTTATGGACGAGTATGTTAGCTGCTTTTAGTTAAATCTACCCAACATAATCTTTACCCAAATCTGCAGTCATATTACAATAGATAACACGTAAGCTATGTTGTACAGAAACATTTGGGTTCGA
The DNA here is from genome assembly GCA_017562165.1 of Ectropis grisescens. Classification (NCBI taxonomy): domain Eukaryota; kingdom Metazoa; phylum Arthropoda; class Insecta; order Lepidoptera; family Geometridae; genus Ectropis; species Ectropis grisescens. Next base: position 23,134,096 of record CM029777.1, on the reverse strand, counting down.
ACCTTTATGGATAAAGCCGCGTGGGTAAATAGAAGCACTCGGCGCAGGCTTTCAGAAGGCTTCCGTGCATTCCGGACAGGAGCGCGTCAAAGGGTAGAGCGTTGAGTGTCGACACACCGCGACATACGCTCATACAAGAAGTTTTTATGTTAATTTGATATTATTATACTCTCGTTCCAATTTTTTTACGTAAAAACTTCTTTGAATATTTTATGAGATGGGAAATAGCAAGAGTATATCTCTCTACTTAGTATGTGATAGCAAGTAAACTTTTTTTTTTAATAAAAGTGACGAGAAGAGCAGGTCATGTGCCTGATGGTAGGCAACATGCCTGCCACATAACAGCACAGTGGCATGCAGCTATTGGAACAAGAAGAGTACAAATCATTACCTAGCACTGCACTGCGCTCGTCACTCAGAGATCTAAGATGTTAAATCTCTAAGCCCTGTAATTTCTCTAACTGTAATTTAACTAGCGACACTGTCACCGACACCGAAGTGAACATTTTCTTGCGCGACGGGCATTTTTTTGGGATCGAACGAAAAAATTTAAGTCGTGACTAAGGACTGTGCTATCAATTAATTACAAATTTCAATTAGTTTGAGCATAGTGTATATATATATATATTTATATTGTATTATAGGTACACTTAAGTTTCATGCGACGACTGTAGCAGGCCCATAGATTTCGATTTTTTTTTCGACATCTTTGAGCAAGGTCCTCAGATTGAAAACCTCCAAGGCCACAATCTTTGAAATGTTTGAGTGAAATGTCAAACATTCATCATAAACGTTACTATTGTTCAGCCAGCCTTTCATAGTCTTTGCTTAAACATAACAGACCTGTCCCATTCTTTTTATCCTGAGTTAGAATTGAACGCACCGCCTAAGCCACCACGACCAGTCAATTCACCACTATATTTGACAAAACGATGTGACCTTACGTTGCCGTATCTAAAGTTTATCATAGTTCAATGTTATTATGAAAAGTAATGTAGTTGTTACAACACATTTTAAATTAATTCACGGGTAGCTCGCGTGTGATATGGTCGTTCCAGTTGACATATCTACTAGCAATGGTCGCGCGCGTGCACTCTCCTTGAAAAATCATGCTGGATGCAGCTAAAACTTAAGGCTGACTGGACAGACCATATTTCTTGTAAGTTACCCGTGTTTTGTTTTTAATCATAATAGTCATAGGTTTATATTTTACCGTCATCTCGCTTAATGTTAGCGACTGCGAATACAGTCTACGATGGAGCGTACTTAGTGCTTCCCTAGAAGAAACCGACTCTCTCTCGATTTGAAGTTACAATTATTGTAAAGATCGGGAAAGTCCTACGCAGGCAACGCATACCACAACCTAGACGTTTTCATCCACAAAAGTAGAACCTAACCTCTTCTTTCGTCTTCTCGTCGTCTTAAGTCTTTAGAACGTCAACCATGAATTACGATGTCGTTTTTTCGAACTTACATGCAGTCCAATGGAAAAAGAGCGTGGTGGTATTAACCTTGCAGATCAGTAAATAAATAACTTATTTTTGCCGAAACACACAGAAACCGACTTCAATTTAAAATTAAATTCTGAGACTCAATCAAATTTCATAAGAATCTATTACTACACCATCTAAATACATGAAACAAAATTTTAGATTTTTGTTCATATTACAAAAACCGCCACGTCGCTTGCAATAAAATGTATATGGGACCATATGTATATGGGACACTCCTAAACTATTATCTACCAAACAAAAAAACTTGAGAGGTGTCAAGGGACACCCGGATGGAACGAAGTTCCTTTCGATTAATTAGTGAAGGAATTATTATTTTTATTATTTTTTATTATTTACAAAAAACCCGTATACACTCAACAAAAATAATTGTCGCGACACCACACTGTTCAATGCGAAATAGAAATGAAAATATCTGGCTTGCTTTCTATAAGAGAGAGAGAGAGAGAGACAGACAGAAAAACATGCGACGCCGCACAGCTTACAATAGCAAAAAGTGTCGTGACAACTTTTCGTAAGATTTTTTCCGTCTAGCCCCCTTTCACAACGCGCGATAAGGAACTTCGTTCCAATATACACAATATATATATATAACACGTATATGGGACATTCCTAAACTATTATCTACCAAACAAAAAAATAACTATCAACATCGATTCGCAATTGGCGGCGCGATCGCGTAACACACATGCAAAAAAACATACGGCCGCATTGAGAACTTTTCCTTTTTGAAGTTTGTTAACAAACATACATTGAAACATACAAACACGAAATGAAGACCACCTCCTTTTTTCAAGTCGGTTCAAAGTAGACCAATATTATTCCTTTTACATTGTAGTACGTCCATAGCTGTAAATACTCCATGGTATTACTCCGGCCGGAACGAGCTATCGCGTTCTCATCTAATCCAATTTTATAATATTCCGACGTGGGCAAAATCAGGTTAACCTTTCCGATTTTATTTGAATACCCAATGCCCTTATTTGCTGTACGTAACCCACGTTTCTCTAATATTACAATGTCCTTTCAGAGGTCGAATAATGTGATGTGGTATAAGTACAAGTATGATATTGTTTTAGTATTATCAAAGGCTAAATTACATACATTTCAATGTTATCCCTTGTTATATTCCTAAAAATGTTACTATCGAATATGTTTTATACGAAATTCCTTATTCATATTACATACCTACTCTAGAGTGGATGTGAGCCTCAGACCAACAATAAACCCTGAAAGATGGGAGCTAGACAAAAAAAATTTTTTTTTTCGATAAGGACTTAAATGTACAAACTTGTATGAACTTCGTAATGACCAGGGGTTTTTGACGGCTCGTGTTTTGAAACAAAAACGGTTATTATACATTAATGTCGGAAAAGTTTAACGAATCAGCATAGCAATTCGAACCCTATTGGATTTATCTCGACACGGAACCAAACCTCTCGGTCTTTGTCGTTAGTATTTAGAATGACAGAGACAAGGAGACAAGTCATTCCGACTTTGAGCCGTTCGGATTGCGTTCAAAATCAGTACCTAGGTTGTCATTTGGAACATAGATTATAGTATGAGTTCACACAAGCCATCGCGGGAAAACTAAGGTTTTCTATTTTAAACGAAAACTATTAAAAGGTAAAATTGCATGGTGCCACTAGTGGCATATAGTCCCAATTTGTATGATATACATATAAAACATGTCTAGCATTAGGACTGTAAAACTCTAGAACACTTTGCTCGAGCCAGTCAAAATTCTTTATTGATAAATGTACAATAAACACGTCAATTTTAGAAAACACAAAATAAGAGCATTAATAACATTTTTTAAAGTTTAAATTGAACATTATATCGTACGATAATATGTACCGTACAAATATGTGTCAAACATTTGAATATATGTATAATATATTACAATTGTAATGAACCAGGTCAATTTTTAACAATTTGTTGTGAGTTTGCCATCACTATTTAAAAACTCAGTCAGAGTTTTCCTATGTGTGCCTACAACCTGAGTGTCTTCAAATATGGAATAAATGCATGTTTTCTACGCGCTGAAATACGTAGCAGCTATAATATTTATACTTAATGTCGAGGAAATTATGGTTAAACAAACAAACCAATAACACATTATTTTTTTATAAAATAAATTGTAGAAAAGATTAAACTATTTATCCTTTTTTTATATAATGTACATTAACTAACGTAGGTAATGTTGTTTGTATTTGACTTGATAAAAATATTAAAAGCTTAGCACAAATACTATTCGCCAAAGGGTTGGGCCGTATCCAAAGCCGATATAAGGCAGGCGTTCAGTCGATCGCCTTTATCCCTCCCTAATCGCTTCCCTATCTTCTTACTAACATTTAAAGTACCTATGACTAGGGGTGACGTACCTAAGACAGATTAGAACTTCAAGAAACTTTTAAATTCATAAACGTCGTAATTAGTGTACTATTTAGCGGTAAAATAGCTGGCAAAGGTGTACAATTTCCCCAAGTGGACTCTAACACGGACTTGTACACCCAAAAATATCTCGAGTGAAACCGCGGCACGCAGTTAATAGCTAAATAAAAGCTGAGAGCTTAGCTAAATGCAGACCCCAAATCCCACTAAAACGCCAAACACAAGTGCCATAAAATCAAGTAACAGGGATCACTGCGCCTAATCAAGGCTATCGCAAATAAGATATCGAATGTTTATGACAACATTATCTGTTTAATGGCTACCTAATAGGATTATCTGATACGCGGAAAGTCGATCGATTCGCAAATAATACATTGCACAATCGTCCTCTTTGTATAATTATTTGTTTATTGTATCTGGCAGTGCTACAGATCTTGTAATGACCTCAATTTTGCCACTAATAGGTTGTTTGACGTCACTATGCCCGGTTTACATTATCCCAGTCCAGCGATCGAATCCAGCGCTGGATTGCTTACTGGAAAAATGTAAACCGGCAGACTAGAATGCTAACTGGATTCATTGTTTTCCAGTGCCGGTTCACATTTTTTCCAGTAAGCAATCCAGCGTTGGATTCGATCGTTTTACTGGAATAATGTAAACCGAGTGTAAACGTTGAAAATTTAAATAGTTACTAGTATTGCTCGACGGTTTCATCCGCGCAGTTCTCGTTGTTTTCACGTGATTACAGCCTATATGGTATTCCAGATTATATAATCTAATTTTTTTTACAGTATAGAGTGACGAGACGAGCAGGATTTGTGCCTGATGGTAAGCAGCATGCCTGCCACACAACAGAACAGTACCACGCAGCTAATGGGCCAGGAAAAGTCCAAATCATTACATATTAGCACTCTACTGCGCTCGTCAACCAGATATATTACATCTCTAAGACCTGTAATTCTCTGGAATCATTGCCCTTCAAACCGGAACACAGTAGTGTTTGAATTTTACTGCTTGGCGATAGAATAACTGGCAAAAGTATGGTTCTGCAAAGAGTCCTACCACTACAAAATACTCTTAAAACTATATTCTTAATTTCAACCCAATCCGTTCAGAAGGTCCTTCGTGATTGAGCAATAAACATCTAAACTTTCGCGTTTATAATATTAGTAGGAAAAGTATAATTACAGTAGACCTTGCTCTAAACTACGGCTTGTCTAAGTTGGAAGAACGGCAACTACCGATCCGGAACCCAAGTTAGTTCGAAACCTAAGCGCACCATTGTATTTTCGAAATCTCGTGCGTACCTAATACCGCTAACTTAAAAACGGCAAAAAAACATCATGAGAAAGTTTCACTTACTGACGTGTAAATTGCACATTTATGATTGGCTTCGTTGTAGTAAATCTGCCTGCGAAGGTGAGATTCGTGGGTTCGATTCCCATCCAGTGCAAATATTTGTGTGATAAATTCAAATATTTGTACTGTGTCTGGGTGTTTCTATGTATTTAAAACTACATAATAAGTATTATATCAGCTATCTAGCCGCCATAGTACAAGCTTTGCTTAGTGTGGGGTCAGATGGTGTTTTGTGTGGATTGTCCACCAATATTTATATTTAAGAACTTTGACTTTGTACGTACTTACTCCTTGGCCAAATAACTTAGTAGATAGATACAGAGTAATGGATCAAATCTAATAATGTAGCGACGCTGTTAGCAACGGCTTGTGATTTAATTAATGGTTACAAATTCAGGACGTCTGGGCCATCGCCCGTCCGCAAACATCCGATCTTGAATACCTTGAGAGTTCAGAGTGAACCATTTTTATCAGTTACTAGCAATACCCCTCAGTTTTACCAGTTCCTGTTCCCATTATTTTCCCGTGATTAAAAGCCTATTTGCTATTCCAGACTGTAATTTAACTGTATTCCAAATTTAAACCCGCTCTTTTACCGCCTAACTAAATCAGCTATGACTTTGCTATTGCTGTCTCATCATTTCTGGTGAAAAGAAAAGAGAGAGCACTATCTAAGCAAACACAGTTTTATTTAGGTGGTAGACCCTCCATTCCGTTGAGACGTTCCGACGTAATTGAGTAACAAACATCCTACAATCGTCCAGACATTGACATTTGTAATATAAGTAGGATAGTAGGTTATCAGTAAGAAATAGGATGTAAGTATTAAATAGTGGAAAAATATATATTATTTTTTTTCGATCCGATAGCACTCAGTTAGAGTGCTTTAGTTCGGTATGTATGTATGAGTTAGATAGTTCTCTCCTAGCTAGTTCGATTTTTCTTACCGATCAGATTCGTAAGTATGTTAGGAATGTCAGGTTATTTTGAGTCCTGCGCCTCCGGCGCTAACTCAATAGTCAGAAAGGTAGTAAGGGCTCGCCCACGGCTCGCCCTAGCCAGCTACTGCTAGTCAGGTTCTAAAAAAATATGTATATTTTGTTTTAAAACATCAACCATGAAACGATGTCACTTTTTTGAGATCCGATAAGTCCGATAGAAGAAAGGGCAAGGCGGTATTAGATCACCAGACACTTTTTTTAATAGTGTCTCTACACTATTAAAAAAAGTTAGAGACAAGCAGGACATGTGTCTGATGGTAAACAACATGCCGGCCACATAACAGCATAGCGACACGCAGATATAGGAACATGAAGAGTCCAAATTATTACTTAGCACTGCACTGCACTGGTCATCCAGAGATATAGGTGTTTTATCTCAATGCCCTATAATTTCATTAGAAACATTTCGGTTCAAACTAGAAAACAAAGAGAACGGGAACAGTGCGGGTATAATCGCTGGACGCCGCTAGTTCGATATAAAATTTTGCCTTCAAAGGTTAGTACACTCCCTGTCATAATTACATTTATTGTGGCTACAAGATCAACCTTCATATTAGAATCCCGTTGGTTCGTTTATATCAATTTGTGATATAACCCCGAAGGCCAATAACTGCGAATTATAATCTATACTAATATTATAAAGCTGAAGAGTTTGTTTGTTTGAACGCTAGGATCTCGGTAACTGCTGGTCCGAATTGAAAGATTATTTTTCTATTGGATAGTCCATTATCGAGGAAGGCTATGGGCGATAGAAAATAACGCTACTATTAACAGAAGCGGAGCATGAATCAAGAATGTAACAAAATCGGGGAAAAATATTCCTTTTTAAGAGTTTTCGTACGTTTCGTGCTTTGACATGACACATGACAGCATCTGTCTAAGATTGCGTCATTGAATATAACAGATTACATACCTCTTGAATATAAAACCTATGCTAATCTCTGAGTTAGTACGACCAATTTCCGACAGGTGGCGTAGCAGGTAGCTGAAGAGGTGTTTTGTTTGAAAGCGATATTCTCAGGAATGACAACCGATTTCTAAAATGTTTTCACCGTTGGATATAAGCGGGATCTCGATGAGTGCTATATATGTTCCACGGGCGAAGCCGGGGCGGACATCTAGTAACATAATATAGCCTGAAGCGTTACACCTAGGTTAGGTTTATCAGAAATAATTCAAGTTGTCATAGCGATTATACACATAGATGAAATTTACCTCTGTGATGTGGCGACACAGAGGTTACAAAGGCGGTTTGATAGTGAATTTACGGTTAATATTTTGACTTACTGTAAATCCATTTATAAATTCAGTGGTATAAGTAAAGCACAAAAAGTTCCCACTATTGGAAATCTTGGTCTTCTGTCCCAAGGCGAGAGTCAGGACCATAATCCACCACGCTGGCCCAATGCAAGTTGGGGGATGATGCATAATTTGATTTTTTTAAACTTGCTTGTGTCACTGGCATATTATACTGGCCAAACTTAGTCGCTACTGTATTCAGTGGAGTGTAATAGCATTCAGTGCAAGAATCTGGACAAGAAAAGCGAAGAACAGATATGAATGGAAGGAGCTAGAAGAGGGCTATGTGTCACAGGACACGCTGACCACGTGACCACTAATCGAGAAAATTTGATGTGAAAAATAGTTTAAGTTACATTATATGTATTAAGTTAGTACCAGCAATAAAGGCTTAAATAAAATAAATAGCATTCAGGAAGCTAGTATAAAAAACCTCACAAGCCTGATGATTTAGTCAGGGGTTTAACATTGCCAGACGCGAGCAAAAATGTTTTGCAAAAAAGGCAAAAAATAAAAAATGTTGTTCGCGCCGTCTTCGTCGTCTTAAACAAACATTCAAAATTCGCGCCTTCTGCGCAGTTCATTCGTTCATTTAATGTCTAAATCGTGTTCATTAATTACTTTTATTCGTAATTCTTCATTTCATTCTTCCCATCCACTTCCCATCTAACGAACATGTCACTCTTTATTATACAACTATTTAAAAACTACAGAAATATTTTAAAATATGCGTCATAAACAAGAAAACTGAACTTCATTGTTCTGGACGGAACAAATGTCTTTAACACAATTTGTAATTTTTTTGCGAATTTGAAAAAAAGGAGTTTGAAATTTTATGTCTAAAACATAGAGATTCTAAAAGACAGATAATTTTGGTAGGGTTTTATACCTACTAGGTGATCTAGGCTGAGGGATTCATTTTGCCCCGCTATTCACCAGCCAGGTCTGCACCTCCGCTTTGGGATATAATAGGACAAGTATGTGACGAGTTTTCTGTCAGCTCTCGGAATATCTGTTATCACCACTGGTTTTAATGCGGCGTTTTCAAGATGTAAAAATACCTGTCAAATACAGTTCCCAATTTCACCGTAGGTGGTGCCACTGTTTTATTTTGTTAGAGAAATTTCACAAAAACCAACAGTGGTGCCACATTTGATATTTAGAACTATCTTTAACAAGTCTTTTTGCGCCTGGAAAACGCCTCATTATGAAGGAAAACATAGTTAGCAAAACAATATGTTTTTTTAATATTTCAAGATAATGGGTCATCCTGCACTAGTAGAGCATGGTGAATTGTGGTCCAAGGCAAAGCAAGGCTCAAATTTGGGAGTATTTAGTGAGAAAATGAGATTCTAACATTATGTCATTGTTGTCCCTTTATATCCGCTTCTACTAAATTATACATCTGTCTTCTTATCATTTTAAGCCACCGTCCACGTAAACAAAGTAGTTTACTAATAAATTAAATTTGTCGTCATAACGTTGTTGTTCCATTCCTTTTTCTGACACATCACGTGTTTCAAACCACGTGGCTAGAGAATTATTCATCGGAGCTGACCCGTGCTATGGCTTCGTTCGGTAAGTTTATTCCGAGCTCATAAAATAAGTTATACTAGGACTTTATAACAGCTCTCTCACCCACTCGTCGAGAGCTATAAGTGCGCTTATGAGCTGTTAAACTTTGTTACTGTTGATTTTGAATGCGGTCGTAGTTTGAGTTCACACAACGCTATGGGAACTTAGAACAGACTAACCTGAAGCCGTTGTACTTTTACTAACACATATGTGCAAATGGTCGCATATAAGCTCTATCTACTTGTAGTGGGACAAATGTCTCCGGGCATAAAACTTGGCTTTTCTTAAATTATATCTAAAGAGACCTTAGATAGCCTCGACAGACTGGCAAACGAATTTTGGGTTAGCGCAAAAAAACTAGACAGCAGTAATCAAACTAATCTAACTAATGGTTAGTTAGAGCACATATGTAAGTACACACCGCGAGGTATAAGCTGAGCTTTGCATTAGTGTGAGTGATCACCAATCAGGCAGGAGCTTGAAATTTTGTCCGCGAGGTATAGGCTGAGCTTTACATTAGTGTGAGTGATCACCAATCAGGCAGGAGCGCGGCGAGACAGAATGGCGCCGCGCCTAAGGCCGGTTGTCACACCTACACTATCCATGTACACTCACACAAATGCAAAGCTCAGCTTATGCCTCGCGGAGTGTACGCCGTTCCTGAAATTATACACACCTAAAATATACTTGAAGAATGTAAAAAGTATAAAATTTCATACACCTAGTAAATTCGCTTACCTGACCTAATATTTTTTACGGTTTAAACTTGTTTTATTTTATTTATTTTAATTTATTTATGGTGAGTTGTGTCTGTTTGGGAATCATCATCATGATGAACCCTTTGCTGCTTACTACTTGACGTCGGTCTATGATCTCATGTTACTATGATCAATCACTCTCTCGTTTCATGCCTTTTTCTGCTACTTTAGGCGGATCATCACTCCATTTGGCTGCACGGTGTCCTACACAAAATTTGCCTAAATGCGATTAAAATTAACGTGGTTGTTACACATATTTGATTGGATTATCGGGACGCTCACGTATAGTATGGTCCGTCAAACCGGGCAGCCATCGCGCGCGTGCACTCTCCTGGAAAAAGGCCGCCGGACGCGGCCGAAACTCGAGTCAGATTGACCGACCATATACGTGACCCTATACGTATATACGTGATACGTGTCCCGTTAATTTAATTAAATATGCCTAAATGCTGTTTCCACTCGTCTAAAACCGACGGTTATTGCTTCTTCTGACTATTTGGCGTAGCCATTGCCATGTAGTTTCGAAAAGTAAGCTATTATTAATTGGTATTTTATGTTTTAAAACACACCATTTCAGCCGAACCCTGTAAACGGATACAGATACATAATAAAATTGGCAATTTGACTAATCAAGAACAGTCACGGCAATTATTACGGACACCTCAACCATTATTCGGATTAGGAGACGTCGAAACCTTTTGAATAGCTTTGTTCGAATTTCAATTTATTCAAAATGGAGTTTTCCTGAACATTCCGTCATTTAGTATTAGATGATTTCCAATTAATTGATTGCAATCGTTGTCTTGTAGAATGAATTTAATGAATGACTTCAAATTTACACTAACACTATTTATATAGTTAATAATTTTCTCAAGAACATTATATTTCTATTCTGATTTCCCTAAGATGTTTTCCATCACTGCTAAACTTGTAATGACGACAAGCTTGAACATTTGCAGTTGAAATACTTTAGTTTTTTTTCTGAAAGAACAAAAACCGCCCTATATTCGTGCTATATGTGTTTCTTCAAATAAAGAGTGTATATGTTTTTTTTATCTCGTAAGTAAGCACGCTCCATTGTAGACCGCATTACGGCTTAACATCAAGCAAGATGACGATAAAATGCAAGCCTATTTTATCTTTAAAATTGTCGATTAATATGTATTTACTTTACACACTATTTTAATGTTGAAAGGTGTCACAAGATGCCTATACCACAGATCAGAAAATAGTTCCTTCGTAACCTATACTAAGAAAAAGGTTGAATTCTACCTTTATTTATAAAACAACTGTCACTTGAACTTAGTTATACAATAATTAACAAAGTAATACTTTTCCTTATTGAACAAACTAAAATACAACGCTTCAAACCTAAGAAAATAACAGCTCCTAAGTGTAGCCTTAATGGTATAATTGGCCTGATTCCAACTTTTCAAGTAAGAAGTTAAATTTGCGGCTTACAAGAAACATTGCTCAAATAAAAATGTGATGTTAGGTTAGTAAAATATGAAGCACTTGTGGAACGTGCTGACTTCGTCTAGGTTTGAATTACTTATCTATGCAGGTAGAGTTTTCAAGCGGAATTTTTGAAGTGAAAACTTATTTTAGTGTGCCACAGATAGATTTTTCGTGGACTGTGAATTAAATTCTAGCATCACGCTCGGGAATGATTAGAAATCTTCGGGTAAACTCGAAACCATAGGCATTGGTCATCTATAAATGCGTCAGCAATCGTCATTGGCCATGCTCATGGCCACGCCCTCCGGTTTCACCCGTGTAGTGTCCAAAAAAGCTATCAAATTCTGAGTTACATATAAATTTTCAGTTCTATCGGCCGTTCCAATAACTGCCAATTTTTATCTACTTGACAGATGAATGTATTTTGAATGTATTTTTACAGCCTTATGCCATTTCTGTTAATGTTCTCCTATCAGTTACTACTTGCTAGTCTAAACTGTAATAGGTAAGTATATGTAACTGTGCTTCAAATTTAAACCGGATTTGTTAAGTCGTTCCGATGTAATTTTGCAACAGATGTCCAATTTTTGCATTTCTAATATTAGTAGTAAATTTGTAATAATATGCATCAATATCTATGTATATTACAAATTGTGATTTTTATTTGCAGTAGATGTACGGTTGGTAGCATAAGCATAAAATAGCCCACTAAATGTTCCCACTGCCGAGACTTCATTCACAGGGCCTTCTCTCGTACGTAGAAAGTCAAGGTCATAATCCACCACACTGGCCCAGTGCGGGGTGGACGGTTGTTAGGGGTATTTAAATCTAGGATCTAAAGAGAAACTATAGAAATTGCTCATAGTACTTCATAACTTAGTTAACCATTTTCAAACTGTCTTGTTTTCATCAGACGTCCTATTCAGCAAATCATCATCATCATCATCATCAGCCCGTGTTCGTCCACTGTTGGACATAGGCCCCTCCTATAATACGTCACTCAGCTCGATCCTCGGTCTTCCGTTTCCAACCGCCACCAGCCGTCTTTCATCAGCAAATAACGATCTATTATTCATTATAGCGCGTCAGAAAAGAAAAAAGTTTGTTAAATTCATATCCAGTCTAAATGTACCAAACTAACAGAAGCTATCAAGCTGGCCCGGGCTTAACATAGTTGTATCGATAGACAATCCAATAGTGGTGACACAAGCCAACGTAACACGATAACAGATAGTACTGTCGGCCTGAACCAGACCCAGACCAATTGGGACGCAACCTGACCCGCTTACCACTTAGACACAGGGTTGCTGGCAATAAGTAAGATAGTTAGAATACTAGATTGTGTTTCAAGTTTTTGAAGTGACAACGTATAAAAAATCGATGAACACCAGCTGCACGCACGAAAAAGTGTGCCGTTGTGTCCCGTTACGTGCATTGTCTCGTTACGCTCATTGTACGCTTCCGCCGCATTTATCAATGTTTTGTTATGACGTTGCCACGTGAAACTATCGTCTGTAAACCAACCGACTTTACAGACAACCAATTTTTTAATTCGTTTCCGTAGCCAAATAGTAAAATACGGGACCCTTATAGTTTTGTCATGTCTGTCTGTCTGTCCGTCTGTCCGTCCGTATGTCACAACCTATCCATAGATAATCGACACGAATGGTTTTGATGAAAAAAAATTGTTAAGTTTCAGTTCTAAGTATGGGACACCCCAAAATTTGTTGTTTTATTTATTTTTTTTGTATGAAAATCTTAATGCGGTTCACAGAATACATCTATTTACCAGGTTTTAATAGTTCTTATAATTTCGGAGAAAAGTAGCTGTGACATACGTACGGACAGACAGACAGACATGATGAATCTATAAGGGTCCCGTATTTTTCCATTTGACAACGGAACCCTCAAAACGTGTGGAAACCAACACAAGCCTAGAATCTTTCGAGGTCATGTGCCATCCACCAAACCGCACTGGGTTCTTTATCATCAACATCTGACTAAAAAAATCTAATTGCTGTTTTTCAAATGTTCACTCTTATAATTTTACAGAATTATAATTTATTATTAAAGTTTTACAGAAGGAACTGGAATAGTATTTATGGGCCAACCAACGTTCAAACGTGACGATAAACGAGTATTATGTTTTTTTTGTTCTGCTTCACAATCCGTATAATGACTGTAACAATTGCATGATATTGTATGTCGTTAACAAGCCAATAAAGAACTAAATTGAGAAATTTAAATTACAACCACAGCAAAGAGTCAACCCTACATTTATTTCTATAGGTTCCTGTCTGGCGAAACTAATTCCATGCCATATTCTGAAGGCGCCTTCGAATGAGAACTTGTAAAATAGATCAGTAGTCAAGCTATTGTACAGAGACGGCTTAAAAGCCGTCTCTGTACTAAAGTACTATCGGAACCTTGGGCTATTTATTTAAGTACTTTTATATCTTGTGCTCTGACAAATAACTCAGTTCTTCATTGAAAGAAACCAGTGGGAAAGTAATATTTTACACTAGTATTTGTATGGAATCCACGATTTTGGATATTTGTGGGGCGATAACCGAAGGCAAAATTAAATGGGTTCTGTGTAGCAAACGGTACTTTTAAGTTTTTTGACCTCGTTACTGTATTCTACGTAGACAAAGTCAAGGACAGATAGAGGTCTAAAATATAAAAGTAACTCCATATCACAAGTAGATGATGCTTTTTGTGTCAGGGTTCCTACTAGTTTATTTGTTATACCACGCCTTTGTCAGTTATCCTACCGCCAAGCAGTAGAGTGCTAATACTAATGTTTCGGTTTGAAGGGCAATGTTCCCAGAGAAATTACTGGTCTGACAGATAAAACACCGCGTTTCTCCGGGTGACGAGCGCAGTGCGGTGCTTGGTAATGATTTGGACACTATTTCATGTTCCAATAGCTGCTTAGCTGCGTGGCACTGTATAGCTATAGACAAGCATGTTGCTCACCGTCAGGCACATGCCCTGCTCGTCTTGTCACTCCATAATGGAGGAATCTCTTGTGAGGAGGACGGCGTTACGGTTTTCCATCCCTCTTTCTCGTGAACATAAGAAAGAGATGCACGATCACTAAAATTCGGTCCCCAGGCCTGCGATAAAAGCTATGCAACAGCTTAAAATTTTCTACGCCTTGGTGACGCCCTTCTTACCACCTAAAAGAGGCCCTGTGTCTGCATTAATTACGTACTAGGCATAATGGCTCGTCTGTATCTAGGTTGAAATTAGATCTTTCAATAAATATTCAACGACTGGGATTTAATTGTAGACATTATTGTTGTATTGCGAACGAATTTCATTAAAATATTCCTACCGCGTCGGTATAAAAGTACGTATTTTAAAACAATTTTAAACAGTGTTTTTACTGAGTAATGTGAATTATCAAAATATACTAATAGAAGCAGTATATGTTTTTTAAGAGTCGAATAGTAATTTTCAAAAGTAAATCATATTGTGCTGTAAAGTGTGTTGATAACCATCAGGCGCATGTCTTACTCGAGCCGTCACTCTAGGTATATTATTTTAAAAATAAAGTTTACCACCACGGTTTCCCACGTTTTCAATGCCAGTCTGCATCGAAAAAAATTTAGTTATTGTTTAAGTAAAGGGTTTGCATTTTTGTTTCTTTGGAAACAACTTGTGTGTTTGGATAGAAAAATTAACTATTAAGTATAAGATAAGCAGCTCACTAAATGTTACCACTCTGGCCTCGGGTTCTGGACTCGGGGCCTGCTCTAGCAAAGGAGAGAGTCAAGGCCATAATCCACCACGCTGGCCCAGTGCCGGTTGGTGAATGACGTATAACCAAAAACCGTGCTGGTTTCAACCATAGGGTCTGCAGGTTTACTACGAAGTCCGATAAACGATATATCGGCCAAAGTTATGGACGTTTTATACCACGAAACACAATCGGTCGGTTGATCTGATCGGGTGTTTCGTTCATCTGACCGACACTGATTTGACAGGTTTTGTGTCATCAACCGACCGATTGTGTTTCGTGGTATAAAACGTCCATAGCTTCGGCCGATATATCGTATATTGCACTTCGTAGTAGACCTGCTGGATCGGCAGTCGCCGTTCTCCCGATTGAACCAGCTAACTTATATAAATAATAGTACCTGGGTGACCGAGTAGACGGAGTAACCGAGCAAAGCTCGGTTACTTAGATACATACTGATTTTCTAAAAAAAAATGAACTTGAAAAAAGAACGCGGCCGGTTGGATTCGAACCCGGACCTACCATATTTCAACCATCCATCTTCCCGACTGAGCTAAAATACTGTCGCGCGCCGTCACGAAATTTACCATCGCATTCTAATCTTTATGTAACAGTTTTTTGTTGTCTAAAAACGCGCATAAAACGGCGCTTTTTTTAAATAAAACCTGGCTAGATCGATTTATCGTCCCCGAAACCCCCTGTATACATAGTTTCATGAAAATCGTTCGAGCCGTTTCCGAGATTCAGATTCTATATATATATACTTACAAGAATTGCTCGTTTAAAGGTATAATAATAATAACTTGAAAATATCGTTCCGAGTATTAGTCATATAATTCATAAACTGTTTTAATTTCCAAAAATAACTAGACCTGTAAAATAACGAGAAAAGATAGTCTCAAATATAATAACTGATCGTTTACGATCCAGATGATCAATATGTTGATCCACGAATAAAATTATATTGTAAACATTCTTTTCTTGTCCGTTAATATAAACAAAATATAAATATTTTTATAGTTATGTGTTTGAGACGATAAATCATGAATGGAACGTTTGTTGATGTTTTCTTTTGGATGAAGCAAAACCATCACAGTTTCTTTGAATAAATTGATATCTATAAACGTTTTAATAATAGTTGGAAGTTCAAGTTTGCATTGATATTCAGGTAGAAATGTAGAAATGCTAATGAGCAAATTAAGACACGAAGTTTATATGATGTTAAGAACCAATTGTCTGACATAATAATATGTTTTTTTCTTTTAGTTGTTTCGTAAAGACTTCAAATTCTTCGACATTGTCGCAAAACATATTGATTTTTATTAGATACGTTTCAGACAGTGTGTAGATGATCTGCATTGGCTAATACCGCCTTGACCTTTTTTCTATCAGGCTGCTCGTATATACAGAAAGTATTAAACTCCGAAGAGGTTTCCATCCATTTTCATAACAAAAACATCTAAACTTTGGAATGCGTTGCCTGAGTAGGTATTTCCTTCTGGATGAAATTTCTGTGACTTCGGGTCTTGAGTCAACCAGGAGTTTTCAAAGTGAAAATGTATAGGTAAGTTTGTATCACCACTGGTTTTATCGGTGAAAGAAAACTTTGTGAGGAAACTGACAAGTTCTAAGGAATACATCTTTGGAGGACATGAGTCATGATCTGCCAACCCACATTTAGCATTCTTGGTGAATTGTAGTTTTTATGTCTCCTTCGGAGAAAAGGCCCCGATTCAAAGCAGTGGGATTAGAAAGTATGCCGCTTATGCCCGAGCTACACGAGGCTAGTTTGTCAAGCTAGGATAGCAATCTAGTGTCAGTAAACTAGCAAGCTAGAAATCCCAGCTCGCTAGCTTACTAACAAAACTAACGTTGCGTAGCGTTGTCTACACGTAGCTAGAATTACTAGCTTGAAAAACTAGCCTCGTAGCTCATGTAGCTCGGGCATTATACTACGCTAAAATAAGAATAATCACTGAAAAAATGCCACAACTTTTCAATGAGCTGAAATATCAATATTGTGTAATTAAGTTTTAAGGTTGAAAATTCTCAGAAGCAATCTATAAATCACAAAATATTCTTGATATCTAATTATGTAAACCAAATTTCGCTAACTCAGTTGAAGTAATTGGGCTTACCAAAAATATTGGACACGCGTAAAAGGCAAGATCAAAACGCCAACCCTAAAGCCGAAAAAATGGGTTCGGTGACAGGTCCCTGAATCTCCGTAAAAGCCACTGTAATTACCCAAGCTTTTAAAATAAGCTTATCCATTTCACAGTTTTATATTCCATGAATAATATAAGAGAGGGCAGCGGCGACCTCGTTCAAAAACGGAATGTAAATACCAACAGATAGGCGTTAGCGCAGTGCGATGTTTTATTCAGGTACAATCCGTGTGCCCGATTAGAATATCCGCTGAAAACTTATTATAAGTTTAATGCATTAATCCTTGCGAGAATAGGTAAAACAATGGCTGGCCTGGTGGGTTAGTTGGTAGTACATCTACCTGCGAAGCCGTGGATCGTGGGTACGATTCCCACCCAGTGCAAATGTTTGTGTGATGAATTCAAATATTTGTACCTTGCCTGGGTGTTTTCTATGTATAATAAGTATGTATTTAAAAATATATAAGTGTTATATTAGCTATCTGGCGTCCATAATACAAGCTTTGCTTAGTTTGGGGTCAGATGGTGTAGTGTGTGAAATGTCCACAATTTTATTTATTAAAAAAAAACATTGTGTTCTTCAGTTTGGTGTTAAAGGAACTCTATCTCGGCCAATAATAATTTAGCATGCAAGTGTTGATACAGGCTTCGTAAAATTCATCATGTTATAAAATTCATTACTTTTCTAACAAAGAGATTATGCGTTAAAGAAATTACTTATTTTAAAAAAAGCGTTTTAAAAATACAACAAACAAAATTAAATACTAATAGTACGTTCTAATCTATACTAATATTATAAAGAGGAAAGATTTGTATTTTTGTATTTTTGTATTTTTGTATGGCACGAATAAACTCAAAAACTACTGGACCGATTTCAAAAATTCTTTTGCCAATAGAAAGCTACATTATCACTGAGTAACATAGGCTATGTTTATCACGAAAAAAAATGAGATATCTACGTAAATTTTTACTAAAACCAACGCAAGGTATAAAAAAAACAGTCATAAAATGGCTTTCATCGCATACGCTGCAGAAACTACTAATGATAGACCAAAACAATGTTCTACAATATTATAGAGCGTATTAAAATCTACAAAAAACCTCGCGAGACCATATGTCTAACTTCAGTAATTACCTCGCAACAACTACTTTTTTACATTTTAAAAGTAAGTAAAAATGCCTATCAAATTCAGACCATGTTATCAACACATTTGTATTAATTCTTATCCAAATAAATTATTTCTTATTCAAGACTCTTTTAATACCTATTGATTACTTTTTGAATTATTGAAGTCGGACATTCCATTCAAAATATTTAACGAAATTAAAAATATCAATCCTATCAAAATGCGGCGCCGCGCGGCGCAACACCGATAGAGGGGACATCGAGGCACGGGGGAGAGGTGTTCGCAGCTATGAAATAGGTAAGTACGAGTAGCCGCGCGCGCGTCTACTAATTCGCGTGGTCGCCTCGCTATGTAGGTAGTGGACGCAAATGATATTAAATATTGAACATTTTTCGTAACACTTTTTTATGTTCCTATCAAAATGTTCTTTTCAGAACTACTTTTGTATAAGTTTATTCTACCTTTACTGTTATTGTTCAAGTTTTCTCGCACTTTCTACACAGTATTACATTAAATTTATTCCATTTCGGTTTCCTCACGATGCTTTCTTTTACCGTTTTAAATTGGAGGCATTACGGACATGCCTTCGAAAAAATAGTGATACGCGTGTAATTTGAGCTGGGGGATAGGATACGATATAGGTCATCCCAAAGGTCCCTTTATTCTACCTACTAAAGTAGAATAAAACGGAGCATTAAGGACTACGATGATGAGACGATCAGAAATCTAGCTGTGTCAATAGATTCAATAAGCAGCCCACTAAATATTCCTACTACTGGGACTCAGGGGCCCTCTCTCGCAAGGAGAGAGTCAAGTCCATAATCCACCACGCTGGCCCAGTGCGGGTTGGTGGATGACACATGACCTCAAAAGATTCTAAGTACATGGCGATTTCTTCACGATGTTTTTCTTCACCGTTTTAAGTTAGCGTTATTACGCATATTACTCCGAAAAGACAGTGGTGCCTGGTGCACGTGGGATTTAAAACCGGGGCTCCAGATCGGCCGCCGCCGTTCTCCCGACTAGACCAGCCGTAACTATTTAGTACGTATTTAGAACTAATAGACTTTAGTACCTACATAAAACATTGCACAACCATAAACTACGTCGTAGGTGGCATTAGCAGATTTTTAACACTAAATTACAACAATTAAATATTTACTGATTTAATTTTGATTTGATGCGTAAAAGTAAAAGGGGAATAACAACGACGCCAGACACGCCTAAAGTTTTTAGGACTAATGATAATATACCATAACAACTAACGCATAACAGTTTTCGCATAATTTTTACTACCGTATATAGCGTAAACATAACTTAGCATAATGTTTAAAGGCACATATTGAGAGAAGCATAACAATACCTAAACATAACAATTGGTCCTATTATGGTCTATCACTGAGGTACGACTCCGGGTGAGCTCCTGGAGCCAGAAGCTCTATGTCCTTGAGTGTAACCTCTCGGTACGGCGACGACCTCGCTTGCCTCTCCTCTCAGGACCTCCCTTGAGCTTCTGGCTCCCGCATTTTTTTTAAAAAGTAAAATAGGCAAAAAAGCATGCGTTTTAAATGATAAACAGATGATTGGGATTGTTTGTTTTGTCTTATGTCCTAAGCATGGCAATTCTGCCAAGAGTGTGTTAAAATTTGTAAGTCTAATAATTTTGTTTTATACTTATTTTCCATAACACCCGTGCGAAGCCGGGGCGGGCTGCTAGTTCAACTATAATTGTAAATGCGAGAGTTTGGATGTGCCTGTTTTTGAAGTGAATACTTCTTTGACGCACCACACACAGATATTTCTGCCGTTTTTGTTTGTGGCTGTGGCACGTCGCAACGTTTAGATGGATTGGGTTGATATGACAAAATAACGGGGACGGGAACTAAGCGAGTACAACCGCAAAAAGCTGATAGTTAGACAGTAGTGCGTAGATAGTAGTAGGCGGACATTGGCAGAGTCCGCCTGGGGAAGTACCACCTTTGCCAGTTATTCTACCGCCAAGCAGTAATGTGCAAACATTACTGTGTTCCGGTTTGAAGGACAATGTTTCAAGAGAAATTACAGGGCTTAGAGATATAACATCTTAGATCTCTGTGTGATAAGCGCAGTGCAGTGCTAGGTAATTATTTGAACTCTTTATGTTCTAATTGCTGTGTTATTCTTTGAAAGGCAATGTTTCCAGAGAAATTATTGGGCCTAAGAGATAAAACATCTCATATTATCGTCCCCTGGTGACGAGCGCAGTGTAGTGCTAGGTAAATATTTGGACTTTTTTTGTTCCAATAGCTGCGTGTTACTGTGCTGTTATGTAGCAGGCATGTTGCCTACCATCTGACACATGTCCTGCTATACTTACTATACTGTAAAAGAATAGTTCAGTATGGTTAAATTTTCATTTAAAATACATTTTCTTTAATTTCTATTTGTAATCTAAAGATTTTGGTTGCGTCTCAGCAACATGATTTATTTGCGGCCATAGTAACTGATGGTAGGCAGGAATAAAAACCTGTACGACGCTAATTCCTGAGTAACATCAAAGCCTTGTAGATAGCCCGGGTACGGGTGTACGACATTAATATTAAAACTTCTTTTGTACGACGAAAATTAGACGTGTTTCTTGAAAAATCTGCTGGACGCTCACAGTAATCATCTTAGTTTAATTTATTTTCACTTCTGAGAAAGAAGTTCTGTTAGAAGTGAAAATTTGGCGTAGGGAATTTTTTGATATAGCAAAAAGCAATTGAATTCAACACACTTAAACTTATTAAACTGTACCAACACCGTCAAATTTGTCCATACTCGTAAAAATTGTATATTCAATGCGACTGTTAATAGTGGGGAGGACCCTACATCGCACCATATGATTGGTGATTTATGGTGCGACGTAGGGTCGTCCCCACTACCTTTACGTAATTTCCTCTGAGTTTAGGACTCGTGTGTAGAGGGTTTTACAGTTCGCAATGTCAATCAAAATGTAATAAATTCATCAACTGCTAAAAATAAACATGTTAATTTCATATCGTAAATATCATTTCAGTCATGTAAAGTCTGTATGTCTGTACAAAACAGTCTCATTGAATTTACAATTTTTAAATAAATTTTGTTTCAGGGTTCGGAACTGAAATAAAGTCGATGACGTGAGCGAACTTTTCTTTTGTTTAGAGTGACGGGACGAGCAAGTAATTTATTTGCCTCATGGTAAGCAACATGTCGTCTCATAACAGCACAGTGACACGCAGTTATTGGAACATGACTTCAAATCATTACCTAGCACTGCGCTGCGCACGTCAGCGTCATCCAAAGAAATAAGATTATATCTTATCTGTGTGGCCTGTAATTTCACTGGAAACATTGCCTTTCTAACTGGAACCTACTGATGTTTCCACATTACTCCTTCACGATAGAATAACTGGCATAGGCGTGGTACTCAGGCGTACTCTGCAAAAAGTTTTACCACTAAATACCAATTCTTTCAATTTAATCTCACCACGTTTGTTTGACGCCACATACGTCTGAAAAGTTGTTGGAAGGTTAGGAAAACGTTTGAATAACGAACAAATTCCGTTCAAAAATCGATTTGGATGTTGTTCACAAATGAACACGTATACAAAGTACCTAAAATAAATAAAATGTCCGATGAAACACTTAAAATTAGAATATTTGTCCGTAATACAAATACAACCCACATTTACACGCACCGATAACAGATAAAAGTGTGACGCAAAGGGAAAATACCATTAATACTAAAACAGTGACGAAATTCAATGGCTCTTCAAACAAAAGGCTCGATTTGGTGCAAACGAGCTGTTTGTACAATCCCTTGTCAAACTGTGGACGGATCTGGATAATGGTTCGTGGAAGAGTCTGGAAAACATGAAAGTACTTATACTTATAATAAGTACTATTTGAAGACAGTTGTGAAGATATCTTCTTGCTCGGACTTTGTGACATGCCCTACTAAAACCAAACTAAAATAAAGCTTGGCTACATTAAACTTTTGTTTTTAAGATTACTGTCGTTTATTTACACTACAGTTCACATAAAATAAAAAACCCTGTCTGACATTACAACAAGAACAAAATTTAAAACTTTGATTAACCCCCGACTACCTCAAATTTGTTATCTGTACATTATTCAACTAGTCAAGACCTTTCATTTGTTACCCACATTGAGGTAGTAGTGAAAAAGTAATGTGTTTCGCCATTTTGTGGTAGCGGCCATCTTGGATTTGAAACGTGTCATGGTATATAGTATTCTACTACTCAAGCGCTTTCATTTGATAGCCATATTGAGATAGATTGTGCAGAAATATTTTGTTCGCCATTTTGTGGAGGCGGCCATCTTGAAATTAACCAAACATAGCTAAGAACATCCGCACGGAAATTAACCTTCAAATAAAAAAAAATTTAGCTCTACGGTGCCACGGCAGACACACACACAGACAGACAGATACACAGAAACACAGACAGACAGATATCGACGTCAAACGTATAACACCCCTTTTTTGGTCGGGGGTTAAAAAAGCCGTAGGATTAAACTTGAAAAGCCTTAGGATGAAATTGAAAAAAAAAAAAAAAAAAATTGTTGAAGTGTTTTAAATACAATACATACATTTTATGTTGTGTTTTTGGTGTAAGACGTAATCTAATTGAATATTTTTGTAGACAAGACTTGCTTTAACAAGACATTTTTACAACTAATTTTCCAAACCGTGGATCCTAACGTTCAAAACTTTAGTGCTATCAGGGTTCAGATGAGATTTGTATTCATTTTACCTGACTAAATATATTCTGAGAACAGCGGCAACTTGAGGAACATTAAGCCCTCTTCAAATATAATTGAAAAATTGTCTGTATCAAGAATTTTCGCCGAAAAATCTTTATTTCAGCAATCAGTGACTTAAATTAAACTAATTTTTGGTAAATTTCTTAAAAAGATTTAGTTATTATTAGACATGTGTTTAAAATTTAAATTTTTAGATGTATTACTTTTACGTGTGATTCGCTTAAGTATGGGAGACAATACCGCCAATATATTGAAAGGAAGTTTTTTTCAGAAAAACTTAATTTGGTAACAAACTGTGGTTTAATTTGTAAGTAAAGAAAATTAAATAAATGTAGCTCTTCAACTGAGATTATACTTAGCTATTTATTTTTATCTGAAGCACTTTAGGGATACCTCGCCTGTTCATTTATGTCACTGTTTAATGACACCGACTTTCACTTGCGGAGACGCTTAAAATCTCAATTTGTTTATGCCTGGGAGGACGATCAAGGTAAGATATTTTTTGTGCTTAAAAGAGTAAACCTAAGCGCAGGAACTTTGAACTCTTTCATCGCTTACCTCAACTCGATCTCATGAGATTCTCATTCGAAACATCAACACTAAAAGCATATAATAGATACTAAAAGCACCATAGGCACTCAAACAGAACCAGCACACCCCTGGGTGAAACCCACCACATTTGAAATAATATCAAACTTTAATTCTAATATAAACTCTTATTAGTTTACTGTTTTACCACTAATGTAGTCCACAGTACTAAGTTGAGCGCCATACATATTTTTTAACAGTTATATGCTCACACTTGACCGCCATCTCGTCTGATCTAAAGCGGCGGCCTACGACGGAACGTGCTATTAAATAACAGTACATTTCAACATAATTTCATTAGGTTATTTTGCAAAAATATCCACACTTACGTTTAAATAATCATAAACGTTTGAATAGTCGTCTTAATGTAAGGACCTGATTTCCGTTCACATAAATACATTCACGCTCTTTAAACGGCCTCATAAACGTATGAGAAGGCTGACGCAACCCTTCCCGTCTACCGCCGTCCGTCTAGAATAATGCCTGCCTAGTGTAAATGCTTGGTATAAACACCTAGTTATTTCATACGTCTTTACCCCAGCTCTCAGTAATAGCACTCATTTGTTATTCCTTCACACGTTGAACGTTTGCGTGAAGCGTTTGTAGACCTCTATATCAACAGCTTAGTACTTTCCCCATGTTTGTTCTCGACATACCACCTTTTGTGACATTAAGTCGAAAGGAGTGCTCAGATTTCGATGCTGGAGATTACGAGAAATTTATCAACTTGATAAACAAAAACGAAAAGCGAGGAGAGTGGCAAGATGCTAAAACAAGTTTGTTAAACCAAAATACTATTTTTAATTTTCTTAAAATATTGAATAATGAAAATTTCTGGTCTTTTAGCTCGGAAGATCTGTAGGTCGTGGGTTCAATTTTATATGCATGTGATCGTATATAATTACAATAAGTAGATATTATATCAGCTAATGATATTGACTGCGGCCGACTGCGGACTCATCTCCTCGGAATAGGTACTTGACATAATAAAAAAAATGTTTTTATTTATACTTGCACAAGTACGAGTTGAAGAGGGAAAACATCATGTGGCAGACATTTTGTAAGCTACACTTTAATTGCGTATTTATGACCAGCTTATTATTTGGGCATAGAAAAACAACAGCAAACACCCGTGTTGTTTACTGAAATACAAAAGCACCTATCAATTACGTTGGTTCGCTCGTCACCATAGAAAGAGACCCATTTGCATTGTTATGATGTAATATCACAATTTCCTCGTGTATTTTCGGACGTTCGTACACGAAATTATACGATGGATACGGGGTTGAACTAACCCGTACCATTTTTGTTTTCTAAAAATAACCAAACAACTACAATTACAATTCCAAACAAACCTTTGCCGAGTTCAAAGGTTTGTTTGGAATTTCAGATTTTTACGCAATTTCGCAATAAAAGCCATGGTGGTTCAATGCTAGCGTGAATAGGTTCAAACCAAACTATAATGTTAGGAATAAGGAAGTTGTTGTGAAGCTTTTTCATTGATATTATTTTTTTAATTTAAAATTTAGCACTTCACAAAGTCCAGAGTCCGTGAGCTTTGTAACTTGCATCAGTTTATACTTACTTACTTAATATACTTACTTACCTCTATAACTCTAAATCTTGCAAAAGAATAAAAAAAAGAGGTAGTAAGGAATATCATTAACCTTATTATTCTAGTGGTCTTTAGTCCGATTTTATTATTTTCTAAGGAAACTCCTTCCGGCTTAGAATCGCCACAACGCATTTCTGCCCTTGGTGGTCATCTGTAACTTTTGTGTAAGGCTATAACCCACAGAACAGATATCAGGCAGAAAGCTCATAACCGAATCTCCCAAGGAAAACCACCGTATTACGTTTGCACACAAACGTGGTTTTGATATATTCAAACACATTGAAACAATGGAAGTGATTGGTCCCAATGCGCCGAACATAAAAAAAGTGTTGCATTTTGTTACGTACTTAAAAATTAACCCTATTGCTAAACGCAATAAATCCTTGATATATGCTCTGTGCTATAACCACATACAACGTCTCTAAAGGATGCTACAATTGGATATCTCAAACTAGCCTGCGTTTAGAACAATTTTTATCAAGAATGGGAGTTCAAGTCAGTTAGAAGTTCATGCAGCGATAAACAATGGAGGTGTTCCAGCTTTTTTTTAATTAATCTTGAACTTGAACAATGAAAAGATTAGTGCATCTCGTGTACGACCAGTTTTCCATGTAAAACGAAGGATTTGCATGAAATAATGAGCGGCAACTGGAACAGAACGTTGGTACTACCGTCTTAGAAGCCAGGGGACCATTCGTAACGTATTCAGCGACGCGTCTTTGTACTATAGAGATCGGTCGGTAGACTTGTACCAATGAAAATGGATATATAAAACAATTCGTAAATGATTAATTTATAATTGCAATATTAAATAGTAACTTTCATAAAATCCCAAAAAAAAATCATTCAACTTTGTGCTTATGAAGCCGAGTCAAAACCGAAGGAAAAAATAATTGCAAACCAAATAAACTACAAAATACAAAATATTTTATTAGCCATAGAAATTACATTGGATAATTAAGCGCTTATAGCCCCTGCACTGGGTGAAACCTGTATCGCAGGGACCATATCTGTTCCGTTTACATGGAATGGCGTTCGCGGGGCGAAGTTAGCATAGTACGTATGAATAAAAGTTAATTGTTTGAAATTTTAAATTTTAATTTAATCAAAATAATGAAAACTCCGAGTACAAACAACATTTACTAACACAACATTTTGGAAATACGAGTATTATATCTATTTTACGAATCATTTGAAGACGGACACATTACGTAATATAGAGGTAATTATACTGGTAAAAGTTTTATAAATTAACCTAAACAAAGCTATAGGTAGAACGCTAGTCAGATAATATAGAGATAAACTCAAGCACACACTTATCCGAAATATGTAACTACTAATAAACTAAAGATAAATAAAGCTTTTAGTTGATTGTGGATTTTCGTAAATCTGATCAAAAATTTGAAAATCAGAAAATGTTAAAACAAAAAAGGAAAATCAGCAATCGTAATTTATATGGTAATAGCTTAAGTAAGGTATAATAAATATATGTAAACTTTTTGGGTAATAGTAAATAATATTTTGTAGGACTGTGCCTTTAGGGTAAATGAGAAACAAATCAGTCAAATTAATGTTTTTATTTTTTAATTTAAATCCTATAGAAATCATATAATTTGTTTGCGTATTCTAGAAAGGATACAATGGGTTTGTTATCGTTAAAATAAGACAGAAAACTGTTGAATAATTGATAAAAACAAATACATGTCTATTTAAAAAAGTAAACACAACGACACCCACCCTGATTCGTTCCGGGTGCAAATGCGCCCAAAACGCTGGCTGCGCTGCCTCACTGAATAACAATAGCTATCCTTTGCCTCAGGAACAAGCCAGAGCGGGAGTCACCACTTTGGTTACGTAAATGACGCCCAATCTCTCGGATAAAATCCTTCACATCAGCTCCCCAATTGCCCATAGTATCCACACATATGAAAACTAGCGTGGTTGTTACAACACATTTTAAATAAATACACGGATAACTCATATCACGTTTGATATAGTCAATCCAGTTCGACTCAAGTTTCAATCGCGTACGGCGATCTTTTTCAAGGAGAGTGCGCGCGAGTATTCGCATCTCGTTTAGCACTTTAGTATAAGCACTCAGTTCTAAACGAGCTGCGAACACGCGCGCGCACTCTCCTTGGAAAAGATCGCCGTACGCGATCGAAACTTGAGTCGAACTGGATTGACTATATCAAACGTATTTATTAAAAATATCCATACATAATATATGCATTATTATAATAAATACAAGTAATTTTGGAGACTACTTACTAACAAATGAATTCAGTAACCAAATACAATTTTAATACACCGTTATAATATTTGGCTACCACCACAGGCTTAGGTATTTACTTAGTTTGAACTAACTACCTTACTTATGAAATTTATGAATCTTTGTTGTGGCAAATTGGACTTATTCTTTCTGTTTGTCTTTTGTAGCCATACCGGCGCCTGCCATAGCCATTTAGCAGAGAGTTCCGAAACTTCTGTCTTTGAATATTTCAAAGAATGTTATATTTTTTTTACGACCTCACATAATCAATTTGGTATGAAAATAAGTTAAAAACTACCTTCATTAGATTTTACGAAGTTAATGAATTAATTAACTTTTATATTTTAACGCAAAAGTTGTGGTAATTTCAGGGTTGTCAAAATGTTTCTTTTTTTCGTTGATTTATATTATGCATAAAAACCTAATTACATTGTTAGTTGAGAAAAAAACGTTTGTTTCCTGCCACGTATCTAAACGTCGTATTGCAATTAAAGCTAACAAATAGCTTGACCCCAATTTTGTGTATTTGAGTACGCTTAAAGTCACAAACTTCAAACATTTGTACCATCATCATCAGACTACCAGTGTCCAAAACATGTACGTTTCTCACATCATATATCTTCAGATTTTCTTTTCTAGCCACTGTCTGCAAGGTTCAGTGCATCCTACACAACTTTTCATATACTGATTATACACAATATAATACAGTATTTATTTACCGGTTTGATTTCAATAAAAATGAACTGGTTTTTGCCTCGCGCAAACCTTGATTAAATATTTAGAAAGTGGCGGGAAGTTAGGTATCTATACTAATATTATAAAGCTTAAGAGATTATTTGCTTGAATGCTAGGGTCTCGGGGACTACTGATCGGAATTAAAACATTATTTTTCTATTGGATTGTCCATTTATCGACTAAAGCTATAGGCTATATAACATAACGTTACTATCAATAGGAGCGGAGTATGAATGAAGAATGTAACAAAAAACGGGAAAAATGTTCCCTTTTGAGAGCTTTCGAATCTTGCGTTGACGTGACATCATGTGTGTGTAAGAATTGAGTCATTATAAACATTTGCTAATCAAATTTGTTTCTAAATCTGAGTTGGTATGACCAATTCTCAACAGGTGGCGTAACAGGCATCTGAAGAGGTTTTTTGTTTGAACGCGATATTCTCAGGAATTACTGAACAGATTTCAAAAATTCTTTCATATGTACGGGATCCCTTAGTGCTTTGGGCTATATATTTAAGTACCACGGGCGGAGCCGGGGCCGACATCTAGTGCTTTAGAAATCTAGATATTCTACTCTATTATTCATGAACTTTGGCTATAGTTCACGTGTATGCAAATTTTCTCCACAGTCTCACTTGATCTGGAGAGTTAGGGCCGAAAACCGGTATTTCAATTTATGCGTTTATAGGGTCAGAATTAACTTATAAAAGGATCATGTTTAGAACTTAAGGGTTAGTGTCCAGTTACTATCAAACAAACCACAGGCCACTAATCCTTCAAAAATTTTGAGTCCTTTCCAAGTACTTAAGTTAAATTTACGTATATTTCATGACTCTATCAAAATAAGGTTTTATATAAAAGTATTTTCTCAAAATTGCAAACTAAAATTGAAGGGAAAACATCTATATGTTAACAATTATAGTAACTATTGAGACCTTGGGGTGTTGGGGGCAGAGGCTAAAGGGTTCCTCTCAGAATTAGGGCGCAGGCTCAGGGAGAATACGGGTGACTCCCGCTTTCCTCCGTTCCTGGAGCAAAAGTTGGCCATTACCATTCAGCGTGGGATTGCGGCAAGCATCATGGGCACTTTTGCACCAGGAGCAGTTAGGGGTGGATTATTCGGAGATTAGTATTTAATTTTTCTTTTCCATCTTATTTTTAATAAATTAACAAAAAATAATTAATGTCGAGTGTTTCGTTCAAAGACATCAATACCTATTTTTATATCACTCTAGCCTCAAAATACACTTTCAGAACTGGTCCTACTGTGCAGCAGCATCAGGTGTGTTTAAATCAAATTCGTCTAGAGAGAAATGAAAAACTGACTGATTACGAGCTATTAAATAACTCTCATGAACTTGACAGAGTAAATATTCAATTTTTAACACAGAAGAATCACATTATTTGAATTTTATTATTACATTTCGTATTACGGAATCATACGAAGAAGCGCACGAGCGCACAATATTACACTCAAGCTTAATGAAATGCCTCCTACACACAGGACTTTTTCTCAAAGCCATATCGGAGAAAATTAGATTCTGATTGAACTGGATGAAGTACCTCTTATCTGTACAGTGATAAGGGCTTTGATGTGTGAAGACCCCTACTGAACAAGATATGGACCCACTTACACTATGACATAATTACTTACTGTAATTTTACTTATTGTGTTACGTTACTTAACTTTGTATAAATTTGTGTCAGATGTAACGATGTGTTTTGGACAAAAAACAGACAATTTGTCTTATTATTCCAACGAGACGTGAACTATTCAGTGTGTTTGTGCTATCGTTTCTCTAACTAGCCAAGTTGTATCCAAGTATGTTGTAGCCAAGCCAAGGGTATGTACAAATATTTTAAATATGTTATATATGTGCCATTAAACAATAAAGTTAAGTTTGAAAATACTAGCTAAATATAGGACTAATTATAACATAAAAATAATTTTGGATATTACGTAGAGGGGCTAGAAAAGCTTAGGTACTTTAAATTGTTGACCGTCTGTGCTATTTATTTTGTGTCACATTGAAAATAGGATTAGAATCAGTTTTTACGCCATAACTTAGTTGCCCGTTGAGTTACGACAGTTTTATGTAATTCATTTGTGTTGCTTTTTAACCGACTTCAAAAAAGGAGAAGTTTCTCTATATATCTAAAGTTAACACTTACATGTTTCAGCTTTATAAATCGTTATTCAGATATCGATCGGAAAACCGAAAAATGTCGGTAGGGATATTTGGTTAGTAGATTTTTTCTTTATTTATTTAATGATTTAAAAAATAAAAACTAATTTAAGCTTATAAATTGTGTTGGAAACAATTTTCATGGTTCACATGCATTTCATGGTGCTAATGCAATGGATATTAATTAACGTAAAATTACATAATGACTGGATTATAAACGGTTGAATCAATTTTGAAACGGTATTTTTTAAGACGCTTTGATTGAGTTTCAACGGCCGTGTTCATGAGAAGACTGACTTCTCGTGACCACGAACGTTTTTAGCTATTGCATAGCTTTTATCGCGGGCCTGGGGACCGAATTTTAGTGATCGTGCATCTCTTTCTTATGTTCACAAGAAAGAGGGATGGAAGACCGTAACGTCGTCCTCCCCACTCGGTCATTCGACTTTGAATCTTATTTGTATTAGCTTTACAGACTAAATGCTCTTAGCAGTGTTGCAAACTTAACGGATTTCCCGTGATATTTTTTAAGGTAAACAAATGTCATTCTTTAAAATAAAAGCAAGTCCGAAAAATTGTTAATATCCCCATTGCTTATGTTGATAAAAATGCATGCAACATGCAATAGCTTTACCGCGGCAGTCCCCGAGTGCCACACTTCTTTTTTTTTTGACGTGACAACGTCTTATAAATTGGTTTGCCGGGTGACACTTCAAGAAACTGCGTTACGCTCCGCTTACGTTATGCGCTCACAACGAGAGCGAGTGAGAGGCACGCGTCCCTTCCACTCAGGCATGGTTAGCCCGCCTAAGAGCGAGAGAGACAGACATAAAAAGTGAAAGGCACGCGTCCCTTCCGTAAAATTATTTTACCACTCAAAGTCGTTGTCACATAAAACTTTCGCCCGTATACCGACTTTACAGGCAACCAATTTTTTTTTTTTACTTTTATAGATGAACACTTGACCACTCCTGAAACTTAACATACCTATCACCTGATGTTAAGCGACGACATTAACATTCTATCATCATGAGTTTAAATCGTGAAAGTTTAAAAGCTATAAGTTTTTTCTTATTTTATTTACTCGTATATTGGTGTAAGGAAGAGAATTGATAAATGTCTTTTTGAATTGAGGCGGAAAAATTTAATCTTTGGGTGAGAGGAAGACGAGGATATGAAATCATTAAACATTCAGCAAGCAATTTTCGTCAAATCTTCAAGCTCTTGTATTTCTACAGTTGATCATTAAATTTACACATTTTATTTTATCTCAGAAAGGTATTCTAAATTGTTTGAACTAGGCTTGAATTTAAATTGCAAAAACATTAATTTAATTAGGTATTTCACGGTAGGTTAGTAATTTCACCTGATACAATTGTAAATGTGTACTTTTAATGAATTTTTAGTTTTCTAGTATGCCATAACTTCCTCCACAGATAACGTGGAAAATATCTGCCCCTAAAACTTTAATTTATTTCGAAATACAATCTAGCCTAATATGTGTAAGCTCTTTAGCTCAAAGTTTATCTACTTTAATCTGCTTTAAATGTAGCTAAAGAGTTTACACATATTAGGCTAGACTTTATTCCGAAACATATGAAAGTTTTTAGGGACTACACTTTTCCACGTTCTCTGCTTAGGAAGTTATGGCATAAGTACTAAAAAAGTTATAAATCCATTATAATCTGGGTAAAATTTTGCGTGATCTATAATTCTTACGATTTGATTGACCAACAAATACGCAAATACATTTAGAGATATGATATTGTTAGTAGGATATTAAACGAGCCTCGAATGAAATTTCTTACCTGAAAATTCAAAATTAATGTATGAATGTTCCAAATATTCACACACTTCACATCTTCAAAGGCATGCAAATAGAAAATATTCGAAACGGAAATCATCCAAACAATTACTGAGTACATCCGTACCACGTTTGATTTATCTTAGTCTGAGAGAAGATAAAATGTGGAGGTGGTAAAAATCACAGTCGTCAATGGATCTTGAATGGTCAAAAGTGATTCACAAATAAGATCGGAGACAACACTTGCACCGATAAGTTGCAATATTTTTAAGCTAAGTGCAAGTATTGAGAAAGTGTAAGTTTATTTTTATTAATAGTGATAATTTATAGAAGCGTAAGATCACAATTATTATCTTGTAAAAAACTAAGTTTATTTCATTTCAACAATAAAATTAACTAGTGAAAGATTTGTAATGTTGCTGATGTTAAAATTAGCACAGTTATATTATAGTCCGGAGTAGCACATAGCTTTATTTTAATCCCGAGCAAATAGAGCGATTGAAAATTACGTGGGTAAAATTACGGGTATTTGCTAGTGTTAAATATTAACCAAGCTATAGTAGGTATAGTTGCCGGTAAACAAGTAACCCAATAAAGTTAGCTGCGCTTGGCTTGCGCCGAAACGTTTTTAAGATCACTTTGGTGGTAGTGCGCATGCACATGCGCGAACATTTCCCCCTTCCACGTCACTTTTGGGTCAACTTGTTTGCCGGCCACTATACCCAACATTAAAATTAGCAAATATATAAAGGGCAACAGCAGATATATTTTTCATATATTCCTGTAATGTATTTTGTTACTTAATGCCACTTATAATTAAACTTTTTTTTTGGGAAAATTTTGGCGTATCCATTTTGTACCTGATCTGTGGTCTCGTCTTATTTTTCATCGGCGATCCATCGGCACTCGACGTTGATCGATTAGAAAAAGAATTCTTTTGGAATGCAAATGTTTGTCCAAGAGGATGTTTTGCTGTTGATTTACTTGTAGCAGTTGTTTGAATTACAGTTATATTTCACTGTTATAATGAATTCGATTTGCATTCAATTTATTTGCGCTACGTTGTAAATTGTTCTTTCTGTTTTCTCCGCCTTTGCCCCGTGTCGGAGACATTTGTTTTCCTTAATTTATTTTTGAGAAACACTGACGTATTTGAATTCATATTTAATTACGCTTCCTGAGGCCTTGGCACCTTATTTAATTTTGTTTTCAGAGCTTGGAGTAGAACAAATGGAATTGTTCTTCGTGTTACATCAGATTAGGTATTGTTCGCTTTGAACTGAAAAAAATATGTACACTTCTAAAAAACTATAAAAAATTACAAGTCATGCATATATTTTAAGTACAATAATTTATTCAGATATAGATATGGCATAGGTTATTTACAATTTAACTTGTTTTAGTTTTATGCATAATAATTTAACTGTTAGTTTTGATTATTCAAAAAACAAACAATAAATGGAAAACTTAAAATTAAACATAAAACCAAAAAAAAAATAATTGTAACGATGATTTTTAAATTTAATATGCTATCACATAGCCCGCCCGGCACCGTTCCAGACGCAAAGAATTCCAAAATACTAGCACCGTTAACTCGGTAAATTCCAATAGAAATGCTTTGCACCAGAAACGAATTTGGCGACTAAGGTTTTAGCCTCGGCTCCCCAACTGCCCAACGTTTTCACAGCTTCTTGTACAAAATAATACTGCGGTTCCAGTCGCGAACTTGTAGTGCTTTTTACAGGCTGCACAGCTGCCACCACCGCCGGCGAGCGGATGGATCGACTCAAATGCGTGGCTGCGACAGTGCTAACGCAAGTGGTATCCTAGACTAGGCACTTGCCGTTTTTCCATGACACTAGAGCCAAACCATCCGGTCGCCTCCCATCAGTTCTACTCAAACCTGGCGGCTCCACCACACAACGAACGCCAGCTGAAATCAAAGCTCTACATACTATGTCGTTAAGAGCATGGTGACGCAGAAACCTACCCGAGCAACGACGACAACTTAGCGCGTGATAGCCATCCGACTGTTGTTTTGGCATTCGACATAATAATATATGAGCCATCCAACCCTAATTGCGCATGGTCGCTTTTTGAGTGAAAAAACTATTTTTATTTCATTCCCGTTGTGTAATTAGAATTATACTAATATTATAAATGCGGAAGTTTAGATATTTCTTTTTCAATTATGGCAGAATGGCTGAATGGGTGGGGTTAAAATTTGGATTATAGTCTAAAATTGTTTTTCCTATGAGCACATAGGCTACTACAAGAAAAATAATGGGAACGGAAAATACGTAAGTAAAACCGCGGTTTGCAAAAGATAACCATTACCGCTATGCAAGTTATTTCAATTATTATATAACACCTCTCTTGCAACAAAATCATCTACCCTCTGCGTACAATTTTCGATTGAAACTTATTCTGAACTCTCATTTAACTCGTAGACTATTCCAAATCCATTACCTACCTGTAGTTTTTTTGTCCAAATAAAACGAGAGAAAGTTTCCCAATGCTATAAAAACTTGTGCCATCAATTTCGTTCGACAGGCAACACATCGTTCGGAGTTTTTCCTGATATTTCGTGAATCCTTTAGTTACCAAGGGTAGGGGTCTTTATTCCCGATGACCGATGGCCAAAACACATGTTTCTGCCAAATTACTTAACTTCTGGACTTGTTGTTTTCCACGGAATCACAAACTACGTTATACTGGTTAGTGTTTGCGTTTTTATTATAGGACGCTGGGAATCAGGAGTCAGACTTAGTTTGTATCTAGTTAATGAAACAGAAACATGTGGGTCTAGTGAAAAAATCTTTGCGAACGTTTCCTGAATACTTAGCGGTTAATAGAACATCTTTTCTTCGAAGAATGAAGAGGGTTATAGGCTTTTCTTAGATTGGGAAAGAAGTCACGTGTACCAATTACCCGTAACTTTTGGTTGCTTATAGCGGTACAGTGTCGATGAGTATCGATTCGATATTTTACAACGTCCATAAGCCTAAATAGTTCAGTAAATGTTTCCACTGCTGAGACCCGGCCCTTATTCTATCAAGGAGAAATACAAGACCATAATCCACCACTAACCCACGCTGACCCAGTAAATGGTGGCTAATGACGCATGCCCTCGAAAAATTATGTGTATATTCCAATTTCTTCACGATGTTTACTTTCTTATTTACAACTTGCAGTGACGATGAACTTATACTGTCATCTTCTCTTAGAAAAGTACTCAAAAGTAGCGGGGTTTATTTAACATCTCATGACTGGGAATTGCTAGTTCTAACGCTAGACTGTAACTAGGCTATCAGAACGTTAACGTTTGATATGAAATGATTGTTTGATGTAGACTCGTGCAGACCATGCATCACTAAATACGTATGCCTCTAGATGCCGGCTCTCAGCTCTCTGCCAGACCTATATCTAACCACAAGATACATCCTGTGATACAGATTGCTGTACTAATATACTGAGAGAATACAATCAAATTACGAATCCATTTCACGAAAAATAATGGATCAATTTGAACTTTTAAACAAAGTGCAAGATTAACAAAACTTTTATGGTGACATGGTGCACAGTGAATATCTCCGCGGTTTGCCCGTTACAACTCAATGTCTAGTTTATGTATCTGTTTATATCAAACTTTGGTATCTTCTACGTTTGCCGTGGCTAACTGACTCTTTACTTGCATCAAATTTTTTTGGGAGACTTGGAAAACAAGGAAAACATCGAGTAAGAAATTATTATTTCAATAAATTTTAACTTATTGATTGATTTATGTACGAGTATCTTTTGTTTTTTGTTAAATATCTAAGTATGTTAATAACCGTTCATAATAACAAACATATCATTTATATTTATATTATGTTCTTTCTTGTTAGATAGAGCAAACACGTAACTCTGTCTTCCATCTCATATCAAGGATGCCTAAATCACGTTACATGCACGATATACCAAGCTTGAAACCATTAATAAGCAAGTATTGTGTTATCTCAATATGACATGTTATATCAACCATCGCATAACTCGCTATTCAATAAGGCTGCAAGTTTGGAGACAAAGGCAATATTAAGCTAAGACATTGTAGAAGACGGGGCTTGTTCGTTAATTTAGTTTCGTCAGCGTTTGACAGAGCGGTTATAACACATTGTTATTACCGCATATAGCCGTTATTATGGGAATACTTGAAAGTTAATTAAAGAGAAGTTTGATAAGTGACATAATGAATTAGGTAGGCGCGAGGAATATATCAATTTAATGACGTGCGGAAACTTTATACATAATTAACAGATTATTGGTACGTGTAACTAAAGACTGTCTTTGCTGAATTTTTCGCTCGGAACAATAAGTATAAATCGGACGGGACTGGATGTTTTACTAAGCACAGTTATTGCGTGGCCTCGGACGTCTGTCGTCCATGTGATTTTTCGTAGTTTTTGTGGCTGTTCTGTGCAGATAATTACGGATCCAAGAGTGAGATACACACGTCTAGAGTTTCTCTTGGTGTCTTCAAATCGACAGAGAATCGGTATCATCCAGGTAAACTGATTCACTCTATATATGCTCTATCGTAAATTGGATCATCGTGCGACGCTTATCAATAGGCGAGTTAACGGTCAAGTGTAAAGCAACAAAAGTTTAAAAAAAAACATGTTTTGCATTGGGCGCATACCTCAATAAGTAGCTAGATATCTAATCCATATTAGAGGTCCACACACTTAAAAGAAAAATACTTATGTAAATAAAAAACAATAAAAACTTGTATTACAAGCGATGAATAGAACTGCATAGGGTCTTTATTAGCCTTGACATAAGACCTATTTTTTAAATATTGATTCTTACAATTTGCTCAAGTTGTGAGATTGAATATCGTTGATAGGAATGTTTCTACCTAACACACCTAAGTATTTATTTAAAATTTATTTGTCAGTAAACTAGGTATGTGGTTTTCCCCGTGGGTTTCCCATAGTACAAGCTTTGTGCCTACGTGTTTTCTGATAAAATCTATTCGCTATTATATTTATTTAAGTATTTTTTGCTTCTGTGAGCAATATAAGCACTCACGACAATTCCTACGAGGGTTACCGTTGACGAAAACGTCAAGGACGCTACCTATAACTTATCATTTATTCAATAAAAAACCTTCCTTTTCACGTTTTCTTGGTTTTCCTCGTTCTAATATTCTGAAACTCCGTAGGACTGGCTTTTTTGTATCTAATTACCATAACAAGTAATCATGATAGAAAAGTGCCGCCTGCGTAAAACTCACATTTAAAGGGCCCTAAATGAACACGCAATACGTATTGTAATTTCTCTGTATACTTCGTTTAAGCTTATTCAACTTTGTTATATCAAATGTTTAATGCTCAAGTTTCAAAATGTCACGATAAGGAAATTGCGATGAGCAGAAAGGCGGAAGATTCTGAATCATCAGCGTTGAAAAAGATTTTTCGTTTTGCTTCAAAATATTTCAAGCTTGAGTCTTTATTTTTTATCGTATCTTGAGATGGGAATCGACAGCTTAATGTTTGTTGTGATCAGAGTACTGGGTCGCTTAGCGTCAGCGTCAGCGTTAAGAAAGTAGAGATACGGCACGTACTTCAAAATAAGGTCTGCATGAAGTTTATCTGAAAATTGTATCAAGTCCATTCTATAATACTTCTTCTTTATTAACTTGTCATTTGTGGGGTTGTCGTACACTAATGGGGTAATTTGACCCCCATTAGTGTACGAAGATCAGAGTATATAAATACAGTATTGTACGAGTATTCTCGACTACCTACACCAAAAAAAATATACATGATAATGGACAATTTTCATATTTTCTTAAATAAATGCAAAAGAAAGTATAATGGCTAAGTACTTAAAAAAATATTTTTCCGGTTTCTCTCGCTGTTTGTGGTGGCTAATCTTTGAAATGGCTGACTTGTGCTGAATTTTAACGGAACTTTCACTCGCAGATAGCGGATGTTTCAAGAAGAAACTTAGACTAAGTGCTTAAATATGCTCAAAATAAGTTTCGCTAAAACAATATTGCTAGGCAAATCGGTGCTTATGCTGTGGCGTGGAGCTAGTATTTAAATGTATCCTTTGATAAATTAGTAACGACACGTGACAAATATAAAGCATCCACACAAGTGTCTGTGAATGGTGGGCGGGAATCGAATCTACGACTTACAGCTCAGTTATTGAACTTAATGCCGACCGAGTGATGAAACCAGTATTAAATAAACGTATTTACAAATTGTTAAGGTACCTCAACTTTGTTACAATGTTTTAAACTATGTTCGCTAAATAGTGTCACATAACATTAATAATGTTAAGAGACTTTCGCTTGACGGTTGGATCAAGGGTCAGATGCAGAAGGCGGTCAACCTTGACA
The DNA here is from genome assembly GCA_017562165.1 of Ectropis grisescens. Taxonomy (NCBI): domain Eukaryota; kingdom Metazoa; phylum Arthropoda; class Insecta; order Lepidoptera; family Geometridae; genus Ectropis; species Ectropis grisescens. The sequence goes on along the minus strand of CM029777.1, from coordinate 23,095,329 downwards.
CAGCGTGCATCGTCAGGAGGTTCCTCTATCTTCAGCCCTAACCACCGGTAGCTTGGTCCTTGCTCCACTGCTGGCGGCTATCTAGGTTTAAGTTTTTGTAATGTTTTTATGTTGTTTTTTAAATTGATATTGTAAATCTTAAACTTAAGAATAATTAATAAATGACTGAATAATGTTTTATAATTCTGTGTGATCTGTAGAGTAAGTACATTGGCAGATTGGAAACCTTCCAACTTTCATAATCAATCGTGACAGACGGTTTTTGTTGAAATCCATAACTAGATGACGTGATCGACCCGCCTTGTTCAAGGGCGTCACTTAGTAAATTACGAAAAACTTAATATTTTTGGAATAATGTGATGAACCTATTGTCTTTAATGTATGAGCTGATGCTCTATCTAAATTACTAAAATGTGTATGGCGTTTTTGGGGTACTTCTAAATTTGTTACCATGGTGACGGTTCGAACATTTCTAGGCGGTGGTTGTATGGTATCTCTATACTGTGTGTCGTCGTTTCGATCTGACTTTAATTATAAGTACTGTTTGTTAATGAAATGTAGTATGTAGTAGTACTGTGGGTGAAATGTAGTAGTACTGTTAGTGACTATGAAAAAAAATAGAATGTATAATGATGCGTAATTTTGTAATGGTAGAACTCTTTGCAAGAGTCCGCCTGGGGAAGTACCTTTTTCCAGTTATTCTGCCGCTAAGCAGTAATGTGAAAACATCACTGTGTTCCGGTTTGAAGATTACTGTTTCCAGTGAAATTACAGAGCATGGAGATTATTACATTTACGATTTATATCTCTGGGTGACGAGCGCAGTGCAGTGCTAGGTAATTATTTGGACTTTTCATGTTTTCAAAAGCTGTGAGTCATTGTACTGTTATGGGCAGAGATGTTTCTAACCATCAGGCCTGTCCTGCTCGCCTCGTCAGTCTTTACTTACTATAAAAAATGTAATCCTAAGTTTCTTATGAATCCATTGAGAAATGATTCACGGATGATGGGCGTATTCTGTATCTTGATTTTTGACTGTTTACTTCGATTTCAATTCTTTTTATCAGGTATTTCGCCACAGATTTCTAAACAGATGAAACCTTCGTGAACGACACTGTGAGGCCAGTAATTAGTTACGTATGCGTGACAGCTCTCACCGACGTTGTCAAATTACTCACGTTGGTGTGCGTGTAATGTTCCCAGTCTTAAGGAAAAAAACCCACTATTGTTGTCTTAAGTTTTGGAATTTTTCACGTATAATAAACACATAAAACATTATTTTAAAATAATTTATTATTACACCGATAATATATAATGCAAGGATTTCTTGTTAATAACAAGAAATCTTATTTCCATTTTATGAAGTTAAGAATTTTGATTTTACATGCAACCAAAAATCTACTTGAATCGCAAATATTAATTAGTATGATTTGCTCGCTTAGATAGTTTAAACAAAAACCAAAACAATCATCTTTACCACCAAAACTAGTTTTGATAAAATGCATATGGGCTACCTTTTATAGGGCCAAACAACAAACCAAAAAAATAAAATAAACAATTCACTAATGCTTCACTATTATTTTTTACAAAACCTCACTTTTAAACCAATTAATCGTATAATATTCAAAAACTGCTACTATCAAATGATTATATTCTGAGACCTGCTGCTGGCATTATATAACATTCTATTCTACTCGTATAATATTATTAAAATGTAAGTATTATGTATTTTTGAAAACTCCACAGAACATACAAGTATTAAAAACTCGCTTCATAACTACAGTTTTCATCAACATTATTAGTAATTTTACGAACACTAGTAACGGCGTGGATCACTGCTAGGGATCAATTTACATTATATATAAAAAAACATAGTAAAAATAGGTCTTAAAATTAAATAATACTACCTTCAAAAACAAAAATTATAATCTATATTTTACCTTCACTTCAGGGAAAACTATTTCAGTTTGGGATAGCCACACGTGTTCCTATTTGTTACCATAATGAAATCGCCTAAATAACATAATAGCAGTAAAAATATTTAAACTTACATATGAAATGATATTCCTCATTCTTTTTTTTGTTTTTGGGAACTATGTTTGCAATGTTTGAATACACAAGACGGCATTATTTAAAACAAAACATAAAATCACACAGGATGAACACGTATGGACAGGCCCGTACAAGATGAAGTTTGTGTCGTACTGACAAGAGTTTGTATTTGCTTTGGCCACATATTACTGAAATAAAACCTTTTAAACTCCATAGTACACAGAAGTATTAAAAACTCGTTTCATAACTATAGTTTTCATCAACACTATTAGTATTTTTATTAACCCTTGTAACGGCGAGGATTTGTACTTGGCATCGATTCACATTAAATTAAAAAAATAACGATTATAAAAATAGGGCATAAAATTTAATTATACAATGTTCATCAATAATTTGGTCTACGAGTATCTTCAAAACAAAATTAGAATCTATATTTTACCTTAACTTCAGGGAAAATAATTTCACTTTAGTGTAGCAACACTGACCTGTTTTCGTTGAGGTGTTGTGTTTCTATTCATCAATCGAAATAAAATCGTCTAAATTATGTAAATACCAGTAAAAATATTCTAACTTTCCCATGAAATTTCCTTTTTTATATTTGGGAACAATGTTTGCAATGTTTGATGACACAAGAAGGCATAATCTTAAACAAAACATAAAATCACACGGGACTCCCGTACGAGACGGAAGTCAGTTTCGTACTGACTGGAGTTTGTATTTGCTTTGGCGTTTGATATTTGCTTTCCGGACCTAAGGATCTGCGTTCCGCACGTTCCATCTGCCTTTTGTTTTAGAAATCTGTGTATTTCGCTGCCATAGTAGGTGCTTTACATGATTTGATGTGATGGTATTATTTAAAAATTAATAAAAATTGTAGAAAATTTTTCATTCTTTGACCGCTTTGATTGAGTTTTATAGAATTTGTTACAAATAACAAATTTTGGTCAGTAGTACTTATAGATCATCAGAAAGCAACAGCAATAAATCCCTTTAAAAAAAACAACAACATAATCTTACGTAGTCATTATAAATTTAGTTCCAACAAAAATAAAAACAATTATTAAAGCATGCGTTTAACATCAGCTTTACTAAATCAAATCTTTTTAATTCTGTTTTATAAGCAAAAAACTTCCATCTATTTGATCTAATTCCCCATGACATAAAAACAAACATTATTTAACTTGTTTAAATCAGAAATAAGATAGATATAAACCAGTTCCACCGTAGGCGGGCCTCGTAAACCCTATTGAGCGTGTGGGCTTCACTCATGTTTAACTTCTACGTAATTCTTGGCTGCCGTTTGTACACCTGGCGATATACTGCCTGAAAATCCCATTAAAAAAATTAAAAAATCTTATTATAAAGTATTAAAAATGCGAAAGTTTGGATATTTGTTTCTCAATCACGTCGGAATGTATCAGATTATCGACGGGAATATTTTTTTTTTGGGATATTTTAGAGGATGAACTTCGCATACCAAAGTCGCGGGATGCTGCTGGTAAATGCAAAAGGTTTGATGTTTGTTGGTCAATCACGAGGGGAAGGCTTCAACAGATGGGGTTATTGATGTAATATAATATAGTCTGAAAGAGCGTATAGGTAAACGACCAATTCTTGTAGGTATGTATATATAGAACCTGAATCTCGGAAACGGCTCGAACGATTTTCATGAAATTCTAATGCTACATTCGGGGACGATAACTCGATCTAGCTAAGTTTTATTTTTTTTAAACATAATTTTATGCGCATTTTTAGATAATGATAAACTTCTACAATGTCATTAGAATACGATAACTTATTTCGCCACTGTTCTGTAAGTCTAATTGGCTCAGACGGAATATGCTCGCCCTAGGAGTCAACAGGCCCAGGATCGAATCTTGATGGTTATACTCGGGACTTTTCTTTTTGTTCTTTTTTTCTGAGAAAATCTTATACTTAGAGCCTTTTATAAACGCATTTAATTCGTGTCTAAGTAGGTCTAAGTAAGTCATCACTACGTAATTCGTACCTGCCTTAATATTATTTTAAAAACCGAGCAAAGCTCGGTCAACAGGTACAACAGGTGTAAGATGTTAATGCCAGCTGAAACAGCGTCTCACGGTTTTCCGTGGTAATTTCCATTACCCTTATTTTCTCGCTATTAAGAGTATATGCCAGAATCTAATGTTTATGTTTCGAAAATCAACCTGAGAGTCTACCGCCTAACCACAGATTACTGAAACAAAACGTCCGCCTAACATTGCTCTCTAGGCGGTAGAGCTGCCGTTCAGTCATTGAATAAAAACACCCACACATTCAAACAGTCACACTTATAACATTAGTAGTATTATATACGAACTGTTTTAGTTTTCTTTTGTCTGATACATTTAGACCCAGACAGTAAAGATGCGAAGAGAGAGCGAACACAGCCGTGTTACTCAGAAGTCAGTTACAACAATAATTCATTTAAATGAGATGGAAGCCACTCAATGCAAAACGTTTCAACCCATATATGTAGGTCTGTTCCCGGGATCGGATTTCGTCTAATTAAGGTCATAGGTCATCCACTGACCCAATTTTGGACTGGTGGACTCATTGCAATGATTTAATTTATCTACTAACGGCCCGTCTCTGCTTCGTACACAAAATATAGACTTTTGCATTCAAGAATCACGCACTACATATCCCATTATAAAAGATTTTTTGATATCGATCCAGTAGTCCCTGAGATTAGCGCGTTCATACAAAAAACTTCTTCATCTTTGTAATAATAAGTATATTTGTATAAACATAAACATAACTGTATTCCACTGAAATTACAGGAGATAAAACATCTTATGTCTCTGTGTGACGAGCGCAATTCAGTGCTAGGTAATAATTTAGACTCTTCATGTTCCAATAGCTGCGTGTCACTGTGATGTTATGTGGCAAGCATGTTGCAGTATGTATTATATATCAAATAAAAAGTATAGTATTAATGGATAAATATCCGTGGCTTTCCAAATTTTTGCTCATAGATTAATATGTGAATCACACCGATGGGCGCCGTGTTGGCGTAGTGGCTAGAATGTGCGACCAAAAGTCGTAGTCGTAGTAGTTTGGAACACTCTTAAACCTTTGTGTAATCTACCATGGGCACATGTACAACTTTGAAAGAAAACATTCTGAGGAAACCGGTATGTTCCAAGACATTATTCGAAAACATGCAAAATGCACCAACCCTCACCTTGACAGTTTGATAGATGCCCTTGACTTTGGCCTTGTGAGAGTTCTTTACGTAATTAACATAATGAATAAAAATAATCAAATTAAAATGCATAAATGACACTAGTAACGTTTATAAAAATAAAATGTATTCAAATAAGGCCCTGAGTCCCGCCGGTGAGACATAATGTGAATTTCTAATGCTACCCTCAGGCACGGTAATATTATCTATCAGTAATTTAACTGAGCCGTTTCTTTGAAATTCATACCTACAGCTGCGAGCACGTAAACAAACGATAAGGCTTATGCGACTTACACGACTCGGCTACCTTATGTCATGCACGTTAAGATAGAGATTACATTGGGAACACGTGCCGAGCGCGCCCCAAGATCGAGGCGCGTAGGTACAGCCCGCGTTTCGTCCGTCTGTATGAAGTCGAAATACTGGTAGTTAATATTACCGTGCCTCAGGTCTTTTAAGTTGATGATTGAATCTTAATTGACTCATATATCGTACAGAATGAACATACGTATTTAACACGAAGACATTTTCCGTGGTTGAGTATCGAACCTATAACCAACGTCTCGTCTCAGATTCACCACAGAAAGAACCATGAAGTTATTTGAAAATATATTGATGGCCGTTTCAAGTTAGCGTGTTTCGTTTGTTTGTTTCAACAGGTCAATTATGGGTAATTAAGCACCTGCCTATTTAATCTACCCAAAGTGGTGCTTTAACTAATACTGTGTAATTAAATAGTAGTGCTACCAGCACGTAAGTGCCCTAAATAATAGATCACTTTTAAAATGAAAGAACTTACGCTACAACATCCCAGTCATCGAAATTACGGGAGCCGCCCCAAAATAAAAACTTTTTTAATACAAACATAGTTGTGGACATTTCATTCACAGTACAATATGACCCCAAACTGGTCAATGCTTGTAGTACGATCCTTGACTTCGCATGCAGAGCGCCTATTAGACTACACCTATTATTCAGACTGTCTTAGTAAAAAAAAATATAATTTACACAAAAAGCCGTTGTGGCTTAGTGAGTAGCAAGCGCGATTCACATCGTGAAGTCATAGGTTCAAATCCCGTCTACACCTATGAGTATTTTTTCAAGTGTAGATGTACTATGTAGTGTAAGTCTGTAGTCACCGCTGCCATTTACGGTGAAGGAAAACATCATTAAGATACCAATGCTGGTACTACTGGTGGTCACTAGAATCTTGAGTAATCCGTCATCCGCACTGGGCCAGCGCGGTGGATTATGACCTTGACTCTCTCCTTGTAGGAAAAAGTCTCCTTTGGGTGGTTAGTGTACTTGGACTGGAATGGCACTTGGAATTTGGAGTTTTCATGTTCCACTAGCTGCGTAACACTAGGCAGTAACACAGTGACTGTGTTGTTTTGGGCAGGAGTGTCGTTAACTATCAAACACAAGTCCTGCTTGTCCCGTCATTATTTACTATAAAGAAAAATAAAAGACATCTTTCGAAAACAAGTGCTACCTGTCAACTCGAATTCATTATGATAGAACTAGCGACCCGCCCGGCTTCGCACGGGTACAATGCGGATACCAAATATAAGTACCTACTAATAAAATTCCGGTCCGGCGGCAAGACGTTTCGTTTTACGTAGTCATATAAGTCACAGTGTTTTGTGATGAATACTTTTTGGCGCGACGGACGCACACAATGTGTTGATTGATGGAACGAAACGTGCTTCAAACCAAAGATGACGATAGCGGTTTGTTTGTCAGTGCTATGTGAATTTAACGAAATTTTCTATAATCCGAATTTTGTGGACATTTGTTGTCGACTCAAAATCAATATTTTTTACATTTTGTTATTCATATAAAGTTTCGATCAAGTCTACCGTACCCCTTGACGAAATTATTAATATAGATATGCCCCCAACTCCCCCTCCCTCCTTGCTAATTCTTATTCAAATTTCAAGTATTATTCGTTATTTTCCTCGCAGTACAAGACGAAACACTATCAATTCGTCGAAAGTATTCAATTCCGTAGTCAATAAAAGTTAACGATGTAAATCCCATATTCATGATCCGGTAGTTTATTGTTTATTTGTAACTCCAGACACTATCAGTCTGTACACTATAAAAGTGTTTGGCTAATGGCTGTTGAAGGTAATTGCTTAATAAATTCTAACATTTTACGAGGAGTAGGCACGGCCGTATTCAGGATTAGTAGACAAATGTTTCATGTAAATTAGACTTTTTAAGAAAGCAACAAAAACTAATTTGCCAAAGCAAGTATATTACCTGGGATACATTTTAGAAGATTTTTCCTACTAGCAGTGCCTCGTGGTTTTACTCGTTCCCTTTCGTAGTTTTCCCGCGATAAAAAGATGCCTATGTCTTATTCCATAACGTAGTGAAAAACCTTTTAAAAACCCTTTTTTATTTAAACACGATTCGTTCAGCCGTTCGTGTTTGATCAGCCGACGTGATTGAGCAACAAACATCTAGAATTTGACATTTATAATTTCAACAGGATCGTAACAAGACAAACAAAACTTGCGTTTGATTGCGACTCGAAAACATTAGCACTATAAATATTGCGTTCAACATCCAGATAATATATAGAAAGATTTATCTCATTGCCCTGTAATTTATCCGGAAACATTGACCTTCAAAGTGGGACACAATATTTGCACATTGGCGGTAAAATCATGTCTACTCGTTTTGTTAAATATGAACTACATATTTTATGTGTCTAATGTGCGTATAATGATATAATAACACAACTGAAAAGAGAGCTGATATCCATAAGATATAATTTTAGCAAAATACAATTTTTTAGCTCACAGTGAAAAAACGTATAATGACGGTAAGCTCGTAGCTTGAAAAAGTGACATCGTTATCGTCATCGTATTTGACGTTTCAAAAGTCGAATGAGTAGTATAGATTCTTTTCGTAAAAATACCATAATAATATGGTCTGTGAAATGCGTCACTTGCGTAGATAGCTACGCAAAAACATTCAACATCTTTAGTCACTTGTGTTATTTCTGTTCGCTGGATACAATCATGTTAACTTCATGTCTTTTCTAGCGGGCTGATTGTACTCGTAGCTCTAGAAAGCGTCATCGTTTCATGGTTGATAGTGTAAAAACTCTATCGAAGAGGTTTGAATGTACTTTCGTATTAAGAACATTTCAATTTTGTAAGATAGATATTGCATAGGTTTCTGCTAGGTTATCGCGCTTGATTATGGACCGCATCGTCGCTTAACATCAACCAAGATGGCGTTCAAGTGTAAACTAATTAGAGATAAAAAATAACCAAGTTCTATAGATCGCGGGTGTTGTGTACACGTTTAACAAGGTGAGGAAGTTTTACAAGTACACTCGGCAAAAGTTTAGCTTTTGAATTAAACCTTAATTGTTCTTGGTTAGCGTCTTCTGAAATAAACATTTCCTTACAGGCATTTCCACGAAGCAATGAATAAATATTTCTGAAAATTCCTTTCACAACACGACCAAGCAAAGGTTTTTACTACAAGAACAAAATTAAAATTTTGATTTACCTCCGAATATCTCGGATTTGTAATCTGTACAACATTTTACTAGTCAAGCCCTTTCATTTGATACCCTTATTGAGATAGTAGTAAAAAAAATATAATTCGCCATTTTGTGGTGGTGGCTATCTTTTTCATATGAATTTGTCATAGTGTATTTATAGTATTCTGGTAATCAAGTTCTTTCATTTCATACCGATATTAAGGGATGTTGTGAAGCAACGTTTTGTCCACCATTTTGTGAAGGCGGCCATCTTAAATCGATATTAACCAAATATAGCTAAGAACCACTACACAAAAACTAACCTTCAAATAAAAATAACCGCATCGAAATCGGCTCATCCGTTTGGGAGTCTACGGAGCCACAGGCAGACGGATATCCACGTCAATCTTCTAACACCCCTTTTTTGGTCGGGGGTTAAAGATAATTAGATATCTGATACACACAACTTCCATAAAAACTGCCCCGGTAAAAAAAAGCGATCTGCCCCGGCTTCACCCGTGGTAGGTACATAATATATTATAGTCTATAATAGCTCTCCGGGATCACGTACATATCCAACGGTGAATTCCCGATTCCACAATTTTCATACAATTTTAACATTCTTATAATTTTCTCGTGATAACTATGTCACTATTCCGGACTATGATCTAAATATGCTTCAAATTTTAACCATCCAAACTTTCACATTTCTTGTAATATTTGCACGATTCTCAACATCCTGCAATTATAATCTCGTCAGTCTCAAAACCGTCAAAACCTAAGATAAAGAATAAATAAATCGATTAGTTTTCCGCACGGTCCCTTTGTACTAATCGTAAGCTAATATGTCGTAATGAAGTTTAGCTATGGCGACATAGTGATGTACCGTGACACAACACAAGAGCGACGAGGCAAGAGCGATCAAACCCGTACTTTCGGTGTAAACTCTTTGGTCGTCAAAACTTTATGAAAATGATTTCGGCTCTGGATGTTATTACACTGAACATCTTATCAAATATATTTGAGTGATGAATTCAGATAATTGTTTTATATCTGGGTTTCTTAATAATACCTTTTATAAAAGCAACAATTTTGTATGAATGTATGTTTGTTACTTTTACCTACACTGAAAAACTACGAAAAAAGGTACGAAATTTGGTACATAGATAGATAATGATCTGGAATAATACAGGATTTTTATCTACGTAACATAACGTACTACTACTATAAAAAGGTACGAAATTTAATACATAAATAGATAATATCTGGAATACAGGACTTTTATCTACTTAACGTAACGTACGTACGTACTACGCTGGTGAAATCGCAGGGAGCTGCTAGTGGATCGAAACTATGTATTTACTGTTACCTATGTATTATTTCAGCTACACCTGTTAACTTGGTTAGCGTTAGTTTGAGAGCTAAATAGAGATGTTTGCGAAATGTCCACCAAAAATTATTGATTTGTCTTATGCTTTTACCAAACATCAATTTAATAAGGAATACTTCTACGGGTGTTTATATGTATAACAAATATGTATTTAAAAACTATACAAGTATTATATCAGTTATCTGGCCACCATACTACGAGCTCTGCTTAGTTTAGTTTGTTGTGTGTGAATTGTCCACCAATACTTAGATAATTAAACCTACTAGCATTTTTTGACCTGACGAGTATAGAGGTAATTTTGTTAAAACAGTAAGCATAAATAATGCTTTAATTTACATAAGACATTCTAGTAAATATTTTATTGAATCAACTTGGCTGGCCACACTGCCGTGTGTCTAGATCTTATTGCCTGCCTATGTAATCCTAACATACCTGCATTTTTTCACATTTTCTCATATTGTAGGATAAAACCTTTTTAGAAGTCTAAGCCAAGCTTAGGAAAAGGGTTTCTTTTTGGGCAGGTATTGAATATGTATATCTACTCGTATGTGGTTGGTCAGTTTTTTTCCTTACACTATGAAACTCTAAATGATACTTGAAAGTTTCTTTGCCAAAGTTTAATTCTGTACCTTATTCAGACTCAAAAAAATTGTTAAAAGTAAGAACAAAATTATCAAGATAACAAAAATTTGGGATTAGGGGCAGGGACGGTACCAAATTATACAATAAATACATTTTAAATCTAGGTACTAAACGTTAAATTAAACTAAGTACCTTAAATTTAAACTAAAATACTAAATTTTAAAATACGTAACGCCATACTAGTAAGGGCGGAGGTCACATAAATTTGATGTCTATGACATGAATGGGATAGGGATAAAAAAGACATAAAATTGACGTGACACAATAATAAAGTATGTTGCTAAATGTTCTCACTGCTGGGACTCGGGGTATTCTCTCGCAAGGAGAGAGTCAATATAATCTACCACGTTCGCCCAATGCGGGTTGGTGGATGCCACATGACCTCGAAAGATTATAGGTAGACGTTGATTTTAAGTTAACGAGATTACGCGCAAGACATCTAAAAGATAGTGTAGCACGTGGAATTTGAACCCGGGGGCTTCGCATCGGCAGTCGCCGCTCTCGACTAGACCAACCCTTAAATAACCCTTAAATTTATTTTTTATTCTTGAGTACAACCCGGTCCGCATATCTGTGCACCTCGCTGGAATGCGGCGCCTCTCCCGCTTCCCCTGTCACCTCTCCGCACACTCCCCGGTGCGACAGTACGGTTAGCATCTTCGTCGCCGCCGCCGATATGACGTCACGATATCAGGTGCACAAATACTGTGACCGGGTTGTAGATACTTCTAACATATGTGGCGTACTGACGTTAATTACACTTTGAATAGATAGATAAACTCTTTATTGCACTTAACAAAACAAACTTACAAAATAAACAATCTTAAAAATAGAGTACCAAATGGCGACCTTATCGCTAAAAACGATCTCTTCCAGGCAACCGTAGTATGTAAAAGGAGTTAAACCATAGAAAGACGTACGACATAGAGTACTATCTTTATGCTTAGTAAAAATAACTGACAGTAAGAAAAAGATGAATTTAAACATGCCACCATAGTAAGCTCCAGATTTAGAGCTTAGTCTAGTATCGGGTGAGGAAACTTATACCGTCTAGTCCGAATTGATCCGAAAAGCGTACCTTTTCTAGAAAATATATGATGTTTTCTGTACTTTAGTAGCCTGTTGTGTCTTTCGTAACGATACCTGATCAACGAATTCTCGATACAGTGCGTATAATCAAGAGGTTCCTCTACAGTCTTAACTACCCACCGACAGCTTGAGACCTATCTCGCTTCGGGTGCATCCTTTCCTTGATTACTGACTCTATAAGTCTATAATATTTTATAATATAGAGTCACCGTTAAACGAAGGCATGCCCCTGATAATAAGGTACACTCTACCCATAACAGCATAATGTCACGCGGGTATATGAAGATCAAGAGTCCAAATCACTGGCTAGTACTGCAAACGTCATTCAAAGTTGTAATAGATTTATTTATATGCGCTGGAGTTTTCCTGAAAACATAGTCCTCCAATTAAAGCTGTGGTAGGACTCTTTGCAGAGTACGTCTGGGAAAGTACCAAGCCTCTGCCAGTCCTTCTACCGCCAAGCAGTTGTGTGCAAGCATTGCTGTGTTCCGGTTTGAAGGGAAATGTTTCCAGGGGATAGAGATAAAACATCTTACGTCTGTGGGTAACGAGTGCAGTGCAGTGCTAGGTAACGAGTTGGACTCTTGATGTTCCAATAGCTGCGTGTCACTGTTCTGTTATGTGGTAGGTATGTTGCTTACCATCAGGCACAAATACAAGTCCTGGTCGTCTGATCACTTTAAACTATGATAAAAATTGGAACACAGTAAAGTTTCCAGCTTTCTAGATGAACTCTACAAAGATTCTTGCCTCTAGAAAACCTAAAATAATAGTAAAATTGAATAATTGAATTAATTTGGAGCATTCTGTTTAACACCTGACTGATTCGTTCCTGTTTTTCACTGGCTTGGTGTACTTTGTTAACGTGATCCGATTAAATACGAATGTACGAGTATGAGAATGTACCTACGCGATTTAAACGAAAAAGGTTTACTGTATTGAAATAATTTCTTGTAAATCCACGTAAATTAATGGCATACATTTGAAATGAATAATTTTAAGGTAACGAGTAAAGCGAAATAGTAATTAGTTAAAAGTACTGCCCCTTCTACCGCCTTTGGTTCTATGTCTAAGGCTATGGCTTTGCTTGCTGTCTCTATCATATCAAGCGAAAATAGAGAGAGAGCAATGTCAAACCTAAGACAGTTATGTTAGCCGGTAGACCCTCCGAAGTGCCAAGACAAGAAACACATAGAATACGTACATCCTACTAATATAGTGAATGTGAAAGTTTGCAAACATTGACATTTAGTTTAGATGTTTGTAGCTCAGTACCGTCGGAACGCCGGAATGAATCGTGTTTATTTGGTATTTTTTAACCAGAGAAGAAAACTAGCAAGCTACGCAGATAAATTCGCATGGCATTGCTAATACTTATACGTACCTATAGGTGACGGGAACAGAGTGTCGTGAGTAAAACTTGGTTTGTATCTGGGCATCTCAGTACTTACAGCGTAAGTACCTGTGAGACTAAATACCTAAAAATTAATATAGTATATTAATATCGCACTCAGAAGTAACTCATTTCTTCTGAGTGCGATATGGATTTCGACGAAGTCACTCTCGGATGGCTTTGATTTTCGGAGGCGTCCTGACAGAGCGTGTCCGATCACTCCTTTGGCTTTATTGCAAATAACCTGTCTCCTTGTATCGTTTGTTAGTGTTTGACACACGAAGTTACGGCTCACATCTAAAGTTTTCACCTCAGGGAAAATCTCCATTGTTTTTCCCGCCTTAAATAAAGGTCGCACGTAATTATTTGGTCCCTTCCACGGATATCGTCCGTGGTTCCCTCCAACATGAGAAAATTGAAAGAAATAAATTTGAAAATCAAAGCAAACAAAAGTTAGCATTCCAAACTCAAAATTGCAAAAAAATAGCAACCAATTATATTTTTTTAAGTACAAAGTTTGTTTCAAAAAGTTATGAACACACGAGGAGCTACTTTATAGTATTTACGACAAGTATAGCAACATTGTGGTCTACGATGGACCGAGCTTACTTCGAAAAAACCGATTTGTTCTTAATTTGAAGACACCAAGATTGTATCCATCGGAAAACTCTACTTAGGCAATGATTTCTACAGCCAAGACGTCCTTATAACGAAAATGGGATCAAATTGTACTCTCTATACTACTCATTCGAGTCTTTATATATAACTGATGAACTACACAACCAGAAATTAATACATGATGAATCAGATGACATATATGATACAACCGATTAAAAGTTAAAAATAAAAAAAGAAGAAGAAGACTTTATCAGCCGACTATTATTATCATTGTATAAATTCAAACCAATGGAAACTGCGTTGCCAGACATATTGCATGCCTCTAGAAGAAGAGGCCAGTTTGTATGGGTCAATTATTTAAATGTTTTGTATCATCTTATCTTACCTGCAAACAGCAATAAAGATTTTTGTATTTGTATTTATTTGTATAACTGTTGTACAGGTCGTATATAGGTCATCACTCATCAATATAAACAACATCATCTTTGACTTAGATATCAAGAATAAACAAGCACATTTAGCAAGAAAATTAAAGTGAAATAAGACACCTTCCCGTCCAAACGGCCTTCAGTCCAAAATGACGCAATTCAGTAGATCGAGGCTCGCGTTAATTTGCGTCGGCATTAATAGCAATTTAACGACTTTAAAATGTTTTCATGTTGCGATTACGATTCCTACTTCAGTTTTGTCGCGTAACAAGTTAAGAACGATATCATGCATTTTATATAGTGGAAAAAAATAAAGAAAAAACATGTTGTATTTCGATCATTTACTAAAAGCCTATGCGAGTCAAAATTTGTCTTAAGATTTTTTATTAAAATCAAATCGGACACACATACTTGATGGTTAAACGTTACACTGGAGACTAGTAAATTTCTGGTGATATGTATATTTGTATTCTGACATATTGTTAGGTGGTGCGACGACAGATGGACCAAAATTGTAACAGAATGGTGGCCAAGGCAAGGAATGCGGAGCGTTGGACGTCCACCTGCAAGATGGGTCGACGATATTATAAATATCGCGGGTCAAACCTGGCCTCCATAGGCACAGGACCGAGACAGGTGGCAAAGTAAGAGAGAGACCTCTACCCAGCGGTGGGATAGAGAAGGCTGTGGATGATAATGTATATTTGAATGGAACCCAAACATAGTAAAAATCACTTGGGTTGAAATGTAGAACACCGTTAGAATATATCCTGGAATAACACATAGACTATTTTTATCACAGCAATAACGAGGATGGGAATTGCGTCGATCTCTGCTAGTTGATTCTATATTATTTTCGTCTCTTTATGCATTGTAGTCATACCACCAAGTCAAAGACACAGTTCATCCACCCTTAGCTAAGCTGTTCCGAACTGTTCGTCTATTACTTGTACAACAAAAAATCAGAACATTTCTGAAAATGGTTTAATTTCCAACATTAATTGTACAGAGGAATTTGCGTAATTGTCTTTGGTATTTCGACAATTAACGCCCCATTTTAGTAGTTTTGCTAATGGATGTTTGCGGCGACTGAGAAAGTACTTGTTTGTTGATTGGGGTCTCGAAAATGTCGTTTTCGGGAAAGTTTTAATTTGATTTTCAAAAATGACACTAAACCGCACCATGTGTTTATATGTAAAATCATAATGTACTTGAATTGACACAGCTGATAGAGTAAGATCCCAGGGCCGCTAGACGTCACGTATTTTCTGATGAACGAAATGTGTACCATTGAGCAGAGTTAGTACGTACTACGAACACCTGCTTACCCGCTAACTTGCTTAGACGACCAATTTTGAGATATGGGATCCAGAAGGTACATAAAAACATTTATGTACGAGATTATGAGTTTAGGGGATGACTGGCCCCTTAGGGATTAGACCTGTCTTATCGGAAAAGGCTTTAAATTAGTTGTCTGATAAACATTTATACAAATGAAGTAGATATGAGAATTTAAGTGAAGTCATTATTTTGTCAGTTTTAAAGCGTCTGTTAAGCAAAACGGGCGACGGAAACTGTCTGGGATTATTGGGGCCTTATTTTTAAAGATATTGCCTATAGCATACGTGAAATACAGTTATCAAAAAAATACGTAAAATAAGTAATGTATCTTCTGGACCCCATATCTCAAAATTGGCCGTCTAAACAACGGGTTAGCACACAGCAACAAGTTAGCGGGTAAGCAAGTGTTCTTAGTACGTACTAACTCTACTCAATCGTCCACATTTCGTTCATCCGAAAATACGTGACGTCTGACGGCTCTAGGATCTTGGACTATGATATTTTGTTTTGGTTTGCAACTACTATGTTACGTACCTACAGTAATATCTAGCGCTAGCTTTTTTTTAATTCATAAAAAGCATTTACGTACACGCCGCCTGAGAAAGATGGTCAGATTATGGCAGACTCAACACCACCTCTAACATCTAAAGCCTCAACCTTTCCATTTATAATAATAATAATATAATACTTTATTACACTACAAATTAACAATAAACCTTAATGCTAATACAACATTTTAAAAAGAACAGAGAAGCTTGCAGAGTAATGGGCGGCCTTATTAACGTAATTTATGACGAGAATATGGGATCGGTTCCGTATTTTTCCGCGAACCAACCGTGGCCTTTCCGTTTCCTGGTCTCTTTTGGAAGCAATACCCTACTATAAATACTAATAATCAATGCACTGAAATACCACATAAGAAACGTTGTCACTACTTTGGGGTCCAGTTCGTAAGGTGATGACAGATATCCTCATGTCTAATCAATCCTGGTCCAACACAATGACCCACATATTCAACCTCGTCCTCGACCTCAATTCAGCTACAGAGCACAGCGAGAGCGAGGCAACCAAATACCGACAATGCTCTCCCCATGCAGCCTTCGGCCGCCATCAAAACAGTGAGGGGTGACTCTAGGAGGAAAAACGTTATATTGTGATACCGGCGATCTTCTCTTTTAAAGTCTTTACCACACGTGCGATGTTTCCAAGCATAGCAGCTCACTCCATCTGCGTTGGCGTAGCCCATACCTATTGATAGTTGCATAGCAGTAGGTATTTACAAAAACCCAGGCGTCCATATACCTGCGCTCAGTACCACAACGTAGTACTAGAAAGACGTTTTGATCATGAAATGTTCCCAAACCTTTCCAGTCCAATTCAACCACTGAACTTTTATACCCACTGCCCAGCTAATAACAGAGTTTAGCAGGATTAGCGAACAGTCGATTAGAACCCACAATAAGGAGGCTCCTGAGATACGCACCAATTTCATAGCTAATTTCACCCCCCATTTTTATTATTTCTTTCTACCCTACGGTTGCCTGGAAAAAAATCGCTCTCAGCGATAAAGTCGTAAATAAGTAAATTTAGAGTAAGTTTTTATAATTGAAGTTCTAATGAATCAGTGTATGAGAACGTTCTTTTATATTTTTACTAGCAGCGCCCCGCGGTTTTGCACGCATAATTCTCGTTCCCGTGCGTTTTCCCGGAAAATAAAGTAGATTATGTGTTCCTCCGAACTATAATCTATCTGTGTTCCAGATATCAGCCCAATCCGTTCAGACATTACCACGCGATCAAGCAACAAACATCCAAACAATGTCATGTATAATATTTAGTAGGATTCATAAACGTGTACGTGATTGTTGCATTTTAGTGGTATCATATACATTTAGCTATGTACCCAACCTTTACGCAGCCATCATGTATTGCTGGCTTTAAATACCGAGTCAAAGTCACAGTAACTGAGGTGGAAGTAAGTACCTGCTCGTTCGAGTGTACATATTTCTGAGATACGACTACAGGTAATTTTTACGATTGAAAATCTGATTTCTGAGTCCTTGAGATCAGCTGCTGTTTTCGCAACTCAATCGATACGGAATTCTTTTCCTCCTTATTCTTATCCATTGAACAATGAGTGTTTAATGTATATGTCATGAAATATAAATTATTTTCGCCTGAATTCGGCCTTTGGTGTTCCCATTTGTGTCATGTTACCATTAACACGGTTGACGTCCCCCAAACTAACGTAACAGTTTTCTTTATTAAATTTAATCTATGTTCACGTAGCAGGAAAATTTACTTTTACTGACGTACCGTAGTAGCAAGAAAGCTAAGTAAGTGGCTAGCGAGATACAACTTCGTATATGTCTGAGTGACGATCGCAGTGCAGTGCTAGGCGATGATTTGGGCTATTCATGTTCTAATAGCTGCGTGTCACTGTGTTGTTATGGGCAGTCATGTTGCTAAGCATCAGGCACATTTCCTGCTCGTCTCGTCACTTTGAAAACAAATACTCGGTGAACGTATTACCAGCTAAAGGAATAATTAGAATAAGTCCAATTCCCGAGTTTTGTAGCCGGTCCATGCGGTACCGCCGATATCACGTCATGTGACGTAACTGCGCTAATGTGTTTCAGTTTAATGACAATCGTTCCGAGACAGTGGAAAACAGTGATCGAATTTCAATCAATGCAGCATGACTGAATGTTTTTTGAGAGAAACGAAGTTTATTTGGATTATGTAGAAGCAACATAGTTTGAAAAAAATATTATTAATTTTATTTTATTTATTATTCATCTGAAAAATAAGGTTAGCAACTCTGGTCAATGCCAGTTTTTACGCGTCACTTCCTTTATATATTTTTCTTACGGTTTTGTCTCACGTTTGTTTTCAGTTCCGTCTCGAAGCAAAATCCCTATCTCCTCCAAGCACGACATATAATACATATGATATAATATATAGAACTTTAGTATTAAAATTAACGTGGTTGTTACACATATTTAATTGGATAACGGGACACTCACGTATATACGGTCGGTCAATCCGACTCGAGTTTCGGCCGCGTCCGGCGGCCTTTTTCAAGGCGAGTGCACACGCGCGGCGGCTGCCCGTTTGGCACTGCCAAACGGGCAGCCGCCCAACTCGAGTCGGATTGACCGACCGTATATACGTGAGTGTCCCGTTATCCAATTAAATATATAGAACTTACTTTAAATTTATTGTTATTACAAAGCTGAAAAGTTTATTTGTTTGAACGCACTCATCTTAGGCACAATTAGACCAATTTCAGAAATTCTTTCACCAATGCAAATTGCATTTTTTTATATTGGTGGACAATTCACACACAACACCAGCTGACCCCAACCCCAATATGTACGCGATCACTGACTATCCATGTGCTACTTATATGTTTGCCACGGGCAAAGCCGAGGTGGACCGCTAGTCAACTTCTCAAGTTGAAATACTTTTATAATATTTTACCAGGTGGACTCACCAAAGAGTACTACCACTAACAGCCATATTACACAACTTTAAATTTTGACTTTTGGTCTCCTTGAGTTCACTTGGCATCAACAAATTCTCAAAAATATATACCTACAAACTAACAGCGTACCACGTTTTCATATGTACGTGTAGTGCCCATGATTCCTGCTTGTTATTTTTCGTAGATAAAATATAGTCAGACTTCCAGACTATAATTTAATTGTTTCAACCCGGTCCATTCAGAAGTTACGACGTGATTGAATCATCTAAATATCCAAACTTTATAATTTATAATATAGGTAGGGTTTGACGATAATCAAAAATTAAACAGGATTTGGCCTTGATAAAATGTTTGCAAATCAGCGGTGCAACATGAATCGCTGTTTAGTTCGAATACTGCGATGGTGTTGCCATGGTGACGGAGTAATGTGGAGAGCGTCGTAAACCCGCTGATGTGGAGTGTGAACTCGCTCAAGTCTCGAGTGCCGCTCGGGAGTTTGATCTGTGATTACTCAAACGCAAACAAGATTACATATACCGGTTATTACTAGAAGCGGTTTGAGTTTTTACTTAATTTTGAAACAACCTTTTTGGTATTGTAGTTATAATCTTCAAATAATAAAAGGGTTGTGTTGATATTAGAAAAATAATTGCAATATATCCTGCAAATTCTGCTATATTGATTAGCGAGCCAAAACAATCTACTTGTAAAGTTGTGGTACCTCCCTTGGTACACTCTGCAAATTGTCCTACCACTACCTACAGTAGGATAACTGTGAAAGGTGTGTAGACGTGAAAGCCTCGCTCCTTTCTGTACTTCACGTACATAGGTCAGCAACGCGGGGCCCGACACCTATCGCTTTGCGGCCCGAGACTGTTTTGTCAATGAAAATCATTGAGATTCATTGATCTCAAAAAGAGATTGTGATTTCTGACAGTTTAAACTCATGAGTTAAACATGCTTAATATTTATAAAGCCGCAAGATGAAAACTACTTAACCTTTGATACGCACACAGAAGTTAAGACATTTATATAAAGATTAAGCTTCATAAAACATATCGACGAAAATAATTTTAGCCGTTTTCCGAATTTTCAAAATGCGGAAATTAAAATACCTACAAATGAAATAGGACAAAATTAATCAAATTTTAAACCAAAAACAAAATCAACTCTGCGAATCTATCATTTTAAGCCCAGTGGTGACTATAAAACTGTACTGTAACTGTAATGATTAAAGTATTATTATAAATAGTAGTAGTGTCAAAAATCTGAATGCCAGTGAAATTAACTTACGGAATTGAACTCCGCCAGTCAGTAAAGTCTATGTAAGCAAGTTCCATCGTAGACCACATCTTCATTTCATCAGGCGAGCCGGTGGTCAAGATAAATTGCAACATGTTATTTTTGACGTGGTTCGCCATAACATTATTTTCTCTTCCACCCTGTTTATACGAACAGGGTTAATAAATCAATAAGTTAATAACGACCCAAAACTTTTGGGTTATTTCAAACACATTGTTAGTGGGAGCTGTTGGCTTATTAATTATCGATAAATATTGCAGAAAATATGACGAGTTGGTTCCATATTATAAGTTTTAATCACGTATCTTGATAAAATATTACATTATAATCCAGTTAATGATAAACTGCGTTTATCAGGTTTATTGGAATCTCGTGGTATCCTAATAGTTGCCATATCGGAGCAGAAAGTAGATTTAAACAGTGTATTGTTTTATTATCTATCTTAAACATTTCACTTCAATCCGAGTAACCAAAAGAGGTTGTGGTTTCCTTTCCCATCAAGGGCTAACATTTGTGTGATGGATACAGATATTGAATACGGATATTTTTTCCGTGTCTGTATGTTTCTGTGTATAATAGGTATGTATTATTTAACCCAACCGTCTAGCGCAAGAATCTTAAGATGTATTATTATTAGAATATATATTCTATTTAAGCTCAGTGAGGCTCATCAACTCACTACAAACTTAGCCACTCAAATGGACGTCTACTCTCTTTCTACGAAAAACGAAATTTCGGCATATAAACTCGCGACTTTCCTTCTCCTGTCAGAACAGGAAACGACGAATCGAAGTATAATAAAGATTATATTTCGATTCGTCGTTTCGTCCGTTTAAATGTTCTAAGCAAACTCTAATTATGCACAGTAGGCTCAGAACATTCAAAAGCCCAACAATGATCGATCAGATGAAACGAAGTAGAACCGGAGTAGGTAAGTCGCGAGTTTATATGCCGAAATTTCGTTTTTCGTAGAAAGAGAGTAGACGTCCAGTTACGTAGCTAAGTTTGTAGTGAGTTGCTGCATTACCATACTGGTATCATTGAATAATCATATTTCATTAGCGCAGTTTCAAATCGCTGATCTCCCTAATCCCTCAAATTAAATGAACTATCCTACAGTAGTGGCGGGGTCATTGCGTCGTATCGTATATCGTTTGCGTAACTAATGAACTGTGCCTGCGAATACATTCGAATAGTTTAGCGATGTTGATTAATGGTTGTATCTGTAAACAGACACTAGTGTATTTCATGTGACCTAATTATTAAAAAATATATATATTGAAATTGAAATGATAACTTTTTAACTTAACTTAACTGCCCATTTTCATGCCACTGCCCATGTCACTGCCCACGCGCGCAGTTTCATGAAGCTCAAAAACTCTGTTTCACTGAGCACGAAGAGCCTAAATCATTATCTGGCACTATAATAATAATAATATAATTCTTTATTACGTCCACAATTTTTATAATAAAACTAAAAACTAAAGATAAATGACAATAAATTATATGCAGATCAAAGGGCGCCCTTAGCGCTTAAAGCGATTTCTTCCAGGCAACCTATGAATGGATACGTTAATTATAGAATTCTTGTACTGTAGGTGGTGTAATACAGTATAAATATCTAAATATAAGTGTATAATAAAAAACAGTTCAATGCAGATTAGGTAATCATTTAGATAAATTCATTAACAATATTTGATAAACGTACATATACTGACTTACATTAATACATAAATACATACATATACAATCTATATAAACAAATACAAATTAAATACATACATGAATTTATCAATAAAATATACATAAATCAATATAATAAACGTACCAATTAAGAAGAGGGAATATAATGCTGGTAAACAAGATTTTTGAAAATGGCAAGGGATTTAGCTTGTCTTACAGCGAGAGGAAGATCATTCCACAGCAACACAGCCTTTTCCGTGAATGATTTAGAAAAGAAAAGGTTTGCATGAGTAGAAGTAGGAAACTTAAGCTTAAGGAGGCGAGTGGAGCGGAGAGGACGGGAGTTAGGCTCAATAAAATGAAACCGCTCCTTAAGGTATAACGGAGTGGTGGGATTGAATAAAATTTTGTAAAGGAGGAAGAGGATGTGAGCGTTACGGCGAAAACGGATAGATAACCATTTGAGCTTTTGTCGAAATTCAGAAATATGGTCATATTTACGTAGGCCAAATATGAACCGTATGAAAAAAAGAAAAAATTGGTTGCCTGTAAAGTCGGTATACGGGCGAAAGTTTTACGTGACAACGACTTTGAGTGGTAAAATAATTTTATGGAAGGGACGCGTGCCTTTCACTTTTTATGTCTGTCTCTCTCGCTCTTAGGCGAGCTAACCATGCCCGAGTGGAAGGGACGCGTGCCTCTCACTCGCTCTCGTTGTGAGCGCATAACGTGAGCGGAGCGTAATGCAGTTTCTTGAAGTGTCACCCGGCAAACCAATTTATAAGACGTTGTCACGTCAAAAGTTTTGCAAACGTTCAAGCTTGTCTAACTGCTCTTCGGTTAAATCCAGATAGCAAACGTCGGCGTAATCCAATATAGGGAAAAGAAGAGACTGTACAAGCGCAGTTTTGGTAGTGATGGGGAGAAAATTACGAAGTCTTCTCAAAGAAGCCGCTGAGGCAAATATCTTGCGACTTACCTCTGCCAGTTGAGGACTCCAAGAAAAATTTCTGTCCATGAGAATACCCAAGTTTTTTACAACATCACTGATTTTGATGGGAATATCGTCATATAATGAGCTTTTCACCCAGAGATTTTAGATGATTTAGTTCTATGCCTTGTAATTTCTTTAGAAACATAGAAATGTTTAATATTATATTATGTTTAATACTTGAATTCCATCTCGCTTGATATTCAGTAACGATGTGGTCACAACGGAGTGGAATTACCTGAAAGAAACCGATTCACTCCATCCATCTAGATCTATTCAGAAATATCTATTCAGGCAATATATTCCACAGTTTTGAGGTGGTTATAAATGAGTTTTTTTCTTTTAAGCTAAGCTAAGCTAACCCAACATACCTACTTTACGATTATAAACTCGGCGTGTTATTGTTAACTTACGGCATTTGCAATTTTACTGTAACATAGTTGCATAAATCTTCTGTGATGTTACTAACCTCCTCCTAAAAGACGGCACGGATTAAAAAATGGGTTGGATTATTATTTTTTAATATCAGAACAATGTCGGTAGGCTTTGTAACAGCGAACCCATCAAAGGAAAAGCCACGGCATGGTGCCGTGCCCGTGTCGTTTAGTCTATCACCTAAGGAAGGTGCCTTAAGTAAGGTGTCAAGAGGACGCCGCGCCGGTGCGTTCAACGGAGATTCCGGCGTCCTCCTCCTAGGCACAGATGTAGGCCACCGAGGAGTTTTAGTGAGTAAGATCTCGCATAATTTGACTGCAGTGTATTTTAAAAATGGATCTGTTACTAGGGTTAAATTATGATTATCATGGTTCATTGACACGATGTTTAACCCTTCTATACCACTGTACCAAACCGCACACATCTCGAAATAGATTCACGTGAATCCGTAACGTGATTTGAATTGGATACAGAGGCGCCTTGCCGACAATATTTGTTCAATTTGCTGTGTCATCAAATTGCTAGGGTTTGGTTGGGCAAAGAATTTGCAATGTTAAAGGAAAAAGTACAGAAAATAAGGAATTGATAGATATGTTGTAAAACTGTATCTAAATTAAAACCATATTTATGTAATTATAAAATAGTTTGATTAGTATTGCGACTCTGCATATGTTTATTGTTACTTTTTGTGGTTTATAGAAACATTATAAGTAGTTTAATAAAAAGGAAAGTGCTGCGCCGAAGAAGTTATAAACTGGAGCAAAAAGACAAAACAATAATTCTTCGTCTGTACCGATACTATACTTTGGATAAAGGCCATCAAGATTCATTTGAACGTAAAAGTGCGCAGAGTATAATGTAAATGAGAAGTAATGTAATTCCCGCTTACGTAGTTTTACCTTTTTAATAGCCTTGAGCAACCGATGCAGTCTACCAATACACAAATAAGAACAAAAACAAATAGGTTATCTAGCAACTTAAAGATTTATGAATATCTTAAATTAACGTTTTCACTTTATTAAATACGAGTATAGCAATAAACAGGAATGGAAACTATTTGGAACTGGTTAGTTGCAACTTCTCAAACTAAAACTGGTTTTTCTTTTTGTCCACAGATGGATTGGACCTACCACCTTCTGACTTGGATATGTTAACATGCTGTCGACGTACAACTCCAGCTACGACGATGGGGAGGCCCCTGTAGACTCCAAAAAATGACTTATCTGCTATGAACCTTAATGGGTCTACATACATGGGCGGAGGTACCTGGATTGTCACTAAGACGCTGACAGGAGAATCAGTGGAACAAATCGACGACCCGGCATCTAACAAAACTCTCGATATCATTGATGTTGAAGTCGTCCAATACGCGTTCATAATCCTCTACGTTATAATCTTCATACTGGGAGTCTTCGGAAATGTACTCGTATGCTATGTCGTCTTCAGAAATCGTGCCATGCAAACAGTCACCAATCTCTTCATTACAAATCTAGCACTATCAGATATACTGTTATGCATATTTGCCGTACCTTTAACCCCTATGTATACATTCTTAGGAAGATGGGTTTTTGGCAGGGCTTTATGTCATCTCATGCCATACGCACAAGGCACAAGCGTCTATATATCGACATTGACTCTAACGTCCATTGCTATTGACAGATTTTTTGTTATAATATACCCGTTCCATCCAAGAATGAAACTCAATACTTGTATTTTCATAATCGTCTTCATTTGGGTGTTCTCATTAGTTGTAACGTGCCCGTATGGACTCTTCATGGGTATACAGATCACAAACAATACGACGTACTACTGTGAAGAGAGCTGGCCTTCAGATAGGTCGAGAAGAATTTTCGGGACTTGCACCACAATCTTGCAATTTTTTAATACCTTTTCTAGTAATAGCAGTGTGTTATACATGCGTTAGCATAAGATTAAAAGACCGAGCGCGGTCCAAGCCCGGTGCTAAGAATACGAGAAGAGAAGAAGCAGATAGAGATAGGAAGAGAAGAACAAATAGAATGCTCATTTCTATGGTCGCCATATTCGGAATTTCATGGCTTCCCTTGAATATCTACAATATATCCAACGATTTCTATGCACAAATGACGGAATGGAACTACTATTTTGTGTCGTTCTTTCTAGCACATTCCATGGCTATGGCATCGACGTGTTACAACCCATTTTTATACGCATGGTTGAATGAGAATTTCAGGAAGGAGTTTAAACAAGTCCTTCCTTTTTTTGAGTCAACTGGAGGAGTGCGGAATAGCTATCATTCAGGTCGAATGCCAACTCATAAGTCAGACAAAAACGTTTGCAATGGAAACGAGACAATACAGGAAACGTTAGTAGGGTCGTCCTTCAATCGAGGGCCGTCTCTTAAACACAGAATGTTGGAAGGGAACGGGAAGAAAGATAATGGCGTGGAAGTGGAGAGTATACTCTTGGAGGATAAAACGATCTCAGCAACGTATCACACGAAGAATGAAAACGTTAACCTGCAGTTAATTGACGAGGAATCTCAGCACAGCGAAACGAAAGAAAAGCCATCTGTGTAATTGTAAGTACGAAACAAATAGTCTAATTCATACTCCTTATTCCAAACACCGGCTCAGACTTAAGCTAGTCAAACAGCTGAATTTGTTTTAAATGAATAAAGATTTTTTCAGCTTACGTCGAACAAATTCAAAAGACAAAATTGAGCTTGAGTGTTTTTATAAAACACGCCAGTTAGTTTCATATACATAAAACAAATCCGTAGCTAAACTTGAATTGAAAACAAAGTTATTTATTTAAGATGACTTGCTGAATTTTTTTAAACAAAAATTTTATCCTTAAAAATTTTTTTTTCAGCACACGTCGAACAAACTCAAAAGACAAAATTGAGCTTGAGTGTTTTTATAAAACACGCCAGTTAGTTTCATATACATAAAACAAATCCGTAGCTAAACTTGAATTGAAAACAAAGTTATTTATTTAAGATGACTTGCTGAATTTTTTTAAACAAAAATTTTATCCTTAAAATTTTTTTTCAGCACACGTCGAACAAACTCAAAGACAAAATTGAGCTTGAGTGTTTTTATAAAACACGCCAGTTAGTTTCATATACATAAAACAAATCCGTAGCTAAACTTGAATTGAAAACAAAGTAATTTATTTAAGATGATTTGCTGAATTTTTTTAAACAAAAATTTTATCCTTAAAAATTTTTCAGCACACGTCGAACAAACTCAAAAGACAAAATTGAGCTTGAGTGTTTTATAGCACGGCAGCTAGTTTATACATAAAACAACTCCGTAGCTAAACTTGAATTGAAAAAAAAACGTTTATTTAATATTTGCTATTACAAGTTGAAATCCTGAATTTAATTTACACAAAGTTTGCGAGTAAACAGGTATATTTTCGTCAGTGAAATATCCACCAGTGATCAGTTGACGAGATCTTTTCAACCGTGTTTGTGCTGTCCCCGCTATTTGTCGAACAGTCTAAGTTTTATGCAAACACTTCCTGGGGCACGATAAAGTCAATGGAACTTTTCTCAGAAAAGATTTCTGAATAAAAAGCTTACTTCGCATACTCCGTCGCTGCACTCTACATTGAAAATATCCACTTTCTTACTTACCTACTCGTTTTTTGTTCTAGTTTTATTATAATTTTTTGTGCCACTAATATTATAAATATAGCAATTTTTTTACGAAATCTTCGAATCTTTATTTGGATCACGTTATGTTACATTATTAATAATATAACAAGATTTAATATATTATTAATGTCTAAATTATTATAGTCATTAATTGTTATTATGAGTCTAGACTCGTGACCATGGTTGCTGTAACGCTGCCAAAACGTCGAGATTATAATTATTTACATCATAATTAAGTCTTGTGTTATGTTAATAATATAACATAACAGTGTTCCCTAGTTCCAAATTTTCGCAATTATAATATGAGTAGAACAAAGATTATTGACAAAACTAGAAATCAGTAGATAAACTCAATATAAACCAGTAGATATTCCCAAACTTCAGGCGCTCGGGATTATGTCATCTTTGGGAAGAGTGAGCTCACTTTTTCCGTTCTAGTCGGTTGCAGGATGCGGTGAACGCCGGACGTTTTATTTATCACTATTCGTTGTCAACAACCAAAATAAGTAGAACCACAGCATATCACGCTAGTGATTCTTGGGGTCAAGTTGATTGGTGGTGTGTAAATCACTTACGCTACACACAGAGATGCAATTCATAACCAATTTCAAAGTGCTCAGGGCGCATCTGTTGGTTTATATCGATGTGGAAACAGTAACTACGCGGGCAAATCCACAGGGCGCTGCTATGTATGTTCTCAAAATACTGAAACTTAAAAAAATTGATTTTCCTGAAAATTAGATTTCCTAGTACTCATAAATTCAATTTTCTAACACTCACTATTCAGAATGTAACATGGAAGCCTAATGGAAATATAAACGCATTTTATATTGGCTGGTTTCTTTAAAGATATTGCGCTCAGCAATATGCCCGCCATATGTGGCGCTTGTTTCTAACTGTTGTAGTTTAAATGCTTGTTCATTTGTTTTAGAATAAAGGGTTTCTATCTTCATATCTATTGTATTGACCTCGTAATATTATATAGGCTACAATTGTAATAATTACTATTTCTCAGAAGTAAATCCCCCGTTATAATCCCAAGACGTGATTACTGAATTAAGCCTTTGATAGCGTTAGAACAATTATAACAAACATGCACATTTATTTATACGCAGGTACTAATATTGCACTGTCATACTAGCTGAACGTACCCTGCCACGCTTCGCTGTGGCACATTTTAATGCAAAAATTAGATAAAAACAATCCTTGATGCGGATTGTAAAATTTCAGCTCGATCGGTGCAGAACTTTTTGAGTTTTTGAAGCGTACACAAACCAACATAACGTTTTTATATTTAGAGATAATGCTTTTCTCTATATAGAGACTAATAAATGGCGTCATGTTTTTAGTGGGCAAGTTTTTTTGTAACTCTCCTGTAACATTACTAGATCATCAAATTTGCGATAAGTGATACTTATCGAGATCACTTATGGCCTTTCAAAGTTTTCTTTTAAATTGAGAAATATAAAACCAAATATCTTCGTTGCGACATAGTTTGGAGAAATGTGTCCGTAATAACTTTTGCTCACTTTATACTGTTCTTTCAAAATATCCATGTTTCCATCATCATCATCAGCCGCAAAACGTATAGGCCTCCCCCCTATATTTCCACAACGAATGGTCCTGCGCAACCTGCAACCAGCGGTTTCCAGCGACCTTTGTGATGCCATCTGTCCATCTAGTGGGGGGGCCGTCCAACACTGCGTCTTCCGGTTCGTGGTCGTCACTCGAAAACCTTTCTTTGTCATCGGTTATCAGTTCTCCAAGCGATCTGGCCTGCCCATTGCCACTTCAGCTTGCTTACTCTTTGTGCTATGTTGGCCACTTTAGTTCTTTTGCGAATATCCTCATTAAGGAGTCTGTCGCGCAAAGAGAATCGGAGCATAGATCTCTCTGTAACTCACTGTGTGATTATAATAATTAATTAATTAATTTTCAACCCCATCCATTCAAACCTGATGGGCCAACAAACATTTAAACTTTCATATTTATTATAATATACTCTAATATAATCCTACTAGAATTTACTTCATATGTATGTAAAACTACAGACTAATATTTTATTTTCAGGAATCAACAACAACGCACAACGAAACCGCACAAACAACATCAACTATTCCCAGAACTAATCGTCTCCATTGAAATAGTAGAAAATGTATATTTTATCAGTTTCGTAGGTAATTAATTAACTATTTATTTATTTTTTACAGCAGATTTTTTTCGCTTTCTGTGATTTTATTACATTCGAAGAATGTGTATTTATTTAAGAGTTATTTTTGAAATAACTCGTGTATAAATTGTATAAAATAATTCATACGGTGTAGTCCCTAGTATAGAAAACTGTGCTAGTGAATTTAAAACTAGAATTTTCGTGCAAGTATCCAAAAGGCCTAGTTTATTATTGTGTTATAGATTAAAGTTGAAGAAATAAGTAATTATATGGAATTACGAGTATATATGAATGTATAGTAATTAATAAAATTCTCATTTAATATTTGAGTCCACCAAGAAACTTATGAGCCCAATTTCAAACAAAAGACAAATCTAGGCTTAGAATTTTCATGTAAATGTTTAACATTAAGATTTGGTTTTATCGTAGACTTATCGAGTTAAGAAAACTAATTATGAAGTTAATCAAAATAACGTTTCATGTACATACGTGTATAATATTTTCATTATTTTCATTTTTCTTTTACATTTTATTTTCAGATAACATATATTTTACATGTTAATTATTGTCAACTTTGCCAATAAAACTTTTTGTACTGTATTGTATATCGAACAGTCCAATAACTAATTGTAGTGTCTCTATTTTATGTGCATAACACCATCAATTAATGTCTCACCATATTAATTTGTCACTGTTAAAAATAGGGGGAATTTAACTGGTTTTATTATATAATAAATACTTAGGCGTAACTCTTTGTCCTTTTGAGAATTTAGATACATGACTCTTATCATGCGTGGTAGTACTAAATACATATTTAAATTGCTCATGACACAACTTCTATCTAAGCGTTTAGTTTAATTCTAGACCTTCAGTTAAATGCTAAATCCTAATAGAATACGTGTTATTATAAAGCCATTCAATTTAGATAAATGAAATATAATAATAATAATCTATTTACCATAAAAATATTAATAGTATAATTAAGTGTAGAACTTGTTGTTGTTTGAAATTTAAGTTTTTGGGGACTCAAATTATAATCGTGTATTAGTCGAACAATAATTCTAAGTTATTAATACATAAAACATGTATTTGTAGTTTGGTAAGCTTGTTGAAAGTTAGAAAAATAACTATATAAATTTTAAATTATTAAATAAAATGTAAATAGTATTGTATAATAAATGAAAGACGTACTACTGTGACTCGCTTGTAGACAAGTAAGCGTTGGTGTTAGTTCTAATATTTATTATCAATTATTAAAATATTCTCTAAATGGAAATAATGGAAAATAAATATTGATTGTTTTATATTTTATTTTTCATTTTATTCCCCTTGATCGGAGTTAGCACAATACATCACTCCGAAAAATTTCCTGTCACTGTATACTGTGTAGTATTGATAGAAAATGGAAAAAGGTTTCTCTTTGCCAGAATAATAATCTGACTTGAAACAATCTCAATTTGAGCCTTTAAGTGTTAGCCATTGAGCTGTTCACGTAAGTATTTGTTTTGTTTTGTCTCAACAAAACAGAAAAGAGGGAAAAAGCAGCTGACTGCCTGACGGTAAGTTACACGCTTTTTCGAAAACGACGAATTAAAAAGACTGTAACTTCCCTCGTCATTCGGTTTCATTAGACATCTTTACAGTTAATCTGTTATTGATTTATTTGTCGCCGTAAAGTTGAATAACCACCAGATTATAATCTAACGACATCAGATTAGAAGCTAACTTAACTTAACTACCGTGAGATTATAATATAATCTGCCCTTCTACCGCCTAACTAATTGGCTGTGGCTTTGCTATTGCTGTCTCTACCATTTCAAGCGAAAAAAAAGACAGCAATAGAAGCTAAGACAGTTTTGTTAGGCGGCAGACCCTCTGATGGTGTTGTTAATTTCACGGTGACTTAGTATATACATAATATAGTACACTCCGCGAGGCATAAGCTGAGCTTTGCATTTGTGTGAGTGTACATGGATAGTGTAGGTGTGACAACCGGCCTTAGGCGCGGCGCCATTCTGCCTCGCCGCGCTCCTGCCTGATTGGTGATCACTCACACTAATGCAAAGCTCAGCCTATACCTCGCGGACAAAATTTCAAGCTCCTGCCTGATTGGTGATCACTCACACTAATGCAAAGCTCAGCCTATACCTGGCGGACAAAATTTCAAGCTCCTGCCTGATTGGTGATCACTCACACTAAAGCAAAGCTCAGCTTATACCTCGCGGAGTGTATATAGCTTTTATCTACGCTATAACTTAGCAATAACTATAAACCAAAAAGTTACATTTTTTTCATATCTTTGTTAGCGTTTACGCGACATTTATGTTAAAACGCCTGCTCATAACATCATATTGGTTAAGTATTTATATTTATACTTGAATAAGGCACACAGTAAATAATATTATCACATTAATTCCTTTGCGGTAGATTAGATTACTGGCAAAGAATTGGTACTTCCCCAGACAAACTCTGCAAAGAGTCATGACTACTAGAATATTAGTAATTTTGAGGCAACGACAACGTCAACAGCCCACTAAATGTTCCCACTGCTGGGACTCAGGCTTTCTCTCGCAAGGAGAGAGTTAAGGCATAATCCACCACGCTGGTTCAGTGCGTGTTGGTGGATAACACATGACTTCGTCGACAACACAACATCGAGGTACATGTCGGTTTCCTCATGATGTTTTCCTTCACCTTTTTAAGTTAGCGGCATTACGCACATGACTTCGAAAAGACAGTGGTGCGTGTGGGGTTTGAACCCGGGGTCTCCGGATCGGCAGGCGCCGTTCTCCCGACTAGACCAGCCGTAACGTAATAATACGTAAGTAATTTATTTCTATTACGTAACTTTGCTTTAATTGATTATGAATCAATTAAGATCTTACCTCATATAACAACAAATATGACGATTGGAAAAAAATACATGATGGAAACTCAGGACTGGAGACAAGGGAGGGAATTGGGGGAGGCCTTTGTCAGAAGTGGGACAACTGATGTTAATAAAAACAAAGTTCAAAAACATAAGAAGTTAGACGTAAGGAGTACCGTCCCACATTCACGAGGCAATAAGTTCCAATCCCGCCTGCACCTCTGTATATTTTTATTTGATGATGTACAACTTCGTCGTTATAATATTGCGAAGCTGTGGGTTGTGGGTTCGATCCCCACCCAGTGCAAATGTTTGTGTGATGACTTCAAATATTTGTACTGTGCCTGGGTATTTTCTATGTATAATAAGTATTTATTTTAAAAATATATAACTAAGTAAGTTACATCAGCTATCTGGCTTCCATATTACAAGCTTTGCTTAGTTTGGGGTCAGATGGTGTTGTGTGTGAAATGTCTACCAATATATACGCCTGAAAGTGAGGAACACACTGTGTGCTACGAGTAAGCACTCGTAGCACACAGTGTTATTTGAATATTAATATTTCGTATATCTTCATAGCACTGCTCTGCGCGTATCCTTACAAGATATAAAATAAATATTCTTTGCTCAAAAAAAATTATAAACATTGCCCTTCAAACCAAAAGACAGTAATATGTGTAAGGTGTACTAGTCCTTCACAAGCGGTACTACTTCTATAAAAAACCCGCTCATACTGCTAGTATTTTATAAATAAAACTAACCGTGCCCTACGGTTTCACCCGCGAAATCTTCATTCTACTAATTTGCACAGAAAACCGTATTTAAAATTTAAACACCATCTGTTTTGTCGTGAGCAACAATCATTCAAATTTTCACATAAAATATGTACAATATTAGTAGGAGTATCTTTTTTCCTATACCTACTATATGCATATAAATATTATATATATGCATAATATATATTTTGGCTATTACCGCTGAGGCGCTTTTCCTTATACAGCCAAACACGGTAATCACGTGTAATATTAAAAAAAATCGTTTCAACAATGAAAACGAGTTATTAAAAATGTTTCATTTTGAAGGAAAAAATAATAAGTTGTCAAAAAATGCGCGTGCAACTAATAATGGCGACCATCCACAGACTAGAAAAATTAGCTTTCTGTGCGGATAGCTTTTTAATCACGTACAAAAATAGAATATAAAGTTTTTTTTTAATTACTATGAAAATAAAAGGAATACATGGATATTAGAGTTTCTTCATTTATTCTACTAGGCATGATCTTTATGGTACCTATCGAAACTTTTTAACAACAAATCAGCTCGACCAATAAAAAAGCTCTATAACTCTAAAATTGTGAGTTATGATAATGAAAAAGTCACAGTTTGATTAGTGTCATTATATGCCTGGTTGTGGTGAAATTAGAGAAAGGAATTTAAATAGGAATTTATGAGGAAGTATATTCAAAAATATATTTTTATTAGTACCTCTTACTCTAGCCGCCTCCAGGCACCCCAAGCCCTGTGTGATCAATCACTAGAGCTTCCGAATGATTTATAACACATGACGCAGCTGAACTTTGGGCGGAGTATAATAGGCATTGTCTCATGCCTGATTAGGTCCCGGCGTCGCTGAAAATTCAGTTCCCGAACTCACACACCAACTAGGGCGCTTAGCTTGTTATGAAGTTTGACAACTATTGCTTTGAAAGTTTTCAATAGGTGTGAGCGTGTCAATGAAGTTATTGAGTGTGAAAATGGATGTCGTTTTTAGGTTGATTTTATAGTAGTGGATAAATAAGAAATTCTTTATAGTGACACAAACAAACAAAAAAATGCAGTAACATTTATAAATTAGTACACAAATTTATCTTTAAAAATTTAAGAAAACCTGTTTGGCGCGCCGTAGACAGGTCTTTCGTGAAATGAATTCTAGCGTCACGCTCAGCTCGGGCACGTCAGAATGATAAGAAATCTTCGGATAAACTCGTGACCATAGCCATTGTTCATCTAGAAATGCGTCAGTATTTCCTATTGGCCATCTAGAAATGCTGACTCATTTCCAGATTGCCATGCTCATGGCCACGCCCTCTGGTTTCACCCGCGTAGTTTCCAAAGTATCAAAATCTGATTTATAAGTTTTCACTTCTATCGGCAGTTGCTATGACTGCCAATATTTTTCTTACAGTATAGTGACGGAACGAGTAGGAGATGTACCTGATGGTAAACGACACGCCTGCTCTAATGCAGATCAGCACGCTACGTAGATACTTTGTGGATGGGTGAAATCTTGTGAGATCGCTTCGAAGACATGCGTGATTGTAGTAGATATAATTGTCACCATCAGTGCTGTTTAGTACTCAAATTCTAAGTTATGTATTTTCACATATTAATTCATTATAGTTGTTTTACTATGAATACAAACATTACAAAAACTCTAAGACTACAGTGCCGCCAGTTGAGGGTCAGGGCCCAAGTCACCGGGCTGCAGAATGAGGGACCTCCTGACGATGCGCACTGTGTCGTGGCCATCTGCACCTTTTTCATCTGGCTCTTGATCTAACCGTCTTGCGAGTCTCCTAAGATTATTTATTCTACGTTATATCATGTCCATTTGCCGATACAACTATAGGGACCATGACCGTGGATCAACATCCCTCACCGCAGTAACCTCATGAGCCAAGCGGTAGTAAGTACATATTATTTTCAGAAATTATTGCTTGCCAATGTACCTTGACCTATTTACTAGCTACTAATTCACCGACCTGACACATCTGGCATGGCGCGCTCGAGTTCTATAAATTTTATGCTTCTACGAGTAGGTATTTTAGTAATAAAATATTCATATTTTCTAAGAATCTATTTTATAAGGTCTAAACAATCCTATCATTCATCTAGATGGCAGATAGCAATATAACATTACTTTCACGTCGTGAGTTTAACTGGCGTGTTGTTATGATTGTCGTTTATTTTGTTGTTAAAGTTATTTACGACTCCGCTATTTATACATATCTAATATGTGTAAAATTGCTGCAAATTTTGCTGAATTTGCAAAAAGCAAACACAGAATCTGTCGTAAACAGAATCTGACTTTAACCGAATAAACCAATAAAAACATATCATATCATTTCTTTATTTGCGAAAATGGGTAGGTAGGTACAAGATATTATACAAATACTAGCGGCCCGCCCCGGCTTCGCCCGTGGTACATATATATAACCTACAGCGTTCAAGGATTACGAACATATGAAAGAACGGTGTTCCAGTAGTTCCCGAGATTAGCGTGTTCAGTCTATATATAAGCTATAGGCTACTTTAGATCCCCAAATTATCGTGCTGTTTACTGGGTCAGAAGTGACACCTGTAGACATCTGGCGGGGATAACTAATTAAATGACGATTGATCAGTTTTCGACCAGAGAGGAAAAATGATCAAATTACTAAAATGGCTATTAAAAAATAAGGGTTGATCGTAGAAGGGTGAAAATTGAGGATTGTATATATTTTTGTATGTTGTATCATAAAAAAATAGAAATTAAAAATGTTGTCAAAAAAATAAAAATAAAATTTTTGAGGTGGACTACCCCTAACATTTAGGGGGATGAAAAATAGATGTTGGCCGATTCTCATAGATACCGGATAAGCACAAAAATTTCATCAAAATCGGTCAAGCTGTTTCGGAGGAGTTTGGCAACGAAAACTGTGACACGAGAATTTTATATATTAGATAGACTAGCGGCCCGCCCCGGCTTCGCCCGTGGTATATATATATAACCTACAGCGTTCAAGGATTACGAACATATGAAAGAACGGTGAACGATTTTTTTAAATCGGTCCATTAGTTCCCGAGATTAGCGTGTTCAAACTATATAATATATGCTATAGGCTACTTTTGATCCCCAAATTATCGTGCTGTTTACTGGGTCAGAATTGACACCTGTAGAGATCTGGCGAGGGGGGATAACTAATTAAATGACGATTGATCAGTTTTCGATTAAATTACTAAAATGGCTATTAAAAAATAAGGGTTGATCGTAGAAGGGTGAAAATTGAGGATTGTATGTATTTTTGGATTTTGTATCATAAAAAAATAGAAATTAAAAATTTTGACTAAAAAATAAAAATAAAAATTTAGGGGTGGACTACCCCTAACATTTAAGGGGATGAAAAATAGATGTTGGCCGATTCTCATAGATACCGGATAAGCACAAAAATTTCATCAAAATCGGTCAAGCCGTTTCGGAGGAGTATGGCAACGAAAACTGTGACACGAGAATTTTATATATTAGATAGATATTGAGAACTCCATATTCAACCTTACGGCATGCAAATTTCCAGTTATTATGACAAATAGACATTACAAAAACAAAACTTAAGTAAAGACTTCAAGGACTAGGTACTTTACATTAAATATTAAATAATATATACGCTTACATTTATAGAAATGGGAATAGTAGGAGATCCCGCTATACAACGACCTTCGCCGAGCTGTTTATTGGATGAAAAGTATTTTATATGTAATTTAATATGTTAACAAATATATTGCAAATGGGTTGCCTAAAAATTTCAGTCTATAATATGATTAATTAACAATTAATTTTTTTTTTTAATTTTTCACTTAAATTGTTTGAATTTTAGAAAAAACTATATAACATAACTTATTATTTTGGCTTTACTCAGTGCTTACGAAATATCATTACGAAATTCAACCCCTAAGGGTGTAAAAAACGTTGTTTGTATGAAACATTTTATTCCTTACACATATTCGCATAAAATTTCGCACGAATTGAGCATGATCACAGTAATCAATTATGTATGACCGTATTTTTCAAAACTTAACCTCCAAACCAACCCGCCAACCAAGCCAACCCGCATTTGGCCAGCGTGGTGGATTATGGCCTTAACTCTCTCCTTGCGAGAGAAGGCCCTGAGTCCCAGCAGTGGGAACATTTAGTGGGCTGCTTATGCATAACCTCCAAAAGGGTGAAATAAGGGATGAAAGTTTGTTTGCAACTTTTTATTGTTTGAAAATATTTGCATAAGATTTCGTAAGCACTGAGTAAAGCCAAAATAATAAGTTATATTACATAGTTTTTCTAAAATTCAGTCAATTTAAGTGAAATGTTTAAAAAAATATTTTAAAATTGTTAATTAATCATATTCTGGATTGAAATTTTTTAGGCAACCCATTTGCAATATATTTGTTGACATATTAAATTGCATATAAAAACACTTTTCATCCAATAAACAGCTCGGTGAAGGTCGTTGCAGAGCGGGATCTTAGACTGGAAAGCATTGTCAGTAGCAAATAGAATTGCATGGTGTAAGATCAATAATTGTTTATATATTTATATAATTACTAGCGGCCCGCCCCGGGCTTCGCCCGTGGTACATATTTATAACCTACAGCATTCAAGGATTACGTACATATGAAAGAACGGTCAACGATTTTTTTAAATCGATCCAGTAGTTCCCGAGATTAGCGTGTTCAAACTATATATATGCTATAGGCTACTTTTGATCCCCAAATTATCGTGCTGTTTACTGGGTCAAAAGTGACACCTGTAGACAACTGCCGGGGATACCTAATTAAATGACGATTGATCAGTTATCGACTGGGGATGAAAAATGATTAAATTACTAAAATGGCTATTAAAAAATAGGGGTTGATCGTAGAAGGGTGAAAATTAAGGATTGTATGTATTTTTGTATGTTGTATCATAAAAAAATAGAAATTAAAAATTTTGTCTAAAAAATAAAAAAATAAATTTAGGGGTGGACTACCCCTAACATTTAGGGGGATGAAAAATAGATGTTGGCCGATTCTCATAGATACCGGATAAGCACAAAAAATTTCATCAAAATCGGTCAAGCCGTTTTGGAGGAGTATGGCAACGAAAACTGTGACACGAGAATTTTATATATTAGAAGATGTCAAACAGGTTACTAATTTATAAAAAAATAATGTTGTGAATTATTACTTAATAACGCAAGCGTACAAAATAACGTCAGTTTACAGAATAATGTCATTTTACAAATAATGTCAATATAATAATTACAATGTCAAAGTGCGATATTGTTAAACGATGTCGAATAATAGAAAATAAAAACCCCAAGTATTCAAACTGTCAGTCAGATACTCATTTATTGTATAGTATGCCTTCTCTGTCCGGTAATGTTTTAATTTATTTAAAAAAATGTGCATTTCATTAATATTTTACAGATGGATTGGCAAGTAGTGTTGGGTAGGACATGACATATAAAGAGTTTGTAAGAGTAGCCTCATTTTTGTACTGAACCAGTACAATGTCCTACTTCAAATGAGGCAAGGCGTACTAAAGCTCAGCGGTACATTTGAAGTTGCGAGTAAAAACATGACATTTGGCGTTATTGCAGTACAATTACAGTCTGAACTCTGATTGATGACATACTAATAAACAGTATCGCAAAGTAATCTATACTAATATTATAAAGAGGAAAGATTTGTTTGTTTGTTTTTTTGTAATGAATAGGCTCTGAAACTACTGGACCGATTTAAAAAATTCTTTCACTTTTGGAAAGCTACATTATCCCCGAGTAACATAGGCTATATTATATTAAAAAAAATATTAGGAATCCTTACTAAAACTCCAATAATGTAACATAAGGTGAAAAAAAAGACCTGAAAAATTCCTTACGTCGCGTGCGCTGCGAAAACTATTGATGATAGAACAAAATCATTTACTACGACTTTGCAGAACTCATCATTATCTACAAAAAGTGTCGCGACAGCATATGTCTAAATATAATAGTTATTATGTCACAGCAGTTTTTTATTCTAAAATATTAATTTATATATAAAAAAAAATCTTTAAAAAAATTCAAACTTCCTTTACCTATAATTTTACTTTTTTTTTATACCCGATACAAAAAAAGGGTGTATTTGTGTGTGTATGTACCCGTGCGAAGCCGGGGCGGGCCACTAGTACAAAATAAAATGCTTCGTAATTTTTTTTGTGAGTAGTTAAATAAAAAAACAAATATATTTAGAAGTATATAATAAAAAAAGCTAATGAATAAAATTACAATTTACAAATAATATTTGCGTCACTTTGCTGCCACTGAGGCGATTTCTTCTTACCGCAGACACGTAATGTTATTGTAAAATGACGCACTACTGTAATTTGTAGCTTGCGTCTCGCCCCTCTCTATCTACGTCCTATAGTTTTACGAGGACGGAGAGTAAGTCAAGCGACTTCGCGACTGCCGCGACATAAAATTTGAAGTAGCTAGTACAATGTAAAATGTTGAGCCGCTCTTACATCTTGACGTCATGTACGGGACAAATGTATCGCCTCTTGTATGTCCTACTCAAGACTATTGGCAAGTGATTATAAATATTAAAAATGTGGGAGCCATACAAAGCACACTGTTGGCTAGTAGTGTTGTACTACACTTAGGCGTTCTCACTTTATGTTTGTGGCGTTCACTCATCAAATTATCAAACAACGCCAGATTGTTCATCATCATCCGAGAATTCAACTTGCAGATGGCTATCAAGGATAGAAATGTGGCCGTGGTCGAGGCTCTTGGCCGGGAGGAGGCGGCTTAGGCAAAAGACGATGTCGAGTCAATTACTATCGGAATCCCAACCGGTAGTGATCGGCACAACAGACTAAATCCGACTAAAATGTTCACACCATCCCCCTGTTTTCCCCTTCTTCTCCTAATGTAAAAAAAAATGTAATTGTAAGGGCAAAGGTCACGGACCCTGGAGAGACTGGAGTGGCTAAAATTAAAAACCCCCCACTGTGTTTCCCATCTAACGGTGACCCCGTCAAGGCCGGGGCGGACTGAGAGAGCCACGCATCGTAATACCACAGTCTATTAAATTATATACTGTGGTAATTCCGACCTCTTCCACCGCGTCCTCCACCCCGCAGCCGCGACGCCCACCATGCCGATCCATTTCCACACCGCGCAACTTACTCGTACATGGCCGCATCGTCGTCGTCATGACAGCAAAGTCTAGACCGGCCAGTTCTCCTATAGGTTTCTCTTAGCTTCACCGTGATGACTAGGCCACGGCTCCTGAGCCCCCTACCTAGTCAATGCGTGAACTCCTCGGGAGGATACTAATCTAATTTAGCTAACTTCTGTAATCGCATCCAATTTATTCACATAGTAATTACTTAAAATTAAATACGACTAATACTACCAATATCGATGCATATAAATGCGAAAGTTTCGATGATTGTTGCTCCATCATGTTGGAACGCCGGAACGGATCGGGTTTAAATTTAAAACATAGATATGTTATAGTCTGTAATGACTATGGGACTACGTGGGATAAACGCGGACCACCACTAGAATATCTTAAACTAAATGTCTAGACCAAAGAGTTTACAATTACTACGAATAGAGTTGACACAAACGCTTTACACCAAAAGCACGGGTAGCATCACGGTAGCATCTTTCTTGCCTTGTCACTCTTGTGGCAGTGTCATACTTTTGTCGCGGCACATCATTCTGTTGCCATAGAAAGTATGGACGTCATTTGCTTACGATTGACACAAAGGAACCGTGCGGAAAATCTAATTCTATACTTAGTAAATGTAAACTCTTTGGTCTAGACAAAGTTCTGTTACTCTAGCAGGGATCATGGAATTGAATAAAAAATTCAGAGGGCTGTTAATTATCAAGTAAAACAAATTAGCAACACACTTAGTTTTCAGTTTAATGTGTAAAGTTATACCAACCTTAATGCAGTAATGGAGTGCCAGCACGAATATGTTGACTAACTAAAATTTACGTAAATTTAGTTACAACAAAGTTCTCATTGAGATAAAAGCAAAAGTATTCACTTTACTTAAAATAAGTGAGTTCACAATATTGAAGTGAAAGCTGAGACTGAGGCTATGGATGGATGAATGCTTGTTACTTTTTCAGGCAAAAACTACTGCAGGGATTTGGCTGAAATTTTGGTAAATAGGTAGATTATTGTCTGGAATAACGTACAGGCTATTTTTTTTGGTAAAATTACGGGATTGGGAACTGCGCGGGTGAAACCGAGCGGCGCTGCTAGTCATACATTATGTATTGTTGATAATTGAGCAACCCACATCCGAACTTTCGGATTTATAACATTAGTAGGATTCCGTTAATGCACAAAGTGTTTACAAAACGCTCACCGCTGTGACATCGAAACGTTACGACTGTGTGGTATATTATAATTAGTTTATAACTCGCCAGTGATATGTAGTAGGCCTGCGAAACTTTACACGGTCATGTGAATATATACTAGGTAACAGTCGGCACTAACGCGAAGTCTTTGGTCTTGTTCGTTCAAGAGCCAGAGACTTTTTTTCTATTTTTTAGGAAATAGAATAATAACTGCTGAACTATGCAGTGCTAGTCATGCTAATGAATATTGGCAAATATGCACAAATTTATTGTGTCTGTACGTATGCAACAAATCAGGATTGTACGTCCAACCGCTTCCGATATATAGCAATCGCCAAAACGTTTGCCCAGCAGAGGCACAACTTTGGCTTTCACGGCACATGTTTGTTCGTATATATAAGCTATTTTTTGCATATTTTATATCCAGCTGGGCCCATAATTTAAAAAATATTTGCTGAGCGAACGTTCTTGCAGCAAAATCAGTTTTTGCTTAAATAAATCTGAAGCCGTTGAAGGCAAAATTTCGGACATATACTTATATGTATATACACGCGACAAAACTCTAATTATGTGCATCATTAAATTTTTTTAAAGGTGGTACTTTTTTGCTGGGCGAACGCTCACTAGATTCGAGATTTATCTTCAGACTTGGGCCTTCTATTTTCACCACAGAAGGTATATATACACACCTATACAAAGTAAAATTGTTTGAGTGGATTATGATAAACTCAGTTCTGTTTTGAACCAAGTTTCAAAGAAATAACAAGTAACGGAGGAGAGGAATGGGATTCCTGTGTTCATCCATTACAATCGCAACAAACTTTGAACTACTTATGTACTTCTGATGTCTGACCTCATAATTTCCTTGAAGGAAAATTTACTGAAAATGTATTTTCACCACAGGAAAGTCTGATATTTTTCTGTCGATAAATTAGTTTAAAGTTTGTTCGACAGGTTCAGAAGTTTTTAAAATAACTTGTTATATTTCCCTGATAAATAGGAATACTTATTTGTTTTGCGGCAGTCCATAAATATTAAAAGAATTTATGATGAAAAACATCAAAGTTGAATTTACATTTCGAATAACTTTGTTGGTCACGTAAATGATGTCCTCCAGCCAATTTCGGCCACGGCAACTGTTTCTGTATTTTTTTTAATGATACCTAACTAGGTACTACATACATACATAAGTATATACTTTACTAAACCAAGCAATAACGTGCAAACATTATTGTTTTCCCCTTGAGAGAGCAATGTTTCCAGAGAAATTAGAGGGCAATGAGATAAGTCACAAAAGTAAAACGCTTTACCACTTAGACAACTTGACAGAATTATCATCTTATCCATTTGACTTCGTTTCATGTCACAAACGTTTAAAATATCTACACTGCATAGAAGTACGACGTAGTACTAATTCTATTCTACACTGATTTAAATCTTAATTGAGGTGGTTGAACCTTAGATAATGAATAAGTAAATACATAGGTCAGGCTTTCCGCACGGTTCCTTTGTACCAATCGTAAGCAGATGAGGTGTATGTTAGCTATGGCGACATAATGATGTGTCGCGACAAAAGTATGACCCTTCCACAAGATCGACAAGACAAGAGCGATCACACCTGTGCTTTCGGTGTAAAACGTTTGTTCTAATTCTCCGCACGGTTTTTTTGTGCCAATCGTAAGCAAATGCGGTGTATTATTAGCTATGGTGATATAGTGATGTGTCGCCACAAAAGTATGACACTTCCACAAGAACAAGGCAACAGCGATTACACTCGTGCTTTCGGAGTAAGGAGTTTGTTCTAACTCTGCACGTAGTATAATATGTAAAATAAAAGTGGTCAAATGCGAGTCGGACTCGCCCATGAAGGCTTCCGTAGCAGCAAGTAACATAATATACAAGTTCTTGTAGTTCGTTGTTACTTTAATCAGTGTTTTAATAATAGTCAATTTATGACGTATTAAAATAAAACTACTTACTATATCTCATTCAAACCAATTTTCGTTGATAGTTTACATTTAATGTAAACTATCAACGAAAACGACTTTTTTTTATTTTTGTTATTCTCTTATTTTAGAAATTAGAGGGAAGGGGGCACACTTTTTACCACTTTGGGAGAGTCCCTCGCGCAAACTATTCAGTTTAGAAAAAATCAATGTTTGAAACTTCAATATCATTTTTAATGACCTATCCATAGATACCCCACACGTATGGTTTTGATCAAAAAATTTTTTTTGAAATTTAGTTCTAAGTATGGGACACCCCTAATTTTTTTTGATTTTTTCTATTTTTTGTATCAAAATCTTAATGCGGTTTACAGATTACATCTACTTACAAATTTTCAATAGTATAGCTTTTATAGATTCGGAGAAAAGTGGCTGTGACATACGGACGGACAGACAGACAGACAGACATGACGAAACTATAAGGGTCCCGTATTTTGCTACGGAACCCTAAAAATTGAGTTGGACTCTTTGCAGAGTCCGCCTGGGGAAGTACCACACCTTTGCCAGTTATTCTGCCCCAAGCAGTAACGTGTAAACATCACTGTGTTTACTGTTGGTTTGAAGGGTAAAGTTTGCAGAGAAATTATAGGGCTTTTAGAGATATAACATCAGAGATAGATCTTTGGGTGACGAACACCTGATGGCAAGCAACATGCCTGCCATATAACAACACGGTGACACG
Organism: Ectropis grisescens; assembly: GCA_017562165.1. NCBI lineage: Eukaryota > Metazoa > Arthropoda > Insecta > Lepidoptera > Geometridae > Ectropis > Ectropis grisescens. The sequence goes on along the minus strand of CM029777.1, from coordinate 23,051,240 downwards.
CAGCTTGTGGAGCATGAAGAGTCCAAATCATCACCTAGCACTGCACTGCACTTGTCATCCAAAGATCTAAGATGTTATATCTTTGTGTGATTTCTCTGGAAACATCGTCCTTCGAACTGAATACAGTAATGTGCACATTACTGTTTGGTGGTAGAATAACTAGCACAGTTGTGGTACTTCCGCAGGCGGACTCGGCCAAGAGTCCTACCATACAGTAATGTCGCACTGTACGTCACTATATAGCTATAGAAATACTGCTATTCAATATAAATATCGGCGACCCCAATTTATTTCACCCATCTAAAAAATTGGTTGCCTGTAAAGTCGGTATACGGGCGAAAGTTTTACGTGACAACGACTTTGAGTGGTAAAATAATTTTACGGAAGGGACGCGTGCCTTTCACTTTTTATGTCTGTCTCTCTCGCTCTTAGGCGGGCTAACCATTCCCGAGTGGAAGGGACGCGTGCCTCTCACTCGCTCTCGTTGTGAGCGCATATTGTGAGCGGAGCGTAACGCAGTTTCTTGAAGTGTCACCCGGCAAACCAATTTATAAGACGTTGTCACGTCAAAAGTTTTTAACGTGTACGTGCAACTTTGTTACTCCTGCTCTGCTCCAACGCTAAATAAAAGCCCTAGTAAGCCACTCCGCTCCCACCCGACAAATAAAATACACTCAAATATGGGCTTTATGTTACGATTGTTAAGGTATAGATTACATTGGCAACATAAATTAACAGATGGCTGTCAGCGCGCAGTCTGCTAATTTGTGTTGTCAATGTAATCTGTATCTTAACGTGCAGGACATAAAGCCCATATTTTTGTGTATTTTATTTGTCGGTAGGTAGGTAGTCGTATAAGTTGGCGCAGACCTTTATAGATACGACTCCGCTCCCACCCGACAAATAAAATACACTCAAATATGGGCTTTATGCAAGCCTGTTCAGATATAGTTTAGATAGATAGATAGATATACACTTTATTGACACACCAAAAGAATGGGATACACAATTATAATTTACATTGGCAACAAAATTTATCATACGGCTGTCAGCAAGCGGTCTGGTGAATTATGCTGCCAATGTTGCAGCGGGAGTCGTAGGTACCTATAAGTGGGCGACGTCCTTATGGCCGTACCCCGAGCCTTGAGTTATTTCTTACCTCATTGCACACCGCAAGAAAGAGTAAGAGCGAAACAGTAAGATTTGTCGCTGTTTTACTCTCAAATATTAGAATAAAATCTTTATAAAATCAAACTTTGGGCATTTGAAAAAAAAAATTTTTATCAAAATGTTCGTAATGAAATTGCCTATCCGTTGATGTAAGTACAAAACCCAAATACCATTATTTCGTTTTTGTACTACTTTTTACATTTCTATGGTTTCGTTGTAAGATAATTATTTCCTTTCGGTCGCGTTTGTAACTGTTTAAACAATAAATTTATTAACAAAATAAAACTACCATTTTGAAGCCAAAAATTTTTAGAAATTATTAAATTTCTATCTAATATATAGTATTTATACCAGGTATTTTTACCAGTTGATGTTAGTTTTGGCTAATGAGTAGATAGCTCTGAAAACTAGACAAAAAACTCGTTTTGCTGAGGGACGCACCTTAATCACTACACGTTGGCGTCTTGACGCGAACAGATACAATTTCCCCTACTTAAAGTGATCAACGTGGCTTAAAAGTCTTCACTTCAAAGAAACATTTCCAGTAGTTTTCTAGATGAAAGAATTCATTATTACAATAGGTACAAAGTAAAAGTTTCTGTTAAGTTACTTCAAAATTATAAGCTAGGGAATCATCAGGGCGTACATAATGTGACTAGAAAGTTACAACAAAACAAGGCCAAGTCACAGCTGACAGTCTCGAACCAATAACTGTCCGACAAACAAATATCTAGAACTGTGAAGACGAAGCAGAATTTAATATTGATCAGGCCAGTCGGCAGGCGGCAGGCGGCAGGCAGGTACCGCAGCCGTCTCATCAATATTGGATCCGAGCTAGCTTTGTATTGCACCGCAATTAGTAATCTGATGCTGATTAAGTAATAAACCGCGCTAGATCTAAGAATACCAGAATAAAATGATAATTAAACAAAGAATTTTATTTAAAAAAATGTTCCAATATTTTAATGGTTACGGTTTAAACGTGTTAAGAAAGTAATGGCTGGTCTAGTCCGTAGTCTATCGGAATGCTCGTAGCTCGACAAAGCGACATCGTTTCATGGTTGATGTTCCAAAGGCACGAACGACGAGATTTGACCCTACTTTTGTGATAAGAACGTCTAGGCTGTGGAATACGTTGTCTGAGTGGGTTTTCCTCATGGTGAACAATCTTTGTGTCTTCAAACGAGAGCGAATCGGTTTCTTCTAGGTAAACACGCTCCATCGTAGACCGCTTCGTTTAAAATCAGGTGAGATGGCGGTTAAGTGTGAGCCTATAAAAGGTTAAAAAAACTGTAACTGCCAATCTGGAGCCCCTGGTTCGAATTCTACGCGCACGACTGTCTTTTAGAAGATATGGGTGTCATGCCGATAACTTTAAAAAAGTAACAATATAATAATAGGTATAGATAATTTCGGTGATCAATCTTCCACCATGTGTTTCGGACACAAAATAATAAACCAGCGGTGGGCGATTATGAATGATCACCATAATCGATTTATTTTGTATTACTAATGTTGATATTCGATTATGGAATTAGTGAGTAATATGTTTTCAAAATCGAGTGGTGTTACTAATTATTACTACTAATCGTGTTTTATGAAGTCTACCACAGTTGTTCCGTAACTTATGTTAGTAGTAGACTTGTGTTTTAAGTATAAACATTGGTTTAGTTTGGTTTGTTTTGTTTTTATTACAGTGGAGTGAAACGTGACGCTTTTTACTATTATAGTGGATTTAATTAACGATAAGTTTACCGGTTTTTGGATTGATCGATTGTTTTAGACTTTTAAGATTTAAGTAACTCTTCACTCTGCCGCTTTTATAGACCTCGCGAGAGACCGCATCGTGTTGTCCCCACCTCACCCCACGCAGCTGTGCCGTGAGTGAATCGAGTCGACTCGCGACCGCGTGTGCCTGTTTAACTACTAATTAGTAACTACTAACTGTTATAATCGAGATATCTCGAGACATTCTTATAATCGAATGATTTTATTAGTATTTCTCATAATCGCCCACCTCTATAATAAACAGTATACATATCACACCTTTCATGAAAACTTGACCATAGTTTTTCGCGCAGCGTGCTAAATCCTAATAGCCACCAAGAAGCGTCACTCGATCACGTGACCTTGACTTACTATTCGTCTAACTCCCGGGTGAGTTAAGGTTCCGGCCCCGAGGCGAACTTCCTTGCCAGGGAAGGGCTCCCGGAATCACGATCACGTGACCACAATACACAGGTCCATAGTATTTGTACGTTACTTACCGTTTAGAGAGCACCTCTGCAAATTCTAGCTCGATGGTTACAACACAATTGCTCCACATTTCGTTCAGAACGAGCTTCGTAATTGTAAACTGGGACTGCGCCGCTGGGCTTTTTACGAACGAGTAAAAGGCTTTTTATAGCACATAAAATTATTTTCGTACGTTACGCTCCTGCGGCGTATAATCGACGGGCATATTTGGATGGTTTATGATAGTTGAAATCGCGGATGTCAGCTCCGAACTAAATTAACCTCTCGAGTATTTTTTTAATACCTATTGAGTAACAGGACGAGCTAGACTAACGTCTGATGGCGAACGATAAGCGCGCATAGGATAGAACTAGCAGCACCATTTTTTTTTTAATATAAAGTGACGAGACGATCATGACATGTGCCTGATGGTAAGCAAAATGCCTTTCACATAACAGCACAGTGACACGCAGCTATTGGAACATGAAGAGTCCAAATCATTACCTAGCACTGTACTGTGCTCGTCACCCAGATATCTAAGATGTTATATCTCTAAGCCCTGTAATTTCTCTGGAAATATTTCCCTTCAAACTGGAACACAGTAATGTGCAAACATTACTGTTTGGTGGTAGAATAATTGGCAAAGGTGTGGTACTTCCCCAGGCGGACTCTGCCGAGTCCTATCACTACTACATTATGCCCTGCGGTATCACCCGTGTAATTCCCGTACTGGTTATTTTCCAGCATTGAAAAGTGAAAAAAACCCTATGTTTATTCCAGGCTGCAGATGTTCCGATGTGATTGAGCAACAAAATTATAGTAGTGCAATCAATAATACGAGTTATTTGTATACAGTAATTGTGACGGCCAAAACTTTCATAGTAATATTTAAATACATATTACTGCTAGGTGGTAGAATTACTGGTAAAAGTGTGGTACTACTCTGCAAGTTACTAATGTATTGCTTACCTAAATCAGCACAGCGACAGCGCCGGGTAAATCAGTCCAATCCGCCTTTCCATTAATATTAAAAACATGAAAGTTCTTTCACGCAAAAACTACTGAAGTGATCTGGATAAACAGATTAAATGTTAGAATAATGAAAAATACTTTGGTCCGAGAACAAATGAATTAGTGCACTAGCACATGACTAGCAGCATCCTGCAGTTTTACCCGCGTAGTTCCCGTTCCCACTATCTTATCCCGGGTCAAAAGTAGCTCATATTATTTCAGACAATAATTTAACTCTGTTCCAAATATCACCCCGATCTGTTCAGCCATTCTGACGTGATTGAGCAACAAACATTCAAACTTTCGCATTTGTGGTATCAGTAGGATTAATACTTTTTTTTTAACTATAATAGGTTCGCACTTGACCACCATCTCGCCTGATGTTAAGCGATGATGAGATCTACAATGGAGCGTGCTTACCTAGAAAAAACCGATTCACTCTCGATTTGAAAACACCAAGATTGTAACAATCATACTATAAGTAACTCATTAAAACAACACTTTATTCAAGCTATCAGAATATTTCATCATCATATGTCCATTGTCCAACCACCTTAATTTCTATTATCTCAGTATTCCAAATTTTTAGTACGTCAGAATAGGTTAATAAGCGAATACAACTTTATTGAAAAAACGGACTACTTATATTCGCGTAGATGCTTGAGAATTTGTTTGCAATACCGAAGTAATGGTTTACTGAAAGGAAATTTTAATCAAAGAAGTGCCGTCTAATTCCAAACAGCTGCTGAAGGCTTGCATAAGCCATAAAAATTGCCAATTTTTGAGTAAAGAAGAAAGAACTCGGTCAGTCTGAACTGAACTTCAGAGAAAAATGGAGCTGATTCAGGCATTGCAATACGCCAGTAAATTCATACAATATTTATATTACTACTATTTGAAACTGTAATCATGATTCCACATCCATGAACAATTGTAATAACCTATTTGTCAAATACCCGACAAACGTGTCATGTTACACAACGAGACTCTCTAATTAAGTTCTAAGTTGCGTGCTTAGAAACTTAATCGTAGTCATCTCCAGCCTGTTTTACAACAAATGACTACTATATAAGCCACTTAGGTCGAGACCGTTGGTCGTACCGCTTCGGCACGATCGACTTACTAAAAACGCAAAGCAGCGGAGCCACTGCTCCATACTCAAAAAATAACTTTCGAAAATGTTGGTTAGTTCATTTTGACAGTGTCACAGATAAGTTGGCCGAGATCTAACAGATTCAGGGTAAAACGACGGATGACGGAATACAGACAGCGGCTCGCCGTGATGCGTGACATGAGAAAATAAGGCAGGACCGAGAGTGATGCCTTGTGCGAGGAAGGGTTAGTCTGACTACGTTTTCTACCTAATGTTCCATAGAAAAGGGCTGACGTAAAAGGCGACTTTTTAGGTATATATCTAGATGAACAAAAATTTTTCTTGTCTAGAGATTAGATAAGATATATGTTAAGCTTACAAAGAAAGAGCAGGTTGAGGAAGCTATTAGAATCAGAATCACTTAACTGTGTACATAAGAAGGTACTAAACATAATTATTGAAAGAACAACCCATTTTGGCAATGGTCTATACGAAGTTACTTAAAACATGAAGACCAAATAACTGCATGAAACAAGGCTATTATGAGCAGGAACGTTGCCTACTATCAGTCTGTCATCTTGCTCGCCCCTCCACTCAATTTTAATTATTAATGATTAAGCACTTATAATTTAACATATTTAACAACAGTAATGTTGCATACTGTGTCACTTGTATAGCTGCAGATACGTAGGACACTCAGATAGTTTTGAGAAACTAAAAAACTAAGAGACAAGAAAATTTGAATTGGCTCTCAAAAAAAATGCGGAAGGAAATTTGAAAATCGAACAGGAACTTTGAAATATTCAAAGTTTTCAAAATAATTACAAGTGGCCAGTGTTTTATACATAAAAACTTTTTCTCACAAAACTTTCTGAGTGGCTTGGTATACCAGTCATTCCAAAAGTGTCTTACGCGCACGTCTCGCTTCGCTGCTTTGCCAACGCTCCGCTAACGCCATTTGACGTTAATTGTCGGTGACGTGAATCCATAACTTTTCCCTCTACCAAATACGAGTAGTACTAAACGCATCGATATAAACCAATGGATATGCCCTGAGCATCTTGAAATTGGTATAAGCTGCGTCATGTGTAGTGTTGTAGAATCACTAGCGGAGAGGTATGGTTGAGGTTCTACTTATTTTGAGCAATGGTGCTAGGTAAAAACGTCCGGCGTTCACCTCTTCCTGCAACCGACTACAAGTTCCTGAAGTTTACGAGGGCACATCCAATGGATTATATTGATGACTAAAAAGACCATCACTTCAACAACTGTTCCTGCTTTCCTACTGTTGATTTTCTCGTACTTTCGATGAGAGATTTACATCCCTAGTAAAGTTACTAGGGATGTAAATATAAGGACTCTCACCACTAACTAGGTGGTATCCTGGTATCTATGCTCTCTTAGCAACAATTCTACAAATGACATCAAAGTTGGGTCACATTCTTCCGCTCCGAACCTTCTGAAACAAACATAAGGTAAGGGTCGGTTTAATATGTTACACAAATAATACAATTGTTTTATGAAATGGTTCGCTATTCTAAAGCATTGCTTTGATTCTCAAAATGTTTTCGTCGTAGGTTCATGTGTCCTTGTTAAAAGTGTTTTCTGAGAAATTAATAATCCAGCTTAAAAACAAAACCATGAAACAAGATAACAATGTAAGAGAATAAAGTAAGTATGTGGAACACTTTCAGGCACGGTTCAATTCAAGCACACTTCATGTCCACTTCAAAGCATAGTTTCCGAATGTACGTAAGAATAACTAATAAGATAAAATAATACCAACAAATAAATTTGAGTTATGAGATTCACGCGCCACAAATTTTGAAGCCACCTGCTTGCTATAGATAAATGTATGTAAAATAACGAATTAGGATATTCTAAAACCTTACGGGCCGGAATTGGCCATTACGCATCACACAACAAGACGCTACCGAAGCAAATTGTTGTGTGATTTTATTTATTTATTATTTATTTATTTATTTCACAACTAAAATGATTTACAAAAAAACCAATTACATTTTGACAGGCTTTGATACAATATGTTATCAAAAAGAGACTTTACAATATACAATGTCGAGACTAACATACACATTGAATAAATTAATGTCAAGTGATTCTGAATTGTTTGGTCCAGTCAAAATTATAGCAAAAAATAAAATAATATATAATTAATTAGATTAATAATATGTCAAAGATACAATAATGTAAAAAAATTATTACAATAATAATTAAATAATGACAATATTTAGATAGGTACATAATATCTAAACTGAATTTGAGTTCATCGTCCTCTCTAATCTTGCGCGCCCTCATCTCACAGTACTGCAAACACTCTGACAATATAAGTATATAAGTATTATATCAGCTATCTAGCCGCCATATTACAAGCTTTGCTTAGTTTGGGGTCAGATGGTGTTGTGTGTGAATTGTCCACCAATATACTCTTCCAATCATCCGTAAACACGTCACACTCAGGTGCCCTGACCAGGAGACCATTGAAGCTAGTAAGAGTGCGATGAATGGGGGACTGGCCGTGTGCTATGGTTCTTGCAGGAGGGACAGAGAATAGCAGGTGAATAGTAGAATAGAATAGTGTGATGCCCAGGGTGCACCGTGTAGAGGTTTCTGAGCCTTGTATCCTATGGTTAACGTGCAGAGCTGGCCCCATATGAGGTAGGAATTAGTAAAGGTCATGTGAGGGTAACGCCTATAGGTTGATTAAAAATACCTACCGTGTTTGTTTTTGAAGTGAAAATTTCTTTTGGCGCGCCTAGACAAAACTTTCGTGGGCTGTGAATTGAAATCTAGCGTCACGGTCGGGTATGATAATAGCTTTTCAGGTAAACTCGGGATGCTAGAGCGAGAAACAAAATACAGTGAACAAGCGCGTCAGAGCGAGAAAGATAATATAGTCCCTGTGTCCTGTGTTTATTATATTCATGTCTTTTTATTGCGACATTAACTTCTAGGTACTTACCACATTAATTGAACTAGTCACAAAATATTAAATTTCCATTTCACATCCATTGCAAAAAATCTTTTGTTGTAATGTTCTCGTATTACTGTTTTATCATAGCACTTGCATTATATAAACACACAAAATTATACCTATTTTCATCACAGCACTCACACATACACTATCAACACAACATATTTATGCATTTTTAGCGAAATACCTATAAAATAAATAAATATCAAATACTAAAAAATTTGCTAGTCAAACTCTATTTCCGTACTTACCACATTAATGTCATTAATTGAACTAGTCACGAAATATTAAATTTGCATTTCACATCCATAGCAAGAAAGTTTTTGTTGTAATATACTCGTATTACTGTTTTATCACAAAACTTACACTACGACGTAAACAGACAAAATAATACCTATTTTCATCACAGCACTTCCACATACACTTTAAACACAACATATTTAAGCATTTTAAGGATATACCTACAAAATAAATAAATAGCAAATACTAAACAATTTGCTAGTCAAACGCTATTTCCGAACCGCATTTAATTTATTTAACTTATTCTTGGCCATAGATACTAATCATTTCGCCACATGTTATTCTCGTTTTTCTGTGCTTACCTACTAGGTATATTAAATTTCAATTTATAAATCGTTTTCATTTTTAATTATTAGAATTACATAGTAGTCTTTAAATAGTTAAGTATTTCTTATTTTAGTTTTCACTTCTGCCGTGGGGTCTTAAGCGCACACACATTTTTGTTTTGTTTATTATAATTTATGTTAAACTGTACACAGATGAAGATGAAGATTTGTATGTGATGTATGTCTATACAGTTTATTAAAATAATAAAAATTATTACGAGGTATTTGTGAGTTTGTGAGCGTTGTAGAGGGCAATCTTTGTATCTACTGATTTTTTTTTTTACCAATCCATCCATCCGAATTCCAATCCATCCCATTTAATCGGAAAAATGAAAAGATTTTTTAACGGTAGTCTGATTTGCAAAAAGTTCTCAACAAAACGATAGAACGAAATCGTTTCTTACGATCGTTGCAAAACGATGAGAGATGTATGATTGAATTCTACAGAAAAGTTTTAGTGCCTAATAATCCCGAAGTGTGTGGCTCGGAAACCTCCACGTGGTGCACCTTGGGAATCACACAACAACTTGACTTGGTGGCATCTTGTTGTGTGAAGGCGAATCCCGAGCGGAGCTGGGAACGTCTACACGCGCTCCTCGACCCCTTGAGTTGTGCGTTTAGAGGTTGGGCAGGTGGACTAGAAAACTTGGGAAGGTTACTCGGCTGATATTTCGACAAAGTTAAATTCCTAAGCCTTCCAGCTAAGGGCTGAGGCTCCTTTACGAGCACTCTGATTAACAGAGTGCACAGTGGAAGGACAAGGGCTGCGATGCGGCCATAGAGGCAGAGCAGGCTAGGGATAGCTACGGTTCTGGCGAAGGGTGAGGAAAGATTTCTCGCTGCCGATCGTCTTCGCCGTGAGAAGTGAGATGAAAGTCTCTCGACAGCGTGAGAGGCCGTGTAAGTTACAGGAACGAGAGTTGGAAACCTCTCGATCCTTAACTGAGGCAGAAACAAACACGGGGGCGAGCTTTGAGAGTCGCCACTCTGGGCTCGCACCTCGTTACTCCAGGAAGGCGTCGGGTGTTTAGGGCTGTCCACCCCACCTAGGGATCGGCCTTCGAAAAGGTGACGCGCTGCTAATTTCCGGCGCGCCACTAGAACCAAATGCGGCACTAACGTCCCCCGCGAGGGGGGTCCGCATAGTGGCAGATGGGGCAATGATAGTGGCAGATGGGTCAGGGTCGATGACGGGAGTGCGAAAAGTGACCCCGTGATCCCCCTGGTCATGCAGGAGCAATCTGTGGAGGTTTTAGTCGGTAGGGGCACCATGTCGTCTCCCATGGTGTCGAGCCCGACATACCCCACCATGTGTCGTCTCCCATGGTGGGCATACGTAAATGTATTTCCACCACATAATAGCAGCACAACATATTTATTAAATCTCTATATATAAAAATGTTACGTTGGTTCGTGTACGCTTCAAAAACTCAAAAAGTTCTGCACCGATCGAGCTGACATTTTATAATGATATATAATCCGCATCAATGATTGTTTTTATCTAATTTTTACATCACAATATGCCACAGCGAAGCGTGGCAGGGTACAGCTAGTACATAATAAATCTGAAAGAGAAAACTCTACGAAAAAGAAATTCCAAATTTGTGACTTGATAATATCATGAATATACATAACGGGTTGTTTTGGGTTGACTAGATAATTATTACTTGATTGTCCGTACATACGAAGATGTAGTAACATTAACGAGAGCGTAACACGTTCAATATACGCAATTCCGATCACGCTCCCCATCTAGATTAGATTGAGAAATTCATTGAGTTACAGGAACGTGTTACAGCAAACCTTGAGCTTTCTAGTCGAGAACCTTTCGATTAACAACTAGCTTAGGTTTATGTATAAAACATTATTTTTTCAGATTACATGTTTCTTTATTTTTTGCAGAAAATATAATATATTCTAGTAAAGGAACATGTAATGGATCACATCTAGTAATGGATCCTGACTGTTCAGTTGTTATGTCTAGAATATTTTATAAATACTTTCTGCAATATTATTAATTCAATAACATATTACAGAATTCTAGACCACCAGAAATCTAAGTGCTTGTTTTATTCTTTTCTGTTTTTATAATACTAAGTTCACTTTTTATGCAGTCGGGTTTTTTGAGTTATTAAATTATATTTTTTATTTATATAAGTGAGACGGGACGAACAGGATATGTACTTGATGGTAAGCAACACGCCTGTCCATAATAGCACAATGTCACGCAGCTATTGGAAAATGAAGAGTCCAAATACCTAGCGCTGCACTCGCTCTTCAACTAAAGATATAATATGATCTATCTTCTTTCTCTATGCCCTGTCATTGCAGAGAAATTACTGTTAAAATGTGTTCAAAAAGGAACATATTGGTGATATCTACTGGTGATAGAAAAACGACCAAAGATGTGGTAAGTACCTATTACCAAAACCGAACATTGTAAAGAGTCCTACTAAACTACTATTAAACTAAAAGCTAATTGTAGTTGTTTTAAGTGTAACAAAGAGTTTTTCTCTCTCATATGACTCGTCTCTTATTTCTGTCTTTGGCTTCAAATTTTCAACCACTACTTGCTATCTTACGTATTTCGTCACTTCATTTTATGATTGAAAATCCCTTGACCGCCGGCTCACCTAATATTGAGGGACGAAGCAGTACACGATGGAAAACGCTTATCTAGGGAAATCAATTAACTCTCGACTTAAAGACACCAAGATTGTATCTATCGGGTAAAATACACTCAGGAAAAGCAATCCGTAGTCTACCTTTAGCTGCAAAAAAAATTGGTGTCCTCTCAAAGGTGAGAAAGTACTTCAAATCTGATCAATTGCTTTTGTTATTATACAAAGCACAGATTCGCTCTTGTATGGAGTACTGTTCGCACCTTTGGGATGGATCGGCTAAGTATCAGCTTGAGTCTCTGGAATCGATCGAGAGGCGTGCCAAAAGGCTCATAGGCAAAGACATTCTAGTGCGAAAAAGACTTCAAAGTCTTGAACATCGCCGCAAAATTGCTAGCTTATCGGTTTTTTATCGGATACACTTCGGAGAGTGTGCAACTGATCTGCATGATCTTATACCACCTTGCCCTTTTTACTATTGTACTTCTCGTAACTCGAAGAAGCGGCACCGTTTCATGGTGAATATTCCAAAGACACGGACAAAGAGGTTTGACTCTACGTTTGTGATAAGAACATCTAGGCTGTGGAATGAGTTGCCTGAGTGGGTTTTTCCCGATAGTTATAATCTTGGTGTCTTCAAATCGAGAGTGAATCGGTTTCTTCTAGGTAAACACGCTCCATCGTAGACCACATCGTCGCTTAACATCAGGCGAGATGGCGGTCAAGTGTAAACCTATTAAAGTTAAAAAAAAACCTTTCCATGTAACAGAAGTATGATTGCACCTCTCAGGTATTAGGAACGTCAACCATGAATAGGTGTTGCTAGTTCGAGCTCCGAGTACTACAAAAAAGGATCTTAATGAAAATAGATATGGTTGAAAATCTATTATTTAACTTTGTCAATAAAGGGTCACTAAAGTTGAGACTATTGTTTGTGCGACACACATGACATTCGTCGATTTGGTAAGTAGTAGATTCTAAAATTAACACGAATTTCCCAAAAATATCAAAAATCAAAAAACATCTATTAACCAGAATACACGCATTCATACGAGTACAGTTTTAACATATTAAACAAAATTTCTTAAAATCATACACAGTGCATTGTTAATAAAACTGTTCTTAGTAATTTACTGTCTATTACCCGAACTAGATAAAAAATTGTATTACTGGTTTTGGTAATTTTATTGCAATGAATAAATTTATTTTCACACAAAAATCCTAACTAGAATTGAGACGATCTTCTTAGCATTCCATGGATTCACCGTGCGGTTGCCGGGTCCATCGTGTGGCAGAGAGAGAAAACTCGAGTAGATCCCGAGACTTGTGACTCGGGCGTAGGTTTAAGGGGCCCATTTCTAACGTACATCAACACTCACCTTCACTACTCGTTTTTCTCTCCCTGCCCAGCCAAATCTGATATGAGCCTACTAGCGCAGCTTTAGATACT